>JAZGUH010000125.1:0-1440595 GCA_037893225.1 Hippasteria phrygiana
AATACGTTATGGTGACAAATACGGTAAGGGGAAAGTGCCCACCCCCCCCCCCCCCCCCCAGTCCTGCTAGAGTTTTAAAAGGGGCCAAGAAATGTGTACGCGGGTGTAGGAGAATGTCTCCCAACTTTATCTTTTGCATTAATCATCATCGCTGGTATCATCTTCATAATCACCATGAGCAACATATAATTTACCTCGTCCCTGTTTTATTCGTGTAAGGGAGTGATAGCGGTTCGATTGACTTCGTTGAGGGCCCACATCATTACGTAATGCAGTGATAGAAATACAGACGTGAGGCCGTGTGCTCATCAGCAGCACAGACAATTTAAGACAGTTCAATACAATGGGTTTTATTTCAATAGGACGAATCAGGGTATAACAATGCATGGGTTGTAGTTGCTCTATCCACTGTGCTATTCCTATTTGGCCAAGATGGAAGGTGCTAATGTTGTGGAAGACCGTTCCCTTAAACCCCGTCAAATACGACAAGTGTATTTAATCACGTATAGTCGAGCAAATGAGGCCCTAATTTCATCTCGGGAGGAGTTTGCAGAGGTGGTATTGCATGCTTTCCACCCAACGGAGGATGACGCTGAAGTGGTAGTCCAGTGGGTTTGTGCCCAGGAGACCCATTTGGACGGGTGTTTGCACTACCACATGGCGGTGAAACTTCACCGAGTTCAGAGATGGCTGCAGGTCAGGAATTTGTTAGAGCGAGAGAACGGTATCCGGGTTAACTTTTCCTCCAATCACTGTAACTACTACAGTGCATGGAAATATGTGACGAAAGAAGACATGGCGTTCGTTCAATCCGAAGGCCATCCCGACTTGGCGAACGCTTTGCCCCCCAGAACCGCCCAGGCCTCCCAGGCACGAACCGGGGATCGAGCACCTGAAGAGGATCACGCAGGCGTAAAAAGGAAAAAAACAAGCAGATTGACGGCATTTGAAGTGTCCCAACTTGCTGTTTCCAGAGGCATCAAGACTCGGCTTGAGCTGCTGGCCCTTGCAAATCAACAAAAAACGGAGGGGAAAACAGATTTGGCGGAGTTTATCGTCAACAGGGGACACAAGGTTGTGGAGCAGGCTATACAGGTATAACTATATACCTCTATAATACACTTCTTTCTGTTTCTTTCTCCTGGTTGGCTGAAACATGGGCTTCACTAAAATAGGCTAGTGCATGAAATTTGCGTCAGTGTGAACTGAATGCGCGTGAAGACATCGCACGCGCGTAATTTCCAAAGGTTTAAACTGGTTACAGCGCCCTCAACTACAACTTAATGGACGTGTGGTTATATTATCGCGAAGCATACACTAACATGATGTCAACAGTTAATCAAACACTGCATTCGGAGAAACTAAAATCATTCCTTTAATTGTTGAATTGCTAATTGTTGAATTGCTAATGGTTAATTGTTGAATTAAAACAGTTCAATTATACAGCCCTGAAGAGTTCATATTGTTATTTCTGTATTTTGGAAGGAGGTGTGTTATAAAACAGATATTGACTGGCATGTGTATAATACATATAATTTATTGTATATATATATATATATATATATATAGTCGGTGTACGTCCATCCCTCATGCATTAATTCAGTCATCATTCATCCGCCATTCCCCCTCCTACATTGTACCTTCTACGTTCTTAGTAGTTCTTTAGTGCCCCCCCCCCCCCACCACCACCACCTTCTTTCTTTTTTCCCTTCTTTTTAAGGGGATTATTTCTTTACTCAATTCCAACTGTCGTTTGGGAAATTGTACACATTGTTGTAATATTGTTGAGACAATCAATGTTGAGATGAAAATTGCAGGTCTTTCTTTCTGTCCTCATTCTATTTTGTCACCTTATCGAAGTAGTTTGTATTTTGCTGTATTTTTGGCAGGACGGATGGGAGCTGGAAAATGCTGAGGAGACGTTGGAACGTTCCCGGAAGAGTCGACTTGATTTGTTGCGTCAAGCGGCTCTCGGCGACTGCATTTGTGAAGGTCAGTGGAAGACGTGTGCTGAGGAGATCCTCCGAAACAACAGGGTGGAAAAGGCTACATTCGCCGAAGCCTGCAGAGAACTCCTTGAGAACGGCCGTGGAAAGTATCGCAATGTGATGATTATTGGCCCTGCCAACTGCGGGAAGACTTTCCTTCTCAACCCACTCAACAGCATCTACCAAACCTTCACAAACCCAGCAAGTTCTACCTTCGCCTGGGTCGGCGCCGAGAACGCTGAAGTGATATTTTTAAATGACTTTCGCTGGTCACCATCTGTTCTCCCATGGCATGACATGCTCCTGCTTTTAGAGGGTCAGGCCATCCATTTGCCAGCGCCCAAATCATATTATGCCAGCGACCCTCTATTCGAGTCTGACGCCCCCGTCTTTGCAACCGGAAAACATCAACTGGTGTTTGTCCGCGGAGGCGCTGTGGATGATAGAGAAACAGAAATGATGGCAGCAAGATGGCGGCTTTTCACCTTCTTCTACCAGATCCCAGAAAAAGAACAACGAAATGTGAAATCGTGTGCGCATTGTTTTGCCACACTTATTCTGGGCTAACTAAATAAACCATTGTGTATTTCAATAATATTACGTCCTAAAACGTACAATTTGGCTCTTCTTTGTGTATCACATTTTGTGATGTCATATATCAGTAGAATAAAAAAAGACGCAGATCTAAATGTAAGAAAGTAAATAAGAGATTACAAAGCGAGTTTGTTTTGCACTTCCATTTCTTTATATTTAATTGATCATATTTGCAAGTATCTTTGTTGGCAGTGAAAATATGGTTGAATCCTATACACATGTTTAGAAAACCTAACAAAAATTAGGGCAATTGTTTATCTTCAACCCACCCCCACCACTGTGGTGCACCCCCCCCCCCCCCCCACCCCCGTTCAAAGCCGTTGTGCCAGCTTCCCACTTTTCCAACTTATATCCACCAATATTAACACAAATGAGTGCGTATTGACCTGTGCCGTGATAAAGCCATCTTGTTTGTCTTCCATTTCATTTAATCAATCCAAAGGGAGGCTTGAGTGAACAATGTCTCAACACTGGTTTTCTAACACTAATTAGTAAGAATTACTCGCAATAAAACAGACAAAGAAGGCCTCCCCATGGCAAAGGTCTACATATAACAAAGAAACCGCATCAACATCTTCAACGTTTCAATTAGAGAACAAAGAATCTTTTGTCAGAAATATTGCTCAGTTCCTTGCTTCACGCTGCCCTTACTGTGTCTTTGCAAGTAATATAAATGAAGATGATTTCAAAGTAGGAATTTCTGCAGTTGCTCACTCCCCTCAATACTTCAGTCTTTTCCCACCGTTTTTTAGCAATGTGGAGATTCTCGAGTCCATGGAAGATATTGTCTTATCTATGGTTTCCAAAGAAATGGAACGAATGGTGGCAATTACGCGAGCTTGAAATTCTTCGTAACTCTCACGGGTTATGTTATAGGCGATTGGGTCCTTCCTCAATTTGTCTCCAACAAGTTTGAAAATGTTTTCAATGGGATTCAAGTCCGGGCTCCTTGGGGGAATGGGTAGCAGTTCCGCATTCATGTTTGCCATCGCGTCCCGGGCAGCTTTGCAGTTTTGACTGGGGTCCCCGTCTTGTACAAACATCCGACTTCCTTGTTTGTCCGCTCTTGAAATCATAGCCTCAAAGTTTTGTGTCACGAACTCCGAAAAATATGCCCCATTCATCGTTTCGTATGGTTCGCACATTATCACTCCTTCTCCGTGTGTTATTGCCACCATTAGCTTGGCAACTCGTCCCCCACTTCCAACTTTGCTACCCTTTGCTGTACAATGCTGATTGAGCCCTTCACTGCTCCTCCGCCATACCCTCGCACCAGGCGCTCTGGCTTGATCCATTGGATTAGTTTTGTGGGCAAAAGAGGTTGCATCTAAATAGAATGCAATGCGATTTGTCCACACATTTCGCGGGTATTCACGGCGCATTTTCTTGGCGAACCTCACTCTCTTCAGCAGATCCAAATCCGTCACAAGTCCCTTCTTACGAGCTTGCCTGTACTTGAATCCAAGTCGATTCATGGCGCGTCTGATGGTCCTGTCTGAGACATGTGTCAGTCCGCATACAGCCTTTAGTCTCGCCGAGGTAAATGGCCCCTCTGTTTTTCGCAGTTTTTGCAAATTTCTCACCAAAAGGCGCTCCTGACGCCTGGACAAAAGTCTTTTTCGCCCACCTCTGCTACGACGGCGAGAATGGTCAACATGCCCGTCACTTGCACAAATGCGTTGAACCGAACTACGGGATACTTGGCACGTTGCCGCTATTTCTCTCTGTGATTTTCCGCTCCTCCGCAACAGACGAATATATGCACGATTTTCGTTTGAAATAAAACCATGAAATACCATGCTGACAAATGTCTCTGTTGCCTTCTGCACCAACCATGCAATGCTTTGCTTCACTTCAATGTAATTTCCCAGCGCCACCAAGACTCCGGTTTATCTTTGACCACTTAACTCGTTATAGATAAACTAGGCGAATTTTCAGACAATCCCGGCCAAAATGCTTGGGCCACGTGATGATAAACATACCCTCCCCCGCGCCCCCCGCTCCCCCGTTCAATGTTGAAATTTTAAGCCGGCGCGCATTCCGCGCAATGAGAGCCAACATTGATCGGGGGCCAGGGGGTCGGGGGCCCAACGAGATTTGGCCGGGATTGTCTGAGATTTTTATTCTCCAAAAAAAAAAAAAAAAACTTACAAAAGACCTAAGTGTGAGAAGCAATGGCTGGTCATTGCTTTCCGAGTGAGGAGTAAATAAAAGAAAAGCAGGGAAAACAAATTCGGTTTTTTGTCGGATTGGATTCGAACCCACAACTCTTGCATTTGAGAGTACAATGCCTAAACCACTAGACTATGTGAGTCACATATACCACGAGGCTTAATTAACCGTTCAATTTCCGGACACAGATGATCCCAATTGTTTTGTAGTGCGCATCGTACACGATGTACCATGACGATTAACCATGCCATTTTGTCAAATTACTTCAGAAAATACATTTTTTGTTCAACGCGAAAAGCGCATTACGCTACACAAACCACCTGCAAGCCTCTTCAAATGTTTCAGCCGTCTCATTTCGTGATTTGTCGGAAAATTCAACGAATAACCCTCGCCACCAAAATAATAAAGTAGAGTCAGTCATTTCTCTATTTTTTAGTGGGGAGGGTTAACCGTTGAATTTTCCGACAATTAATGGAATGAGGTAGTTGAAAAAATGGAAGAGGCTTGTATGTTGTTTGTGTAGCGTAATGCGCTTTTCGCGTTTAACAAAAAATTTCTTTTGTGAAGATATTTGACAAAATGGCATAGTTAATCGTCATGGTACATCGTGTACGATGCGCACTGCAAAACAAGTGCTGGCGCAAGCGCATTACAGCCAGGAATCGTCATTCTGTTAACCCTATCCGGACCGGGCTTAGTTTGGTACGTACGGAGACCGTGGGGCACATACTCCCCCCTTTCCTCCCCCCCCCCCCCCTCCCAACCCTCCGTGTTTTCCCAAGTTCACAAGCAATTTTCAGGAAACTGGCCACAAATGTTCAGTTCAGGAAAGTCGCAATGATGACGTTCACAACTTTTAGCAAGTGCCAACTGTAGGACGTTAGGGGCTATTTTTCAACTTTAGTGTGAAAACAATTGTATTTCTCCCGTAATTAACGTCTTGGTTGTCCAAACGGTCAAACAAAAATTATGACAACCTAATTAGTTGGACATAATGACTAAAATCGCATTCGATGTTTAGACGGGGATAACCGTTGGGGGCGCTATAATCCGGGTAATTTATACTATTTGGGTGGAAAAGTTGATTTTGCGTGTTTTCACCAACAAGTGAACTTAGGTTCCCAAATTGAAATAAGCGAATCCAACACATGAAAATAGATAACTTTTCGTAAAAATCATGAAGTTTGGAGAGGATCGAATGCAGTGTTAATACGTTATGGTGACAAATACGGTAAGGGGAAAGTGCCCACCCCCCCCCCCCCCCCCCCCCCCCCCAGTCCTGCTAGAGTTTTAAAAGGGGCCAAGAAATGTGTACGCGGGTGTAGGAGAATGTCTCCCAACTTTATCTTTTGCATTAATCATCATCGCTGGTATCATCTTCATAATCACCATGAGCAACATATAATTTACCTCGTCCCTGTTTTATTCGTGTAAGGGAGTGATAGCGGTTCGATTGACTTCGTTGAGGGCCCACATCATTACGTAATGCAGTGATAGAAATACAGACGTGAGGCCGTGTGCTCATCAGCAGCACAGACAATTTAAGACAGTTCAATACAATGGGTTTTATTTCAATAGGACGAATCAGGGTATAACAATGCATGGGTTGTAGTTGCTCTATCCACTGTGCTATTCCTATTTGGCCAAGATGGAAGGTGCTAATGTTGTGGAAGACCGTTCCCTTAAACCCCGTCAAATACGACAAGTGTATTTAATCACGTATAGTCGAGCAAATGAGGCCCTAATTTCATCTCGGGAGGAGTTTGCAGAGGTGGTATTGCATGCTTTCCACCCAACGGAGGATGACGCTGAAGTGGTAGTCCAGTGGGTTTGTGCCCAGGAGACCCATTTGGACGGGTGTTTGCACTACCACATGGCGGTGAAACTTCACCGAGTTCAGAGATGGCTGCAGGTCAGGAATTTGTTAGAGCGAGAGAACGGTATCCGGGTTAACTTTTCCTCCAATCACTGTAACTACTACAGTGCATGGAAATATGTGACGAAAGAAGACATGGCGTTCGTTCAATCCGAAGGCCATCCCGACTTGGCGAACGCTTTGCCCCCCAGAACCGCCCAGGCCTCCCAGGCACGAACCGGGGATCGAGCACCTGAAGAGGATCACGCAGGCGTAAAAAGGAAAAAAACAAGCAGATTGACGGCATTTGAAGTGTCCCAACTTGCTGTTTCCAGAGGCATCAAGACTCGGCTTGAGCTGCTGGCCCTTGCAAATCAACAAAAAACGGAGGGGAAAACAGATTTGGCGGAGTTTATCGTCAACAGGGGACACAAGGTTGTGGAGCAGGCTATACAGGTATAACTATATACCTCTATAATACACTTCTTTCTGTTTCTTTCTCCTGGTTGGCTGAAACATGGGCTTCACTAAAATAGGCTAGTGCATGAAATTTGCGTCAGTGTGAACTGAATGCGCGTGAAGACATCGCACGCGCGTAATTTCCAAAGGTTTAAACTGGTTACAGCGCCCTCAACTACAACTTAATGGACGTGTGGTTATATTATCGCGAAGCATACACTAACATGATGTCAACAGTTAATCAAACACTGCATTCGGAGAAACTAAAATCATTCCTTTAATTGTTGAATTGCTAATTGTTGAATTGCTAATGGTTAATTGTTGAATTAAAACAGTTCAATTATACAGCCCTGAAGAGTTCATATTGTTATTTCTGTATTTTGGAAGGAGGTGTGTTATAAAACAGATATTGACTGGCATGTGTATAATACATATAATTTATTGTATATATATATATATATATATATATAGTCGGTGTACGTCCATCCCTCATGCATTAATTCAGTCATCATTCATCCGCCATTCCCCCTCCTACATTGTACCTTCTACGTTCTTAGTAGTTCTTTAGTGCCCCCCCCCCCCCACCACCACCACCTTCTTTCTTTTTTCCCTTCTTTTTAAGGGGATTATTTCTTTACTCAATTCCAACTGTCGTTTGGGAAATTGTACACATTGTTGTAATATTGTTGAGACAATCAATGTTGAGATGAAAATTGCAGGTCTTTCTTTCTGTCCTCATTCTATTTTGTCACCTTATCGAAGTAGTTTGTATTTTGCTGTATTTTTGGCAGGACGGATGGGAGCTGGAAAATGCTGAGGAGACGTTGGAACGTTCCCGGAAGAGTCGACTTGATTTGTTGCGTCAAGCGGCTCTCGGCGACTGCATTTGTGAAGGTCAGTGGAAGACGTGTGCTGAGGAGATCCTCCGAAACAACAGGGTGGAAAAGGCTACATTCGCCGAAGCCTGCAGAGAACTCCTTGAGAACGGCCGTGGAAAGTATCGCAATGTGATGATTATTGGCCCTGCCAACTGCGGGAAGACTTTCCTTCTCAACCCACTCAACAGCATCTACCAAACCTTCACAAACCCAGCAAGTTCTACCTTCGCCTGGGTCGGCGCCGAGAACGCTGAAGTGATATTTTTAAATGACTTTCGCTGGTCACCATCTGTTCTCCCATGGCATGACATGCTCCTGCTTTTAGAGGGTCAGGCCATCCATTTGCCAGCGCCCAAATCATATTATGCCAGCGACCCTCTATTCGAGTCTGACGCCCCCGTCTTTGCAACCGGAAAACATCAACTGGTGTTTGTCCGCGGAGGCGCTGTGGATGATAGAGAAACAGAAATGATGGCAGCAAGATGGCGGCTTTTCACCTTCTTCTACCAGATCCCAGAAAAAGAACAACGAAATGTGAAATCGTGTGCGCATTGTTTTGCCACACTTATTCTGGGCTAACTAAATAAACCATTGTGTATTTCAATAATATTACGTCCTAAAACGTACAATTTGGCTCTTCTTTGTGTATCACATTTTGTGATGTCATATATCAGTAGAATAAAAAAAGACGCAGATCTAAATGTAAGAAAGTAAATAAGAGATTACAAAGCGAGTTTGTTTTGCACTTCCATTTCTTTATATTTAATTGATCATATTTGCAAGTATCTTTGTTGGCAGTGAAAATATGGTTGAATCCTATACACATGTTTAGAAAACCTAACAAAAATTAGGGCAATTGTTTATCTTCAACCCACCCCCACCACTGTGGTGCACCCCCCCCCCCCCCCACCCCCGTTCAAAGCCGTTGTGCCAGCTTCCCACTTTTCCAACTTATATCCACCAATATTAACACAAATGAGTGCGTATTGACCTGTGCCGTGATAAAGCCATCTTGTTTGTCTTCCATTTCATTTAATCAATCCAAAGGGAGGCTTGAGTGAACAATGTCTCAACACTGGTTTTCTAACACTAATTAGTAAGAATTACTCGCAATAAAACAGACAAAGAAGGCCTCCCCATGGCAAAGGTCTACATATAACAAAGAAACCGCATCAACATCTTCAACGTTTCAATTAGAGAACAAAGAATCTTTTGTCAGAAATATTGCTCAGTTCCTTGCTTCACGCTGCCCTTACTGTGTCTTTGCAAGTAATATAAATGAAGATGATTTCAAAGTAGGAATTTCTGCAGTTGCTCACTCCCCTCAATACTTCAGTCTTTTCCCACCGTTTTTTAGCAATGTGGAGATTCTCGAGTCCATGGAAGATATTGTCTTATCTATGGTTTCCAAAGAAATGGAACGAATGGTGGCAATTACGCGAGCTTGAAATTCTTCGTAACTCTCACGGGTTATGTTATAGGCGATTGGGTCCTTCCTCAATTTGTCTCCAACAAGTTTGAAAATGTTTTCAATGGGATTCAAGTCCGGGCTCCTTGGGGGAATGGGTAGCAGTTCCGCATTCATGTTTGCCATCGCGTCCCGGGCAGCTTTGCAGTTTTGACTGGGGTCCCCGTCTTGTACAAACATCCGACTTCCTTGTTTGTCCGCTCTTGAAATCATAGCCTCAAAGTTTTGTGTCACGAACTCCGAAAAATATGCCCCATTCATCGTTTCGTATGGTTCGCACATTATCACTCCTTCTCCGTGTGTTATTGCCACCATTAGCTTGGCAACTCGTCCCCCACTTCCAACTTTGCTACCCTTTGCTGTACAATGCTGATTGAGCCCTTCACTGCTCCTCCGCCATACCCTCGCACCAGGCGCTCTGGCTTGATCCATTGGATTAGTTTTGTGGGCAAAAGAGGTTGCATCTAAATAGAATGCAATGCGATTTGTCCACACATTTCGCGGGTATTCACGGCGCATTTTCTTGGCGAACCTCACTCTCTTCAGCAGATCCAAATCCGTCACAAGTCCCTTCTTACGAGCTTGCCTGTACTTGAATCCAAGTCGATTCATGGCGCGTCTGATGGTCCTGTCTGAGACATGTGTCAGTCCGCATACAGCCTTTAGTCTCGCCGAGGTAAATGGCCCCTCTGTTTTTCGCAGTTTTTGCAAATTTCTCACCAAAAGGCGCTCCTGACGCCTGGACAAAAGTCTTTTTCGCCCACCTCTGCTACGACGGCGAGAATGGTCAACATGCCCGTCACTTGCACAAATGCGTTGAACCGAACTACGGGATACTTGGCACGTTGCCGCTATTTCTCTCTGTGATTTTCCGCTCCTCCGCAACAGACGAATATATGCACGATTTTCGTTTGAAATAAAACCATGAAATACCATGCTGACAAATGTCTCTGTTGCCTTCTGCACCAACCATGCAATGCTTTGCTTCACTTCAATGTAATTTCCCAGCGCCACCAAGACTCCGGTTTATCTTTGACCACTTAACTCGTTATAGATAAACTAGGCGAATTTTCAGACAATCCCGGCCAAAATGCTTGGGCCACGTGATGATAAACATACCCTCCCCCGCGCCCCCCGCTCCCCCGTTCAATGTTGAAATTTTAAGCCGGCGCGCATTCCGCGCAATGAGAGCCAACATTGATCGGGGGCCAGGGGGTCGGGGGCCCAACGAGATTTGGCCGGGATTGTCTGAGATTTTTATTCTCCAAAAAAAAAAAAAAAAAATTACAAAAGACCTAAGTGTGAGAAGCAATGGCTGGTCATTGCTTTCCGAGTGAGGAGTAAATAAAAGAAAAGCAGGGAAAACAAATTCGGTTTTTTGTCGGATTGGATTCGAACCCACAACTCTTGCATTTGAGAGTACAATGCCTAAACCACTAGACTATGTGAGTCACATATACCACGAGGCTTAATTAACCGTTCAATTTCCGGACACAGATGATCCCAATTGTTTTGTAGTGCGCATCGTACACGATGTACCATGACGATTAACCATGCCATTTTGTCAAATTACTTCAGAAAATACATTTTTTGTTCAACGCGAAAAGCGCATTACGCTACACAAACCACCTGCAAGCCTCTTCAAATGTTTCAGCCGTCTCATTTCGTGATTTGTCGGAAAATTCAACGAATAACCCTCGCCACCAAAATAATAAAGTAGAGTCAGTCATTTCTCTATTTTTTAGTGGGGAGGGTTAACCGTTGAATTTTCCGACAATTAATGGAATGAGGTAGTTGAAAAAATGGAAGAGGCTTGTATGTTGTTTGTGTAGCGTAATGCGCTTTTCGCGTTTAACAAAAAAATTCTTTTGTGAAGATATTTGACAAAATGGCATAGTTAATCGTCATGGTACATCGTGTACGATGCGCACTGCAAAACAAGTGCTGGCGCAAGCGCATTACAGCCAGGAATCGTCATTCTGTTAACCCTATCCGGACCGGGGCACATACTCCCCCCTTCCCTCCCCCCCCCCTCCCAACCCTCCGTGTTTTCCCAAGTTCACAAGCAATTTTCAGGAAACTGGCCACAAATGTTCAGTTCAGGAAAGTCGCAATGATGACGTTCACAACTTTTAGCAAGTGCCAACTGTAGGACGTTAGGGGCTATTTTTCAACTTTAGTGTGAAAACAATTGTATTTCTCCCGTAATTAACGTCTTGGTTGTCCAAACGGTCAAACAAAAATTATGACAACCTAATTAGTTGGACATAATGACTAAAATCGCATTCGATGTTTAGACGGGGATAACCGTTGGGGGCGCTATAATCCGGGTAATTTATACTATTTGGGTGGAAAAGTTGATTTTGCGTGTTTTCACCAACAAGTGAACTTAGGTTCCCAAATTGAAATAAGCGAATCCAACACATGAAAATAGATAACTTTTCGTAAAAATCATGAAGTTTGGAGAGGATCGAATGCAGTGTTAATACGTTATGGTGACAAATACGGTAAGGGGAAAGTGCCCACCCCCCCCCCCCCCTGTCCTGCTAGAGTTTTAAAAGGGGCCAAGAAATGTGTACGCGGGTGTAGGAGAATGTCTCCCAACTTTATCTTTTGCATTAATCATCATCGCTGGTATCATCTTCATAATCACCATGAGCAACATATAATTTACCTCGTCCCTGTTTTATTCGTGTAAGGGAGTGATAGCGGTTCGATTGACTTCGTTGAGGGCCCACATCATTACGTAATGCAGTGATAGAAATACAGACGTGAGGCCGTGTGCTCATCAGCAGCACAGACAATTTAAGACAGTTCAATACAATGGGTTTTATTTCAATAGGACGAATCAGGGTATAACAATGCATGGGTTGTAGTTGCTCTATCCACTGTGCTATTCCTATTTGGCCAAGATGGAAGGTGCTAATGTTGTGGAAGACCGTTCCCTTAAACCCCGTCAAATACGACAAGTGTATTTAATCACGTATAGTCGAGCAAATGAGGCCCTAATTTCATCTCGGGAGGAGTTTGCAGAGGTGGTATTGCATGCTTTCCACCCAACGGAGGATGACGCTGAAGTGGTAGTCCAGTGGGTTTGTGCCCAGGAGACCCATTTGGACGGGTGTTTGCACTACCACATGGCGGTGAAACTTCACCGAGTTCAGAGATGGCTGCAGGTCAGGAATTTGTTAGAGCGAGAGAACGGTATCCGGGTTAACTTTTCCTCCAATCACTGTAACTACTACAGTGCATGGAAATATGTGACGAAAGAAGACATGGCGTTCGTTCAATCCGAAGGCCATCCCGACTTGGCGAACGCTTTGCCCCCCAGAACCGCCCAGGCCTCCCAGGCACGAACCGGGGATCGAGCACCTGAAGAGGATCACGCAGGCGTAAAAAGGAAAAAAACAAGCAGATTGACGGCATTTGAAGTGTCCCAACTTGCTGTTTCCAGAGGCATCAAGACTCGGCTTGAGCTGCTGGCCCTTGCAAATCAACAAAAAACGGAGGGGAAAACAGATTTGGCGGAGTTTATCGTCAACAGGGGACACAAGGTTGTGGAGCAGGCTATACAGGTATAACTATATACCTCTATAATACACTTCTTTCTGTTTCTTTCTCCTGGTTGGCTGAAACATGGGCTTCACTAAAATAGGCTAGTGCATGAAATTTGCGTCAGTGTGAACTGAATGCGCGTGAAGACATCGCACGCGCGTAATTTCCAAAGGTTTAAACTGGTTACAGCGCCCTCAACTACAACTTAATGGACGTGTGGTTATATTATCGCGAAGCATACACTAACATGATGTCAACAGTTAATCAAACACTGCATTCGGAGAAACTAAAATCATTCCTTTAATTGTTGAATTGCTAATTGTTGAATTGCTAATGGTTAATTGTTGAATTAAAACAGTTCAATTATACAGCCCTGAAGAGTTCATATTGTTATTTCTGTATTTTGGAAGGAGGTGTGTTATAAAACAGATATTGACTGGCATGTGTATAATACATATAATTTATTGTATATATATATATATATATATATATATATATATAGTCGGTGTACGTCCATCCCTCATGCATTAATTCAGTCATCATTCATCCGCCATTCCCCCTCCTACATTGTACCTTCTACGTTCTTAGTAGTTCTTTAGTGCCCCCCCCCCCCCCCCCCCCCCCACCACCACCACCTTCTTTCTTTTTTCCCTTCTTTTTAAGGGGATTATTTCTTTACTCAATTCCAACTGTCGTTTGGGAAATTGTACACATTGTTGTAATATTGTTGAGACAATCAATGTTGAGATGAAAATTGCAGGTCTTTCTTTCTGTCCTCATTCTATTTTGTCACCTTATCGAAGTAGTTTGTATTTTGCTGTATTTTTGGCAGGACGGATGGGAGCTGGAAAATGCTGAGGAGACGTTGGAACGTTCCCGGAAGAGTCGACTTGATTTGTTGCGTCAAGCGGCTCTCGGCGACTGCATTTGTGAAGGTCAGTGGAAGACGTGTGCTGAGGAGATCCTCCGAAACAACAGGGTGGAAAAGGCTACATTCGCCGAAGCCTGCAGAGAACTCCTTGAGAACGGCCGTGGAAAGTATCGCAATGTGATGATTATTGGCCCTGCCAACTGCGGGAAGACTTTCCTTCTCAACCCACTCAACAGCATCTACCAAACCTTCACAAACCCAGCAAGTTCTACCTTCGCCTGGGTCGGCGCCGAGAACGCTGAAGTGATATTTTTAAATGACTTTCGCTGGTCACCATCTGTTCTCCCATGGCATGACATGCTCCTGCTTTTAGAGGGTCAGGCCATCCATTTGCCAGCGCCCAAATCATATTATGCCAGCGACCCTCTATTCGAGTCTGACGCCCCCGTCTTTGCAACCGGAAAACATCAACTGGTGTTTGTCCGCGGAGGCGCTGTGGATGATAGAGAAACAGAAATGATGGCAGCAAGATGGCGGCTTTTCACCTTCTTCTACCAGATCCCAGAAAAAGAACAACGAAATGTGAAATCGTGTGCGCATTGTTTTGCCACACTTATTCTGGGCTAACTAAATAAACCATTGTGTATTTCAATAATATTACGTCCTAAAACGTACAATTTGGCTCTTCTTTGTGTATCACATTTTGTGATGTCATATATCAGTAGAATAAAAAAAGACGCAGATCTAAATGTAAGAAAGTAAATAAGAGATTACAAAGCGAGTTTGTTTTGCACTTCCATTTCTTTATATTTAATTGATCATATTTGCAAGTATCTTTGTTGGCAGTGAAAATATGGTTGAATCCTATACACATGTTTAGAAAACCTAACAAAAATTAGGGCAATTGTTTATCTTCAACCCACCCCCACCACTGTGGTGCACCCCCCCCCCCCCCCCCCACCCCCGTTCAAAGCCGTTGTGCCAGCTTCCCACTTTTCCAACTTATATCCACCAATATTAACACAAATGAGTGCGTATTGACCTGTGCCGTGATAAAGCCATCTTGTTTGTCTTCCATTTCATTTAATCAATCCAAAGGGAGGCTTGAGTGAACAATGTCTCAACACTGGTTTTCTAACACTAATTAGTAAGAATTACTCGCAATAAAACAGACAAAGAAGGCCTCCCCATGGCAAAGGTCTACATATAACAAAGAAACCGCATCAACATCTTCAACGTTTCAATTAGAGAACAAAGAATCTTTTGTCAGAAATATTGCTCAGTTCCTTGCTTCACGCTGCCCTTACTGTGTCTTTGCAAGTAATATAAATGAAGATGATTTCAAAGTAGGAATTTCTGCAGTTGCTCACTCCCCTCAATACTTCAGTCTTTTCCCACCGTTTTTTAGCAATGTGGAGATTCTCGAGTCCATGGAAGATATTGTCTTATCTATGGTTTCCAAAGAAATGGAACGAATGGTGGCAATTACGCGAGCTTGAAATTCTTCGTAACTCTCACGGGTTATGTTATAGGCGATTGGGTCCTTCCTCAATTTGTCTCCAACAAGTTTGAAAATGTTTTCAATGGGATTCAAGTCCGGGCTCCTTGGGGGAATGGGTAGCAGTTCCGCATTCATGTTTGCCATCGCGTCCCGGGCAGCTTTGCAGTTTTGACTGGGGTCCCCGTCTTGTACAAACATCCGACTTCCTTGTTTGTCCGCTCTTGAAATCATAGCCTCAAAGTTTTGTGTCACGAACTCCGAAAAATATGCCCCATTCATCGTTTCGTATGGTTCGCACATTATCACTCCTTCTCCGTGTGTTATTGCCACCATTAGCTTGGCAACTCGTCCCCCACTTCCAACTTTGCTACCCTTTGCTGTACAATGCTGATTGAGCCCTTCACTGCTCCTCCGCCATACCCTCGCACCAGGCGCTCTGGCTTGATCCATTGGATTAGTTTTGTGGGCAAAAGAGGTTGCATCTAAATAGAATGCAATGCGATTTGTCCACACATTTCGCGGGTATTCACGGCGCATTTTCTTGGCGAACCTCACTCTCTTCAGCAGATCCAAATCCGTCACAAGTCCCTTCTTACGAGCTTGCCTGTACTTGAATCCAAGTCGATTCATGGCGCGTCTGATGGTCCTGTCTGAGACATGTGTCAGTCCGCATACAGCCTTTAGTCTCGCCGAGGTAAATGGCCCCTCTGTTTTTCGCAGTTTTTGCAAATTTCTCACCAAAAGGCGCTCCTGACGCCTGGACAAAAGTCTTTTTCGCCCACCTCTGCTACGACGGCGAGAATGGTCAACATGCCCGTCACTTGCACAAATGCGTTGAACCGAACTACGGGATACTTGGCACGTTGCCGCTATTTCTCTCTGTGATTTTCCGCTCCTCCGCAACAGACGAATATATGCACGATTTTCGTTTGAAATAAAACCATGAAATACCATGCTGACAAATGTCTCTGTTGCCTTCTGCACCAACCATGCAATGCTTTGCTTCACTTCAATGTAATTTCCCAGCGCCACCAAGACTCCGGTTTATCTTTGACCACTTAACTCGTTATAGATAAACTAGGCGAATTTTCAGACAATCCCGGCCAAAATGCTTGGGCCACGTGATGATAAACATACCCTCCCCCGCGCCCCCCGCTCCCCCGTTCAATGTTGAAATTTTAAGCCGGCGCGCATTCCGCGCAATGAGAGCCAACATTGATCGGGGGCCAGGGGGTCGGGGGCCCAACGAGATTTGGCCGGGATTGTCTGAGATTTTTATTCTCCAAAACAAAAAAAAAAAAATTACAAAAGACCTAAGTGTGAGAAGCAATGGCTGGTCATTGCTTTCCGAGTGAGGAGTAAATAAAAGAAAAGCAGGGAAAACAAATTCGGTTTTTTGTCGGATTGGATTCGAACCCACAACTCTTGCATTTGAGAGTACAATGCCTAAACCACTAGACTATGTGAGTCACATATACCACGAGGCTTAATTAACCGTTCAATTTCCGGACACAGATGATCCCAATTGTTTTGTAGTGCGCATCGTACACGATGTACCATGACGATTAACCATGCCATTTTGTCAAATTACTTCAGAAAATACATTTTTTGTTCAACGCGAAAAGCGCATTACGCTACACAAACCACCTGCAAGCCTCTTCAAATGTTTCAGCCGTCTCATTTCGTGATTTGTCGGAAAATTCAACGAATAACCCTCGCCACCAAAATAATAAAGTAGAGTCAGTCATTTCTCTATTTTTTAGTGGGGAGGGTTAACCGTTGAATTTTCCGACAATTAATGGAATGAGGTAGTTGAAAAAATGGAAGAGGCTTGTATGTTGTTTGTGTAGCGTAATGCGCTTTTCGCGTTTAACAAAAAAATTCTTTTGTGAAGATATTTGACAAAATGGCATAGTTAATCGTCATGGTACATCGTGTACGATGCGCACTGCAAAACAAGTGCTGGCGCAAGCGCATTACAGCCAGGAATCGTCATTCTGTTAACCCTATCCGGACCGGGGCACATACTCCCCCCTTCCCTCCCCCCCCCCTCCCAACCCTCCGTGTTTTCCCAAGTTCACAAGCAATTTTCAGGAAACTGGCCACAAATGTTCAGTTCAGGAAAGTCGCAATGATGACGTTCACAACTTTTAGCAAGTGCCAACTGTAGGACGTTAGGGGCTATTTTTCAACTTTAGTGTGAAAACAATTGTATTTCTCCCGTAATTAACGTCTTGGTTGTCCAAACGGTCAAACAAAAATTATGACAACCTAATTAGTTGGACATAATGACTAAAATCGCATTCGATGTTTAGACGGGGATAACCGTTGGGGGCGCTATAATCCGGGTAATTTATACTATTTGGGTGGAAAAGTTGATTTTGCGTGTTTTCACCAACAAGTGAACTTAGGTTCCCAAATTGAAATAAGCGAATCCAACACATGAAAATAGATAACTTTTCGTAAAAATCATGAAGTTTGGAGAGGATCGAATGCAGTGTTAATACGTTATGGTGACAAATACGGTAAGGGGAAAGTGCCCACCCCCCCCCCCCCCCCCCCCAGTCCTGCTAGAGTTTTAAAAGGGGCCAAGAAATGTGTACGCGGGTGTAGGAGAATGTCTCCCAACTTTATCTTTTGCATTAATCATCATCGCTGGTATCATCTTCATAATCACCATGAGCAACATATAATTTACCTCGTCCCTGTTTTATTCGTGTAAGGGAGTGATAGCGGTTCGATTGACTTCGTTGAGGGCCCACATCATTACGTAATGCAGTGATAGAAATACAGACGTGAGGCCGTGTGCTCATCAGCAGCACAGACAATTTAAGACAGTTCAATACAATGGGTTTTATTTCAATAGGACGAATCAGGGTATAACAATGCATGGGTTGTAGTTGCTCTATCCACTGTGCTATTCCTATTTGGCCAAGATGGAAGGTGCTAATGTTGTGGAAGACCGTTCCCTTAAACCCCGTCAAATACGACAAGTGTATTTAATCACGTATAGTCGAGCAAATGAGGCCCTAATTTCATCTCGGGAGGAGTTTGCAGAGGTGGTATTGCATGCTTTCCACCCAACGGAGGATGACGCTGAAGTGGTAGTCCAGTGGGTTTGTGCCCAGGAGACCCATTTGGACGGGTGTTTGCACTACCACATGGCGGTGAAACTTCACCGAGTTCAGAGATGGCTGCAGGTCAGGAATTTGTTAGAGCGAGAGAACGGTATCCGGGTTAACTTTTCCTCCAATCACTGTAACTACTACAGTGCATGGAAATATGTGACGAAAGAAGACATGGCGTTCGTTCAATCCGAAGGCCATCCCGACTTGGCGAACGCTTTGCCCCCCAGAACCGCCCAGGCCTCCCAGGCACGAACCGGGGATCGAGCACCTGAAGAGGATCACGCAGGCGTAAAAAGGAAAAAAACAAGCAGATTGACGGCATTTGAAGTGTCCCAACTTGCTGTTTCCAGAGGCATCAAGACTCGGCTTGAGCTGCTGGCCCTTGCAAATCAACAAAAAACGGAGGGGAAAACAGATTTGGCGGAGTTTATCGTCAACAGGGGACACAAGGTTGTGGAGCAGGCTATACAGGTATAACTATATACCTCTATAATACACTTCTTTCTGTTTCTTTCTCCTGGTTGGCTGAAACATGGGCTTCACTAAAATAGGCTAGTGCATGAAATTTGCGTCAGTGTGAACTGAATGCGCGTGAAGACATCGCACGCGCGTAATTTCCAAAGGTTTAAACTGGTTACAGCGCCCTCAACTACAACTTAATGGACGTGTGGTTATATTATCGCGAAGCATACACTAACATGATGTCAACAGTTAATCAAACACTGCATTCGGAGAAACTAAAATCATTCCTTTAATTGTTGAATTGCTAATTGTTGAATTGCTAATGGTTAATTGTTGAATTAAAACAGTTCAATTATACAGCCCTGAAGAGTTCATATTGTTATTTCTGTATTTTGGAAGGAGGTGTGTTATAAAACAGATATTGACTGGCATGTGTATAATACATATAATTTATTGTATATATATATATATATATATATATATATAGTCGGTGTACGTCCATCCCTCATGCATTAATTCAGTCATCATTCATCCGCCATTCCCCCTCCTACATTGTACCTTCTACGTTCTTAGTAGTTCTTTAGTGCCCCCCCCCCCCCCCCCCCCCACCACCACCACCTTCTTTCTTTTTTCCCTTCTTTTTAAGGGGATTATTTCTTTACTCAATTCCAACTGTCGTTTGGGAAATTGTACACATTGTTGTAATATTGTTGAGACAATCAATGTTGAGATGAAAATTGCAGGTCTTTCTTTCTGTCCTCATTCTATTTTGTCACCTTATCGAAGTAGTTTGTATTTTGCTGTATTTTTGGCAGGACGGATGGGAGCTGGAAAATGCTGAGGAGACGTTGGAACGTTCCCGGAAGAGTCGACTTGATTTGTTGCGTCAAGCGGCTCTCGGCGACTGCATTTGTGAAGGTCAGTGGAAGACGTGTGCTGAGGAGATCCTCCGAAACAACAGGGTGGAAAAGGCTACATTCGCCGAAGCCTGCAGAGAACTCCTTGAGAACGGCCGTGGAAAGTATCGCAATGTGATGATTATTGGCCCTGCCAACTGCGGGAAGACTTTCCTTCTCAACCCACTCAACAGCATCTACCAAACCTTCACAAACCCAGCAAGTTCTACCTTCGCCTGGGTCGGCGCCGAGAACGCTGAAGTGATATTTTTAAATGACTTTCGCTGGTCACCATCTGTTCTCCCATGGCATGACATGCTCCTGCTTTTAGAGGGTCAGGCCATCCATTTGCCAGCGCCCAAATCATATTATGCCAGCGACCCTCTATTCGAGTCTGACGCCCCCGTCTTTGCAACCGGAAAACATCAACTGGTGTTTGTCCGCGGAGGCGCTGTGGATGATAGAGAAACAGAAATGATGGCAGCAAGATGGCGGCTTTTCACCTTCTTCTACCAGATCCCAGAAAAAGAACAACGAAATGTGAAATCGTGTGCGCATTGTTTTGCCACACTTATTCTGGGCTAACTAAATAAACCATTGTGTATTTCAATAATATTACGTCCTAAAACGTACAATTTGGCTCTTCTTTGTGTATCACATTTTGTGATGTCATATATCAGTAGAATAAAAAAAGACGCAGATCTAAATGTAAGAAAGTAAATAAGAGATTACAAAGCGAGTTTGTTTTGCACTTCCATTTCTTTATATTTAATTGATCATATTTGCAAGTATCTTTGTTGGCAGTGAAAATATGGTTGAATCCTATACACATGTTTAGAAAACCTAACAAAAATTAGGGCAATTGTTTATCTTCAACCCACCCCCACCACTGTGGTGCACCCCCCCCCCCCCCCCCCCCCACCCCCGTTCAAAGCCGTTGTGCCAGCTTCCCACTTTTCCAACTTATATCCACCAATATTAACACAAATGAGTGCGTATTGACCTGTGCCGTGATAAAGCCATCTTGTTTGTCTTCCATTTCATTTAATCAATCCAAAGGGAGGCTTGAGTGAACAATGTCTCAACACTGGTTTTCTAACACTAATTAGTAAGAATTACTCGCAATAAAACAGACAAAGAAGGCCTCCCCATGGCAAAGGTCTACATATAACAAAGAAACCGCATCAACATCTTCAACGTTTCAATTAGAGAACAAAGAATCTTTTGTCAGAAATATTGCTCAGTTCCTTGCTTCACGCTGCCCTTACTGTGTCTTTGCAAGTAATATAAATGAAGATGATTTCAAAGTAGGAATTTCTGCAGTTGCTCACTCCCCTCAATACTTCAGTCTTTTCCCACCGTTTTTTAGCAATGTGGAGATTCTCGAGTCCATGGAAGATATTGTCTTATCTATGGTTTCCAAAGAAATGGAACGAATGGTGGCAATTACGCGAGCTTGAAATTCTTCGTAACTCTCACGGGTTATGTTATAGGCGATTGGGTCCTTCCTCAATTTGTCTCCAACAAGTTTGAAAATGTTTTCAATGGGATTCAAGTCCGGGCTCCTTGGGGGAATGGGTAGCAGTTCCGCATTCATGTTTGCCATCGCGTCCCGGGCAGCTTTGCAGTTTTGACTGGGGTCCCCGTCTTGTACAAACATCCGACTTCCTTGTTTGTCCGCTCTTGAAATCATAGCCTCAAAGTTTTGTGTCACGAACTCCGAAAAATATGCCCCATTCATCGTTTCGTATGGTTCGCACATTATCACTCCTTCTCCGTGTGTTATTGCCACCATTAGCTTGGCAACTCGTCCCCCACTTCCAACTTTGCTACCCTTTGCTGTACAATGCTGATTGAGCCCTTCACTGCTCCTCCGCCATACCCTCGCACCAGGCGCTCTGGCTTGATCCATTGGATTAGTTTTGTGGGCAAAAGAGGTTGCATCTAAATAGAATGCAATGCGATTTGTCCACACATTTCGCGGGTATTCACGGCGCATTTTCTTGGCGAACCTCACTCTCTTCAGCAGATCCAAATCCGTCACAAGTCCCTTCTTACGAGCTTGCCTGTACTTGAATCCAAGTCGATTCATGGCGCGTCTGATGGTCCTGTCTGAGACATGTGTCAGTCCGCATACAGCCTTTAGTCTCGCCGAGGTAAATGGCCCCTCTGTTTTTCGCAGTTTTTGCAAATTTCTCACCAAAAGGCGCTCCTGACGCCTGGACAAAAGTCTTTTTCGCCCACCTCTGCTACGACGGCGAGAATGGTCAACATGCCCGTCACTTGCACAAATGCGTTGAACCGAACTACGGGATACTTGGCACGTTGCCGCTATTTCTCTCTGTGATTTTCCGCTCCTCCGCAACAGACGAATATATGCACGATTTTCGTTTGAAATAAAACCATGAAATACCATGCTGACAAATGTCTCTG
Source organism: Hippasteria phrygiana (assembly GCA_037893225.1). NCBI lineage: Eukaryota > Metazoa > Echinodermata > Asteroidea > Valvatida > Goniasteridae > Hippasteria > Hippasteria phrygiana. The sequence goes on from JAZGUH010000125.1 coordinate 22,261, forward strand.
TTGCCTTCTGCACCAACCATGCAATGCTTTGCTTCACTTCAATGTAATTTCCCAGCGCCACCAAGACTCCGGTTTATCTTTGACCACTTAACTCGTTATAGATAAACTAGGCGAATTTTCAGACAATCCCGGCCAAAATGCTTGGGCCACGTGATGATAAACATACCCTCCCCCGCGCCCCCCGCTCCCCCGTTCAATGTTGAAATTTTAAGCCGGCGCGCATTCCGCGCAATGAGAGCCAACATTGATCGGGGGCCAGGGGGTCGGGGGCCCAACGAGATTTGGCCGGGATTGTCTGAGATTTTTATTCTCCAAAAAAAAAAAAAAAAAATTACAAAAGACCTAAGTGTGAGAAGCAATGGCTGGTCATTGCTTTCCGAGTGAGGAGTAAATAAAAGAAAAGCAGGGAAAACAAATTCGGTTTTTTGTCGGATTGGATTCGAACCCACAACTCTTGCATTTGAGAGTACAATGCCTAAACCACTAGACTATGTGAGTCACATATACCACGAGGCTTAATTAACCGTTCAATTTCCGGACACAGATGATCCCAATTGTTTTGTAGTGCGCATCGTACACGATGTACCATGACGATTAACCATGCCATTTTGTCAAATTACTTCAGAAAATACATTTTTTGTTCAACGCGAAAAGCGCATTACGCTACACAAACCACCTGCAAGCCTCTTCAAATGTTTCAGCCGTCTCATTTCGTGATTTGTCGGAAAATTCAACGAATAACCCTCGCCACCAAAATAATAAAGTAGAGTCAGTCATTTCTCTATTTTTTAGTGGGGAGGGTTAACCGTTGAATTTTCCGACAATTAATGGAATGAGGTAGTTGAAAAAATGGAAGAGGCTTGTATGTTGTTTGTGTAGCGTAATGCGCTTTTCGCGTTTAACAAAAAATTTCTTTTGTGAAGATATTTGACAAAATGGCATAGTTAATCGTCATGGTACATCGTGTACGATGCGCACTGCAAAACAAGTGCTGGCGCAAGCGCATTACAGCCAGGAATCGTCATTCTGTTAACCCTATCCGGACCGGGCTTAGTTTGGTACGTACGGAGACCGTGGGGCACATACTCCCCCCTTTCCTCCCCCCCCCCCCCCCCCTCCCAACCCTCCGTGTTTTCCCAAGTTCACAAGCAATTTTCAGGAAACTGGCCACAAATGTTCAGTTCAGGAAAGTCGCAATGATGACGTTCACAACTTTTAGCAAGTGCCAACTGTAGGACGTTAGGGGCTATTTTTCAACTTTAGTGTGAAAACAATTGTATTTCTCCCGTAATTAACGTCTTGGTTGTCCAAACGGTCAAACAAAAATTATGACAACCTAATTAGTTGGACATAATGACTAAAATCGCATTCGATGTTTAGACGGGGATAACCGTTGGGGGCGCTATAATCCGGGTAATTTATACTATTTGGGTGGAAAAGTTGATTTTGCGTGTTTTCACCAACAAGTGAACTAGGTTCCCAAATTGAAATAAGCGAATCCAACACATGAAAATAGATAACTTTTCGTAAAAATCATGAAGTTTGGAGAGGATCGAATGCAGTGTTAATACGTTATGGTGACAAATACGGTAAGGGGAAAGTGCCCACCCCCCCCCCCCCCCCCAGTCCTGCTAGAGTTTTAAAAGGGGCCAAGAAATGTGTACGCGGGTGTAGGAGAATGTCTCCCAACTTTATCTTTTGCATTAATCATCATCGCTGGTATCATCTTCATAATCACCATGAGCAACATATAATTTACCTCGTCCCTGTTTTATTCGTGTAAGGGAGTGATAGCGGTTCGATTGACTTCGTTGAGGGCCCACATCATTACGTAATGCAGTGATAGAAATACAGACGTGAGGCCGTGTGCTCATCAGCAGCACAGACAATTTAAGACAGTTCAATACAATGGGTTTTATTTCAATAGGACGAATCAGGGTATAACAATGCATGGGTTGTAGTTGCTCTATCCACTGTGCTATTCCTATTTGGCCAAGATGGAAGGTGCTAATGTTGTGGAAGACCGTTCCCTTAAACCCCGTCAAATACGACAAGTGTATTTAATCACGTATAGTCGAGCAAATGAGGCCCTAATTTCATCTCGGGAGGAGTTTGCAGAGGTGGTATTGCATGCTTTCCACCCAACGGAGGATGACGCTGAAGTGGTAGTCCAGTGGGTTTGTGCCCAGGAGACCCATTTGGACGGGTGTTTGCACTACCACATGGCGGTGAAACTTCACCGAGTTCAGAGATGGCTGCAGGTCAGGAATTTGTTAGAGCGAGAGAACGGTATCCGGGTTAACTTTTCCTCCAATCACTGTAACTACTACAGTGCATGGAAATATGTGACGAAAGAAGACATGGCGTTCGTTCAATCCGAAGGCCATCCCGACTTGGCGAACGCTTTGCCCCCCAGAACCGCCCAGGCCTCCCAGGCACGAACCGGGGATCGAGCACCTGAAGAGGATCACGCAGGCGTAAAAAGGAAAAAAACAAGCAGATTGACGGCATTTGAAGTGTCCCAACTTGCTGTTTCCAGAGGCATCAAGACTCGGCTTGAGCTGCTGGCCCTTGCAAATCAACAAAAAACGGAGGGGAAAACAGATTTGGCGGAGTTTATCGTCAACAGGGGACACAAGGTTGTGGAGCAGGCTATACAGGTATAACTATATACCTCTATAATACACTTCTTTCTGTTTCTTTCTCCTGGTTGGCTGAAACATGGGCTTCACTAAAATAGGCTAGTGCATGAAATTTGCGTCAGTGTGAACTGAATGCGCGTGAAGACATCGCACGCGCGTAATTTCCAAAGGTTTAAACTGGTTACAGCGCCCTCAACTACAACTTAATGGACGTGTGGTTATATTATCGCGAAGCATACACTAACATGATGTCAACAGTTAATCAAACACTGCATTCGGAGAAACTAAAATCATTCCTTTAATTGTTGAATTGCTAATTGTTGAATTGCTAATGGTTAATTGTTGAATTAAAACAGTTCAATTATACAGCCCTGAAGAGTTCATATTGTTATTTCTGTATTTTGGAAGGAGGTGTGTTATAAAACAGATATTGACTGGCATGTGTATAATACATATAATTTATTGTATATATATATATATATATATATATATATAGTCGGTGTACGTCCATCCCTCATGCATTAATTCAGTCATCATTCATCCGCCATTCCCCCTCCTACATTGTACCTTCTACGTTCTTAGTAGTTCTTTAGTGCCCCCCCCCCCCCCCCCCCACCACCACCACCTTCTTTCTTTTTTCCCTTCTTTTTAAGGGGATTATTTCTTTACTCAATTCCAACTGTCGTTTGGGAAATTGTACACATTGTTGTAATATTGTTGAGACAATCAATGTTGAGATGAAAATTGCAGGTCTTTCTTTCTGTCCTCATTCTATTTTGTCACCTTATCGAAGTAGTTTGTATTTTGCTGTATTTTTGGCAGGACGGATGGGAGCTGGAAAATGCTGAGGAGACGTTGGAACGTTCCCGGAAGAGTCGACTTGATTTGTTGCGTCAAGCGGCTCTCGGCGACTGCATTTGTGAAGGTCAGTGGAAGACGTGTGCTGAGGAGATCCTCCGAAACAACAGGGTGGAAAAGGCTACATTCGCCGAAGCCTGCAGAGAACTCCTTGAGAACGGCCGTGGAAAGTATCGCAATGTGATGATTATTGGCCCTGCCAACTGCGGGAAGACTTTCCTTCTCAACCCACTCAACAGCATCTACCAAACCTTCACAAACCCAGCAAGTTCTACCTTCGCCTGGGTCGGCGCCGAGAACGCTGAAGTGATATTTTTAAATGACTTTCGCTGGTCACCATCTGTTCTCCCATGGCATGACATGCTCCTGCTTTTAGAGGGTCAGGCCATCCATTTGCCAGCGCCCAAATCATATTATGCCAGCGACCCTCTATTCGAGTCTGACGCCCCCGTCTTTGCAACCGGAAAACATCAACTGGTGTTTGTCCGCGGAGGCGCTGTGGATGATAGAGAAACAGAAATGATGGCAGCAAGATGGCGGCTTTTCACCTTCTTCTACCAGATCCCAGAAAAAGAACAACGAAATGTGAAATCGTGTGCGCATTGTTTTGCCACACTTATTCTGGGCTAACTAAATAAACCATTGTGTATTTCAATAATATTACGTCCTAAAACGTACAATTTGGCTCTTCTTTGTGTATCACATTTTGTGATGTCATATATCAGTAGAATAAAAAAAGACGCAGATCTAAATGTAAGAAAGTAAATAAGAGATTACAAAGCGAGTTTGTTTTGCACTTCCATTTCTTTATATTTAATTGATCATATTTGCAAGTATCTTTGTTGGCAGTGAAAATATGGTTGAATCCTATACACATGTTTAGAAAACCTAACAAAAATTAGGGCAATTGTTTATCTTCAACCCACCCCCACCACTGTGGTGCACCCCCCCCCCCCCCCCCCACCCCCGTTCAAAGCCGTTGTGCCAGCTTCCCACTTTTCCAACTTATATCCACCAATATTAACACAAATGAGTGCGTATTGACCTGTGCCGTGATAAAGCCATCTTGTTTGTCTTCCATTTCATTTAATCAATCCAAAGGGAGGCTTGAGTGAACAATGTCTCAACACTGGTTTTCTAACACTAATTAGTAAGAATTACTCGCAATAAAACAGACAAAGAAGGCCTCCCCATGGCAAAGGTCTACATATAACAAAGAAACCGCATCAACATCTTCAACGTTTCAATTAGAGAACAAAGAATCTTTTGTCAGAAATATTGCTCAGTTCCTTGCTTCACGCTGCCCTTACTGTGTCTTTGCAAGTAATATAAATGAAGATGATTTCAAAGTAGGAATTTCTGCAGTTGCTCACTCCCCTCAATACTTCAGTCTTTTCCCACCGTTTTTTAGCAATGTGGAGATTCTCGAGTCCATGGAAGATATTGTCTTATCTATGGTTTCCAAAGAAATGGAACGAATGGTGGCAATTACGCGAGCTTGAAATTCTTCGTAACTCTCACGGGTTATGTTATAGGCGATTGGGTCCTTCCTCAATTTGTCTCCAACAAGTTTGAAAATGTTTTCAATGGGATTCAAGTCCGGGCTCCTTGGGGGAATGGGTAGCAGTTCCGCATTCATGTTTGCCATCGCGTCCCGGGCAGCTTTGCAGTTTTGACTGGGGTCCCCGTCTTGTACAAACATCCGACTTCCTTGTTTGTCCGCTCTTGAAATCATAGCCTCAAAGTTTTGTGTCACGAACTCCGAAAAATATGCCCCATTCATCGTTTCGTATGGTTCGCACATTATCACTCCTTCTCCGTGTGTTATTGCCACCATTAGCTTGGCAACTCGTCCCCCACTTCCAACTTTGCTACCCTTTGCTGTACAATGCTGATTGAGCCCTTCACTGCTCCTCCGCCATACCCTCGCACCAGGCGCTCTGGCTTGATCCATTGGATTAGTTTTGTGGGCAAAAGAGGTTGCATCTAAATAGAATGCAATGCGATTTGTCCACACATTTCGCGGGTATTCACGGCGCATTTTCTTGGCGAACCTCACTCTCTTCAGCAGATCCAAATCCGTCACAAGTCCCTTCTTACGAGCTTGCCTGTACTTGAATCCAAGTCGATTCATGGCGCGTCTGATGGTCCTGTCTGAGACATGTGTCAGTCCGCATACAGCCTTTAGTCTCGCCGAGGTAAATGGCCCCTCTGTTTTTCGCAGTTTTTGCAAATTTCTCACCAAAAGGCGCTCCTGACGCCTGGACAAAAGTCTTTTTCGCCCACCTCTGCTACGACGGCGAGAATGGTCAACATGCCCGTCACTTGCACAAATGCGTTGAACCGAACTACGGGATACTTGGCACGTTGCCGCTATTTCTCTCTGTGATTTTCCGCTCCTCCGCAACAGACGAATATATGCACGATTTTCGTTTGAAATAAAACCATGAAATACCATGCTGACAAATGTCTCTGTTGCCTTCTGCACCAACCATGCAATGCTTTGCTTCACTTCAATGTAATTTCCCAGCGCCACCAAGACTCCGGTTTATCTTTGACCACTTAACTCGTTATAGATAAACTAGGCGAATTTTCAGACAATCCCGGCCAAAATGCTTGGGCCACGTGATGATAAACATACCCTCCCCCGCGCCCCCCCGCTCCCCCGTTCAATGTTGAAATTTTAAGCCGGCGCGCATTCCGCGCAATGAGAGCCAACATTGATCGGGGGCCAGGGGGTCGGGGGCCCAACGAGATTTGGCCGGGATTGTCTGAGATTTTTATTCTCCAAAAAAAAAAAAAACAAATTACAAAAGACCTAAGTGTGAGAAGCAATGGCTGGTCATTGCTTTCCGAGTGAGGAGTAAATAAAAGAAAAGCAGGGAAAACAAATTCGGTTTTTTGTCGGATTGGATTCGAACCCACAACTCTTGCATTTGAGAGTACAATGCCTAAACCACTAGACTATGTGAGTCACATATACCACGAGGCTTAATTAACCGTTCAATTTCCGGACACAGATGATCCCAATTGTTTTGTAGTGCGCATCGTACACGATGTACCATGACGATTAACCATGCCATTTTGTCAAATTACTTCAGAAAATACATTTTTTGTTCAACGCGAAAAGCGCATTACGCTACACAAACCACCTGCAAGCCTCTTCAAATGTTTCAGCCGTCTCATTTCGTGATTTGTCGGAAAATTCAACGAATAACCCTCGCCACCAAAATAATAAAGTAGAGTCAGTCATTTCTCTATTTTTTAGTGGGGAGGGTTAACCGTTGAATTTTCCGACAATTAATGGAATGAGGTAGTTGAAAAAATGGAAGAGGCTTGTATGTTGTTTGTGTAGCGTAATGCGCTTTTCGCGTTTAACAAAAAATTTCTTTTGTGAAGATATTTGACAAAATGGCATAGTTAATCGTCATGGTACATCGTGTACGATGCGCACTGCAAAACAAGTGCTGGCGCAAGCGCATTACAGCCAGGAATCGTCATTCTGTTAACCCTATCCGGACCGGGCTTAGTTTGGTACGTACGGAGACCGTGGGGCACATACTCCCCCCTTTCCTCCCCCCCCCCCTCCCAACCCTCCGTGTTTTCCCAAGTTCACAAGCAATTTTCAGGAAACTGGCCACAAATGTTCAGTTCAGGAAAGTCGCAATGATGACGTTCACAACTTTTAGCAAGTGCCAACTGTAGGACGTTAGGGGCTATTTTTCAACTTTAGTGTGAAAACAATTGTATTTCTCCCGTAATTAACGTCTTGGTTGTCCAAACGGTCAAACAAAAATTATGACAACCTAATTAGTTGGACATAATGACTAAAATCGCATTCGATGTTTAGACGGGGATAACCGTTGGGGGCGCTATAATCCGGGTAATTTATACTATTTGGGTGGAAAAGTTGATTTTGCGTGTTTTCACCAACAAGTGAACTTAGGTTCCCAAATTGAAATAAGCGAATCCAACACATGAAAATAGATAACTTTTCGTAAAAATCATGAAGTTTGGAGAGGATCGAATGCAGTGTTAATACGTTATGGTGACAAATACGGTAAGGGGAAAGTGCCCACCCCCCCCCCCCCCCCAGTCCTGCTAGAGTTTTAAAAGGGGCCAAGAAATGTGTACGCGGGTGTAGGAGAATGTCTCCCAACTTTATCTTTTGCATTAATCATCATCGCTGGTATCATCTTCATAATCACCATGAGCAACATATAATTTACCTCGTCCCTGTTTTATTCGTGTAAGGGAGTGATAGCGGTTCGATTGACTTCGTTGAGGGCCCACATCATTACGTAATGCAGTGATAGAAATACAGACGTGAGGCCGTGTGCTCATCAGCAGCACAGACAATTTAAGACAGTTCAATACAATGGGTTTTATTTCAATAGGACGAATCAGGGTATAACAATGCATGGGTTGTAGTTGCTCTATCCACTGTGCTATTCCTATTTGGCCAAGATGGAAGGTGCTAATGTTGTGGAAGACCGTTCCCTTAAACCCCGTCAAATACGACAAGTGTATTTAATCACGTATAGTCGAGCAAATGAGGCCCTAATTTCATCTCGGGAGGAGTTTGCAGAGGTGGTATTGCATGCTTTCCACCCAACGGAGGATGACGCTGAAGTGGTAGTCCAGTGGGTTTGTGCCCAGGAGACCCATTTGGACGGGTGTTTGCACTACCACATGGCGGTGAAACTTCACCGAGTTCAGAGATGGCTGCAGGTCAGGAATTTGTTAGAGCGAGAGAACGGTATCCGGGTTAACTTTTCCTCCAATCACTGTAACTACTACAGTGCATGGAAATATGTGACGAAAGAAGACATGGCGTTCGTTCAATCCGAAGGCCATCCCGACTTGGCGAACGCTTTGCCCCCCAGAACCGCCCAGGCCTCCCAGGCACGAACCGGGGATCGAGCACCTGAAGAGGATCACGCAGGCGTAAAAAGGAAAAAAACAAGCAGATTGACGGCATTTGAAGTGTCCCAACTTGCTGTTTCCAGAGGCATCAAGACTCGGCTTGAGCTGCTGGCCCTTGCAAATCAACAAAAAACGGAGGGGAAAACAGATTTGGCGGAGTTTATCGTCAACAGGGGACACAAGGTTGTGGAGCAGGCTATACAGGTATAACTATATACCTCTATAATACACTTCTTTCTGTTTCTTTCTCCTGGTTGGCTGAAACATGGGCTTCACTAAAATAGGCTAGTGCATGAAATTTGCGTCAGTGTGAACTGAATGCGCGTGAAGACATCGCACGCGCGTAATTTCCAAAGGTTTAAACTGGTTACAGCGCCCTCAACTACAACTTAATGGACGTGTGGTTATATTATCGCGAAGCATACACTAACATGATGTCAACAGTTAATCAAACACTGCATTCGGAGAAACTAAAATCATTCCTTTAATTGTTGAATTGCTAATTGTTGAATTGCTAATGGTTAATTGTTGAATTAAAACAGTTCAATTATACAGCCCTGAAGAGTTCATATTGTTATTTCTGTATTTTGGAAGGAGGTGTGTTATAAAACAGATATTGACTGGCATGTGTATAATACATATAATTTATTGTATATATATATATATATATATAGTCGGTGTACGTCCATCCCTCATGCATTAATTCAGTCATCATTCATCCGCCATTCCCCCTCCTACATTGTACCTTCTACGTTCTTAGTAGTTCTTTAGTGCCCCCCCCCCCCCCCCCCCCCCCACCACCACCACCTTCTTTCTTTTTTCCCTTCTTTTTAAGGGGATTATTTCTTTACTCAATTCCAACTGTCGTTTGGGAAATTGTACACATTGTTGTAATATTGTTGAGACAATCAATGTTGAGATGAAAATTGCAGGTCTTTCTTTCTGTCCTCATTCTATTTTGTCACCTTATCGAAGTAGTTTGTATTTTGCTGTATTTTTGGCAGGACGGATGGGAGCTGGAAAATGCTGAGGAGACGTTGGAACGTTCCCGGAAGAGTCGACTTGATTTGTTGCGTCAAGCGGCTCTCGGCGACTGCATTTGTGAAGGTCAGTGGAAGACGTGTGCTGAGGAGATCCTCCGAAACAACAGGGTGGAAAAGGCTACATTCGCCGAAGCCTGCAGAGAACTCCTTGAGAACGGCCGTGGAAAGTATCGCAATGTGATGATTATTGGCCCTGCCAACTGCGGGAAGACTTTCCTTCTCAACCCACTCAACAGCATCTACCAAACCTTCACAAACCCAGCAAGTTCTACCTTCGCCTGGGTCGGCGCCGAGAACGCTGAAGTGATATTTTTAAATGACTTTCGCTGGTCACCATCTGTTCTCCCATGGCATGACATGCTCCTGCTTTTAGAGGGTCAGGCCATCCATTTGCCAGCGCCCAAATCATATTATGCCAGCGACCCTCTATTCGAGTCTGACGCCCCCGTCTTTGCAACCGGAAAACATCAACTGGTGTTTGTCCGCGGAGGCGCTGTGGATGATAGAGAAACAGAAATGATGGCAGCAAGATGGCGGCTTTTCACCTTCTTCTACCAGATCCCAGAAAAAGAACAACGAAATGTGAAATCGTGTGCGCATTGTTTTGCCACACTTATTCTGGGCTAACTAAATAAACCATTGTGTATTTCAATAATATTACGTCCTAAAACGTACAATTTGGCTCTTCTTTGTGTATCACATTTTGTGATGTCATATATCAGTAGAATAAAAAAAGACGCAGATCTAAATGTAAGAAAGTAAATAAGAGATTACAAAGCGAGTTTGTTTTGCACTTCCATTTCTTTATATTTAATTGATCATATTTGCAAGTATCTTTGTTGGCAGTGAAAATATGGTTGAATCCTATACACATGTTTAGAAAACCTAACAAAAATTAGGGCAATTGTTTATCTTCAACCCACCCCCACCACTGTGGTGCACCCCCCCCCCCCCCACCCCCGTTCAAAGCCGTTGTGCCAGCTTCCCACTTTTCCAACTTATATCCACCAATATTAACACAAATGAGTGCGTATTGACCTGTGCCGTGATAAAGCCATCTTGTTTGTCTTCCATTTCATTTAATCAATCCAAAGGGAGGCTTGAGTGAACAATGTCTCAACACTGGTTTTCTAACACTAATTAGTAAGAATTACTCGCAATAAAACAGACAAAGAAGGCCTCCCCATGGCAAAGGTCTACATATAACAAAGAAACCGCATCAACATCTTCAACGTTTCAATTAGAGAACAAAGAATCTTTTGTCAGAAATATTGCTCAGTTCCTTGCTTCACGCTGCCCTTACTGTGTCTTTGCAAGTAATATAAATGAAGATGATTTCAAAGTAGGAATTTCTGCAGTTGCTCACTCCCCTCAATACTTCAGTCTTTTCCCACCGTTTTTTAGCAATGTGGAGATTCTCGAGTCCATGGAAGATATTGTCTTATCTATGGTTTCCAAAGAAATGGAACGAATGGTGGCAATTACGCGAGCTTGAAATTCTTCGTAACTCTCACGGGTTATGTTATAGGCGATTGGGTCCTTCCTCAATTTGTCTCCAACAAGTTTGAAAATGTTTTCAATGGGATTCAAGTCCGGGCTCCTTGGGGGAATGGGTAGCAGTTCCGCATTCATGTTTGCCATCGCGTCCCGGGCAGCTTTGCAGTTTTGACTGGGGTCCCCGTCTTGTACAAACATCCGACTTCCTTGTTTGTCCGCTCTTGAAATCATAGCCTCAAAGTTTTGTGTCACGAACTCCGAAAAATATGCCCCATTCATCGTTTCGTATGGTTCGCACATTATCACTCCTTCTCCGTGTGTTATTGCCACCATTAGCTTGGCAACTCGTCCCCCACTTCCAACTTTGCTACCCTTTGCTGTACAATGCTGATTGAGCCCTTCACTGCTCCTCCGCCATACCCTCGCACCAGGCGCTCTGGCTTGATCCATTGGATTAGTTTTGTGGGCAAAAGAGGTTGCATCTAAATAGAATGCAATGCGATTTGTCCACACATTTCGCGGGTATTCACGGCGCATTTTCTTGGCGAACCTCACTCTCTTCAGCAGATCCAAATCCGTCACAAGTCCCTTCTTACGAGCTTGCCTGTACTTGAATCCAAGTCGATTCATGGCGCGTCTGATGGTCCTGTCTGAGACATGTGTCAGTCCGCATACAGCCTTTAGTCTCGCCGAGGTAAATGGCCCCTCTGTTTTTCGCAGTTTTTGCAAATTTCTCACCAAAAGGCGCTCCTGACGCCTGGACAAAAGTCTTTTTCGCCCACCTCTGCTACGACGGCGAGAATGGTCAACATGCCCGTCACTTGCACAAATGCGTTGAACCGAACTACGGGATACTTGGCACGTTGCCGCTATTTCTCTCTGTGATTTTCCGCTCCTCCGCAACAGACGAATATATGCACGATTTTCGTTTGAAATAAAACCATGAAATACCATGCTGACAAATGTCTCTGTTGCCTTCTGCACCAACCATGCAATGCTTTGCTTCACTTCAATGTAATTTCCCAGCGCCACCAAGACTCCGGTTTATCTTTGACCACTTAACTCGTTATAGATAAACTAGGCGAATTTTCAGACAATCCCGGCCAAAATGCTTGGGCCACGTGATGATAAACATACCCTCCCCCGCGCCCCCCCGCTCCCCCGTTCAATGTTGAAATTTTAAGCCGGCGCGCATTCCGCGCAATGAGAGCCAACATTGATCGGGGGCCAGGGGGTCGGGGGCCCAACGAGATTTGGCCGGGATTGTAGATTCATTTTGGTTAGAAATGGCCCCAAGATAAGTATCATCTGTAATATATGTGACAAGTCTTGAGGAACAACTCACCTTACTCTGTAGAAATGAGTATCACTGACACAGCAAAGGTAAGAACGTCTACTTTGTGCTTGCAATGAAGAAAATTATGCCGACTGTCACGGTGTTTGGGGGGCGTATTTCCTCTGTGTGTGTTTGTCAGTTCAAAGAGCAAATGTTGTGTTCATATTTTGTAAATTTGGACCATTGTGGGAGGCTTTTTATGGCCTTTATGTTTGCCCTGAATTTGGCATAGAGCTAGCATTCAAAACTTTTACTTGACGTGAATTTGTAATATATGCACCTCTTTATCTTATTTGCCATCACATAAATCCATCAGAGGATGTTTCATGACCATTTTGAAACATTGATTTTATGAGGGCACATACTAGGGCCACTGTTAAAAAATATTACAGTGTACGTCCCACAATTTAAATAAAGACAAGGACACTATTGGGACGTACTGTCCGAGTGAACTAAAAAATATCTTTTTTATTGATTTCTTTTTCAGAATGCCTGGAGTTCAGTTCAGTCCTAGTTTGACAGCTTATCGGAATGTAAGAACCAGGTCAACAGATGACAATACGTTTAGGAGACTGGCTGAACAGCACGCACCTTAATTATTTTACAATTGCTCAGAAATATGGCTTTTTCCCCAAAAGAATTCTACTAAAATTTCTACTATGAAGACTGTATATAGTCTGGCTGATGGTCCCTCTATTTTTTTCTCCTTTCTAAGGCCGTGTCCGAATTACCAGTACTTGGCTGGGGCTTGAAATTACCATACCATAGACACTACCGAATTAAGTCTGACGTCACAGTAATTGGCACGACAACTGGCTCCAAACAAATGGAGATTTTGACTGTTCCTTTGTTAACAGCCAGTCATGCAAACACATTGACACAAAATAACAGAAGTATTCTGGTTCCAAACATTGCATTGACGTCATCACTTCGGTTAATATATTTAATTTCAAGCCATAGTCAAGTAATTCGGACATGCCCTTACTTCGAAGCGACCAGTAGCAGGTAATGATGTTAGCAGAATTCTCACAGGTTTATGCTAATTAGTATAAATTAGCCTACATATATTGCCGAATGGTTTAGCAGCAGCCTTAGCAAACATGATTTCTGCTGAATTCTAAAGTGTCCTTAAAAAAATCAACAAGGAGAGGGGCACTACTTTTGAGTATTTGAAACCTATGTACATGTAATTGAATTATTTATTTAAAAAGTTGCTTTTTCGGCTCAAGACACAATGGTGATTTTGCCTACTGGTTACTGTAAGAGTCTTTGTTGTAATTTGGGTTGTTAGCTCTGATGGCATTGCAATGCTTAGCATAGTGTACATATATATGTTTGAGGACAAGAGGAGAAAGAAAATACAAAGGAATCTTTCTTGTCCTCGGGAGCCAAGTTGTTGAAATCGGTCCTCCCCGACGTAAAAATTTGTTCTTAGTCTATAATGGGGTTGTGTTATATTAAAGGAACAATAGGAAACACAAAGCATTGTCCTCAGTAGTATAAGAAATCACGACTGTGTGTGCATGTCGTGTATGAGAATATAAACGCAATCTCTGAAAAGAATTATTATTACTGCGCACCTGCAAATATGGTCCAATCACTAAAGCTGTAAATCAAAGCTAGCTACTGTCCCCATATCAAATGGGGGTTGGAACTAGTCGATAAGGATATGTAATCACCAGCATGTGAAATTTATGAAATAATCTGTGTATACTTTGAACACTTTATCTTCATGAACAACACTCAGAATTATTTCAATTTTTTTTAATTTGTAAGTAGTTTTGTCATTACTAGAAGATGGATTTTTGTAGTTCCGATCACCTTGCAAGGTTGATATTGCTTGGGCCATGCTTCTGTTCAGCATTTGAATGGCTGTTTTTCAAGTTACATGTAGCTACAACACTAGTCTTAAACTTGTCCCTGTCTGTTGGTGATATTGGGTCGTATGAATAAAAACTAGCAAATGCTAGGAAGTACAAGCAAAAAGGAAAAGCATTTACTTTGGAGTAAAAAGCATTAAGGAAAAAGAGAAATAGAGAAATGTATGTGCATCTAACATCAGCATTATTTTATAGATATCCGGATAGGACACCAAATTTATTTTGGTCCTTGGAACAAATTTTTGAAACAAATCTCCAACTCGGTAAGTGAACATTGCTGTATTTTTACACAAAAGAAATTAATCCCACCCTCACCCCCCCCCCCCCAAAAAAATAAAATAAAATAAAATATTTTGTTACTTATATTGACTTTTGTCGACTCTCTGCAGAGTCAATATTGAAAGCTACCTTTGTATGCAGACTAGCTGCTCGTTAGTAACCACAGAGACGGTTTACGGATATCTACAGACTTTTGACTGTCCAGTGAGTCAACATTGAAAGGTAACTTTGAGAATGCCATACTCATTTTATTTCCATCTGATTATTCCTATGGACTTGATACACAGAGTTCAAATATTGAACCTTTGCTACCCTAATTAGAATTACATTGTATCTACACATATACTTGTATAACACCAATCTAAGTGCACAGTGTACACAACACCATCGCAGTTTCAGCTGTAACAATAGAGGAATTTCACATTAGCCCCTTCTGCGCACTTCCGGGTTGAAAGCGAGAATGTCAGTGGCAAACAAAACAACGCTTTTCAGCACATTCATTCATGCATGAATTAATCAGGCCATATAAGGCAGCGCAGGCGCACGATCAGCAAAAAGTTGTTTACTGTGACATTGAGATCCTCGTTTTCAAACGCGGAAGTGCGCAGATCGGCACTATAAACTCGTCGTTGTGGGATTCCTCTATGCAGCAGTTATTTCAAACAATAGCTGTAACAATGCTTCATCTCCAAGACTGTGGTGGTGTAGGTTTCATGAATCATGCTTGGATTCGTGTGCTGATCTAAATACCATCAAAAGTATGAACAGCTTGAGAATATTGCTTATTATTGTGTTGACTCACACAGTGTACAGTACATAAGAGTTCAGTGACATCCAGATGCCCTCGTATTTCTTTCTTTTGTTGCTGAGATTTTGTCCTATTAACTGAAAATAATTTTACTGCCAATATACATGCTTTTAAAAATACAGCCTAGCCAAGTTGTGACTGAACATTCCAGTTCTCACTCCTACTAAAGAAATTTAAAAAAACTTTAAGAAAAATTCTTTCACCATAGAGCGTGCAAATCTTGCGACCTCAAAAATCACTTATTTGAACGTCTTGTTACCAAATTCTGACTAGTCTACTGACATGCTCTTTAGTTTGTTTGTACCCCATAGCAATGTGAATGATACATTGATCACTAAAGTTGAGGGGAAATTTTTCATTATTATTCTGGTCATCAACTAGCTTCTATACAGTGTGCCTAGGAAGTATCGTATTTTCACTGGTCACTTTGGATTTTGTGGTCAACCTGGCACACTCTATTGTGTAAACTAGTCTCAATTAATACTGTTTGTTTTGTGTGATTTTAACCTCTCAGCAATTTTCCCCCTTAGATATATCTGACGTGACCATTGCTTGGACAGTTCACAAGGACTTACAGTAAGAAACAATTGACTTCTCTATGCAGACTTCATCAATCTCGTTAGAAAAGCAGAATTTCTTCAAGAGTTAATTTTTGCCACAAATGTACCTGTGTATGTGTACATTAAGAGAAATTTGTTTCTTTATGATAGGCATATATGTGTAGACATTTTGTGCTTTTTATTGTCATTGAATTTAAATAACAAACCTGTACTCCGAGACGGTGCACTGTGCGTGACCTTTATGCTATAGTGCCTTTAAATTCCAGTGCCCATTTTCATGGAATCTGCTAAATCTCTGCACTTTCTGTGTTAACTGAACTAGCAAAGATATTCTGTGGTAACCTAGTAAGCAAAATATTCTTAGTTATAGGATGTACACATGCGCACAAGTCAAAATTCCTTGCTAAGCCATGAAATACAATAAGCAAGGAATACAGTTAGTGTATGTAGAGCCATTAGGTTGGGCATTTGTGTAAATTCAGTAACCCTAACAGTCCCAAATTCTCTAATTTTGTTTTAATATGATTTTGCAAGCACCCTAAGGGGTTACATTACCAAAGAAACTTGCAAAAGAAACACTTAAAATCTGAAAAATAACTAATTTAAAAATAAGTACATTGTACATGTATGTAATTGGTATGCTATAATCTGTAAAATCCAAATTTTAAAAATACAGAATATGCCAATCAAAAACACATCTGACTACCTGTACAATCACTATAATCTATTTTTAGAGATCTCAGATATACATCACGTCCAAAGTTTATGTATATGACAGAAATAATTACCGTAATTTTCAGAATATAGGCCGCGCGGAGTATAAGCTGCAGCACGCAAAAATCTGCAAATTAAGAGCAAGTTCGATCAGGGACCAATGGTTAACTAGTGGTTGGTTCGTGACGTACGTAGCGCATGAGCACTGAAGTTGAAGTGCGAACGACTCTAGTCGAACTATTGACGTCAACGCAACCATGAGAAAATGGCGGTGGCTAGTTTTTTAAACGTTTTTGGACGAGTTCATAGATAAAAGCGACACGGACGATATTTGCTCAGTATATCAACAATGTCACAAGTGGTAACATGTGCATTATTTCAACATGTTCAAAGAAAGACAAAGTAACAAAAAACGTTCGTTCACTGCTGCTGAATATTTACGTTTTTTCGCCATTTTTCTGATAACTGGTCCTCTCTGCACTGTGCTATTAAAACGGCTATTGGTAACCAGCGATGCGACCAACCTCGGTAGGCTGGTCGCGAATCGTCGACTAGACTAGTCCAACCATCTTCGACTAGTGTGCGTTCGATCAGAGTTAGTCGAACTATGGTTAACTATAGTCCTTGATCGAACTTGCTCCAAGATTTAAAGTTGGCGTATTAGCCGCACCGGCATATAAGCCGCACCGCGGCACTGACGACGTCCAACCACAAAAGTCATCGTGCTGCATGCAGAAGCGCTAGTATGTAAATGGTTAGCTCAACAGTCACCAATTGACCAGTGAAATAAACAACAACATAGATTACATAACGATAAAACAGACAAAAACGAACAGACGCACCACAGGATTTGTGAGGTGTGAATGGTACTTACGGTACATTTGCAAGTCTATTCGGTCCCTCTGGATTGTTTCCTTTATTTCCAACACGTGAGTAGAGCGAACGTAAACGGCAACCAACGAAAACATGACTGCCTGGCCCGGAGGAGCGCCGCCTGCACCGGAGCGCCGCCTGCACGCGTGGCCCGGGCTGAGACGCGGCTTCTGTTACTGATTTTATTCTTCAAATGTTGCCGTATATTAAGCCGCCCAGAGTATAAGCCACAGGGACATTTTTCAGCGTGAGAATCAATGTATATTCTGAAAATTACGGTACTTAAGATTGAAAGTGGTAAACTTTATACAACCGCTTTTTCATGCAGATTGCCAAGTAAAATTGGGTGTGATCCCTGGCTATACGGCATTCTGGGTTTATGACTTCTGACTAGTGCCCACCCGAACAAAGATACTGACAATTTGGGAGACCGCCAACATAGGGCAAGATAGCTCAGTTGGTAGAGCGCCGGTACGGTATTCCGGAGGTCGCAGGTTTGAATCCAGCTCCTGCCAGTTTCTTTGTTCACTTTGACAAGTATAATATTAACAGACTTGTTGACTCGAGTCAGTAACTTAGACTCGAGTCCGACTTGAGTCGCAATTGTTTTGACTTGCAACTTGACTTGGCTTGCCAAAAAAATGACTTGAAACTTGACTTGACTTAACAAATTTGACTTTCCAACATCAACCAGTTTCTAAAAAAACGAACTAATGTATAGAAGCAACTGGAAAAGAGGTTGAAGTAATAATAATTTACACACTTTGCATTTTTCTTTAAAAAAAAGAGAGATGGGAATACACTTTCATTAGTATCATTATTACTGTACCTGTGATGGAAAAAAAACAGGATGTGAACGTATATTTTAAGATACATTCATAAATACCTAAGACAGTTTACCCGTTCCTATTGGTCGAGAGCCCAAACACCAACCGGTTTTAACCACTTTGATGGTGTCACATGAAATTTAGAGTCCTACGAAATCTGGTCCATTTTATTGGTTGCAATGAACTCTTGAGTGACCAGTCACTCTCCTTTATAATGCAAGTGCAATACTGCTGATGCGTCCGTATTTAGAGTCCATAATTTCACACTACGGCACTGCTGCGTTCTGCACCACCTGGCGAGCGCGTCAATTTCCATATAAGGAAATGTTTAGCGCTACTCGCACGTGGCACGAACCATTTAATAGCTAAAGGGGTGTTTTACAAACAAGGTAAAATAAAATTGAACAAAATCATTGGAAATTTATAGTTTTCTGAGGTTTTTGCTGAATTATACAAAAAGGTATTTTATGAAAGGGAATAAATATGTGCTGGGCCGGTTTTAAACGTACGTTTAAAACCACCTTGGAGCCTGGGCACTTGATAATGACCCGAGAATTGACTTGCTCGTAAGCAGTTTGAGTGTGGTAAATATATATTGACTACTTTTTAAAAGTAGTAATGACTTGACTTTGACTTGAAAAAAAAACGACTTGGGACTTGGTTACAACTTGGTTACAACTTGGTTACAACTTGGTTACAACTGTGAATATTAAAGTAACAGCTTTTTGTTTCTTTTGTGTTTCTTCCTTCTGTAGAACATTATTCAAAACGTCTTAGAGATCCAAGAAACAATGGCAAATGGAGAATCAGGTGAGTCTGTAATTTTCTGAGAACCATTTGCTGCATGTAAAGCAAAAATGCAAAGAATCTGTATAGCTGATGCTTTCTGTATGTATTTCCATACAGGAACATGTTTCCTTGGAGGCCGCCCAATTAGGCTACAAAAAGCATTCATCCTAAAATTACTTTGGGTGGAAAGCTCATTCAAAAGTAGAATATAGTAACATATACAACCATCCCTTGAAAATGCACCGTTTGTCTGAAAATCATCCCCAAAATGATTTCCGTCATTGATATTCACAAGATGTACATTTTCACAAGATCCTGTGCATTATCATATGCTTTTGAATGATCTTTTAAATCATACAATTTTGGAATGAATGCTTTTGATAGCCCAATTGGGCACCTCCCATGCATTGTGTCCCATTAAGGACTGCTGTTTAAGATTATTTGAGATTTTAACATTACCCCCACCCTCACACACACAAGCATGCTATTCAGAAATCCATATTCCAGCTGACATTCATTAATCATTATTCGGCATCATTTTCAAGCCTTTTGCATAATTTTACGGTTATTTAAGGTTTTCCCATTTTTTTTTTTACACTCTGTGATACACATACAAATGGGGAAAATAGCCACCAGCCATTGCCAAGTTACCATCAGGAGTGTATGTCATGTGACCTAAATATTTTATGTCTGTAGATTGAATGCATTTACCTTCTGCATTGAAGTGATGGAGCTTTTTATCATATGAATTTATGCAGATATCACCACCTTTGTCACAACAAATCCCCCATGGATTGAAATCTGTGTCAACTGTGAAAATGTTGTTACCCATGAAATCAAGACACAGGAGCTTAATTTTGCCACAGTTGTTGGTGTATATGAGCTGCTTGTTGTTGGTGGTCAAGTATCTATCAATCATTGGAGCAGGTATTGTTCTGATGAGGGATCCGTCTGGGTTGTGTAGAGATATCAGTTCTTTGTCTGTATAACCCACTGCTATGAGATTGCTGTCATCCACTGCAAGGCATGTTGGTGTGCCGTCAGTGTCTGCCTCTTTACCTGGTGCAAAGTGATGATGGAGCTGACAGTCTTCATTTAAGATCTTGACTACTGCAGACTGAGTAAGGATAATGTGCTGGTCATCCTTATTTATTGCAAGAGCAATAGGATATGTCTTGCTGTCAGAGTCTTCACTTTCCAGTTTACAAATACTGTTTACTTGCATGACTTGACCATTAGGATTTAGTCTGGTCAGTTTCTGTTGGGATCCGTCTAAAACCACCACATCACCGGTGGAAAGTGATGCAATGTCATATCCAGAGATAGGTGTCTCACTCAGTATATCCCACTTTTCTTTGAGTAGGATTGTTCCAACTTGAACATCAGTGTAAGTCTCCTTGAAACCAATAAATGAGATGTCATGAATTGATATATCTGTTTGTTCTTCAAGCGTTACCATAGGTACATCTTTGTAGTCATGCAGGTGGTCTTGCTTAAATATCAAGACATCAAGGAGGTTTTCCTCGGTCATCTTAATCTGAGCCATTTTGACTGTTTGTTCTGCTACTCTCATTTCTGCAAGAATCTTAGCTTTTTGCTTGTACGTTACCTTTGCAGTTTGTTTCAGTTGGCTTTCCTCTTCTTTGATTTGCTTGATTTTCTTCTCTGCAGTTCTGGAGATATGGCTGTAAGTTTCAACAAGCATGTTGTTTAGTCTGTTGTGTAATGATTCCCAGTTTTCATTGTAATGTTTTGTTTGTGAAATTCTTTGTCTGGCGTCTTGTAAGCTTTGATCAAATGCTGTGCTGAAATTCAAAAAGTGGTGCCTGGGCTCTTTGTGACATAAAGCTGCACACAGTTTGCAGATGAGCTGCTCACATGTGTTGCAGTAGAAGCACAGTTTCTGATTTGGATGGATGACACATCTTGACTTGTTTTTCTCAGACTTTCCTTCTTGCAGTTCGGCCAAAGCTGTAATTTTGTGAGTTTTCATTCCATTGAAACGGTGATGTGCATTCTGGCATTCCTGACAGAGAAACTGTTCACAATCGATACATCGTGAAATTGCCTCATATTCTTCATCACATGCCTGACATATGATGACCTGTGACCCTTCACCTTTCAAGAGCTGTTCCTGCTTTGTTACTTCCTCCACCAGGGAAATCAGAGTGTAGTTGTTGTTCAACTTGGCCACTCTACCTTCTGGCATGATAGTTTCTTTCTGACACAGAGGGCATGTTATCTTGTTACTGTCTGGGTTTTGTCTCGTCTTCAGTTCTTGGAGGCATCTGAGACAGAAACTGTGTGAGCAGTCCAGCATCTTGGGCTCTTGGTAAAGGGTGTAGCAGATTGAGCATTCCAGATGACCTTGGATTGAACCCAGAACTGATGCTATGGTTGCAGAAGCTGCCATTTTGAATTTCTTCACCTGTAGGTAGTGATGAGAGAAAGGAGGAGGCTAATCGCAATTGTGAACTACATGTAAGTTTGTTCAGTATGAGTAATCCTAGCACAACCATAAAGTAGGGTCTGTCAATATCAGAATTGTCAATAATCAATATATCGGAGATCCAACATCGATTATATTCGATATATCGATTATACCCACGTACAAGTTAAAGACTAAAGACGGCGCCTGATTTACTGGTTTAGGGATTAATCCACCGCAGTTGTATAGCTTGTCCAAAAAATATCAATGTGCCGGTCCCCAACCAGAACATAACTATAGATCCATGTTGGGTACGAGGCATATTTTTCACAATGTCAATTTAAAGGCCGGTTCATACCGAACTCGAATTTGTGACGTCAGGGCAAGTTTTCATGCTTCAAATTCTCAAAAGTTGAACACATTTCGATAAGTGGATTTTTCAACTGATGGCGCAACATTTTTACCTATTCCGAGACGTGCATGACATGTAAAGCCCCGATCCCACTTACTCGAATTTGGTGACGAATTAACGCAAAGTCAATTCGTGTCATTTCGTAATAAATCGCAAACGTGTCGTAAGTACTTCGTAATTGAATTCGTGGAGTGTCGTAATTATTCGCAAGGCTTCGTAAGCGCGCGTCACCACCTGACGTTAAGTTCGCAACAAGTTCGTATATATATCGCAAAATGTCGTAAATGCGTCGTATACGCATCGTGAAGTCGTTAATACCTCGTAACATGTCATGTTAATTCGTAACACTTTCGGTCTGTTTCGTAAACAATATGTCACATTTCGTATTCGTTTTGTATAAAATGCACTCTAGAGGCCACCCCGCAATGAATCGCAACGAATTTCATGTTGCGCTGATTCGTCCTCAAATTCGCGTAAGTGGGATCGGGGCTTATTAAGCACAACTTGTGAAGAATTTGGTAACGATCAACTGCATGTGTATGCAATGAATGGTACAGCGTTGAAGCGTTTCTGATTTTGCCTTATGCGTGCCAATCATCTAGTAACCACGCCCTTGTTTCAACGATACATGCATGATGCATATCCCAAAGTTAACACGTGGAACATCAAGTCTAGTCTGCATCTGGGCCGCGCTGGGAGCTGGAGAGACATGTACAGTACACTGATCATGGATTGCGTTTATCCAGCTAAAAAAATATTACACACAGGATTTGCTCAAAACAGAACTGGTTGTTGAAACAGCAAATAACTTTACAACATATGTTTGTATGTCAGTAGAAAAATTTACTGATTTCTTTTGTTCATATATCCATCGGCTTGTCAGAGTACATCCACTTTCGGTCGGGAAAAATACGATACGTGGTCGGGAAAATCGTAATTTCATCGTCACAATCTGTCTGGTATGGTAGCAGTGAGTGGTAGGCCTAGGTCCGTGAATGCAGTGGCATTTGGTGTTTTTTTTACCAGTCCAAACCAATTTTTGCCTGAGGATGGGCGAAGGGGTGGAATAACACCATGAACTGCTTTTTGTCATGATGTTTGTCTTTAAATTTATGCATATTTTACATTTTTTTTAATCACACATTCAGCAGGATTGTGGCATTTCATAATCGCGATTATCGATGCATTAGTGAATTTTTACGGCCTTGTCACTACAAGACAACGGAACTTATTCACACCTAAAGTAAATCCCCTCTTCGTATCACATACTCAAGTTTTAAATTAAACCAGCCAGTCACAGCTCAAACATTCTATTTTTAACAAATCTCAGCAATTCGAGTTAGAGCCTCCCGAACATCTGTTGGGGCGGTTTCTTTTGAGGTTTGTTTGACACTGATATAGGTGAGATAAGCTGGAATTCACAGAGAACAAAGAGCACGAATCTTCGCCTTTTGGCACGTCGCGATATACCGATATTATTTTTTGGTTCCCAGTCACAAGCATCATTTGCTGCCGAGTTGTTTTTATCTTACGGCAAATGTTAAAATCAAGAAAGACCACCAATGGGAGGTTTATTTTGACGATCTGACACACTTGCAATACTTTCGAAATCAGTCCTCAATATCGATTTTTTTCGATATCGGCGATATGGATATCAAATTAATATCGAATAATCGAGTAATATCGATACTTCGACGGACCCTGCCATAAAGAAACTCATTCTTTATCAAGAATTCACCCAGCAATGTAGTAAAAGTAAGATTATGCTTGATCAAATTTTGTAAACTATTTTGGGTAAGGTTTAATTGATTTTACAGCCTAGATAAAATATGAAGCAACTTCTAACAAATCACAAGGGAAACTGACTAGGTAATTTTGAAAGGATTTTCAAACTGAACAAAGAAAAATGGCGAGATTTGAACCTGTGACTTCAAAAATACCTTTCCAGCGCTCTACCAACTGAGCTATCTTGCCCTATGTTGGTGGTCTTCCAAATTGTCAGTGTCTTTGTTCGGGGATGCACTAGTCAAAAGTCATAGACCCATAATGCCGTATATGGCCAGGGATCATGCCCAACTTTACGATACAACCCGAGATCATTCAAAGAAACATAGGGAAAGATAGCTCAGTCGGTAGAGCACCAGTACAATATACTCCAGGTCGCAGGTTCAAATCCCACTCCTGCCAGTTTTCTTTGTTCACTTTGAAAATAAAATCAAATTCTGATTTGTTAGAGAGGTTCTATGTTGTGTTAAGCCCCGTCTGCACTGGCCTTTTTTTGGTAAAACCTACTGAGACGATGGGTACTTTTCCCATTTCTAGTCCAGTGCGGACAGCCTAGGACGTTTTCCTCTCAGTTACTTTTCCTAAGTCCAGTGGTTAATTACTTGTACTGGGCAACTGCTGCCCAGGAAAACTTACCAGGTAACTTTTCCCGAGACGATAAGTCCAGTGCGGACAGTGCGAGTTCTTCCTCCATGGTGCGAGTCAGTAAAAGCGGCTCAGGAAAGCGTACATCTGGCCTGAGCGCGAGGACAGTGTGATGCCCTGTGGTAATTTCTGTGGTATCTAGTAAGTACCACAAAAATACCACAGGACATCATACTGTCCTGTGGTAATTTCTGTGGTATCTAGTACTAAGTACCACAAAAATACCACAGGACATTTTTGTAAGGGATGCTTTACAGGGAAACCATGCATGCGCTTTGCATTGTTTCACCACGGTGCGGTGCATTGTTCCTCTTTTGGTCGTAATCATGGCAGATATTATTATTGATAAAGTCGGAAGTTTGATTGGTGCTAAAGATGTAGGCCTGCGTGTACACATTGGCCAGAAAAATGAAAAGGCACGCGTGATTTGGGTCAATCGCGTCAATGTAGAAAGGTCACGCAAAGCGCCCTCATGAGTCATTATATTGACAGCTCGGTTACTTCTACCACGGTCTCGGTAAAATGTTCCCGTGTCGAAAGTCAAAGTGCGGACAGTGGTCACATTTGACCATTTATTTTACCATCGTCTCGGTAAAACCTGTAACAACAAAAAGTCTAGTGCGGACACGGCTTTAGTGTATCATTTTAGATGTAAAATCAGCAGGTGTACTTCTCGTGGAAATTACCAAACTTTCTGTGACCACTCCAAGCCCAAAGTTCCCATACTATGCCCACTGGAGTCTGAGCCTACGTGATTTGATTTGATTTGATTCGATTCCCCTCCATTCCATTTGGTAAACTTGATTAAAAGCACACAAAAAATCATGCCGAGGATAATACCAAAAAGTTAAAACTTTGTTCCATTGTGGTCCTCATAATACATACAAAACCAGAATGACATTTGCATGAAAATCACAGACAAATGCACAATAATAATTGCTCAATAATAATTGCTAACAAAAAATTTAATGTCCTAATTTCATTGTTGAAAATAATACTGATATTACCATGTCAAATTATTTTACTAAATAATGTTTTTGGACACATTTTGGTGAACTCCTTCCCTCAGCCAGACTCGGATCTTCCCCTAGTGTATGTACTTTTGAGTTCCAAATCTTACACAACATAAATAAGTTGGTAGAGTGCCGGTATGGTAACCCGGAGGTTGCAGGTTTGAATCCCGCTCCTGCCAGTTTCTTTGTTCACTTTGACAACATAAATCAATTGGAACTGCCGTATCCACGTGTTGGCAATTTTCGTGCACCTAAGCTCCACGACGAAATTTCACTCACGTGAATAAAATACTTCTATTCTCCCAGTGTTGCTACCTGCCAGAAAATACACTTCCAAGGCAGCCAAGTGTCACACACTGTGCACAACGAACCACGTCATCCTCAAACGCACTGCCTGTGTGGTGCCGAAATCGGTGTAGCCCATATTCGCGCATAGCGTAAAGGTCATTGCGTCACATTCTCTGAGAGCTGCGTGGAACCATATTTAGTTGCTAATTAATTACATGGACGTACTTCACACATGGAGAAAGGTGGTGCGCGAATATTGCCTACGCGTGAATATAGCTGTAGGCATGATATGTCTATATTCGTCAATGTTAAATTGAGTGGTGTGTCTAAATGAAGAGTTGCTTTTCCAATCGTATGCACATTAAAAACAAATAAGTGAAACAAATTTCCTTTAAGCTCATTTTACAGAACTGGTTCAAGGGTGGCAGGGCAGGGGTGGCAGTTGCCACCCCAAAATAAACATTTTGAGTTTCTTTTGTTTCCACATTCTGTCTTTGGTTGGGTGAAAAAACATGAAAAAAAGAAACCTTTTTTTTTGCGTAGCATTCCAGGCACGCGTATACAGCGGGCCCCGGCCCCACGCCGTTAGACTATTTATTTGCCACCCCAATAAAAATTGGCTTCCGGTGGTTGCAAGTACTTGATACTATATGACAGACACTTATTAGTTATAAAACAGTTCCTGGCTAATTTGGTGCCTGTATGGTGCACACACCTGTACAATCACATGCCACACCCTGGATTCATTTTGGTTTTAGAAAATGGCTCCGATCCTAGATAAATATTCTCTGAAGTATGTGACAAGTCTTCAGGAACAACTCACCTAATTACTCTGTATAAACGAGTATCGCTGACACAGTGAAGCAAAGAACGTCTACTTTGTGCTTTGCAAAGCAGAAAATTATGCTGATTGTGTTTATGGTATGCTGCACATGAAAAATGTACACATGTAGTTGCAGCATGGAGCTCCATGGTTGCAGCTAGCATTGTTGGGTGGGTACGTGTCGGTGGTGTACCTGCTGTGATGTGTCATTTGCACATAGCATTTGCACAGCGCCCTCGCTTGACAGTTAAGCTTATCAAATCACTCATTCACCCCATATATAAGGCCCATGGTACAGGTATGGGCATTCTATAAGCCGTCTTATTGTGTAATTTGTAAATTTTCAACCATCTTACAAACAGTACAGTGTTTACCATGAAGTGTGAGGTTGGTTCGGATGGAATCCTCCATCTTGTTCTTGGAGAGCTGTCTGATAGTGACGTTGACAAGAAATAAGAAGTTTTCATAATTAAGTTGTTCTATTGGTATCACTGCTTTTCATACATGTTAATGATTTAATTCTTTCATCATGACCAATGCTTTAGTTTTATCTAATCCTCTGCAAATTAAATTAAGTTCTAGTTCATGACCTCCATCAGTATCACCGATTCCGCGGAGCAAAGAACATTCTAATTTGTGATTTGCAATGAAAAAATGATGCCGATTGTGTTTGTATGTGCTGAACATGAAGAATGTATGTTAAGTTTCAGCATTGTTGGGTCGTGTATTTCCTGCTTATGTTTGTCAGTTCCTAGAGCAAATGCTAGATCAACCTGTTGTGTTAATGTTATGTAAATTTGGACCATTGTGGGTAGCTTTTTTATAGCCTTGACGTTTGCCCTGAAGTTAGCATGGAGCAGTCGAACAAAGCATAGAATGTTTTTGGTTTTTTTAAAACACATTGTTGCACGAATGCAGACCTTTGGGAAAGTTGGTTTGTTTTATCAATGAGAAGCTCAGTGTGGCAGTCTTTGCAATATTAAAGGGTCTCATTAAAGAACTTTTATTTGACTTGAATTTGTAATATGCACCTCCTTATTCCATTTGCCATCACTTTCAACCTATTTTATATATCCATCTGAGGGTGTATCGTGACCGTTTTAGAACTGAAATGGATTTTATGCTGATGTGAATTTTCATGTACAAAGCACTGATGTCAGCTTTGGCAATAAAGCCTAAGTGTCATTTTTATTAGTTTCTGTAAACAAGTTTTTTCTTAGGTAAGTTCTCTGAATTGTTTGTGTGTGTGTGGTTTTTGTTTGTGTTTTTTTTATTTACCTGGCACTCCAGGTTTGGGCAGTTCCTCAATGATAATCTCATGTAAATATTTCATTTTTACTGCAATAGAGACAACACATATACAAATTGGGAATACAGATAGCAACAGATATACTGTTTGTGCTCTTTTTGAGTTTCACCCCGAAAAATAACTTTGTTTTTTATGCCGATATTTTTCTAGCAATACAAAAGTTATATTTTTAATGAGACATCAAAACAAACGAACAAAAAACCACCATGCTTACTTATTGAATAATTATGTACTAAAGTATTTGTAGCCTGACCTCAATTCGGCGTATCTTTGTGTGCATTAGATGTGCAAAAGCAACCAAGAATAAAAGCCTTGCTTGGAGGGTTGCAGTCAACCAAAATTGTACAAGTTGATTTGTTTTAATAAAACATCGTCAAACAAACCACAATAAAACATGTAAGAAGAAAACAAAATAGAAGGAAAAAAATCAGTTTGGTGAGCAGTGTATCTCTAAGGGTTATGAGATTTAGAAATCTTTATTATAATTATGAGGGCCTGGTGTTTCATAGCAGGTATTTTGATCTGTTGTAGACAAATTTCACACTTCCGGATTGAAAGTGAGGCTGTGAGTGCTAAACAAACACAATCACTTATTTGAATGCCTTGTTACCAAACATTGACTATTCTAGCAACAGACTGTACCCCAAGCAATATCAATGATACATTGATCAGCTAGAAGTGGAAGGCACATTTTGTCATTTTTTTCATTTTTCATTTTCATCAAACTAGTAATGCAAAATGGGAAATAAAAGGAAGCAACTGGCAATTGTTAACTAGTTTGTTCAGCATGAGTAAACCATAGCACAACCATAAAGAAACTTTATAAATATTTCACCCAGCAATGTACATGTAGTATAAACAAAAATTATGCCTGGGCTAATTTTGTAAATTATTACTGGTAAAAAGTCTTATTGATTTTATAACATAGACATATGAAGTGTAATAGAATCAACTTCTATCTTCAAACAAACCATGAGGGAAACTGACTTGGTAATTTTGAATTAATTTTCAAAGTGAACAAAGAAAACTGGCAAGAGCAGGATTCGAGCCTGCGACCTCCGGAATACTGTACCGGAACTCTACCAACTGAGCTATTTTGCCCTATGTTGGCCGTCTGCCAAATTGTCAGTATCTTTGTTCGGGTGGGCGCTAGTCAGAATTCATAAACCCATAATGCCATATAGCCAGGGATCACGCCCAACTTTACGATACAAACTGACCGGGAAAGTGACATTGTGGCTATCACTTAAGATTTTTAAACTTATAATTCATCAAACAAACCACAAGGGAAACTGACTAAGTAATTTTGACTGAATTTTCAAAGTAAAACAAAGAAAACTGGCAGGGGCGGGATTTTAACCTCCGACCTCAGGAATACTGTACCAGCACTCTGCAAACTGAGCTATCTTGCCCAAATGAAGAGTTGCTTTTCCAAAAACATGAAAAACAAATGTGAAAATAATGTCCTTTAGAATTGTTGCAAATACTTCCTATGCCAGACAGGCAGACACCAAGTGATAAAGTTATAAAACAGTTCCTGGCTAATTTGGTGCCTGTATGGTGCCCACACCTGTACAGTCACATGCCACACCCTGGATTTATTTTGGTTAGAAATGGCCCCAAGATAAGTATCATCTGCAGTATATGTGACAAGTCTTGAAGAACAACTCACCTTACTCTGTAGAAATGAGTATCACTGACACAGCCAAGCAAAGAACGTCTACTTTAATTGTGCTTGCAATGAAGAAAATTATGCCGACTGTCACGGTGTTTGGGGGGCGTATTTCCTCTGTGTGTGTTTGTCAGTTCAAAGAGCAAATGTTGTGTTCATATTTTGTAAATTTGGACCATTGTGGGAGGCTTTTTATGGCCTTGATGTTTGCCCTGAATTTGGCATAGAGCTAGCATTCAAAACTTTTAGTTGACGTGAATTTGTAATATGCACCTCCTTATCCTATTTGCCATCACATAAATCTATCTGAGGGTGTTTCATGACCCTTTTGAAACATTGATTTTATGAGGGCACATACTAGGGCCACTGTTCAAAAATATTAGTGTACATCCCACAATTTAAATAAAGACATACATTGGGACGTACTGTCCGAGTGAACTAAAAAATATCATCTTTTTTTATTGATTTCTTTTTCAGAATGCCTGGAGTTCAGTTCAGTCCTAGTTTGACAGCTTATCGGAATGTAAGAACCAGGTCAACAGATGACAATACGTTTAGGAGACTGGCTGAACAGCACGCACCTTAATTATTTTACATTTGCTCAGAAATATGGCCTTTTCCCTTTTTCCCCAAAATAATTCTACTAAAATTTCTACTATGAAGACTGTATATAGCCTGGCCGATGGTCCCTTTATTTTTTTTTCCTTTCTAAGGCCGTGTCCGA
The DNA here is from genome assembly GCA_037893225.1 of Hippasteria phrygiana. Taxonomy (NCBI): domain Eukaryota; kingdom Metazoa; phylum Echinodermata; class Asteroidea; order Valvatida; family Goniasteridae; genus Hippasteria; species Hippasteria phrygiana. The sequence continues at coordinate 52,392 of JAZGUH010000125.1, forward strand.
ATTACTTGGCTAGGGCTTGAAATTACCATACCATAGACACTACCAGAGTACCGAATTAAGTCTGACGTCACGGTAATTGGCACGACAACTGGCTCCAAACAAATGGAGATTTTGACTGTTCCTTTGTTAACAGCCAGTCATGCAAACACATTGACACAAAATAACAGAAGTATTCTGGTTCCAAACATTGCATTGACGTCATCCCTTCGGTTAATATATTTAATTTCAAGCCATAGTCAAGTAATTCGGACATGCCCTTACTTCGAAGCGACCAGTAGCAGGTAATGATGTTAGCAGAATTCTCACAGGTTTATGCTAATTAGTATAAATTAGCCTACACATATATTGCCGAATGGTTTAGCAGCAGCCTTTAGCAAACATGATTTCTGCTGAATTCTAAAGTGTCCTTAAAAAATCAACAAGGAGAGGGGCACTACTTTTGAGTATTTGAAACCTATGTAGGCCTAATTGAATTATTTAAAAAAAGTTGCTTTTTCGGCTTAAGACACAATGGTGATTTTGCCTACTGGTTACTGTAAGAGTCTTTGTTGTAATTCAGCTCATATGGAAAAGTTTCACAGCAAAAGTCTCATATAATCAATGTGTTGTGGCGGTGGTCTGTGTGTGACCTCACGTAAAATTAATACACTGTACATGTACAGAGCATGGTTACAACCCACATGCACACAGTTGGTCAGTGGTAGTAATCCCGGACTATACCATTCTAAAAAAATGGGTAAATCTGTTACGTGAATACAAAAAGTGTTACACTAATTTCACCATGCACAATTTAGGCCTTTATTTATTTATTAAAAATACCACTGTTAAAATAAATAAATTCTACAAAGGTAATGACACTATAATTTGTTTGAGCACTGCGACACCTTTCCCTTTATTTTACATACATAGACCTTATCGCAAATACCGCCTTGATGAGACGTCACAATGGTTACTAGGGATTTTGGAAAGAAACGCGCACAAAAATCGCTCCCATTTCCTTCCCACAATCCCTTGTGACCATTGTGACATCTCAACCAGGCGGTATTTGCGATATGGTCAATCATGGAGGTAGGACAAATCGTTCTGTTGTCATCACATGTAAACCAACATGCAAATTGTTTTTACAGTAACTGAAGTAAAAATAGCACACCTGTTCATTCATGTTGGAAATGTAATAAAACAAAAAGCAATTCAGTATAATACAAAAATAACAAAATACATCAGAAAATTATGTTTTAACCCAAGGATTTGTCACCCATTTTTGGACCAGTGGCAGTAAACCCCCTCCTCAAGGAAATGGTACAGGTCCAAAAGCGAGACTCTAGACTAGTACTAGAGGCACGAAAATACTTCAACGAGGCTTGATATTTCAAGTAAATGCCGCCACAATATTCAGTCTACAGAATCAATGTTCACTGATAGTAATCTTAAAAACCTAATGAAGCAAAATATTTCGAAATTAGTTTGTAAAAGTCGGAGAAACAAGTAAAACTTGGGCAGGTAAAGGTGCCAGCACAACACGGAATTGAAACAATCTCGAGTGTGGCGACCTCCAAAGTCACATGGACAGTGCGCGCGCGACGCTTGGGTCCTACTCCTAGTCCGTGCACCAGGTAACGACGACTACCATTGGATAGATAAATAGAGTTGTTCCCTTTGTATTCTTCAATCCGACGAAAGTATTTGACCAATCATAGCCATTTTTACAGACGACATAGAGGAATGGTTTTTGCGTAGAATGAAAAAAACCCCGACGTCATAGGTCATTTCACTAACGACTGAGGGCCTCCTACATAATGCGGGCTGGCTTGTGTTGTGTGTACGGACGCTCAGAATTTCTAAAAATGAGGCGTTTTGGCAACCAAAAAGAAGTTTTCTGCAGGCCAATCCGGCGCGATTCCACTATCGATTTTAATAAAATGTACGGATGTTTAAGACAAATCTATACAGATTGGAATGCCAAGTCCCCCACTTTTGTATTTTTCTTCGATTTACCGTGGCACGCATTTTAGTGTTGAAATATGGAAATCGGGATAGGTTCGAGCCGTACAGTAAGTGCGTGCTCACACAACAGGCGCAGAAGAGACTACTTTTGCATATGGTTAATTCTCCAACCCTCTTCCCCAACCCTCTTCCCCAACCCTCTTCCCCAACCCTCTTCCCCAACCCTCTTCCCCAACCCTCTTCCCCAACCCTCTTCCCCAACCCTCTTCCCCAACCCTCTTCCCCAACCCTCTTCCCCAACCCTCTTCCCCAACCCTCTGCCCCAACCCTCTGCCCAACCTACTCCTAGAACTATGAGGTTCCTGACATGAACCTCATAGGAAGACGCCGATTTTTCCCATAGGCTAGTACAGCAAGAATAAGAACGTCATTTCCATGCAACACGAGTCTACATTTTTCGCCGTGAATTACTTCATGGCTGCCCCCCAAAAAAATAATATGCCGCATTTACCTCCTCACCTCGGTTGCGCCAAGTCAATTTTCGCCTGAAACGGGTCCAATTTGCGGGAAAAAAAGAAAAAAAAATGCAGTCGTTCCGAAGCGATCACACACGCACACCATCGATTAAGCCGCACACGAAGCTAGCTCCTGTAAGATATCCCAGCATGCATCCAGCCGGGTAATGTGCGGGGGGGCCGTGGGTCGGTCAAGTCATGATTATTCATCGAAAATTCGAAGCGCGGTACGGCAGGCAACTGCCGCGTGTCCGTTATATACCGTCTGCGACGACAGGCAATGCATGCAGACGGTATATAACGGACACGCGGCAGTTGCCTGCCGTACCGCGCTTCGAATTTTCGATGAATAATCATGACTTGACCGACCCACGGCCCCCCGCAAAACAGGAGCTTCGTGTGTGCGGCTTAATCGATGGTGTGCGTGTGTGATCGCTTCGGAACGACTGCATTTTTTTTTTTTTTTTTTCCCGCAAATTGGACCCGTTTCAGGCGAAAATTGACTTGGCGCAACCGAGGTGAGGAGGTAAATGCGGCATATTATTTTTTTGGGGGGCAGCCATGAAGTAATTCACGGCGAAAAATGTAGACTCGTGTTGCATGGAAATGACGTTCTTATTCTTGCTGTACTAGCCTATGGGAAAAATCGGCGTCTTCCTATGAGGTTCATGTCAGGAACCTCATAGTTCTAGGAGTATGCCCAACCCTCTCCTCTAACCCCTTTCCCAATCTCCCTTCCCCAACCCCCTCCCCCATCCCCAACCCCCTCCCCCATCCCCAACCCCCTCCCCCATCCCCAACCCCCTCCCCAACTCCCTCCCCCCTCCCCATCATCCTCCCCATCCCCCTCCCCAGTGTTAAGTCTCAAGCAAAGATTTCAAATGCATTTTCTTTCATTTGACATTTTTGCATTGAGGTTACCTACAAAAAGGACTTTGTGGCAGCAGAATCGTTAGCAAAAGGTACGTAAGAGATCATTATTTTATTCATAAAGGAAAACAAATTTAACAATTTGGCCAGATCTGACAAAATAGGTCTGCAAGGACATCTTTTAAATTGTGAGCTTTTAACACATTAGAAAGAGCATGTACTCTTGTCTTCATTTGGATTTATCACTGTTTGACATCCAGGTGTAGATGGGCTTTATATGGCTAAAACATTGACAGTTCCCATTGATGTCCACTGTGTAAGAATTGTTTAAAGGTGTGATGTTGCATTGGCAGAGCTGACAACAAAGTTACTGGCAGTGTTCATACTTTGTGTGATTCAACATATACATGAATTAAACCTGTGGAAGTTTGAGCTCCATCCATGAACCCAATCATGAGAACATGGTTCAAAACCCAGTCAGTTTTTACAGGAAATGTGTGCACGTTCTTATGGGCTCATTTTGATTGTTGAGATTGAAATAAGCCCCCGCATTTTTGTGAGGTCTTCAGATACAATTTTTAGGGCCAATGATTTTCCGTTTTAGTGGAAACCAAACGGAATTAACGGAATTGGCCTCTTTCATTGTGCATTCATTTATGTATGAAATAATGTCAAATGGAAATGAAAAAGATTTTTGTACACTGTTCTAATGGGCGAAACGGAAATGAAGATTTGTAAAAACGGAAAATTTACTTTTCTGAAACTGAAAATCATTGGCTCTAAATTTTCTTGAAGATGATGGCATTTCAGACGGAAATATTTCTCAGGAGGAATGGTACTGGTAAACAGTAAGCTTTCAGATTGAAACTAATCATTTTAGTGTTACCAAAGCTATATCATACCTTAATTATAACCATAGCCCCTGTGGCACTTTTAGTGGGAAGTGTCCTCAACCTGTCAAAATCCAACACTGTGCAGTATACCTATGTACTTAGACAAATTGGGGCATCATTGTTCCATGTAAAGTAATGGCACCAAGGCTGAACCCATCAAAATACAATGCAATGTGGTGTTGGATTTTCGTGGATTTGGGACAGTTAGGTTTAAGGACTGGCAACTTTGACTCGTTTGAGGTGGGTTTCAAATTCCTCTCTTTCTCCCTGCATGTCTTACAGTGCGTAGTTCAGAGGTTTATCTCCTCAGCAGTGACTCACAGACAAGCAAGGTCATGGTAGCTCTTCGTAGCTGTTTAGCATCACACAGCTTGCAGGTACGTTACTGCACATTTCTCTCTACAGGTACTTGCTTTTGTTTGGAATGTTTACCAGATTCAAACCGCGGCCATGGCCATCATCTGTATTCAAGATGTTACACAGCTTTTGACAGCTCATTCATTCATTCATTAATTTACAGTGTTGTAGTCGAGTACTTCTTACAGAGTACCGAGTACTGCCGAGTACTTAGTTTGCTGAGTACCATTCAAGTCCGAGTCCGAGTACTTGTATTTCCGAGTACGAGTATGAGTCTGGGTACATTGTGCTTGAAGTAAGGATGGGACGTTTACACGTTTAAACGAAAGAAAAAAATGCAAATCCGTAAACGTTAACAGAACTCAAATTTCAAAAAGTTTTATTTACAAAGAATCTACGATCTTTAAAAAACGCGGATGTTAAATATATTTTCCAAACCTGTGTCTTTGTCATTATTTTAGTCAGTAATATGCAAGTTTCCAACACAAAGACACTCTCTCCTTCATGGAAAGAAATACCACTTCCCGACATGACATCACTGACTGCACGACGGTCGACGTTAAACCGCCATCTTGAATTGCCTGATTATGAATTCATGATCATGAATACATTAAGTTGGTATTTAAGCCAATAGGGGGAAAGGCGTGCTATGTTTCGGGCTGTGCTATGAATTTTTAACAGGTCAATCGCCATGACCATTCATAAATATTGAAACTAGAATCCCCTGGCCTTATAAGGGTGGGTAATTTGAATTTGAATGCATTTATCAGAAAGCGCCAATGCCACTTAAAATTGAGATCAACGATCACCAAAAAGGGATGATCCAAGCCTGGCATCGGCATGGGGAGGGGGAATTCCAACCGCGATATTGCCCGGAGGCTTGGGATTTTGCAGGGTACTGTGAGGTACAATTTGCGGAAATTGCAAGATAATAATTCTATGGAAAACGAGGCAAGATCTGAAGACCACCTCCTGCGGAGTTCGCTCCGAAACTTCGCACGAAACCATCAAACGACCATTTTGAGAACACCTCGGCGTTTCACATTATGATTGGCCTAATTAGTACGGGTTCACGGCTAGATATTTGTCCGGTTCGCTCGTGGCCCCCGCCTTGCAAACAGGACGCTGGCAAGGGCTGATCTCTTTGAGCTCTCATTGGACAGATTTTGCATGACCTGTGACGTAGCATGCAGCACACAAACTCGATTGCTACAGCTGTTTATCATGTAGCACGCGCTAGCTGCATGCGAAGGTCATGATAAAGTTACCCATAATGCCATCCGTACTTCCTTCACAAGATTCTGTGAAGCGCCATCAGCCCTTCCCATGCCCAGCGCCCTGTTTGCAGGGCGGGGGGTACAAGTGAATTTGTCCAGACGGTGCGCAGAGGAAGTCGATTTCTCCGCAATCAACCATTTGAAAGTATAGATAAAATAATCAGTGAGGCCGTGGTATAAAGTCAAGCCATACGTTTTTTTTATCGAGTATTGCTATTCGAGTACGAGTACCTTGATGATCGAGTACAATTTCGACACGTCGAGTTCAAGTACTTTGCTGCCTGAGTACGAGTACTGTCAGTTGGAGTTCGAGTACTTTGACATTCGAGTACAAGTACAAGTACGAGTACTCTAAAAACGGTACTCGAGTAGTACTCGAGTACGAGTACTACAACACTGTTAATTGATTTCCATATTGCTGTAAAGTCATACTAGCCTCATGAAAAAGAAAAACTAAGAAATAAATTATTAAAGTACGTTATTAATTAAATAAATTAAATAAAGATGGTGAATTCAATGAGAAAGGAAACAATCTGAAAAACTTAGACAACTGGTAAAGAAAAGTAAATGATCCAAGGAATCTGTATCAAGCTGGGAAAAGTGCAGCAATATGAGTAGCCTACATGTATACAATAGCCTATGGTTATATTGCTGTGTCATTAAAAAAAAAACCAGAACTATTGATGGTGCGCTATTTTATGAATCACCCAAATTTAAACCTGTGTTGTAGTTGAGTCCAGGTCCGCGTCCGAGACAATATCAGCAAAACGTAAAAGTCTACTGGAGTCCAGAACTGGAAAAACAGACTAAGGTTGGGACTTGAGCCCTGGTACCAGACAAATAACTAGATCTTGGACTCGTGCATACCTTTTTGAATGCATTAACCCTCCTATAGTTATAAACTATCACCGCCTATCAAAAAATCTACCCACGAACTCTCACAGCTTGTGTGTGTTTCAACCAGTCACTTGATAGGTTTTCATATATAGGGGTGTAGTTGGCTCCATTTTGGCCCTGAGAGAGGGAGGGTTAATTGTCTTAGAGACACATACAAACCCAGCCGAGTCTAGACTCATTGTGTCCAGGCATGATTCCAAGACCATTACCATATTAACCAGTTCACATCGGGATTATTTTGACATTCCCGGACCCAGTTGCGGGATTATTTTTCCCGAGCCTAGATACCAGACCGGTTCAGGCAGAATCAGGCCGTAATCTGCGGGCAGCACACCCTGATATATCCGGCCTCGCTCGCCGCCAGCGGGTCGCTGACAGATATTACCGGTCTGAGCCTGCCTCGATCGAGTGCGTGTTTATCAGTCATCCGTTCAGAATACCGCAAAACCTTTGCGAGTTAACTCGTCATCCGACGCGAGCTGGTTAAAACATAGTTTGGAATCTAGAATCAAGTGTATGCTTGAGTCAGGGCTCTAGTCAAGTCCAGATTTGAGTTTGGTTTTTGAGTTGGAACTCCTGGTGGACTTCCACTTGTTCACAGTTTTGACATTGGACTCTGATCGGGACTTGACTGCAACACTAATTTAAACAAAACTATTTGTTTTTTCTTCCAGGTATCTGTAGTATCAACAATTCCGGAAATCATCGGACCTATTCATGCCTCCATTGTTCTTCATCTGGTAAGTGGAACTTGAGTCCACCTGGATATTTCAGGTTTTGCAAAAAAAACTTCAGATCCTGCACTTGGGATATGCCTAGTCCGAGTAATTTGGACCCTTTATCGCCTTTTTTAACATTTGGACATGATCTGGCGATAGTAGGGTCCAAGGTCGATGTATGCCTTCGACTAAGAATTAATATAATTTGTCGAAAGACCCAATAAAAACATCCCATTTCACCCTCAAAACGACCACCAAAATACTAGATACGCCACCTCAGATGCATGTGGAGTTCCATGATTATGATGAAGGTACTAAGGTTCACTTGCCATCCGGATAAAAAGTGAAATTTACTGTTCAATTCCGGAGAGCACCCGCAGGACATGTCTTTTCGCTGTCTGTGTACATGGCGTTCAAATCGTGACCCCTCGACCTTACATGACGTCACCCCGGCGCGGTGCACACGCACACGTACACCGCGCGACAAGCCGTATGCCGGTGACTGTTTCATAAAAGCTGCAACGGACGTGTCGGTCTGATTGGAGGCCGCTGCACACCGTCTTTATAATAATGGAGATCAATGCTGCACACGCCCGTATACCGCTACCGACTATTGTACCGTTCAGGAAACGGTCACCGGCGGCATACGATAAGCCGGGTGATGCCAACCTCGTTCCAAAAGGCTTACTTTATAGAGAGCAAATGTGGTGTTAGTGAGGGCGGTGCTCGACACCATGGGAACGGGGTTGGAGCGATGCATTATGCATGGAACGCGGGACTGACATCACGCCAGGTCAAGGGGGTCAAGATATTTAAATCTACAGTCTTAGCACAAGATACATGAGGTAACATGTCCTGCGGGTGCTCTCCGGAATTGAACGGTAAATTTCACTTTTTATCCGGATGGTAAGTGAACCTTAGTACCTTCATCATAATCATGGAACTCCACTTGTATCTGAGGTGGCGTATCTAGTATTTTGGTGGTCGTTTTGAGGGTGAAATGGGATGTTTTTGTTGGGTCTTTCGACAAATTATATTAATTCTTAGTCAAAGGGACACATCGACCTTGGACCCTATTATCGCCAGATCATGTCCAAATGTTAAAAAAGGCGATAAAGGGTCCAAGTTACTCGGACTAGGATATGCCAGGTATTTGTCAAATACGTGCTGAAAAGGGCTCTGGAGGTAAACTGTGTAAAGTATGCAGTACTGAACCATGGGTCACACACCTTCAGATCGGCAGTATCCAGGGATATCCTGTGCTGTGTAGATATGGGCCCAATTTCATGGCTCTGCTAACCACAGCTTTCCGCGCTTACGATCACCATTTTGCGCTAACAGCGCGAGTGGACAAATTCTGCGCTAACCCTGTAAGCACAGAATCTTTAGTTTACGGGATGTACGCATGCTCAGGAGTCGAAATTCCCCACTAACGCGTGAAATACGCTTGCCGTAACCACAGAATTTTCTGCTACAGTAAGTGGGGATTTTTTGCTTACGGTAAGAAGAGCCATGAAATTGGGCCCTGTACTCATGTGGGATCTGGAGGTTAACTGTATGAAATATGTGGTACTGAGCCCAGGATGTCCCAGGTTGTGTACCACACCTTCAGATTTCACACCCATGATATCCTGGGCTGATAAGAGAGAATTGTGTGGATGTGTACACAAAATATGTGGGCTCTGAAGATTAATTGTTATATCTCCGTCTTGGATACTGTATTTTGAACGTGATCGTGTCCAGTCTATAAAAACAACTGGCACACTCAAAGCACACATCAGTGCAACCAGCTAGCTACATCATTGGTACCCACCCCCGCAATTTTCACCAACACTGTTCACGGTAGTAAACTAAAATGTATGATGGAAGCAGTGGACTAGTAGACGATCAGCTGGTTTGATCGCATGATTTGTTTAAGTTAATTTCCACCGAGCAAGGCAAGTTGAACTAAAACAAAAACTGGGTTTGGCGATATAACAAAACAATTGTTGACTACTGTGATGTGGGATATGAAGTTTTGAACACCCTCGGGGACGCATAGCACCCGAGGCAAAGCCTTCGGGTGCTATGCGTATGTTTGAAGTACATGGTAGTGGTTCCAAGCGCAAGATATTCCAGGTTTTGTCCCACACCTTCAAATCCCCCACTCTCAATGTTCACAAAGTATGTCGAATATGAAGGTTAACTGTATAATTTATATGATGCTGAAAGGGTTAACCCATTGCGTCCGGGCACTGTTACCGATAGAGGGCGGTGCAGAGCACCGGACAAGTGACTAGGCAAGCAGGCCGCGGATAAAGTGCTGGCATGCGGGTATTTTGAGGGCGGTGCGGCAAGGTATCTTACAGGGAGTATGAATGAAATCCCCATCTATTCATTACACTCCCAATTCAAAATATAGTTCACCAAACTCTATCACTGTGAAACCATGGAGGAAGGATGTGAAACCCACACCATGCAGCCACAGCTGAATGATATAGTGCAGTACGTGCTGGAATGTACATGTACAATACACGTAAACAGGCCCATTGGTCTCGCGTCAATTTGCGGCCGCACGGGCCTACGTGCGGGATTGTGGCTATAGGCGTCAACTGGCCCAGTAGCCTCGCCTCACGCCGCTGCTGTAGCCGTCATCCAGGTTCAAGGGGTTAATGGTATTGTCATGAAGAAACTAAAGTTTTATTCAAGCGTGTGCTTTGTGTTTTTAAATTAGTGAAAAATTCTAATAGTGATTCTATCTGGAAGATAATACTCATGTCGTGTGTTGTCATGAACTGTACTTGATGGCAAAATAACCCAATGTGTCAAACAGATTTTGAAAAGTGTCACTGACATTTGTACTATTTTCCGAACTGTAAACATGTTCAACGGAGCAGCTTTCAGAACTGTTCTATGCCATATTAAGTTAAGATGTTAGTGAATTGGTCTTGCAGACTGATATCAGTAAATCACCAAAATCATTGAGTCTGTAGGATCTCAAGTGGAAGATTTGGTTAACCCTAACTGCCTAGGGTTCATGCCAAATCATATTAAAATTGGAGGATTTGGGACTGTTAGGGTTGAATCAAAAGGCTTTGTAAATTTGGTAAATCACTCTTGATAATTGGCCTGTCACAATAGAGTTACATCAGTGCAGCCTGTGTAGTATGTAGAGTTCAATCACATCAACTATTATTTTGCGTGGAATGTGCCAAATCGGAGACAAGAAAAATTCCCATACAAAATTTGTTGACATTATCAAAGGGGCGTGGCTATGCACCATTCAGTGCACCATTCACAAGTGGTCGCATCCGGGAGGCCATTTTTAGGGCTGTTCATATTCGAATAATTTAGTATTTTATTATTCGAGACTTGGCTTGACCGTGACCAAATATTTGAATATTCGATACTCGCCGATCAAGTCTTTCAGGCGTCTGCTGCAACTGCATGCCGCGCCGGTAAAAAAGTTGCATGCAAAGCACGCCGGTGTTTTACATGCGGAGATCGATATTATATAGCGCCGTAACTTTTCTATTAACCCTTTCAGCCTCAATGGCCACTATAGTTGCCCGTGAAGTGCTTTGTGCGTGAACAATGTGGTCACCACAGGCTGTATGCCAATAAGCAATACGGGGCTGAAAGGGTTAAAAATAGAATCAGTCGTATCTGTACGTGCATATATATATTTTTTTCGAATATTCAAACCGACAAAAAGCTATCTGATATCGAATATTCACTATATTCGGGACAGCCCTATCCATTTTCAAACCATGCGGTTGACAATTTACCCATACCACCTCATTGATCCAAGGGTAGCCTATTTCTCAGAATATTTCAGGATAGTAATATTGAAAAGCATTTGGAAGACTGGTAAATACAAGCAATAACCACCTGTCTTTCTGTTCCTTTTTTCATTCTGAGGTGAAACCTGCCAATGAGGAGGTGACCATGAAATGCACACAGAGCATGGAAGCCCTAGTCTCCAAATCAAGCCACGGCGGCCTCCTTGCATGCATGTGCCATGTGTCGAATGATGATGACAGGACATTGGGATTCTACAGGCGGCTTTCCATGAGACTAGCTGCTCAGGGAAAAGCTGACAGGGTGTATGTGTTTCTTGTGGTCTACACATCTACTCAGGAGACGGTAAGAGGAAGGGAGATTCTGAAAACAAAGAATGCCTGGATTGTTTCATGTTTCAACTGAAAACAATCTTGGAGTGACATTTGTTCCCATATATGGTAATGTTTCATGTACGTTCTATTGTACTTCTCCTGTGTTTATTCATGTAGTCATTTGTAGTGTGTGCAAGGCCCCAGCAGAAACCAGGAGCGGATTGCAGTAAGCGGTCTTAAAGCTGTCTATGAGCGTTAGCCGATCTTAAAGCTCTGGCTGTCAGACGGTCTATAAGTAAGACCATTGCAATGACACGGTCTAAATGTTTAGACAGTCTTGAAGTATTTAGCCTGGGTTGGGCTGGCTTAAGGCAGTCTGTAAGTTTAGCTGGGCATGATTTTCTTCTATTAGATGGACTTGATATTGAAATATTAGTACTCTTGAATCGCTCCCAAGACTTAGCTTTTTAGTTGATAGTTATTAATGATTTACATAGAAGAGTACTGGCTTGAGAGAGGACTTTTCGGGATAGATTGGACCCTTTAGATAAATATGACGACACGGGCTTGTATCGTAAATACAGATTTCCTTGACGATCAATCTTGCAATTGACACATTTGATTTCGCGTGGTTTGAATCAGATAATGCAGTTCCTCCGGTATCAATTATATGTACGAACTAAACTTAGTGCTACGAATTAACTAGTGGGTACGGGTAGGCCTACCGATTTATATTTTGTGCCGTATCGTGGTAACCATGGAGTGTTTGTTCGTAAAGTATTACTCCGTACGGGCTTAGTAAAGACTGGCTTATTGCAAAGTTTAGCATCTTATCCAAGACCGTCTAAGAGCGATATCCGGCCAATAACTGGCTAAGCCATCCGGCTAAGACTGCAGTATTGCAATCCGCAATTGATTAGTATGAAGATAAAATTTGTGTTGGGACGATGTAAATTTGAAGACTTTTTAAAGATCATCCCTGACGCTAATTCGTCTTCACACTGATTACGCGGTACCTGCTGCTACATTGGATTGTAATCGGCCAGCTGACCCCAAGCTCGCCATAGCTTGGTGGTCGAGTGGTTAAGACATCTGCACTAGTAAGCAGGATGTCGTGGGTTCGAGTCCTGCCCGGTCGAGTAAGCCTGTGAATTTGTTCCCCCACAGGCTCTTGGAAAGCACTGAGCATACAGTGCTTCATACACTGCATCGGGAAAGGGTAAAAAATGTCGTCTAATCAATTGAATAATTATTGATGAATCAATCAATCGATTGATCCCATTGACTTGTGCACAAAATTGAGTTGAGTTTATCCATAAGTAGACAGTGATTGGTCTACTGCACATGCACAGTGCAGTCGGACTTCTAATTCCAATTTGTCTTTGTCACACTGTTCTTCCGCTTTCTCCTGATAGGAACAAGAGACAGAATCAAAAGCCTGTGAGATGACAGCTGCTTTGATATTTGACAGGAATCCTCTGATGACCGGACAACTCTTCGTTGTCTCTGAGCAGGATTAGAGCGCCCTCCTCACTCAACTCTGAATCCACATTGAAATTTGACATTGAACACTTGGCATGCAAATGTGAGATCCCAGTTCGAATCCCCTGCAGGGACTCTTTGTTACTTGTTCCAAGCAAGACATGATGAACCTACTTCAGCTTGGTCAGGTCAGATCATGTTGTTGAACACTCGACTCACCAATGTAAGGGTCGTTGGTTCGAACTCTTGCAGAGTCAACTAATTTGTTACACACACTGATGATAACCAGAATATTTGTGTACACATGTGCACATACTTATTTATTATATGTGCTTTTAATTCAGCTTAAACTCTGCGTAATTCAGTTCAATGTAATCTTGCCATTTTCTAGAAGAATTTTTTTTTTATATTTGTTTATCTTAACCCTCCTACTGTTATAACTATCACAACCTATCCAAAAAACTTGTTTTACAACCTATCACTCGATAGGTTTTGATGGAGTATTTGGTTCCGGCCGTTTTGGCACTGAGAGAGGGAGGGTTAATTAATACTCGTAAAATACAATGAATTTTTGTTTTGTCCTTTTCCATTGCAGTGGGTGATTTCCACATTGCGGTAATGCATTCATTCATGTACATTCTCATGTATTCATATGTAACTTTATAACACCACACCACACTTTGTGGATGTGCCGTGGCCTAGTGGTTTGGAGCATTGAATTCGTGGTCTGTGGGTAATTCTGCAAGTTGTGGGTTCGAGCCCAGTCCTGGGCTATAGCACTTGAAGACTTCAGGCGCAAAAGCCGCTAAACGCCACTTCCCAGAAAAATGAGATAACAATATCAAGTGAAAGCGCTTTCACTTGATATCGTTATCTCATTTTTCTGGGAAGTGGGGTTTAGAGGCTTTCGTGCCTGAAGTCTTCACTTCTACGCTTAATATGGGCAGCAGAGATGCCACTTTTCCGGTTTTATCTGGATTTCTGTTGTTTTTTATAAAACCCCCAAAATTCTGTTTTTTGTTTTTCCGGCTGTCCATTAAAAAAACCGGAAAAAACCTGAAACAAATTGAGTAATTTCCTCTAAAATCCGGCCTTTTTTCCCGGCCGTCCAAAAAAAAAAGACCGGAAAAGAAAAGACGGGGTAAATGCATTGATTTTCACCTCGCTCGCGTCTCGAGTTCAAACACGGCATGCAACGCTGTCCCTTCAGTAACCTTAAAAACAAGGCTTTATTGCTGAGCCCGCATGCGATGCGGCACTGCACTGCATGCACTATGTACTAGCGCTCTAACTCAGCCGGCCTTCCAGCAGTGCAGCCGACGCGAAGCTCATACGATCGAGTCGAAAGCCCACGTACCCTGCACGCAGTACGGTTTGAACACGCCTCGTGTGTGCTTGCTGCATGCACCGCATGCGGGCGGGTTGTGTGCTAAGCATACCAATCATACAGCCTGGAATTCAAGGCTATCATTTCAGTTGTCGGTGGTTCCAGATCACGGTGATATATGAATACAAAAAATGTACATAACACGCCAGTAACCAACCACACCATCGTTGCGCACACGGTGTTGTCAAGGATTTGTGCACGTTTTCGCAAGTCATTAGAGAGGTTTAGCAGCACGTATTATGCGAACGTCAACGCGAGCGCGCCCGACATCTTACACTTAACGTTAGAAATTCGGGCAAATTAATTATGTAAAAATTTAAAGTTTTAGAAAGAACTGACAGTTTAAAGGCCATAGAGTCAAAGGTGACAAATAAGTGGAACTGGATGTGGCTTCAGCAAAAGGATGACAACCGTTACGGTGACTTTCTGTCAGACTACCTTTGAAAACTTAAAGGAAACATGCTTCTCAAACTGGCCGGATCACATTTTATTTCATGAATAAATTCATTTATATGTATTAAATGTGAATTAAAAGCCAAACTGGTTTAAGTGAAGTTTTAGTGTGATTATTTGCCACCCAAAAATTGACCCCCCCCCCCCTTTTTGGAATTTGTTGAGACTCAAATTGCTGTTCGTGACGTAGACCGAGGCACCGAAATTCATGGATCGACTGGACCTGGTAAATGACGCATGTACATGTACATCGTATACACACGTACACTAGGTCTACACGTGCAATTTCGTAAGTTGCAACAACTAACATCGAACTTACCCTGATTTTCTCCCTTTTTGCGAAGGCTCCTCGGGGAATGGGCCGTTTAACTGCTTTCGCCTGTACCTTACTCACATCTGGGAACTTTGTTGGGATGGCAGTGGACTTGAGCATATTTTTAATGGTCCTCCTATGATTTGAAAATACCAGTATCGAAACATGACGGCTCAAAGTGGTCGCTACATATTATGCTCTTGTCACCTTCACTTTCGCCGTCCAAATTCTCCGATATTTCGCATCAGTTGGAAATAAATGAAGGTTTACTCCAGCCTTCGTTGTTTTGCTGCACCCAGCAGCCACACACCTTGTCGGCATGGCCGAAAAACACTATATTTTGCTTAGATTTTGGACGAAGAATGTACACTCAATGCATATGCGTGATGAATGGGGCCGGCTCGAGCAGAATGTTAATGAGGGTCCCACTCAGGGGGCAGAGTAGCTTGGACAAACATTTTCAAGAATTTTTTTCTCATACTTAATCTGGGAAATAATTGTCTCTGGACACAAAATATCATTGTCAAGATAATACTTTATTGTTTTAAGTAGGAATAATGCAATATAAATCCTAAATCATGTTCCCTTTAACCGGGTCATGACCGGGTGGACTTGCGTCTTGCACATGGTGTACGAAACAAATTAATTAGGGATCGTCAGGGAAGAATGCCTTTCACGCAAACAAAGAGGTCCACAAGAAGAACAGAGCAGCAAGGAAAAATGCTCAGGCATTGCCAATTGTTTTCAAAACTGTTGCTATGAGGACTTTAGCAGTTGCAGAGCTGGCATCATCTACTACTAGGTAACGTTAGGCATGTATAATTATTATCAAATTTCTTCTATGGCATACAATGCAGTGATACATTGGACCTTGCGCTTGGCTTTATGAATGCCCCATTCCTGCACATGCATCGACAAGATTGACACTGAAGTGTAATAATTAGCAATCGTACCTTTCTTTAATGCAGCTGTGATTAATTAATCAACAGTTTACATGTTGAAAATTGGAAATAAATTTACTTCATGTTTAGGCTAAGGCTACATGTATAAGCTGAGATTGTTTATGTCTATTGTTTCTTTGTATTTTCTTTTGTCGTAAAACAGGGTGACATTCATTATATGGAATGGTTGACAGTATATAGAGCCGTCTAAAAGGCCTAACAAAGCTAAAATTCAAGAGCTAGAACCCCGGTCGTTACGCGCTCCGCTCGGTACACTCGGTCGTGTGCTTCGCTGCTATTTGTCACAATGTAATAAAGTTCAGGTTTTTTCAAGCAGACCCTGTGGCATCTCTGGGGTAGAGACATTATTAATGCCTTCCAGTGGACTAGTTACCCATTCCAACCCTATTTATACAGTGAAGAGATCAGATTATCTTGTCTTGTTTCAGTGTGAGGGGCTGGTTCTTCCACACTTTCCTCTGTAGCCCACACCTCGAGTGGCCTTTGGCCCTGTGATGGGCGATTTGCATAAACAAAATACTACGCCGATTCTGTCTCTTGATTGGCTTAGAAGGTGTCTCATGGTATTCTCTATTATTACTAAATCACTTTTCACAAAAGGACTAGCCCATGACCATAACAATACCATCCCATGGCTGCCAAAGTACTGTATCCATAGCAACCAAAGATCCTATGTAAAGTCTATGCATGGCAGTGAACAGATAGCACGTATATTGGAAACATTTTGTCGGGGGGGGGGGGGGGGGTGGGAGGACTTCTCAGACTTGTTGTATTCCAAAAGTATATATTCATGTAAAGGTCTAATTTATTTTCATAATCTATGAATGCGGTGGAAAAAATGTTTTGCCCCCCCCCCCCCCCCCCCCCCCCCCCCCCCCCAACAAAAAATTGGGTTCTGGATCCGGCCTCGACTGTAATGTATATTTTGTCTTTGGCATGTTATAATAAAATTATCATTGTATTTCATATACATGAATAAAGAACTGTGGCAAGTATTCATTTAAATATGCATGTACACCAGGCAATACAACCTCAAGTTATTGGGCTGGTATTCTGAAATTCTTGGGGCAGTATTATTTTAAGAGGGTTACCCATTTTTGATGCCCTGATTTTTGAAATGGCTTGGGAAAGTTTTGGAAATGTTTTTAAAAAGCTGAACAAATTGCTAACAAGGCTTTCTAAAAATTTAGGTGAAGGTCATTAACAAAAACAAAAAATTGTTGGGGCTAATTTGAATGGGCTGTTTGGTTTTCGGAGGGGGGGGGGGGGGGTACAAACTGATACCCTATAAACAAATAGAGAAATTATAATTAATTATGTGCATATAACATAAGCATTATTTTATAGATATCCGGATAGGACACAACTAATTTTGGTCCTTGGAACAAACTTTTGAAACAAATCTCCAACTAGGTAAGTGAACATTGCTATATTTTTACACAAAAGAAATTAATTCCACCCTCACCCCCCCCCCCCCCCCCCCAAAATAAAAAAAATAAAATAAAATATTTTGTTACACTGTTGAAAGTTGCATGCTCATTACAAAGTTGAACAAACTACATGTACTTGCTTAATTACCACATTGTAATTTGAACAGGACTTCAGAAATTACATTTGTATAACACTTAAACAGAATAGCTGCTCGTTAGCAACCACTGTGAGCAGATATCTGCAGACTTTTGTCGACTCTCTGCAGAGTCAATATTGAAAGCTACCTTTGTCTGCAGACTAGCTGCTCGTTAGTAGCCACGGAGATGGTTTACGGATATCTACAGACTTGACTGTCCAGTGAGTCAACATTGAAAGGTAACTTTGAGAATGCCATACTCATTTTATTTCCATCTGATTATTCCTATAGACTTGATACACAGAGTTCAAATATTGAACCTTTGCTACCCTAATTAGAATTACATTGTATCTACACATATACTTGTATACACCAATCTAAGTGCACAGTACACAACACCATCGCAGTTTCAGCTGTTTCCATAGAGGAATTTCACATTAGCCCCTTCTGCGCACTTCCGGGTTAAAAGCGAGAATGTCAGTGGCAAACAAAACAACGCTTTCCAGCACATTCATTCATGCATGAATTAATCAGGCCATAAGGCAGCGCAGGCGCACGATCAGCAAAAAGTTGTTTACTGTGACATTGAGATCCTCGTTTTCAAACGCGGAAGATCGGCGCTAAACTCCTCGTTGTGGGATTCCTCTATGCAGCAGTTATTTCAAACAATAGCTGTAACAATGCTTCATCTCCAAGACTGTGGTGGTGTAGGTTTCAAGAATCATGCTTGGATTCGTGTGCTGATCTCAATACCATAAAAAGTATGAACAGCTTGAGAATATTATTGTGTTGACTCACACAGTGTACAGTACATAAGAGTTCAGTGACATCCAGATGCCCTCGTATTTCTTTCTTTTGTTGCTGAGATTTTGTCTTATTAACTGAAAATATTTTTACTGCCAATATACATGCTTTTAAAAATACAGCCAAGCCAAGTTGTGACTGAACATTCCAGTTCACCACTCCTACTAAAGAAATTTAAAAAAACTTTAAGAACAATTCTTTCACCATAGAGCGTACAAATCTTGCGACCTCAAAAATCACTTATTTGAACGTCTTGTTACCAAATTCTGACTAGTCTACTGACATGCTCTTTAGTTTGTTTGTACCCCATAGCAATGTGAATGATACATTGATCACTAAAGTTGAGGGCAAATTTGTCATTATTATTCTGGTCATCAACTAGTAATAGAAAATTACTGCTGATTGAATTGCCTAATTTTCCTTCACAAGACCACATTATTGTGGTTTGCCAGCTTAGCCTAGTCAGAGTAATTTCATCAAATAGTATGACGCACATGATGCAGCTTCTATACAGTGTGCCCAGGAAGTATCGTATTTTCACCGGTCACTTTGGATTTTGTGGTCAACCTGGCACACTCTATTGTGTAAACTAGTCTCAAGTAATACTGTTTGTTTTGTGTGATTTTAACCTCTCAGCAATTTTTTCCCCCCATAGATATATCTGACATGACCATTGCTTGGACATTCACAAGGACTTACAGTAAGAAACATTGACTTCTCTATGCAGACTTCATCAATCTCGTTAGAAAAGCATAATTTCTTCAAGAGTTAATTTTTGCCACAAATGTACCTGTGTATGTCTACATTAAGAGAAATTTGTTTCTTTATGATAGGCATATATGTGTAGACATTTTGTGCTTTTTATTGTCATTGAATTTAAATAACAAACCTGTACTCCGAGACGGTGCACTGTGCGTGACCTTTATGCTATAGTGCCTTTAAATTCCAGTGCCCATTTTCATGGAATCTGCTAAATCTCTGCACTTTCTGTGTTAACTGAACTAGCAAAGATATTCTGTGGTAACCCAGTAAGCAAATTAGTTATAGGGTGTACACATGTGCACAAGTCAAAATTCCTTGCTAAGCCATGAAATACACTAACTGTATTCCTTAATTGCTTATTGTATGTAGAGCCATTAGGTTGGGCACATGTGTTTAAATTCAGTAACCCTAACAGTCCCACATTCTCTAATTTTAATATGATTTTGCAAGCACCCTAAGGGGTTACATTACCAAAGAAACTTGCAAAAGAAACACTTAAAATCTGAAAAATAACTTATCTAAAAATAAGTACATGTACTCTAATTGGTATACTATAATCTGTAAAAATCCAAATTTCAAAAATACAGAATATGTCAATCAACTTAAAAACACATGTGACTACCTGTACAATCACTATAATCTCTTGGCTGTTACATCTCTACATTTTACAGCCAGCATCAGTACATGTATTACATTTCACCTTATTTACAATAGAAAAAAGAGATCCCAGATATACATCACGTCCAAAGTTTATGTATATGACAGAAATAATTACTTAAGATTGAAAGTGGTAAACTTTTATACAACCGCTTTTTCATGCAGATTGGGGTGTCGCGGCAGTTCTGGCAGCCAAGCGAACCTCTACAATGTGTTTGTGCAGTCAAGCGTATCATAAACAATAATCCAACAATTGATTGAAACTGCACAAACGGTGGCAAATGGCGTCATCCGGCCTGGTGGCACTTTTTTTTTTGATTCCATATGGCGTCATCCGTACGCAAGTGGTTAACAAATTTGACTTTCCAACATTAACCAGTTTCTAAAAACATTTTCAAAGTGAACAAAGAAACTGGCAGGAGCGGGATTCGAACATGCGACCTCCGGGTTACCGTACACCAGCGCTCTACCAACTGAGCTATCTTGCCCTATGTTGGCGGTCTCCCCAATTGTCAGTATCTTTGTTTGGGTGGGCGCTAGTCAGAAGTCATAAACCCAGAATGCCGTATAGCCAGGGATCACACCCAATTTTACGATATAACCTGGGAAGCGACATTGTGGGGATCACTCAATGAGGATACGACTTTTTTAACTTGTAATTCGTCAAACAATCCACAAGGGAAACTGACTAGGTAAATTTGAAAGCATTTTCAAAGTGAACAAAGAAACTGCCAGGAGCAGGATTCGAACCTGCGACCTCCGGGTTACCGTACCGGCGCTCTGCTGTACCAGCACTCTACCAACTGAGTTCTAAAAAAACGAACTAATGTATAGAAGCAACTGGAAAAGATCAGGTTGAAGTAATAATAATTTACACACTTTGCATTTTTCTTTTAAAAAAAAGATGGGAATGCACTTTCATTAGTATCATTATTACAGTACCTGTGATAAAAAATAGCAGGATGTGAACGTGTATTTTTTAAGATACATTCATAAATACCTAAGACAGTTTACCCGTTCCTATGGTCAAAAGCCCAAACACCAACCGGTTTTAAACACTTTTATGGTGTCACTTGAAATTTAGAGTCCTACGAAATCTGGTCCATTTTTATTGGTTGCAATGGACACTTGAGTTACCAGTCACTCTCCTTTATAATGCAAGTGCAATACTGCTGATGCATCTGTATTTAGAGTCCATAATTTCACACTACACCGGCACGGCTGCGTTCTGCACCACCTGGCGATAGCGTCAATTTCCATATAAGGAAATGTTTAGCGCTACTTGCACGTGGCACGAACCATTTAATAGCTAAAGGGGTGTTTTACAAACCAAGGTAAAAATTGAACAAAATCATTGGAAATTTATAATTTTTGGAGGTTTTTGCTTAACAATACAAAAGGGTATTTTATGAATGGGAATAAATATGTGCTGGGCCGGTTTTAAACGTACGTTAAAAACCACCTTGGGGCCTGGGCACTTGATAATGACCCGAGAATTGACTTGCTTGTAAGCAGTTTGAGTGTGGTAAATATTTATTGACTTCTAAAATAAAAAGTAGTAATGACTTGACTTTGACTTGAAAAAAAAACGACTTGGGACTTGGTTACAACTTGGTTACAACTGTGAATATTAAAGTAACAGCTTTCTTTTGTGTTCCTTCCTTCTGTAGAACATTATTCAAAACGTCTTAGAGATCCAAGAAACAATGGCAAATGGAGAATCAGGTGAGTCTGTAATTTTCTGAGTACCATTTGCTGCATGTAAAGCAATAATGCAAAGAATCTGTATAGCTGATGCTTTCTGTATGTATTTCCATACAGGGACATGTTTCCTTGGAGGCCGCCCAATTAGGCTACAAAAAGCATTCATCCTAAAATTACTTTGGGTGGAAAGCTCATTCAAATGTAGAATATAGTAACATACACAACCATCCCTTGAAAATGCACCGTTTGTCTGAAAATCATCCCCAAAATGATTTTCGTCATTGATATTCACAAGATGTACATTTTCACAAGATCTTGTGCATTATCATATGCTTTTAAATGATCTTTTAAATCATACAATTTTAGAATGAATGCTTTTTATAGCCCAATTGGGCACCTCCCATGCATTGTGTCCATAAGGACCCCTGTTTAAAATTATTTGAGATTTTAACATTACCCCCACCCTCACACACACAAGCACACTATTCAGAAATCCATATTCCAGCTGACACATTAATAAATCATAAATCGGCATCATTTTCAAGCCTTTTGCTGAAATGTTTGGTCATTTACGTCCTCTCTTTTTCTTTTACACTCTGTGATATACATGTACATTATTATTTGAAAAACATATTGCCAGTTTCCCATCAGTAGTGTATGTCATGTAACCAACAAGTTTTATGTCTGTTGATTGAATGCAATTACCTTCTGCATTGAAATGATGCAGGTTTTTTCCATGTCTGTATCCATCTGAACTTAGGTAAATATCACCACCTTTGTCACAACAAATCCACTGTGGACTGAAATCTGTGTCAACTGTGAAAATGTTGTTACCCATGAAATCAATACACAGGAGCTTCTTTTTGCCACAGTTGGTGTATATGAGCTGCTTGTTGTTGGTGGTCAAGTGACTACCAATCATTGGAGCAGGTATTGTTCTGATGAGGGATCCGTCTGGGTTGTGTAGAGATATCAGTTCTTTGTCTGTATAACCCACTGCTATGAGATTGCTGTCATCCACTGCAAGGCATGTTGGTGTGCCGTCAGTGTCTGCCTCTTTACCTGGTGCAAAGTGATGATGGAGCTGACAGTCTTTATTTAAGATCTTGACTGCAGACTGAGTAAGGATAATGTGCTGGTCATCCTTATTTATTGCAAGAGCAATGGGAGATGTCTTGCTGTCAGAGTCTTCACTTTCCAGTTTACAAATACTGTTTACTTGCATGACTTGACCATTAGGATTTAGTCTGGTCAGTTTCTGTTGGGATCCGTCTAAAACCACCACATCACCACTGGAAAGTGATGCAATGTCCTGTCCAGAGATAAGTGTATCACTCAGCAAATCCCACTTTTCTTTGAGTAGGATTGTTCCAACTTGAACATCAGTGTGAGTCTCCTTGAAACCAATAAATGAGATATCATGAGTTAATACATCTGTTTTTTCTTCAGGTTTTACTAGGTGAACATCTTTGTAGTCATGCAGGTGGTCCTGCTTAAATGTCAAGACATCGAGGAGGTTTTCCTCGGTCATCTTAATCTGAGCCATTTTGACTGTTTGTTCTGCTACTCTCATTTCTGCAAGAATCTTAGCTTTTTGCTTGTACGTTAACTGGGCAGTTTGTTTCAGTTGGCTTTCCTCTTCTCTGATTTGCTTGATTTTCTTCTCTGCAGTTCTGGAGATATGGCTGTAAGTTTCAACAAGCCTGTTCATTAGTCCGTTGTGTAATGATTCCCAGTTTTCATTGTGATGATTTGTTTGTGAAATTCTTTGTCTGGCTTCTATTAAAGTAAGATCAAATGCTGTGCTGAAATTCACGAAGCTGTGATTGGGCTCTTTGTGACTTAAAGTTGCACACAGTTTGCAGATGAGCTGCTCACATGTGTTGCAGTAGAAGCACAGTTTCTGATTTGGATGGATGCCACATCTTGAGATGTTTTTCTTGGACTCAGCAAGGGCAAACTTTCCTTCTTGCAATTCGGCCAAAGCTGTAATTTTGTGAGTTTTCATTCCATTGAAACGGTGATGTGCATTCTGGCATTCCTGACAGAGAAACTGTTCACAATCGATACATCGTGAAATTGCCTCATATTCTTCATCACATGCCTGACATATGATGACCTGTGACCCTTCACCTTTCAAGAACTCTTCCTGCTTTGTTACCTCCTCCACCAGGGAAATCAGAGTGTAGTTGTTGTTCAACTTGGCCACTCTACCTTCTGGCATGATAGTTTCTCTCTGACACAGAGGGCATGTTATCTTGTTACTGTCTCGGTTTTGTCTCATCTTCAGTTCTTTGAGGCATCTGAGACAGAAACTGTGTGAGCAGTCCAGCATCTTGGGCTCTTGGTAAAGGGTGTGGCAGATTGAGCATTCCAGATGACCTTGGATGATTGAACCCAGAACTGATGCTGTGGTTGCAGAAGCTGCCATTTTGTATTTCTTTATCTGTAGATAGTGATGAGAGATGAGAAGAGGCTACTCACAATTGTAAACTACGTGTAAGTTTGTTCAGTATGAGTAATCATAGCACAACCATAAAGAAACTCATTCTTTGTCAAGAATTCACCCAGTAATTTAGTAAAAGTAAGATTATGCTTGATCTAATTTTGTAAGTTATTTTTGGTAAAGTCTTATTGATTTTACAACCTAGATAAAATATGAAGCAACTTCTGACAAATCACAAGGGAAACTGACAAAGTAAATTTTGAAAGAATTTTCAAACTGAACAAAGAAAACTGGCAGGAGTGAGATTTGAACCTGCGACTTCAGGAATACCTTACCAGCACTCTACCAACTGAGCTATCTTGCCCTATGTTGGTGGTCTCCCAAATTGTCACTATCTTTGTTTGGGGAGGCGCTAGTCAGAAGTCATAAACCCATAATGCTTTATATGGCCAGGGATCACGCCCAACTTTACGATACAACCTGGGATCATTCAAAGATAACATATAGGGAAAGATAGCTCAGTTAGTAGACCACCGGTACGATATTCTCCAGGTCGCAGGTTCAAATCCCACTCCTAGTTTTCTTTGTTCACTTTGAAAATAGAATCAACTTCTGATTTCTCACAGAGTTTCTGTAATTTAGTTGTGTTAATCTTTCATTTTAGATGTAAAATCAGTAGGTGTACAATGTACTTCTAGTGGAAATTACCAAACTTCCTGTGACCACTCTAAGCCCAAAGTTCCCATACTGATGCCCACTGTAATCTGAGCCTACGTGATTTGATTTGATTTGATTTGATTTGATTCGATTCGATTTGATTCGATTCGATTCTATTTCATTTGGTAAATGTGATTAAAAGCACACAATAAATTATGCCGAGTATAATAGCAAAAAGTTAAGACTTTGTTCTATTGTGGTCCTAAATCCAGAATGAGATATACATGAAAATCACACAAAAATGCACAATAATAATTGCTAAAACAAATGTTTCTAATTTAATATCCTAATGTCAATGTTGAAAATATTACTGCTATTACCATGTCAATATATTTTACTAAATAATGTTTTTGGAGACATTTTGGTGAAATCCTTCCCCAGCTCAGCCAGACTCGGATCTTACCCTGGTGTATGTGAAGTTATGATAGATATACTTTTGAGTTCCAAATCTTACACAACATAAATCAATTGGAACTGCCGTATGTCCATATTCATCAGAACGTTAAATTGAGTGGTGTGTCTAAATGAAGAGTTACTTTTCCAATCATATGCACATGAAAAACAAATAAGTGAACAAAATGTCCTTTATGCTCATTTCACAGAACTGGTTGCAAATACTTGCTATGCCAGACACTTATTAGTTATAAAACAGTTTCTGGCTAATTTGGTGCCTGTATGGTGCACACACCTGTACAGTCACATGCCACACCCTGGATTCATTTTGGTTAGGAATGGCTCCTAGATAAATATTCTCTGCAGTATATGTGACAAGGCTTCAGGAACAACTCACCTTACTCTGTATAAACGAGTATCGCTGACACAGTGAAGCAAAGAACGTTTACTTTGTGCTTTGCAATGCAGAAAATTATGCTGGTTGTGTTTATGGTATGCTGCACATGAAGAATTGCAGATAGCATTGTTGGGTGGTACCGGGTACGGGGACGTGTCGGTGCTGCATGTACTTGCTGTGATGTGTCATTTGCACATAGCATTTGCACAGCGCCCTCGCTTGACAGTAATAAAGCTTATCAAATCATTCATTCACCCCACGGTACAGGTATGGGCATTTTAAAGCCGTCTAATTAGGTGTTGGGCTGACAGCCCAACACCTATTGTTGTGTATTTTTTTTTTTTTTTTTTAACCATCAACCATTTTTTAACCATCAAACAGTACAGTGTTTACCATGAAGTGTGAGGTTGGTTCGGATGGAATCCTCCATCTTGTTCTTGGAGAGCTGTCTTATAGTGACGTTGACAAGAAATAAGAAGTTTGAATAATTTAGTTGTTTTATTAGTATCACTGCTTTTCATACATGTTAATGATTTAATTCTTTCATCATGACCAATGCTTTAGTTTTATCTAATCCTCTGCAAATTAAATTAAGTTCTAGTTGATGACCTCCATCAGTATCACCGATTCCACGGAGCAAAGAACGTCTAATTTGTGCTTTGCAATAAAAAAATGATGCTGATTGTGTTTGTATATGCTGAAAATGAAGAAATATGTAGTTTCAGCATTGTTGAGTCGTGTATTTCCTGCTTACCGGTATATGTTTGTCAGTTCCTAGAGCAAATGCTAGATCAAATTGTTGTGTTAATGTTATGTAAATTTGGACCATTGTGGGTAGCTTTTTTTTATAGCCTCGACGTTTGCCCTGAAGTTGGCATGGAGCAGTCGAACAAAGCATAGAATGTTGTTTTTTGGGTTGTATTTTCGCGGAGCGCATTGTTGCACAATGCAGACCTTTGGGAAAGTTGGTTTGTTTTATCAATGAGAAGTTCAGTGTGGCAGTCTTTGCAACATTAAAGGGTCTCAAAGAACTGTTATTTGACTTGAATTTGTAATATGCACCTCCTTATTCCATTTGCCATCATTTTCAACCTGTTTTATATATCCATCTGAGGGTGTGTCGTGACCGTTTTAGAACTTAAATGGATTTTATGCTGATGTGAATTTTAATGTACAAAACACTGATGTCAGCTTTGGCAATAAAGCCTAAGTGTCATTTTTATTAGTTTCTGTAAGCAAGTTTTTTCTTAGGTAAGTTCTCTGAATTGTTTGTGTGTGTGTGGTTTTTGTTTTTGTTTTTGTTTTTGTTTTAATTTAGCTGGCACTCCAGGTTTGGCAGTTCCTCAATGATAATCTCATGTAAATATTTCATTTTTACTGCAATAGAGACAACACATATACAAATTAGGAATACAGATAGCAACAGATATACTGTTTGTGCTCTTTTTGAGTTTCACCCCGAAAAATAACTTTGTTTTTTATGCTGATATTTTTCTGGCAATACAAAAGTTATTTTTTTAATAAGACATAAAAACAAACGAACAAAAAACCACCATGCTTACTTATTGAATAATTATGTACATGTACTAAAGTATTGGTAGCCTGACCTTAATTCTGCATATCTTTGTGTGCATTAGATTTGCGAAAGCAACCAAGAATAAAAGCCTTGCTTGGAGGGTTGCAGTCAACCAAAATTGTACAAGTTGATTTGTTTTATTAAAACATCGTCAAACAAACCACAATAGAACATGCGGGAAGAAAACAAAATAGAAGGAAAAAAATCAGTTTGTTGAGCAGTGTATCTTTAAGGGTTATGAGATTTAGAAATTTGTATTATAATTATGAGGGTATTTCCATCTGTTATAGACAAATTTCACACTTCCGGATTGAAAGTGAGGCTGTGAGTGCTCAACAAACACTTATTTGAATGCCTTGTTATCAAACATTGACTATTCTAGCGACAGACCCTTTAGGTTGTCTGTACCCGATGGCAATATCAATGATACATTGATCAGCTAGAAGTTGAAGGCACATTGAAAAAAAAAAATTTGGTTATCAAACTAGTAATGCAAAATTGCTGCAAATTTAATTGCCTCCTTTCCTTCACCAGACCACATTATTGTAGTTCCCCATCTCAGCCCAGTCAGAAAACAAAATAATTTCATAAAATAGGATGGTGCACATGAAGTACCATATTCTCACCAAATCACCTTGAATGTTGTGGTCAACCTGACAGCTCTATTGTGTAAACTAGTCTCAATTACTGCTGCTTATTTTGTGTCATTTACCTCTCATTTTTCCCCATAGATATATCTGACATTGTCTGATGACCACGTCGCTTGGACAGTTTACAAGGACTGACAGTAAGAAACAATTTACTTCATCATTTTTTCTAGTATAAACTTATGGACTGTCAATGAGGTCACTATGTGCACCCTTAGGGACTGTGAGTGACCAGAAGAGGGGTCTATTCTGGTCACTCACAGGCCCGAGGGGGAACATAGACTGCACTTGTATTCAAATTATACCAGTCCATATGTGTTTTATAACACATCTTTGTCCAAAATATTAAATAAGAAAAGAAACAAAACTTTTCATGGTCATGGTTTTATAATTGAACTGTTCTAATTTAACAATTAACTCATAAGCAATTCAACAGTTAAAGGAATGCTTTTAGTTTCCCTAGATTCAGTTTTTGAGTTGCTGTTCACTATTCACATCATGTGAGTGTACGCTTAGTGATTATGAATATTAACCACACATCCATGAAGGTTGTAGTTGGTTAAAGGTAGTGTACATGATTGCTAATTGTTGCAATATTCAGAAATGGGTGGATTTGGGGTTAGTATTTTATAGGAAATATCGTTCCACTGACCTGTTCAAAGTTTTGCATTGTTGGATGGCGAAAAAATGAGAGAAAAACTGAGTTCGTTTTCAACCGTCGGGCAGATGATAGCCTTTAGTCAAGGCGCGCATGGCTACCTGGACGCGTTTCGTGCCCCGAATGTGCCAGCATGTCCGGGGCGCGCCACTCGTTCGGATATAGCCACGCGCGCCTTGACTAAATGCTACAGGGCAGAAAATGATATAAATTTCCACTTTTCTTGACAACGACAGCACCCCTGGTGCCATCATTTCACAGGATCATTAAGACTACTATTAACTTACAGTCTAAGTAAGGTATTTCGTAATAATTCAGTAAAAAGAAATTGCAGGATTACCAATTGTGTACACTATCGTAAAGTTAACTGCTATTCACATCATGATGAGAAAGAAAGTTCAGAGGGTGCTGTCACCAGTCAAAAGTTTTAAGTATTGTGACCGATCAGGCGCATTATACTCCGGAAATTCTGCACGCAAGATATCTTGATGCACATCTAGTTCACACTGATGTAAATTTCATGCACTAGCCTATACTAGTGAATCCCATGCGACCGTGTTTCAGCCAACCACAAAACAGAACCAGTGGAGGAATTTAAATAACAAACCTGTACTCAGTGCACTGTACTGTGCATGACCTCTATGCTAAACAGTGCCTTTAAATTCCAAGGCCCAATTTCATGGAATCTGTAATGCCGCATATTTGCGCTTATGCATGGCCTGCAATTCTCTACTAACTCAAGTGAAGAAATTCTGTGATAACCCAGTAAGCAAATAATTATGAGATGTACACATGCACACAAGTCAAAATTCCTTCCTAAGCCATGAAATATCCCAAGTGCAGAATTTTCTGTTATCAGCAGAAGTTCCTTGCTTACTGTACGTTTTAGCTTGGGCTTTAAACACATGTGTTGATTCATTGCCAAAAAACTTACAAAAGAAACAATTAAAATAAAAAAAATAACTAATCTATAAAAATAAGTAAATAGTGTACTACATGTATATCTGTAAAATGCAAATTTTGTTTTATAAATACAGTCAAAAGCCATTAAAAACATTGACTACATTGGCTGTTGCATCTCTACATTTTACAGCCAACAGCAATTTTACATTTCAGCTCATTTACAATAGAACTAAAGAGATTTCAGTTACACATCACATCCAAAGTTGATGTATATGACAGAAATAATTACTTGAAATTGAAAGTGATAAGCTAGATACAAATAGCGTTCAATTCATGCAGATTGCCAAGTATGATGAGAGAATATTAACAGCTTTTTGTTTCTTTTGTGTTTCTTTCTTCTGTAGAACAATATTCAAAACGTCTTAGAGATCCAAGAAACAATGGCAAATGGAGAATCAGGTGAGTCTGTAATTTTCTGAGTACCATTTGCTGCATGTAAAGCAAAAATGCAAAGAATCTGTATAGCTGATGCTTTCTGTATGTATTTCCATACAGTCATGTCTAAACCGAAGATCATTCAAAAGTCAAAGTGTTTATAGACACATTGCTATTGTTTTTGAATGATCTTTTAAATCATACCAATTTTAGGACAAATACTTTTTGTAACCCAATTGTGCCCCTCCAAGGCAACGTGTGCCCCTCCAAGGCAACGTGTTCCTCTCCAAGGCAACGTGTACCCCTCCAAGGCAACGTGTGCCCCTCCAAGGCAACGTGTGCCCCTCCAAGGCAACGTGTGCCCCTCCAAGGCAACGTGTGCCCCTCCAAGGCAACGTGTGCCCCTCCAAGGCAACGTGTGCCCCTCCAATGTGTGCCTTTAAGGGCCCCTGTTTAAGACTTTTTGAGACTTGAACAAGTCCCATAGGGTTTGTACATAAACACTACTGATGAGGACTTGGGCTCAGATCAGGGACCTCCTATAAGCCAGTTCATTATTTCAACTGCGCATGTGCACAATGACATTTTATCCCGAATGACCCGCGTGACCTAACACGAGCACGTGAACGCAAAAGGTGGTCGTACAACGCGCACGTGTTAAATTCAATCAGAATGCGCGTTCGCATAACATGGCGTGACATTACGTCAGCAATTTTATCCCAAATAACCTTTGACCTTTGAGATACCGAACTGGCTTATTGTCCTCATTGTTCATACTTTAACTTTTTGGCAAGGGCCCTCATTGGTTTTGTACATGATTTTCAATTGGGACCTTACTCAACCGGGGACCCCATTGTCCTCTATTGTTAATGATCCTCTATTGAATGCAAAAACAAACCCAAGCACACTATTCAGAAATCCATATTCCAGCTGCCACATTCATAAATCATAAATCAGCATCATTTTCAAGCCTTTTGCATAATTTTGCGGTCATTTAAGGTTTTCCTTCCTTTTCTTTTACACTCTGTGATACACATACAAATGGGGAAGATAAACAACAGCCGTTGCCAATTTGGCATCAGGAGTGTATCATGTGACCACAAGATTTTATGTCTGTAGATTGAATGTATTTACCTTCTGCATTGAACTGATGGAGCTTGTTTTCAACTGAATTTATGTAGATATCACCACCTTTGTCACAACAAATCCCCCATGGACTGAAATATGTGTCAACTGTGAAAATGTTGTTACCCATGAAATCAAGACACAGGAGCTTCATTTCTCTACAGTTGGTGTATATGAGCTGCTTGTTGTTGGTGGTCAAGTAACTATCAATCATTGGAGCAGGTATTGTTCTGATGAGGGATCCGTCTGGGTTGTGTAGAGATATCAGTTCTTTGTCATAACCCACTGCTATGAGATTGCTGTCATCCACTGCAAGGCATGTTGGTGTGCCGTCAGTGTCTGCCTCTTTACCTGGTGCAAAGTGATAATGGAGCTGACAGTCTTCATTTAAGATCTTGACTGCAGACCGAGTAAGGATAATGTGCTGGTCATCCTTATTTATTGCAAGAGCAATGGCAGATGTGTTGCTGTCATCAGAGTCTTCACTTTCCAGTTTACAAATACTGTTTACTTGAATGACTTGACCATTAGGATTTAGTCTGGTCAGTTTCTGTTCGTTTGTGTCTAAAACCACCACATCACCGGTGGAAAGTGATGCAATGTCATGTCCAGAGATAGGTGTCTGACTCAGTAAATCCCACTTTTCTTTGAGTAGGATTGTTCCAACTTGAACATCAGTGTGAGTCTCATTGAAACCAATAAATGAGATGTCATGAATTAATGTATCTGTTTGTTCTTCAAGCGTTACCATAGGTACATCTTTGTAGTCATGCATGTGGTCTTGCTTAAATGTCAAGACATTGAGGAGGTTTTCCTCGGTCATCTTAATCTGAGCCATTTTGACTGTTTGTTCTGCTACTATCATTTCTATCAGTTGGCTTTCCTCTTGTCTGATTTGCTTGATTTTCTTCTCTGCAGTTCTGGAGATATGGCTGTAAGTTTCAACGAGCATGTTGTTTAGTCTGTTGTGTAATGATTTCCAGTTTTCATTGTAATGTTTTGTTTGTGAAATTCTGTTTCTGGCTTCTTGTATGGAAAGTGGTGCCTGGACTCTTTGTGACCTAAAGCTGTACACAGTTTGCAGATGAGCTGCTCACATGTGTTGCAGTAGAAGCACAGTTTCTGATTTGGATGGATGACACATCTTGACTTGTTTTTCTTGGACTCAACAAGGGCAAACTTTCCTTCTTGCAATTCAGCCAAAGCTGTAATTTTGTGAGTTTTCATTGCATTGAAACGGTGATGTGCATTCTGGCATTCCTGACAGAGAAACTGTTCACAATCGATACATCGTGAAATTGCCTCATATTCTTCATCACATGCCTTACATATGATGACCTGTGACCCTTCACTTTTCAAGAGCTGTTCCTGCTTCATTACCTCCTCCACCAGGGAAATCAGAGTGTAGTTGTTGTTTAAATTGGCCACTCTACCTTCTGGCACGATAGTTTCTCTCTGACACAGAGGGCATGTTATCTTGTTACTGTCTGGGTTTTGTCTCGTCTTCAGTTCTTGGAGGCATCTGAGACAGAAACTGTGTGAGCAGTCCAGCATCTTGGGCTCTTGGTAAAGGGTGTGGCAGATTGCACATTCCAGATGACCTTGGATGATTGAACCCAGAACTGATGCTGTGGTTGCAGAAGCTGCCATTTTGTATTTCTTCACCTGTAGATAGTTATAGGAAATAACAGGAAGCAACTCGCAATTGTCCACTAAGTTTATTCGGTATGAGTAAACCATAGCACAACCACAACTTATTATTTATAAAGATTTCACCGAGCAATGTAGTAAAAGAAAAATTACGCCCGAGCTTCTGTAATTTATTTTTAGATGTAAAATGATAAAATCTGCAGGTGTTCATGTACTTCTAGTGGAAATTACCAAACTAACTCTGACCACTCCAAGACAAAGTTGACATACTACTACCCTTTACTGCAGTCTGAGCCTATGTTATTTTATTCAATTTGACTCGACCCGACTCAACTCGATTTGGTAAATGTGATCATAAAAGCACAACAAAAAATCACGGATAACACCAACAAATCTAAAGACTTATTTTCATTGTGGTACATAAAATACAGATTGATAGTACAATGAAAATCAGACCAAGAAACATGTACACTACTTACACCAGGGAATTCCCCTGTTGTATGTGAATTGTTGCCAGAGCTATACACAACGTAAATCAGTTGGAACTGTCGTAATGTCTATATTCATCAGAATGTTGAACTGAGTGGTGTGTCTAAATGAATAA
Organism: Hippasteria phrygiana; assembly: GCA_037893225.1. Lineage (NCBI taxonomy): Eukaryota > Metazoa > Echinodermata > Asteroidea > Valvatida > Goniasteridae > Hippasteria > Hippasteria phrygiana. The sequence goes on from JAZGUH010000125.1 coordinate 85,600, forward strand.
GAGTTGCCTTTCTAATCATATGCACATGAAAAACAAAAAAAATATGAAACAAAAAATTCACTTTAGATTCATTTAATGAAACTGGTCGCATACTACTTATGCCAAACACCAAATTATAAACTTATAATTTGGTACTTGCATGGTGCCCACACTTGTACAGTCACATGCCACACCCTGGATTCATTTTGGTTAGAAATGGCCCCTAGATAAGCTTCAGCTGCAGTATATGTAACAAGTCTTGAAGAACAACTTACCTTACTCTGTAAAATTCTCACCGACACCACAGTGCAAAAGAACATCTAATTTGTGCTTTGCAATGAAGACATTTGTTTGTGGTATTACTGAACATGACAAACGTACATACACATGTAGTTACAGCAGTGGTGTATTTCCTGCTCATATGTTTGTCAGTTTCTAGAGCAACTGCAAGATCAACCTGTTGTGTTAATGTTATGTAAATTTGGACCATTGTGAGTAGCTGTTTTTTATAGCCTTGGCATTTGCCCTGAATTTGGCATAAAGCATTCATAGCATATGAAGAATGTTCATGAAAGCATTGTTGCATGAATGAAGACCTTTAGGAAAGTTGGTTTGTTTGTTAGTTTCATCACTGAAAAGTTTAGTGTTTCAGTTTGTGCAATTGTCAAAGGGTCTGAGTAAATAACTTATATATTTGACTTGAATTTGCAATGTGCACCTGCATATTATCCCAGTTGACATCATTTTCAACCTTTTTGTGTATATCCATCTGAGGGTGTTTCATGACCATTTTAGAACTTGGTGGATTTTATGCTGATGTGAATTTTCATGTACAAAGCACTGATGTCAGCTTTGGCAATAAAGCCTGAGTGTCATTGTTAGTTTCTGTAAACAAGTTTTTCTAAGGTTAGTTCTCTGAATTGTTTGTGTGTGACTGTATGTGTGGGGTGTGGTTTTTGTTGGCCTTTCCGACACTGCCAGTCGGAAAAGGCCTTGTTTTTGTTCTGATTTTGTTTTTTCTTCTTTTAGTTCTGACCAAAATCCCGTAGACTTTGTACACAAATTTTGTCGGCGGCACTTTAGGTCTTAAAAAACCTCAGATCTTAACCAAACTTACCTCAAACATAGACCCTCAGCTGAAATTGTATGTCGAAGAGTGACGTCTTCACGATGTCATCACGTGTCACGTGACGTCATCTTAAAGGTGCATTTTTCAATGGCCCATATCTAGAGAACGGTATGTCCGATTTCCTTTAAACCTGGTATGTTGGTAGGCTAGCTCGTGTTATAGATGAAAATTGAGGTGACGTCATGGTGACATCATCATACGATTTTATAGTAATTTTTTAGTTTTTGAACTTCAAAGTTTCGTAAAGCTATATCTCATCAACATAACATGCTAAATTCAAAATTCCTTTTGTAATAGCTTTGTTAGCTCCTATATTCTTTCACATAAATGTGAAAAGTGTGTGCCGTCATCATGACGTCATCAAAAATGTGCTTTTTGGAAACACATATAAGGGTAAGTCCGATCATCATAAAAATTGGTAGGTAGGTAGATAGTGCCACTAGCATGTACAATCCGAAGTGACGTCATGATGACGTCATCGGCTGATTTTCTATGAATTTTTTGGTTCTATCAAAAATCCCATAGACTTTGTACTCAAATTTTGTAAGTGGCACTTTGGTCACTAAACAACCTCAGATCTTAATCAGACTTAACACAAACATAGACACTAAGCTGAAATTGTATGCCGAAGAGTGACGGGGTGATGATGTCATCACGTGTCACGTGATGTCATCTTAAAGGTGCGTTTTTCAATGGCCCGTATCTAGAGAACCGTAGGTCTGATTACGCTCAAACGTAGTATGTTGGTAGGCAAGCATTTGTTGTTGATGAAAATTGAGGTGACGTCACGATGACATCATCATACGAAATTATAGTAATTTTAAAGTTTTTGAACCTTAACATTTTCTTAAAGCCATATCCCATCAACAGAACATGCTAATATCAAAATTCTTTTTGTAATAGGTTTGTTAGTTCCTACATATGTAAAAAAGAATGCAAAATATGTGCACCATCATAATGACGTCATCAAAGGCATAATTTCTCGTAAGACATGTAAATTGGAAGGTCCAATTGTCATGAAGCCTGGTGGGTAGGCAGACTTGTCACAAGCAAGCAAAAATCGCAGTGACATCATAAAAAAATATATGCGGAAAAGCCCTGTTCTGTTCAGCGAAGAGACATAGAGTCCTAGTTTTGTATTGTTTTCTTTTTGTTAAAATTTGTAAATTTAGCTGGCACTCCAGGTTTGGGCACTTTCTAAATAATAATCTCGTGTAAATATGTGACCTGCTCTGCAAAAAGGGCACATAAGTCGCTGTATGCTTTTACGAGTTATGGGCCATTCAATGGGAAGAGGGGGCACGTTCCCCCCCCCCCCCCCCCCCCGGTAAATTGAGTAAAAAAACGGGGGAAATAAAGAGGGGTCTGTAACTCACTGATTCCACATTATTTTGGGGATTGGTTCATGTTTTGTTACAGTACATGGACTGTTACAAATAGTCCAGAATGCTTGAATTGCAAAACTGATATCCATGTGAGTGTCGATCATGTGACCTCTCTCTGGAGGTGATGATTGAGCTAAGATGTATATTTTTTTTAGTGGGGGCAATTTTTCAGTTGTGGCACTTTCTACAGCCTTTGCACATACATCCAAACAGGACACATATACCAACATGCAATATATAACGGACTCTCCTCGACCAAATATTTAAAAATTTGACTAATGAATATGTCTTTTACCAAATAAACACAACAGTATTCGCACTAAATAATCCCTGCAGTTCCCATGCAGTTAACCATGCTGTTTTCATAACTTTTGAATAAATTCATCATACAAACGGTGCATTTTCAACAGATGTTTGTGCACATTATTATATTGTTTTTGAATGATCTAATTATATCATACCAATTTTAGGACAAATACTTTTTGTAACGCATGCAATTGGGTGCCTCCAAGGCAATGTGTGTCTTTAAGGGCCCTGTTTAAGATTGTTTGAGACTTGAACATTTACCCCCCCCCCCCCCACACACACACACACACACACCCGTGTGTAAATACCTGCAATCGGGGACCTCCTATTGTCCCTCTTTTGTTTGTACTAACTTTTTCGGAAGACCTCCCATATGTTTTGCACACGATTTTCAATCGTGGACGTTCGATCAAACGTGGACCCTTTGTCTGCGCCCAAATTCTTTTGTCCTAGGTCCACGATTGCCGGTATATAATAAATACTCACACACACCCAAGTGTATAAACGGGTGCAATTGTGGACCTCCTATTGTCCCTCTTTTGTTTGTACTTTAACTTTTTAGGAAGGCCTCCCATATGTTTTGTACACGATTTTCAATCGTGGACATTCGGTCAATCGTGGACCCTTTGTCTGTGCCCTAAATCTTTTGTCCCGAGTCCACGATTGCCTGTATTTACACATGCACACACACACACACACACACCCTCACCCACCCAGCGTTTTTGCATCCCTGTGGCACTATGAACATCTAACAAAAGAAAACCCACGCAGTCCTTTGTTACAAACAAAGGACTGCGTGGGTTTTCTTTTGTTAGATGTTCATATTGTGGAGACATGGCATTGTTCTCCCCTTTGTCCCTGTACTTAAGCAAACCCCCATAGACTTATTTGTACACAAAATTCCTTGTGGAGACAACCTAACCCATATAGAATTGCCCTGTGGAGACCTATATTCAGTCCCTTTGTCTCTATTGTTTTCATGTCTCCACAGGGTATGGTATATCTCTCCACATACTCACCCTTATGGGGAACACCTTTGCTCCCTTCTTTTGTTTTCCTTTGTTCCTATTGAAATCTGTAACGCTATGGAGTTTCTCCTCTGGGGAACATGGATTTCTAAAGACTTCGCTCTGGGGTCCATTGTTCTATTGTGTTTTGTGCCCCAGAGGAAATGGTGTGTACGGGCACCCATAGTCCCTCTTTTGTTTATACTTTAACTTTTTCGGAAGGCCTCCCCTATGTTTTGTACACGATTTTCAATTGTGGACCTTGAGTCAATCGTGGACCCTATTGTCCTCTTTGTTAAAGGTCCACGGTTTGAATAGCTATACAAACTCACCCACACACATGTGCATTTTCCTATACTTATGAGGACCATGAATGGAACCCTTCTTTTGTTCCCTTTGTTTGTACTTTTTCCGAACAGCTCCCATAAGGTTTGTACACGAAATTCTCCCGAGGACTCGGCCCAAGTCCTCGGCGTCATTGTTATCCCTAATCCCCCATTGTCCCAAGTCCTCTCTCATATATAGCCTAACCCACTCACACATATAGTCCTGTTTTACTATACTACTGAGGACTCAAGGTGTTCTATTCCATTGTTCCTCGACAAGTCCCATAAGGTTTGTACATGAACACTACTGGGTACTTCGGCTCAGATCAGGGACCTCCTATTTGTCCTCCTATTGTTCATACTCTAACTTTTTGGCAAGGGCCTTCATTGGTTTTGTACATGTTTTTCAATTGGGACCTTTCTCGACCGGGGACCCCATTGTCCTCTATTGTTAACGTTCCCCTATTGAATGCAAAAACAAACCCAAGCACACTATTCAGAAATCCATATTCCAGCTGCCACATTCATAAATCATAAATCAGCATCATTTTCAAGCCTTTTGCATAATTTTGCGGTCATTTAGGGTTTTCCCTCTTTCTTTTACACTCTGTGATACACAAGTAAATTGGGACAAAATATATCAGAAAATCCCAATGAAAAACACATTGCCAATTTACCATCAGGAGTGTATGTCATGGGACCAAAAGATTTTATGTCTGTAGATTGAATGTATTTACCTTTTGCATTGAAGTGATGGAGCTTTTTATCAGATGAATTTATGTAGATATCACCACCTTTGTCACAACAAACCCCCAATGGATTGAAATCTGTGTCAACTGTGAAAATGTTGTTACCCATGAAATCAAGACACAGGAGCTTAATTTTGCCACAGTTGTTGGTGTATATGAGCTGCTTGTTGTTGGTGGTCAAGTAACTACCAATCATTGGAGCAGGTATTGTTCTGATGAGGGATCCGTCTGGGTTGTGTAGAGATATCAGTTCTTTGTCCCTATAACCCACTGCTATGAGATTGCTGTCATCCACTGCAAGGCATGTTGGTGTGCCGTCAGTGTCTGCCTCTTTACCTGGTGCAAAGTGATGATGGAGCTGACAGTCTTCATTTAAGATCTTGACTGCAGACCGAGTAAGGATAATGTGCTGGTCATCCTTATTTATTGCAAGAGCAATGGGATATGTGTTGCAAGTATCCAGTTTACAAATACTGTTTACTTGCATGACTTGACCATTAGGATTTAGTCTGGTCAGTTTCTGTTGGGATCTTTGGAAAACCACCACATCACCGGTGGAAAGTGATGCAATGTCATCTCCAGAGATAGGTGTCTCACTCAGTAAATCCCACTTTTCTTTGAGTAGGATTGTTCCAACTTGAACATCAGTGTGAGTCTCCTTGAAACCAATAAATGAGATGTCATGAATTAGTACATCCGTTTGTTCTTCAGGCTTTACTAGGTGAACATCTTTGTAGTCATGCAGGTGGTCCTGCTTAAATGTCAAGACATCGAGGAGGTTTTCCTCAGTCATCTTAATCTGAGCCATTTTGACTGTTTGTTCTGCTACTATCATTTCTGCAAGAATCTTAGCTTTTTGCCTGTACGTTACCTGGGCAGTTTGTTTCAGTTGGCTTTCCTCTTGTCTGATTTGCTTGATTTTCTTCTCTGCAGTTCTGGAGATATGGCTGTAAGTTTCAACAAGCATGTTCCTTAGTCTGTTGTGTAATGATTCCCAGCTTTCATTGAAATAATTTGTTTGTGAAATTCTTTGTCTGGCGTCTTGTAAGGTTTGATCAAATGCTGTGCTGAAATTCACAAAGTTGTGATTGGGCTCTTTGTGACTTAAAGCTGCACACAGTTTGCAGATGAGCTGCTCACATGTGTTGCAGTAGAAGCACAGTTTCTGATTTGGATGGATGCCACATCTTGAGATGTTTTTCTTGGACTCGGCAAGGGCAGACTTTCCTTCTTGCAATTCAGCCAAAGCTGTAATTTTGTGAGTTTTCATCACAGTGAAACGTTGATGTGCATTCTGGCATTCCTGACAGAGATAATGCTCACAATCCATACATCGAGATATTGCCTTATTCTCTTCATCACATGCCTGACATATGATGACCTGTGACCCTTCACCTTTCAAGAGCTGTTCCTTCTTTGTTACCTCCTCCACCAGTGAAATCAGAGTGTAGTTGTTGTTCAACTTGGCCACACTACCTTCTGGCATGATAGTTTCTCTCTGACACAGAGGGCATGTTATCTTGTTACTGTCTGGGTTTTGTCTCATCTTCAGTTCTTGGAGGCATCTGAGACAGAAACTGTGTGAGCAGTCCAGCATCTTGGGCTCCTGGTAAAGGGTGTGGCAGATTGCGCATTCCAGATGATCTTGAATGATTGAACCCAGAACTGATGCTGTGGTTACAGAAGCTGCCATTTTGGATTTCTTTACCTGTAGATAGTGATGAGAGATGAGAAGAGGCTACTCGCAATTGTGAACTACGTGTAAGTTTGTTCAGTATGAGTAATCATAGCACAACCATAAAGAAACTCATTCTTTGTCAAGAATTCACCCAGCAATTTAGTAAAAGTAGGATTATGCTTGATCTAATTTTGTAAGTTATTTTTGGTAAACTCTTATTGATTTTACAACCTAGATAAATATGAAGCAACTTCTAACAAATCACAAGGGAAACTGACAAGGTAATTTTGAAAGAATTTTCAAACTGAACAAAGCAAACTGGCAGGAGTGAGATTTGAACCTGCGACTTCAGGAATACCTTACCAGCACTCTACCAACTGAGCTATCTTGCCCTATGTTGGTGGTCTCCCAAATTGTCAGTATCTTTGTTCGGGGAGGCACTAGTCAAAAGTCTTAAACCCATAATGCTGTATATGGCCAGGGATCACGCCCAACTTTACGATACAACCTGGGATCATTCAAAGATAACATATAGGGAAAGATAGCTCAGTTGGTAGAGCACCAGTGCGATATTCTCCAGGTCGCAGGTTCAAATCCCACTCCTGCCAGTTTTCTTTGTTCACTTTGAAAATAAAATCAACTTCTGATTTCTCAGAGAGTTTCTGTAATTTAGTTGTGTTAATCTTTCATTTTAGATGTAAAATCAGTAGGTGTACAATGTACTTCTAGTGGAAATTACCAAACTTCCTGTGACCACTCCAAGCCCAAAGTTTCCATACTGATGCCCACTGGAGTCTGAGCCTACGTGATTTGATTTGATTTGATTCGATTTAATTCCATTTCATTTGGTAAATGTGATTAAAAGCACACAAATGATAATACCAAATACCAAAAAATAATAATACCAAAAAAGTTAAGACTTTGTTCTATTTTGGCCCTAAATCCAGAATGAGATATACATGAAAATCACACAAAAATGCACAATAATAATTGCAATTTTTTTTTTTTTTTTATTAATATCCTATTTTTATTGTTGAAAATAATACTGCTATTACCATGTCAATTTATTTTACTAAATAATGTTATTGGAGACATTTTGGTGAACTCCTTTCCAAAGCCAGAATCGGATCTTCTCCTGGTGTATGTGAAGTTATGATAGATATACTTTTGAGTTCCAAATCTTACACAACATAAATCAATTGGAACTGCCGTATGTCCATATTCATCAGAATGTTAAATTGAGTGGTGTGCCTAAATGAAGAGTTACTTTTCCAATCATATGCACATGAAAAACAAATAAGTGAACAAAATGTCCTTTAGGCTCATTTCACAGAACTGGTTGCAAATACTTGCTATGGCAGACACTTATTAGTTATAAAACAGTTTGTGGCTAATTTGGTGCCTGTATGGTGCCCACACCTGTACAGTAACATGCCACACCCTGGATTCATTTTGGTTAGGAATGGCTCCTAGATCAATATTCTCTGCAGTATATGTGACAAGGCTTCAGGAACAACTCACCTTACTCTGTATAAACGAGTATCGCTGACACAGTGAAGCAAAGAACGTCTACTTTGTGCTTTGCAATGCAATTATGCTGATTAGCCCCGGAGGGAGAGAGATTACACGGAAACCATAGTGCCAGTTCTCTCGGACTTCACCACCGAGTTTTATTTCTCCTTCAAATATTCTCATATGCACCCGAATGAAACCAGGTTGCACATTAAGGTCATATCGTTACATTTATATAGGAAATCTTTCCAGAACTTGAAAACAACCACCTTAGGCAAGTAAAAAGTCTTCCAAATGCTTTTTAACTTCAAACACACAGAATTTACTTAACCCTAACCCTGCCAGACGCAGCACAGTGCATCTGTGCTGACAGCTCCACTTTGCTGCACTCTCCGCACAAGTCAATGTGACAAAGTATGCAATCTGATGCGTCTGGCAGGGTTCTCGCAAACATGCCCTGGAGGGTTAGGGTTAAAGGTGGAACATTCAGAGTACATTTGTGTAACTGACTTTAAGTTAACAGTGAACATGTACATGAGATGTACGATCGATAACTTCGAGGTAGAACATGATAATAAACAAACACTTCCTCTTAATTAGCAATTATATCTAGGGCCTTTCTGCCGACTTGAAAACTATGTAGTTAAATTACATAAAAGCACTTAACGTTAAAGGTGTGAATTAAACCTCACAACCTCCCCAAATGTCTACACGCTAAGTGTCCAGCGAGATTTCGTGGTTGGCAAGAAATGCCAACCCCCACGTGCAGGAATGTGTCTGCACGGCCAACCTCCCAAATTGGGCCCTGCCCCATTTCCACCTGTGCAAGATACGCAGAGGCAGGCCCTGGGAAGAAGTCCCAAGGCTGTAAATGAGGCAGTTCCTTGCTTACATAGTAAAATCTCACCAAACAAGTTTCCAATGAGGAAACTTGCCAAACCCCCCCCCCCCCCCCCCTGTTAACTGTAGCCGAACAACACCCCAAGTTAAAGCCATAAACCCGCATAGGTAGAGGAGGGCCCCTGATTCATAGCGAAAAAGGGGGAAAGCCCGTTGTGTAGGTAATCGCAAAACAACACATTGCCCGATCTGGACAAGTGCAAGCCATCTCACCAATACAGAGTGTTGAGATGGATTTATGCTATGGGAATGCACAATAGCATGAGCGTTGCCCAGGTCTGCATAGGCTATGAACGAACTTGTTCAGGTACACACAATCAATTTTCCCCCACCCAGCTACAGCTCTCTGAAAGGAATAGCCTCAACAAGGTGTCAAACCACACGTAAGGAAGCAGGTGGCAATGATTCGGATACCCTCCTCTATCTTAGAGCGTAAATCTCTACTCTACCCAGGCGTAACAAACAAATCAATTGTTCTTAAAAGAACGGCAATGGTGTTGGGAACCGGTTCTTTGTTGAGGTGACGGCTGATAATAGGTCCCAACGATGAAATCCTGGCTCCCCAAACGCCAAACCACATAAGGCACCCGGTGGAAGGGCAGCGAGGATCAGAGAGAGCTGTTAGAGACACTATGCTATCACCAACACCCGTGTACGTGTCGTGCCTGTTGGAACAAAAAACAAAGAAAAACCGGGAGAGCAGGGCCTTGGCAACTTAATTACCCTCCAGTTCTCAGGGCCAAAATCGACCCAGCTGCTGTACAGATCAAAAACCTATCAAATGTCAGATTAAAACACACACAAACTGTCAGAGTTGGTGTTTAGAGTTTTTGATAGGCTGTGATAGTTATAAGTATAGGAGGGTTAAGGGATCTGCCAAGTTGGTTGTTATGGTGAATGGCAATTAGCACAGTATATCAACTAAGGGACCAGACTTTCAAAAGCTGGATGTATAATTTTTCAGCCGGCGACTTCCATCGACCCCTATGACTGAATGTCTGAGACTAAAATGCCAAATAATGCTGCAGATGTGGCTGCGCCTATGCGAAAGCTGTGACCCCGAAAGTCTAGAGTGGGCACCCCCAAAGCCTCAAAACACTTCTATAGCATGTGCCGAACTGATATGTGGTTAACGGGGAACTGTCAGCATGTACCAATAGAGGGGGCCCCCCCTGGTGGCCGGTATTGGAAATAACCCATTACAGCTCGCTGGGCAAAAAGGGGGGGGGTCGAGGGATCTAGGAAACTGCAACGTTACAGAATCGCCCCTCTGGTAAATTTTTTATTTTTTATTTTTTTTATTTATTTATTTTTTTTTTTAAATTCTCGCCGTAAATTCTCCTACCTGAAAATCCAAACAAAAAGCCGGCAGGAAGGCGAACTAAATAAGAGTGTTTCGAGCTCCGACGAGGCGATGGAGCCTAATATGGGCAAAGTATCCCCCGCAGGTCTGCCGTAACCGGACGCTAGTGTTAGGCATGCAGTGTTGTCTACTACATCCCTCCCTAAGCAATGACCATGAAACTATCAGAGGATCGGCCACCCAGTTAGTATGTGCAAAAAGGCAGCACTGAAATGTACGTGCTAAATGAAGACGGAGCCACCCAATAATGCAGGTGCGCTAAAAAACGCAGCACATGTCCACTAGGAACGAGCCAAGAGGACTGTAATCCCGCTTGTTGTCAAAATTGATAAAAAATGGGTCACCCCTGTCGTAGCTCTCATCTGTGAAATGTATCTAAAACTGATCTGGAATTATAGCCTTCCCAATGAACATTGTAAGAAGATTTGCCACATGTTCAAATCTGCTGGTCGCTCCTTGTGAGGGAGGATCAAGTGCCCGGCTTCTTGGCACTATCAATAATTCTAATAGCCGTCATAGAATGCCCGACCCAGGGCAATAGCTCTGCGAATGAATGAAAGTGAACCAATGGGAACTGTAGTGTTATATATATATATATATTTTTTTTTTTTTTTTTTTTTTTTTTTTTTTTTTTTATAGACTGGACTACTGCCGAGACTGGACTACTACAATCTCGGATATCATGCGCAATTTGTCCCAAAAAACTGAAACCAAATGCAGAACTGAATTTAATTTTAGCCCCCGAAATGTCAACTGAGTCAATGGCTCGAGCGTTATGTCCTCTGCCAGTGGTACCCCTAAGTCCCTGCTCTGAAGCCGGCAGAAATTCATGACATGAAGACCGTCCCATTGAGTGTGTACCCCCCCACAAACAGGAAATCATCAGCGTAATGGCAGGCTCTCGTACCCAGACTGCTATCTTATGGCCCACTCCAAGAAAGTGGAAAAGGTATCAAACAGAGCTGGGAACAAGAAGCCCCCATGGTTAAGGTCTTGTCTACTCAGTACGAGTCAAGCAACTTAGTGCCCAGAGACAAACATTCTCAGGGTTAATTGGTAGGAGGCGAAAAGCAATTTGATATCAGTGTTGCCCAACAACGCGCCAAACCCCCCCTGACTAGAAGATTAAATGCCTCATCGAAGTTTGTATACTGGACTGCTCAAAGCTGTTTAATAATCCCATCGTTTATGGACCTAGACTCTGGATATGACAGAATTTGAAATAACCTGAAGCTGCCGAAAACGGATTTTTGTATGAGCCCGAAGGGAAAATCTGAGGGCTCCAATCGGTTTTCCGAGAATGGCCCTGCCATGCGGCCCAACCTAAACCTCCTCAAACAGCATTTCTAACGCAATACCAATATATGTTTAATGGACTGATGATTGAGAGCAATCTGCAATTAAACAAGGCCCACAAAACCCTACTCTGAATCCAATTGAAAACCCATCGCGTAAACACCCTGCGGCAGCCGTCAATGGGTATTTAGAAGCAATAATACTGATAAAATCACTGGTGTGTGATCTAAGAGCACAGGCAATGATTGCCCATGGTGCACACCCATCAAGTTGAGCGGCATAACAATCCGCTACTTTTTTTTTTTTTCTTTCTCTTTCCTCATCCCCCGCCTCTCCTGGAAAAAAGGGGGGGGGGGGGGATATGACTCTCCAAAGTAGATCCAACTCAATGTGCATGTTGGCCATCACACATTTTTAAAGCTAGAACAGTAGGCCAGAAAAGACTTACAGGTCACAAACTTAAACCAGGGGCCTCATCCACCCCAAGGCCAGGCATAAGGCCAGACATAAGAATAGGCCTACCCCTAGGACACCCCAAAAGTAGCTGGTGAAAGAAAACTACCAAAGACCGGCCAGTTACCATGGATACCGGCGCTAGACTCACCGAGTGGGCGGTGATTTGGTCCTACCATCATGGAACCCGGATGATCCTGGTACGCCTCCGTCCTGCTTGGAAGTAGGATGGGGCAGGCTGGGTGGTCGGACTGGAGCCTCCAGGTAGACCCTGTGCCTAAGGGACGTCATCACGAGCTGCAGCAGCTGTGGTTGTGAACACCCCTGGCGTTACTTAAAGAAATACTTGTGGACACGCCGGCCGCCGTTGAAGAAATGTCCGTGGCCAAGCCGGCCGCCGCCGAGGTTGTCCCCCTCACAATGTTTGCTGAGGCGTTGACGGCATGGAAGCCCCCATGAACACCCCCCATTGTTGAAGCCGAGACCGCCGACAGCGTTCCGGTTGACATGCTTGGCATGGCAAGCTCGGAGACGATGCCGCTTTCTCCATGGGTAACTGTGACTAGCTCCGCCATGATCGATCGCTTCTCCGGTCGAGAGAGGGCGCCCTGCGGCAGGGCCGTTAGTAGCTGAGCCTGTGCTGCATGGATATGCATGCCCGGTTCGACATGGGCGCGGGTACGGGTACGGGTTGATATCAAGCAACGCCCGGCCGTATTGCACGGGCGTACTGTGCGGTTTGACTCGGACGATGAGAACTCCGCCGTCACTCTCTCCGAATTCATCAGCCCTGCGTCGACCCCGCCGATGTCCCGCGCTTTCCGCTTTCTCCCACGGCCTCTCGGCATCGCAACGTATGAGTTGAGTCACACGTAGAATTTTAAGTTAACTTAAAAATGAAATTTTTTACTAAAAAACTTGACCAAAATTTTTTAGCAAACGTCTACGGTGGTGAAACCAAAGAACAGTGAAGGAATCCCGCGCAAAGAACCCAGTCGCGCGCTGCGTTCTCCCATGCGATTGGATGCTTACATGCGCGTCACGCTGTTACTGAGATTGGATAACCCAAACTCACTCCCCCCGGGGCCAAAGTGTGTTTTCCGGAGACAAGCACCGGAAAACTGTATTGTGTTTATGGTATGCTGCACATGTAGAATGTACATGTAGTTGCAGATAGCATTGTTGGGTGGGTACATGTCGGTGCTGTACCTGCTATGACGTGTCATTTGCATATACCATTTGCACAGTGCCCTCGCTTGACAGTTAAGCTTATCAAATCATTCATTCACCCCACGGTACAGGTATGGGCATTCTATAAGCCGTCTTATTGTGTAATTTGTAAATTTTCAACAATCTTACAAACAGTACGTACAGTGTTTAATTACCATGAAGTGAGGTTGGTTCGGATGGAATACTCCATCTTGTTCTTGGAGAGCTGTCTGATAGTGACGTTGACAAGAAATAAGAAGTTTTAATAATTAAAGATGTTTTATTAGTAATCACTGCTTTTCATACATGTTAAAAACCCTCCTATGCAAACATACATTCTAAGCCATGTTGTTGTATGGGTCAAAATCAGTCAAGGTGATTGTTTGTGACCCTCCTGCCATAGTACAAAACCACATGTAATCTGATCATGTCTGTGTAAAAGTATAGCAGGGGAGGTGGAAGGAAATTTTGACTGATTTTCACCGTTTAAATAGTGGGGGGTTTTAATGATTTAATTCTTTCATCATGACCAACGCTTTAGTTTTATCTAATCCTCTGCAAATTAAATTAAGTTCTAGTTGATGACCTCCATCAGTATCACTGATTCCACGGAGCAAAGAATGTTCTAATTTGTGCTCTAATTGCAATGAAAAAATGATGCCGATTGTGTTTGTATATGCTGAAAATGAAGAATGTATGTAGTTTCAGCATTGTTGGGTCGTGTATTTCCTGCTTATGTTTGTCAGTTCCTAGAGCAAAAGCTAGATCAACCTGTTGTGTTATAATGTTATGTAAATTTGGACCATTGTGGGTAGTTTTTTTTTATAGCCTTGACGTTTGCCCTGAAGTTGGCATGGAGCAGTCGAACAAAGCATAGAATGTTGTTTTTGGGTTGTATTTTTGCGGAGCGCATTGTTGCACAATGCAGACCTTTGGGAAAGTTGGTTTGTTTTATCATGGAGGAAGGAATGGTTTTATCAATGAGAAGTTCAGTGTGGCAGTCTTTGCAACATTAAAGGGTCTCAAAGAACATCTATTTGACTTGAATTTGTAATATGCACCTCCTTATTCCATTTGCCATCACTTTCAACCTGTTTTATATATCCATCTGAGGGTGTGTCGTGACCGTTTTAGAACTGAAATGGATTTTATGATGATGTGAATTTTCATGTACAAAGCACTGATGTCAGCTTTGGCAATAAAGCCTGAGTGTCATTTTTAGTTTCTGTAAGCAATAATTTTTTCTTAGGTAAGTTCTCTTAATTGTTTGTTATTCACTTTGAATGTGACATCAATGGAAAAAACACACCCATGCTTACTTATTGAATAATTATGTACTAAAGTATTGGTAGCCTGACCTTAATTCAGCGTATCTTTGTGTGCATTAGATGTGCGAAAGCAACCAAGAATAAAAGCCTTGCTTGGAGGGTTGCAGTCAACCAAAATTGTACAAGTTGATTTGTTTTAATAAAACATCGTCAAACAAACCACAATAAAACATGTAAGAAGGAAAAAAAAGGCCTGGAAAGAAAAAAATCAGTTTGTTGAGCAGTGTATCTCTAAGGGTTATGAGATTTAGAAATCTTTATTCTAATTATGAGGGCTTGGCGTTTCATAGCAGGTATTTTGATCTGTTATAGACAAATTTCACACTTCCGGATTGAAAGTGAGGCTGTGAGTGCTCAACAAACACAAACACTTATTTGAATTCCTTGTTACCAAACATTGACTATTCTAGCGACAGACCCTTTATGTTGTCTGTACCCAATGGCAATAGCAATGATACATTGATCAGCTAGAAGTTGAAGGCACATTTTTTGTCATTTTTTTGGTTATCAAACTAGTAATGCAAAATTGCTGCAAATTTAATTGCTTCCAATTTCCTTCACGAGACCACATTATTGTAGTTTCCCATCTCAGCCCAGTCAGGATACAAAATAATTTCATAAAATAGGATGGTGCACGTGATGTAGTTCCTATATACAGTGTGCCTATGAAGTACCATATTCTCACCAAATCACCTTGAATTATGTGGTCAACCTGACAGCTCTATTGTGTAAACTAGTCTCAATTACTGCTGTTTATTTTGTGTGATTTACCTCTCATTTTTTCCCATAGATATATCTGACATTGTCTGATGACCGTCGCTTGGACAGTTTACAAGGACTGACAGTAAGAAACAATTGACTTAATCAATCATATTAGAAAAGCGTATTTTGTTCTAGTATAAACTTATGGACTGTCAGTGTGAGGTCACTAGGTGCACCCTGAGGGACTGGGAGTGACCAGAAGAGGGGTCTATTCTGGTCTATTCTGAACATAGACTGCACTAGTATTCAAATTATACCAGTCCATATGTGTTTTATAACACATCTTTGTCCAAAATATAGAATAAGAAAAGAAACTAAACTTTTTATGGTCATGGTTTTATAATTGAACTGTTTTAATTCAACAATTAATTCATAAGCAATTCAACAGTTAAGAGAATGCTTTTAGTTTCCCCAGATTCAGTTTTTGAGTTGCTGTTCACTATTTACATCATGTGAGCATATGCTTAGTGTTTATGAATATTAACCACACATCCATGAAGGTTGTAGTTGACAGTTTTTTTGTTACGGATTTGGGGGTTATAGTATTTTATAGGAAATATCGTTTCACTGACCTGTTCAAAATTTTGCATCATTGTTGGATGGCGAAAAAAACGAGAGAAAAACGGCGTTTGTTTTTAACCGTCGAGCGGATGATAGCCTTTAGTCAATGCGCGTGTGGCTACCTCGACGCGTGACGTGCCCCAAATATGCCAGCATGTCCGGGGCGCGCCACTTGTCCGGGTATAGCCACGCGCACCTTGACTAAAGGCTACTGGGTAGTTTTCCAACGATTTCCAGCTGGAAATCATTGGAAAATAATATAAATTTCTACTTTTCTTGACAACGACAGCACCCCTGGTGCTATCATTTCACAGGATGATTGAGACTACTATTAACTTACAGTCTAGTAAGGTATTTCGTAATAATTCAGTAAAAAAATGATGAGAAAGAAAGTTCAGAGGGTGCTGTCAAAAGTTCTAAGTATAGTGCCCGAAGTGGAGGAATTATTTACATAACAAAACCTGTACTCAGTGCACTGTACTGTGCATGACCTCTATGCTAACAGTGCCTTTAAATTCCAAGGCCTAATTTCATGGAATCTGTAATACCGGATAATTGCGCTTATGGCCTGCAATTCTTTATTAAACTCAAGTGAAGAAATTCTGTGATAACCCAGTAAGCAGATAATTATGAGATGTACACATGCACACAAGTCAAAATTCCTTGCTAAGCCATGAAATACCCCAAAATACCCCAAAAACTTGCAACAGAAACAATTAAAATAAAAAAAATACATTTGTAACTAATCTATAAAAATAAGTAAATATATAGCATACTATATCCGTAAAATGCTTTATAAATACAGAATATGCCAGTCAAAAGCCATTTAAAACATTGACTACCTGTACAATCACTACTATCTTGGCTGTTACATTTCTACATTTTACAGCCAACAGCAATTTTACATTTCAGCTCATTTACAATAGAATACAAAGAGATTTCAGTTACACATCACATCCAAAGTTGATGTATATGACAGAAATAATTACTTGAAATTGAAAGTGATAAGCTTTATACAAATAGAGTTCAATTTATGCAGATTGCCAAGTATGATGAGAGAATATCAACAGCTTTTTGTTTCTTTTGTGTTTCTTCCTTCTGTAGAACATTATTCAAAACGTCTTAGAGATCCAAGAAACAATGGCAAATGGAGAATCAGGTGAGTCTGTAATTTTCTGAGTACCATTTGCTGCATGTAAAGCAAAAATGCAAAGAATCTGTATAGCTGATGCTTTCTGTATGTATTTCCATACAGTCATGTCTAAACTGAAGATCATACAAAAGTCAAAGTGTTTATAGACACATTGCTATGGTTGGAAAGATCATTCAAAAGTCAAAGTGTTTATAGACACATTGCTATGGTTGAAAAGATCATTCAAAAGTAGAATAATGCACACAAGCATCTCTTAAAAACACACCGTTTGTAGGAAAATTATTGACAAAAATAATTTCTGGGATGCTATATGTCGAGGGGTCTGTAATTAACTCACTGATTCCACATTATTTTGGGGATTGGTTCATGTTTTCTTACAGTACATGGACTGCTACAAATAGTCCAGAATGCTTGAATTGCAAAACTGCACTAGTCACATGATATCCATGTGAGTGTCATGTGACCTTTCTCTGGAGGTGATGATTGAGCTAAAATTTCCATTTTTTTTAGTGGGGGCAATTTTTCACTGAGTTGTGGCACTTTCTACAGCCTTTGCACATACATCCAAACAGGACACATATACCAACATACAATATATATAACGGACTCTCCTCAACCAAATATTTAAAAATTTGACTAATGAGTATGTCTTTTACCAAATAAACACAACAGTATTCGCACTAAAAAATCCCTGCATGTTCCCATGCAGTTAACCATGCTGTTTTTACAACTTCTGAATAAATTCATTACACAAACGGTGCATTTTCAAAAGATGTTTGTGCACATTATTATATTGTTTCTGAATGATCTAATTTAATCATACCAATTTTAGGGCAAATACTTTTTGTAACGCATGCAATTGGGTGCCTCCAAGGCAATGTGTGTCTTTAAGGGCCCTGTTTAAGATTGTTTAAGACTAGAACATTCCCCCCCCCCCCACACACACACACACCTGTGTGTAAATACCTGCAATCGCGGACCTCCTTGTCCCTCTTTTGTTTGTACATTCGGTCAAACGTGGACCCTTTGTCTGCCCCCAAATTCTTTTGTCCTAGGTCCACGATTGCCGTTATATACATACTCACACACACCCAAGTGTATAAACGGGTGCAATTGTGGACCTCCTATTGTCCCTCTTTTGTTTGTACTATTCAGTCCCTTTGTATATCTCTCCACACACTCACCCTTATGGGGAACACCTTTGCTCCCTTCTTTTGTTTTCCTTTGTTCCTATTGAAATCTGGAGTTTCTCCTCTGGGGAACATGGATTTCTAAAGACTTCGCTCTAGGGTCCATTGTTCTATTGTGTTTTGTGCCCCAGAGGAAATGGTGTGTACAGGCACCCATTGTCCCTCTTTTGTTTATACTTTAACTTTTTCGGAAGGCCTACCATATGTTTTGTACACGATTTTCAATTGTGGACCTCGAGTCAATCGTGGACCCTATTGTCCCTATTGTCCCTATTGTCCTCTTTGTTAAAGGTCCACAGTTTGAATAGCTATACAAACTCACCCACACACATGTGCGTTTTCCTATACTTATGAGGACCATGAATGGAACCCTTATTTTGTTCCCTTCGTTTTTACCTTTTCCGAACAGCTCCCATATGGTTTGTACACGAAATTCTCCCGAGGACTCGGCCCAAGTCCTCTGTGTCATTGTTATCCCTAATCCCCCATTGTCCCAAGTCCTTTCTCGTATAGCCTAACCCACTCACACATATAGTCCTGTTTTACTATACTACTGAGGACTCAAGGTGTTCTATTCCATTGTTCCTCGACAAGTCCCATAAAAAGGTTTGTACATGAACACTACTGGGGACTTGGACTCAGATCAGGGACCTCCTATTTGTCCTCCTATATTGTTCATACACTTTTTGGCAAGGGCCCTCACTGGTTTTGTACATGATTTTCAATTGGGACCTTTCTCAGGGACCCCATTGTCCTCTATTGTTAACGGTTGATCCCCTATTGAATGCAAAAACTAACCCAAGCACACTATTCAGAAATCCATATTCCAGCTGCCACATTCATAAATCATAAATCAGCATCATTTTCAAGCCTTTTGCATAATTTTGCAGTCATTTAAGGTTTTCCTTTTTTTAATTCTTTTTTTTTACACTCTGTGATACACATACAAATGGACTGGGGCTGGTAGGAGACAATCAGCCATTGCCAATTTACCATCAGGAGTGTATGTCATGTGACCAACACATTTTATGTCTGTAGATTGAATGTATTTACCTTCTGCATTGAAATGATGGAGCTTTTTATCAACTGAATTTATGTAGATATCACCACCTTTGTCACAACAAATCCCCCATGGATTGAAATCTGTGTCAACGGTGAAAATGTTGTTACCCATGAAATCAATACACAGGAGCTTCTTTTTTACACAGTTGGTGTATATGAGCTGCTTGTTGTTGGTGGTCAAGTATCTATCAATCATTGGAGCAGGTATTGTTCTGATGAGGGATCCGTCTGGGTTGTGTAGAGATATCAGTTCTTTGTATCTATAACCCACTGCTATGAGATTGCTGTCATCCACTGCAAGGCATGTTGGTGTGCCGTCAGTGTCTGCCTCTTTACCTGGTGCAAAGTGATGATGGAGCTGACAGTCTTCATTTAAGATCTTGACTGCAGACGGAGTAAGGATAATGTGCTGGTCTTCCTTATTTATTGCAAGAGCAATGGGAGGTGTGTTGCTGTCAGATTCTTCACTTTCCACTTTACAAATACTGTTTACTTGCATGACTTGACCATTAGGATTTAGTCTGGTCAGTTTCCGTTGGGATCCGTCTAAAACCACCACATCACCGGTGGAAAGTGATGCAGTGACATTTCCAGAGATAAGTGTATCACTCAGTAAATCCCACTTTTCTTTGAGTAGGATTGTTCCAACTTGAACATCAGTGTGAGTCTCCATGAAACCAATAAATGAGATGTCATGAATTAATATATCTGTTTGTTCTTCAAGCGTTACCATAGGTACATCTTTGTAGTCATGCAGGTGGTCCTGCTTAAATGTCAAGACATCGAGGAGGTTTCCCTCGGTCATCTTAATCTTAGCCATTTTGACTGTTTGTTCTGCTACTATCATTTCTGCAAGAATCTTAGCTTTTTGCTTATATGTTACCTGGGCAGTTTGTTTCAGTTGGCTTTCCTCTTGTCTGATTTGCTTGATTTTCTTCTCTGCAGTTCTGGAGATATGGCTGTAAGTTTCAGCAAGCATGTTCCTTAGTCTGTTGTGTAATGATTCCCAGCTTTCATTGTGATGTTTTGTTTGTGAAATTCTTTGTCTGGCTTCTTTTAAGGTAAGATCAAATGCTGTGCTGAAATTCACAAAGCTGTGATTGGGCTCTTTGTGACTTAAAGCTGCACACAGTTTGCAGATGAGCTGCTCACATGTGTTGCAGTAGAAGCACAGTTTCTGATATGGATGGATGCCACATCTTGACTTGTTTTTCTTGGACTCAGCAAGGGCAAACTTTCCTTCTGGCAGTTCGGCCAAAGCTGTAATTTTGTGAGTTTTCATCACAATGAAACGTTGATGGGATTTCTGGCATTCCTGACAGAGATAATGCTCACAATCCATACATCGAGATATTGCCTCATTCTCTTCATCACATGCCTGACATATGATGACCTGTGACCCTTCACCTTTCAAGAGCTGTTCCTGCTTTGTTACCTCCTCCACCAGGGAAATCAGAGTGTAGTTGTTGTTCAACTTGGCCACTCTACCTTCTGGCATGATAGTTTCTCTCTGACAATTGTAAATATAGCTGTAGGCATGATATGTCCATATTCGTCAGAATGTTAAATTGAGTGGTGTGTCTAAATGAAGAGTTGCTTTTCATTTATTTGTTTTTAATGTGCATACATTAAAAACAAATAAGTGAAAACAATTTCCTTTAAGCTTATTTCACAGAACTGGTTCAAGGGCGGCGGGGCAGGGGTTGCAGTTAATTGCCACCCCAAAATAAACATTTTGAGTTTCTTTTGTTTCCACATTCTGTCTTTATAGTTGGGTGAAAAAACATGAAAAAAAGAAACCTTTTTTTTCCCGTAGCATTCCAGGCACGCGTATACAGCGGGCCCGGGCCCCACGCTGTTAGACTATTTATTTGCCACCCCAATAAAAATCGGCTTCCGCTGCCCTTGTGGTTGCAAGTAATTGATACTATGCCAGACACTTGTTAGTTATAAAACAGTTCCTGGCTAATTTGGTGCCTGTATGGTGCACACACCTGTACAGTCACATGCCACGTACACCCTGGATTCATTTTGGTTAGAAAATGGCTCCGATCCTAGATAAATATTCTCTGCAGTATATGTAACAAGGCTTCAGGAACAACTCACCTTACTCTGTATAAACGAGTATCGCTGACACAGTGAAGCAAAGAACGTCTACTTTGTGCTTTGCAATGCAGAAAATTATGCTGATTGTGTTTATGGTATGCTGCACATGAAGAATGTACAATGTAGTTGCAGCTAGCATTGTTGGGTGGGTACATGTCGGTGTTGTACAGGTCTGCTGTGATGTGTCATTTGCACATAGTATTTGCACAGCGCCCTCGCTTGACAGTTAAGCTTATCAAATCACTCATTCACCCCAAGGGTGCACTCCTATGTGTCCCAGGTTCTATGCGTCCCGGGTTCTATGCGTCCCGGGTTCTATGCGTCCCGGGTTCTATGCGTCCCGGGTTCTATGCGTCCCGGGTTCTATGCGTCCCGGGTTCTATGCGTCCCGGGTTCTATGCGTCCCGGGTTCTATGCGTCCCGGGTTCTATGTATCCCGATTGTAGGGAAAGGTTGAGTAATTTTGGGGGCATTGGGTACGTTCGGACAGCGGATTTGAAACCTCTCCAGTTGTAGGCCTAGTCTGTTAACTCACGAAACCCACGTTTTCAAAAACAATACTACTTTATTTTTGATTATAAAGAAAACAAAATTTCCGCCTTCGTGCTGGAGGTGCATTTTCTTGATCGGCTGCATCTATGGATCCTTGGACGTTAGCATGGATGTCTTTCAGATGCCTTAGGAATGTCCATAGCGACAGGTGCTTAACGACAACAGTGTCATCAAGTACTCTGTGGTAACCTGTGGAAAGAACAAACAATAGAGTCTACGCATTGCAACAAACATTGTGACCTTACTAATTACAACACGACTATAACAATAACAATGGGTCCATTTTCCCCCACTCTCCCCTTACTCTAGAGGGCTCTACTGCCATATTCTTTTTCCAGTAACAGCATTCAGTTTGTAATGTAATTACGTATAGGGGAGCATCGGATGCACTGCATCAACTCCAAATAGTATATAGCTTTACTCCTCGCTTTGATAAAAACAGTTAATTACCAGTAACTCCCCCGATTTATTGTAATATTAGATAATATTGGTGTTTTTCTCTGTATATAATTGTTTGGTCAATGCAATATAATTTTACATAGCCTTTTATATTGGAAAGACAATAAAGGTAGTATTTATACTTGTATTTGTACTAAATTAGGCCCTTATTAACCAAGGGGGAAGTACGTGTACATTGTACACCGTACATCTAAATGTCACCTACAGGCCACCGTAGTATTTTTTTTTTTTGGTAAATAAGTGACACGGAAGTAGAGAATAGGGCCTACTTGTGAGGGTGGCTAAAAAACAAAATGGGACACATAGAACCCGGGACACATAGAACCCGGGACACATAGAACTCGGGACACATAGAACCCGGGACACATAGAACCTGGGACACATAGAACCCGGGACACATAGGAATGACCCCCACCCCAAGGCCCATGGTACATGTATGGGCATTCTATAAGCCGTCTTATTGTGTAATTTGTAAATTTTCAACCATCTTACAAACAGTACAGTGTTTACCATGAAGTGTGAGGTTGGTTCGGATGGAATCCTCCATCTTGTTCTTGGAGAGCTGTCTGATAGGGACGTTGATAAGAAATAAGAAGTTTTAATAATTAAGTTGTTTTATTAGTATCACTGCTTTTCATACATGTTAATGATTTAATTCTTTCATCATGACCAATGCTTTAGTTTTATCTAATCCTCTGCAAATTAAACTAAGTTCTAGTTAATGACCTCCATCAGTATCACCGATTCCACGGAGCAAAGAACGTCTGACACTGTGAATGGCCTGGATGTGATTTCTCTACAAAAATGGAAAGGTGATTTTGGTGGATGTGATATTGGAGCTAGAATGTGATTTTGGCAGGGATTATCCAAAATCACATCCGAGCCAGAAATCACATCCAGGATTAAGTCGTTAAAGTCCAAGATCACATCCTGTGTTAGCACCTTGCCAAAATCACATCCACTGTCTGGCCACTTAACCAAAATCACATCCGGTGTCTGGGCCCTAGCCAAAATCACATCGTGTTTTCACACCTCTTCAAAATCACATCTAGGATTAAGTCATAAACCCCAATATCACATCCTGGTTGCCCACTAGTCCAAGATCACATCTATCAAAGGGGATTGACAGCTCTATTATTCAATATCACATCCTTGTGGTCAGGCGCACAGCCATAAAGCCAAGATAATAATCCCTGACTAACAACTATGTTTACCAATTAATTATGGGTCAACAGTGGCCAAGATAATTAGTTTGTCTGTAGCCAGACCATGCTTACCTTTATGATTACATGTACACAATGTACATGTTCTGTTCTGTTATGTGTAGCTACATATGTAGGGCATTTAGTGTTGACACATAGAGGTAGAAAACGCCTGTTAAAACAATTTAATGATATTGATTTGATTGATACTCTCTGAAACTAGATCTTGGAAGATCGTTTTCCTTGGTCTTTTGAAGTCACGGTAATAGATTTTCCTCAACAGTAAATTGTTCATTACAAGCGCATGTTTGTAGACGATTTTGGTGGATGTGATATTGGAGCTAGAATGTGATTTTGGCAGGGATTATTCAATATCATATTAATTAGGGAAAATGACCAGGATGATTTGTTTGCCTGGTGATAGACTGCTCTAGCATATATGCTATGGCTATATAATGCCATACAGGATAGCATTTCTACATTGTAGTTTGTTTTACAGTTAATTGCTCTGCCACCACTTCCCTGAGCCAGACTTGGGCATCAGAGCATGGCCAAACTGGCATGGACCACAGTTGGCCAAAAATGACCTTTTATAGAGTCTAATAATAATGAAATTTTGCTTTTTGGCTCTAAAATGAGCACTGATGAGTTGACTTTTATAAAACTCGACGTGAGATGTCGCAACAACCTACCCAATCATCTACTGGAAGAAAAAGGACCTTCATTAAAAATTTCAAATTTTATGGCCAAAAATTACCTTTTAGGGTACCGGTACTTGTTCCATTTATAGAGTATAATAATGAAATTTTGCTTTTTGGCTCTAAAATGAGCACCGATAAGTTGACTTCTATGAAACTTGACGTGAGATGTCGCAACAAACCTACCCAATCATCTACTGGAAGAAAAAGGACCTTCATTGAAAATTTCAAATTGTATGGCCAAAAATTACCTTTTAGGGTACCGGTACTTGTTCCATTTATAGAGTATAATAATAACATTTTGCTTTTTGGCTCTAAAATGAGCATTGATGAGTTGACTTTTATAAAACTCGACGTGAGATGTCGCAACAACCTACCCAATCATATACTGGAAGAAAAAGGACCTTCATTAAAAATGTCAAATTGTATGGCCAAAAATTACCTTTTAGGGTACCGGTACTTGTTCCATTTATAGAGTATAAAATTTTTTTTTGCTTTTTGGCTCTAAAATGAGCATTGATGAGTTGACTTTTATAAAACTCGACGTGAGATGTCGCAACAACCTACCCAATCATATACTGGAAGAAAAAGGACCTTCATTAAAAATGTCAAATTGTATGGCCAAAAATGACCTTTTAGGGTACTTGTTCCATTTATAGAGTATAATGATGACATTTTGCTTTTTGGCTCTAAAATGAGCACCGATGAGTTGACTTTTATAAAACTCGACGTGAGATGTCACAACAATCTACCCAATTATCTACTGGAAGAAAAAGGACCTTCATTGAAAATTTCAAATTTTATGGCCAAAAATGACCTTTTAGGGTACCGGTACTTGTTCCATTTATAGAGTATAATAATGAAATTTTGCATTTTGGCTCTAAAATGAGCACTGATGAGTTGACTTTTATAAAACTCGACGTGAGATGTCGCAACAACCTACCCAATCATATACTGGAAGAAAAAGGACCTTCATTGAAAATTTCAAATTTTATGGCAAAAAATTACTTTTCAGGTTACTTGTTCCATTTTTACAGAGTATAATAATGAAATTTTGCTTTTTGGCTCTAAAATGAGCACCGATAAGTTGACTTCTATGAAACTTGACGTGAGATGTCGCAACAAACCTACCCAATCATCTACTGGAAGAAAAAGGACCTTCATTGAAAATTTCAAATTGTATGGCCAAAAATTACCTTTTAGGGTACCGGTACTTGTTCCATTTATAGGTTTAATAATGACATTTTGCTTTTTGGCTCTAAAATGAGCACCGATAAGTTGACTTTTATGAAACTTGACGTGAGATGTCGCAACAAAAACCTACCCAATCACATATGGGAAGAAAAAGGACCTTCATAGAAAATGTCAAATTTTATGGCCAAAAATGACCTTTTAGGGTACTTGTTCCATTTTTAGAGTTTAATGATGACATTTTGCTTTTTGGCTCTAAAATGAGCACCGATGAGTTGACTTTTATGAAACTTGACGTGAGATGTCGCAACAACCTACCCAATCACATATGGGAAGAAAAGGGAACTTCATTGAAAATTTCAAATTTTATGGCCAAAATTACCTTTTAGGGGTACCGGTACTTGTTCCATTTATAGGTTTAATAATGACATTTTGCTTTTTGGCTCTAAAATGAGCACCGATGAGTTGACTTTTATGAAACTTGACAGGAGATGTCGCAACAACCTACCCAATCACATAAGGGAAGAAAAAGGACCTTCATGCAAAATTTCACATTTTATGGCAAAAAATTACGTTTTAGGGTTCTTGTTCCATTAATAATATATGATAATGAAATTTTAGTTTTCGGCTTTAAAATGAGCACCGATGCGCCCACTGTTATGAAACTTGACGTGAGATGTCGCAACAACCTACCCAATAACGTAAGGGAAGAAAAAGGACCTTCATGCAAAATTTCAAATGTCATTTTTAGGGTACCGGTACTTGTTCCATTTAAGTATAATAATAAAATTTAGCTTTTTGGATGAGCACCGATGGGTCCACTGTTATGAAACTTGATGTGAGATAACAAAATCCTACCCAATCACATATGGGAAGAAACATGCTTCAAGCATTGTTTCAATGCTAAAAATAAGGGCATTGCAGTGTAGTGTACTGTAAAAGTGTTTAGGTTGAGAAGCCCTGATGAGCAAGCATTTCAGCATACATGTACAGTACATGATGCACATCTATGGGCATGCATACATGTACATGCAGGTTTTATGGCTCTCCTGATCTGCATAACAAACACTGACACAACTGATAAGAGGAATTAAGTAGTGGGGTGTGAATGGGCAATTCCTGGAAACTGGCTGAGGAAGATGCCAGCATGCACCTACACATCACACATGTAGTATACAAACTGTGTGTAGGTGGCCCTGTGTGCATGTAAACAGAACAATGTACATGTACTTCTGGTACTCCATTTGTTCAAATCAGCCAAGTACATGTATCTTGAGCCATCACAGCCTGCTCTATTCCTTCCGTCCTTCATGATGTAGTGCAACAAATTCTAAGAAAAAGTACATGTACATGCATAGGTTTTCATGTAATCTTCTGATAAAAAGGCTACTTGAATTGGACATATGCAAAGTACATGTGTATATTATCAACCATGTTTTTAGAGTTTCTAAATTCTAGACCACTTGGATATATCTAACAATTAAAGGGACACGTACATTGCCTTCAAATGTCATGAAATGTTGCTGTTTGGAAATGTTCCTTATCTTTCATAAGGGTTGTTCATGCAAAAAAACATGTATAATGTGTTGTAAATATGATGAGTGGTGATTACAAAACAAACAATTGGTTGCTGACCCCTGACATCTGACCCGCGAAACATAGACTTATTTCCAGTAGTAAATACCACCGTCTAAATAATGTGCAAAATACGCTGTAAGAGTCTTTAGGCTGGCGCTGCAGCCAGTGGCCTTGTGAACCTATCAGATATCGGCAGGTACAATTCTCTACCTCGCGACACATATCGCCAGTGCTGCGCGCCGTGCCACAGTACATCAAAATGGATCAACAAAACGTACTTCAACCAGATGCGACTGGAAATACGACTGGTGAACACCGTCCGCCATTTTGTGGAGTCAAAAATTTGGTTCTACTAATGGCGGACCGTACGTTATTTGTCACAAAATTTAAACAAAAACCACGCAATTTGAAGGGATAGTTATGTGAATCTTTATATTCTACTTTTAAAAAGCTTCCCAACCATATCCATTTCAGTTTTATAGCCCAAATCGGAAAATCCAAAGCAATGTGTCCCTTTAACACAGCACATGAGATGAAAAATAGAGAACATAACAATCTAAAATACACGTAGTCAAGGATAATATAAGCTGCGATCCAAATAATAATGTCAAATGAAGTAAACATCATGACATACATTGTGGCCCAACAAAATGAATCACAAGTCGGCAGAGTTCGGGCCCTTAAAAATTACTTGCATGAGTACAATGGAAACTAATAGGAACTGTTCGGATTTTTAACCACTTAATGTTCATATGGATTGTAAAATCTTAAAATCAAGTCATATAAAAACTGTTTATATTGTACACATCTTTCCATAATTTCTAATGCACCCAAAAATATAAGTCATAAAATGTTTTTAAGTAAGTTCATTTCGTAGGATCTGGTTGTCAACTCAACATGGATGTGTTCTGAAAGGGATATAACTCATGTACATTATTTAAAAGAGTTGATGAAAAAAACTGCATGTGGCACATATAGGCATTGTCCTCTGTCTTTTGTTGTGTATAACAATTTGTGTCCCTTAACATTCGCATTTTTGAAAATCCATTTTTTTTAAGCTGGCAGAACCACAATTAACTATAAACATTAGCTTATCATAGCATCTGTTGAATATCATGTGACATTCTTCATGCAAATCTGGGACAAACAAACTTGTACAGACTTCAAAAGCACATAGCCATTGACTAAGAGAAATATGTCACCATTAACTCAATTTTTATAGAATCAACAGTGTAGCCAATTGTATCTTTTATACATATGTACCATGTCTCCACACTCAAAGCTTTTGCATGGAGCATTTACATGTATGGGGAGACTTTTAAAAATCCATTGACTGTCACTGTCTGATGAATACATCCTTTGATTAGCAGCCAACCTGACCAACCCTATTGACTGGTCTAAAGCAGAGTCAGCAGCCTGAGAGATTAGGATTCTTATCAGCACTAATCCCATTAGGAGTATGATAAGTGATCCTGCCTGAATGAATCCACTTCATTTTTGTGCAACTTAATATCATGATATAAGCCGATATAAATATTAAAATCAATACATGTGTGAGATGTTGTTTTGTTTTCTTTTTCTAATGGTAAAAATCAATAAAGAAATGACAGAGAACGACAATTACGGTCTGTTTAGCCATCACATATGTTGCAATGAAAATAGTTCCAGCACTCATCCAGGGAGATGTGTTGGTCACAGGAGTTTGTTTATTTAGGTGATTATGGGGATTATCTTGGCTGGACATGGGAGGAGTGTGTTTTATAATTATACTCAAACCCACTGGGGTTGAAAAGGATATACCCTAGATTTTCTAATGGGCTGTTCTCCTAACTTGCTACTGCAGGCATACATCGTTTTTATTTTTTCCAGTCATAAAGCAAATGAGAACAATAGTGAACTTTCTTCACCACTGCACGATACATCTCTATTTAAAGGATTGTCACATTAATTTCATGTGAGTAATGTTGCATCTACAAAAACAACCATACTGCTTTGTGTCTTGTGATGATGGTGCAGTTTTCCCAAAAGGGAAAATCCCCCGTTTTGTGAAAGACGGTTGTACACCTTTGAAGAACATTACAATTTTAAACCCTCATCGCCATGTCCATCATTGGAGTAGTTTATGTACGATGTTGTGAAACAGGTTAAAATGTCATCTGGTCTAGCTCAGCTGACAACTAAAGCCTTTTCAAAAAGTAAATAATTTGTATGTATGTATGTATGTATGTATGATAACCTACACAAGGATACTGTGGAAGCGCACTTGGTGGAATTAGATTATCAATGGAGCCCATCACATGCTACAAAGCGAATGTTTGATATATGGGTGAATTCAAATTTTATGCGACCCTACACGTCAGCCAATCAGAGCCGAATTTAGATTTTTTGACAGAAGTGTGTCCATGGCAGTTGATTGTCCATATCCGTCGGCCGACTCTATTGCATTAATTAACATGGAGACCTGCAAGAAGCAATTGTCTGTGAAAGATTCTGACATGAAAATTATGCCTAATTATTTGGTCTATCAGTACTTTTTTAATGTGAAATATGGATGCAAAATCGTTCAATTCCAGTGTGATTTAGCAGTATCATTATTATTGCGATGGCTTCATTTTGGTTTGGTCACGACAAAGAAATTGCAACAAGTAGTGGAAAGTGTTCGGGAAATTGTAAAGTTGTTCAGTGTACATAAATACGGGGTCGCATTTTAACATACGAACAATTCAAATCAGTGTATTCATTAGATGAAATAACTTGCAGTAATGAATTTTTAAAGATTTGAAAATGAAGCTAAACAACTCTAATCTTCAGGCATGACCATATATCATAATTCAAAAGGATTAACGGTTGAGCAATGTCAAATAATACATAAATGTCATGGATTGGCAACTGTCATTTTTCAAATGAAAATGAGGTATTTTCATACCAAGTTGAAGCGTTCTATTTGGAGTTTGTGCACAAACTGTCTTAATTGTCCATGTGACCGCCGGTACCCCAATGGAAATACGCCTTAAAAATTGCTTTATTAGGCTATCCCAGAAAGGCTCAACTGTTTTGTTTTTAATTAACTGTACATGTACATGTGTATCCCTGTTATGTGTATCTATCTATTTGTGAATATTGATTTTCTGAAAAATAAATAAGTAGCCTCCATATTGGGAACATAAGTCTTTTCAGGGACGACTCCTGTTTTACTTCTTAAACATAACAGCACTTGATGTCATTTTTTTCTGAATTTAATCTAAGCCCAACAGAAGTAGCTACTGACAATTTACATTCTAATTTAAGTTTAAAAATTGTGGTTTTCCACGATTATATTGGTTTGATTCATTTGATTTGCTTTAATTTGGATGCGTCCATATAATACATGTAAAAGGGTAAAATCCAAAAAGGTATTTCAGAAAATTGTGTTGAAAGAAACATTGTATTGTGCCATTGTGAACAAAACAATAAGTTGTGGGTTTATAGGAATGACACAATAATAAATCAAATCGAAATTGTCCGTCATGCATTGCAAAATTGTTATAAATATAGTTTTAATATGTGTGTGGTTTCTTTGGCATATTACAACAATGCTAACTTCTTTTAATACAAACTTTGCTCAAAGCATATAAGGGGGTGTTGCAGGTTTCCATCATCAATTATGTTATTAGGTTGAGTGGTATGACAGGCAGATGTAAGGAATTACAGTATGGATGGGGAAATCAACCAATCAAACGGTAAAACTATAGCCTTTGTGAGACTGGTATTGGTCAGCCATTAAAGATACAATTGTAGGTTTATTCATGGAGGTTGTGTTTTCCTAGTTACTAATTTTCCAATGGATGGCTTCCTCTACAAACATGCGCTTGCAATGAACAATTTACTGTTGAGGAAAATATATTACCATGACTTCAAAGTTCAAAAGACCCAGGAAAATGATCTTCCAAGATCTAGTTTCAGAGACTATCAATCAAATAAATATCATTAAATTGTTTTAACAGGCGTTTTCTACCTCTATGTGTCAACACTAATAATAATGCCCTACATGTAGCAACACATAACAGAACATGTACATGTAATCATAACGGTAAGCATGGTCTGGCTACAGACAAACTAATTATCTTGGCCACTGTTGACCCATAATTAATTGGTAAACATAGTTGTTATAGTCAGGGATTATTATCTTGGCTTTATGGCTGTGCGCCTGACCACAAGGATGTGATATTGAATAATAGAGCTGCCAATCCCCTTTGACAGATGTGATCTTTGACTAGTGGGCAACCAGGATGTGATATTGGGGTTTATGACTTAATCCTGGATGTGATTTTGAAGAGGTGCGAAAACACGATGTGATTTTGGCTAGGGCCCAGACACTGGATGTGATTTTGGTTAAGTGGCCAGACAGTGGATGTGATTTTGGCAAGGTGCTAACACAGGATGTGATCTTGGAATTTAACGACTTAATCCTGGATGTGATTTCTGGCTCGGATGTGATTTTGGTGGTGTGGATGTGATATTGGGTAATCCCTACCAAAATCACATCCAGGCGAGTCACCTTTCCATTTTTGTAGAGAAATCACATCCAGGCCGTTCACAGTGTGATTTGTGCTTTGCAATGAAAAAATGATGCCAATTGTGTTTGTATATGCTGAAAATTAAGAAATATGGATGTAACCCCGACCCAAGGGAGGTCTTGGGTTATAATACTACATTTAAATTATTTCTTTATTTTATTATTCATGTGTCTTATATTTCCACTTATTCTGTTCTCCTGAGCCTGCATAATGCTGTTCTTAGGACATGGTATGCTGTGTCCAGTAGTACCCTTAATCCCTCCCCCTTTTGTTTCCACAGTCCTTTGATGTCTGCCTGCCTTGCAGCAGACCTTTGATTCCCCCTATCTTTATCTCAGGTCATCCTTTGATCTTTTACCCACCTTCTGGGAACCTCTGGTTTTATTGGGGGCATTGCCCCAGAGTACACTTACCCCCAGCAGGCTTTTGGGAGATAAGCTGGGAGTTGGGACACTTAATCCCCCTTGTTGTTCACAGCTTCCAGAAGCTGTGAAACCCCAAGACTCTGCTGAGTGTCCTATCTGCCCGGTTACTGAGTGACCAATCAGGTACATTGTCATGTGTGACGGTTTTAAACTTGGCCAATGAGAGCCTGGGCTGATCATGTGATCAGAGCATGGTCTGGGTGCTGGCTTGCCCCGAAAGTTTGGCAAAGCCCAGCATTTCCAGCTCTGCCACTGTGCTGACCGCCTGCTCTTCACATTTTCGTCAGCCTCTGCACATTTTTCTTTGTTGTTCGTTGGAGGATCCCAACTGCATAAGTTCACCTCCTCTTGCACGAATGTTGGCTCTCTGTTTTAGGTAAGTTTGAGTAATTATTTACATTGTGTTGAATTATTATTTGCCAACCCATTTTTTGTAGTCATTGCCATTTCATTGGGACATTTGTAAATTTTGAATAGAATTGCCGGATTGCATTTCCTGCAGTCTTAACTTCATGAGCCTAGCCGAGTCTAGACAAATTTGTTCGAGAAGAGACTTTGGAAATTTATATAGATTATCTTTATCGGCTATATGAGGCTCTGAGTGAAACTCAGACATGTCAGAGTAATCGCTCAGAAGGAGAATGTATTCTCTGGGCAAATGCTTTAACGTTGTGCATGTGTAAATATGCAATGATTTGGGCTGGCACATTTATACTTCCTATCCCTCAACTTATGGGTTGAGTGATGGTGAACCTTAAATGATAGGTCTTCCACATTTAATAAGTTCATGCATTATGTTCAGTCCTAAAGCCTGGACTGATTGACTATTTTATTGTGCCCGTATTTTGATTTACCTGTTGAATTTACTCTACGAATATTTGATGAGATTTTGTTGCGATTGATTGAGACGTAGACACAAATTGATGTCTTGGGATAGTTTCACGTTACATATGCTTAAGGACACACACTCTGTTGTTGTGGATTATAGCCTTTGCTGGCATTTGTGCATTGGACTATAGTTAGTCCGTACGTAGAGATACAATTGTCACGATAGGCTTTGAAGCTCACTTTCTTTATTTGGACATTTTGATTGACAATAGGGTCTCTATTTGCATTTATACCTTGTATGTAAGACCAGAAGCCTTGGTCTTACACTGTCTAGTTTGAGACGCGTTTTATATGCATGTACTTTAGAGCATAGTTTGAACGAAAGTGCTCGGCGACTTACGGATTTCATTTGTTGCCCATCCGATGTAGATAGTTATTTTATTTAAGGTATTTCCTGTGTAGCCACGTATCATCGTGTGGCAAATTTAGTAATGTGGCATGGACCACTTGTAACTCTCTGTTTTAGGCTCGGACTACTGGAGAAACCATTTTCAAAACGTCACTGGCTGTTTAGACGCTTGATCACCCTTGGTGCAACCCGCACAGGCTATCTACTCCAGTACGTCCGAGACCAACCCTGCTGTGGCGTCCAAGGACCGACCCAGCCCTTTTTATCTCCACCGCTTGCGGGATCACGCAAGTACATGGTTTAATTTTACGGCAAATGACGAGGGCGGCCTCCTCTTGAGATTATCGCCAGCTACGTGAACTTTTCTGCCCACCTTCCATGACGTCTGCTTTTCGCCCTTGAAGATGGACTCTTCGCTGTAGTTTTCGCGGTTTTAGTTTAGATATTTGGCGCCCTAATATTATCACGAGCTCAATTTGTTAATTTAGACTTGCAGGATCCTGCCTATATTGTACTTAGACTTTGTGTTTTATCTTTATTTGATTGAGATGTCTTAACAATAAAACATCATTAATTGTGCATGCAAATCCTGAATTTGTGAAAAGGGAGTTTTCTTTCCATAAGGAGTTAATTACTGTGATTGGTTCCTGTATTTGGAAGTGAACCTCGGGTTACATTTTGGGGGCTGGTCCGGGAAATTATTTTCTTTTTGGTATTGACTTGATTTAAAGTCGTGACGGGATTTGTATGCACATTTGTTTTGTTTTGTTGTTGAATTTAGCATGGATGCTTTGATTCGCCATTGTTTTATTGATTTGTGCTAACGCTTTCTCTCCGAGACATTATTGACCCTGTGATTTACCATTGTTTTGTTTTGCGAACTGTTGCCTCATATATTTATCTTATGAATTATATTGTTCGATACTTGCCAAGAGAGCCAACATCCGTGCAAGTTCCCTATTTTTTCATTTTTTTTGCCAAATTGTTGCCAAATTTCGCATTGTTCTGTGCATATTGTATTTTCTGGTTGCTTCAAATTTCGCTTGTCACACAATGGCAGAGGCAACACTCAGGCAGAAGGGTTTGGATTGGTGTAAAAAGGACGACCTCCGACCTAGTCACTCTGTTTTGTTGACCTGTCCTCTTTCTAGCCCGTTGGTCGAGGCTACAGATGACCTAGCCTGTTCCGTGTATGACAGGATCCCTTCGTTGGAAGGACTTTCCAGGAAGGATGAAGGGGACCAGGGCCCGGCAATTTTCCTCTGTTATTTTTCTCAGCCTATCTCTTCTCTTGGGCTAGGGTCCGAGATCCAGATCAGCCTTCAGGGGTCATCGACACCTTGTCGGGTTATCCGATTGGACAACCCCCCTTCTAAGACCCAGCATGTCACTATGAGTGATCTGAGGAAGAGAGGTGTGCTAAGTGCGTGGCATTTGCGAGACAGGACCTCTGATTTTTCCTCTGCTTCCGATTCCTCAGGCAGCCCTTCCTCTCAGCAACATCTTCCTTCCGACTTTTCTAGGTCTTTCGCTCGCTGCACCCTTGCAGCAAACTACCGGAAACTCAGATGTTTTTCTGGTTCCTCCACACCCTGTCGTGACGAGGACGACTACATCTCCTGGATAGATCATGTCGAGGGTCAGATGGATGAGTGGCAGGACCTTGATGATGCTGAGAAGAGGAAACGTATTCGTGAATCCTTGCGGCCACCCGCGCTCAACATCGTCAATGATCTGCGTCGTGACAGTCCTGCTGCTACGTCACATGAATACCTAAAGGCCCTCGACATTGCTTTCGGTGACACCGAGACAGATGATGAATTGTTCGTGAAATTCCACAGCTTGACTCAGGCTGAGGGTGAATCTCCAACAAAGTTTCTGACAAGGTTGCAGACTGTCTTGAGGCGAGCTCTCAGGAGGGGTGTTGTCCCTCATGCACAGTCAAATAAGGTGCGACTGAACCAATTCATTCGTGGCATTTTGTTTGACGAGATGCTCCTGGTAAATCTGCAACTGAGGGACAAGATGGATCAGCCGCCATCTTTCCTCAGCCTGCTCTCCGCGGTCAGGAAGCAGGAGGATGAGGCCCGACTGAAGCTAGAGTGTCGTGGTCGCCCAACCAGAGGGGCACAAAAGGCGCAGCACCTACAACACTCTGCCAACCCTTTGCCGCCATATTCCCACTTCGCCAATTCTCCGTCGCAATACTCCCACTTTGCAAATTCTCCGTCGCAATACTCCCACTTTGCAAATTCTCCGTCGCAATACCCACACTCTGCAAATCCTCAGGCACAGTTTCTACATCAAACTGCCTCTCCAATTCGGCACTCCCAGAATACCCCTCAGCAGACTCGTAACTACCCTCGAGGCCAGGAGAAGGGGAGGCGACCTCACCAGCTACCTGACCGAGGCCATGAGAGGGGCACTCTGATGGATTTTTGTTTCTCGTGTGGCCAAGAGGGGCATATTCGCCGGAGATGCCCAAACCCTGCCAATGTCGAGATGGTCAACAGGAAGCTGATCAAGTTCGTTCTGGGAGGACCGTCGGGAAACGGGTTGGGACATCTGCAGGAGGGGACCCAGATGTCCGAACGCCAGTAAGCCCCAAGGTTCATTATGAGATGGGGACAGATGTTCCCCAGGGATTAGTTGGTGACGCCATCACACCACGGTGTTGGGTCGATGGGCTCAACGCCCACTGTCTACTGGATAGTGGCTCCCAAGTCACCTTGATATCAAAAGGTTTCTTTGACCGTCTCAACCGTGAGTTGCACCCTCTTAACGATCTTGTTTTGTTTCATGGAGGTGATGGAAAGATGCCATATTTGGGTTGGACTTACGTCACTATGGGGTTTGATGACTCTTTTAGTGGGACCAGTAGCCAGTTCAACACTTTTGCTTTGGTTATCCCGGATGGACGAAACTCCAGTGCCCAGCCGATCATAGTTGGGACGAATTCAGGTCTTTTCCGCAGCTGTTTTGAGTCATGCAGGCAGCAAGCAGATTGTCGGTCTGTACAGAGTCTAAATATTAGTGCTACATGTAGAAAGATCTACAAAGACATATCTGACGAGGACAAAATTCCTGATGATGGTAAGCTTGGAACAGTCAGAACTCGGTTTAAACGTGTTCTTACCTTTCAGCCGGGTGAGAGGAAATCTGTGTCTGGGACTTTACGAAATCCCCTGCACAAACCAGTGACTGTGCTCGTGGAGGCTCAGGAGAGAGGTAGATTGCCATCGGGGTTAGAAGTGGCACCCCTTGTGACCAAACTCCCGGGAAATTCTACATGCACTGTAAATGTTGTGATTGCGAATCGGACCAGTCGGCCGATAACAGTCCCAGGAAATTGTCCCTTGGCAGAAGCTTTTGTTCCTGAATGGTGTCATGAAGCTCCGAATATGAGGGGGGCTGTGAAGGCTTCAACCAACACACTTGGTGCCGAGTCAACTACGAGCAACACGGAAAACTCCAAGCCCTCTGATCATGACTTTGACAACCTTCCCTTTATTTGGGGTTCAATTCCCCCTGAGAGGAAGACACAAATTCTTGACAAGATGAGGACAAGATCTCATGTCTTCTCACAACATGACTGGGATTTAGGGTTGACCAGACAAGCTGAGCATCAGATCAATCTCGTGGATGGCTCTCCATTTAGGGAGAGGTCACGAAGGGTGGCTCCAGCTGATCTACGAGATTTGAGGCTACACCTGCAACAGTTGTTAGACAACGACATCATCAGAGAATCACGCAGCCCATATGCTTCACCGATTGTGCTGGTTCGGAAGAAAAATGGTAGCTTGCGGATGTGTATTGACTATCGGACCCTGAACACACGCACAATTCCCGATCAGTATGCCGTCCCACTCATACAGGAGGCTATCGATTGTTTGAATGGCAGCAGTTGGTTCTCTGTGATCGATTTGAAATCAGGGTTCTATCAGATACCCATGCGTCCAGAAGACAAGGACAAAACGGCATTCATCTGTCCTTTGGGTTTCTATCAGTTTGAGCGAATGCCTCAAGGTGTCAAGGGTGCTCCGGCAACTTTCCAGAGGTTAATGGAGACTTGCATGTCTGGAATCAACATGACTGAGGTTTTAGTGTACATGGATGACCTCATCATTTTTGGTCGTACTTTAGACCAGATGGAAGAGAGACTGATGAAGGTTCTAGATCGGCTGGCCGAGTTTGGACTAAAAGTGTCTCCAGAAAAGTGCCAGCTCTGCTGTAGGTCTGTAAAATATCTTGGCCATGTAGTGTCGGAGGAAGGTGTGCAGACCGATCCAGAGAAAATGTCTGCTCTGGAGACATGGCCGCGACCCCTCAATGTCAAGCAGGTCCGATCTTTCCTTGGGTTTGCCGGCTATTATCGGCGGTTCATTGAGAACTACTCCAAAATAGCCCGTCCTCTGAACGACCTTACTGTTGGGTGCGTTTACCCAAAGAGGCGAGGTCGCCCCGCGCCCAAAGGGGTACGTGACCCCCATGCTCGGAAGGCCGAGGACCCGCTTGGTGAATTATGGACGACAGAGTGCGAGCAAGCATTCCTTACTTTGAAGGACCATCTCACGTCTGCTCCTGTGCTTGCATTTGCAGATCTGTCCAAGCCTTTTGTACTACACATAGATGCCAGTCGTGATGGATTGGGTGGAGTACTGTACCAAGATCATGATGGAAAACTTCGTCCTGTGGCATATGGTAGTCGTGGGTTGTCACATAGCGAGAAAAACTACCCCGCCCATAAGTTGGAGTTTCTCGCTTTGAAATGGGCGGTCACCGACAAATTCCGCGATTACTTATATATGGCCAAGGGCACCAAAGTGATGACCGACAATAATCCTCTCACTTACATTCTTTCTTCCGCCAAGTTAGATGCCACTGGCCATCGCTGGTTGGCAGCACTAACTAGTCTTGACTTCTCTATCCACTACAAGCCAGGGCGGACCAACATTGACGCAGATGCCTTGTCACGTAGGCCCTATCCTCCTGAGCTTGATCAGCAGTTTGAGGAAGAACAGCGAGGTAAGATAGAAAAGCTTGAGGCCCGACTGAAAGGACTTTGTGATAGGCAGGATGTCATCTGCCCTCAAGAGGCTGTGAGCGCTCTGTATTTCCGGTATGGTGCCAAAGTTTCTGCACGTGCACATGAGGGAAAGACCGATTCATTCTCGTCTCATCCAGATGACAACGTTCCACTCATCCATTCTTTGTCTATAGGTGCAAGTGCCATCCCTGACTGCTATGGGTCAGATTCGGAAATCAGCAGGCTAAATTGGGAGGAGATTCAACGCGAGGACCCAATTATCAGTCAAGCCGTAACTTTTGTGAGATTGGGCAGGAAACCTGACTCGCAAACTGACCTGCAAAGTGAGGCAAAACTGATCCTTAGGGAGTTTGACAAACTCTCCATCTCCAATGGGGTTTTGTACAGATGTGTCACAAACCCATTGGGCAACAAATGCTTTCAGCTTGTACTTCCTTCCAAGTTTCGCATTCAGGCAATCCGGGGGCTGCACAACGACTTGGGCCATCTTGGTGTGGAGCGGACACTGGCGCTTGCACGAGATCGGTTCTACTGGCCTCGAATGGCTGCAGAGATTGACGACTGGGTCAAACACTGTGCTCGGTGTGTGGCTAGGAAGACACCCCAGAAACCTGCTGCACCCCTGGTAAACATCAAGACCAATGGTCCTATGGAATTGGTCTGCATGGATTTCTTGTCTTTGGAGGCAGACCATAGCAACAAAAAGTCTATTCTGGTAGTGACTGATCACTTCACTAGATATGCTCAGGCTTTCCCAACCAGGGACCAGACCGCTCGCACTGTGGCAAAGGTCCTATGGGAAAATTTCTTTGTTCACTACGGGTTACCCCAGCGTCTTCACTCTGATCAAGGGCGTGATTTTGAGAGCAAGGTTGTGAAAGAGATGACACTCCTGCTTGGCATTAAGAAGTCACGGACAACGCCCTATCATCCGCAAGGTGATCCCCAGCCGGAACGATTCAACCGCACATTGTTGAATATGCTTGGGACCTTGGAGGATGAGAAGAAGGCGAACTGGAGCAGGTATGTCAGTGCATTGGTGCATGCTTACAATTGTACTAAGCATGACAGTACGGGTTTCTCGCCCTACTTTCTCATGTTTGGCCGAGAGGCGAGGCTCCCAGTTGACTTGCGTCTTGGTGTCAGTCCGGATGGTTTTTCCAACAATGACCATGTCAAATATGTCCAGAGCCTAAGAGAGCAACTAGCCAGGGCCTATCAGCTGGCAACCAAAGAGTCGGCCCATGCCAATAAGGTTCGCCATGATAGACGTATACGAGGGAACGAATTGAAGGCTGGAGACCGGGTTTTGGTCAGGAATCTTGGCTTCAAGGGGAAGCACAAAATTGCTGACCAATGGGACCCTACAGTCTGCCGGGTGGTAGACCGGATCAGTCCAGATATGCCGGTCTATCGGGTCCAGCCAGAGACAGGAGAGGGGCGTGTCAGGACGCTGCATAGGAACATTTTGTTACCTATCGACTACTTAAATTATGAGGAGTCCCAGCGTCCTGTCACTAAACCCACTCGCCCTGTCACAAGAGCGGCAGCCAGGGCAACCACCCCACAACGTCAGTCCGACTCAGATGAGTCCAGTGATGACGAGATTGTTGTTGTCTTTCCGAAGGAGTGGCCCCGATCTCCACTGAATGTGGAGGCCCCAGAGTTTGTCCCTCAGCCTCAACCTGATACCTGTCCAGAGGAGGAACCCTCCTCAGTCACTGAACACCCTCCACCTTCTTGTGAGGAAGGGTGCAGTGGTCCTGAGGACTTACCTATGGAAAATCCTCTACATTCTTGTGAGGAATTAGAATCTCCAGCGCCATTATGCCCCTCCCCAGCTGACATGAACACAATGGACACCCCGATACTCGTGGCCTCTCCGTCAACCCCTCAGGACCAAGAAGATGACCTGAAAGGGGAGCCGGAAAGTGCCACTGTGAAAGAGAAAACCCCTCATCACCTCATGGATGATGATGAGAACTGCAGTCGATCAACTGAGGTTCCCCAATTGAACGAGCCTCCAAATGACCAAACGCCCATCCTGAATGTCGTGGCAGAAACGTCCGATTCTGATTCGGGTTTTGTCAGACGTTCAAGCCGAGTGTCTCGACCACCCATGAGGATGAAGTTCGAGACAAGAGGGGAACCTGTCTACAGCCGGAAGGTCCAAACATCCGGGATGTTTTCCGACCTAAAGAGGAAGGTTTTCGGCCAGTAGATATCCCTCTGTGCTTATGTATATATTTCTTTG
This sequence comes from Hippasteria phrygiana, assembly GCA_037893225.1. NCBI lineage: Eukaryota > Metazoa > Echinodermata > Asteroidea > Valvatida > Goniasteridae > Hippasteria > Hippasteria phrygiana. The sequence goes on from JAZGUH010000125.1 coordinate 126,253, forward strand.
CCTTCTCTGTTTTGCTCCCAGAGGATGGCTGCCGAGTTACAGAATATTTCGGCCTCTAAAGAATTGTGTATTTCTTGTATATATCTCCTAATTTCTTTTGTTTTGCTCCCGGAGGAAGCAAGTTAAGGAAGGGGAGGATGTAACCCCGACCCAAGGGAGGTCTTGGGTTATAATACTACATTTAAATTATTTCTTTATTTTATTATTCATGTGTCTTATATTTCCACTTATTCTGTTCTCCTGAGCCTGCATAATGCTGTTCTTAGGACATGGTATGCTGTGTCCAGTAGTACCCTTAATCCCTCCCCCTTTTGTTTCCACAGTCCTTTGATGTCTGCCTGCCTTGCAGCAGACCTTTGATTCCCCCTATCTTTATCTCAGGTCATCCTTTGATCTTTTACCCACCTTCTGGGAACCTCTGGTTTTATTGGGGGCATTGCCCCAGAGTACACTTACCCCCAGCAGGCTTTTGGGAGATAAGCTGGGAGTTGGGACACTTAATCCCCCTTGTTGTTCACAGCTTCCAGAAGCTGTGAAACCCCAAGACTCTGCTGAGTGTCCTATCTGCCCGGTTACTGAGTGACCAATCAGGTACATTGTCATGTGTGACGGTTTTAAACTTGGCCAATGAGAGCCTGGGCTGATCATGTGATCAGAGCATGGTCTGGGTGCTGGCTTGCCCCGAAAGTTTGGCAAAGCCCAGCATTTCCAGCTCTGCCACTGTGCTGACCGCCTGCTCTTCACATTTTCGTCAGCCTCTGCACATTTTTCTTTGTTGTTCGTTGGAGGATCCCAACTGCATAAGTTCACCTCCTCTTGCACGAATGTTGGCTCTCTGTTTTAGGTAAGTTTGAGTAATTATTTACATTGTGTTGAATTATTATTTGCCAACCCATTTTTTGTAGTCATTGCCATTTCATTGGGACATTTGTAAATTTTGAATAGAATTGCCGGATTGCATTTCCTGCAGTCTTAACTTCATGAGCCTAGCCGAGTCTAGACAAATTTGTTCGAGAAGAGACTTTGGAAATTTATATAGATTATCTTTATCGGCTATATGAGGCTCTGAGTGAAACTCAGACATGTCAGAGTAATCGCTCAGAAGGAGAATGTATTCTCTGGGCAAATGCTTTAACGTTGTGCATGTGTAAATATGCAATGATTTGGGCTGGCACATTTATACTTCCTATCCCTCAACTTATGGGTTGAGTGATGGTGAACCTTAAATGATAGGTCTTCCACATTTAATAAGTTCATGCATTATGTTCAGTCCTAAAGCCTGGACTGATTGACTATTTTATTGTGCCCGTATTTTGATTTACCTGTTGAATTTACTCTACGAATATTTGATGAGATTTTGTTGCGATTGATTGAGACGTAGACACAAATTGATGTCTTGGGATAGTTTCACGTTACATATGCTTAAGGACACACACTCTGTTGTTGTGGATTATAGCCTTTGCTGGCATTTGTGCATTGGACTATAGTTAGTCCGTACGTAGAGATACAATTGTCACGATAGGCTTTGAAGCTCACTTTCTTTATTTGGACATTTTGATTGACAATAGGGTCTCTATTTGCATTTATACCTTGTATGTAAGACCAGAAGCCTTGGTCTTACACTGTCTAGTTTGAGACGCGTTTTATATGCATGTACTTTAGAGCATAGTTTGAACGAAAGTGCTCGGCGACTTACGGATTTCATTTGTTGCCCATCCGATGTAGATAGTTATTTTATTTAAGGTATTTCCTGTGTAGCCACGTATCATCGTGTGGCAAATTTAGTAATGTGGCATGGACCACTTGTAACTCTCTGTTTTAGGCTCGGACTACTGGAGAAACCATTTTCAAAACGTCACTGGCTGTTTAGACGCTTGATCACCCTTGGTGCAACCCGCACAGGCTATCTACTCCAGTACGTCCGAGACCAACCCTGCTGTGGCGTCCAAGGACCGACCCAGCCCTTTTTATCTCCACCGCTTGCGGGATCACGCAAGTACATGGTTTAATTTTACGGCAAATGACGAGGGCGGCCTCCTCTTGAGATTATCGCCAGCTACGTGAACTTTTCTGCCCACCTTCCATGACGTCTGCTTTTCGCCCTTGAAGATGGACTCTTCGCTGTAGTTTTCGCGGTTTTAGTTTAGATATTTGGCGCCCTAATATTATCACGAGCTCAATTTGTTAATTTAGACTTGCAGGATCCTGCCTATATTGTACTTAGACTTTGTGTTTTATCTTTATTTGATTGAGATGTCTTAACAATAAAACATCATTAATTGTGCATGCAAATCCTGAATTTGTGAAAAGGGAGTTTTCTTTCCATAAGGAGTTAATTACTGTGATTGGTTCCTGTATTTGGAAGTGAACCTCGGGTTACATGTAGTTTCAGCATTGTTGGGTCATGTATTTCCTGCTTATGTTTGTCAGTTCCTAGAGCAATATGCTAGATCAAATTGTTGTGTTAATGTTATGTAAATTTGGACCATTGTGGGTAGCTTTTTTTATAGCCTTGACGTTTGCCCTGAAGTTAGCATGGAGCAGTTGAACAAAGCATAGAATGTTGTTTTTTTGTTTTTTTTCGGAGCGCATTCTTGCAGACCTTTGGGAAAGTTGGTTTGTTTTATCAATGAGAAGTTCAGTGTGGCAGTCTTTGCAACATTAAAGGTCTCAAAGAACTTTTATTTGACTTGAATTTGTAATATGCACCTCCTTATTCCATTTGCCATCACTTTCAACCTGTTTTATATTTCTTTGGCAAGAAAGCCTGAGTGTCATTTTTAGTTTCTGTAAGCAAGTTTTTTCTTAGGTAAGTTCTCTGAATTGTTTGTGTGTGTGTGGTTTTTGTTTGTGTTTTTTTAATTTATTTAACTGGCACTCCAGGTTTGGGCAGTTCCTCAATGATAATCTCATGTAAATATTTCATTTTTACTGCAATAGAGACAACACATATACAAATTAGGATTGCAGATAGCAACAGATATACTGTTTGTGCTCTTTTTGAGTTTCACCCCGAAAAATTACTTTGTTTTTTATGCTGATATTTTTCTAGCAATACAAAAGTTATTTTTGTAATAATACATTAAGACATAAAAACAAACAAACAAAAAAACCACCATGCTTACTTATTGAATAATTATGTACAAAAGTATTGGTAGCCTGACATTAATTCGGCGTATCTTTATGTCCATTAGATGTGCAAAAGCAACCAAGAATAAAAGCCTTGCTTGGAGGGTTGCAGTCAACCAAAATTGTACAAGTTGATTTGTTTTAATAAAACATCGTCAAACAAACCACAATAAAACATGTAAGAAGAAAACAAAATAGGAGGGAAAAATCAGTTTGTCAGTGTATCTCTAAGGGTTCTTAGATTTAGAAATCTATATTATAATTATGAGGGCTTGGCGTTTCATAGCAGGTATTTTGATCTGTTATAGACAAATTTCACACTTCCGGATTGAAAGTGAGGCTGTGAGTGCTAAACAAACACAATCACTTATTTGAATGCCTTGTTATTACCAAACATTGACTATTCTAGCGACAGACCCTTTCTGTTGTCTGGATGTACCCCAAGCAATATCAATGATACATTGATCAGCTAGAAGTTGAAGGCACATTTTTTTGGGTTATCAAACTAGTAATGCATAGTTACTGCAAATTAAATTTAATTGCCTCTTTTCCTTCACAAGACCACATTATTGTAGTTTCCCATTTCAGCCCAGTCAGAAAACAAAATAATTTCATAAAATAGGATGATGCACAAGATGTAGTTCCTATAGACAGTGTGCCTATGAAGTACCATATATTTTCACCATCACCTTGAATGTTGTGGTCAACCTGACAGCTCTATTGTGTAAACTAGTCTCAATTACTGCTGTTTGTTTTGTGTGATTTACCTCTCATTTTTCCCCATAAATATATCTGACATTGTCTGATGACCGTCGCTTGGACAGTTTACAAGGACTGACAGTAAGAAACAATTGACTTCATCAATCTTGTTAGAAAAGCGGAATTTCTTCCTCCATGCTTCCACCATAATTATTATAAACTTATGGACTGGCAATGAGGGCACTAGAACAGGTTTATGCACTCCCAGGGACTGTGAGTGACCAGAAGATCAGGGTCCTATTCTGGTCACTCACAGGCCCCAGGGGCCAGGCACTGCACTGGTAATCGAATTATACAGTCCATATGTGTTTTATAACACACTTCTGTCCAAAATATAAAATAAGAAAAGAAACTTTTCAGGGTTCTATTATTGAACTGTTTTAATTCAACAATTAACTCATCAGCAATTCAACAATAAGCAATTCAACAATTAAAGGAATGCTTTTAGTTTCCCTAGATTCAGTTTTTGAGTTGCTCTTCACTGTTTACATCATATGAGTGTATACTCAGAAGGCATAACCAGTCAAACATTTGGAGTATACTCTGGAAATTATGCGCACGCGATGTCTTGACACACATCTAGCCTAGTTCACACTGATGCAAATTTCATGCACTAGCCTATACTAGTGAATCCCATGTGACCGTGTTTCAGCCAACCACGAAAAAGAACCAGCAGGAATTTAAATAACAAACCTGTACTCAGTGCACTGTACTGTGGATGACCTCTATGCTAACAGTGCCTTTAAATTCCATGGCCCAATTTCATGGAATCTGTAATACCGGATATTTGCGCTTATGGCCTGCAATTCTTTACTTACTCAAGTGAAGAAATTCTGTGATTACCCAGTAAGCAGATAATTATGAGAAGTACACATGCACACAAGTAAAAATTTCTCTTGCTAAGCCATGAAATACCCCAAGTGTAAAATGTTCTGTTATAGTCAGCAGAAGTTCCTTGCTTACAGTACGTATTTGCTTGGGCTTACATGTGTTGATTCATTGCCAAAAAACTTGCAAAAGAAACAATTAAAATATAAAAAAACTAATCTATAAAAATAAGTAAATAGTGTACTATATCCGTAAAATGCAAATTTTTGTTTTAATACGGAATATGCCAGTTAAAAGCCATTAAAAACATTGACTACCTGTACGATCACTACTATCTTGGCTGTTACATCTCTACATTTTACAGCCAACAGTAATTTTACATTTAGCTCATTTACAATAGAACTAAAGAGATTTCAGTTACACATCACATCCAAAGTTGATGTATATGACGGAAATAATTACTTGAAATTGAAAGTGATAAGCTTTATACAAATAGCGTTCAATTCATGCAGATTGCCAAGTATAATGAGAGAATATTAACAGCTTTTTGTTTCTTTTGTGTTTCTTCCTTCTGTAGAACATTATTCAAAACGTCTTAGAGATCCAAGAAACAATGGCAAATGGAGAATCAGGTGAGTCTGTAATTTTCTGAGAACCATTTGCTGCATGTATTTCCTTACAGTCGTGTCTAAGGGTGCGTTCGAGTAGCTCACCCGGATCGACTCGGGTGAAGGCAGAAGGGTTAGCCATGGAATTTGGGATAATAGAACGGTCAAACGCCCTCTCCTGTTGATGTCACCTTGCACTTGAGTCCGGCGATTGTGTAGTTACGGGCCCTTCTATATATTTGATCTATTTCAAGTCAAGGTGTTTATTATTCCAAAATGAATTAATTGACCTAAAGAATACTTCTCTCAATTCTAATGACATCATTTTTGTTATTATATCAAATTTTCTTACTTGTTTTGCGGCTGGTGTCTTTATTTTCGCGTTGCGTTTTGTCATCTTCATTGTCATTTCAGCCCAAAATTTCCCACACACAAATTGAAAACCCTGCCCTCTATCTACAACATACCTGTTGGTTTTTAATGTCACAATCTAGTTTGCTAAGTCCAATAACTTAAAAGTGGATTTTGTTCTCTTATAGGATTGTCCTCGCCCTTGAGGTCAGCCATTTTTAATTCCCCGCTCCAATGGAATCTGTGGGTAATCAAATTAACTACGCATGCGTGTGACGTAATTCCACCAGTGACTCTGCTCCGCGAGCAGGTGGTGGCTGACCTGAGTGAGCCCCGTGTATGACATCAGAGCTTATCGAATTGCACAGGGCTCCTAGTCGACCCGGGTGAGCTACTCGAATGCACCCTAAACTGAAGATCACACAAAAGTCAGTTTTTTTCCTTGCAGGTCGCCCAATCGGGCTACAAAAAGCATTTGTCCTAAAAAAAATTTCATTGGAAAGATCATTTGAAAGTAGAATACAATAATGTACACATCCATCCCTTGAAAATGCACCTTTTGTCTGAAAATCATTGGCGACATTAATTTTCAGGATGCTAGTTTGGTTGGGAAAAGTCGTATTGTTGGAATTGGCATGGAGGAAGGAATTAGTGTTGCCCTTGGTGCTTTGGTTGTGTACAGGCTGCATGTGTGGATGTCAATGCTTCAGGGTTTTTTTATTTTATTTATTTCTCTGCAAATATTACACTTTGTGGTAGAATTTGTTACACTCAGACCTTGGAAATAAGTCAGGCAACTTAACAAAGAGGTTAGATCTGGGGGGATTGCATGGCAATGTGTGCCTTTAAAGTGAAAGTGAAAATATGATAAAGGTTTCAATGTTACATCCTTAAAAATGGTGTAGAGTTCCTGAAAATGATTTGATGAAAATAGAAACCAGGGAATCATTGTCTTTCTTTTTTAACAAGGAAGCCATAAAATTTAATTTTACGGACTGTTTATATATAAGCAGTGGTTTAGACATACACAGTAAGATAATATTTTATAGTTCCTGATAACAAGATATATACATGTACATAACATGATATTTTCATGAGCAGTGTTTGAAAAGAGGATATATTTTTTTAGGGAGGGGGGGTAGAGTATTATGACATTGGGGGCACCATTAAATTAATGACATACATTGTATCTCGAATATTTACGTACTTGCGTATCTTATTCATACACCATGCACTTTGCCAACCAAGGCACAATTTTGCAGAAAAAATCAACTAATGGGGGTGTCACATCCCCATCATACCCCCTCAAGAGATGCCTGTGCATGACATATTGAAAGTTCAATAACTTTTTTTCCTGAAAATTGTGCTTTAAATAAAATGAATAGTTAAAAATTAATTTCCTCACATATACTTTTTTCAGGGGGGGGGGGGATTTTTCAGTGGTGACGCTTTCTATAGCCTTTACACATACATCCAAACAGGACACATATCAAGCTAATTATGTTAAGGGCACAGAGAAATGTCCCCATAACTCTGTTCCAATTTCAAATTTACCTTACAAATAAAAATGCTCCCACTATGTGGTCGATACCTACCCAGTCGTGTTTTACTGACAAGGCTTTGTCTTCTCTATTCCCTTTTCTCTTATAGACTTAAGTTCACATTTGTACATGCAATGACCTTTATCAACAAAAAACCTCCCTCATCAGAGGACAACAATGATTTCATTGTTGTTTCTTTATTCTTGTGTCCTGAGTAGTAATACAATACATGTACACACCCACCCATACTGTATGATTGTATGATGCTGAAATATCGATTTATGAAATCGATATTCCAGCTGCCACATTCGTAAATCAGCATCATTTACAAGCCTTTTGCATAAATTTGTGGTCATTTAGGGTTTTTCTTTCTTTCTTCTTACACTCTGTGATATACTTGTAAGTCTTCAGAAAAAATCACTGCCAATTTGCCATCAGGAGTGTATGTCATGGGACCAGAAGATGCTATGCCTGTAGATTGAATGTATTTACCTTCTGCATTGAAATGATGGAGCTCATCATCCAATGAATTTATGTAGATATCACCACCTTTGTCACAACAAATCCCCCATGGAATGAAATCTGTGTCAACTGTGAAAATGTTGTTACCCATGAAATCAATACACAGGAGCTTCTTTTTGCCATAGTTGGTGTATATGAGCCGCTTGTTGTTGGTGGTCAAGTCTCTATCAATCATTGGAGCAGGTATTGTTCTGATGAGGGATCCGTCTGGGTTGTGTAGAGATATCAGTTCTTTGTCTTTATAACCCACTGCTATGAGATTGCTGTCATCCACTGCAAGGCATGTTGGTGTGCCGTCAGTGTCTGCCTCTTTACCTGGTGCAAAGTGATGGTGGAGCTGACAGTCTTCATTTAAGATCTTGACTGCAGACTGAGTAAGGATAATGTGCTGGTCATCCTTATTTATTGCAAGAGCAATGGGATATGTGTCACTGTCAGGGTCTTCACTTTCCAGTTTACAAATACTGTTTACTTGCATGACTTGACCATTAGGATTTAGTCTGGTCAGTTTCTGTTGGGATCCGTCTAAAACCACCACATCACCGGTGGAAAGTGATGCAATGTCATCTCCACAGATAGGTGTATCACTCAGTAAATCCCACTTTTCTTTGAGTAGGATTGTTCCAACTTGAACATCAGTGTGAGTCTCCTTGAAACCAATAAATGAGATGTTATTAATTAATGGATCTGTTTGTTCTTTAAGCGTTACCATAGGTAGATCTTTGTGGTCATGCAGATGGTCTTGCTTAAACATCAAGACATCGAGGAGGTTTTCCTCGGTCATCTTAATCTGAGCCATTTTGACTGTTTGTTCTGCTACTATCATTTCTGCAAGAAACTTAGCTTTTTGCTTGTACGTTACCTGGGCAGTTTGTTTCAGTTGGCTTTCCTCTTGTCTGATTTGCTTGATTTTCTTCTCTGCAGTTCTGGAGATATGGCTGTAAGTTTCAACAAGCATGTTGTTTAGTCTGTTGTGTAATGATTCCCAGTTTTCATTGTAATGTTTTGTTTGTGAAATTTTTTGTCTGGCTTCTTGTAATGTAAGATCAAATGCTGTGCTGAAATTCACAAAGTTGTGCCTGGACTCTTTGTGACTTAAAGCTGCACACAGTTTGCAGATGAGCTGCTCACATGTGTTGCAGTAGAAGCACAGTTTCTGATTTGGATGGATGCCACATCTTGACTTGTTTTTCTTGGACTCAGCAAGGGCAGACTTTCCTTCTTGCAGTTCGGCCAAAGCTGTAATTTTGTGAGTTTTCATTCCATTGAAACGGTGATGTGCATTCTGGCATTCCTGACAGAGAAACTGTTCACAATCGATACATCGTGAAATTGCCTCATATTCTTCATCACATGCCTGACATATGATGACCTTTGACCCTTCACCTTTCAAGAGCTGTTCCTGCTTTGCTACTTCCTCCACCAGGGAAATCAGAGTGTAGTTGTTGTTCAACTTGGCCACTCTACCTTCTGGCATGATAGTTTCTCTCTGACACAGAGGGCATGTTATCTTGTTACTGTCTGGGTTTTGTCTCGTCTTCAGTTCTTGGAGGCATCTGAGACAGAAACTGTGTGAGCAGTCCAGCATCTTGGGCTCTTGGTAAAGGGTGTGGCAGATTGCGCATTCTAGATGACCTTGGATGATTGAACCCAGAACTGATGCTGTGGTTAAAGGAGCTGCCATTTTGGATTTCTTTACCTGTAGATAGTGATGAGAGATGAGAAGAGGCTACTCGCAATTGTGAACTACGTGTAGGTTTCTTCAGTATGAGTAATCCTAGCACAACCATATATAAAGTAGGGTCTGTCAATATCAGAATTGTCAATAATCAATATATTGGAGATCCAACATCGATTATATTCGATATATCGATTATACCCATGTACAAGTAAAGACTAAAGACGGTGCCTGATTTACTAGTTTAGGGATTATAATCCACCGCAGTTGTATAGCTTGCCCAAAAAATATCAATGTGCCGGTCCCCAACCAGAACATAACTATAGATCCATGTTGGGTACGAGGCATATTTTTCACAATGTCAATTTAAAGGCCGGTTCATACCGAATTCGAATTTGTGACGTCAGGGCAAGTTTTCATGCTTCAAATTCTCAAAAGTTGAACACATTTTGATAAGTTGATTTTTCAGCTGATGCCGTAAAATTTTTACCGATCCCACTTACGCGAATTTGGTGACGAATTAACGCAAAGTCGATTTGTATCATTTCGTAATGAATCGCAAACGTGTCGTAAGTACTTCGTAATGGAATTCGTTGAGTGTCGTAATTATTCGCAAGACTTCGTAAGCGCGTGTCAGCACCTGACGTTAAGTTCGCAACAAGTTCGTATATATATCGCAAAATGTCGTAAATGCGTCGTATATACGCGTCGTGAAGTCGTTAATACCTCGTAACATGTCATGTTAATTCGTAACACTTTCGGTCTGTTTCGTAAACAATTTGTCACATTTCGTATTCGTATTGTAACCGTTTCGTATTGGTTCGCAATCAAAACGTGAGAGTTGTAACCGTTTCGTATCCGTTTCATATCCGTTTCGTATCCGTTTCGTATAAAATGCACTCTAGAGGCCACCCCGCAATGAATCACAACGAATTTCGTGTTGCGCTGATTCGTCATCAAATTCGCGTAAGTGGGATCGGGGCTTAAGCACAACATGTGAAGAATTTGGTAACGATCAACTGCATGTGTATGCAATGGTACAGTGTTGAAGTGTTTCTGATTTTGCCTTATGTGTGCCAATCATCTAGTAACCACGCCCTTGTTTCAACGATACATGCATGATGCATATGGCTATTTCCACAGTAAAGTGTACAGAGTGACCAAAAACTAGGAATTCTTTGGAGAAAAAATAAAAGGTCAAATATGATTTGGGTATACATCCATCTTCTCAGAAGTGTTGGTGAAAAGATAAGTTTCTCTTGTACAATAAAAATATACAGGGTTGAATGTAGTACTAGCAAGGGGTATTACTTACGTAACGGGGACAGACATGAGTGTACCACACAGCGACTACCAAGAAGTATTCCAAATTTTGGTGTGTTTTTATAAAGTAGAGATACATGTAAGTATCCAATTGTAGTTTACTCTAGATTAAAAAAAAATAATCATTTAGTGGGAAAAATATGGAAAAAGTATCCCGGACCACTCACATTACCCACGTAACATTTTGACGGAAAGATTACCCACTTAACATTTTGACAGAAAGCCAGGTCTCATTTTTTTCTACTGGCTTTTAGGTATTCTTACATGAAAATCATTTATTTCATTACCCACATCAAAAATGGTATTCAAAGGCTAAACAGCGGTGACATTTGCGCAGAGAAAGAAATCTTGAAATTATGGGGTGTGGGTATGAATTACCCACGTAACATTTTGACAGACACTGTTACGTGGGTAAGCATGATATTGCAGGTCACGTAAATGTTTTATGCAAGTTCGCAGCAATTACATGATATAAATTTTTTTAATGGGATATCTGTTTTTCAAATGTAGTATCAACTTCAAACTAGATAGATAATGATAATTCACAGGCCTTCAATAAATATCAATTTTTTTCAGTGCAAGTTATTCTGGGATACTCTGGTTGTAACTCAATATAGAAACAAGACACATCAACCAACATATGTTGTTTTATTTCTGATATAAATCTGTAATACATACATGTACTTGTTAATTTAACACATGCTTAATAAATCCTCACTGATGACAAGCGAAGAAAAAAATTATTGAATTTGTGTCCGTCAATGTACACTTTACTGTGGATCCTAAAGTTAACACGTAAAACCTCAAGTCTAGTCTGCATCTGGGCCGCGCTGGGAGCTGGAGAAACATGTACAGTACACTGATCGTGGATTGCGTTTATCCAGCTAAAAAAATATTACACACAGGATTCGCTCAAAACAGAACTGGTTGTTGGAACAGCAAATAACTTTACAACATATATTTGTATGTCAGTAGAAAAATTGACTGATTTCTTTTGTTGATATATCCATCGGCTTGTCAGAGTACATCCACTTTCGGTCGGGAAAAATACGATACGTGGTCGGGAAAATCGTAATTTCATCGTCACAATCTGTCTGGTATGGTAGCAGTGAGTGGTAGGCCTACGTCCGTGAATGCAGTGGCATTTGGTTTTTTTTTTTACCAATCCAAACCGATTTTTGACCCAGGATGGGCGAAGGGGTGTAATAACACCGTGAACTGCTTTTTGTCATGTTTGTCTTTAACTTTATGCATATTTTACATTTTTTTCAATCACACATTCAGCAGGATTGTGGCATTTCATAATCGCGATTATCGATGCATTAGTGAATTTTTACGGCCTTGTCACTACAAGACAACGGAACTTATTCAAACCTAAAGTAAATCCCCTCTTCGTATCACATACTCAAGTTTTAAATTAAACCAGCCAGTCACAGCTCAAACATTTTATTTTTAACAAATCTCAGCAATTCGAGTTAGAGCCTCCCGAACATCTGTTGGGGCGGTTTCTTTTGATGTTTGTGTGACACTGATATAGGTGAGATAAGCTGGAATTCACAGTGAACAAAGAGCACGAAACTTCGCCGTTTGGCACGTCGCGATATACCGATATTATTTTTTTGGTTCCCAGTCACAAGCATAATTTGCTGCCGAGTTGTTTTTATCTTACGGCAAATGTTAAAATCAAGTAAGACCACCAATGGGAGGTTTATTTTGACGATCTGACACACTTGCAATACTTTCGGAATCAGTCCTCAATATCGATTTTGCGATATCGGCGATATCGATATCAAAGTAATATCGAATAATCGAGTAATATCGATACATCGACGGACCCTACCATAAAGAAACTCATTCTTTATCAAGAATTCACCCAGCAATGTAGTAAAAGTAAGATTATGCTTGATCTAATTTTGTAAACTATTTTGGGTAAAGTTTTATTGATTTTACAGCCTAGATAAAATATGAAGCAACTTCTAACAAATCATTATATTGACAGCTCGGTTACTTCTACCACGGTCTCGGTAAAATTTTCCCATGTCGAAAGTCCAAGTGCGGACATTGGTCACATTTGACCATCGTTTCGGTAAAACCAAAGTTCCCATACTGATGCCCACTGGAGTCTGAGCCTACGTGATTTGATTTTATGATTTGATTTGATTCCCTTCCATTCGATTTGGTAAACTTGATTAAAAGCACACAAAATCATGCCGAGGATAATACCAAAAAGTTAAGACTTTGTTCCATTGTGGTCCTCATAATACATACAAAACCAGAAAAATCACAGAAAAATGCACAATAATAATTGCTCAATAATAATTGCTAACAAAAATGTAATATCCTAATTTCATTGTTGAAAATTATACTGCTATTACCATGTCAATTTATTTTACTAAATAATGTTTTTGGAGACATTTTGGTGAACTCAGCCAGACTCGGATCTTCCCCTGGTGTATGTGAAGTTATGGTAGATATACTTTTTAATTCCAAATCTTACACAACATAAATCACTTGGCAGGGGCGGATCCAGGATTTTTTGCAGGGGGGGGTTTCTGAAATTTGCCCAGAAAGGTGACTCCCAAAAAAATTTCATTTAAGCCCATTTCACAGAACTGGTTCAAGGGCGGCGGAACAGGGGTGGCCGGCGGAACAGGGGTGGCCGGGGTGGCAGTTGCCACCCCAAAATAGACATTTTGAGTTTCTTTTGTTTCCACATTCTGTCTTTGGTTAGGTGAAAAAACATGAAAAAAAGAAACTTTTTTTTTGCGTAGCATTCCAGGCACGCGTATACAGCGGGCCCTGGCCCCACGCCGTTAGACTATTTATTTGCCACCCCAATAAAAATTGGCTTCCGCTGCCCTTGTGGTTGCAAGTAATTGATACTATGCCAGACACTTGTTAGTTATAAAACAGTTCCTGGCTAATTTGGTGCCTGTATGGTGCACACACCTGTACAGTCACATGCCACACACCTGACCCTGGATTCATTTTGGTTAGAAAATGGCTCCGATCCTAGATAAATATTGGGTGTTGGTAAAAGTCGGAGGTGGTCGGAGCTAGCCGGAGCTACCCGGAGGTAGCTTTATACACGATTTATACGACGTTTTCAAGTCTTAAAAATGGTTACCTGTTAATAATATTATACTTCCGTACTTTCTACCCCCCCCAAAAAAGAAAATGACTATTTATCTGCCATTTCAAAGTTGTCATTCCTCGACCTCCGGGTTTCACCGATTTAATGGTTGTAATCGTACGTACAATATACGTACGTACGGCACTGCTTCACGCGCGCACGGCCGATGTTCGTATAGTAGTGCGCCCTCGCATGACTAGTTTTGGCTATTCTATTTACTACGGAGGGGCTTATATGACATCACAAAGCTAATGAAACCAGTTTGTGTATACACCTCTGGTTTTATGCCGCTCATAAACATATGCTACCATGAAACGACCGCTATTGAAGGAAACAATTATTGTGAAACATATTTTACTTGGAACAATGGCAATCACAATTTTGAAGAAGAAAAAGTTACCGGTACACTGGTGCATCATAAAATTGTGAGAAAAAGTACAACTGACGCTCCATTTGGTGAGACGGAGGTTGATATAAAATATTTGGTAGAGCTCTGAAAAAGATATAAACCTTGAAAATGATACTTTGTACATGTGGGAACATTGCGTTCTGGTCAAAATGATTGTTCACAGTTTTGTGTTAGGAGGAAACCACGCGCGAATATTGCCCGCAGAAAGGTACAAAAAGTACATCTGACGCTCCGTTTTGCATTTATTTCGCGTCAAATAGTGAGCCGGAGGTTGATATAAAATATTTGTTACAGCTCTAAAAACCATATTATAAACCTGGCAAATGATACTTTGTACATGTGGGAACATTGCGTTCTGGTCAAAATGATTGTTCACAGTTCTGTGTAATAGAGGAAATCAGGCGCTAATATTGCCCGCAGAAAAGTACAAACAGTTTCTGACGCTCCGTTTTGCATTATTTTCGCGTCCAAATAAATTTGGAGAAAAATTGCCGGAGGTTGATATAAAATATTTGTTACAACTCCAAAAACCATATAAATCTTGGAAATGATACTATGTACATATGGGAACATTGCGTTCTGGTCAAAATTATTGTTCAAACGTCTGTGTTAGGAGTAAATTAGGCGCTAATATTGCCCGCAGAAAAGTACAAAAAGTACATCTGACGCACCCACCCCGTTTTGCATTATTTTCGCGTCCAAATAGTGAGCCGGAGGTTGATATAAAATATTTGTTACAACTCTAAAAACCATATAAACCTGGGAAATGATACTTTGTACATAATTATGTGAACATTGCGTTCTGGTCAAAATTATTGTTCACAGTTCTGTGTTAAGAGGAAATCACGCGCTAATAATTGCCCGCAGAAAAGTACAAAAAGTACATCTGACGCTCCGTTTTCCAATATTTTCGCGTCCACATAGTGAGCCGGAGGTTGATGTAAAATATTTGTTACAGCTCTAAAAACCATATAAACCTGGGAAATTATACTTTTAACATGTGGGAACATTGCGTTTAGGTCAAAATGATTGTTCACAGTTCTGTGTTAGGAGGAAATCAGGCGCTAATATTGCCCGCAGAAAAGTACAAAAAGTACATCAGTTTTTGACGCTCCGTTTTGCATTATTTTCGCGTCCAAATAGTGAGCCGGAGCCCGGAGGTTGATATACAATATTTGTTACAGCTCTAAAAACTATATAAACCTGGGAAATGATACTTTGTACATATGGGAACATTGCGTTCTGGTCAAAATGATTGTTCAAAGTTCTGTGTTAAGAGGACGTCAGGCGCTAATATTTCCCGCAGAAAAGTACAGAAAGTAGATCATTTTTTTGACGCTCCGTTTTGCATTATTTTCGCGTCCGAATAGTGAGCCGGAGGTTGTTATTTGTTTGAGCTCGGAAAACCATTGGCTTTCACATGCACCAGTACTTTGTATACCGTAAAGACACCAAGTGCAAATTTTCCGGTAACATGTATTAAACTTATATTAAAGGTTGAATTAATAGTGCATTCGTCCGAATAGTGCAATCTCCAACATTTTTCGTTATTGTTGAATGAGTGGCCTGCAATCTTGGGAACGGGAGATTATGTTCCCATTTTTTCCCCTCCAATCGTCGGCCTTGCCCCCCCCCCCCCAGTTTCCCCCCCCCCCCAAGAAAATCCAGCGGGAGAGAAAAAAGTACCAAATTAATTAAAGGAAAAGTACCAAATAAAGGAACAGACTCATAGCAACAGTTTTATTGCGCTGTGACTGCTTATTAATTTAAAACTGGAAATCCTTTGAAAAAAACCTATAGCATGGCCAAATGTATATAGGCCTAAATATACGTATCTTAATGTTTTGAACAGCACCCTCATGCGTCAAATGATGTCCCCCCCCCCCCCCCCCCCCTTCGATTTTCGACGGCCGGTGATTTTTCAGTCTTCCTATATGCTTTATTTCGCCATTCAATAAAGTTCACCTGAGTGACCAAATAATTTCAGTGTCTGGCAAAACTGAAGGTTGGTTCAAGGTCTTTATTCACACAAAAAACGCCAAACATATGCGAAATCGCAAGGAATCATTACCGGTAGCTGTACAAACAAAATTCTCAGGCCCACAAAAAATGATAATAGGTTTAGCAGCACGTTTCCTGCGAACGTCAACGCGTAATTTCTGTTTGACCGGCCCATATACATACCGGCCACGCCAAAATGTCTTGTGCGCTCGCGTTGACGTTCTCGTAACACGTGATGCAAATTTGATTTGCCCCCCCCCCCCCCCTCCTTGTGACGGGCCTGCATGCTAGAAAATCGCAAACAGAATAAAAAAACAATCTAGCAAAATCGTCTTTTTACACATTTCCTATGAGCATGCGCGCATCAATTTGAATTTATTAGCGGATTAGTCCATGAACAAGTTCGGTATTTCAACTGCACATTTTCACAATGGCATGGAGCAAGTTCGATCAAGGACTATAGTTAACCATAGTTCGACTAACTCTGATCGAACGCACGCTAGTCGACGATGGTTGGACTAGTCTAATCGACGATTCGCGACCAGCCTTATACCGAGGTTGGTCGCATCGCTGGTTACCAATAGCCGTTTTAATAGCATAGTGCAGAGAGGACCAGTTATCAGAAAAATGGCGGAAAAAACGTAAATATTCAGCAGCAGTGAACGATCGTTCTTTGTTACTTTGTCTTTCTTTGAACATGTTGAAATAATGCATACGTTACCACTTGTGACATTGTTGATATACTGAGCAAATATCGTCGGTCTTGCTTTCATCTATGAACTCGTCCAAAAACGTAAAAAAATAGCCACCGCCATTTTGTCATGGTCGCGTTGACATGACAATAGAGAGGTTTAGCAGCACGTTTTACGTGAACGCGAACGCGAAAATTGTGTGTTCTTTTTCTGACGTCATCAATTCCAGCGTATTGTTACTCATGTACGTGACTTTCACACGGACGTCAAATACGTGAAAATTGTGAGTTCACGTTGGGTCATAACGTGAGTAATTGCAATATTTTTTTACATTTGTAGACATTGCAATCAATATTTTTCTGATGAGAATTAAAGCTCATTGAATATACAACACTGAAGATGCATTTTTGAGTCAAACTAAGTCCAGTTTGATGTTTAAAAAATCCCTTGCTTGTAAAGCTTTCGTGTTGGAAAACACCGTGGTTGTGCATGATACCCGTCGTGACGTGCAGCTAAACGTTTCATTGCGCGTCCGAACGCCCGCGTTATTCAGTTTGACCGCCGCTCCAAAAATGTCGGGCGCGCTCGCGTTGACGTTCGCGCAATACGTGCTGCTAAACCTCTCTAATAGTTCGACTAGAGTCGTTCGCACTTCAACTTCGGTGCTCATGCGCTACGTACGTCACGAACCAACCACTAGTTAACCATTGGTCCTTGATCGAACTTGCTCATGGCGAAGCACGACGCGACGCACGATGGTGCGGCGCGATGCATGACGATGAAAGACGACGCGGCACACGACGAGATGCACGACGGTGCGACGCGATGGGCGACGCTAGGGTGAAAAAACCTTGCAAGCTGAAAAAACGACGCGACGGGCGACGGCACGAAGCGATTTACGACGCGACGCCAGAATGTGTACAAAAGTAATGACAAAGAAGCGACGGCACGACGCGACGGCACGATGCAACGGAGCCGTCGCGTCGTGCCGTCGCGTCGCGTATGGAAGAGGCGACGCGGTGTGTCGTCTATAGTATACCACAATTAGCGGATCTTCATGCAGTTTGAACCTTCGCCATGGCCGTTTTATACATGTCACGATATGGCAAAGGTGGTATATAGAACCACCAGTTAAACTAAAGGGTGGCGATGTGTACATTTTTACCGGCTTGGGCAAATAACCCAAATGCAAAGGATGACTGGAGGTGTGCCAAAGTAGAAGCACGGGGGATGGAGTGAGACTATATCCGAATAAAGAGCATCCCCGCGTGCGAACAAATATATACCACTATGTCCCCAAAAGCGCGGTGCAGTTATTCGGCATGCAGCTTGGGTGTAGTCTAAATATACGCTGGTATTAATTCAGTATAACTCGAAAACGAAGAAGCAGTTGCTCAAGATCTCTCACATAAAACAGCCCACCTGTCCACATATATGCGAACATGCCCGTCAGTGCTAAAGAAAGTTGCTGAAAAAGATACACGTAATCCTCAAAAAAATTACAGGGGTTTAACATCAACAAATGTGTCCTCCTCCAATGTACCTCGACAACCTCCAAAGAGCGGCTGCAACATAATTTCGTACATGATGAATGTCACTAATTAAAGCAGTTTGATAGAGGCGACATGGTCTACCCTATGCCTATACCATGCCACAGCGTTCTGTAGGCGTTAGACTGGCTGCATATTCAAGGCATTTCAAAGAGTGGAGTGTGCATACAGTCGTTGGATGATAGTCACTGAGTGTGCCAGAAATGCATCCTAAAGGAACAGCCGTGATACTGTGAACAACGCATTCGTTTTCAAACCGTGAAAGTAGTTTACCTTTTTGAGACTTTACAGTGCAAAGTGAATTCCAATTTTTATGTTATACAATTAAACAGTAAAGTTTGTCTGCTATTTTGGGTTTGTGAACAAAATTAGCTTGCACCGGAAAAGTGCCTTTTCAAAACAACTTTTTTGCAGAACTGACCCATTGTTGTTCCTTGAATGTTTCTGAAATTAAACGAGTTTCAAGAATTAAGCATACTTCATTTGAGACATCCAGAGTAATTATGATAATTTGTTTTCTGGAGATTTTTGTGAAAGGGTTAATTTGATGGCATAGAAGTATATTTCGACAGAGATGATATCACCGGTTCATACTTAGCGCGAATGCAAATAAATTTTAGACGTCATGACAAGAACTCTCGCTGCGGTAATTGAACACATTTCAAGGCCGGCGAATTTCGCTAAAAATGTTTCTTGTTCCAATTCAATTCGCATTCGCGTAAAGTGTGAACCGGCGTATACCGGTATAGGTCCTGTTTGTTTCACACATATCGGGATCTCGATCAGTGACTTATCGTTGGTTGACACACCAGACTCCCGCCTATTAGTCTAGTAAGAATTGACGAGGACCCTGACATTTTGGTTAACAGGAAAATTTTTGTGGCAAGGTATTTATTGGGACTCTATAGCTACCTTCCATAAAAATTCAACCAAAATCAACCTTGGGGAAATATGTTAATTAATTGAAAACCAAAGGGATGCACAATATATATTGAAAGGCATGTATTTCTGACACCTAAGCTAAATCATACCCTTTTAAAGATTGGGAAAGGGTCATTGCAAATGTTCAACTTAAATTAATACAAAATGGCAAATGAGAAAACTTAATGAAGATTTTGACCAAAATTAGCATGAGAAAAGAGTATTTTAAGGACGTCTTCGTCGTCATCGCAAAATCATTGTCATCATCATAAGTACCAAACGGCTTCTGCCCTTAAAATTCTTCGAGATTTTCGGGAAGAGATGGCCCTATTGAAAAAAATATTTCAATTACTCATCCTAATACCGTTTTAGAGTGGTGTAATGGGTACGAGGGCATTGTGACACGCCCCCTCCGCCATTGAGGCCTCCACCACTTGTGCTCCCCATCCTACCCCATTATCATTATAACTTTGGGAGAAAGAAATACATTTGTTATTGTTAACACGTATTAATTGCAGCAAAGAATCGGGGTGAAACTTTATGGAATTAGCTGTATTGAGGGTAATTCTTTTTCACAGAAATGTGAACTTTTCCAAAAAAATCGCACAAAAAACCTAAAATTAGACATCAACTAAGGACAAATTTTGTCGGCAAGTTATTTTATCTGGCTGCAAAATAATATCAATCCGGTTAATAACATCAGTTCGGTTAAAATATGGCTATAGGCTAACTGAGTCTGTGATCGATTAAATAAAAGTAACAACTTGGCTACAACGGTTTTACGTGACATGCTTTATGATGAGCCTGTATAAAGCGTGTAAGTTGACCCCGAGAACGTACGAGAGTTTATACGAAAAACCTAACTTCAGGGCACCTCGAACAGGAGCTTCAACGTGTAAAGCGAGTAGTTTTCTTGAAATAATTTGTTTTGACGCTGTTCTTTTTACTGAAAGGTAGATACAAACTTAAAAAAAAATACAATTTTTCATTTCAATTTACAAAATGTGAACGATATATCAAATTGGGGAAAAGGAGAACGAAAAAGTATCGTACATCAAACGTACGTCATTCCCCATTGTTCTGGTGGTTCACGCGCCGAAGTATATTAGGCGGTCGTTGCATTATGTTTGTACGTTCACTTACGTCCGCAGCGTGGACAGTACAGGGGTTTTTGGGGCCGGGCTCTCTCTTTCCGACAACGAGACAATCACGTTGCAACCTGACGCTCATACAGGTCAAACATTTGTTTCTACTTTTCTTCAATAATTTAGCCAGTCGTGCATGTTTTCATATATTGTAAAATGAATTTTGAATTCATCATCCATATTTATGGCCGTTTCATGGTTCAGGTCTTCGTTAAAACAAAGTATTATAGAAAACAAAATCAACCACACGTAAAAGTCCTATAGCAGGCGGCTCGGAGGTGCCCAGAAGTTCAATCGTGACCTTTAGGCGCGAGACTTACACGCTCTATTGGCTAATCATTGTTACAATTTGGGTATCAGGAATTGGTTAATATCACATTCGCATGTAGAAATCGGCATTTTTAAGAGCTTAAAATTACATTTCCCCAAGTACCAAATTGGTTGAAATTTATGTGTGTGTTCGGGGCAACCATTATAACGGTTTATGAGTAGAAATTCCGTGAAGAAAAATGCCAGGGTTGGGCATTTTTCATGTCAATTCTTACTGGACTATATTAGATGGAGCGAACCAGATCTGTGTGAAACGGGCCGATATACAGCGGCGTAATTAGGGTTGAATTTCTAGGGGGGGGGGGCACCTGGGGGTGCACCAATTTTTTAAGGGGGCACCGAATGGCAACAGATGTATTGTTTGTGTGCAATTCGAAATTTCAAATGGTGGGGGAATGTGCCCCCCCCCCCCCCCCCCCCCCCCGTAGTTACGCCACTGCCGATATATTCAAGAGCCGATTGGGGGAGCTTAAACCTCCGGCTCAGTATTTGGACGCGAAAATTATGCAAAACGGAGCGTCAAAAACTGATGTACTTTTTGTACTTTTCGGCGGGCAATATTAGCGCCTGATTTCCTCCCAACACAGAACTTTGAACAATAATTGTGACCAGAACGCAATGTTCCCACATGTACAAAGTATCATTTCCTAGGTTTATATGGTTTTTAGAGCTGTAACAAATATTTTATATCAACCTCCGGCTCACTATTTGGACGCGAAAATAATGCAAAATGGAGCGTAAAAGCACTGATGTACCTTTTGTACTTTTCTGCGGGCAATATTAGCGCCTGATTTCCTCCTAACACAGAACTGTGAATAATCATTTTGACCAGAACGCAATGTTCCCATATGTACAAAGTATCATTTCCCAGGTTTATATGGTTTTTAGAGTTGTAACAAATATTTTATATCAACCTCCGGCTCACTATTTGGACGCGAAAATAATGCAAAACGGAGCGTCAGATATACTTTTTGTACTTTTCTGCGGGCAATATTAGCGCCTGATTTCCTCCTAACACAGAACTGTGAACAATAATTTTGACCAGAACGCAATATTCCCACATGTACAAAGTATCATTTCCCAGGTTTATAAGGATTTTAGAGTTGTAACAAATATTTTATATCAACCTCCAGCTCACTATTTGGACGCGAAAATAATGCAAAACGGAGCGTCAAATGTACTTTTTGTACTTTTCTGCGGGCAATATTAGCGCCTGACGTCCTCTTAACACAGAACTTTGAACAATAATTTTGACCAGAACGCAATATTCCCACATGTACAAAGTATCATTTCCTAGGTTTATATGGTTTTTAGAGCTGTAACAAATATTTTATATCAACCTCCGGCTCACTATTTGGACGCGAAAATAATGCAAAACGGAGCGTCAGATATACTTTTTGTACTTTTCTGCGGGCAATATTAGCGCCTGATTTCCTCCTAACACAGAACTGTGAACAATAATTTTTACCAGAACGCAATATTCCCACATGTACAAAGTATCATTTCCCAGGTTTATAAGGATTTTAGAGTTGTAACAAATATTTTATATCAACCTCCGGCTCACTATTTGGACGCGAAAATAATGCAAAACGGAGCGTCAAATGTACTTTTTGTACTTTTCTGCGGGCAATATTCGCGCCTGACGTCCTCTTAACACAGAACTTTGAACAATAATTTTGACCAGAACGCAATATTCCCACATGTACAAAGTATCATTTCCTAGGTTTATATGGTTTTTAGAGTTGTAACAAATATTTTATATCAACCTCCGGCTCACTATTTGGACGCGAAAATAATGCAAAACGGAGCGTCAGATATACTTTTTGTACTTTTCTGCGGGCAATATTAGCGCCTGATTTCCTCCTAACACAGAACTGTGAACAATAATTTTTACCAGAACGCAATATTCCCACATGTACAAAGTATCATTTCCCAGGTTTATAAGGATTTTAGAGTTGTAACAAATATTTTATATCAACCTCCGGCTCACTATTTGGACGCGAAAATAATGCAAAACGGAGCGTCAAATGTACTTTTTGTACTTTTCTGCGGGCAATATTGGCGCCTGACGTCCTCTTAACACAGAACTTTGAACAATAATTTTGACCAGAACGCAATATTCCCACATGTACAAAGTATCATTTCCTAGGTTTATATGGTTTTTAGAGCTGTAACAAATATTTTATATCAACCTCCTGCTCACTATTTGGACGCGAAAATAATGCAAAACGGAGCGTCAAAAAACTGATGTACTTTTTGTACTTTTCTGCGGGCAATATTAGCGCCTGATTTCCTCCTAACACAGAACTGTGAACAATAATTTTGACCAGAACGCAATGTTCCCATATGTTCAAAGTATAATTTCCCAGGTTTATATTGTTTTAAGAGCTGTAACCAATATTTTATATCAGCCTCCGGCTCACTATTTGGACGCGAAAAATAATGCAAAACGGGGTGTGTCAGTTGTACTTTTTGTACTTTTCTGCGGGCAATATTAGCGCGTGATTTACTCTGAACACAGAACTTCACTGTGAACAATCATTTTTAGCAGAACGCAATGTTTCCACAGGTACAAACTATTATTTTCCAGGTTTATATCTTTTTCGGAGCTCTAACAAATACGGTATTTTATATCAACCTCCGTCTCACCAAATGGAGCGTCAGCTGTACTTTTTCTCACAATTTTATGGTGCCCCAGTGTACCAGTAACTTTTTCTTCTTCAAAATTGTCCTTGCCATTGTTCCAAATGAAATAAGTTTCACAATAATTGTTTCCTTCAATAACGGTCGTTCCACGGTAGCATAAAACCAGAGGTGTATACACACAAACTGGCTTTATTAGCTTTGTGATGTCCTATAAGCTCCTCCGTAGTAAATAGAATAGCCAAAACTAGTCATGCGAGGGCGCACTACTATACGAACATCGGCCGTGCGCGCGTGCAGTGCCGTACGTACGGAGTTGTACGTACGATATTTACAAGCAAGTTACAACCATTGAATCGGTGAAACCCGGAGGAATCGGACAACTTTGAAATGGCAGATAAAAAGGCATTTTTTTGTCAGTAGAAAGCACGGAAGTACACTATTATTAACAGGTAACCATTTTTAAGGCCTGCAAACGTTGTATAAATCGTGTATAAAGCTACCTCCGGCTAGCTCCGGCTAGCTCCGACCACCTCCGACTTTTACCAACACCCATAAATATTCTCTGCAGTATATGTGACAAGGCTTCAGGAACAACTCACCTTACTCTGTATTAAAACGAGTATCGCTGACACAGTGAAACAAAGAACGTCTACTTTGTGCTTTGCAAAGCAGAAAATTATGCTGATTGTGTTTATGGTATGCTGCACATGAAGAATGTACATGTAGTTGCAGCTAGCATTGTTGGGTGGGTACGTGTCGGTGGTGTACCTGCTGTGATGTGTCATTTGCACATAGCATTTGCACAGCGCCCTCGCTTGACAGTTAAGCTTATCAAATCACTCATTCACCCCATATATAAGGCCCATTTTACAGGTATGGGCATTCTATAAGCCGTCTTATTGTGTAATTTGTAAATTTTCAACCATCTTACAAACAGTACAGTGTTTACCATGAAGTGTGAGGTTGGTTGGTTGGTTGGTTGGTTGGTTGGTTGGTTGGTTGGTTGGTTGGTTGGTTGGTTGGTTGGTTGGTTGGTTGGTTGGTTGGTTGGTTGGTTGGTTGGTTGGTTGGTTGGTTGGTTGGTTGGTTGGTTGGTTGGTTGGTTGGTTGGTTGGTTGGTTGGTTGGTTGGTTGGTTGGTTGGTTGGTTGGTTGGTTGGTTGGTTGGTTGGTTGGTTGGTTGGTTGGTTGGTTGGTTGGTTGGTTGGTTGGTTGGTTGGTTGGTTGGTTGGTTGGTTGGTTGGTTGGTTGGTTGGTTGGTTGGTTGGTTGGTTGGTTGGTTGGTTGGTTGGTTGGTTGGTTGGTTGGTTGGTTGGTTGGTTGGTTGGTTCGGATGGAATCCTCTATCTTGTTCTTGGAGAGCTGTCTGATATTGAAGTTGACAAGAAATAAGCAGTTTTAATAATTAAGTTGTTTTATTGGTATCACTGCTTTTCATACATGTTAATGATTTTATTCTTTCATCATGACCAATGCTTTAGTTTTATCTAATCTTCTGCAAATTAAATTAAGTTCTAGTTAATGACCTTCATCAGTATCACCGATTCCACGGGGGGCAAAGAACGTCTGATTTGTGCTTTGCAATGAAAAAATGATGTCGATTGTGTTTGTATATGCTGAACATGAAGAATGTATGTAGTTTCAGCATTGTTGGGTCGTGTATTTCCTGCTTATGTTTGTCATTTCCTAGAGCAAATGCTAGATCAACCTGTTGTGTTAATGTTATGTAAATTTGGACCATTGTGGGTAGCTTTCTTTATAGCCTTGACGTTTGCCCTGAAGTTAGCATGGAGCAGTCAAACAAAGCATAGAATGTTGATGTTGTTGTTGTTTATTTTTTTGCGGAGCGCATTGTTTCACAATGCAGACCTTTGGGAAAGTTGGTTTGTTTTATCAATGAGAAGTTCAGTGTGGCAGTCTTTGCAACATTAAAGGGTCTCATTAAAGAACTTTCATTTGACTTGAATTTGTAATATACACCTCCTTATTCCATTTGCCATCACTTTCAACCTATTTTATATATCCATCTGAGGGTGTATCGTGACCGTTTTAGAACTGAAATGGATTTTATGCTGATGTGAATTTTCATGTACAAAGCACTGATGTCGGCTTTGGCAATAAAGCCTAAGTGTCATTTTTATTAGTTTCTGTAAGCAAGTTTTTTTCTTAGGTAGGTGCTCTGAATTGTTTGTGTGTGTGTGGTTTTTGTTTGTGTTTTTTATTTATTTAGCTGGCACTCAAGGTTTGGTCAGTTCCTCAATGATAATCTCATGTAAATATTTCATTTTTACTGCAATAGAGACAATTAACACATATACAAATTAGGAATACAGATAGCAACAGATATACTGTTTGTGCTCTTTTTCAGTTTCACCCCCCCAAAAAAACTTAGTTTTTATGCTGATATTTTTTTAACAATACAAAAGTAATTTTTTTTAATGAGACATCAAAACAAACGAACCAAAAACCACAATGCTTACTTATTGAATAATTATGTAAAAAAGTATTTGTAGCCTGGCAATAATTCGGCGTATCTATATGTCCATTAGATGTGCAAAAGCAACCAAGAATAAAAGCCTTGCTTGGAGGGTTGCAGTCAACCAAAATTGTACAAGTTGATTTGTTTTAATAAAACATTGTCAAACAAACCACAATAAAACATGTAAGAAGAAAACAAAATAGAAGGGAAAAATCAGTTTGTTGAGCAGTGTATCTCTAAGGGTTATGAGATTTAGAAATCTTTATTATAATTATGAGGGCTTGGCATTTCATAGCAGGTATTTTGATCTGTTATAGACAAATTTCACACTTTCAGATTGAAAGTGAGGCTGTGAGTGCTAAACAAACACAATCACTTATTTGAATGCCTTGTTACCAAACATTAACTGTTCTAGCGACAGACCCTTTATGTTGTCTGTACCCCAAGCAATATCAATGATACATTGATCAGCTAGAAGTTGAAGGCACATTTTGTCATTTTTTTGGGTTATCAAACTAGTAATGCAAAATTGCTGCAAATTTAATTCAATTGCCTCCTCCTTTCCTTCACAAGACCCTCCTCCTTTCCTTCACAAGACCCACATTATTGTAGTTCCCCATCTCAGCCCAGTCAGGATACAAAATAACTGTGTGCCTATGAAGTACCATATTCTCACCAAATCACCTTGAATTTTGTGGTCAACCTGACAGCTCTATTGTGTAAACTAGTCTCAATTACTTCTGTTTATTTTGTGTGATTTACCTCTCATTTTTCTCCATAGATATATCTGACATTGTCTGATGACCGTCGCTGGGACAGTTTACAAGGACTGACAGTAAGAAACAATTGACTTATTCAATCTCGTTAGAGTATAAGTATAAACTTATGGACTGGCAATGAGGTCACTAGTACAGGTCTATGCACCCTGAGGGACTGTGAGTGACCAGAAGATCAGGGTCCTATTCTGGTCACTCACAGGCCCGAGGGGGGCATAGACTGCACTGGTAATCAAATTATACAGTCCATATGTGTTTTATAACACACTTCTGTCCAAAATATAAAATATGAAAAGAAACTTTTCCGGTTTTTATAATTCAACTGTTTTAATTAAACAATTAACTCGTCAGCAATTCAACAATAAGCAATTCAACAATTAAAGGAATGCTTTTAGTTTCCCTAGATTCAGTTTTTGAGTTGCTGTTCACTGTTTACATCAGTGTGTACTCAGAGGGAATTGTAACCAGTCAAAAATGTTGAGTATACTCCGGAAATTATGTGCATGCGATGTCTTGACACACATCTACATGTAGTTCACACTGATGCAAATTTCATGCACTAGCCTATACTAGTGAATCCCATGCGACCGTGTTTCAGCCAACCACGAAATAGAACCAGTGGAGGAATTTAAATAACAAAACCTGTACTCAGTGCACTGTACTGTGCATGACCATGGAATCTGTACTACCGGATATTTGCGCTTTTGGCCTGCAATTCTTTACTAACTCAAGTGAAGAAATTCTGTGATAACCCATGAGCAGAAATGTACACATGCGCACATGTCAACATTTCTTGCTATTATAAAGCCATATGAAATACCCAAGTGCAGAATTTTCTGTTATAGTTAGCAGAAGTTCCTTGCTTACAGTATGTATTAGCTTGGGCTTACATGTGTTGATTCATTGCCAAAAAACTTGCAAAAGAAACAATTAAAATATAAAAAAACACTAATCTATACAAATAAGTAAATAGTGTACTATATCTGTAAAATGCAAATTTTGTTTTATAAATACGGAATATGCCAGTCAAAAGTCATTAAAAACATTGACTACCTGTACGATCACTACTATCTTGGCTGTTACATCTCTACATTTTACAGCCAACAGTAATTTTACATTTAGCTCAGTTTTATTACACATCACATCCAAAGTTGATGTATATGACGGAAATAATTACTTGAAATTGAAAGTAATATAAGCTTTATACAAATAGCATTCAATTCATGCAGATTGCCAAGTATGATGAGAGAATATTAACAGCTTTTTGTTTCTTTTGTGTTTCTTCCTTTTGTAGAACATTATTCAAAATGTCTTAGAGATCCAAGAAACAATGGCAAATGGAGAATCAGGTGAGTCTGTAATTTTCTGAGCACCGTTTGCTGCATGTAAAGCAAAAATGCAAAGAATCTGTATAGCTGATGCTTTCTGTATGTATTTCCATACAGTCATGTCTAAACCAAAGATCATACAAAAGTCAAAGTGTTTATAGACACATTGCTATGGTTGGAAAGATCATTCAAAAGTAGAATAATGCACACAAGCATCTCTTGAAAACGCACCGTTTGTAGGAACATTATTGACAAAAATAATTTCTGGGATGCTATGTCCAGAGGTCTGTAACTCACTGATTCCACATTATTTTGGGGGATTGGTTCATGTTTTGTTACAGTACATGGACTGCTACAAATAGTCCAGAATGCTTGAATTGCAAAACTGCACTAGTCACATGATATCCATGTGAGTGTCATGTGACCTCTCTCTGGAGGTGATGATTGAGCTAAGATGTATATTTTTTTTAGTGGGGGCAATTTTTCAGTTGTGGCACTTTCTATAGCCTTTGCACATACATCCAAACAGGACACATATACCAACATACAATATATAACGGACTTCGGCCTCAACCAAATATTAAAAAATTTGACTAATGAATATGTCTTTCACCTAATAAACACAACAGTATTCGCACCAAAACATTTCTACATGTTCCCATGCAGTTTAACATGCTGTTTTCATAACAAACGGTGCATTTTCAAAAGATGTTTGTGCACATTATTATATTGTTTTTGAATGATCTAATTAAATCATACTAATTTTAGGACAAATACTTTCTGTAACCCATGCAATTGGGCGCCTCCAAGGCAATGTGTGTCTTTAAGGGCCCCTGTTTAAGATTGTTTGAGACTTGAACATTTACCCCCCCCCCCCCCCCCCCCCCCCCCCACACACACACACACACACACACAAGTGTGTAAATACCGGCAATCGCGGACCTCCTATTGTCCCTCTTTTGTTTATACTCTTTATACTCTTTATAACTTTTTTGGAAGGCCTCCCATTGGTTTTGTACACGATTTTCAATCGTGGACCTTGACACAATCGCGGACCCTATTGTCCTCTTTGTTAAAGGTCCACGGTCTGAATAGCTATACAAACGCACACACACACCCAAGTGTGTAAACGAGTGCAATCGGGGACCTCCTGTTGTCCCTCTTCTGTTTGTACTTAAATGTTTTCAGAAGGCCTCCGATATGTTTTGTACACGATTTTCAATCATAGACGTTCAGTCAATCGTGGACCCTTTGTCTACGCCCTAACCCTTTTGTCCCGTGTCCACGATTGCCGGTATTTACAAACGCACCCACACAAAGTCCTGTTTTACTATACTACTGAGGACTCAAGGTGTTCCATTCCATTGTTCCTTGACAAGTCCCATAAGGTTTATACATGAACACTACTGGGGACTTTGGCTCAGATCAGGGACCTCCTATTGTCCTATTGTTCATTTTGTCAAGGGCCCTTATTGGTTTTGTACATGATTTTCAATTGGGACCTTTCTCAGGGACCCTATTGTCCTCTATTTTTAACGGTCCTCTATTGAATGCAAAAACAAACCCAAGAACACTATTCAGACATCCATATTCTAGCTGCCACATTCATAAATCATAAATCAGCATAATTTTCAAGCCTTTTGCATAATTTTGCAGTCGTTTAGGGTTTTCCTTCTTTCTTTTACACTCTGTGATACACATGTAAATGGGAACAAAATATATCATAAATTGCCAATTTGGCATCAGGAGTGTATGTCATGTTACCAAAAGATTTTATGTCTGTAGATTGAATGTATTTACCTTCTGCATTGAAGTGATGGAGCTTATCAGTTGAATTTATGTAGATATCACCGCCTTTGTCACAATAAACCCCCCATGGATCGAAATCTGTGTCAACTGTGAAAATGTTATTACCCATTAAATCAAGACACAGGAGATTCTTGTTGTCATAGTTGGTGTATATGAGCTGCTTGTTGTAGGTGGTCAAGTAACTATCAATCATTGGAGCAGGTATTGTTCTGATGAGGGATCCGTCTGGGTTGTGTAGAGATATCAGTTCTTTGTATCTATAACCCACTGCTATGAGATTGCTGTCATCCACTGCAAGGCATGTTGGTGTGCCGTCAGTGTCTGCCTCTTTACCTGGTGCAAAGTGATGGTGGAGCTGACAGTCTTCATTTAAGATCTTGACTGCAGACTGAGTAAGGATAATGTGCTGGTCATCCTTATTTATTGCAAGACCAATGGCAGATGTGTTTCTGTCAAGGTCTTCACTTTCCAGTTTACAAATACTGTTTACTTGAATGACTTGACCATTAGGATTTAGTCTGGTCAGTTTCTGTTGGAATTCGTCTAAAACCACCACATCACCGGTGGAAACTGATGCAATGTCTTTTCCTAAGATAGGTGTCTCACTCAGTAAATCCCACTTTTCTTTGAGTAGGATTGTTCCAACTTGAACATCAGTGTGAGTCTCCTTGAAACCAATAAATGAGATGTCATGAATTGATGGATCTGTGCGTTCTTCAAGTGTTACCACAGGTACATCTTTGTAGTCATGCAGGTGGTCCTGCTTAAATGTCAAGACATCGAGGAGGTTTTCCTCGGTCATCTTAATCTTAGCCATTTTGACTGTTTGTTCTGCTACTATCATTTCTGCAAGAATCTTAGCTTTTTGCTTGTACGTTAAATGGGCAGTTTGTTTCAGTCGGCTTTCCTCTTGTCTGATTTGCTTGATTTTCTTCTCTGCAGTTTTGGAGATATGGCTGTAAGTTTCAACAAGCATTATGTTTAGTCTGTTGTGTAATGATTCCCAGTTTTCATTGAAAGGTTTTGTTTGTGAAATGCTTTGTCTGGCTTCTTGTAATGTAAGATCAAATGCTGTGCTGAAATTCACAAAGCTGTGATTGGGCTCTTTGTGACTTAAAGCTGCACACAGTTTGCAGATGAGCTGCTCACATGTGTTGCAGTAGAAGCACAGTTTCTGATTTAGATGGATGCCACATCTTGACTTGTTTTTCTTGGACTCAGCAAGGGCAGACTTTCCTTCTTGCAGTTCGGCCAAAGCTGTAATTTTGTGAGTTTTCATCATAGTGAAACGTTGATGTGCTTTCTGGCATTCCTGACAGAGATAATGCTCACAATCCATACATCGAGAAATTGCCTCATTCTGTTCATCACATGCCTGACATATGATGACCTGTGACCCTTCACCTTTTAAGAGCTGTTCCTGCTTTGTTACCTCCTCCACCAGGGAAATCAGAGTGTAGTTGTTCAACTTGGCCACTCTACCTTCTGGCATGATAGTTTCTCTCTGACACAGAGGGCATGTTATTTTGTTACTGTCTGGGTTTTGTCTCATCTTCAGTTCTTGGAGGCATCTGAGACAGAAACTGTGTGAGCAGTCCAGCATCTTGGGCTCTTGGTAAAGGGTGTGGCAGATTGAGCATTCCAGATAACCTTGGATTGAACCCAGAACTATTGCTGTGGTTGCAGAAGCTGCCATTTTGGATTTCTTCACCTGTAGGTAGTGATGAGAGAAAAGAGGGGGCTAATCACAATTGTGAACTACATGTAAGTTTGTTCAGTATGAGTAATCATAGCACAACCATAAAGTAGGGTCTGTCAATATCAGAATTGTCAAAAATCAATATATCGGAGATCCAACATCGATTATATTCGATATATCGATTATACCCATGTACAAGTTAAAGACTAAAGACGGCGCCTGATTTACTGGTTTAAATTAGGGATTAATCCACCGCAGTTGTATAGCTTGTCCAAAAAATATCAATGTGCCGGTCCCCAACCAGAACATAACTATAGATCCATGTTGGGTACGAGGCATATTTTTCACAATGTCAATTTAAAGGCCGGTTCATACCTAACTCAAATTTGTGACGTCAGGGCAAGTTTTCATGCTTCAAATTCTCAAAAGTTGAACACATTTCGATAAGTGGATTTTTTAACTGATGCCGCAAAATTTTTACCTATTCCGAGACGTGCATGACATGTAAAGCCCCGATCCCACTTACGCGATTTGGTGACGAATTAACGCAAAGTCGATTCGTGTCATTTCGTAATGAATCGCAAACGTGTCGTAAGTACTTCGTAATGGAATTCGTTCAGTGTCGTAATTATTCGCAAGACTTCGTAAGCGCGTGTCACCACCTGACGTTAAGTTCGCAACAAGTTTGTATATATATCGCAAAATGTCGTAAATGTGTCGTATATACGTGTCGTGAAGTCGTTAATACCTCGTAACATGTCATGTTAATTCGTAACACTTTCGGTCTGTTTCGTAAACAATTTGTCACATTTCGTATTCGTATTGTAACCATTTCGTATTGGTTCGCAATCAAAACGTGAGAGTTGTAACCGTTTCGTAACCGTTTCGTATCCGTTTCGTATAAAATGCACTCTAGAGGCCACCCAACGAATTTCATGTTGCGCTGATTCGTCATCAAATTCGCGTAAGTGGGATCGGGGCTTAAGCACAACATGTGAAGAATTTAGTAATGATCAACTGCATGTGTATGCAATGGTACAGTGTTGACGTGTTTCTGATTTTGCCTTATGCGTGCCAATCATCTAGTAACCACGCCCTTGTTTCAACGATACATGCATGATGCATATGGCTATTTCCACAGTAAAGTGTACAGAGTGACCAAAAAATAGGAATTCTTTGGAGAAAAAATAAAAGGTCAAATATGATTTGGGTATACATCCATCTTCTCAGAAGTGTTGGTGAAAAGATAAGTTTCTCTTGTACAATAAAAATATACAGGGTTGAATGTAGTACTAGCAAGGGGTATTGGTGTGTTTTTATAAAGTAGAGATACATGTAAGTATCCAATTGTAATTTACTCTAGATTTAAAAAAAATAATCATTTAGTGGGAAAAATATGGAAAAAGTATCCCGGACCACTCACATTACCCACGTAACATTTTGACGGAAAGATTACCCACGTAACATTTTGACAGAAAGCCAGGTCTCATTTTTTTCTACTGGCTTTTAGGTATTCTTACATGAAAATCATTTATTTCATTACCCATATCAAAAATGGTATTCAAAGGCTAAACAGCGGTGACATTTGCGCAGAGAAAGAAATCTTGAAATTATGGGGTGTGGGTATGAATTACGTACCCACGTAACATTTTGACAGACACTGTTACGTGGGTAAGCATGATATTGCAGGTCACGTAAATGTTTTATGCAAGTTCGCAGCAATTACATGATATAATTTCTTTTAATGGGATATCTGTTTTTCAAATGTAGTATCAACTTCTGTGAATAAGAACTTCAAACTAGATAGATAATGATAATTCACAGGCCTTCAATAAATATCAATTTTTTTCAGTGCAAGTTATTCCGGGATACTCTGGTTGTAACTCAATATAAAAACAAGACACATCAACCAACATATGTTGTTGTTTTTCTGATATAAATCTGTAATACATACTTGTTAATTTAACACACGCTTAATAAATCCTCACTGATGACAAGCGAAGAAAAAAATTATTGAATTTGTGTCCGTCAATGTACACTTTACTGTGGATCCTAAAGTTAACACGTAAAACATCAAGTCTAGTCTGCATCTGGGCCGCGCTGGGAGCTGGAGAAACATGTACAGTACACTGATCGTGGATTGCGTTTATCCAGCTAAAAAAATATTACACACAGGATTCGCTCAAAACAGAACTGGTTGTTGGAACAGCAAATAACTTTACAACATATGTTTGTATGTCAGTAGAAAAATTGACTGATTTCTTTTGTTCATATATCCATCGGCTTGTCCGAGTACATCCACTTTCAGTTGGGGAAAAATACGATACGTGGTCGGGAAAATCGTAATTTCATCGTCACAATCTGTCTGGTATGGTAGCAGTGAGTGGTAGGCCTACGTCCGTTAATGCAGTGGCATTTGGTGTTTTTTTTACCAGTCCAAACCAATTTTTGCCCGAGGATGGGCGAAGGGGTGGAATAACACCGTGAACTGCTTTTTGTCATGTTTGTCTTTAACTTTATGCATATTTTACATTTTTTTAATCACACATTCAGCAGGATTGTGGCATTTTTTTATAATTGCGATTATCGATGCATTAGTGAATTTTTACGGCCTTGTCACTACAAGACAACGGAACTTATTTAAACCTAAAGTAAATCCCCTCTTCGTATCACATACTCAAGTTTTAAATTAAACCAGCCAGTCACAGCTCAAACATTTTATTTTTAACAAATCTCAGCAATTCGAGTTAGAGCCTCCCGAACATCTGTTGAGGCGGTTTCTTTTGATGTTTGTTTGACACTGATATAGGTGAGATAAGCTGGAACTCACAGAGAACAAAGCACACGAAACTTCGCCGTTTGGCACGTCGCGATATACCGATATTATTTTTTTGGTTCCCAGTCACAAGCATAATTTGCTGCCGAGTTGTTTTTATCTTACGGCAAATGTTAAAATCAAGTAAGACCACCAATGGGAGGTTTATTTTGACGATCTGACACACTTGCAATACTTTCGGAATCAGTCCTCAATATCGATTTTGCGATATCGGCGATATCGATATCAAAGTAATATTGAATAATCGAGTAATATCGATACATCGACGGACCCTACCATAAAGAAACTCATTTTTATCAACAATTCACCCAGCAATGTAGTAAAAGTATGATTATGCTTGATCTAATTTTGTAAACTATTTTGGGTAAAGTTTTATTGATTTTACAGCCCAGATAAAATATGAAGCAACTTCTAACAAATCACAAGGGAAACTGACTAGGTAATTTTGAAAGGATTTTCAAACTGAACAAAAATGGCGAGATTTGAACTTGTGACTTAAAAAATACCTTACCAGCGCTCTACCAACTGAGCTATCTTACCCTATGTTGGTGGTCTTCCAAATTGTCAGTGTCTTTTGTTCGGGGATGCACGAGTCAAAAGTCATAAACCCATAATGCCGTATATGGCCAGGGATCATGCCTAACTTTACGATACAACCCAAGATCATTCAAAGACAACATATAGGGAAAGATAGCCCAGTCGGTAGCGCACGAGTACGATATTAATTCTCCAGGTCGCAGGTTCAAATCCCACTCCTGCCAGTTTTCTGATTTGTTAGAGAGGTTCGTTCTGTGTTGTGTTGTCCACACTGGACTATTTTTGGTAAAACCTACTGAGACGATGGGTACTTTTCCCATTTGAAGTCCAGTGCGGACAGCCTAGGACGTTTTCCTCTCAGTTACTTTTCCTGAGTCCAATGATTACTTCTACTTGGCAACTGCTGCCCAGGAAAACTGACCAGGTAACTTTTCCCGAGACGATAAGTCCAGTGCAGACAGTGCGAGTCGGTAAAAGCAGCTCAGGAAAGCGTACATCCGGCCCGAGCGCGAGGTCATGCTTCACAGGGAAACCACGCATGCGCTTTGCATTGTTTCACCACGGTGCGGTGCATATGTGGCAAAATTCAAAATTCCAGTGCGTTGTTCCGCTTTTGGTCGTAATCATGGCAGATATTATTATTGATAAAGTCGGAAGTTTGATTGGTGCTAAAGACGTAGGCCTGCGTGTACACATCGGCCGGAAAAATGAAAAGGCACGCGTGATTTCGGTCAATCGCGTCAATGTAGAAAGGTCACACAAAGCGCCCTCATGAGTCATTATATTGACAGCTCGGTTACTTCTACCACGGTCTCGGTAAAATTTTCCCATGTCGAAAGTCCAAGTGCGGACATTGGTCACATTTGACAATTTTTCATTTTACCATCGTTTCGGTAAAACCAAAGTTCCCATACTGATGCCCACTGGAGTCTGAGCCTACGTGATTTGATTTTATGATTTGATTTGATTCCCCTCCATTCGATTTGGTAAACTTGATTAAAAGCACACACAAAATCATGCCGAGGATAATACCAAAAAGTTAAGACTTTGTTCCATTGTGGTCCTTATAATACATACAAAACCAGAAAAATCACAGAAAAATGCACAATAATAATTGCTAACAAAAATGTAATGTCCTAATTTCATTGTTGAAAATTATACTGCTATTACCATGTCAATTTATTTTACTAAATAATGTTTTTGGAGACATTTTGGTGAACTCCTTTCCTCAGCCAGACTCGGATCTTCCCCTGGTGTATGTGAAGTTATGATAGATATACTTTTTAATTCCAAATCTTACACAACATAAACGTATATGTGACAAGGCTTCAGGAACAACTCACCTTACTCTGTATAAACGAGTATCGCTGACACAGTGAAACAAAGAACGTCTACTTTGTGCTTTGCAAAGCAGAAAATTATGCTGATTGTGTTTATGGTATGCTGCACATGAAGAATGTACATGTAGTTGCAGCTAGCATTGTTGGGTGGGTACATGTTGGTGCTGACCTGCTGTGATGTGTCATTTGCACATAGCATTTGCACAGCGCCCTCGCTTGACAGTTAAGCTTATCAAATCACTCATTCACCCCATATATAAGGCCCATGGTACAGCAAGTATGGGCATTCTATATGCCGTCTTATTGTGTAATTTGCAAATTTTCAACCATCTTACAAACAGTACAGTGTTTACCATGAAGTGTGAGGTTGGTTCGGATGGAATCCTCCATCTTGTTCTTGGAGAGCTGTCTGATAGAGACGTTGACAAGAAATAAGAAGTTTTAATAATTAAGTTGTTCTATTAGTATCACTGCTTTTCATACATGTTAATGATTTAATTCTTTTATCATGACCATCAATGCTTTAGTTTTATCTAATCTTCTGCAAATTAAATTAAGTTCTAGTTGATGACCTCCATCAGTATCACCGATTCCACGGAGCAAAGAACGTTCTAATTTGTGATTTGCAATGAAAAAAATGATGCTGATTGTGTTTGTATATGCTGAAAATGAAGAATGTATGTAGTTTCAGCATTGTTGGGTCGTGTATTTCTTGCTTATACATGTATATGTTTGTCAGTTCCTAGAGCAAATGCTAGATCAACCTGTTGTGTTAATGTCATGTAAATTTGGACCATTGTGGGTAGCTTTTTTATAGCCTTGATGTTTGCCCTGAAGTTGGCATGGAGCAGTCGAACAAATCATAAAATGTTTTTTTTTGGGTTTTTTTTCGGAGTGCATTCTTGCAGACCTTTGGGAAAGTTAGTTTGTTTCATCAATGAGAAGTTTAGTGTGGCAGTCTTTGCAAAGTTAAAAGGTCTCAAAGAACTTTTATTTGACTTGAATTTGTAATATGCACCTCCTTATTCCATTTGCCATCACTTTCAACCTATTTTATATATCCATCTGAGGGTGTGTCGTGACCATTTTAGAACTTAAATGGATTTTATGCTGATGTGAATTTTCATGTACAAAGCACTGATGTCAGCTTTGGCAATAAAGCCTCAGTGTCATTTTTGTTTGTGTATTTTCTTTTTTTAGCTGACACTCCAGGTTTGGGCAGTTCCTCAATGATAATCTCACGTAAATATTTCATTTTTAATGCAATAGAGACAACACATACAAATTAGGATTGCAGATAGCAACAGATATACTGTTTGTGCTCTTTTAGAGTTTCACCCCGAAAAATAACTTTGTTTTTTATGCTGATATTATTCTAGCAATACAAAAGCTATTTTTTTAATGAGACATCAAAACAAACGAACAAAAAACCACCATGCTTACTTATTGAATAATTATGTACTAAAGTATTGGTAGCCTGACCTTAATTCTGCATATCTTTGTGTCCATTAGATGTGCAAAAGCAACCAAGAATAAAAGCCTTGCTTGGAGGGTTGCAGTCAACCAAAATTGTACAAGTTGATTTGTTTTAATAAAACATTGTCAAAACAAACCACAATAAAACATGTAAGAAGAAAACAAAATAGAAGAAAAAAATCAGTTTGTCAGTGTATCTCTAAGGGTTCTTAGATTTAGAAATCTTTATTATAATTATGAGGGCTTGGCGTTTCATAGCAGGTATTTTGATCTGTTATAGACAAATTTCACACTTCCGGATTGAAAGTGAGGCTGTGAGTGCTAAACAAACACAATCACTTATTTGAATGCCTTGTTACCAAACATTGACTATTCTAGCGACAGACCCTTTCTGTTGTCTGTACCCCAAGCAATATCAATGATACATTGATCAGCTAGAAGTTGAAGGCACATTTTGTCATTTTTTTGGGTTATCAAACTAGTAATGCAAAATGACTGCAAATTTTATTTAATTGCCTCTTTTCCTTCACAAGACCACATTATTGTAGTTTCCCATCTCAGCCCAGTCAGAAAATTAATTTCATAAAATAGGATGGTGCACATGATGTAGTTCCTATATACAGTGTGCCTATGAAGTACCATATTCTCACCAAATCACCTTGAATTAAGTGGTCAACCTGACAGCTCTATTTTGTAAACTAGTCTCAATTACTGCTGTTTATTTTGTGTGATTTACCTCTCATTTTTCTCCATAGATATATCTGACATTGTCTGATGACCGTCGCTTGGACAGTTTACAAGGACTGACAGTAAGAAACAATTGACTTCATCAATCTTGTTAGAAAAGCAGAATTTCTTCCTTCATGCTTCCACCATAATTATTATAAACTTATGGACTGGCAATGAGGGCACTAGAACAGGTTTATGCACTCCCAGGGACTGTGAGTGACCAGAAGATCAGGGTCCTATTCTGGTCACTCACAGGCCCCAGGGGCCAGGCATAGACTGCACTGGTAATCGAATTATACAGTCCATATGTGTTTTATAACACACTTCTGTCCAAAATATAAAATAAGAAACTTTTCAGGGTTCTATTATTGAACTGTTTTAATTCAACAATTAACTCATCAGCAATTCAACAATAAGCAATTCAACAATTAAAGGAATGCTTTTAGTTTCCCTAGATTCAGTTTTTGAGTTGCTGTTCACTGTTTACATCATATGAGTGTATACTCAGAAGGCATTGTAACCAGTCAAACATTTGGAATATACTCTGGAAATTATGTGCACGCGATGTCTTGACACACATCTAGCCTAGTTGACACTGATGCAAATTTCATGCACTAGCCTATACTATATAGTGAATCCCATGTGACCGTGTTTCAGCCAACCACTAAAAAGAACCAGCAGGAATTTAAATAACAAACCTGTACTCATCAGTGCACTGTACTGAGCATGACCTCTATGCTAACATGCAATGCCTTTAAATTCCAAGGCCCAATTTCATGGAATCTGTAATACCGGATATTTGCGCTTATGGCCTGCAATTCTTTACTTACTCAAGTGAAGAAATTCTGTGATTACCCAGTAAGCAGATAATTATGAGAAGTACACATGCACACAAGTAAAAATTTCTCTTGCTAAGCCATGAAATACCCCAAGTGTAAAATGTTCTGTTATAGTCAGCAGAAGTTTCTTGCTTACAGTACGTATTTGCTTGGGCTTACATGTGTTGATTCATTGCCAAAAAACTTCCAAAAGAAACAATTAAAATATAAAAAAACTAATCTATAAAAATGAGTAAATAGTGTACTATATCCGTAAAATGCAAATTTTTGTTTTAATACGGAATATGCCAGTTAAAAGCCATTAAAAACATTGACTACCTGTACGATCACTACTATCTTGGCTGTTACATC
Source organism: Hippasteria phrygiana (assembly GCA_037893225.1). Classification (NCBI taxonomy): domain Eukaryota; kingdom Metazoa; phylum Echinodermata; class Asteroidea; order Valvatida; family Goniasteridae; genus Hippasteria; species Hippasteria phrygiana. The sequence goes on from JAZGUH010000125.1 coordinate 166,017, forward strand.
TCTACATTTTACAGCCAACAGCAATTTTACATTTCAGCTGATTTACAATAGAACTAAAGAGATTTCAGTTACACATCACATCCAAATTTGATGTATATGACGGAAATAATTACTTAAAATTGAAAGTGATAAGCTTTATACAAATAGCGTTCAATTCATGCAGATTGCCAAGTATGATGAGAGAATATTAACAGCTTTTTGTTTCTTTTGTGTTTCTTCCTTCTGCAGAACATTATTCAAAACGTCTTAGAGATCTAAGAAACAATGGCAAATGGAGAATCAGGTGAGTCTGTAATTTTCTGAGAACCATTTGCTGCATGTATTTCCTTACAGTCGTGTCTAAGGGTGCGTTCGAGTAGCTCACCCGGATCGACTCGGGTGAAATCAGAAGGGTTAGCCACGGAATTTGGGCTAATAGAATGGTCAAGCCCTCTCCTGTTGATGTCACCTTGCACTTGAGTCTGGCGATTGTATAGTTACGGGCCCTTCTATATATTTGATCTATTTCAAGTCAAGGTGTTTATTATTCCAAAATGAATCAATTGACCTAAAGAATACTTCTCTCAATTCTGATGACATAATTTTTGTTATTTTGAGCAGTTTCTTGCAGAAGAAAATGCAATTTTCTTGTTTTGCGGCTGGTGTCTTGCTAATCAGTGCGGTTTTTGCCATCTTTATTTTCGTGTTGCGTTTTGTCATCTTCATTGTCATTTCAGCCCAACATTTCCCACACACAAATTGAAAACCCTGCCCTCTATCTACAACATACCTGATGGTTTTTAATGTCACAATCTAGTTTGCTAAGTCCAATAACTTAAAAGTGGATTTTGTTCTCTTATAGGATTGTCCTTGCCCTTGAGGTCAGCCATTTTTAATTCCCCGCTCCAATGGAATCTGTGGGTAATCAAATTAACTACGCATGCGTGTGACGTAATTCCACCAGTGACTTTGCTCCGCGAGCAGATGGTGGCTGACCCGAGTGAGCCCCGTGTATGACATCAGAGCTAATCGAACGGCACAGGGCTCCGAGTCGACCCGGGTGAGCTACTCGAATGCACCCTAAACTGAAGATCACACAAAAGTCAAAGTTTTTTTCTTTGCAGGTCGCCCAATCGGGCTACAAAAAGCATTTGTCCTAAAAATGTTTTCATTGGAAAGATCATTCAAAAGTAGAATACAATAATGTACACAACCATCCCTTGAAAATGCACCTTCTGTCTGAAAATCCATTGGCGACATCAATTTTCATGACGCTAGTTTGGTTGGGAAAAGTCGTATTGTTGGAATTGGCATGGAGGAAGGAATTAGTGTTGCCCTTGGTGCTTTGGTTGTGTACAGGCTGCATGTGTGGATGTCAATGCTTCGGGTTTATTTTTTTTTTTATTTATTTCTCCGTAAATATTACACTTTGTGGTAGATTTTTTTACACTCAGACCTTGGAAATAGGTCAGGCAACTTAACAAGGAGGTTAGATCTGGGGGGATTGCATGGCAATGTGTGCCTTTAAAGTGAAAGTGAAAATATGATAAAGGTTTCAATGTTACATCCTTAAAAATGGTGTAGAGTTCCTGAAAATGATTTGATGAAAATAGAAACCAGGGAATCATTGTCTTTCTTTTTTAACAAGGAAGCCATAAAATTTAATTTTACGGACTGTTTATAGATAAGCAGTGGTTTAGACATAGTAAGATAATATTTTATAGTTCCTGACAACAAGATATATACATGTACATAACATGATATTTTCATGAGCAGTGTTTGAAAAGAGGATATATTTTTTTAGGGAAGGGGGGGTAGAGTATTATGACATTGGGGGCACCATTAAATTAATGACATACATTGTATCTCAAATATTTACGTACTTACGTATCTTATTCATACACCATGCACTTTGCCAACCAAGGCACAATTTTGCAGAAAAAATCAACTAATGGGGGTGTCACATCCCCATCATACCCCCTCAAGAGATGCCTGTGCATGACATATTAAAAGTTCACTAACTTTTTTTTCTGAAAATTGTGCTTTAAATAAAATGAATAGTTAAAAAAATTTTCTCCTTTATCCTTTTTTTCAGGGGGGGGGGGGGATTTGTCAGTGGTGACGCTTTCTATAGCCTTTACACATACATCCAAACAGGACACATATCAAGCTAATTATGTTAAGGGCACAGAGAAATGTCCCCATAACTCTGTTCCAATTTTAAATTTACCTTACAAATAAAAATACTCCCACTATGTGGTCGATACCTACCCAGTCGTGTTTTACTGACAAGGCTTTGTCTTCTCTATTCCCTTTTCTCATATAAACTTAAGTACAGATTTGTACATGCAATGACCTTTATCAACATAAGACCTAGGACAACAATGATTTCATTGTTGTTTCTTTATTCTTGTGTCCTGAATAGTAATACAATACATGTACACACCCACCCATACCATATGATTGTATGATGCTGATTTACGAATGTGGCAGCTGGAATATCGATTTATGAAATCGATATTCCAGCTGCCACATTCGTAAATCAGCATCATTTACAAGCCTTTTGCATAAATTTGTGGTCATTTAGGGTTTTTCTTTCTTTCTTCTTACACTCTGTGATATACTTGTAAGGCTCCATAAAAAATCACTGCCAATTTGCCATCAGGTGTGTATGTCATGGGACCACAAGATGCTATGCCTGTAGATTGAATGTATTTACCTTCTGCATTGAAATGGTGGAGCTCATCATCAAATGAATTTATGTAGATATCACCACCTTTGTCACAACAAACCCCCAATGGACTGAAATCTGTGTCAACTGTGAAAATGTTATTACCCATTAAATCAAGACACAGGAGATTCTTGTTGTCATAGTTGATGTATATGAGCTGCTTGTTGTTGGTGGTCAAGCATCTATCAATCATTGGAGCAGGTATTGTTCTGATGAGGGATCCGTCTGGGTTGTGTAGAGATATCAGTTCTTTGTCTTTATAACCCACTGCTATGAGATTGCTGTCATCCACTGCAAGGCATGTTGGTGTGCCGTCAGTGTCTGCCTCTTTACCTGGTGCAAAGTGATGATGGAGCTGACAGTCTTCATTTAAGATCTTGACTGCAGACTGAGTAAGGATAATGTGCTGGTCATCCTTATTTATTGCAAGAGCAATGGCAGATGCGTTTCTGTCAGGGTCTTCACTTTCCAGTTTACAAATACTGTTTACTTGCATGACTTGACCATTAGGATTAAGTCTGGTCATTTTCTGTTCGTCTATGTCTAAAACCACCACATCACCGGTGGAAAGTGATGCAATGTCATCCGCAGTAATAGTTATCACACTCAGTAAATCCCACTTTTCTTTGAGTAGAATTGTTCCAACTTGAACATCAGTGTGAGTCTCCTTAAAACCAATAAATGAGATGTCATGAATTGATGGATCTGTTTGTTCTTCAAGCGTTACCACACATGTACATGTAGGTACATCTTTGTGGTCATGCAGATGGTCCTGCTTAAACATCAAGACATCGAGGAGGTTTTCCTCGGTCATCTTAATCTGAGCCATTTTGACTGTTTGTTCTGCTACTATCATTTCTGCAAGAAAATTAGCTTTTTGCTTGTACGTTAAATGGGCAGTTTGTTTCAGTTGGCTTTCCTCTTGTCTGATTTGCTTGATTTTCTTCTCTGCAGTTCTGGAGATATGGCTGTAAGTTTCAACAAGCATGTTGTTTAGTCTGTTGTGTAATGATTCCCAGTTTTCATTGTAATGTTTTGTTTGTGAAATTCTTTGTCTGGCGTCTTGTAATGTAAGATCAAATGCTGTGCTGAAAATCACAAAGTTGTGATTGGGCTCTTTGTGACTTAAAGCTGCACACAGTTTGCAGATGAGCTGCTCACATGTGTTGCAGTAGAAGCACAGTTTCTGATTTGGATGGATGCCACATCTTGACTTGTTTTTCTTGGACGCAGCAAGGGCAGACTTTCCTTCTTGCAATTCGGCCAAAGCTGTAATTTTGTGAGTTTTCATTCCATTGAAACGGTGATGTGCATTCTGGCATTCCCGACAGAGAAACTGTTCACAATCGATACATCGTGAAATTGCCTCATATTCTTCATCACATGCCTGACATATGATGACCTGTGACCCTTCACCTTTCAAGAGCTGTTCCTGCTTTGTTACCTCCTCCACCAGGGAAATCAGAGTGTAGTTGTTGTTCAACTTGGCCACTCTACCTTCTGGCATGATAGTTTCTCTCTGACACAGAGGGCATGTTATCTTGTTACTGTCTGGGTTTTGTCTCATCTTCAGTTCTTGGAGGCATCTAAGACAGAAACTGTGTGAGCAGTCCAGCATCTTGGGCTTTTGGTAAAGGGTGTGGCAGATTGAGCATTCCAGATGACCTTGGATGATTGAACCCAGAACTGATGCTGTGGTTGCAGAAGCTGCCATTTTGGATTTCTTCACCTGTAGGTAGTGATGAGAGAAAAGAGGAGGCTAATCGCAATTGTTTGTTCAGTATGAGTAATCCTAGCACAACCATAAAGTAGGGTCTGTCAATATCAGAATTGTCAATAATCAATATATCGGAGATCCAACATCGATTATATTTGATATATCGATTATACCCATGTACAAGTTAAAGACTAAAGACGACGCCTGATTTACTAGTTTAGGGATTAATCCACCGCAGTTGTATAGCTTGTCCAAAAAATATCAATGTGCCGGTCCCCAACCAGAACATAACTATAGATCCATGTTGGGTACGAGGCATATTTTTCACAATGTCAATTTAAAGGCCGGTTCATACCGAACTCGAATTTGTGACGTCAGAGCAAGTTTTCACGCTTCAAATTAACGCGAAGTCAATTCATGTCATTTCGTAATGAATCGCAAACGTGTCGTAAGTACTTCGTAATTGAATTAATTAATCAAGTGTCGTAATTATTCGCAACAAGTTCGTATATATCGCAAAATGTCGTAAATGCGTCATATACGTGTCGTGAAGTCGATAATACCTCGTAACATGCCATGTTAATTCGTAACACTTTCGGTCTGTTTCGTAAACAATTTGTCACATTTCGTATTCGTATTGTAACCGTTCTTGGTTCGCAATCAAATCGTGAGAGTTGTAACCGTTTCGTATCCGTTTCGTATAAAATGCACTCTAGAGGCCACCCCGCAATGAATTACAACGAATTTCATGTTGCACTGATTCGTCGTCAAATTCGCGTAAGTGGGATCGGGGCTTATTAAGCACAACTTGTGAAGAATTTGGTAACGATCAACTGCATGTGTATGCAATGGTACAGCGTTGAAGCATTTCTGATTTTGCCTTATGCGTGCCAATCATCTAGTAACCACGCCCTAATTGTTTCAACGATACATGCATGATGCATATCCCAAAGTTAACACGTGGAACATCAAGTCTAGTCTGCATCTGGGCCGCGCTGGGAGCTGGAGAGACATGTACAGTACACTGATCATAGATTGCGTTTATCCAGCTAAAAAAAATATTACACGCAGGAATCGCTCAAAACAGAACTGGTTGTTGGAACAGCAAATAACTCAGTAGAAAAATTGACTGATTTCTTTTGTTCATATATCCATCGGCTTGTCCGAGTACATCCACTTTCGGTCGGGAAAAATACGATACGTGGTCGGGAAAATCGTAATTTCATCGTCACAATCTGTCTGCGATCTATCGCGATTATCGATGCATTAATGAATTTTTATGGCCTTGTCACTACAAGACAACGGAACTTATTCAAACCTAAAGTAAATCCCCTCTTCGTATCACATACTCAAGTTTTAATTTAAACCAGCCAGTCACAGCTCAAACATTTTATTTTTAACAAATCTCAGCAATTCGAGTTAGAGCCTCCTGAACATCTGTTGGGGCGGTTTCTTTTGATGTTTGTTTGACACTGATATAGGTGAGATAAGCTGGAATTCACAGAACAAAGAGCACGAAACTTCGCCGTTTGGCACGTCGCGATATACCGATATTATTTGTTTGGTTCCCAGTCACAAGCATCATTTGCTGCCGAGTTGTTTTTATCTTACGGCAAATGACGATCTGACACACTTGCAATACTTTCGGAATCAGTCCTCAATATCGATTTTGCGATATCGGCGATATCGATATCAAAGTAATATCGAATAATCGAGTAATATCGATACTTCGACGGACCCTACCATAAAGAAACTCATTCTTTATCAAGAATTCACCCAGCAATGTAGTAAAAGTAAGATTATGCTTGATCTAATTTTGTAAACTATTTTGGGTAAAGTTTTATTGATTTTACAGCCTAGATAAAATATGAAGCAACTTCTAACAAATCACAAGGGAAACTGACTGTAATTTTGAAAGGATTTTCAAACTGAACAAAGAAAAATGGCGAGATTTGAACCTGTGACTTCAAAAATACCTTTCCAGCGCTCTACCAACTGAGCTATCTTGCCCTATGTTGGTGGTCTTCCAAATTGTCAGTGTCTTTGTTCGGGGATGCACTAGTCAAAAGTCATAAACCCATAATGCCGTATATGGCCAGGGATCATGCCCAACTTTACGATACAACCCGAGATCATTCAAAGACAACATAGGGAAAGATAGCTCAGTCGGTAGAGCACCAGTACAATATACTCCAGGTCGCAGGTTCAAATCCCACTCCTGCCAGTTTTCTTTGTTCACTTTGAAAATACAATCAAATTCTGGTTTGTTAGAGAGGTTCTGTGTTGTGTTAATTAAGCCCCGTCTGCACTGGCCCTTGTTTAGTAAAACCTACTGAGACGATGGGTTTTTTCCCATTTCAAGTCCAGTGTGGACCGCCTAGGACGTTTTCCTCTCAGTTACTTTTCCTAAGTCCAGTGGTTACTTGTACTGGGCAACTGCTGCCCAGGAAAACTGACCAGGTAACTTTTCCCGAGACGATAAGTCCAGTGCGGACAGTGCGAGTCAGTAAAAGGGGCTCAGGAAAGCGTACATCTGGCCTGAGCGTGAGGTCATGCTTCACAGGGAAACCATGCATGCGCTTTGCATTGTTTCACCACGGTGCGGTGCATATGTGGCAAAATTCCAAATTCTAGTGCACTGTTCCTCTTTTGGTCGTAATCATGGCAGATATTATTATTGATAAAGTCGGAAGTTTGATTGGTGCTAAAGATGTAGGCCTGCGTGTACACATTGGCCAGAAAAATGAAAAGGCACGCGTGATTTGGGTCAATCGCGTAAACGTAGAAAGGTCACGCAAAGCGCCCTCATGATTCATTATATTGACAGCTCGGTTACTTCTACCACGGACTCAGTAAAATTTTCCCGTGTCGAAAGTCAAAACCTTCAACAACAAAAAGTCTAGTGCGGACACGGCTTTAGTGTATCATTTTAGATGTAAAATCAGCAGGTGTACTTCTCGTGGAAATTACCAAACTTCCTGTGACCACTCCAAGCCCAAAGTTCCCATACTGATGCCCACTGGAGTCTGAGCCTATTTGATTTGATTTGATTCCCCTCCATTCCATTTGGTAAACTTGATTAAAAGCGCACACAAAATCATGCCGAGGATAATACCAAAAAGTTAAAACTTTGTTCCATTGTGGTCCTCATTATACATACAAAACCAGAATGACATTTTCATGAAAATCGCAGACAAATGCACAATAATAATTGCTCAATAATAATTGCTAACAAAAAATTTAATGTCCTAATTTTTTTGTTGAAAATAATACTGATATTACCATGTCAAATTATTTTACTAAATAATGTTTTTGGACACATTTTGGTGAACTCCTTCCCTTAGCCAGACTCGGATCTTCCCCTGGTGTATGTACTTTTGAGTTACAAATCTTACACATCATAAAAAAGTTGGTAGAGTGCCGGTATGGTAACCCGGAGGTTGCAGGTTTGAATCCCGCTCCTGCCAGTTTCTTTGTTCACTTTGACAACATAAATCAATTGGAACTGCCGTATCCACGTGTTGGCAATTTTCGTGCACCAAAGCTCCACGACGAAATTTCACTCACGTGAATAAAATACTTCTATTCTCCCAGTGTTGCTACCTGCCAGAAAATACACTTCCAAGGCAGCCAAGTGTCACACACTGTGCACAACGAACCAGTCATCCTCAAACACACTGCCTGTGTGGTGCCGAAATCGATGTAGCCCATATTCGTGCATAGCGCAAAGGTCATTGCGTCACATTCTACGAGAGCTGCGTGGAACCATATTTAGTTGCTAATTAATTACATGTACTTCACACATGGAGAAAGGTGGTGCGCGAATATTGCCTACTAATGTAAATATAGCTGTAAAGTGTAGGCATGATACATATGTCCATATTTGTCAGAATGTTAAATTGAGTGGTGTGTCTAAATGTAGTCTAGGTTCCAAGACGTTCTTAGCGGTGCGACGTATAGCGCGCACGGCCGGCCGACAGCGCCCTCTCGCTACACACACACACCCCAAGGCCAAATCGCTAAGACCGTCTAGGGAATTTCGCAAGTTCTGCTCCCGAAATCGCGAGCAGAACTGTGCGGCATTTGCATGCGCGTGTGACGTAGCTGCATTATCGCATGTAAATACCAACACTCACTAGTCTAGTTTCTGTACTCACGTCGAAGATTTCTCAATCATGTTTGCCAGTCATGCAGAATCACTCTGCTCAGAACGTTAACTGACTAGTAAGTTATTACTAAGTTATTACTAAGTTAAACATGAATTTCCTCCAGTGTGCAAGCGCGATTATTCGTTTGACCCGCCTGTTAAATTATGCATAAGCAGGTCGCGCGCGCTCCCTTGCGAAATTCCCAAGACGTTCTTAGCGATTTGGCCTTGGTGTGTGTTTGTGTGTAGCTAGAGGGCGCTGCTGTGCGCGCTGTACGTCGCACCGCGCTAAGGACGTCTTGGAACCAAGACTAGTCTAAATGAAGAGTTGCTTTTCATTTATTTGTTTTTAATGTGCATACATTAAAAACAAATAAGTGAAAACAATTTCCTTTAAGCTCATTTCACAGAACTGGTTCAAGGGCGGCGGGGCAGGGTTGGCAGTTAATTGCCACCCCAAAATAAACATTTCGAGTTTCTTTTGTTTCCACATTCTGTCTTTAGTTGTGTGAAAAAACATGAAAAAAAGAAACTTTTTTTTCCCGTAGCATTCCAGGCACGCGTATACAGCGGGGCCCGGGCCCCGGCCCCACGCCGTTAGACTATTTATTTGCCACCCCAATAAAAATTGGCTTCCGCTGCCCTTGTGGTTGCAAGTAATTGATACTATGCCAGACACTTGTTAGTTATAAAACAGTTCCTGGCTAATTTGGTGCCTGTATGGTGCACACACCTGTACAGTCACATGCCACACCCTGGATTCATTTTGGTTAGGAATGGCTCCTAGATAAATATTCTCTGCAGTATATGTGACAAGGCTTCAGGAACAACTCACCTTACTCTGTATAAACGAGTATCGCTGACACAGTGAAACAAAGAACGTCTACTTTGTGCTTAGCAATGCAGAAAATTATGCTGATTGTGTTTATGGTATGCTGCACATGAAGAATGTACATATGTACAAGTAGTTGCAGCTAGCATTGGGTGGGTATGTGTCGGTGGTGTACCTGCTATGATGTGTCATTTGCACATAGCATTTGCACAGTGCCCTCGCTTGACAGTTATTGCTTATCAAATCACTCATTTACCCCAAGGGTGCACTCCTATGTGTCCCGGGTTCTATGTGTCCCGGGTTCTATGTGTCCCGGGTTCTATGTGTCCCGGGTTCTATGTGTCCCGGGTTCTATGTGTCCCGGGTTCTATGTGTCCCGGGTTCTATGTGTCCCGGGTTCTATGGAAAGGTTGAGTAATTTTGGGGGCATCGTTCGGACAGCGGATTTGAAACCTCTCCAGTTGTAGGCCTAGTCTGTTAACTCACGAAACCCACGTTTTCAAAAACAATACTACTTTATTTTTGATTAAAGAAAACAAAATTTCCGCCTTCGTGCTGGAGGTGCATTTCCTTGATCGGCTGCATCTATGGATCCTTGGACGTTAGCATGGATGTCTTTCAGATGCCTTAGGAATGTCCATAGCGACGGGTGCTTAACAACAACAGTGTCATCAAGTACTCTGTGGTAACCTGTGGAAAGAACAAACAATAGAGTCTACGCATTGCAACAAACATTGTGACCTTACTAATTACAACACGACTATAACAATAACAATGGGTCCATTTTCCCCCACTCTCCCCTTACTCTAGAGGGCTCTACTGCCATATTCTTTTTACAGTAACAGCATTCAGTTTGTAATATAATTACGTTTAGGGGAGCATCGGATGCACTGCATCAACTCCAAATAGTATATAGCTTTACTCCTCGCTTTGATAAAAACAGTTAATTACCAGTAACTCCCCCGATTTATTGTTATATTAGATAATATTGGTGTTTTTCTCTGTATATAATTGTTTGGTCAATGCAATATAATTTTACATAGCCTTTTATATTGGAAAGACAATAAAGGTAGTATTTATACTTGTACTTGTACTAAATAAGGCCCTGGCTTATTAACCAAGGGGGAAGTACATGTACATTGTACACCGTACATCTAAATGTCACCTACAGGCCACCGTAGTATTTTTTTGTTTTCGGTAAATAAGTGACACGGAAGTGGAGAATAGGGCCTACTTGTGAGGGTGGCTAAAAAAAAAAATGGGACACATAGAACCCGGGACACATAGAACCCTGGACACATAGAACCCTGGACACATAGAACCCGGGACACATAGAACCCGGGACACATAGAACCTGGGACACATAGAACCCGGGACACATATGAATGACCCCCACCCCAAGGCCCATGGTACAGGTATGGGCATTCTATAAGCCGTCTTATTGTGTAATTTGTAAACTTTCAACCATCTTACAAACAGTACAGTGTTTACCATGAACTGTGAGGTTGGTTCGGATGGAATCCTCCATCTGGTTCTTGGAGAGCTGTCTGATATTGACGTTGACAAGAAATAAGCAGTTTGAATAATTAAGTTGTTTTATTAGTATTACTGCTTTTCATACATGTTAATGATTTAATTCTTTCATCATGACCAATGCTTTAGTTTTATCTAATCTTCTGCAAATTAAATTAAGTTCTAGTTAATGACCTCCATCAGTATCACCGATTCCACCGAGCAAAGAACGTCTGATTGTGCTTTGCAATGAAAAAAATTATGCCGATTGTGTTTGTATGCTGAACATGAAGAATGTATGTAGTTTCAGCATTGTTGGGTCGTGTATTTCCTGCTTATGTTTGTTGTTCCTAGAGCAAATGCTAGATCAACCTGTTGTGTTAATGTTATGTAAATTTGGACCATTGTGGGTAGCTTTTTTATAGCCTTGACGTTTGCCCTGAAGTTAGCATGGAGCATTCGAACAAAGCATAAAATGTTGTCTTTTGTTTTTTCCGGAGCGCATTCTTGCAGACCTTTGGGAAAGTTGGTTTGTTTTATCAATGAGAAGCTCAGTGTGGCAGTCTTTGCAACATTAAAGGGTCTCATTAAAGAACTTTCATTTGACTTGAATTTGTAATATGCACCTCCTTATTCCATTTGCCATCACTTTCAACCTATTTTATATATCCATCTGAGGGTGTGTCGTGACCTTTTTAGAACTGAAATGGATTTTATGCTGATGTGAATTTTAATGTACAAAGCACTGATGTCAGCTTTGGCAATAAAGCCCAAGTATCATTTTTATTAGTTTTTGTAAACAAGTTTTTTCTTAGGTAAGTTCTCTGAATTGTTTGTGTGTGTGTGTGGTTTTTTTTTTTTATTTTTTTTTTTATTTAACTGGCACTCCAGGTTTGGGCAGTTCCTCAATGATAATCTCATGTAAATATTTCATTTTTACTGCAATAGAGACAACACATATACAAATTAGGATTGCAGATAGCAACAGATATACTGTTTGTGCTCTTTTAGAGTTTCACCCCGAAAAATTACTTTGTTTTTTATGCTGATATTTTTCTAGCAATACAAAAGTTATTTTTTTAATAAGACATCAAAACAAACGAACAAAAACCACCATGCTTACTTATTGAATAATTATGTACATGTACTAAAGTATTGGTAGCCTGACCTTAATTCAGCATATCTTTGTGTGCATTAGATTTGCGAAAGCAACCAAGAATAAAAGCCTTGCTTGGAGGGTTGCAGTCAACCAAAATTGTACAAGTTGATTTGTTTTATTAAAACATCGTCAAACAAACCACAATAAAACATGTGGGAAGAAAACAAAATAGAAGGAAACAAATCAGTTTGTTGAGCAGTGTATCTGTAAGGGTTATGAGATTTAGAAATTTGTATTATAATTATGAGGGTATTTCCATCTGTTATAGAAAAATTTCACACTTCCGGATTGAAAGTGAGGCTGTGAGTGCTCAACAAACACTTATTTGAATGCCTTGTTATCAAACATTGACTATTCTAGCGACAGACCCTTTAGGTTGTCTGTACCCGATGGCAATATCAATGATACATTGATCAGCTAGAAGTTGAAGGCACATTTAAAAAAAAAAATTTTTGGTTATCAAACTAGTAATGCAAAATTGCTGCAAATTTAATTGCCTCCTTTCCTTCACCAGACCACATTATTGTAGTTCCCCATCTCAGCCCAGTCAGAAAACAAAATAATTTCATAAAATAGGATGGTGCACATGATGTAGTTCCTATATACAGTGTGCCTATGAAGTACCATATTCTCACCAAATCACCTTGAATGTTGTGGTCAACCTGACAGCTCTATTGTGTAAACTAGTCTCAATTACTGCTGCTTATTTTGTGTCATTTACCTCTCATTTTTCCCCATAAGTATATATGACATTGTCTGATGACCGTCGCTTGGACAGTTTACAAGGACTGACAGTAAGAAACAATTGACTTCATCAATCTTGTTTAAAAAGAGGAATTTCTTCTAGTATAAACTTATGGACTGTCAATGAGGTCACTATAGGTGCACCCTGAGGGACTGTGAGTGACTAGAAGAGGGGTCTATTCTGGTCACTCACAGGCCCGAGAGACTGCACTAGTATTCAAATTATACCAGTCCATATGTGTTTTATAACACATCTTTGTCCAAAATATAAAATAAGAAAAGAAACAAAACTTTTCATGGTCATGGTTGTATAATTGAACTGTTTTAATTCAACAATTAACTCATATAAGCAATTCAACAGTTAAAGGAATGCTTTTAGTTTCCACAGATTCAATTTTTGAGTTGCTGTTCACTATTCACACATCATGTGAGTGTATGCTTAGTGATTATGAATATTAACCACACATCCATGAAGGTTGTAGTTGATTAAAAGTAGTGTACATGGGCGGATTTGAGGGACGGTTAGTATTTTATAGGAAATATCGTTCCACTGACCTGTTCAAAGTTTTGCATTGTTGGATGGCAGAAAAAACAAGAGAAAAACGGCGTTCGTTTTCAACTATCGGGCGGATGATGGCCTTTAGTCAAGGCGCGCATGGCTACCTGGACGCGTGACGCACCCCGAATATGCCAGCATGTCCGGGGCGTGCCACTCGTCCGGGTATAGCCACGCGTGCCTTGACTAAAGGCTACAGGGCATAAAAACGATATAAATTTCCACTTTTCTTGACGACAGCCCCCCCTGGTGCCATCATTTCACAGGATAATTGAGACTACTATTAACTTATAGTCTAGTAAGGTATTTCGCAATAATTCAGTAAAAAAAAAATTGGAGGATAACTAATCGTGTACACTATCGTAAAGTTAACTGCTATTCACATTATGATGAGAAAGAAAGTTCAGAGGGTGATGTCACCAGTCAAAAGTTTTAAGTATAGTGCCCGATCAGGCCTTATACTCCCGAAATTATGCGCACAAGATATCTGGATGCACATCTAGTTCACACTGATGCAAATTTCATGCACTAGCCTATACTATATAGTGAATCCCATGTGACCGTGTTTCAGCCAACCACGAAAAAGAACCAGCAGGAATTTAAATAACAAACCTGTACTCAGTGCACTGTACTGAGCATGACCTCTATGCTAACATGCAGTGCCTTTAAATTCCAAGGCCCAATTTCATGGAATCTAACACCGGATATTTGCGCTTATGGCCTGCAATTCTTTACTAACTCAAGTGAAGAAATTCTGTGATAAACCCAGTAAGCAGATAATTATGAGATGTACACATGCACACAAGTCAAAATTCCTTGCTAAGCCATGAAATACCCCAAGTACAGAATTTTCTGTTATAGTCAGCAGAAGTTCCTTGCTTACAGTACGTATTAGCTTGAACTTACATTTGTTGATTCATTGCCAAAAAACTTGCAAAAGAAACAATTAAAATATAAAAACAAACTAATCTGTAAAAATATGTAATTAGTGTACTATATCTGTAAAATGCAAATTTTGTTTTATAAATGCGGAATATGCCAGTCAAAAGCCATTAAAAACAGTCACTAAATACCTGTACGATCACCACTATATCTTGGCTGTTACATCTCTACATTTTACAGCCAACAGCAATTTTACATTTCAGCTGATTTACAATAGAACTAAAGAGATTTCAGTTACACATCACATCCAAAGTTGATGTATATGACATAAATAATTACTTGAAATTGAAAGTGATAAGCTTTATACAAGTAGCATTCAATTCATGCAGATTGCCAAGTATGATGAGAGAATATTACCAGCTTTTTGTTTCTTTTTTTTTCTTCTGTAGAACATTATTCAAAACGTCTTAGAGATCCAAGAAACAATGGCAAATGGAGAATCAGGTGAGTCTGTAATTTTCTGAGTACCATTTGCTGCATGTAAAGCAAAAATGCAAAGAATCTGTATAGCTGATTCTTTCTGTATGTATTTCCATACAGGGACATGTTTCCTTGGAGGCCGCCCAATTAGGCTACAAAAAGCATTCATCCTAAAATTACTTTGGGTGGAAAGCTCATTCAAAAGTAGAATATAATAACATACACAACCATCCCTTGAAAATGCACCGTTTGTCTGAAAATCATCCCCAAAATGATTTTCGTCATTGATATTCACAAAATGTACATTTTCACAAGATCCTGTGCATTATCATATGCTTTTGAATGATCTATTGAATCATACAATTTTGGAATGAATGCTTTTTATAGCCCAATTGGGCACCTCCCATGCATTGTGTCCCATTAAGGACCGCTGTTTAAGATTATTTGAGATTTTAACATTACCCCCGCCCTCACACACACAAGCATGCTATTCAGAAATCCATATTCCAGCTGACACATTAATCAATCATAAATCGGCATCATTTTCAAGCCTTTTGCTTAATTTTTTTGTCATTTACGGCTTTTCTCTTTTTACACTCTCTGATATACATGTACATTTGTATTTGAAAAACACATTGCCAATTTCCCATCAGTAGTGTACGTCATGGGACCATAACATTTTATGTCTGTAGATTGAATGTATTTACCTTCTGCATTGAACTGATAGAGCTTGTTATCAAGTACATTTATGTAGATATCACCACCTTTGTCACAACAAACCCCAACTGGATGGAAATCTGTGTCAACTGTGAAAATGTTGTTACCCTTGAAATCAATACACAGGAGCTTCTTTTTGCCACAGTTGGTATATATGAGCTGCTTGTTGTTGGTGGTCAAGTAACTATAAATCATTGGAGCAGGTATTGTTCTGATGAGGGATCCGTCTGGGTTGTGTAGAGATATCAGTTCTTTGTCTGTATAACCCACTGCTATGAGATTGCTGTCATCCACTGCAAGGCATGTTGGTGTGCCGTCAGTGTCTGCCTCTTTACCTGGTGCAAAGTGATGGTGGAGCTGACAGTCTTCATTTAAGATCTTGACTGCAGACTGAGTAAGGATAATGTGCTGGTCATCCTTATTTATTGCAAGAGCAATGGGATATGTGTTGCTGTCAGAGTCTTCACTTTCCAGTTTACAAATACTGTTTACTTGCATGACTTGACCATTAGGATTTAGTCTGGTCAGTTTCTGTTGGGATCCGTCTAAAACCACCACATCACCACTGGAAAGTGATGCAATGTCTTGTCCAGAGATATGTGTATCCCTCAGTAAATCCCAATTTTCTTTGAGTAGGATTGTTCCAACTTGAACATCAGTGTGAGTCTCCTTGAAACCAATAAATGAGATGTCATGAACTGATGGATCTGTTTGTTCTTCAAGCGTTACCACAGGTACATCTTTGTAGTCATGCAGGTGGTCCTGCTTAAATGTCAAGACATCGAGGAGGTTTTCCTCGGTCATCTTAATCTGAGCCATTTTGACTGTTTGTTCTGCTACTATCATTTCTGCAAGAATCTTAGCTTTTTGCTTGTACGTTAAATGGGCAGTTTGTTTCAGTCGGCTTTCCTCTTGTCTGATTTGCTTGATTTTCTTCTCTGCAGTTTTGGAGATATGGCTGTAAGTTTCAACAAGCATTATGTTTAGTCTGTTGTGTAATGATTCCCAGTTTTCATTGAAAGGTTTTGTTTGTGAAATGCTTTGTCTGGCTTCTTGTAAAGTAAGATCAAATGCTGTGCTGAAATTCACAAAGTGGTGCCTGGGCTCTTTGTGACTTAAAGCTGCACACAGTTTGCAGATGAGCTGCTCACATGTGTTGCAGTAGAAGCACAGTTTCTGATTTAGATGGATGCCACATCTTGAGATGTTCTTCTTGGACTCAGCAAGGGCAGACTTTCCTTCTTGCAGTTCGGCCAAAACTGTAATTTTGTGAGTTTTCATCACAGTGAAACGTTGATGTGCTTTCTGACATTCCTGACAGAGATAATGCTCACAATCCATACATCGAGAAATTGCCTCATTCTGTTCATCACATGCCTGACATATGATGACCTGTGACCCTTCACCTTTCAAGAGCTGTTCCTGCTTTGTTACCTCCTCCACCAGGGAAATCAGAGTGTAGTTGTTGTTCAAATAGGCCACTCTACCTTCTGGCACGATAGTTTCTCTCTGACACAGAGGGCATGTTATCTTGTTACTGTCTGGGTTTCGTCTCATCTTCAGTTCTTGAAGGCATCTGAGACAGAAACTGTGTGAGCAGTCCAGCATCTTGGGCTCTTGGTAAAGGGTGTGGCAGATTGAGCATTCCAGATGATCTTGGATTGAACCCAGAACTGATGCTGTGGTTACAGAAGCTGCCATTTTGGATTTCTTCACCTGTAGATCGTTATGGGAAATAAAAGGAAGTGACTCACAATTGTCCACAAAGTTTGTTCAGCATGAGTAAACCATAGCACAACCATAAATAAACTCATTCTTTATAAATATTTCATCTAGCAATGTACATGTAGTATAAACAAAAATTATGCCTGAGCTAATTTTGTAAATTATTACTGGTGAAAAGTCTTATTGATTTTATAACATAGACATATGAAGTGTTAATAAAATCAACTTCTACCTTCAAACAAACCATGAGGGAAACTGACTTGGTAATTTTAAATTAATTTTCAAAGTGAACAAAGAAAACTGGCAAGAGCAGGATTCAAACCTGCGACCTCCGGAATACTGTACCAGAACTCTACCAACTGAGCTATTTTGCCCTATGTTGGCCGTCTGCCAAATTGTCAGTATCTTTGTTCGGGTGAGCGCTAGTCAGAATTCATAAACCCATAATGCCATATTTCGCCAGGGATCATGCCCAACTTTACGATACAAACTGACTGCGAAAGTGACATTGTGGGTATCACATAAGACTTTTAAACTTATAATTCGTCAAACAAACCACAAGGGAAACTGACTAGGTAATTTTGACTGAATTTTCAAAGTATAACAAAGAAAACTGGCAGGGGCGGGATTTTAACCTCCGACCTCAGGAATACTGTACCGGCACTCTGCAAACTGAGCTATATATCTTGCCCAAATGAAGAGTTGCTTTTCCAAACACATGAAAAACAAATAAATGTGAAAATGGAACTGGTTGCAAATACTTCCTATGCCAGACAGGCAGACACCAAGTGATAAAGTTATAAAACAGTTTCTGGCTAATTTGGTACTTGCATGGTGCCCACACCCGTACAGTCACATGCCACACTTTAGATTCATTTTGGTTAGAAATGGCCCAAGATAAGTATCATCTGTAATATATGTGACAAGTCTTGAGGAACAACTCACCTTACTCTGTAGAAATGAGTATCACTGACACAGTGAAACAAAGAACGTCTACTTCGTGCTTGCAATGAAGAAAATTATGCCGACTGTCACGGTGGTTGGGGGGCGTATTTCCTCCATGTATGTTTGTCAGTTCAAAGAGCAAATGTTGTGTTCATATTTTGTAAATTTGGACCATTGTCATGATTGTGGGAGGCTTTTTATGGCCTTTATGTTTGCCCTGAATTTGGCATAGAACTAGCATTCAAAACTTTTATTTGACGTGAATTTGTAATATGCACGTCCTTATCTTATTTGCCATCACATAAATCTATCTGAGGGTGTTTCATGACCGTTTTGAAACATTGATTTTATGAGGGCACATATTAGGGCCACTGTTCAAAAATATTACAGTGTACGTCCCACAATTTAAATAAAGACAAGGATACCATTGGGACGTACTGTCCGAGTGAAGTAAAAAGATCATCTTTTTTTATTGATTTCTTTTTCAGAATGCCTGGAGTTCAGTTCAGTCCTAGTTTGACAGCTTATCGGAATGTAAGAACCAGGTCAACAGATGACAATATGTTTGGAAGACTGGCTGAACAGCATGCACCTTAACTATTTTACATTTGCTCAGAAATATGGCCTTTTCCTTTTTCCCCAAAAAAATTCGACCAAAATTTCTACTATGAAGACTGTACATTCGAACACCTTTATATAACAAGGTCCTTGGGACTTTACAATTTACCTTGTTATAACAGGTATCTTGTATTATCAGTATTGAAAAACAAAGAAAAACAAAGACTTGGGACCTATTTTTTCCTTGTTATAAGCAGTATGTTGTATTAACAGTGCTCTTATTATCAGGGTTCGACTGTATATAGCCTGGCTGATGGTCCCTTTATTTTTTTCTCCTTTCTAAGGCCGTGTCCTAATTACCAGTACTTGGCTAGGGCTTGAAATGACCATACCATAGACACTACCGAATTAAGTCTGACGTCACGGTAATTGGAACGACAACTGGCTCCAAACAAATGAAGATTTCAACTGTTCCTTTGTTAACAGCCAGTCATGATCATGCAAACATTTTGACACAAAATAACTAAAGTATTCTGGTTTCAAACATTGCATTGACGTCATCCCTTCGGTTAATATATGTAATTTCAAGCCATAGTCAAGTAATTCGGACATGGCCTTTTTAATACTTCAAAGCGACCAGTAGCAGGTAATGATGTTAGCAGAATTCTCACAGGTTTATGCTAATTAGCGTACACACATATTGCCGAATGGTTTAGCAGCAGCCTAATTGGCAAACATGATTTCTGCTGAATTCTAAAGTGTCCTTAAAACATAAAAAAGGAGAGGGGCACTACTTTTGAGTATTTGAAACCTATGTACATGTAATTGAATTATTTATTTAAAAAGTTGCTTTTTCGGCTCAAGACACAATGGTGATTTTGCCTACTGGTTATTGTAAGAGTCTTTGTTGTAATTTGGGTTGCTCTGATGGCACTGCAATGCTTAGCATAGTGTACATATATATGTTTGAGAACAAGAGGAGAAAGAAAATACAAAGGAATCTTTCTTGTCCTCTGGAGCCAAGTTGTTGAAATCGGTCCTCCCCGACGTAAACATTTGTTCTTAGTCTATAATATGGGGTTGTGTTATATTAAAGGAACAATAGGTTATATTAAACGAACAATAGGAAACACAAAGCATTGTCCTCAGTAGTATAAGAAATCACGACTGTGTGTGCATGTCGTGTATGAGAATATAAACGCAATCTCTGAAAAGAATTATTATTACTGCGCACCTGCAAATATGGTCCAATCACTAAAGCTGTAAATCAAAGCTAGCTACTGTCCCCATATCAAATGGGGGTTGGAACTAGTCGATAAGGATATGTAATAACCAGCATGTGAAATTTATGAAATAATCTGTGTATACTTTGAACACTTTATCTTCATGAACAACACTCAGAATTATTTCAATTTTTTTTAATTTGTAAGTAGTTTTGTCATTACTAAAAGATGGATTTTTGTAGTTCCGATCACCTTGCAAGGTTGATATTGCTTGGGCCATGCTTCTGTTCAGCATTTGAATGCCTGTTTTTCAAGTTACTTTTTACTTACAACACTAGTCTTAAACTTGTCCCTGTCTGTTGGTGATATTGGGTCGTATGAATAAAAACTAGCAAATGCTAGGAAGTACAAGCAAAAAGGAAAAGCATTTACTTTGGAGTAAAAGCATTAAGGAAAAAGAGAAATAGAGAAATGTATGTGCATCTAACATCATCAGCATTATTTTATAGATATCTGGATAGGACACCAAATTTATTTTGGTCCTTGGAACAAATTTTTGAAACAAATCTCCAACTCGGTAAGTGAACATTGCTGTTTTTTTACACAAAAGAAGTTAATCCCACCCTCACCCCCCCCCCCCAAAAAAATAAAAAATAGAAAATAAAATATGATATTTTGTTACTTATATTGACTTCTGCCGACTCTCTGCAAAGTCAATATTGAAAGCTACCTTTGTATGCAGACTAGCTGCTCGTTAGTAACCACAGAGACGGTTTACGGATATCTACAGACTTTTGACTGTCCAGTGAATCAACATTGAAAGGTAACTTTGAGAATGCCATATTCATTTTATTTCGATCTGATTATTCCTATAGAGTTGATACACAGAGTTCAAATATCGAACCTTTGCTACCCTAATTAGAATTACATTGTATCTACACATATACTTGTATACACCAATCTAAGTGCACAGTACACAACACCATCGCAGTTTCAGCTGTAACAATAGAGGAATTTCACATCAGCCCCTTCTGCGCACTTCCGGGTTTAAAGCGAGAATGGCAGTGGCAAACAAAACAACGCTTTTCAGCACATTCATTCGTGCATGAATTAATCAGGCCATATAGGGCAGCGCAGGCGCACGATCAGCAAAAAGTTGTTTACTGTGACATTGAGAACCTCGTTTTCAAACGCGGAAGTGCGCAGATCGGCACTAAACTCGTCGTTGTGGAATTCCTCTATGCAGTAGTTATTTTAAACAATAGCTGTAACAATGCTTCATCTCCAAGAGACTGGTGGTGTAGGGTTCAAGAATCATGCTTGGATTCGTGTGCTGATCTAAATACCATAAAAAGTATGAACAGCTTGAGAATATTGCTTATTATTGTGTTGACTCACACAGTGTACAGTACATAAGAGTTCAGTGACCTCCAGATGCCCTTGTATTTCTTTCTTTTGTTGCTGAGATTTTGTCTCATTACCTAAAAATAATTTTACTGCCAATATACATGCTTTTAAAAATACAGCCTAGCCAAGTTGTGACTGAACATTCTAGTTCACCACTCCTACTAAAGAAATTTAAACAAACTTTAAGAAACATTCTTTCACCATAGAGCGTACAAATCTGGCGACCTCAAAAATCGCTTATTTGAACGTCTTGTTACCAAATTCTGACTAGTCTACTGACATACTCTTTAGTTTGTTTGTACCCCATAGCAATGTGAATGATACATTGATCACAAAGTTTAGGGCAAATTTTTCATTATTATTCTGGTCATCAACTAGTACAAATTACTGCAGATTGAATTGCCTAATTTTCCTTCACAAGACCACATTATTGTGGTTTGCCAGCTTAGCCTAGTCAGAGTAATTTCATCAAATAGCATGAAGCACATGATGTAGCTTCTATACGGTGTACCCAGGAAGTATCGTATTTTAACCTGTCACTTTGGATTTTGTGGTCAACCTGGAAACTAGTCTCAATTAATACTGTTTATTTTGTGTGATTTTAACCTCTCAGCAATTTTTTCCCCCTTAGATATATCTGACATGACCATTGCTTGGACATTCACAAGGACTTGCAGTAAGAAACAATTGATTTCTCTATGCAGACTTCATCAATCTCGTTAGAAAAGCAGAATTTCTTGAAGAGTTAAATTTTGCCACAATGCTCCCACCGTACCTGTGTACTGTGTACATTGAGAGAATGTCTTTGTTTCGTTATGATAGGCATATATGTGTAGAAATTTTGTGCTTGAAACCTGTACTCAGAGACGGTGCACTGTGCATAACCTTTATGCTATAGTGCCTTTAAATTCCAGTGCCCATTTTCATGGAATCTGTAATACTAAATCTCTGCACTTTCTGTGTTAACTGAACTAGCAAAGATATTCTGTGGTAACCCAGTAAGCAAAATATTCTTAGTTATAGGATGTACACATGCGGCGCACAAGTCAAAATTCGTTGCTAAGCCATGAAATACACTAACTGTATTCCTTGCTTATTGTATGTAGAGCCATTAGGTTGGGCATTTGTGTAAATTCAGTAACCCTAACAATCCCAAATTTTAATATGATTTTGCATGCACCCTAATATAAGGGGTTACATTACCAAAAGAAACACTTAAAATCTAAAAAATTACTTATCTAAAAATAAGTACATGTACTGTAATTGGTATACTATAATCTTTAAAAATCCAAATTAAAAAAATACAGAATATGCCAATCAACTTAAAAACACATGTGACTACCTGTACAATCACTATAATCTCTTGGCTGTTACATCTCTACATTTTACAGCCAGCATCAGTACATGTATTACATTTCACCTTATTTACAATAGAAAAAAGAGATCTCATCAGATATACATCACGTCCAAAGTTTATGTATATGACAAAAATAATAATGATTGAAAGTGGTAAACTTTATACAACCGCTTTTTCATGCAGATTGCCAAGTACATGTATAATATTAACAGACTTGTTGCTCGAGTCAGTAATTTGGACTCAAGTCCGACTTGAGTCGCAATTTTTTTGACTTTCGACTTGACTTGGCTTGCCAAAAAAATGACTTAAAACTTGACTTGACTTAACAAATTTGACTTGCCAACATTAACCAGTTTCTAAAAAAACGAACTATAATGTATAGAAGCAACTGGAAAAGAGGTTGAAGTAATAATAATTTACACACTTTGCATTTTTCTTAAAAAAAAAAAAGAGAGATGGAAATACACTTTCATAAGTATCATTATTACAGTACCTGTGATGAAAAAAAAAGCAGGATGTGAACGTGTATTTTAAGATACATTCATAAATACCTAAGACAGTTTACCCGTTCCTATTGGTCGAAAGCCCAAACACCAACCGGTTTTAAACACTTTTATGGTGTCACATGAAATTTAGAGTCCTACGAAATCTGGTCCATTTTATTGGTTGCAATGGACACTTGAGTGACCAGTCACTCTCCTTTTATATAATGCAAGTGCAATACTACCGATGCGTCCGTATTTAGAGTCCATAATTTCACACTACACCAGCACTGCTGCGTTCTGCACCACCTGGCGATAGCGTCAATTTCCATATAAGGAAATGTTTAGCGCTACTCGCACATGGCACGAACCATTTAATAGCTAAAGGGGTGTTTTACAAACCAAGGTAAAAACAATTGAACAAAATCATTGCAAATTTATAATTTTCGGAGGTTTTTGCTGAATTATATATAAGGTATTTTATGCTGGGCCGGTTTTAAACGTACCTTTAAAAGCACTTTGG
This sequence comes from Hippasteria phrygiana, assembly GCA_037893225.1. NCBI lineage: Eukaryota > Metazoa > Echinodermata > Asteroidea > Valvatida > Goniasteridae > Hippasteria > Hippasteria phrygiana. The sequence goes on from JAZGUH010000125.1 coordinate 189,693, forward strand.
GGCCAGAGGGCACTTGATAATGACCCGAGAATTGACTTGCTTGTAAGCAGTTTGAGTGTGGTAAATATAGTAATGACTTGACTTTGACTTGAAAAAAAAACGACTTGGGACTTGGTTACAACTTGGTTACAACTTGGTTACAACTTGGTTACAACTGTGAATATTATAGAAAGTAACAGCTTTTTTTTTCTTTTGTGTTTCTTCCTTCTGTAGAACATTATTCAAAACGTCTTAGAGATCCAAGAAACAATGGCAAATGGAGAATCAGGTGAGTCTGTAATTTTCTGAGTACCATTTGCTGAATGCAAAGCAAAAATGCAAAGAATCTGTATAGCTGATTCTTTCTGTATGTATTTCCATACAGGGACATGTTTCCTTGGAGGCCGCCCAATTAGGCTACAAAAAGTATTCATCCTAAAATTACTTTGGGTGGAAAGCTCATTCAAAAGTAGAATAACATACACAACCATCCCTTGAAAATGCACCGTTTGTCTGAAAATCATCCCCAAAATGATTTCCGTCATTGATATTCACAAGATGTACATTTTCACAAGATCCTGTGCATTATCATATGCTTTTGAATGATCTATTGAATCATACAATTTTGGAATGAATGCTTTTTATAGCCCAATTGGGCACCTCCCATGCATTGTGTCCCATTAAGGACCGCTGTTTAAGATTATTTGAGATTTTAACATTACCCCCGCCTTCACACACACAAGCATGCTATTCAGAAATCCATATTCCAGCTGACACATTAATCAATCATAAATCGGCATCATTTTCAAGCCTTTTGCAAATTTTTTTTGTCATTTACGGCTTTTCTCTTTTTACACTCTGTGATATACATGTACATTTTTATTTGAAAAACACATTGCCAATTTCCCATCAGTAGTGTACGTCACGGGACCATAACGTTTTATGTCTGTAGATTGAATGTATTTACCTTCTGCATTGAACTGATGGAGCTTTTTATCATATGAATTTATGTAGATATCACCACCTTTGTCACAACAAATCCACCATGGACTGAAATCTGTGTCAACTGTGAAAATGTTGTTACCCATGAAATCAATACACAGGAGCTTCTTTTTCAAACTGTTGGTGTATATGAGCTGCTTGTTGTTGGTGGTCAAGTAACTATCAATCATTGGAGCAGGTATTGTTCTGATGAGGGATCCGTCTGGGTTGTGTAGAGATATCAGTTCTTTGTCTTTATAACCCACTGCTATGAGATTGCTGTCATCCACTGCAAGGCATGTTGGTGTGCCATCAGTGTCTGCCTCTTTACCTGGTGCAAAGTGATGATGGAGCTGACAGTCTTCATTTAAGATCTTGACTGCAGACTGAGTAAGGATAATGTGCTGGTCATCCTTATTTATTGCAAGAGCAATGGGATATGTGTCGCTGTCAGGGTCTTCACTTTCCAGTTTACAAATACTGTTTACTTGCATGACTTGACCATTAGGTTTTAGTCTGGTCAGTTTCTGTTGGAATCCGTCTAAAACCACCACATCACCACTGGAAAGTGATGCAATGTCTTGTCCAAAGACATGTGTATCACTCAGCAAATCCCACTTTTCTTTGAGTAGGATTGTTCCAACTTGAACATCAGTGTGAGTCTCCTTGAAACCAATAAACGAGATGTCATGAGTTAGCACATCCGTTTGTTCTTCAGGTTTTACTAGGTGAACATCTTTGTAGTCATGCAGATGGTCCTGCTTAAATGTCAAGACATCGAGGAGGTTTTCCTCAGTCATCTTTTTCTGAGCCATTTTGACTGTTTGTTCTGCTGCTATCATTTCTGCAAGAATCTTAGCTTTTTGCTTGTACGTTACCTGGGCAGTTTGTTTCAGTTGGCTTTCCTCTTGTCTGATTTGCTTGCTTTTCTTCTCTGCAGTTCTGGAGATATGGCTGTAAGTTTCAACAAGCATGTTGTTTAGTCTGTTGTGTAATGATTCCCAGTTTTCATTGTAATGTTTTGTTTGTGAAATTCTTTGTCTGGCGTCTTGTAATGTAAGATCAAATGCTGTGCTGAAATTCACAAAGTGGTGCCTGGGCTCTTTGTGACTTAAAGCTGCACACAGTTTACAGATGAGCTGCTCACATGTGTTGCAGTAGAAGCACAGTTTCTGATTTGGATGGATGCCACATCTTGACTTGTTTTTCTTGGACGCAGCAAGGGCAAACTTTTCTTCTTGCAATTCGGCCAAAGCTGTAATTTTGTGAGTTTTTATTCCATTGAAACGGTGATGTGCATTCTGGCATTCCCGACAGAGAAACTGCTCACAATCGATACATCGTGAAATTGCCTCATATTCTTCATCACATGCCTGACATATGATGACCTCTGTCCCTTCACCTTTCAAGAGCTGTTCCTGCTTTGTTACTTCCTCCACCTGGGAAATCAGAGTGTAGTTGTTGTTCAACTTGGCCACTCTACCTTCTGGCATGATAGTTTCTTTCTGACACAGAGGGCATGTTATCTTGTTACTGTCTGGGTTTTGTCTCATCTTCAGTTCTTGGAGGCATCTGAGACAGAAACTGTGTGAGCAGTCCAGCATCTTGGACTCTTGGTAAAGGGTGTGGCAGATTGCGCATTCCAGATGACCTTGGATGATTGAACCCAGAACTGATGCTGTGGTTGCAGAAGCTGCCATTTTGGATTTCTTTACCTGTAGATAGTGATGAGAGATGAGAAGAGGCTACTCACAATTGTGAACTACGTGTAAGTTTGTTCAGTATGAGTAATCATAGCACAACCATAAAGAAACTCAGTCTTTGTCAAGAATTCACCCAGCAATTTAGTAAAAGTAAGATTATGCTTGATCTAATTTTGTAAGTTATTTTTGGTATAAAGTCTTATTGATTTTACAACCTAGATAAAATATGAAGCAACTTCTAACAAATCACAAGGGAAACTTAAATTACTTAAATTTTGAAAGAATTTTTAAACTGAACAAAGAAAACTGGCAGGAGCGAGATTTGAACCTGCGACTTCAGGAATACCTTACCAGCACTCTACCAACTGAGCTATCTTGCCCTATGTTGGTGGATTCCCAAATTGTCAGTATCTTTGTTCGGGGAGGCGCTAGTCAGAAGTCATAAACCCATAATGCTGTATATGGCCAGGGATCACGCCCAACTTTACGATACAACCTGGGATCATTCAAAGATAACATATAGGGAAAGATAGCTCAGCTGGTAGACCACCGTTACGATATTCTCCAGGTCACAGGTTCAAATCCCACTCCTGCCAGTTTTCTTTGTTCACTTTGAAAATAAAATCAACTTCTGATTTCTTAGGGAGTTTCTGTAATTTAGTTGTGTTAATCTTTCATTTTAGATGTAAAATCAGTAGGTGTACAATGTACTTCTAGTGGAAATTACCAAACTTCCTGTGACCACTCCAAGCCCAAAGTTCCCATACTGATGCCCACTGGAGTCTGAGCCTATTTGATTTGATTTTATTTGATTCGATTTAATTCCATTTTATTTGGTAAATGTGATTAAAAGCACACAAATGATAATACCAAATACCAAAAAATAATACCAAAAAAGTTAAGACTTTGTTCTATTGTGGCCCTAAATCCAGAATGAGATATACATGAAAATCACACAAAAATGCACAATAATAATGCTAAAAAAAAAAAAAATTAAATTGATATCCTAATTTCATTGTTGAAAACAATACTGCTAGTACCATGTCAATTTATTTTACTAAATAATGTTATTGGAGACATTTTGGTGAACTCCTTTCCAAAGCCGGACTCGGATCTTCCCCTGGTGTATGTGAAGTTATGATAGATATACTTTTGAGTTCCAAATCTTACACAACATAAATCAATTGGAACTGCCGTATGCCCATATTCATCAGAATGTTAAATTGAGTGGTGTGTCTACTAAATGAAGAGTTACTTTTCCAATCATATGCACATGAAAAACAAATAAGTGAACAAAATGTCCTTTAGGCTCATTTCGCAGAACTGGTCGCAAATACTTGCTATGGCAGACACTTATTAGTTATAAAACAGTTTGTGGCTAATTTGTGACCTGCTCTGGAAAAGGGTATATTATGTCGCAAAATATCAAAAATTAGTTTTATGTATGATTGGAAAGCCCGCAATGTAAGCTTTCATTTGGTACATGATAGAGCTCTAAAGCCCTTTCTGTTCTGGAGATATCGCGTTTTTGCATATCAATTAGTTCTATGAAGTTTAAATTGCACAACGGAGAAAACGGGCTTTGAAATAGCTAGTTCTGATACACTGCAATTGAACAATGCACTCTAAAAGGGTTACTTTTTCACTTTATTCACTGAAATCAACATTGTTGTGCACCAAAACCTGAAACTTTAGATATTTAAGATGTCATTAAAGACAAAAAACTTAAAATGAATTTTTACAAAAAATTTCACCCTCTCAAAGTTGAAAGGGCCATTACACGTAAATGCATAGCGCGACTTATATCACCTTTTTTTCTGGAGCGGGTCACATTTGGTGCCTGTAGTGTATGGTGCACACACACCTGTACAGTCACATGCCACACCCTGTATTGATTTTGGTCAGAAATGGCTCCTAGATAAATATTCTCTGCAGTATATGTGACAAGGCTTCAGGAACAACTCACCTTACTCTGTATAAACGAGTATCGCTGACACAGTGAAACAAAGAACGTCTACTTTGTGCTTAGCAATGCAGAAAACTATGCTGATTGTGTTTATGGTATGCTGCACATAAAAAATTGCAGCTAGCATTGTTGGGTGGTACCGGGTACGTGTCGGTGCTGCATGTACTTGCTGTGACGTGTCATTTGCACATAGCATTTGCACAGCGCCCTTGCTTGACAGTAATAAAGCTTATCAAATCATTCATTCACCCCACGGTACAGGTATGGGCATTCTAAAGCCGTCTAATTAGGTGTTGGGCTGACAGCCCAACACCTATTGTTGTGTATTTTTTTTTTTTTTTTTTTTAACCATCTTACAAACAGTACAGTGTTTACCATGAAGTGTGAGGTTGGTTCGGATGGAATCCTCCATCTTGTTCTTGGAGAGCTGTCTTATAGTGACGTTGACAAGAAATAAGAAGTTTGAATAATTTAGTTGTTTTATTAGTATCACTGCTTTTCATACATGTTAATGATTTAATTCTTTCATCATGACCAATGCTTTAGTTTTATCTAATCTTCTGCAAATTAAATTAAGTTCTAGTTGATGACCTCCATCAGTATCACCGATTACACGAAGCAAAGGACGTTCTAATTTGTGCTTTGCAATGAAAAAATGATGCCGATTGTGTTTGTATTTGCCGAACATGAAGAAATATGTAGTTTCAGCATTGTTGGGTCGTGTATTTCCTGCTTATGTCTGTCGGTTCCTAGAGCTAGATCAACCTGTTGTGTTAATGTTATGTAAATTTGGACCATTGTGGGTAGCTTTTTTTTATAGCCTTGACGTTTGCCCTGAAGTTGGCATGGAGCAGTCGAACAAAGCATAGAATTTTGTTTTGGGGTGTTTTTTTTGCGGAGCGCATTGTTGCACAATGCAGACCTTTGGGAAAGTTGGTTTGTTTTATCAATGAGAAGTTTAGTGTAGCAGTCTTTGCAACATTAAAGGGTCTCATTAAAGAACTTTTATTTGACTTGAATTTGTAATTTGCACCTCCTTATTCCATTTGCCATCACTTTCAACCTATTTTATATATCCATCTGAGGGTGTGTCGTGACCGTTTTAGAACTGAAATAGATTTTATGCTGATGTGAATGTTCATGTACAAAGCACTGATGTCAGCTTTGGCAATAAAGCCTGAGTGTCATTTTTAGTTTCTGTAAACAAGTTTTTTCTTAGGTAAGTTCTCTGAATTGTTTGTGTGTGTGGTTTTGGTTTGTGATTTTTTTATTTATTTAACTGGCACTCCAGGTTTGGGCAGTTCCTCAATGATAATCTCATGTAAATATTTCTTTTATTTTTACTGGAATAGAGACAACACATATACAAATTAGAATTGCAGATAGCAACAGATATACTGTTTGTGCTCTTTTTGAATTTCACCCCGAAAAATTACTTTGTTTTTTATGCTGATATTTTTCTAGCAATACAAAAGTAATTTTTTTAATGAGACATAAAAACAAACGGACAAAAAAACCACCATGCTTACTTATTGAATAATTATGTGCTAAAGTATTGGTAGCCTGACCTTAATTCTGCATATCTTTATGTCCATTATAGATGTGCAAAAGCAACCAAGAATAAAAGCCTTGCTTGGAGGGTTGCAGTCAACCAAAATTGTACAAGTTGATTTGTTTTAAGAAAACATCGTCAAACAAACCACAATAAAATATGTAAGAAGAAAACAAAATAGAAGACAAAAATCAGTTTGTCAGTGTATCTCTAAGGGTTCTTAGATTTAGTAATCTATATTATAATTATGAGGGCTTGGCGTTTCATAGCAGGTATTTTGATCTGTTATAGATGTAGAGCGTCAGGTTCAGGATCGCAATCCCGGGAAGACTTCGTGTGAAGTCGGGAAGGGGAACTTCTAAATAATTCTTGGACGACGAACCAACAAAGACAGTCGCACCTCAAAGTGTAGTTTGCGAAATCTCTTTAAACTTTATTTGCTTTTCCAGCTCCCAAACTACATCTTTCCTCTTCAACCTCCAAACGCCAACAGACTAAATTCTTTTAAGAACAAGTAAAACTTCAATTGTTATTCAAATTCCTTTTCATAATATTATTCTCGAATTACTTTAACGCATGCACGCACGCACACATCTTTAACGCACGCACACATCTTTAACGCACGCAACGCACGCACGCATGTACGCAGCTGCTTACGTGCCATGCATAATTATAGTTACTTTACAACTCTCTAAGTTATGCACGCACGTCCGCTGCGCACGCAACGCACGCACGCATATGTACGTGCTGCTCTCACGTGTCATGCATACTTATAGTTACTTTTCACATCACTACATAGACAAATTTCACACTTCCGGATTGAAAGTGAGGCTGTGAGTGCTAAACAAACACAATCACTTATTTGAATGCCTTGTTACCAAACATTGACTATTCTAGCGACAGACCCTTTATGTTGTCTGTACCCCAAGCAATATCAATGATACATTGATCAGCTAGAAGTTGAAGGCACATTTTGTCATTTTTTTGGGTTATCAAACTAGTAATGCAAAATGACTGCAAATTTTATTGAATTGCCTCTTTTCCTTCACAAGACCCACATTATTGTAGTTTCCCATCTCAGCCCAGTCAGAAAACAAAATAATTTCTTAAAATAGGATGGTGCACATGATGTAGTTCCTATATACAGTGTGCCTATGAAGTACCATATTCTTACCAAATCACCTTGAATGTTGTGGTCAACCTGACAGCTCTATTGTGTAAACTAGTCTGAATTACTGCTGTTTATTTTGTGTGATTTACCTCTCATTTTTCCCCATAGATATATCTGACATTGTCTGATGACCGTCGCTTGGACAGTTTACAAGGACTGATAGTAAGAAACAATTGACTTCATCAATCTTGTTAGAAAAGCGGAATTTCTTCCTCCATGCTTCCACCATAATTATTATAAACTTATGGACTGGCAATGAGGTCACTATATAGAACAGGTTTATGCACTCCCAGGGACTGTGAGTGACCAGAAGATCAGGGTCCTATTCTGGTCACTCACAGGCCAGAGGGGGGCATAGACTGCACTGGTATTCGAATTATACAGTCCATATGTGTTTTATAACACACTTCTGTCCAAAATATAAAATAAGAAAAGAAACTTTTCAGGGTTCTATAATTGAACTGTTTTAATTCAACAATTAACTCATCAGCAATTCAACAATAAGCAATTAAATTACAATTGAAGGAATGCTTTTAGTTTCCCTAGATTCAGTTTTTGAGTAGCTGTTTACTGATTACATCATATGAGTGTATACTCAGAAGGCATAGTAACCAGTCAAACATTTGGAGTATACTCTGGAAATTATGCGCACGCGATGTCTTGACACACATCTAGCCTAGTTGACACTGATGTAAATTTCATGCACTAGCCTATACTATATAGTGAATCCCATGTGACCGTGTTTCAGCCAACCACTAAAAAGAACCAGCAGGAATTTAAATAACAAACCTGTACTCATCAGTGCACTGTACTGAGCATGACCTCTATGCTAACATGCAGTGCCTTTAAATTCCAAGGCCCAGTTTCATGGAATCTGTAATACCGGATATTTGTGCTTATGGCCTGCAATTCTTTACTAACTCAAGTGAAGAAATTCTGTGATTACCCAGTAAGCAGATAATTATAAGATGTACACATGCACACAAGTAAACATGTCTTGCTAAGCCATGAAATACCCTAAGTGTAAAATTGTCTGTTATAGTCAGCAGAGGTTCCTTGCTTACAGTACGTATTAGCTTGGGCTTACATGTGTTGATTCATTGCCAAAAAACTTCCAAAAGAAACAATTAAAATATAAAAAAACTAATCTATAAAAATAAGTAAATAGTGTACTATATCTGTAAAATGCAAATTGTTTTAATACGGAATATGCCAGTCAAAAGCCATTAAAAACATTTCAGCTGATTTACAATAGAACTAAAGAGATTTCAGTTGCACATCACATCCAAAGTTGATGTATTTGACGGAAATAATTACTTAAAATTGAAAGTGATAAGCTTTATACAAACAGCGTTCAATTTATGCAGATTGCCAAGTATGATGAGAGAATATTAACAGCTTTTTGTTTCTTTTGTGTTTCTTCCTTCTGTAGAACATTATTCAAAACGTCTTAGAGATCCAAGAAACAATGGCAAATGGAGAATCAGGTGAGTCTGTAATTTTCTGAGAACCATTTGCTGCATGTAAAGCAAAAATGCAAAGAATCTATACAGCTGATGCTTTCTGTATGTATTTTCTTACAGTCGTGTCTAAGGGTGCGTTCGAGTAGCTCACCCGGATCGACTCGGGTGAAGGCAGAAGGGTTAGCCACGGAATTTGGGCTAATAGAATGGTCAAACGCCCTCTCCTGTTGATGTCACCTTGCACTTGAGTCTGGCGATTGTGTAGTTACGGGCCCTTCTATATATTTGATCTATTTCAAGTCAAGGTGTTTATTATTCCAAAATGAATTAATTGACCTAAAGAATACTTCTCTCAATTCTAATGACATCATTTTTGTTATTTTGAGCAGTTTCTTGCAGAAGAAAATGCAATTTTCTTACTTGTTTTGCGGCTGGTGTCTTGCTAATCAGTGCAGCTTTTGCCATCTTTATTTTCGTGTTGCATTTTGTCATCTTCATTGTAATTTCAGCCCAAAATTTCCCACACACAAATTGAAAAACCCTGCCCTCTGTCTACAACCTAGTTTGCTAAGTCCAATAACTTAAAAGTGGATTTTGTTCTCTTATAGTATTGTCCTCGCCCTTGAGGTCAGCCATTTTTAATTCCCCGCTCCAATAGAATCTGTGGGTAATTCAAATTAACTACGCATGTGTGTGACGTAATTCCACCAGTGACTCTGCTCCGCGAGCAGGTGGTGGCTGACCTGAGTGAGCCCCGTGTATGACATCAGAGCTAATCGAACGGCACAGGGCTCCGAGTCGACCCGGGTGAGCTACTCGAATGCACCCTAAACTGAAGATCACACAAAAGTCAGTTTTTTTCCTTGCAGGTCGCCCAATCGGGCTACAAAAAGCATTTGTCCTAAAAAAAATTTCATTGGAAAGATCATTTGAAAGTAGGAATACAATAATGTACACATCCATCCCTTGAAAATGCACCTTTTGTCTGAAAATCATTGGCGACATTAATTTTCAGGATGCTAGTTTGGTTGGGAAAAGTCGTATTGTTGGAATTGGCATGGAGGAAGGAATTAGTGTTGCCCTTGGTGCTTTGGTTGTGTACAGGCTGCATGTGTGGATGTCAATGCTTCAGGGTTTTTTTATTTTATTTATTTCTCCGTAAATATTACACTTTGTGGTAGAATTTTTTACACTCAGACCTTGGAAATAGGTCAGGCAACTTAACAAAGAGGTTAGATCTGGGGGGATTGCATGGCAATGTGTGCCTTTAAAGTGAAAGTGAAAATATGATAAAGGTTTCAATGTTACATCCTTAAAAATGGTGTAGAGTTCCTGAAAATGATTTGATGAAAATAGAAACCAGGGAATCATTGTCTTTCTTTTTTAACAAGGAAGCCATACAATTTAATTTTACGGACTGTTTATAGATAAGCAGTGGTTTAGACATACACAGTAAGATAATATTTTATAGTTCCTGATAACAAGATATATACATGTACATAACATGATATTTTCATGAGCAGTGTTTGAAAAGAGGATATATTTTTTTAGGGAGGGGGGGTAGAGTATTATGACATTGGGGGCACCATTAAATTAATGACATACATTGTATCTCGAATATTTACGTACTTACGTATCTTATTCATACACCATGCACTTTGCCAACCAAGGCACAATTTTGCAGAAAAAATCAACTAATGGGGGTGTCACATCCCCATCATACCCCCTCAAGAGATGCCCGTGCATGACATATTAAAAGTTCACTAACTTTTTTTCTGAAAATTGTGCTTTAAATAAAATGAATAGTGGAAAATTAATTTCCTCACATATACTTTTTTTCAGGGGGGGGGGGGGGATTTTTCAGTGGTGACGCTTTCTATAGCCTTTACACATACATCCAAACAGGACACATATCAAGCTAATTATGTTAAGGGCACAGAGAAATGTCCCCATAACTCTGTTCTAATTTCAAATTTACCTTTCAAATAAGAATGCTCCCACTATGTGGTCGATACCTACCCAGTCGTGTTTTACTGACAAGGCTTTGTCTTCTCTATTCCCTTTTCTCTTATAGACTTAAGTTCACATTTGTACATGCAATGACCTTTATCAACATAAGACCTACTAGGACAACAATGATTTCATTGTTGTTTCTTTATCCTTGTGTCCTGAGCAGTAATACAATACATGTACACACCCACCCATACTGTATTCATAAATCGATATTCCAGCTGCCACATTCGTAAATCAGCATCATTTACAAGCCTTTTGCATAAATTTGTGGTCATTTAGGGTTTTTCTTTCTTTCTTCTTACACTCTGTGATATACTTGTATTGTGTCTCCAGAAAAAATCACTGCCAATTTGCCATCAGGAGTGTATGTCATGGGACCATGAGATTTTATGCCTGTAGATTGAATGTATTTACCTTCTGCATTGAAATGATGTAGCTCATCATCAAATGAATTTATGTAGATATCACCACCTTTGTCACAATAAATCCCCCATGGACTGAAATCTGTGTCAACTGTGAAAATGTTGTTACCCATGAAATCAATACACAGGAGCTTCTTTTTGCCACAGTTGGTGTATATGAGCCGCTTGTTGTTGATGGTCAAGTAACTATCAATCATTGGAGCAGGTATTGTTCTGATGAGGGATCCGTCTGGGTTGTGTAGAGATATCAGTTCTTTGTCTGTATAACCCACTGCTATGAGATTGCTGTCATCCACTGCAAGGCATGTTGGTGTGCCATCAGTGTCTGCCTCTTTACCTGGTGCAAAGTGATGATTGAGCTGACAGTCTTCATTTAAGATCTTGACTGCAGACTGAGTAAGGATAATGTGCTGGTCATCCTTATTTATTGCAAGAGCAATAGGATTTGTGTTGCTGTCAGAGTCTTCACTTTCCAGTTTACAAATACTGTTTACTTGAATGACTTGACCATTAGGATTTAGTCTGGTCAGTTTCTGTTGGGATCTGTGTAAAACCACCACATCACCATTAGAAAGTGATGCAATGTCATCTCCATAGATAGGTGTTTCACTCCGTAAATCCCACTTTTCTTTGAGTAGGATTGTTCCAACTTGAACATCAGTGTGAGAATCCTTGAAACCAATAAATGAGATGTCATGAATTGATGGATCTGTTTGTTCTTCAAGCGTTACCATAGGTACATCTTTGTGGTCATGCAAATGGTCTTGCTTAAACATCAAGACATCAAGGAGGTTTTCCTCGGTCATCTTAATCTGAGCCATTTTGACTGTTTGTTCTGCTACTATCATTTCTGCAAGAAACTTAGCTTTGTGCTTGTACGTTACCTGGGCAGTTTGTTTCAGTTGGCTTTCCTCTTGTCTGATTTGCTTGATTTTCTTCTCTGCAGTTTTGGAGATATGGCTGTAAGTTTCAACAAGCATGTTGTTTAGTCTGTTGTGTAATGATTTCCAGTTTTCATTGTAATGTTTTGTTTGTGAAATTCTTTGTCTGGCGTCTTGTAATGTAAGATCAAATGCTGTGCTGAAATTCACAAAGTTGTGCCTGGGCTCTTTGTGACATAAAGCTGCACACAGTTTGCAGATGAGCTGCTCACATGTGTTGCAGTAGAAGCACAGTTTCTGATTTGGATGGATGCCACATCTTGACTTGTTTTTCTTGGACTCAGCAAGGGCAAACTTTCCTTCTTGCAGTTCGGCCAAAGCTGTAATTTTGTGAGTTTTCATTCCATTGAAACGGTGATGTGCATTCTGGCATTCCTGACAGAGAAACTGTTCACAATCGATACATCATGAAATTGCCTCATATTTTTCATCACATGCCTGACATATGATGACCTTTGACCCTTCACTTTCAAGAGCTGTTCCTGCTTTGCTACTTCCTCCACCAGGGAAATCAGAGTGTAGTTGTTGTTCAACTTGGCCACTCTACCTTCTGGCATGATAGTTTCTCTCTGACACAGAGGGCATGTTATCTTGTTACTGTCTGGGTTTTGTCTCGTCTTCAGTTCTTGGAGGCATCTGAGACAGAAACTGTGTGAGCAGTCCAGCATCTTGGGCTCTTGGTAAAGGGTGTGGCAGATTGAGCATTCCAGATGACCTTGGATTGAACCCAGAACTGATGCTATGGTTGCAGAAGCTGCCATTTTGGATTTATTAAGCTGTAGGTAGTGATGAGAGATAAGAGGAGGCTAATCGCAATTGTGAACTACATGTAAGTTTGTTCAGTATGAGTAATCCTAGCACAACCATAAAGTAGGGTCTGTCAATATCAGAATTGTCAATAATCAATATATCGGAGATCCAACATCGATTATATTCGATATATCGATTATACCCACGTACAAGTTAAAGACTAAAGACGGCGCCTGATTTACTGGTTTAGGGATTAATCCACCGCAGTTGTATAGCTTGTCCAAAAAATATCAATGTGCCAGTCCCCAACCAGAACATAACTATAGATACATGTTGGGTACGAGGCATATTTTTCACAATGTCAATTTAAAGGCCGGTTCATACCAAACTCGAATTTGTGACGTCAGGGCAAGTTTTCATGCTTCAAATTCTCAAAAGTTGAACACATTTCGATAAGTGGATTTTTCAACTGATGCCGCAAAATTTGTACCTATTCCGAGACGTGCATGACATGTAAAGCCCCGATCCCACTTACGCGATTTAGTGACAAATTAACGCAAAGTCGATTCGTGTCATTTCGTAATAAATCGCAAACGTGTCGTTATTGAATTCGTTGAGTGTCGTAATTATTCGCAAGACTTCGTAAGCGCGCATCACCACCTGACGTTAAGTTCGCAACAAGTTAGTATATATATCGCAAAATGTCGTAAATGCGTCGTATACGCATCGTGAAGTCGTTAATACCTCGTAACATGTCATGTTAATTTGTAACACTTTCGGTCTGTTTCGTAAACAATTCGTCACATTTCGTATTCGTATTGTAACCATTGCTTATTGGTTTGCAATCAAATTGTGAGAGTTGCAACTGTTTCGTAACCGTTTCGTATAAAATGCACTATAGAGGCCACCCCGCAATGAATCACAATGAATTTCATGTTGCGCTGATTCGTTGTCAAATTCGTGAAAGTGGGATCGGGGCTTATTAGGCACAACTTGTGAAGAATTTTGTAACGATCAACTGCATGTGTATGCAATGGTACAGCGCTGAAGCGTTTCTGATTTTGCCTTATGCGTGCCAATCATCTAGTAACCACGCCTTTGTTTCAACGATACATGCATGATGCATATCCCAAAGTTAACACGTGGAACATCAAGTCTAGTCTGCATCTGGGCCGCGCTGGGAGCTGGAGAGACATGTACAGTACACTGATCATGAATTGCATTTATCAAGCTAAACAAATATTACACACAGGATTCGCTCAAAACAGTAAATTTTTACGGCCTTGTCACTACAAGACAACGGAACTTATTCAAACCAAAAGTAAATCCCCGTCTTCGTATCACATACTCAAGTTTTAATTTAAACCAGCCAGTCACAGCTCAAACATTTTATTTTTAACAAATCTCAGCAATTCGAGTTAGAGCCTCCTGGACATCTGTTGGGGCGGTTTCTTTTGATGTTTGTGTGACACTGATATAGGTGAGATAAGCTGGAATTCACAGAGAACAAAGAGCACGAAACTTCGCCGTTTGGCACGTCACGATAAACCGATATTATTTTTTGGGTTCCCAGTCACAAGCATAATTTGCTGCCGAGTTGTTTTTATCTTACGGCAAATGTTAAAATCAAGTAACACCACCAATGGGAGGTTTATTTTGACGATCTGACACACTTGCAATACTTTCGGAATCAGTCCTCAATATCGATTTTGCGATATCGGCGATATCGAATAATCGAGTAATATCGATACATCGACGGACCCTACCATAAAGAAACTCATTCTTTATCAAGAATTCACCCAGCAATGTAGTAAAAGTAAGATTATGCTTGATCTAATTTTGTAAACTATTTTGGGTAAAGTTTTATTGATTTTACAGCCTAGATAAAATATGAAGCAACTTCTAACAAATCACATGGGAAACTGACGAGGTAATTTTGAAAGAATTTTCAAACTGTACAAAGAAAAATGGCGAGATTTGAACCTGTGACTTCAAAAATACCTTTCCAGCGCTCTACCAACTGAGCTATCTTGCCCTATGTTGGTGGTCTTCCAAATTGTCAGTGTCTTAGTGTTCGGGGATGCACTATAGTCAAAAGTCATAAACCCATAATGCCGTATGGCCAGGGATCATGCCCAACTTTACAATACAACCCCAGATCATTCAAAGAAACATAGGGAAAGATAGCTCAGTCGGTAGAGCACCAGTACAATATACTCCAGGTCGCAGGTTCAAATCCCACTCCTGCCAGTTTTCTTTGTTCACTTTGAAAATACAATCAAATTCTGGTTTATGTTAGAGAGGTTCTGTGTTGTGTTAATTAAGCCCCGTCTGCACTGGCCCTTTTTTAGTAAAACCTACTGAGACGATGGGTTTTTTCCCATTTCAAGTCCAGTGCGGACAGTCCCGTGTCGAAAGTCAAAGTGCAGACAGTGGTCACATTTTACCATTTATTTTACCATCGTCTCGGTAAAACCTTCAAGAACAAAAAATCTAATGCGGACACGGCTTTAGTGTATCATTTTAGATGTAAAATCAGCAGGTGTACTTCTCGTGTAAATTACCAAACTTCCTATGACCACTCCAAGCCCAAAGTTCCCATACTGATGCACACTGGAGTCTGAGCCTACTGCCGAGGATAATACCAAAAAGTTAAAACTTTGTTCCATTGTGGTCCTCATAATACATACAAAACCAGAATGACATTTGCATGAAAATCGCAGACAAATGCACAATAATAATTGCTCAATAATAATTGCTAACAAAAAATTTAATGTCCTAATTTCTTTGTTGAAAATAATACTGATATTACCATGTCAAATTATTTTACTAAATAATGTTTTTGGACACATTTTGGTGAACTCCTTCCCTCAGCCAGACTCGGATCTTCCCCTGGTGTATGTACTTTTGAGTTCCAAATCTTACACAACATAAACAAGTTGGTAGAGTGCCGGTATGGTAACCCGTACCCCTAGAACTATGGGGTATGGTAACCCGGAGGTTGCAGGTTTGAATCCCGCTCCTGCCAGTTTCTTTGTTCACTTTGACAACATAAATCAATTGGAACTGCCGTATCCACGTGTTGGCAATTTTCTTGCACCAAAGCTCCACGACGAAATTTCACTCGCGTAAATAAAATACTTCTATTCTCCCAGTGTTGCTACCTGCCAGAAAATACACTTCCAAGGCAGCCAAGTGTCACACACTGTGCACAACGAACCAGTCATCCTCAAACGCACTGCCTGTGTGGTGCCGAAATCGATGTAGCCCATATTCGCACATAGCGCAAAGGTCATTGCGTCACATTCTACGAGAGCTGCGTGGAACCATATTTAGTTGCTAATTAATTACATGTACTTCACACATGGAGAAAGGTGGTGCGCGAATATTGCCTACTTGTAAATATAGCTATAGGCATGATATGTCCATATTCGTCAGAATGTTAAATTGAGTGGTGTGTCTAAATGAAGAGTTGCTTTTCATTTATTTGTTTTTAATGTGCATACATTAAAAACAAATAAGTGAAAACAATTTCCTTTAAGCTTATTTCACAGAACTGGTTCAAGGGCGGCGGGGCAGGGGTTGCAGTTAATTGCCACCCCAAAATAAACATTTTGAGTTTCTTTTGTTTTCACATTCTGTCTTTATAATTAGTTGGGTGAAAAAACATGAAAAAAATAAACCCTTTTTTTCCCGTAGCATTCCAGGCACGCGTATACAGCGGGCCCTGGCCCCACGCCGTTAGACTATTTATTTGCCACCCCAATAAAAATCGGCTTCCGCTGCCCTTGTGGTTGCAATTAAATTGATACTATGCCAGACACTTGTTAGTTATAAAACAGTTCCTGGCTAATTTGGTGCCTGTATGGTGCACACACCTGTACAGTCACATGCCGCGTACACCCTGGATTCATTTTGGTTAGAAAATGGCTCCGATCCTAGATAAATATTCTCTGCAGTATATGTAACAAGGCTTCAGGAACAACTCACTTTACTCTGTATAAACGAGTATCGCTGACACAGTGAAACAAAGAACGTCTACTTTGTGCTTAGCAATGCAATTATGCTGATTGTGTTTATGGTATGCTGCACATGAAGAATGTACATGTAGTTGCAGCTAGCATTGTTGGGTGGGTACATGTCGGCAGTGTACCTGCTGTGATGTGTCATTTGCACATAGCATTTGCACAGCGCCCTCGCTTGACAGTTAAGCTTATCAAATCACTCATTCACCCCAAGGGTGCACTCCTATGTGTCTCAGGTTCTAATTGCGTCCCGGGTTCTATGCGTCCCGGGTTCTATGCGTCCCGGGTTCTATGCGTCCCGGGTTCTATGCGTCCCGGGTTCTATGCGTCCCGGGTTCTATGCGTCCCGGGTTCTATGCGTCCCGGGTTCTATGCGTCCCGGGTTCTATGCGTCCCGGGTTCTATGCGTCCCGGGTTCTATGCGTCCCGGGTTCTATGCGTCCCGGGTTCTATGTGTCCCGATTGTAGGGAAAGGTTGAGTAATTTTGGGGGCATTGGGTACGTTCGGACAGCGGATTTGAAACCTCTCCAGTTGTAGGCCTAGTCTGTTAACTCACGAAACCCACGTTTTCAAAAACAATACTACTTTATTTTTGATTAAAGAAAACAAAATTTCCGCCTTCGTGCTGGAGGTGCATCTCCTTGATCGGCTGCATCTATGGATCCTTGGACGTTAGCATGGATGTCTTTCAGATGCCTTAGGAATGTCCATAGCGACGGGTGCTTAACGACAACAGTGTCATCAAGTACTCTGTGGTAACCTGTGGAAAGAACAAACAATTGAGTCTACGCATTGCAACAAACATTGTGACCTTACTAATTACAACACGACTATAACAATAACAATGGGTCCATTTTCCCCCACTCTCCCCTTACTCTAGAGGGCTCTACTGCCATATTCTTTTTCCAGTAACAGCATTCAGTTTGTAATATAATTACGTATAGGGGAGCATCGGATGCACTGCATCAACTCCAAATAGTATATAGCTTTACTCCTCGCTTTGATAAAAACAGTTAATTACCAGTAACTTCCCCGATTTATTGTAATATTAGATAATATTGGTGTTTTTCTCTGTATATAATTGTTTGGTCAATGCAATATAATTTTACATAGCCTTTTATATTGGAAAGACAATAAAGGTAGTATTTATACTTGTACTTGTACTAAATAAGGCCCTTATTAACCAAGGGGGAAGTACATGTACATTTTACACCGTACATCTAAGTGTCACCTACAGGCCACCGTAGTATGTTTTTTTTTTTGGTAAATAAGTGACACGGAAGTGAAGAATAGGGCCTACTTGTGAGGGTGGCTAAAAAAAAACTGGGACACATAGAACCCTGGACACATAGAACCCTGGACACATAGAACCCTGGACACATAGAACCCGGGGCACATAGAACCCGTAGAACCCGGGACACATAGAACCTGGGACACATAGAACCCGGGACACATATGAATGACCCCCACCCCAAGGCCCATGGTACAGGTATGGGCATTCTATAAGCCGTCTTATTGTGTAATTTGTAAACTTTCAACCATCTTACAAACAGTACAGTGTTTACCATGAACTGTGAGGTTGGTTCGGATGGAATCCTCCATCTGGTTCTTGGAGAGCTGTCTGATATTGACGTTGACAAGAAATAAGCAGTTTGAATAATTAAGTTGTTTTATTAGTATCACTGCTTTTCATACATGTTAATGATTTAATTCTTTCATCATGACCAATGCTTTAGTTTTATATAATCTTCTGCAAATAAAATTAAGTTCTAGTTAATGACCTCCATCAGTATCACCGATTCCACCGAGCAAAGAACGTCTGATTGTGCTTTGCAATGGAAAAAATTATGCCGATTGTGTTTGTATGCTGAACATGAAGAATGTATGTAGTTTCGGCATTGTTGGGTCGTGTATTTCCTGCTTATGTTTGTCAGTTCCTAGAGCAATATGCTAGATCAACCTGTTGTGTTAATGTTATGTAAATTTGGACCATTGTGGGTAGCTTTTTTTATAGCCTTGACGTTTGTCCTGAAGTTAGCATGGAGCATTCGAACAAAGCATAAAATGTTGTCTTTTTGTTTTTTTTCCGGAGTGCATTCTTGCAGACCTTTGGGAAAGTTGGTTTGTTTCATTAATGAGAAGTTTAGTGTAGCAGTCTTTGCAACATTAAAAGGTCTCAAAGAACTTTCATTTGACTTGAATTTGTAATTTGCACCTCCTTATTCCATTTGCCATCACTTTCAACCTATTTTATATATCCATCTGAGGGTGTGTCGTGACCGTTTTAGAACTGAAATGGATTTTATGCTGATGTGAATTTTCATGTACAAAGCACTGATGTCAGCTTTGGCAATAAAGCCTAAGTGTCATCTTTATTAGTTTTTGTAAACAAGTTTTTTCTTAGGTACGTTCTCTGAATTGTTTGTGTGTGTGTGTGGTTTTTGTTTGTTTTTTATTTTTTTATTTAACTGGCACTCCATGTTTGGGCAGTTCCTCAATGATAATCTCATGTAAATATTTCATTTTTACTGCAATAGAGACAACACATATACAAATTAGGATTGCAGATAGCAACAGATATACTGTTTGTGCTCTTTTAGAGTTTCACCCCGAAAAATTACTTTGTTTTTTTATGCTGATATTTTTCTAGCAATACAAAAGTTATTTTTTTAATAAGACATCAAAACAAACGAACAAAAAAACCACCATGTTACTTATTGAATAATTATGTACAAAAGTATTTGTAGCCTGGCAATAATTCGGCGTATCTTTGTGTGCATTAGATTTGCAAAAGCAACCAAGAATAAAAGCCTTGCTTGGAGGGTTGCAGTCAACCAAAATGTAACAAGTTGATTTGTTTTAATAAAACATTCTCAAACAAACCACAATAAAACATGTAAGAAGAAAACAAAATAGAAGTTTGTTGAGCAGTGTATCTGTAAGGGTTAGGAGATGTAGAAATCTTTATTATAATTATGAGAGTATTTTGATCTGATATAGACAAATTTCACACTTCTCGATTGAAAGTGAGGCTGTGAGTGCTAAACAAACACAATCACTTATTTGAATGCCTTTGTTATCAAACATTGACTATTCTAGCGACAGACCCTTTAAGTTGTCTGTACCCCAAGCAATCTAATGATACATTGATCAGCTAGAAGTTGGAGGCCCATTTTTGTTATTATTTTGGTCATCAAACTAGTAATGCAAAATTACTGCAAATTGAATTGCCTCATTTTCCTTCACAAGACCACATTATTGTAGTTTCCCAGGTCGGCCCAGTCAGAAAACAAAATAATTTCATCAAATAGGATGGTGCACATGATAGAGTTCTTAGTGTGTCTGGGAAGTGGCATGTTCTCACCAAATCACCTTGAATTTTGTGGTCAACCTGACAAGCTCCAATGTGTACGTAAACAATTGTCCTAATTACTGCTGTTTATTTTGTGAGATTTACCTCCCATTTTTCCCCATAGATATATCTGACATTGTCTGATGACCATCACTTGGACAGTTTACAAGGGCTGGTCGACAGTAAGAAACAATTGACTTAATCAATCTCGTTATAAAAGCAGAATTCCTCCTGGTATTATAAACTTATGGACTGGCAATGAGGTCACTAGTACAGGTCTATGCACCCTGAGGGACTGTGAGTGACCAGAAGATCAGGGTCC
The DNA here is from genome assembly GCA_037893225.1 of Hippasteria phrygiana. Lineage (NCBI taxonomy): Eukaryota > Metazoa > Echinodermata > Asteroidea > Valvatida > Goniasteridae > Hippasteria > Hippasteria phrygiana. The sequence continues at coordinate 210,334 of JAZGUH010000125.1, forward strand.
TATTCTGGTCACTCACAGGCCCCTAGGGGCAAGGCATAGACTGTACTGGTAATCGAATTATACAGTCCATATGTGTTTTATAACACACTTCTGTCCAAAATATAAAATAAGAAAAGAAACTTTTCAGGGTTTTATAATTAAATTGTTTTAATTCAACAATTAACTCGTCGGCAATTCAACAATAAGCAATTCAAGAATTAAAGGAATGCTTTTAGTTTCCCTAGATTAAGTTTTTGAGTTGCTGTTTACATCATATGAGTGTATACTCAGAAGGCATTGTAACCAGTCAAAAATGTTGAGTATACTCTGGAAATTATGTGCATGCGATGTCTTGACCCACATCTTAGTTACACTGATGTAAATTTCATGCACTAGCCTATACTAGTGAATCCCACGTGACTGTGATTCAGCAACCAGTGGAGGAATTTAAATAACAAAACCTGTACTCAGTGCACTGTACTGTGCATGACCTCTATGCTAATACATGCAGTGCCTTTAAATTCCAAGGCCTAATTTCATGGAATTTAACACCAGATATTTGCGCTTATGGCCTGCAATTCTTTACTATAAACTCAAGTGAAGAAATTCTGTGATAACCCAGTAAGCAGATAATTATGATATGTACACAGGCAAAATTCCTTGCTAAGCCATGAATACCCCAAGTGCAGAATTTTCTGTTATAGTCAGCAGAAGTTCCTTGCTTACATGTGTTGATTCATTGCCAAAAAACTTGCAAAATAAACAATTAAAATCAAAAAAATTACTAATCTATGAAAATAAGTAAATAGTGTACTATATCTGGAAAATGCAAATTTTGTTTTATAAATACAGTCAAAAGCCGTTAAAAACATTGACTACCTGTACGATTACTACTATCTTGGCTGTATGTTACATCTCTACATTTTACAGCCAACGGCAATTTTACATTTCAACTCATTTACAATAGAACTATAAAGCGATTTCAGTTACACATCACATCCAAAGTTGATGTACATGACGGAAATATTTACTTGAAATTGAAAGTGATAAGCTTTATACAAATAGCGTTCAATTCATGCAGATTCCCAAGTATGATGAGAGAATATTAACAGCTTTTTGTTTCTTTTGTGTTTCTTCCTTCTGCAGAACATTATTCAAAACGTCTTAGAGATCCAAGAAACAATGGCAAATGGAGAATCAGGTGAGTCTGTAATTTTCTGAGTACCATTTGCTGCATGTAAAGCAAAAATGCAAAGAATCTGTATAGCTGATGCTTTCTGTATGTGTTTCCATACAGTCATGTCTAAACTGAAGATCATTCAAAAGTCAAAGTGTTTATAGACACATTGCTATGGTTGGAAAGATCATACAAAAGTCAAAGTGTTTATAGACACATTGCTATGGTTGGAAAGATCATTCAAAAGTCAAAGTGTTTATAGACACATTGCTATGGTTGGAAAGATCATACAAAAGTCAAAGTGTTTATAGACACATTGCTATGGTTGGAAAGATCATTCAAAAGTAGAATAATGCACATAAGCATCTCTTGAAAACACACCGTTTGTAGGAAAATTATTGACAAAAATAATTTCTGGGATGCTATGTCGAGGGGTCTGTAACTCACTGATTCCACATTATTTTGGGGGATTGTTTCATATTTTGTTACAGTACATGGACTGCTACAAATAGTCCAGAATGCTTGAATTGCAAAACTGCACTACTCACATGATATTCAAGTGAGTGTCATGTGACCTTTCTCTGGAGGTGATGATTGAGCTAAGATTTACATTTTTTTTAGTGAGGGCAATTTTGTACTGATTTGTGGCACTTTCTATAGCCTTTGCACATACATCCAAACAGGACACATATACCAACAAACAATATATAACAGACTCTCCTCAACCAAATATTTAAACATTTGACTAATGAATATGTCTTTAACCAAATAAACACAACAGTATTCGCACTAAAAAATCCCTGCATGTTCCCATGCAGTTAACCATGCTGTTTTCACAACTTCTAAATATAATTCATCAGACAAACAGTGCATTTTCAAAAGATGTTTGTGCACATTATTATATTGTTTTTGAATGATCTAATTATATCATACCAATTTTAGGACAAATACTTTTTGTAACGCATGCAATTGGGTGCCTCCAAGGCAATGTGTGTCTTTAAGGGCCCCTGTTTAAGATTGTTTGAGACTTGAACATTTACCCCACCCCCCCCCCCCCCCCCCCCCACACACACACACACACACACAGTCGTGTACCGACCTCCAAACGCGGACGTCCCATTGTTCCTCTTTTGTTTATACTCTAACTTTTGCGGAAGGCCTCCATAGACTTTGTACACACTTCCAATCGCGGACGTATGCTGGGAATCGCGGACGATATTGTTCTCTTTTGTTCTCTGGCATTTTACGTCCGCGGTTTGAATACGCCAACGCGCCCACACACACACAGTCATGTAAACGGGTGCAATCGTGGACCTCCCATTGTTCCTCTTTTGTTTATACTCTAACTTTTTCGGAAGGCCTCCCATTGGTTTTGTACACGATTTTCAATCGTGGACGTTAGGTCAAACGTGGACCCCTTTGTCTACGCCCGAATTCTTTTGTCCTAGGTCCACGATTGCCGGCATATACAAACTCACACACACACACACACACACAGTCGTGTACCGACCTCCAAACGCGGACGTCCCATTGTTCCTCTTTTGTTTATACTCTAACTTTTTCGAAAGGCCTCCCATTGGTTTTGTACACGATTTTCAATCGTGGACGTTAGGTCAAACGTGGACCCCTTTGTCTACGCCCGAATTCTTTTGTCCTAGGTCCACGATTGCCGACATATACAAACTCACACACGTTTGTAAACACCGGCAATCGCGGACCTCCTATTGTCCCTTTTTTGTTTATACTCCCATTAGTTTTGTACACGATTTTCAATCGTGGACCTTGACACAAACGCGGACCCTATTGTCCTCTTTGTTAAAGGTCCACGGTCTAAATAGCTATACAAACGCACACACACACACCCGTGTGTAAATACCTGCAATCGAGGACCTCCTATTGTCCCTCTTAATGTTTGTAATGTAACTTTTTCGGAAGGCCTCCCATATGTTTTGTACACGATTTTCAATTGTGGACCTTAAGTCAATCGTGGACCCTATTGTCCTCTTTGTTAAAGGCCCACAGTTTGAATAGCTATACAAACTCACCCACACACATGTGCGTTTTCCTATACTTATGAGGACCATGAATGGAACCCTTACTTTGTTCCCTTCGTTTTTACCTTTTCCGAACAGCTCCCATAAGGTTTGTACACGAAATTCTCCCGAGGACTCGGCCCAAGTCCTCGGTGTCATTGTTATCCCTAATCCCCCATTGTCCCAAGTCCTTTCTCGTATAGCCTAACCCACTCACACATATAGTCCTGTTTTACTATACAACTGAGGACTCAAGGTGTTCTATTCCATTGTTCCTCGACAAGTCCCATAAGGTTTGTACATGAACACTACTGGGGACTTGGACTCAGATCAGGGACCTCCTATTTGTCCTCCTATATTGTTCATACACCAACTTTTTGGCAAGGGCCCTCATTGGTTTTGTACATGATTTTCAATTAGGACCTTTCTCAGGGACCCCATTGTCCTCTATTGTTAACGGTTTAATGCAAAAACAAACCCAAGCACACTATTCAGAAATCCATATTCCAGCTGCCACATTCATAAATCATAAATCAGCATCATTTTCAAGCCTTTTGCATAATTTTGCAGTCATTTAAGGTTTTCCGTTTTTTTTGTTTTTTTTTGTTTTTTTTTACACTCTGTGACACATACAAATAGACTTGGGATGGTGGGAGACAATAGATACCAGCCATTGCCAATTTACCATCAGGAGTGTATGTCATGTGACTAACACATTTTATGTCTGTAGATTGAATGTATTTACCTTCTGCATTGAATTGGTGGAGTTTATTATATCTATTCTCATATGAATTTATGTACATATCACCACCTTTGTCACAACAAACCCCCCATGGATTGAAATCTGTGTCAACTGTGAAAATGTTGTTACCCATGAAATCAAGACACAGGAGCTTATTTTCTGCATAGTTGGTGTATATGAGCTGCTTGTTGTTGGTGGTCAAGTAACTACCAATCATTGGAGCAGGTATTGTTCTGATGAGGGATCCGTCTGGGTTGTGTAGAGATATCAGTTCTTTGTCTTTATAACCCACTGCTATGAGATTGCTGTCATCCACTGCAAGGCATGTTGGTGTGCCGTCAATGTCTGCCTCTTTACCTGGTGCAAAGTGATGGTGGAGCTGACAGTCTTCATTTAAGATCTTGACTGCAGACTGAGTAAGGATAATGTGCTGGTCATCCTTATTTATTGCAAGAGCAATGGGATATGTGTTGCTGTCAGAGTCTTTACTTTCCAGTTTACAAATACTGTTTACTTGCATGACTTGACCATTAGGATTTAGTCTGGTCAGTTTCTGTTGGGATCTGTGTAAAACCACCACATCACCGGTGGAAAGTGATGCAATGTCATCTCCAGAGATAGGTGTAGGTGTCTCACTCAGTAAATCCCACTTTTCTTTGAGTAGGATTGTTCCAACTTGAACATCAGTGTGAGTCTCCTTGAAACCAATAAATGAGATGTCATGAATTGATGGATCTGTTTGTTCTTCAAGCGTTACCATAGGTACATCTTTGTAGTCATGCAGGTGGTCCTGCTTAAATGTCAAGACATCAAGGAGGTTTTCCTCGGTCATCTTAATCTGAGCAATTTTGACTGTTTGTTCTGCTACTATCATTTCTGCAAGAATCTTAGCTTTTTGCTTGTACGTTACCTGGGCAGTTTGTTTCAGTTGGCTTTCCTCTTGTCTGATTTGCTTGATTTTCCTCTCTGCAGTTCTGGAGATATGGCTGTAAGTTTCAACAAGCATGTTGTTTAGTCTGTTGTGTAATGATTTCCAGTTATCATTGTAATGTTTTGTTTGTGAAATTCTTTGTCTGGCTTCTTTTAAGGTAAGATCAAATGCTGTGCTGAAATTCACAGCGTTGTGATTGGGCTCTTTGTGACTTAAAGCTGCACACAGTTTGCAGATGAGCTGCTCACATGTGTTGCAGTAGAAGCACAGTTTCTGATTTGGATGGATGCCACATCTTGACTTGTTTTTCTTGGACTCAGCAAGGGCAGACTTTCCTTCTTGCAGTTCGGCCAAAGCTGTAATTTTGTGAGTTTTCATCACAATGAAACGTTGATGCGATGTCTCGCATTCCTGACAGAGATAATACTCACAATCCATACATCGAGACATTGCCTCATTCTCTTCATCACATGCCTGACATATGATGACCTGTGACCCTTCACCTTTCAAGAGCTGTTCCTGCTTTGTTACCTCCTCCACCAGGGAAATCAGAGTGTAGTTGTTCAAATTGTCCACTCTACCTTCTGGCATGATAGTTTCTCTCTGACACAGAGGGCATGTTATCTTGTTACTGTCTGGGTTTTGTCTCATCTTCAGTTCTTGGAGGCATCTGAGACAGAAACTGTGAGAGCAGTCTAGCATCTTTGGCTCTTGGTAAAGGGTGTTGCAGATTGAGCATTCCAGATGACCTTCGATTGAACCCAGAACTGATGCTGTGGTTGCAGAAGCTGCCATTTTTTATTTCTTTACCTGTAGATAGTTATGGGAAATAAAAGGAAGCAACTCGCAATTGTCCACTAAGTTTATTCGGTATGAGTAAACCATAGCACATTCAACCACAACTTATTTTTTATAAAGATTTCACCGAGCAATGTAGTAAAAGAAAAATTACGCCCGAGCTTCTGTAATTTATTTTTAGATGTAAAATGATAAAATCTGCAGGTGTTCATGTACTTCTAGTGGAAATTACCAAACTATTGCTCTGACCACTCCAAGACAAAGTTGACATACTACTACCCTTTACTGCAGTCTGAGCCTATGTTATTTTATTCAATTTGACTTGACTCGACTCGACTCGACTCGACTCCATTTGGTAAATGTGATCATAAAAGCACAACAAAAAATCACGGATAACACCAACAAATCTAAAGACTTATTTTCATTGTGGTACATAAAATACAGATTGATAGTACTATGAAAATCAGACCAAGAAACATGTACACTACTTACACCAGGGAATTCCCCTGGTGTATGTGAATTGTTGCCAGAGCTATACACAACATAAATCAGTTGGAACTGTCGTAATGTCTATATTCATCAGAATGTTGAACTGAGTGGTGTGTCTAAATGAATAAGAGTTGCCTTTCTAATCATATGCACATGAAAAACAAAAAAATATGAAACAACAAATTCACTTCAGATTCATTTAATGAAACTGGTCGCATACTACTTATGCCAAACACCAAATTATAAACTTATAATTTGGTACTTGCATGGTGCCCACACTTGTACAGTCACATGCCACACCCTGGATTCATTTTGGTTAGAAATGGCCCCTGCCTAGATAAGCTTCAGCTGCAGTATATGTAACAAGTCTTGAAGAACAACTTACCTTACTCTGTAAAATTCTCACCGACACCACAGTGCAAAAGAACATCTAATTTGTGCTTTGCAATGAAGACATTTGTTTGTGGTATTACTGAACATGACAAACGTACATACACATGTAGTTACAGCAGTGGTGTATTTCCTGCTCATATGTTTGTCAGTTTCTAGAGCAACTGCAAGATCAATCTGTTGTGTTAATGTTATGTAAATTTGGACCATTGTGAGTAGCTTTTTTTTTATAGCCTTGGCATTTGCCCTGAATTTGGCATAAAGCATTCATAGCATATGAAGAATTTTCATGAAAGCATTGTTGCATGAATACAGACCTTTAGGAAAGTTAGTTTGTTTTATTAGTTTCATCACTGAAAAGTTTAGTGTTTCAGTTTGTGCAATTGTCAAAGGGTCTGAGTAAATAACTTATATATTTGACTTGAATTTGCAATGTGCACCTGCATATTATCCCAGTTGACATCATTTTCAACCTTTTTGTGTATATCCATCTGAGGGTGTTTCATGACCATTTTAGAACTTGGTGGATTTTATGCTGATGTGAATTTTCATGTACAAAGCACTGATGTCAGCTTTGGCAATAAAGCCTGAGTGTCATTGTTAGTTTCTGTAAACAAGTTTTTCTAAGGTTAGTTCTCTGAATTGTTTGTGTGTGACTGTATGTGTGGGGGTGTGGTTTTTGTTTTGTATTAATTTCCTTTTTGTTAAAATTTGTAAATTTAGCTGGCACTCCAGGTTTGGGCAGTTCCTCAATGATAATCTCATGTAAATATTTCATTTTTACGACAATAGAGACAATACATATACAAAGCAAGGGCGGCGGAACTGGGGTGGCAGTTGCCACCCCAAAATAAACTAGTGGAGCATATTGGGGTGGCAGTAACATTTGAGTTTCTTTTTTTTCCACATTCTGTCTTTGGTTGGGTGACAACATTTACAAAAATAGAAACCTTTAGCATTCAAGGCGCCGGCCCGAAACCGTTAGACGCTCGCTCCGCTTCGGGTCACTATTTATTTGCTGGCGCAGATTGGTGAGGGGGGGGGGGGGGGGGGGGGGGGGGCGCTGCGGGGCGCTGCGGGGCACGTACCCCCCGGGAAATAAATAAAGAGGGGGGGGGAGTGCAACCTCCTTAAAAATTTACCAGCGGCGATATTAAACATCTGCTGTTTCTACATTTTGGCATACTTGAAAAAACTATACTAAAAATGCAATAAGAAGAATTATGAATCATGTCATAGAACTGAAACCGTCTTTTAAGAGAAATCAGGAATATTTCCTGGAGCCCAGGGATTTTAACTCCATCTCAACATCTAATCCCCTTGTGCTAAGTTTATTGCAGGTGAAATGGCCACAACCAGCAGGAAACAATTGATCGCTTGACTGAATGACATATAAAAAATGTGCCCAAATCCTTTTTGAGTGGCCTGAAGGCACACATTTTTTTTCAATAAATATAATATTCAGTGCCCTATTTGTTCATGTCCAGTAATAAAACCATGTATTATTCTTTTTTATCGTTGAAATTGGTGCAAAAACATGGCTAAAATAATGGCTAAAAATAATGGCTAAAATAATGATATACATGTACATGTATGTTCTCCATATAATCTTAACAACTTTTGCTAAAAAGAAAATCAGGTGAAAGTGGCCAGGAAACGCCTCAGATTGCACCACAGAACATACAGAATCCAAAAAAATTTTGCGGCCCTTGGATGTTGTTTGGGAAAAAATAATTCGTGCGCCGGACCCCACACCGTAAGGACTTTGCGCTTCGCGATCCCAATTAAAAATTAAGGGCAAAAACTGCAAAAAAATAGGCCTACAAAATGGTGGAGGGAGAAACTTAGTTTTTTTAAGTCATGACATGGCAAAAATAATAGCTAAAATAATGATATATATAGTTTCCATATAATCTTCACAACTTTTGCTAAAAAGAGGTCAGGTGAAAGTGGCCATTAGGAATCGCCTCAGATTGCACTACGGAGCATCCAGAATTCAAAGCCCTTATACAGACCCCACGCCGTAAGCAATATAAAAGTTATTCACTCTGAATGAGACATAAAAAAAAATCCACCCACACTTAAGAATAATAACGTTACAAAAGTATTTGCAACCCAACAGTAATTCGTGTCCAATGATGATGACAGGACATTGGGATTCTACAGGCGGCTTGCAAAGAGACTAGCTGCTCAGAGAAAAGCTGACAGGGTGTATGCGTTTATCGTGGTCTGCACGTCTACTCAGACGTACCTGTAGAGTATGCTCATTACAAAGTTGAAGAAACTGCTTAATTACCACATGGAAATTTGAACAGGATTTTAGAAATTATAGCACTTGAACACAGTCTGTAGACCAGCTTTTGCAAGCCTTTGTCTGCAGACTATAGCTGCTCATTATATAGCGGCCACTGAGATCGTTTACAGATATCTACAGACTTTTGACTTTCCAGTGATTAACATATATGCTTTGAGAATGCCATAAATCAAGGACACAAATACACACAGTACTCATATTATTTCCAGTTGTAAAGATCTGATTATTTCCACTGACTTGATACACAAATTAGAATTCCGCTCAGAAATGTAAAAATGTAAAAAAGTACAAAAATACAAACAAAATGGTAAGTCACTATAACTCAGTCAAGCCTACTACAAATTTTTCTTTAAAAGTGCACGTATCACTGAATGTTCCACTTTAATACGGTAAATGCAACTTATACAATAAGCACTTCGTTGTATGTATTAATGCATGTGTTCACATTGTTTCGCATAGGCCTATGCCAAAAGTTCCACTCAGGGGTTTGACGAACCCACCAGTCAGGGCAGGGAACGGGCCTGATGTCGTTAGAAAAGAAAAATATCTTCATAAGAGTTAATTTTTGCCACAATAGAGTACCGAAGTGATGATCATCGACATCAATCAATGCAATGTTTGGAACCAGAATACATTCTAAACTGCATGGACGTGTTTGGAACCATTGCCGGGGCAACTGACGTCGGACTTCGGTACCCATGTAATGTATACATTGAGAGCATGTTTTTGTTTCTTTGTGATAGGCACATGTAGACATTTTGTGCTTTCATTGTCATTGAATGTAAATAACACCAGTACTTAGAGACAGTACAGTACTGTACTGTACGTGACCTTTATGCTAATATATAGTGCCTTTAAATTCCAATGCCCAATTTCATGGAATCTGTAATGATAAATCTCTGCACTTTCTGTGCTAACTGAACAAGCAAAGAAATTCTGTGGTAACCGCAAAAAATCCTTAGTTATAGGATGTACACATGTGCACAAGCCAACATTCCTTGCTAAGCCATGAAATGGTAACTGTATTCCTTGCTTATCGTAAGTAGAGCCATTAGGTTGGGGCACATGTGTGTAAATTCATTGGCCCTAAAAACAGTTCAAAATGATTTTGAATGCACCCTCTAGGGGGTATAAGGGCATTACCAAAAAACTTGCAAAAGAATCGAATAAAATCTGAAAAATTACTAATCTCAAAAGTAAATGTAATTAGTATACTATAATCTGTAAAATCCAATTGTAAAAAATAGGCCAGTCAAAAGTCATTAAGTAAAACACATCTGACTACCTATACTACATGTATCTTGGCTGTTACATCTCTACATTTAACAGCCAACAGCAGTACATGTATTCACCTCATAAATAGAACTAAAGAGATCTTGGATATGTGGGTCATTCCATGAAGTTGCATCGGTACACTTTTTCACACAAGTTGTGAAATGTTGAGGATTTCTTCACATTCACAGTTATTTATTTACCCAAAACAGATTATGTGTGTCCGAGCAGCACTAATATAGGCCTATACCCAATTCACAACATGAATTTTACAAATCATATGTATTTTCTTTATACACGATAAGGATAAACTATCACACCGTAACAGGTGTCTCTGTGTTACATGTGAAACCATGCCAGTACCTTATTTTTGCCATATCTTAAGAACTTTCTTCAACACTTTCTTCAACACTTTCTTTACTAAACCACGTCATTCTGTGTACATGTACTTATTACAGACAGCAATATTTAACAAATGGAAGTCAGACGTTTGCAATTGAAATTTACAGTGATATGGTACAAATAAGCTATGGGATTTACATGTAACATGGACACCGGTGTCTATGCTACATGTGAAATCCACAAAAATATATCATATTTTATGCCTCATATATACTGAAGAGGTCTGATTTTCATATCTTTCCATTAGAGATATATATCCTTAACTACCGGTAGTTCATAAAATGCAGACATGTTCAAGGCAAATCAATGGAAATATGTCAGAAAATGTGTTTTACGGTTTCACATGTAACACGGACACCATTTCTTTTCATTCACAGAATGACCCATAGGCCTATATCTACCAGCTTTCTTAGAAGAATTGCAAGTTTCATAAGACATGTACTTATAAGTTTATAAAATTAGTAACAATTAGACGAATTAATAAAAGCAGAGAGAATATAATGACATTTTAAGGTGCTGGTTTCACATGTAACATGACACCAAATTTGGAGGAATGTCACACACACATTTTGACTTTATTTCATCGAGTGTGAAAAAACAATCCAACGAATCCCTTGTTGGACTAGTGCAACTACTAATTGCAAGTGTGCATGAACAACTTATCAAGATCAGGGAAAACTGATAAAGGTAGAACATATATTTGTTAGGGTTTAAATATATTGCCCTTTTTGGCAAAATGTCACACTTTATGTACCCAACTTTATGGAATGACCCATATACATGCTGTTTTCACAACTTCTGAATAAATTCATCAGACAAACGGTGCATTTTCAAAAGATGTTTGTGCACATTATTATATTGTTTTTGAATGGTCTAATCAAATCATACCAATTTTAGGACAAATACTTTTTGTAACGCATGCAATTGGGCACCTCCAAGGCAATGTGTGTCTTTAAGGGCCCTGTTTAAGATTGTTTGAGACTTGAACATTTACCCCCCCCCCCCCCCCCCCACACACACAGTCGTACTTCCCCAATACGTCCGAGAACAATGCTTTGTGTTTCCTATTGTTCCTTTAATATAACCAACCCCCATAGACTAAGCACGTATCCTTACGTTCGAGGACCGATTTCAACAAAAGACTCTACGTTCGAGGACTGAAAGGTTTCTTTGTGTTTCCTTTCTTCTCTTAGTGTCCTCGGAGGTATATACAGTGCACATGGGGGAACATGGATTTCTAAAGACTTCGCTCTGGGGTCCATTGTTCTATTGTGTTTTGTGCCCCAGAGGAAATGGTGTGTACGGGCACCCATTGTCCCTCTTTTGCTTATACTTTAACTTTTTCAGAAGGCCTACCATATGTTTTGTACACGATTTTCAATTGTGGACCTTGAGTCAATCGTGGACCCTATTGTCCTCTTTGTTAAAGGTCGACGGTTTGAATAGCTATACAAACTCACCCACACACATGTGCGTTTTCCTATACTTATGAGGACCATGAATGGAACCCTTCTTTTGTTCCCTTTGTTTGTACTTTTTCCGAACAGCTCCCATAAGGTTTGTACACAAAATTCTCCCGAGGACTCGGCCCAAGTCCTCGGTGTCATTGTTATCCCTAATCCCCCATTGTCCCAAGTCCTCTCTCATATAGCCTAACCCACTCACACATATAGTCCTGTTTTACTATACTACTGAGGACTCAAGGTGTTCTAATCCATTGTTCCTCGACAAGTCCCATAAGGTTTGTACATGAACACTACTGGGGACTTGGGCTCAGATCAGGGACCTCCTATTGTCCTCCTATTGTTCATATTGTTGTGTTTGTACGTCAATAATTGACTCAATAAATGGAGAGACATCAGGGATACTTTTCTGGTTGCGTCGTGTTATATTCACAGGAAAAGTCAGGGTCACATGACACATTACCGTATGTACGTTTTAGGATAAACATTGCTGCGTACAATGACGTCATACCTTAGTTGCTATAAATAGGCTGCATATTCTGCATACACTACATCTTCTCCCCCCTTAAATGAAAACCATGCCAAACAGAATTAAACAAAACATGTATTGTTGTCTACACAATACCTTTGACTAAAACAAAAATGTCAACAACACACTTGGTTGCATAAAAAAAAGAATGTCTGTAAGAACGATCCTTCTCTTTTCCTTAATCCAAGTCCCTGGACCAAAATGTACGCATTTGAATAAAAACTGGCATTTTATCCGTTTTTACATGTGAAATGATGAGTACCGGCCTCACAATTTCACTGCAACTGTTTTGTTTCAAAAAGAAAAACAAAAATTATCAACTTTGTCTTTTCTTTTAACTGAGTAACAAGTAACGAGTTAAGTAAACGGCATAAACACTCAAAAATACAGTGTATGAAACCTTAACTTCAGGTTTCTGTCACCCAATCCTTAGAGTCTTTTACATAGTCTCAATGAGTCTCTCTGGAGGTTTGCTGACTCTGGAGGAATGGCGTAGGGGTTTAGGTGAAGCACTGGGATTGGCAGTTACGGTCGGTGCTGTGGCATGGGAACGTTCAGCCCGAGGAATGTGCGAATTAACGACCGGAGTGTCCTGCGCGGTCGGGGTGAATGCGGGAACAGATGCAAAGTCAGAGATTTCTGCATCCTGATGGACTGAGGTATTTTTTCCATTCTGAGAGTTCTGATGACTAGTCGAAGACAATTCAGCTCTCCTCATTAGATCAACGTGCCGTTTCCATACCCTGCCATCTTGCAAAATCACGACATAAGACTTTGGTGCTGTGCGCTCTGCGACTGTGGCAGGCCACCAAGTCTCCTTTCGACGGAAATCCTTAACCAGAACCTCCTCTCCCGCATAAAACTCGCGGAGTCGGGGCTGTCTGTCGTGGTGCAACTTTTGATTGCTCTGCATGTTGACCACTTTGCGTTCCAAATCCGGGCGTAGCATAGACAAACGAGTATGCAGTTCCCGTCCTAGGAACAAACTAGCAGGAGTGTGACCGGTCGTCGAGTGCTTTGTTGTGCGGTAGGTCAACAAGAAACTGTCAATACGTTGTTGCAAACTTCGACCACTAGGTTTGCTGGAACTAAGAGCGCGTTTGAATGATTGGACCATACGCTCTGCTGCACCATTACTCGCGGCGTGGTATGGCGCAACACGAATCCCATCCTCGCCGCCACTGTTGTGTTTGTACGTCAATAATTGACTCAATAAATGGAGAGACATTAGAGATACTTTTCTGGTTGCGTCGTGTTATATTCACAGGAAAAGTCAGGGTCACATGAAACATTACCGTATGTACGTTTTAGGATAAACATTGCTGCGTACAATGACGTCATACCTTGGTTGCTATAAATAGGCTGCATATTCTGCATACACTACACATACTGTAACTTTTTGGCAAGGGCCCTCATTGGTTTTGTACATGATTTTCAATTGGGACCTTTCTCAGGGACCCCATTGTCGTCTATTGTTAACGGTTCCCTATTGAATGCAAAAACAAACCCAAGCATACTATTCAGAAATCCATATTCCAGCTGCCACATTCATAAATCATAAATCAGCATCATTTTCAAGCCTTTCGCATAATTTTGCAGTCATTTAAGGTTTTCCTTCATTTTTTTTACACTCTGTGATACACATACAAATAGACTAGGAGAAAATAGCCACCAGCCATTGCCAATTTACCATCAGGAGTGTATGTCATGGGACCAACATATTTTATGTCTGTAGATTGAATGTATTTACCTTCTGCATTGAAGTGATGGAGCTTTTTATCAGATGAATTTATGTAGATATCACCACCTTTGTCACAACAAACCCCCCATGGACTGAAATCTGTGTCAACTGTAAAAATGTTGTTACCCATGAAATCAAGACACAGGAGCTTCTTGTTGCCACAGTTGGTGTATATGAGCTGCTTGTTGTTGGTGGTCAAGTAACTATCAATCTTTGGAGCAGGTATTGTTCTGATGAGGGATCCGTCTGGGTTGTGTAGAGATATCAGTTCTTTGTCTGTATAACCCACTGCTATGAGATTGCTGTCATCCACTGCAAGGCATGTTGGTGTGCCATCAGTGTCTGCCTCTTTACCTGGTGCAAAGTGATGATGGAGCTGACAGTCTTCATTTAAGATCTTGACTGCAGACTGAGTAAGGATAATGTGCTGGTCATCCTTATTTATTGCAAGAGCAATGGGATATGTGTCGCTGTCAGGGTCTTCACTTTCCAGTTTACAAATACTGTTTACTTGAATGACTTGACCATTAGGTTTTAGTCTGGTCAGTTCCTGTTGGTTTTTGTTTAAAACCACCACATCACTGGTGGAAAGTGATGCAATGACATGTCCAGAGCTACATGTAGAGATATGTGTCTCACTCAGTAAATCCCACTTTTCTTTGAGTAGGATTGTTCCAACTTGAACATCAGTGTGAGTCTCCTTGAAACCAATAAATGAGATATCATGAATTAGTACATCTGTTTGTTCTTCAGGCTTTACTAGGTGAACATCTTTGTAGTCATGCAGGTGGTCCTGCTTAAATGTCAAGACATTGAGGAGGTTTTCCTCGGTCATCTTAATCTGAGCCATTTTGACTGTTTGTTCTGCTACTCTAATTTCTGCAAGAATCTTAGCTTTTTGCTTGTACGTTCCCTGGGCAGTTTGTTTCAGTTGGCTTTCCTCTTGTCTGATTTGCTTGATTTTCTTCTCTGCAGTTCTGGAGATATGGCTGTAAGTTTCAGCAAGCATGTTCCTTAGTCTGTTGTGTAATGATTCCCAGCTTTCATTGTAATGTTTTGTTTGTGAAATTCTTTGTCTGGCTTCTTTTAAGGTAAGATCAAATGCAGTGCTGAAATTCACAACATTGTGATTGGGCTCTTTGTGACTTAAAGCTGCACACAGTTTGCAGATGAGCTGCTCACATGTGTTGCAGTAGAAGCACAGTTTCTGATTTGGATGGATGCCACATCTTGAGATGTTTTTCTTGGACTCGGCAAGGGCAAACTTTCCTTCTTGCAATTCGGCCAAAGCTGTAATTTTGTGAGTTTTCATCATAGTGAAACGTTGGTGTGCTTTCCAACATTCCTGACAGAGATACTGCTCACAATCCATACATCGAGACATTGCCTCATTCTCTTCATCACATGCCTGACATATGATGACCTGTGACCCTTCACCTTTCAAGAGCTGTTCCTGCTTTGTTACCTCCTCCACCAGGGAAATCAGAGTGTAGTTGTTCAACTTGGCCACTCTACCTTCTGGCACGATAGTTTCTCTCTGACACAGAGGGCATGTTATCTTGTTACTGTCTGGGTTTTGTCTCGTCTTCAGTTCTTGGAGGCATCTGAGACAGAAACTGTGTGAGCAGTCCAGCATCTTGGGCTCTTGGTAAAGGGTGTGGCAGATTGAGCATTCCAGATGATCTTGGATTGAACCCAGAACTGATGCTGTGGTTGCAGAAGCTGCCATTTTGTATTTCTTCACCTGTAGATAGTTATGGGAAATAACAGGAAGCAACTCGCAATTGTCCACTAAGTTTATTCGGTATGAGTAAACCATAGCACAACCACAACTTATTTTTTATAAAGATTTCACCGAGCAATGTAGTAAAAGAAAAATTACGCCTGAGCTTCTGTAATTTATTTTTAGATGTAAAATGATAAAATCTGCAGGTGTTCATGTACACAATGTACTTCTAGTAGAAATTACCAAACTATTGCTCTGACCACTCCAAGACAAAGTTGACATACTACTACCCTTTACTGCAGTCTGAGCCTATGTTATTTTATTCAATTTGACTCGACTCGACTCCATTTGGTAAATGTCATCATAAAAGCACAACAAAAAATCACGGATAACACCAAAAAATCTAAAGACTTATTTTCATTGTGGTACATAAAATACAGATTGATAGTACAATGAAAATCAGACCAAGAAACATGTACACTACTTACACCAGGGGAATTCCCCTGGTGTATGTGAATTGTTGCCAGAGCTATAGACAACATAAATCAGTTGGAACTGTCGTAATGTCTATATTCATCAGAATGTTGAACTGAGTGGTGTGTCTAAATGAATAAGAGTTGCCTTTCTAATCATATGCACATGAAAAACAAAAAAAATATGAAACAAAAATTCACTTTAGATTCATATAACCCTTTCGCTACCAGGAGAAATAATGCACTCATTACCTCAATACCAGTCCCCTTTGTAAAAATGTCATTGTATGGCGCCCTCGTAATTCAGCGAGGAGAAAAGCCGATAAGATCTAACACATTATGTGAACAGGATGGACCCGCCAATCTCACCCCCCCCCCCCCCCATTCAAGGTTGTGTGAAATTGGGTGTGCAGGCAAACCGGCTAATTCTCCCACCCCTATCAACATTGCATGGGGGGTAGGGGGGGAGGGAGTGGGGGGGGGGAAGGATGGGGGGGAGGATGGGGGGGGGGCTGGTATGGGGAGGGAGGGAGGGGCGGCGAGGGGGAGGAGGTGGAGAAACAATTGTTTATATTCACATAACTGTGATCTGGAATGTTTCAAACTACAGTGCACGCAGATGCGAGATCGACTTTTTGTCGATAGGGGCACTATTCACATTTTCGCCATGCAACATGAGCTTGGTGCCAAAAGGAGCCACGGTAAGGAAGTGGCGTGGAACTTTGGTGCCAAGCGGAGCCCATGGTAGTGAAAGGGTTAATGGAACTGGTTGCATACTACTTATGCCAAACACCAAATTATAAACTTATAATTTGGTACTTGCATGCCCACACCTGTACAGTCACATGCCACACCCTAGATTCATTTTGGTTAGAAATGGCCCCTAGATAAGCACTGCAGTATATGTGACAAGTCTTGAAGAACAACTCACCTTACTCTGTAAAATTCTCACCGACACCACAGTGCAAAGAACATCTACTTTGTGCTTTGCAATGAAGACATTTGTTTGTGGTATTACTGAACATGACAAACGTACATACACATGTAGTTACAGCAGCGGTGTATTTCCTGCTTGTGGTTGTCAGTTTCTAGAGCAAATGCTAGATCAACCTGTTGTGTTAATGTTATGTAAATTTGGACCATTGTGAGTCGTTTTTTTTTTATAGCCTTGGCATTTGCCCTGAATTTGGCATAAAGCATTCATAGCATATGAAGAATTGGTTTTTTCATGAAAGCATTGTTGCATGAATACAGACCTTTAGGAAAGTTGGTTTGTTTGATTGTTTCATCACTAAAAAAGTTTAGTGTTTCAGTTTGTGCAATTATCAAAGGGTCTTAGTAAAGAACTTTTATTTGATTTGAATTTGCAATGTGCACCTGCTTATCCCAGTTGACATCACTAATTTCAACCTTTTTGTGTAGGGTGTTTGATGACCATTTTAGAACTTGATGGATTCTATGCTGATGTGAATTTTCATGTACAAAGCACTGACGTCAGCTTGGGCAATAAAGCCCAAGTGTCATTGTTAGTTTCTGTAAACAAGTTTTTCTAAGGTTAGTTCTCTGAATTGTTTGTTTGTGGGTGACTGTATGTGTGGGGGGGTGTGGTTTTTGTTTTGTTTTGTTTTGTTTTGTTTTCCTTTTGTTAAAATTTGTAAATTTAGCTGGCTCTCGAGGTTTTGGCACTTTCTAAATAATAATCTCATGTAAATATTTCATTTTTACGACAATAGAGACAATACATATACAAAGCAAGGGCAGCGGAACAGGGGTAGCAGTTGCCACCCCAAAATAATCTTGTGGAGCATATTGGGGTGGCAGCGCCACCCCAATATGCTTTAAGCAGTTTTAAGTAGTACATTTGAGTTTCTTCTTTTTCCATCACATTCTGTCTTTGGTTGGGTGACAAACATTTAAAAAAAGGAACCTTTAGCATTCAAGCCATGCGTTACAGCAGGCCCCGGCCCCATGCCATTAGCCGCGCTCCACTCCGCTTTGGGTCACTATTTATTTGCAGGCGAGGATCGGAGGGGTGGGGGGTGGGGGGGTGTGTTTGCGGGGGGTGCCACGGGGGCATGTCGCCCCCCCCCCTCCCCCTCCCCGGTAAATTGAGTAATAAAAAAACGGGGAAAATAAAGAGGGGGAGGGAGCGCAAACCTCCTGCTGTGTCTACTTTTTGGCATACTTGAAAAAACTAGAATCAAAATGCAATAAGAAGAATTATGAATCATGTCATAGAACTGAAACCCTCTTTTAAGAGAAAACCGGAATATTTCCTGGAGCCTTTGGATTTCAACTCTCTCCATCTCAACATCTAATCCCCTTGTGAGAAGTTTATTGCAGGTTAAATGGCCACAACTAGCAGGAAACAATTGATCACTTGACTGAATGACATACTAAATGTGCCCAAATCCTTTTTGAGTGGCCTGAAGGCACACATTTTGTTTTCAATAAATATAATATTCAGTGCCATATTTGTTCATGTCCAGTAATGAAACCATGTATTATTTTTGTTATCGTTGAAATTCGTGCACAAACATGGCTAAAATAATGGCTAAAAATAATGGCTAAAATAATAATATATATTCTCCATATAATCTTAACAACTTTTGCTAAAAAAAACAGGTGAAAGTGGCCAGGAAACACCTCAGATTGCACCACGGAACAACCAGAATCCAAAAAATGTTAGGCCATATGGAAACCTTTGGGGAACTAAGCCTGCGAGAGTTTCCTTCACGCTATATCCCAATGGCAAACTGCTGGAAAAAAGTGTTGTTTTTTTCATCTTTCGTCATTGTAGGAATATTTTTCATAATATCTCTTAGTTCTGGGAGGATAACAAAGCTTAGATACTATACTTTCAGAAAATATCCAATAGAATGACATTTCTCATCATTTAGGCTCGCCAATTTCATGATAAATATCACTTTTCGTCAAAATCGGGCTCGGTTTCTGTGTGAAATCCTATTTTTGTACGTAACTCCCGACTTCAACTCGTCATAATATTAAATAGCGCCATCATGCGGCTTAGTTCCAAAGAGTGTATCTTCAGCAAGCCTTTGCTCAACTAATCATGCAAGAATCATTTTGATTGGTTCAGGAAAACACTCGCCCATCTTTTTAACAAAAGAAATACCCATCCAAACTTGGCGTTACTCGTGGCTCGGCTGGCAATGACTAGTGTTTTCACGTGCGTTATGAAGTGCACGCTTCTGGGCGCGCTGTACGTACATGTATACACACGCGCACGCACACATACATGTGCACCAATGCACATTGAGGACATACTTAGTATTCTATCAAATAGAGGCCATTTCTATCATGCGAGTGTTGTCTATCAAATTGAGGACACCATACAAAAAATGGCATGTTTGTGAAAAATAGAGGCCCTTTAGGCGTATGACATCATGTCTTATCATTTGATTCCCGATATTGTCTTTCTGTACGAAAGGTACTTCATGTCCTATTTTAATAACTTATTTCAACAGATTATCGCGCTCAACTGATGGTCATTGTTCTCCTAATCCAAATAGGCACGAGACTATTAATTGCCTCCCAGCCAGCGCACAAGATGGCCTCAATATGATACATGTCTGATGGCTTTCAGTTTCGTAATATCTTCTGAAATCAGTGAGCATCCCTAGCTATGTGGTGCACACTTTGCATTTCTTAAGTGGTTGCCTGTATTGAGCAACTGAGCACTAATTCTGCTCCGACAAACTTTTTGAGTGTCCGTTCACAAGGCCAAGAATACCCTTAACGTTAACTAGAACGGCCATTGAGCTTCATTGTGTTCCTGCAAAAGTCTTTAATGTTCCTCCACGTTCGAGTCTGAAGTGCCACAGGACAGCTTGCTTCAATGTCAAATTTGCCAGGAAGTGTCCTCATCAAGAAGAATCTCTGTAAGCCCTCCGTGACGTCTCTCTTCTCCCGTGCAGTCCAGGGACGCGGCTTCACTCGTCCAGATATTGGAGGTGGCCGACTACTGGATGGGACACTGGTATCACACGGTCCTATAACGCACAGAAAACATGATAATTAAGGCACTTAATCCTTCACTGTTGGCGCAGCCACCTTATACAGACAGACAGACAGACAGCCAGACTGACAAATGGAGACAGAAAGACAGACGAAGACAGCCAAACAGACAGACCAAAACAACTTACTTCTATCACTGGAATCATCATTCGAGTCGCAGTAGTCCGAGGTATCGCTGCAGTCCTCAGTCTTGAAGCCTTCTACAAATATAGAAAGAAAGGATCAATGCATTTTTTGAGGGCAAGTTTGCAATTTCATGGGGGGGGGGGGATAGGATAGGATAGGGAGTTAGAAGGGGAGGGGACAGAATGGGGAAGGGTTGGAGGCAGTTAGGGCCGGGGTTGGAGGGAAGGTCGGAGAGGAGGGTCGGGGGGAGAAAAGGTGGGATAGGGGAGGGAGAGTGTCTGCCAGCTAGACAGTATTTACCTCTAGTCACGGGTAACTCTTGCAGTGATTTGTCAGGCCGGGATGCCACGTCTCTCTTCTCTCGTGCAGTCCTGCGACGCAGCTTCATTCGTGCAGATATTGGAGGTGCCTCACTAGTGGATGGGACACTGGTTACACCCAGTCCTATAACACAGAAAATTTTTGGCGCAGGTACCTTGTTCCATCAGACAGACAGACAGACAGCCCTACTTATGAGAGGACCATTCTGCAAATTTGTGTCTGTTCATTGTGGGGTGTGTACCAATGCACATTGTGGGTAGCACATTGGGCTGTACTCACAAACAGCACATTGTGGGTTTTGCATTGTCTTGTGCTGTCTGTCACAGTGGGGTTTAAATTCATGTCTGTACTTATGGGGCTGTGATGTCCAACACTGCGGGCATCCCATGTGTACTGGGACATGTCTGTACTTAAGGGGCTGTGATGTCCAACACTGCGGGCATCCCATGTGTACTGGGACATGTCTGTACTTATGGGCCTGTGATGTCCAACACTGCGGGCATCCCATGTGTACTGGGACATGTCTGTACTTATGGGGCTGTGATGTCCAACACTGCGGGCATCCCATGTGTACTGGGACATGTCTGTACTTATGGGGCTGTGATGTCCAACACTGCGGGCATCCCATGTGTACTGGGACATGTCTGTACTTATGGGGCTGTGGTGTCCAACACTGCGGGCATCCCATGTGTACTGGGACATGTCTGTACTTATGGGGCTGTGGTGTCCAACACTGCGGGCATCCCATGTGTACTGGGACATGTCTGTACTTATGGGGCTGTGCTGTCCAACACTGCGGGCATCCCATGTGTACTGGGACATGTCTGTACTTATGGGGCTGTGATGTCCAACACTGCGGGCATCCCATGTGTACTGGGACATGTCTGTACTTATGGGGCTGTGATGTCCAACAATGCGGGCATCCCATGTGTACTGGGACATGTCTGTACTTATGGGGCTGTGATGTCTAACACAGGGGGCATGTCATGTGTCATGTACTAACTAGGACATGTCCTGTTCCAAAATGGCCGCCCCTTGTTTTCAAGATGGCTTTCACCGGCAGTGGGGTCTTTCGAATCAATTAAAAATGTGCAAATAATTCAACTAAAGGCATTTCCTCTTATTCATGACCAAGGTTAAGGTCAAGGGCGAGGTATACCCAGCCACATGCAATATATGAATTAAAGATCAACAAGATATTGTCAATCTATCATGTACGGCTTGTTTATTTTATTAAGGGGGAAAAACTTTTTAAATTATGAGTACATTGATTGCCGTCAGGGGGAAAATAATTTTTAGTAGTCCCGTACTGAGACATTTTTCTTGGGTGTGTGGGGGAGTGGGGGTGTTTTTCATAACACGGGTGTGCGCGTAACGCGTATTGTTACAAAGTGAAAAAAAGCAAATAAATTTTCCACTAATTTTGTATTGAAATAGAAGTCCATTTCAACTGTATTTAGAATTAAATGTTAACATTTTTAAATCAAGCAGAATCCGTGGGCGAGGTGCTGTAAAACAAATATTTACTATTTGTATCTTGTGGTGTGGTAAAACTAGCCTCCCTCGGTGATCCATGGAGCATTCCATTTTCCCGAGGCAAAAACTCGGAATAGAATGCTCAATGGATCACCTCTGGATTACCACACCAGTTAATAAAAAGCAGTAAATATTTGTGTACTATGCCACTGAATATCACCTATAAAGTATCCCTGAATGAAACACAGGAGAAACTACATTCACAGTTCTGAGATACCTCAATGAATCGTCTTTATTGGACAATGGCATCCAAGGAGTAAAACATGGGAAAGTGATAGAAAACTAAGTGTCTTTGATCAGTCTTTTTACTCAATACCTCTGAAAATAGTGGGTTTTTTTCTGCCAGATAAATGCTTGAACGCATTCTCATTTGTCAAGTATCGAAAAACTGTCCTTTAGGCCACAAAGAATTTAAGGATATATAGTGGAGCACATGTATGAGGTGTAGTAAAACCTCATACAGGTAGCACACCCTGATCAATTCCGTCATCGCTTCTCTGCAATGTCAGCCTGGATTTCTGTTCTTGCTTATGTAAAAAGATGTCCCTGCCATTTTTTGCAATGATTAGAAAATTATTATTCCGAGCAATTTGATCAAGGACTAAAGTTAACTATTGTCGACAACTGTTTGGTTAACCTTGCCCGAACATCAGCTAGTCAACCACGTCTAGTCGACCATGACATGTGGAACAAGCATACATGGTCACGTTGGTTATCACTAAACTGTGACAAGTGCGAAGTATGAACCCATGAGATGGTTCTGTGCTCCTGAGCCCAACACGCATGTGCAAAACACTGTTGCACTGGGTCCCTGTATTATGTGCACTAATTTTTGTCCCGTTATATACCGTGCTGTACACAGCACAAATTATAGGCTGGAATGCGATGGTGAATTGACCAATTTGAATTTATCTCTTGCTCATGAGGTATATAGTACAACTGTACCTGCATTAACCAGTTCACGTCGGATGACGTGTATACACGCACTCCAGCGAGAACGGGACCTGGCGGAAATATCTGTCAGCGACCGGCTCGCAGTGAGCGAGGCCGGAAAAATCAGGGTGTGCTACCTGCAGATGACGACCTGAACCCGTCTGGCACCCAGGCTCGTGAAAAATAATCCTGGCGTGAACTGGTTAAGTCTTTTAAACTCGCTATAACTTGAACCAACTTTAAACTATTCAGCAAATGTTATGTACCTGTCATCTGCACCACAGCAAACCCTCCTTCATGTACATTTCTGGCATCTTTATGGCTATGAATGGGGATATATCACTGTTCTCTTTGTTCAAATCTCACCTCAATCACTTGTGACAAATTGTTTTGCTCCTGGGTGGGGGGTCTGTCATTTTTAAAAGTGACAATCTTTGTAATCGTTGTTTGGAAGCACATGAAAGGAGCGGCTGGGGACAGAGGAATTAACAGGTACATGAATAATGATAAACAATGAAAACATTTAACAAATTTCAAACTGCTTGATCCTTAGAGTCATCAAAGAGCTACTTTACTATAGGGCGATTCCAGCATTATATGTATGTGTGTGACATCCAGACAGCTTTTTATAATTTGATTTGGCTCCTGCATAAAAATTGGTGGAAGAAAAGCCAAACCTTAAGGTTTTAAATGATGCATGTGTTCTAGAGATACACATGAAATAATTAATGCATTAAATGCGTGTCAAAACTCAAGTGTGAAGAAATACATTTATATAAATATATTTGAAGCAAACTATAAATACTTCTCAACACTTGTGGAGATGTGGAATAGAAGATATTTCATGTGCCTCAAAAAACAAAAGAATGTTTTCATGTTACATGTGTGACATGAGTGTTTCATGTGTGACACTTATTTTGCTCTAGTATTGTACACAAGATATCCAGGAATAAACCAGTATTAAATTAATGCCTCTGGATTTGCAATTTCACAATTCGACAGTCTAGGCTAACTTTGGGTGGAATCGCCCTTTAGCACATGAGCCAACAAATGTAAAACTAGTTACTGTACTGCAATTAACAAGGACGGTTTCGGTGACGTCATCGCGACGTCACATTTTTCACATTTATATGTAGGTATCTATGACCTATTAAACAAACCTATTACAAAAAGAATTTCGAAATTAGCATGTACTGTTGATAAGATATGACTTACAGGTTGAAAACCCTAAAAATTACTATACAATTGTATGACATCATGACATCACATCAATTTTCACCTATAACTAATGCTGGGTTACCTAGAGCTTAATCGGACTTCAAAAAATGGCTTTAAACATTACGTCACGTACCATGTGATGATGTCATCATAATGTCAATTTTCAACTTAATCGGACTCGTACTTGTGTAGATATGGCTTCAAATAATGCCCCTTTAAGAAGACGTCACGTGACGTGACGTGATGACGTCATCATAATGTCAAGTCAATTTTCATCTATAAACCTACTTTTCAACCTAATCGGACTCGTTCTTGTGTAGATATATGGCTTTCAAAAATGCCCCTTTAAGATGAAGTTACGTGACATGTGATGACGTCATCATGACGTAAAAGTTCCACACACATTCCGAGCAGTTGGTCTAAGTGTCTGCCAAGTTTAAAAGTAGCCAAAGTGGCCGGTAAGAAAGAAAATGTGCACAAATGCTATGGGCAAAAAGTCTGGAAAAAAAATAAAAATAAAAATAAAACCCTAACGAAAACAAGGGCTGTTTCGGAAAACTTCCGAAACAGCCAATTAATGAATATCTGTTGGCGATGTGATTTTACAAAACTAATTTTTAAGGTTGCCTGGATGAATTCTCGGTTGCCTTGGGCAATCGGGCAACTTAATTTTGTACGTCAAGAAACTCCATTATTGGTGGTTAGCAGGAAGAGTGGAGCCTTAGCCACGACACCTTCTTCTTGATCTTGTTGGCAGGCAGCATCCAGATTTTCCCCCCCAGTTTCTTACTTTTGGCCATCCCCTTTATTACTGCTGCTTGCCCTGGCGTCTTGTCGGCTGTGAAAAATTCCTGAAAAATCTCGCGGACTTCCCTAATCTCTTGACGAGTCCAGTTGTGTCGATTGATGGCCGTACATCTTTTAGCGGGTTGTTTTGGTTTCTGCTTTGTGCCTACAAAATATAAGGAACAACCATAAACAGCAATATTGCATAGTTATTTTTGGCAAATCCACATGAGCCCTGCCTTTACTTACATGATACTACAAACCGTGTTTATCTTCAAATGAACTTGATCCATACAAACTAATGGCCCACTTTAATCAATTCACATGCCAGAGCAGCCAGACTACACGGGATTAGCTCTAATAAAATAAACGTATACAATACTTTACCTGGTGTAACCGGTACAGGAGAATTTTTATATTTAATTTAATATTTATCATCAACGTGTAAACAAACTGACAAGTCAAGTTTTGCTTTGACAACCTCATCAAGTTTATTTGCACAACATCTGTGCGGTATTTGTACTTGTTTTCATTGTTATGATACACAGAAATATATTGAAACATGCAAAATAAGTCTTAAGTCAGGTAGGTCACTTGTATACATCGTACATGTTTTTTACTTTATCAATAATTCCCTTACACGCAAGGGTAGACTAATATGAGATGTAATGCCAAATATACAGGGTGTCCCAGAATTAATTACCGTCCAACTTGGTTTGATCATACAGCGTATGAGCTGTTAATTAAACTTGGAATGGGTGGGATTTCCACTCGTGTTACAAAATCAGTCATTTCGTCGTACTCATGAACCATATCGGGTGAAATTTGGTCAAGATTGACAAGACGAATTGGGCTTTCAAATCCTTGTTAAAATTTTCTTGCCAAATATATATTTCTTTACATGTAAAATATGATCAAACCAAGTTGGATGGTAATTAATTCTGGGACACCCTTTATGTAAAACAGTCAGTTTCTTACGGACTAGCTCCTCTTCAATGTCTTCATTTTCGGGTATGTAGTCTTCCACTGGCATGGTGGGTTCCTCCTCGTCTTCGTGGACAACAGACGTCGGAAGCTCCCCACTTGGAGATGGGTCAGTTGTATTTTCTTCTACAGGGTCATACACAAGCTCTAAAAACCAAAAAAAAAAACCTAAGCACTTTTTCACCAGTGAGTGCTGCATACACAACACACATTACAGGCTCGTGTTCTGTCAGTGAAAAAGGTACACCCAGTTGGACCCAAAATCAAACCAGTTAACAAGAGTAGGAGGGCAATTATCAAAAGGGGAGAAAAAGAAATAGCTTTGTCTTGTACAAACCTTCAAGCTGTATCTCATCCAACCGTCTCCCGTGGTACCTCCCAACCAAGTTTTTGTCTTGGATCATAAGAAGCTTGGCCACTTGGACGCGCTCCAACACGCTTGACATAGCACGGTAGTGCTGCCTGTGGATGTCGAGAGAGTGACCTAAATGGTCGCACACCCATTCCATCTGCTGGGCACTCATGTCGAAAGACTGTCAAATAAAAATAAAGCATCTTACTGCATTAACCGACTCGCATTATCGTGAAAAGATGTCATGCCACAATGCTGAGCTACTGTGCTTAGCATGTAGAATATACACTTGCCTAAAGAGTTCAAACAAGCACAACTTTACTTTTAAAGTGTAAAACTATCAAAGAGGTACTTATTAAAGCCCATGAGCCAAGAAATGTGAAACATTTCAACTTTCACAACTAGCTACTTTAAATGTAGTGTATATGATTGGCCATTGTTGCAATTTTTAGAAATGGGCAGATTTGGGGGTTAGTATTTTATAGGAAATATCGTTCCACTGCCCTGTTCAAAGTTTTGCGTTGTTGGATGGCAAAACAAAACGAGAGAAAAACAGCGCTCGTTTTCAATCGTCGGTCGGATGATAGCCTTTAGTCAAGGCGCGCGTGGCTACCTGGACACGTGACGCTCCCCGAATATGCCAGCATGTCCGGGACGCGCCACTCGTCCGGGTAGCCACACGCGCCTTGACTAAAGGATACAGGGCAGTTTTCCAACGATTTCCAGCTCATGGTGGCAGTTAACGAGGTGGCGCAGTTAAGTGTGGAGCAGGCTGCATGGACAGAGAAATAAGGCAGGAGGGATGGAGGAATTCAACTACATTGACATTACCTGCGTCATGGTGGCCATATACTTCCTCATGTTTGAGGAACGAATCAGCTGAGGCTTCTCCAAACCTGCGCACTCAACAATTGAAATGACCGCATCGTAACCCCGAATAACACCAGCACCTTAGAGTTGGGGGAAAAAAAGCATCCAACAGTCAAGACCATGCCAAATTGTTCAAACATCAGTTTTTTTACACTTCAAACCCAAACTAGTGCTTCCATAACAAAAGTTTTGTTCGCCTTTAAATATTTTTTTTTTGTATTACTCTTTTTAGAGTCAAGAAAGACAGGAAACTGACTGGGTACAATTCATAGAGCTATATAAATTACTAGAGTGCGGACTCCCTATGCCACCCACATGTACTTTCCAGCCTTCCTAGGTACCACTATGATTGGAGGGTATGCATGTTTTGTGTGTAACTTGAAAGTTAACATCTTAAATTTCAAGTTTTAAATAGGTTTGTGCACAAACATAGATGCACCCTTCAGGCTTTACTCCATACAGTTTGTCAGTGCTCTAGTAATTCAATACAGCTCTATGGTGGACAGTTCCAAGCAAAACAGGACGCAACTATCAAATTTGGTGTCAAATTATAGCTGAAAGTCAGAATTTTCATGATCTGGTCAAAGAATGAAGAAAGCAATGATTATATTAAAAATATGATGGCTAATGGAAATTCAAAGAGTATGAGTGGTTTGTGTGGCCAAAACTCACGTCCATTTTGCATCACTCCAAAATGACGATTATGAAAATTCATATTTCACAAATATGATTAATCAAGGTTGAAAATAGTGTTAAATACAATGAATAGCAGTAGTTGTCCAAATGTACCCATTTACTTGCTGATAAATTAAAAAGCAGTCATAAAATATTTTAAATGAGCAAAGAAAACTTGACTGAACCGGGATTGGTGGTCCTTATCAAATCCTGTTCAGTCACATTTTCTTTAATCATATGAAGGTCTTTTTAAGAGTGTTTGTAAGACACAACATACCATAACTAGCAAAGACATATGGATTTGATGGTTGAACTCCAGCATGCTGTCGCACATCTGCTCTTGTTATGAACTGTAGAGCTGGTTTGACAACAGTTGGGACAATAACTGGAACTTGCCTGCCGGTCTAAAAGAAAGAATATTGCATGTGGCTATTACATCAAACAAGCTGCTTATAATAGTATGAGAGTGGGTAGTCAATATTAGCTCCCCGGGGTATTGGAAGTTGACAATTTAGTTCATCAACTTCCAATACCGAGTGAAGCTAATATCAACTACCCACCCGAAATAAACCATGTTATATTGGTTTTACTACACCTCATACATGTTAAGTTTCATTACAATTTGAGGAGCTTGGGATAATGCCGATTAACATTTATGTGTGCCATCTTTTTATGTCTAGCTTGGGCGATGTTCGCGCATGCCTACTACACCCGTGTGCTAGTTCCACAAATGCATCGTAAAGCACATAAGTAGTAAACTAGCACACGGGTAACCTGTGCGTGATACTCGCGTGTGCACAAAAATAGCAGCTCGCACATGATGCTGAATGGACCAGTAAGATCTTGTTCATGAATATATATGAGGTGTAGTAATAACTAAGCAAACTATAGTCTTGAATTTTTGTTTCATTTCCACAGAGCAAAGAAGTGCAACCACAAAGGGCACGCCAGATACACTTTACAAGCCAAAACACTAAATCTACACAAACCATGTGCAACAAAGACAATATGCATTGAATTCTGCAGTTTTTGTGTTCCCATGTATTACACTGACAAACTCTGCGTTACTTTGGTCAGAATGCAACAAACAAAAACATTCCTGCTGTTGCAAGTTAATATGGCAACTTGGGACTAATGCATATGACAGTGACTAGACAAAAAAAGTTATATGTAAATACACAAACCTTCCCACGAATTTCCACAACATCTTGCGATTCGGCTAGCTTCTGTTCGGCCTTTGTAAGGCTCATCAATTCTGCTTCTACATCACTGATGTCGGTGGTCCGCTGGGAAAAGCTGGACAATCTACACATTAAGATATCAAAACTATTTCTCAAAATTAGTTGACTGATTGCAATCACAATACTTGCGAGTAAATCTTGTCTATCTTGAAAATGCCTTGTTCGTTCTCATGACATGCATTTGAAATTAAATTAGCAAGTGTCTATTGAAAAGAAATGATCAGTGTTAATTTTCACAGAGCTACTCAGAACAAAGTTTTCATGAGCACAGAAATTTGTTCTGAAGCCAAACTCTCACAAAATGAGCACTGGTTTTCAGTTCAATTTTGCTGACACTGGGGCTCAGCAAAAACCAAACCAAACCATATCAAACAACAGTTTCTGAACTTTAACAAAAAACTGGTGAACTTACTCAAGTTGGAGAAACCCATACTCACCGCATGGCTTGTATTTCCCCACATCTCCTCCTGTTGTAGGTGATAAGTTTGGTTTGGACGAGCCTCACTGTTTTGCTGTAGTTGGCATATGAGTGGTCATTCTCATCTACGGTTTGAAGCTCCTGCGCAATGAAGTCAGATAATGCTCTCACATCGCTTGGCAGCGGTAGCGGTTTCCTCACTCC
This sequence comes from Hippasteria phrygiana, assembly GCA_037893225.1. Classification (NCBI taxonomy): domain Eukaryota; kingdom Metazoa; phylum Echinodermata; class Asteroidea; order Valvatida; family Goniasteridae; genus Hippasteria; species Hippasteria phrygiana. The sequence continues at coordinate 240,495 of JAZGUH010000125.1, forward strand.
ATACTTCCGTTCCTCCAAAACTACTCTTGCAACCTTGGTGGTAAACCGCAGGTTCATGAGCTTCAAGAAGTCCTTGCTGTCTGTTCGGGCTTGGGTTTTTCCACTGGCCAAAGCCTCGGCTAATTTGATGTTGGTTAGCCTCTTGATGTGGTAGGACAACTTCACCAGATTTGAAGGCGATTCCATCTCCTCTTCATCTCCATCATCTTGCTTTGCAACGACATAAGATGCCTTCAAAACCTCCTCAAAGTACTTAGGTGTCAAGTAGTTCTCTAGACGTGGACCATCTGTTGGTGTTGTCAGTTTGTTTAACTGAATCTTCAACCTGGCTGCAAGTCTCATAACACTAGATGCGTAGTACTTACGCATTACACGGTTTCCAAGATTACGGACCATCCACTCGTTCCCTAAAGCAATGATCATAGGATCACTCTTAGCTTCTTCCCCTATGGTGTCATCTTTCATAATGGAAAATACCTCATTTACAAGAGCCTTGCTTGCTTTGATGCTGACAGCCCCAGACAGAACTTTTGACTGGAGTACTATTTCACCCTTTGTCATTCTTGAATAGGCGTCATCATTGACAGCACATGTGGACTGGTGACGTACTAGTACTGACAACAGTCCCCACTCACTACACCTTGGGCACGGTCCATACAGAGACGCATCAAAACAACTCTTTGGCCTTCTTGCCAAGATAATTTCACCCCTCTTCTGGCGAAGTACTTGCACGTTATGCAGATGATCGCCCTTGTTTCGCAGCAGATCTAGTTGCTTCTTTCTGTTTTTCTCTTTTTCTTTCCTAATTTGCGGGCCGTCACTTTCCTCAAATGCTATCTTAGATATCTGCCTGACTTCCTGTTTGGTACGATGGACAGCAAGCAAATGTTGTGAGATATTTGTCACCAATTTCGAGCAAAACAAGCAGGCATGTTTTGAGTTGTAGACCCTGGTGTGCTTTTTTCTCTTCCCTAATTTGGTCGTGCTCGACACTGCGATCTTTCGGATATATATCTGCCCATTATTTTTGTCGCAATGTTTCTCATCAGGCTGAAGATCATCATCTTCATCAGCTTTGTCAGACTCATTGTCAAGATCACCTTGTGGTGTGGGTTCAACATTGTCAAGATCTTGTGGTGTGGGATCAAAAGTGCCAAGATCTTCTTGGGGTGTGGGATCAAATGCGCCAAGATCTTCTTCAACGAGTCGTTTCTTAGGGGAAACACCAGGCAAGTCATCTTCACCTGAAATGAAATCTGAATCCATAGGGTCATATGTTGAATCACTGCATGTATCTTGTGAATCACTGGAACTTTGAAATTCATGTTGGCTTGCCGGTAGCTTAACAGGATGCTTCTTATCCAGAAATTTCACCATATTCTGAAGTCGTACCGGAAATTCAACAGAAACATCTGAATCAGTGTCAGACACATGAGAAGTTTGACGAGCTGGTTTGCTTGAGAGATTCCAACAAGAGTTGGAGGACTCTCCTACTATCTCAGCTGTGGGTTGATTAGCTAGAGCCATAGACTCGGCAAGCATGTCATCTACTGCATTGACAATACATGTATAATCCGGCAGGCAACCTGTCGAGGGATCTGGCTGACCTGTTGTTTGAGGCTGCACTGAGGTATCACTGACTGTGCATGCTATGAAACCAGCTGACTGACTTGTCCATTGAGGCTGATCAATGACTGAGGAGTCGCCTGACTGACTTGCTGGTTGAGGCTGCATGGGAGTATCGTTGACTGTGCACACTGTGAGGCCATCTGACTGACTTGTCGATTGGGGACGGATAGGACTATCGTTGACTGCGCATGCTGTGAGGCCATCTGACTGACTTGCTGGTTGAGGTTGGATAGGACTATCGTTGACTGTGCACGCTGTGAGGCCATCTGACTGACTTGTCGATTGAGGCCGGTTAGGACTATCGTTGACTGTGCATGCTGTGAGGCCATCTGACTGACTTGTCGATTGAGGCTGGTTAGGACTATCGTTGACTGTGCATGCTGTGAGGCTATCTGACTGACTTGCTGGTTGAGGTTGGATAGGACTATCGTTGACTGTGCATGCTGTGAGGCCATCTGACTGACTTGCTGGTCGAGGTTGGATAGGACTATCGTTGACTGTGCACGCTGTGAGGCCATCTGACTGACTTGTCGATTGAGGCTGCACGGGAATATCGTTGACTGTGCACGCTGTGAGGCCATCTGACTGACTTGTCAATTGGGGACGGATAGGACTATCGTTGACCATGCACGCTGTGAGGCCATCTGACTGACTTGCTGGTTGAGGTTGGATAGGACTATCGTTGACTGTGCATGCTGTGAGGCCATCTGACTGACTTGCTGGTTGAGGCCGGATAGGACTATCGTTGACTGTGCAGCCATCAGACTGACTTGTCGATTGAGGCCGGTTAGGACTATCCTTGACTGTGCATGCTGTGAGGACATCTGACTGACTTGCTGGTTGAGGCTGCACTGGGGTATCATTGATGGGGCAAAAAGACTGTTGGGCCAAAGCGACATCTTCCAAAAACTTGCCAAGCAGATGAGGAAGTTTTTGCTGAAGTGATTCTAAACAGGAACCAAAAGAAAAAGATGTTTATTATTATCATTATTATTATTAATAATACATTTTTTGACAATATCAGGGGTTGTGGAAGTGTCGATACAGTCCAACTGAAACCAATTCCCGAAAAAAATAAGTAATAGCTAAAAACAAAAAATTAACTGTAAATGACAACTAAACATGAACAAGAGAAGATAAGTTTTAAAATTGTAAAATGCACAAATAAAATATGTTTACTCTGAACTCATTAAACTTCATCTTAATGTGAACAATTGGTATATTTTAAAATGAAATGCAAATATAAAAATTAAACCCATCAGAAAAAGTAAAAATGGCCAAACATTATTGTTAAATAACAGCAGTGTTAGGATCTTGACTTAACTTGTTCACACAGAATTTTATAATTTTGTACATGTAATGACTATGTGGGTAAACCTAGAAATTAATAAAATCACATTTTTAAATTTAAAAACTCAATTTTTTAATTGGATAAGAAACTTTAAAATGAATGGTTTATTTTTCAGTAAGGCGCAAAAAACTATGCATATTTAAGCAGGCCAGGAAATATGCAGCACTAGTTAACAAAAAATAAATCAATGCAACAGGTGTCAGGAACAAGCATGTCATGCAAACGTTAAGTGCACATGCAAAACTCACAAATAAATAACACTGATAAAAAGTAGCAACACATGTAGCTTCAGTGCTCCTTGTATCGTAACATATTTACATAGTAGGAGCACCTAAACTTAACTTATGTGCTCATTGGCACTTAACTACTCCAAGTAAAAACAAAGAACAAAACTGGAAATTTTAAAACAATAAATATATACTCCACATGTTTTGAAAACAGTGAAATATAAAGACATTGTAATTATCAAAGCCCTTCTGATTTTTATACAGTACCTTTACCACCTTCAACTAAGGCTAGGTCTCCCTGACCAAATTTCTTGATATTTCTGACTGATGTTTTAACACTGTGAAAAATTTGTTAAATGGTTTAATTTTTATTCCAAGCAATATTCAAATGTCCTGGTGGTATTGCGCACGCATTGGTGCTGTACATAAATTTTGTTAAGAGGTCACACAATTCAAAGGTGATCTGACCTGCGACATCACTCCTCAACCACATTTTATTCAAAACAGAGTGAGTAAGCATACCGCCGGGTACATTTGAACAATTTAGATGTAAACAGAGGATATTTGGCCACCATGAAAGCAGTCACAATGCAGTGGCACGGGAGAATGGACACAGAGTTCGCGGGAAAGAAATTTGTTGCAAAGTTTGAATTTTCTCAAAGAGTTTTAACTTGTCTGTACCCTGCACTCCAGTTGGTTTGCCAAAATATTGTTTTCACTTTGTGCTTGCATGGAGATTGGATATTCATTAATACTGTGGGAATTAGGAGATGGACGTTCTTAAAATAAATTTGAAATTAAAATTTAACACACATGAATGTCATCTGTTTCTTACCTTGTGCCTTTTTTTATTAATGTACAGTCTAAGGCTGTTCGATATCCATATATGTGCCGCACATGTTTGTCTTTTCTCAAGGCGAATTTCGCTTCACGTTGCGGGTGCACTGTATACTGGGAATAGACGGTGGCATTCAGTGCGGTTGCTTGCACTTGACCAAGGCTAGCCACAAAGCAACGCGCATATGCGCTTTAGGGGTTGGAGTTATTGAAGCAATTGCTCTAACCCCCAGGCCTTTTCTCAAGGCGAATTTCGCTCCGTGTTGCGCGTGCACATGCACTGTACACTGGGAATAATACGGTAGAGCATTCAGTGCAGTTGTTTGCACTTGACCAAGACTACACCTACGATGGAATGCACGCACACGTGTGCGTTATATAATAAACGGTGCGGAGAAGTTTTGTCGGGGTTTATAAAACGATCTAAGAAACAACACATTTAGTACACAATGTTTTTTTTTTATTAAGCCTTGGTACATCATATGTTACATGATGTACTATTCTACAGTCAAATTTATTGGAAATAACTGGAATTTCGAGCAAGGTAATCTGGACTAATCCACAATTAATTAACCCTCCTATACTTATAACTATCACAGCCTATCGAAATCTCTAAACACCAACTCTGACAGTTTGTGTGTTTCAATCTGAAATTTGATAGGTTTTGATCTGTACAGCAGCTGGGTCGATTTTGGCCCTGAGAACAGGAGGGTTAAATTAATACAACTTAGATAAATCTTGAACGCTGCAAAAAGCAATATCGCGATATTCTTCGGTACATGTATATCAAATTCCCCGATATTCCAAGTTTTTTAAGGGGCCGATACGATTTTCAATATGAAAAAAAAAAATTGAAATATCGGGAAATATTGTCATATCGAACAGCCTTAGTACAGTGTTTCCTGGGAAAGCTCATAAACCACATGCTAAAAAATAGTGTTTTTTTTCAAATTGCCAGACAAAAGTAATGGACACAGTCACTTTAATTTCTATGTCATCATCACTGTCTCCAATAATTAAGATATATTCTCCAAAGTCATCTTGGGGTTGATGGTTAAACAATCTGGTACATAATTGCAAGCAGGCTTTTAGGAGAATTCATACAAAATGAAATGTACTTACAATGAGTTTTCGTTAAAAAACCCACAGGTAACTATGGTCCGCCCGATTGCTTCCACCTTTCCAGGCCACATGACTCCTTGCACTGGGACCCACACTCTGTCACCCACTACATGTACATCCAAAGAAACGAACAAACGAAACCCCAATACTCAATAAATTGTGAACACGAAGATCTCATATTCGGACTTACATGTACATGTACCATTCAATATTGTACTTAGTAATTCATTTTGAAATGGGCAGGGGGGGGGGGGGGGGGGGGGGGATGATGATGAACGTATTGACTGAGACTAGTGAGAGGCATTTCTTTTCTTTCTTTCCATTTGTTATGGACTTTTATGGGAACAAAAAAGGAAGAAAAAGGAGGAGCTGTGAAAAAAGTTAACGGGTGGGGACGCTACACTTTTCTATATTTGGCCTTATTTTATTGGCATACCAGCACTAAAATTCAAGTAAATTTCCTCCCATGCCGAGTGACTGATTACTGTACTTTTTCCCAACATACCTTGAAATGACGGATTTGTGCCATCAGTTCGTTGATTTTTAGTTTTTCTCCGTCTCATGGTGGACCTGTATAACCGACAACATTACAATTTTTGTGAGACTTTTTTGTGTAGATTTATTTTCAGTTTGCACTTTAAACTTTGGCGAGTTACATTTGAATTTCTATGGAATTTTTACATTTTATTACTTTCCCAAGATTTCCAAGTTAAATGTTTAAATCGATCATTTGGAATTTGGCCAATTTTTCTAATTTTAAGCTTAAAACTAATGAAGTGAATGGTGCTAAAAACAAAAAGTTCAAATAACTTCAATGATTCAAAATGTAGGCCTATACTGTAATTTCAATTTTATATGTTTAATTTGATAATCCATGAATAACTAAACTTATACATGTATGTAGGCCTACATGTACTGTCGTGCTCTTCAAAAAGAAGTTCAAGTTCAACAAATAGAAATTTAACAAATGTTCATAGGCCTATATTGTACTTTTTATTTCAACAATTTTTTTTGGGAGTGCCCCCCCCTCGGAAAAAGGCTGACATGATTGATAATTTTTGAGAATTTTCGAGCTAACTCAGGGCATGCAGGGTATTGTGATATAGACCTGTAATTCATAAAATATCATAAAACCACAACTACATGTACATGTACCTTAAAATCTTGACAGTGTCTAACCATGCTAAAAGAAATAAATTGCACATGGCCACTTCTTTTTTACAATATTGAACTGAAGGAAAGCAATATCTAATTCATCGTAAAGAATTGCCCAGTGGTCAGTTAAATAAAACCCGTACTGCAACTCTATTTTAAAGTCAATGCAAAGTTGAACGATTTCATTCATCACCCAAAAATCCTTGGTAACAAAAAAGCACATCGGCATTTCGTGGCCATCAAAATCAAGTAATTTGTCAATGGTATTGGTACTGGTACTGGTAGGCCTAAATGTACGTATGTGCCACGCATAACGTGTACATTGTGGGCACAGCATAGCTTTACGCTTGCCAATCCCGCAGTGCAATTCTGTCCGTATCGAAATTTTCCACCTGGTTTTTCGTGACTAAAATAATTACTGAACCCAAGTTTTTGAGACTGAAAACGTATATAGAGTGCAATAATACTATTTCACGGTCATTATGTTACAAAATAATTGAAAAACTTACCCCAAAACGTCTACAAAATGTGGCGAAGAAGTCAGCCCACAATTCGCGCGACAGACAGCACATGCTCCGTTAAATGTTAAGTGCGCATGCGCGTAATGACCCTAGCAGATCAGAGCATACAGAGGGCGCTATAACGTTATTTTTCGGGTACAACTCGAGTTGTCCGTTGTCTGCATAAGGGACAATCACACAGACAGCCGAACATTGTGGGGATAAAAAACAATTGGTTTCAAACAGCCCACAATGGTGTTCTGTACCTATTGGAAATGGTCAGGTTGTGAGCACTAGCCCACAATGTAAAAAAAACCCACAATGATAGTCTGTACTTATAAATCAGCCCACAATGTGCACCTCGTAAGAGCAGCCCGACAGCCCGACAGACAGACAGACAGACAGACACAGACACAACTTACCTCTTGCACTGGAATCATCATTCGAATCTGAGTAGTCGGAGGAATCGCTGCTGTCCTCATCAGTCGTGAAGCCTTCTGCCAATATACAAAGAAATGATCAATGCATTTTTGGGGGGCAAGTTTGCCATTTCATTCGGGAGGGGGGGGGAATATAGGGGGAAGGGGTGGAGGGAGGCAGGCAGGCATTAGGGCAGGGGTTAGAGGGGCACGGGGGGGAGGTTCATAAACGGTGAGATATTTACCTCCAGTCACATGTAACTCTTGCAGTGATTTGCCATGCTGGGATGCCAAGTTGCCCCTCTCCAAGCTCAGGAACAGTCGTGACAGTTGGGTGACCCTCTGGACAGTATCTGGCAACTGGTAGTATTCACGATGGACCCGCAAATCATGACCCATGAAATCTGCAAGTGTTTCCAGCTGATGTTCCTTCAAGGCAAGAATCTGTGATGCGGTCACTACATGTTTCCGAAGTTTTGTAGAGCGGATGCTGTCGGCATTCTCAAGGCCTGCTTCAGTTGCATATGCTCGGAGACAGTCACTTCCTCGTATATGGCCCGGGCCCCCATAACAACACCGTGCAAACAAGTAACGATTATCCTGTGCTACTCCCGCTTCAATTCTCTTGGCAACCAATGCATTCAACCAGGTCATCGCCTCAGTGCTCAGAAGTACCGGAACAGTTCTTCCCCTCTTACCGACAATTTCAACAACTTTGAACATTTTGCATAGATGCCTTTCTATATCAGTGAGCACACAGTCCCTATTGACAACAGCTGCACTGTGCTTGGTGAAATCCTCCACCGTCATCTTGGAAACCTCCCCCTGCCTTCTGCGGTTGAACATAATGAGGTGGCAAAGTGTGACCTCATTCAATTTCTTCCAAGGTGCTCTTATTCGTTTCCCCCGGGCAGCTTTAAGGCTTTGGAATTCTCTGTCACCAACGTCATGGATGAACGACGACACATCAGCATTTGTTGGGAGAATGACAGGTTTGTTACGCTTTCCTTGGTGAAGTGTTCTGTGCGCGTGGGTGGAAACACTTTCTTGCCATTTCATTTCACACAACTGCAGAAACTGTTCGGCTTGTTCGGCTTTCTGATTTAGACCACACTCTAGAGCATCTCCTTTGACTATCAGGGCACACTTCTTGATGGAATGTCCAATCTTCAGTGCTAGAGATGGAACATGATACAACTGGTTGACTTCACTGAATCCTGCTATATCACGAACGGCAGTGACTATGTCGTTGAGGCGGTGGGGATGCACAAATGCCTCAAGTGTTGCATTTGGTTGGTTGGTGTTTTTTCGCAATTGGATGACAAGACGACCCAATTCCCTGACTTTGTTTCGGATGTAGCCATGTTGACCTATGTCGTGGCCAAGTTTCAGGTATTCACGTTTGGCCACTTTGATAATCAGTGGATCGTTCCGGACTACAAGAGCCACATCATCTCTCTTCATTGGACTTAGAACCTGGTTCAACTTGAAAGAGACTCCAGCAGGGGGAGGTTTCAATAAATCACTCTTGTGAGCTACACGTCCGCGCACACGATTTGTCCTACTGTTTTTATTATTCTGTGCAGGGAGGGCAGGCTTCAGTAGGCACTGGTGTCTCCAAAGATCGCTACGTACATAATAGCCAAAACAATATATGCACGGTCCATAGGCATGTGGATCTGCTTTATGATTGGGCCTATATCCTACAATGAGAACACCCTCACCCTGTCGAAGGACTTGGCAGTTGTGCCTGTGATTACCAACATTGCGTATTTTCAACAGAAGATTTTTCCGTGCACTACGGTCGGTCTCAGAGGCAATCTCTACAACTTCTCTTTCTTCCTTATGACAAGACTGGAGATGACGGGGCAACTTGGACTGAGGTTCATCACAGTAAAAACAAAAGTGTTTCTTGTCCCATTTTCTTTGACCACCCACATTACTTGTCTGCATGACTGTCACACCACAGTCCTCAGTAGGTTGTACTTTGTCAGGTGACCTGTGTGACTCGTCAGTGAGGCAAGTATGACATGCCGCGGCTGGCTGGCCACCGTCATCCCTGCAGCTGGTCTTGGGGCAGACACACCTCAAGGGAGCAGAACTACTGCACTGTGGGTCACATGATGGTAGCGCCAGCTAACAATAAAGACAAAAAATGAATACATATATTTGGGTCAATCCACGAGGTTGACTTCAGTCTTTGGATGGGCAATATTTGAGAAAGTTTAAAATCATGCAAATTATATTTTACCCAAAATATGATACAAAATGTAAAGTTGGACATACATGTAACCAGTTTGACATTTTCTGATGAATAATGAAGCGAATCTCTACATAACCTTTAGTACTGACATGGTGGGACCTGAAAAATGCAAATTTCCTGTTGTAAGATTTTAAACACTTTTAGAAATACACAAACTGCAACACTAAAAACATTTGTTATGGTATTCAATATCAAAATGCAGCACAACAGCAGAAATACGTGTATGGTCATGGTCTATCATGGTGTCCATGTTACGTCTGCACAGATTCTTCAAACTCTTGCTATCTCTGCAACATGTGGACACTGACTACATTAAAAGAGGTGTTTTAGTGTTGCAAAGTGTGTCATTTAATTAGTGTACGTAATCACTTTCCCATATTAATTTATTACAGTGTTAAAACACATAACAAAGGAATTGTTGGACACAGTGTGCACGTTATGTCTATTTTAAAATGTAAAATAGACATAACGTGCACACTGTGTCCAACAATTCCTTTGTTATGTTTTTACATTTAAATAACACATTTTTAATCATTTGTTGTTAACATATAACTTACATGATTGAAAACTCTCAAATAACCCGACACCCAAAGATGGATGTTACATGAAATAACTGAATTAAATGTAATGATAGTTTTAACCCTAACACCCAAAGTGTGTTGTGGAAAATCCTATTGAAATTGGAGGATTCAGGACTGTTAGGGTTAATGATATGGTCATATCACACACCGTGTCCCAACCCTGTGGACTGACCCATTTATGACCATTGTCATATCTGTTATATTATCGATAACATTCAAATAATGGTATTCTTTAAAAAAAATTGTTTGTGGATTGGATGCGTGCTATTCTATTTTGTCTGCAGTTGGGGTGGGGGGGGGGGGGTGGAGTGGATTGGGGATAAGGGGATGAGGGGGTCAATTATGAGTGACTTAGGGCTTGTTGGGGGTGGAGAGGGGCACACAGGCACTGGGTGGAGCTATGCCTGGGGTATGGGTCAACTCATACGCGGGTTAACTCATACCCGAGTCAACTTGTACCCAAAAATTTACACCCAAGTCATCTCTGGTGGCGTAACTACCATTATTGTAGACATTTTGATGGTAAAATTAAAAATTTTTGTTGGAACTGTCCATTCATACTCCATTCAAAAGGAGGGAGTACCAGTTGACTCGGGTGCGAGTTAACTCGGGTACGAGATGACCCAAAATCATCATGCCTGGTGCCCAAACCCCATTTCTGCTGGAGTACTTACTTTACGGCCTAATTTTGTGTCTTGATCCATGCATTCCATGTTGTTAGAACCCAACTTCCATCAGTTGCATGTAGGAACACATGGACAGACTGAAAATAATCAATCATACAAAGCATACGTATTACTTCTACATGTAGGCCTAGTATTAAAACTTGAAAGCAGGAGTGGAAAGAGTTCCACAGCCGCAGCCAGCCACCACTTATTTTCCCTTTTTTTTAAGTTGGCTTATGACAACTACCCAAAATTGAACATGTCAAGAATAAACACCAATTTAGGAGGGCAACATTTACACATTTTTCGTGCCAACTAATATGCGACTTTTTCGGTCATGGCTTATAGCATGGAGGTAGGAAATACCTCCATGCTTATAGACTTTGTGCACGAGGTTTTAGGTGGTGGACGGATTTATGCACTTTTATGTTTTATTCCTCCATTGGTAACACCATCATTTCTGTGGGCGTTAACGTTATTTCATTTGAGAGCATACATTTCTCAGAACATCGCCATTTTAACACTTTTAGGGCGATTTTCCACACACAATTAATCAGTAATAAAATGAAAGCTTGCAGGATATGTACTCACCAAAATTCAAGATGCGTGTTCACGAAGAGCATGGAGGAACGCGAAAGAGATAGAGGACGCGTTCCGCTTGAATTCATTTGATAAACTTTAATTAAGCGCGCATACTCCCTCACGAAGAACTAGAGAGGGCGCTCTTTACATTACCGGCCACATCTGAAGCGATTCTCCGGGGTAAAATGAGGGCGTGTAAAGTCACACTCCGCGTGTCACTCCCGTACACCGAGGACTGCCTTTAAAAAGCGAAATATTTCACTAGTCGTCATTACTTTGCATGAAGTGTCAATTTTTAACGTTATTGCAAATCGAGGACGACCTCGATTTGCAACGCGTCCTCGAAGCGTGGCTTCCCAGTCACATAAACGAGCTCACTCTGCACCATTGACGCGTACACCCCAAGTGTGTAAACGGGTGCAATCATGGACCACCTATTGTCCCTCTTTTGTTTATACGTTCAGTCAATCGTGGACCCTTTGTCTACACCATAAATCTTTTGTCCCGAGTCCACGATTGCCTGTATTTACACACGCACACACAAACACACACAGTCGTTTTTTGCTATACTTGCGAGGACAATGCTTTGTGTTTCCTATTCTTCCTTTAATATAACCCAACCCCATAGACTAAGCACGTATCCTTACGTCCGAGGACCGATTTTAACAAAAGACCGTCTCTCGAGGACAAGAAAGATTCTTTTGTGTGTTCTTTCTCCTCTTGTCCTCGAACGTAGTACAATACAAGAGCACACAGTCCCTTTGTTCCCATTGTGTTCATGTCTCCACAGGGTATGGTATATCTCTCCACACACATAGTCCTGTTTTACTATACTACTGACGACTCAAGGTGTTCTATTCCATTGTTCCTCGACAAGTCCCATTAATGAACACTACTGGGGACTTGGGCTCAGATCAGGGACCTCCTATTGTCCTCCTATTGTTCTTACTCTAACTTTTTGGCAAGGGCCCTCATTGGTTTTGTACATGATTTTCAATTGGGGACCTTTCTCAGGGACCCCATTATCCTCTATTGTAAACGGTCCTCTATTGAATGCAAAAACAAACCCAAGCACACTATTCAGAAATCCATATTCCAGCTGCCAATTTCATAAATCATAAATCAGCATCATTTTCAAGCCTTTTGCATAATGTTGCGGTCATTTAAGGTTTTCCTTCTTTTTTTTACACTCTGTGATACACATGTAAATGGGAACAAAATATATCAGAAATTGCCAATTTGGCATCAGGAGTGTATGTCATGTGACCAAAAGATTTTATGTCTGTATATTGAATGTATTTACCTTTTGCATTGAAATGGTTGAGTTTATATTTATTATTCTCAGATGAATTTATGTAGATATCACCGACTTTGTCACAACAAACCCCCCATGGACTGAAATCTGTGTCAACTGTGAAAATGTTGTTACCCATGAAATCAAGACACAGGAACTTCTTTTCTACACAGTTGGTGTATATGAGCTGCTTGTTGTTGGTGGTCAAGTGTCTACCAATCATTGGAGCAGGTATTGTTCTGATGAGGGATCCGTCTGGGTTGTGTAGAGATATCAATTCTTTGTCCCTATAACCCACTGCTATGAGATTGCTGTCATCCACTGCAAGGCATGTTGGTGTGCCATCAGTGTCTGCCTCTTTACCTGGTGCAAAGTGATGGTGGAGCTGACAGTCTTCATTTAAGATCTTGACTGCAGACCGAGTAAGGATAATGTGCTGGTCATCCTTATTTATTGCAAGAGCAATGGGATATGTGTTGCTGTCAGAGTCTTCACTTTCCAGTTTACAAATACTGTTTACTTGCATGACTTGACCATTAGGATTTAGTCTGGTCAGTTCCTGTTGGGTTTGGTTTAAAACCACCACATCACCGGTGGAAAGTGATGCAATGTCTTTTCCAGAGATAGGTGTCTCACTCAGTAAATCCCACTTTTCTTTGAGTAGAATTGTTCCAACTTGAACATCAGTGTGAGTCTCCTTGAAACCAATAAATGAGATGTCATGAGTTAATACATCCGTTTGTTCTTCAGGTTTTACTAGGTGAACATCTTTGTAGTCATGCAGGTGGTCTTGCTTAAATGTCAAGACATCAAGGAGGTTTTCCTCGGTCATCTTTATAATCTGAGCCATTTTTACTGTTTGTTCTGCTACTCTCATTTCTGCAAGAATCTTAGCTTTTTGCTTGTACGTTACCTGGGCAGTTTGTTTCAGTTGGCTTTCCTCTTGTCTGATTTGCTTGATTTTCTTCTCTGCAGTTCTGGAGATATGGCTGTAAGTTTCAGCAAGCCTGTTTCTTAGTCCGTTGTGTAATGATTCCCAGCTTTCATTGAAATGATTTGTTTGTGAAATTCTTTGTCTGGCTCCTTTTAAGGTAAGATCAAATGCTGTGCTGAAATTCACAAAGCTGTGATTGGGCTCTTTGTGACTTAAAGCTGCACACAGTTTGCAGATGAGCTGCTCACATGTGTTGCAGTAGAAGCACAGTTTCTGATTTGGATGGATGCCACATCTTGAGATGTTTTTCTTGGACTCGGCAAGGGCAGACTTTCCTTCTTGCAATTCAGCCAAAGCTGTAATTTTGTGAGTTTTCATCATAGTGAAACGTTGATGTGCTTTCTGACATTCCTGACACAGAGAATGCTCACAATCCATACATCGAGATATTGCCTTATTCTCTTCATCACATGCCTGACATATGATGACCTGTAACCCTTCACCTTTCAAGAGCTGTTCCTGCTTTGTTACCTCCTCCACCAGGGAAATCAGAGTGTAGTTGTTCAAATTGTCCACTCTACCTTCTGGCATGATAGTTTCTCTCTGACACAGAGGGCATGTTATTTTGTTACTGTCTGGGTTTTGTCTCATCTTCAGTTCTTGGAGGCATCTGAGACAGAAACTGTGTGAGCAGTCCAGCATCTTGGGCTCTTGGTAAAGGGTGTGACAGATTGCGCATTCCAGATGACCTTGGATTGAACCCAGAACTGATGCTGTGGTTGCAGAAGCTGCCATTTTGGATTTCTTTACCTGTAGATAGTGATGAGAGATGAGAAGAGGCTACTCACAATTGTGAACTACGTGTAAGTTTGTTCAGTATGAGTAATCATAGCACAACCATAAAGAAACTCATTCTTTGTCAAGAATTCACCCAGCAATTTAGTAAAAGTAAGATTATGCTTGATCTGATTTTGTAAGTTATTTTTGGTAAAGTCTTATTGATAAAAATATGAAGCAACTTCTAACAAAACACAAGGGAAACTGACAAGGTAATTTTAAAAGAATTTTCAAGCTGAACAAAGAAAACTGGCAGGAGCGAGATTTGAACCTGCGACTTCAGGAATACCTTACCAGCACTCTACCAACTGAGCTATCTTGCCCTATGTTGGTGGTCTCCTAGTCCGAGTAACCTGGACCCTTTTTATCGCCTTTTTTAACATTTGAACATGATCTGGCGATAGTAGGGTCCAAGGCAATTGTATGATAGAGAATGGTTTCTAATTCATTCCAAACAAAAAATTCAAAATTCAACCTTACAACGGCCACCAAAATTCTAGATACGCCACCATCTGAACAAGTGGAGTTCCATGATCAGATGAATTTTACCGTTTAATTCCCAGAGACCCCCGCAGAACATGTCTTTTCGCTTTCTTGTAGTGACTCCTCGACCTTGCATGACGTACGTCACCCTGAGCTGATGTGCAGCGCCCTCATGTACCGCGCGACAACCTGTTTATGCCGGCGACTGTTTCGTGAAGAATTCCCTCCCCCCATGACGCGCGTGCAACCTCGAATCAATATACTACATGTATCTACACAGGAACACGTACCGCGACCGTTATACCACTCACGAAACAGTCGCCGGCATAAACAGGTTGTCGCGCGGTGCATGCGGGCGCTGCGCATCAGGGTGACGTCATGCAAGGTCGAGGAGTCACTATTTGAACTCCAAGAAAGCGAAAAGACATGTTCTGCTGGGGTCTCTGGGGATTAAACGGTAAAATTTCAGTTAAGTAAACTTGGTACATTCATCTGATCATGGAACTCCACTTGTTCAGATGGTGGCGTATCTAGAATTTTGGTGGCCGTTGTAAGGTTGAATTTTGAATTTTTTGTTTGAATTGAAATAAAAACCATTCTCCATTGTACAATTGCCTTGGACCCTACTATCGCCAGATCATGTCCAAACGTTAAAAAAGGTGATAAAAAGGGTCCAAGTTACTCGGACTAGTGGTCTCCCAAATTGTCAGTATCTTTGTTCGGGGAGGCACTAGTCAGAAGTCATAATTAAACCAATAATACTGTATATTGGCCAGGGATCACGCCCAACTTTACGATACAACCTGGGATCATTCAAAGATAGGGAAAGATAGCTCAGTTGGTAGACCACCGGTACGATATTCTCCAGGTCGCAGGTTCAAATCCCACTCCTGCCAGTTTTCTTTGTTCACTTTAAAAATAAAATCAACTTCTGACTTCTCAGAGAGTTTCTGTAATTTAGTTGTGTTAATCTTTCATTTTAGATGTAAAATCAGTAGGTGTACAATGAACTTCTAGTGGAAATTACCAAACTTCCTGTGACCACTCCAAGCCCAAAAAAGTTCCCATACTGATGCCCACTGGAGTCTGAGCCTAATTTGATTTGATTTGATTTGATTTGATTCAATTCAATTCCATTCCATTTGGTAAATGTGATTAGAAGCACACACAAAATCATGCCGAGGATAATTCCAAAAAGTTAAACTTTGTTCAATTGTGGTCCTTAATCCAGAATGAGATATACATGAAAATCACACAAAAATGCACAATAATAATTGATAAAAAAAGGTTTTTTATAAATATCTTAATTTCATTGTTGAAAATAAATCTGCTATTACCATGTCAATTTATTTTACTAAATAATGTTATTGGAGACATTTTGGTGAACTCCTTTCCTCAGCCAGACTCGGATCTTCCCCTGCTGTATGTGAAGTTATGATAGATATACTTTTGAGTTCCAAATCTTACACAACATAAATCAATTGGAACTGCCGTATGTCCATATTCATCAGAATGTTAAATTGAGTGGTGTGTCTAAATGAAGAGTTACTTTTCCAATCATATGCACATGAAAAACAAATAAGTGAACAAAATGTCTTTTAGGCTCATTTTACAGAACTGGTTGCAAATACTTGCTATGCCAGACACTTATTAGTTATAAAACAGTTTGTGGCTAATTTGGTGCCTGTATGGTGCACACACACAGTCGTACTTCCCTAATACGTCCGAGGACAAAGCTTTGTGTTTCCTTTTGTTCCCTTGATATAACCAAACCCCATAGACTAAGCACGTATCCTTACGTTCGAGGACCGATTTCAACAAAAGACTCTACGTTCGAGGACTGAAAGGATTCTTTGTGTTTCCTTTCTTCTCTTGTCCTCGGAGATATATACAGTGCACGTACACCTGTACAGTCATGCCACACCCTGGATTCATTTTGGTTAGGAATGGCTCCTAGATAAATATTATCTGCAGTATATCTGACAAGTCTTGAGGAACAACTCACCTTACTCTGTATAAACGAGTATCGCTGACACAGTGAAACAAAGAACGTCTACTTTGTGCTTAGCAATGAAGAAAATTATGCCGACTGTCACGGTGGTTGGGGGGCGTATTTCCTCCGTGTGTGTTTGTCAGTTCAAAGAGCAAATGTTGTGTTCATATTTTGTAAATTTGGACCATTGTGTGAGGCGTTTTATGGCCTTTGTGTTTGCCCTGAATTTGGCATAGAGCTAGCATTCAAAACTTTTAGTTGACGTGAATTTGTAATATGCACGTCCTTATCTTATTTGCCATCACATAAATCTATCTGAGGATGTTTCATGACCGTTTTGAAACATTGACTTTATGAGGGCACATATACTAGGGCCACTGTTCAAAAATATTACAGTGTACATCCCACAATTTAAATATAGACATACATGTACACTATTGGGACATACTGTCCGAGTGAACTAAAAAATATCATCTTTTTTTTATTGATTTCTTTTTTAGAATGCCTGGAGTTCAGTTCAGTCCTAGTTTGACAGCTTATCGGAATGTAAGAACCAGGTCAACAGATGACAATACGTTTAGGAGACTGGCTGAACAGCATGCACCTTAATCATTTTACATTTGCTCAGAAATATGGCCTTTTCCCTTTTCCCCCCAAATTTCTACTATGAAGACTGTATATAGCCTGGCTGATGGTCCCTTTATTTTTTTTCCTTTCTAAGGCCGTGTCCGAATTACTTGGCTAGGGCTTGAAATTACCATACCATAGACACTACGTGGCTAAAACATTGATGTCCACTGTGTAAGAATTGTTTAAAGGTGTGATGTTGCATTGTCAGACCTGACAACAAAGTTACAGGCAGTGTTCATACTTTGTGTGATTCAACATATACACATGAATTAAACCTGTGGAAGTTTGAGCTCAATCCAGCAACCCAGTCATGAGAACATGGTTCAAAACCCAGTTAGTTTTTACAGGAAATTTGTGCACGTTCCTATGGGCTCATTTTGATTGTTGAGATTGAAATAAGCCCCCGCATTTTTGTGAGGTCTTCGGATACAATTTTCTTGAAGATGACGGCATTTCAGACGGAAATATTTCTCAGGAGGAATGGTACTGGTAAAGAGTAAGCTTTCAGATTGAAACTAATCATTTTAGTGTTACCAAAGCTATATCATACCTTTATAACCATAACCCCTGTGGCACTTTTACTGGGAAGTGTCCTCATAGATCAACCTGTCAAAATCCAACACTGTGCAGTATACCTATGTACTTAGACAAATTGGGGCATCATTGCTCCATGTAAATTAATAGCACCAAGGCCATACACTCCTGAACCCATCAAAATACAATGCAATGTGGTGTTGGATTTTCGTGGATTTGGGACAGTTAGGTTTAAGGACTTGTATTAAACTCAAAGCTAGCTCTGGCAACTTTGACTCCTTTGAGGTGGTTTTCAAATTCCTCTCTTTCTCCCTGCATGTCTTACAGTGCGTAGTTCCGAGGTTTATCTCCTCAGCAGTGACTCACAGACAAGCAAGGTCATGGTAGCTCTTCGTAGCTGTTTAGCATCACACAGCTTGCAGGTACGTTACTGCACATTTCTCTCTACAGGTACTTGCTTTTGTTTGGAATGTTTACCAGATTCAATCCGCGGCCATAGCCATCATCTGTATTCAAGGTGTTGCATAGCTTTTGACATTTTCTCATTCAATTATTCATTAATTTATTTCCATATTGCTGTAAAGTCATACTAGCCTCATGAAAAAGAAAAACTAAGAAATAAATTATTAAAGTACGTTATTAATTAAATAATTTGTCAAACAATCCACAAGGGAAACTGACTAGGTAAATTTGAATACATTTTCAAAGTGAACAAAGAAACTGGCAGGAGTAGGATTCTAACCTGCGACCACCAGGTTTAAATACCGTACCGGCGCTCTACCAATTGAGTTATCTTGCCCTATGTTGGCGGTCTCTTGCCCTATGTTGGGAGACCGCCAACATGGGGCAAGATAGCTCAGTTGGTAGAGCGCTGGTACGGTAACCCGGAGGTCGCAGGTTCGAATCCCGCTCCTGCCAGTTTCTTTGTTCACTTTGAAAATTAATTAAATAAATTAAATAAAGATGGTGAATTCAATGAGAAAGGAAACAATCTGAAAAACTTAAGACAACTGGTAAAGAAAAGTAAATGATCCAAGGAATCTGTATCAAGCTGGGAAAAGTGTAGCAATATGAGTAGCCTACATGTATACAATAGCCTATGGTTATATTGCTGTCACTAAAAAAAAAAAACTAGAACTATTGATGGTGTGCTATTTTATGAATCACCCAAATTTAAACCAGTGTTGTAGTTGAGTCCGGATATTACCGGTCTGAGCCTGCCTCGATCGAGTGCGTGTTTATCAGTCATCCGTTCAGAATGCGCGTTAACTCGTCATCCGACGCGAACTGGTTTAAAACATTGTTTGGAATCTAGAATCAAGTGTATGCTTGAGTCGGGGCTCTAGTCAAGTCCAGATTTGAATTTGGTTTTTGAGTTGGAACTCCTGGTGGACTTCAATCCACTTTTTCACAGTTTTGACATTGGACTCGGATCGGGACTTGACTGCAACACTGATTTAAACAAAACTATTTGTTTTTTCTTCCAGGTATCTGTAGTATCAACAATCCCGGAAATCATCGGACCTATTCATGCCTCCATTGTTCTTCATCTGGTAAGTGGAACTTCAGTGTACCCGTGATATTTCAGGTTTTGCCAAAAACCTTCAGATTCTGCACTTGGGATATGCCAGGTATTTGTCAAATACGTGCTGAAAAGGGCTCTGGGGGTAAACTGTGTAAAGTATGCAGTACTGAACCATGGGTCACACACTTTCAGATCAGCAGTATCCAGGGATATCCTGTGCTGTGTAGATATGGGCCCAATTTCATTACTCTGCTAACCACAGCATTCCGCGCTTACGATCACCATTTTGCACAAACAGCGCGAGCGGAAAAATTCTGCGCTAACCCTGTAAGCACAGAATCTTTAGTTACGGGATGTACGCATGCTCAGGAGCCGAAATTCCCCGCTAACACATGAAATACGCTTGCCGTAACCACATAATTTTCTGCTACAGTAAGCGGGGATTTTTTGCTTACGGTAAGCAGTGCCATGAAATTGGGCCCTCGCTCGTGTGGGATCTGGAGGTTAACTGTATGAAATATGTGACCCGCTCTAGAAAAAGGTGATATAAGTCGCACTATGCATTTACGTGTAATGGCCCTTTCAACGTTGAGAGGGTGAAATCTTTCGTCAAAATTCATTTTTTTTTTTTTTCTTTAATGACATCTGAAATATCTAAAGTTTCAGGTTTGATGCACAACAATGTTGATTTGAGTCAATAAAGTGAACAAATTACCTTTTTGGAGTGCATTGTTCCATTGCATTGTATTAGAACGAGCTATTTCAAAGCCTGTTTTCTCTGTTGTGCAATTTGAACTTCATAGAACTAATTAATATGCAAAAACACGATATCTCCACAACAGAAAGGGCTTTGGAGCTCTATCATGTACCTAATGAAAGTTTACATTGCAGGCTTTCCAAACATACATAAAACTCACTTTTCATATTTTGCGACATAATATACCTTTTTCCAGAGCGGGTCACATATGTGGTACTGAGCCCAGGATGTCCCAGGTTGTGTACCACACCTTCAGATTTCACACCCATGATATCCTGGGCTGATCAGAGAGAGTTGTGTGGATGTAAACACAACATATGTGGGCTCTGAAGATTAATTGTTATATCTCCGTCTTGGATACTGTATTTTGATTGCCTAGAACGTGATCGTGTCCGGTTTATACAAACGACTGGCACACTCCAAGCACACATCAGCGCAGCCAGCTAGCTATATCATTGGTACCCACCCCCGCAATTTTCACCAACACTGTGCACGGTTGTAAACTAAAATGTATAATAGAAGCAGTGGACTAGTAGACGATCAGCTGTTTTGATCGCGTGATTTGTTTGAGTTAATTTCCACCGAGCAAGGCAAGTTGAACTAAAACAAAAACTGGGTTTGGCGATATAACAAAACAATTGTTGACTACTGTGATGTGGGATATGAAGTTTTTAAGACCCTCGGTAGTGGTTCCAAGTGCAAGATATTCCAGGTTTTGTCCCACACCTTCAAATCCCCTCACTCTCAATGTTCACAAAGTATGTAGAATATGAAGGTTAACTGTATAATTTATATGATGCTGAAAGGGTTAACCCATTGCGTCCGGGCACTGTTACCGATAGAGGACGGTGCAGAGAGCACCCGACAAGTGACTAGGCAAGCAGGCCGCTGATAAAGGTCTGGCATGCGGGGATTTTGAGGGCGGTGCGGCCAAGGTATCTTAAATGGAGTATGAATGAAATCCCCCATCTATTCATTACACTCCCAATTCAAGAACAATACAGTTCACCAAACTCTATCGCTGTGAAACCCACACCAGCCACAGCTGAATGATGAATAGTGCAGTACGTGCTGGAATGTACATGTACAATACGCGTAAACAGGCCTGATGGTCTCGCGTCAATTTGCGGCTGCACGGGCCTATGTGCGGGATTGTGGCTATAGACATCAACCAGCCCAGTAGCCTCGCCTCACGCCGCTGCTACAGCCGTCATCCGGGTTGAAGGGGTTAATGGTATTGTCATGAAGAAACTAAAGTTTTAACAAAGCGTGTGCTTTGTGTTTTAGAATTAGTAAAAAATTCTAATGGTGATTCTATCTGGAAGATAATACTCATGTCGTGTGTTGTCATGAACTGTACGTGATGGCAAAATAACCCAATGTGTCAAACAGATTTTGAAAAGTGTCATTGACATTTGTACTATTTCCTGAACTGTAAACATGTTTAACGGAGCAGCTTTCAGAACTGTTCTATGCCATATTAAGTTCAGATTTTAGTGAATTGGTCTTGCAGACTGATATCAGTAAATCACCAAAATCATTGAGTCTGTAGGATCTCAAGTGGAAGATTTTGTTAACCCTAACTGCCTAGGGTTCATGCCAAATCATATTAAAATTGGAGGATTTTGCAACTGCATGCCGCGCCGGTAAAAAGTTGCATGCAAAGCACGCCGGTGTTTTACATGCGGAGATCGATATTATAAAGCGCCGTAACTTTTCTATTAACCCTTTCAGCCTCAATGGCGATTAAAGTCGCCCGTGCACTATACCCTGCTTCAGCCCCAATGGCAATTAAAGTCGCCCGTGAAGTGCTTTGTGCATGAACAATGTGGTCACCACAGGCTGCATACATAAACAATATGGGGCTGAAAGGGTTAAAATAGAATCAGTCGTATCTGTACGTGCATATATATATTTTTTTCGAATATTCAAACCGGCAAAAAGCTATCTGAATATTCACTATATTCGGTACAGCCCTATCCATTTTCAAACCATGCGGTTGACAATTTACCCATAACACCTCATTGATCCAAGGGTAGCCTATTTCTCAGAATATTTCAGGATAGTAATATTGAAAGCATTTCAAAGACTGGTAAATACAGGTAATAACCACCTGTCTTTCTATTCCTTTTTTCTATTCTAAGGTGAAACCTGCCAATGAGGAGGTGACCATGAAATGCACACAGAGCCTGGAAGCCCTAGTCTCCAAATCAAGCCACGGCGGCCTCCTTGCATGCATGTGCCATGTGTCGAATGATGATGACAGGACATTGGGATTCTACAGGCGGCTTGCCATGAGACTAGCTGCTCAGGGAAAAACTGACAGGGTGTATGTGTTTCTTGTGGTCTACACGTCTACTCAGGAGAAGGTAAGAGGAAGGGAGGTTCTGAAAACAAAGAATGCCTAGATTGTTTCATGTTTCATGTTTCAACTGAAAACAATCTTGGAGTGACATTTGTTCCCATATATGGTAATGTTTCATGTACGTTCTATTGTACTTCTCCTGTGTTTATTCATGTAGTCATTTGTAGTGTGTGCAAGGCCCCAGCAGAAACCAGGGGCGGATTGCAGTAAGCGGTCTTAAATCTGTCTATGAGCGTTAGCAGATCTTAAAGCTCTGGCTGTCAGATGGTCTATAAGTAAGACCATTGCAATGACACGGTCTAAATGTTTAGACAGTCCTAAAGTAGTTAGCCTGGGTTGGGCTGGCTTAAGGCGGTCTGTAAGTTTAGCTAGGCATGATTTTCTTCTATTAGATGGACTTGATATTGAAATATGAGTACTCTTGAATCGCTCCCAAGACTTGGCTTTTCAGTTGATAGTTATTAATGATTTACATAGAAGAGCACTGCGTCGAGAGAGGACTTTTCGGGATAGATTGGACCCTTTAGATAAATATGACGACACAGGCTTGTATCGTAAATACAGATTTCCTTGACGATCAATCTTGCAATTGACAGATTTGATTTCGCGTGATTTGAATCAGATAATGCAGTTCCTCCGGTATCAATTATATGTACGAACTAAACTTAGTGCTACGAATTAACTATAGTGGGTATGGGTAGGCCTACCGATTTATATTTTGTGCCGTATCGTGGTAACCATGGAGTGTTTGTTCGTAAAGTATTACTCTGTATGGGCTTAGTAACGACTGGCTTATTGCAAAGTTTAGCATCTTATCTAAGAGCAATATCCGGCCAATAACTGGCTAAGCCAGCCGGCTAAGACTGCAGTATTGCAATCCGCCAGAGGTTTTACTGTTTGGGCATACCCTGGGTAAACCTAACAAATCAATCGATCAATCGATTCATCCATCCATCAATTGATTAGTATGAAGATGAAATTTGTGTTGGGGCGACGTAAAATTTAAGACTTTTTAAAGATCATCCCCGACGCTAATTCATCTTCACACTGATTACGGTACCTGCTGCTACATTGGATTGTAATCGGCCAGCCGACCCCGGCAAGCTCGCCATAGCTTGATGGTCGAGTGGTTAAGACATCTGCACTAGTAAGCAGGATGTCGTGGGTTCGAGTCCTGCCCGGTCAAGTAAGCCTGTGAATTTTTTCCCCATAACACAGGCTCTTGGAAAGCACTGAGCACACAGTGCTTTATACACTGCATCGGGAAAGGGTAAAAAATGTCGTCTAATCAATTGAATAATTATTGATGAATCAATCAATCGATTGATCCCATTGACTTGTGCCATAAGGGGCCGTCCATAAAGTACATACGCCTGAAGGGGGGGGGGGGGGGGTTGTTGACATTGCATACACCATGCGTACGGTGGGAGGGGGTCTAAATATCTCAATAAACCACTCATGAAACGTCAAGAGCAAACTGTGCAAAAAATAGTGTATCAGGGTATTTTTTTTTCCTTTTTTGGTTCATGTCATCATTGACTGCTGTTTTGATTCAAAATATATCACTGTTCAATCATTTTCAGGTCCGTTAATAAAAATGTTTGCATTTTTTTTTTCTGTCAACATTTTGTGATTAATTTCAGACTTTGAATGCGACATGCGAATTGTACTACTACTACAGCAGGTGTACTGTGATGTTTAATGATGCTAGAATAGGGTAGTCTGAGAAGTCAAAAAGAGATATGGAATGCGTATGCGTACAGGGGGAGGGGGGTTGGAGCTACTGCGTATGCCATGCATACAGGGGGGATCGGGGGTCCAAAAAGTTGGCATTTCGTGTGTACGTACTTTATGGACGGCCCCTAAGTAGACAGTGATTGCCCTACTGCACATGCACTTTGCAGTCGGACTTCGAATTCCAATTTGCCTTTGTCACACTGTTCTTCCGCTTTCTCCTGATAGGAACGAGAGACAGAATCAAAAGCCTGTGAGATGACAGCTGCTTTGATATTTGACAGAAATCCTCTGATGACCGGACAACTCTTCGTTGTCTCTGAGCAGGATTAGAGCACCCTCCTCAATCAACTCCGAATCCACATTGAAATTTGACATTGAACACTTGGCATGCAAATGTGAGATCCCAGTTCGAATCCCCTGCAGTGACTCTTTGGCACTTGTTCCAAGCAAGACATGATGAACCTACTTCAGCTTGGTCAGGTCAGATCATGTTGTTGAACACTCGACTCACCAATGTAAGTGTCGTTGGTTTGAACTCTTGCAGAGTCAACTAATTTGTTACACACACTGATGATAACCAGAATATTTTTGTACACATGTGCACATACCTTTTTATTATTTGTGCTTTTAAGTCAGCTTAAACTCTGCGTAATTCAGTTCAATTTAATCTTGCCATTTTCTAGAAGAAGTTTGTTTTTATATTTGTGTATCTTAACCCTCCTACTGTTATAACTATCACAACCTATCAAAAAAACTTGTTTTACAACCTATCACTCGTTTTGGCACTGAGAGAGTGGGGGTTAATTAATACTCGTAAAATACAATGAATTTTTGTTGTGTTCTTTTACATTTCAGTGGGTGTTTTCCACATAGTAATGCATTCATTCATGTACAGGTATTCTAATGTATTCATATGTAACTTTATAACACCACATACTTTGTGGAAGTGCCGTGGCCTAGTGGTTTGGAGCATTGAATTCGTGGTCTGCGGGTAATTCTGCAAGTTGTGGGTTCGAGCCCAGTCCTGGGCTATAGCACTTCTACGCTTAATATGGGTAGAGGCATAATAAATGCCTTGCAGTGGACTAGTTACCCATCCCGACCCTATTCATACTGTGAAGAGATCAAATTATCTTGTCTTGTTTCAGTGTGAGGGGCTGCATGGTTCTTCCACACTTTCCTCTGTAGCCCACACCTCGAGTGGCCTTTGGCCCTGTGATGGGCGATTTGCATAAACAAAATACTACACCGATTCTGTCTCTTGATTGGCTTAGAAAGTGTCACATGGTATTCTCTATTATTACTACATCACTTTTCACAAAAGGACTAGCCCATGACCAAAACAGTACCATCCCATGGCTGCCAAAGTACTGTATCCGTAGCAACCAAAGATCCTATGTAAAGTCTATGCATGGCAGTGAACAGATATCACGTATATTGGAAACATTTTGTCAGGGGGGGGGGGGGGGGGAGTTCTCAGACTTTTTATATTCCAAAAGTATATATGCATGTAAAGGCCTAATATATTTTCATAATCTATTAATGCAGTGGAAAACAATTGTGTTCTGGATCCGGCCTTGACTGTAATGTATATTTTGTCTCTGGCATGTTATAATAAACTTATCATTGTATTTCATATACATGAATAAAGAACTGTGATGAAGAACTGTGACAAGTATTCATTTAAGTATGCATTTAAGTATGCATGTACACCAGGCAATACAACCTCAAGTTCTTGGGCTGGTATTCTGAATTTCTTGGGGCAGTATTATTTTAAGAGGGTTACCATTTTGTATGCCCTAATTTTTGAAATGGATTTATTTTTAAACCTGAAAAAATTGCTAACAAGGCTTTCTAAAAATGTAGGTGAAGGTCATAAAAAATAAAAAATAACATTGTTGGGGCTAATTTGAATAGGCTGTTTGGTTTTCAGTGGGGGGGGGGGACAAACTGATACCCCATATAAAACAAATAGAGAAATGTATGTGCATCTAACATCAGCATTATTTTATGGATATCCGGATAGGACACCAAATTAATTTTGGTCCTTGGAACACATTTTTGAAACAAATCTCCAACTCGGTGAGTGAACATTGCTGTATTTTTACACAAAAGAAATTTATCCCACCCTCAACCTCCCCCCCCCCCCCCAAAAAATAAAATAAAATAAAATATTTTGTTACTTATATTGACTTCTGCAGAGTCAATATTGAACGCTACCTTTGTATGCAGACTAGCTGCTCGTTAGTAACCACAGAGACGGTTTACGGATATCTACAGACTTTTGACTGTCCAGTGAATCAACATTGAAATGTAACTTTGAGAATGCCATACTTATTTTATTTCCATCTGATTATTCCTATGGAGTTCAAATATTGAACCTTTGCTACCCTAATTAGAATTACATTGTATCTCCACATATACTTGTATGTACACCAATCTAAGTACACAACACCATCGAGGAATAGAGGAATTTCACATTAGCCTCTTCTGCGCACTTCCGGGTTGAAAGCGAGAATGGCAGTGGCAAACAAAACAACGCTTTTCAGCACATTCATTCATGCATGAATTAATCAGGCCATATAAGGCAGCGCAGGCGCACGATCAGCAAAAAGTTGTTTACTGTGACATTGAGATCCTCGTTTTCAAACGCGGAAGTGCGCAGATCGGCACTAAACTCGTCGTTGTGGGATTCCTCTATATGCAGCAGTTATTTCAAACAATAGCTGTAACAATGCTTCATCTCCAAGACTGTGGTGGTGTAGGTTTCATGAATCATGCTTGGATTCCTGTGCTGAACTAAATACCATAAAAAGTATGAACAGCTTGAGAATATTGCTTATTATTGTGTTGACTCACACAGTGTACAGTACATAAGAGTTCAGTGACATCCAGATGCCCTCGTATTTCTTTCTTTTGTTGCTGAGATTTTGTCTTATTAACTGAAAACAAAATTACTGCCAATATACTTGCTTTTAAAAATACAGCCTAGCCAAGTTGTGACTGAACAGTCCAGTTCACCACTCCTACTAAAGAAATTAAAAAAAACTAAGAAAAATTCTTTCACCATAGAGCATGCAAATCTTGCGACCTCAAAAATCACTTATTTAAACTTCTTGTTACCAAATTCTGACTAGTCTACTGACATACTCATTAGTTTGTTTGTACCCCATAGTAATGTGAATGATACATTGATCACAAAGTTGAGGGCAAATTTTTCATTATTATTCTGGTTATCAACTAGTACAAATTACTGCTGATTGAATTCCCTAATTTTCCTTCACAAGACCACATTATTGTGGTTTGCCAGCTTAGCCTAGTCAGAGTAATTTCATCAAATAGCATGACGCACATGATGTAGCTTCTATACAGTGTGCCCAGGAAGTATCGTATTTTCACCTGTCACTTTGGATTTTGTGGTCAACCTATGACACTCTATTGTGTAAACTAGTCTCAATTAATACTGTTTGTTTTGTGTGATTTTAACCTCTCAGCAATTTCCCCCCCCTTAGATATATCTGATGTGACCACTGCTTGGACATTCACAAGGACTTGCAGTAAGAAACAATTGACTTCTCTATGCAGACTTCATCAATCTCGTTAGAAAAGCAGAATTTCTTCAAGAGTTAATGTTTGCCACAATGCTCCCACCGTACCTGTGTACTGTGTACATTGAGAGAAATTTGTTTCTTTATGATAGGCATATACATGTATGTGTAGACATTTTGTGCTTTTTATTGTCATTGAATTTAAATAACAAACCTGTACTCCGAGACAGTGCACTGTGCGTGACCTTTATGCTATAGTGCCTTTAAATTCCAGTGCCCATTTTCATGGAATCTGTAATGCTAAATCTCTGCACTTTCTGTGTTAACTAAACTAGCAAAGATATTCTGTGGTAACCCAGTAAGCAAAATATTCTTAGTTATAGGATGTACACATGCGCGCAAGTCAAAATTCCTTGCTAAGCCATGAAATACACTAACTGTATTCCTTGCTTATTGTATGTAGAGCCATTAGGTTGGGCACATGTGTGTAAATTCAGTAACCCCAACAAATTCTCTAATTTTAATATGATTTTGCATGCACCCTAAGGGGTTACATTACCAAAGAAACACTTAAAATCTAAAAAATAACTTATCTAAAAAAAAGTACATGTACTGTAATTGGTATACTATAATCTGTAAAATCCAAATTTTAAAATACAGAATATGCCAATCAACTTAAAAACACATGTAACTACCTGTACAATCACTATAATCTCTTGGCTGTTACATCTTTTACAGCCAGCATCAGTACATGTATTACATTTCAGCTCATTTACAATAGAAAAAAGAGATCCCAGATATACATCACGTCCAAAGTTTATGTATATGACAGAAATAATTACTTAAGATTGAAAGTGGTAAACTTTTATACAACCGCTTTTCCATGCAGATCGGGGTGTCGCGGCGTTTCTGGCAGCCAAGCGAACCGCTACAATGTGTTTGTGCAGTCAAGCGTATCATAAACAATACTCCAACAATGGATTGAAACTGCGCAAACGGCGGCAAATGGCGTCATTCGGCCTGGTGGCACTTCTTTTTTACGCCATATGGCGTCATCCGTACGCAATTGGTTAACAAATTTGACTTTCCAACATTAACCAGTTTCTAAAAACGTTTTCAAAGTGAACAAAGAAACTGGCAGGAGCGGGATTCGAACATGCGACCTCCGGGTTACTGTACCGTACCAGCGCTCTACCAACTGAGCTATCTTGCCCTATGTTGGCGGTCTCCCCAATTGTAAGTACATGCATCTTTGTCGGGTGGGCGCTAGTCAGAAAGTCATAAACCCAGAATGCCGTAAAGCCAGGGATCACACCCAATTTTACGATATAACCTGGGAAGCGACATTGTAGGGATCACTCAATGAGGATACGACTTTTTTAAACTTGTAATTCGTCAAACAATCCACAATGGAAACTGACTAGGTAAATTTGAACACATTTTCAAAGTGAACAAAGAAACTAGCAGGAGCGGGATTCGAACCTGCGACCTCCGGGTTACCGTACCGGTGCTCTACTGTACCGGCGCTCTACCAACTGAGTTCTAAAAAAACGATCTAATGGAAGCAACTGGAAAAGAAGTAATAATAATTTACACACTTTGCATTTATCTTTCAAAAAAGAAAGATGGGAATATACTTTCATTAGTATCATTATTACAGTACCTGTGATAAAAAAAAAACAGGATGTAGACGTGTATTTTAAGATACATTCATAAATACCTTAGACAGTTTACCTGTTCCTATGGTCAAAAGCCCAAACACCAACCGGTTTTAAACACTTTTATGGTGTCACATGAAATTTAGAGTCCTACGAAATCTGGTCCATTTTATTGGTTGCAATGGACACTTGAGTGACCAGTCACTCTCCTTTATAATGCAAGTGCAATACTGCTGATGCGTCCATATTTGCACCACCTGCCGAGCGCGTCAATTTTCATATAAGGAAATGTTTAGCGCTACTCGCACGTGGCTAAAGGGGTGTTTTACAAACCATGGTAAAAAAAAAATAAAAAATTGAACAAAATCATTGGAAATTTATACTTTTCTGAGGTTTTTGATGAATTATACAAAAAGGTATTTTATGAATGGGAATAAATATGTGCTGGGCCGGTATTAAACGTACGTTTAAAACCACCGTAGAGCCTGGGCACTTGATAATGACCCGAGAATTGACTTGCTTGTAAGCAGTTTGAGTGTGGTAAATATTTATTGACTACTTTTAAAAAGTAGTAATGACTTGACTTTGACTTGAAAAAAAACGACTTGGGACTTGGTTACAACTTGGTTACAACTTGGTTACAACTTGGTTACAACTTGGTTACAACTTGGTTACAACTTGGTTACTGTGAATATTAAAGTAACAGCTTTTTGTTTCTTTTGTGTTCCTTCCTTCTGTAGAACATTATTCAAAACGTCTTAGAGATCCAAGAAACAATGGCAAATGGAGAATCAGGTGAGTCTGTAATTTTCTGAGTACTATTTGCTGCATGTAAAGCAAAAATGCAAAGAATCTGAATAGCTGATTCTTTCTGTATGTATTTCCATACAGGAACATGTTTCCTTGAAGGCCGCCCAATTAGGCTACAAAAAGCATTTATCCTAAAATTAATTTGGGTGGAAAGCTCATTCAAAAGTAGAATATAGTGACATACACAACCATCCTTAAAAATGCACCATTTGTCTGAAAATCATCCCCAAAATGATTTTCGTCATTGATATTCACAAGATGTACATTTTCATAAGATCCTGTGCATTATCATATGCTTTTGAATGATCTTTTAAATCATACAATTTTAGAATGAATGCTTTTTATAGCCCAATTGGGCACCTCCCATGCATTGTGTCCCAATAAGGACCCCTGTTTAAAATTATTTGAGATTTTAACATTTACTCCCACCCTCACACACCCAAGTGTGTAAACACCGGCAATCGCGGACCTCCCATTGTTCCTCTTTTTTTTATACTCAAGCACGCTATTAAGAAATCCATATTCCAGCTGACACATTAATCAATCATAAATCGGCATCATTTTCAAGCCTTTTGCCTAAATGTTTGGTTATTTACGTTTTTTTTTTTACTTTTTTTTTACACTCTGTGATATATATGTACTTCTTTATATGAAAAACACATTGCCAATTTCCCATCAGTAGTGTATGTCATGGGACCACAAAGTTTTATGTCTGTAGATTGAATGTATTTGCCTTCTGCATTGAAATGATTGAGTTGATGTTTTGCATGTCTGATGATGTATCCATATGAACTTAGGTAAATATCACCACCTTTATCACAACAAAACCCCTGTGGACTGAAAGTGGTGCCAACTGTGAAAATGTTGTTACCCATGAAATCAATACACATGAGCTTCTTTTTGCCACAGTTGGTGTATATGAGCTGCTTGTTGTTGGTGGTCAAGTAACTACTAATCATTGGAGCAGGTATTGTTCTGATGAGGGATCCGTCTGGGTTGTGTAGAGATATCAGTTCTTTGTCTTCATAACCCACTGCTATGAGATTGCTGTCATCCACTGCAAGGCATGTTGGTGTGCCATCAGTGTCTGCCTCTTTACCTGGTGCAAAGTGATGGTGGAGCTGACAGTCTTCATTTAAGATCTTGACTGCAGACTGAGTAAGGATAATGTGCTGGTCATCCTTATTTATTGCAAGAGCAATGGGAGATGTGTTGCTGTCAGAGTCTTCACTTTCCAGTTTACAAATACTGTTTACTTGAATGACTTGACCATTAGGATTTAGTCTGGTCAGTTTCTGTTGGGATCCGTCTAAAACTACCACATCACCACTGGAAAGTGATGCAATGTCTTTTCCAGAGATAGGTGTCTCACTCAGTAAATCCCATTTTTCTTTGAGTAGGATTGTTCCAACTTGAACATCAGTGTGATCTGTCTCCTTGAAACCAATAAATGAGATGTCATGAATTAGTACATCCGTTTGTTCTTCAGGTTTTACTAGGTGAACATCTTTGTGGTCATGCAGATGGTCTTGCTTAAACATCAAGGCATCAAGGAGGTTTTCCTCGTTCATCTTAATCTGAGCCATTTTGACTGTTTGTTCTGCTACTATCATTTCTGCAAGAAACTTAGCTTTTTGCTTGTACGTTAAATGGGCAGTTTGTTTCAGTTGGCTTTCCTCTTGTCTGATTTGCTTGATTTTCTTCTCTGCAGTTCTGGAGATATGGCTGTAAGTTTCAACAAGCATGTTGTTTAGTCTGTTGTGTAATGATTCCCAGTTTTCATTGTAATGTTTTGTTTGTGAAATTCTTTGTGTGGCGTCTTGTAATGTAAGATCAAATGCTGTGCTGAAATTCACAAATTTGTGATTGGGCTCTTTGTGACTTAAAGCTGCACACAGTTTGCAGATGAGCTGCTCACATGTGTTGCAGTAGAAGCACAGTTTCTGATTTGGATGGATGCCACATCTTGACTTGTTTTTCTTGGACTTAGCAAGGGTAGACTTTCCTTCTTGCAGTTCGGCCAAAGCTGTAATTTTGTGAGTTTTCATCACAGTGAAACGTTGATGTGCTTTCTGACATTCCTGACAGAGATAATGCTCACAATCCATACATCGTGAAATTGCCTCATATTCTTCATCACATGCCTGACATATGATGACCTGTGACCCTTCACCTTTCAAGAGCTGTTCCTGCTTTGTTACCTCCTCCACCAGGGAAATCGGAGTGTAGTTGTTCAACTTGGCCACTCTACCTTCTGGCACGATAGTTTCTCTCTGACACAGAGGGCATGTTATCTTGTTACTGTCTGGGTTTTGTCTCATCTTCAGTTCTTGGAGGCATCTAAGACAGAAACTGTGTGAGCAGTCCAGCATCTTGGGCTCTTGGTAAAGGGTGTGGCAGATTGAGCATTCCAGATGATCTTGGATTGAACCCAGAACTGATGCTGTGGTTGCAGAAGCTGCCATTTTTTTTATTTCTTCACCTGTAGATAGTTATGGAAAATAAAAGGAAGCAACTCGCAATTGTCCACTAAGTTTATTCGGTATGAGTAAACCATAGCACAACCATAACTTATTCTTTATAAAGATTTCACCGAGCAATGTAGTAAAAGAAAAATTACGCCCGAGCTTCTGTAATTTATTTTTAGATGTAAAATGATAAAATCTGCAGGTGTTCATGTACTTTAGTGGAAATTACCAAACTATTGCTCTGACCACTCCAAGACAAAGTTGACATACTACTACCCTTTACTGCAGTCTGAGCCTATGTTAATTTATTTTGACTTGACTCGACTCCATTTGGTAATATGTGATCATAAAAGCACAACAACAAAAAATCACGGATAACACCAAAAAATCTAAAGACTTATTTCCATTGTGGTACATAAAATACAGATTGATAGTACAATGAAAATCAGACACACAAAAACATGTACACTACTTCCCCTGGTGTATGTGAAGTTGCCAGAGCTACACAGCATAAATCAGTTGAAATTGTCGTAATGTCTATATTCATCAGAATGTTGCCTTTTTAATCATGTACATGAAAAAAAAAAATATGAAAAAAAAATGCACTTTAGACTCATTTAATAGTACTGGTCGCATACTTCCTATGCCAAACACCAAATTATTAATTATAAAACAGTTTCTGGCTGTAATTTGGTACTTGCATGGTGCCCACACCTGTACAGTCACATGCCACAAACTTAGATTCAAGAAATGGCCCCTAGATAAGCATCATCTGCAGTATATGTGACAAGTCGTGAAGAACAACTCACCTTACTCTGTAAAATTCTCACCGACACCACAGTGCAAAGAACATCTACTTTGTGCTTTGCAATGAAGACATTTGTTTGTGGTATTACTGAACATGACGAACGTACATACACATGTAGTTACAGCAGACATGGTGTATTTCCTGCTTGTGAGAGCAAATGCTACATGTATAGATCAACCTGTTGTGTTAATGTTATGTAAATTTGGACCATTGTATGTGGGTAGCGTTTTTGCCCTGAATTTGGCATAAAGCATTCATAGCCTATGAAGAATGTTTTTTTTCATGAAAGCATTGTTGCATGAATACAGACCTTTAGGAAAGTTGGTTTGTTTGATTGTTTCATCACTGAAAAGTTTAGTGTTTCAGTTTGTGCAATTATCAAAGGGTCTGGGTAAAGAACTTTTATTTGACTTGAATTTGCAATGTGCACCTGCATATTATCCCAGTTGACATCATTTTCAACCTTTTTGTGTATATCCATCTGAGGGTGTTTCATGACCGTTTTAGAACTTGATGGATTTTATGCTGATGTGAATCTTCATGTACAAAGCACTGATGTCAGCTTGGCAATAAAGCCTGAGTGTCATTGTTAGTTTCTGTAAACAAGTTTTTCTAAGGTTAGTTCTCTGAATTGTTTGTGTGTGACTGTATGTGTGGGGGTGTGGTTTTTAATTGTTTTGTATTAATTTCTTTTTGTAAAAATTTGTAAATTTAGCTGGCACTCCAGGTTTGGGCACTTTCTAAATAATAATCTCATGTAAATATGTGACCCGCTCTGCAAAAAGGGCACATAAGTCGCTGTATGCTTTTATGAGTTATGGGCCGTTCAATGGGAAGAGGGGGCACGTCACCCCCCCCCCCCCCCCCCTGGTAAATTGAGTAAAAATAACGGGGGAAATAAAGAGGGGGAGGGAGCACAAACCTCCTTAAAGAAATACCGGCGGCGATATTAAACATCTGCTATGTCTACATTTTGGCATACTTTAAAAAACTATACTCAAAATGCAATAAGAAGAATTATGAATCGTGTCATAGAACTGAAACCCTCTTTTAAGAGAAAACCGGAATATTTCCTGGAGCCCGGGAATTTCAATTCTCTCCATCTCAACATCTAATCCCCTTGTGGGAAGTTTATAGCAGGTGAAATGGCCACAACCAGCAGGAAACAATTGATCACTTGACTGAATGACATACTAAATGTGCCCAAATCCTTTTTGAGTGGCCTGAAGGCACTACACACTTTTTGTCAATAAATATAATATTCAGTGCCATATTTGTTCATGTCCAGTAATGAAACCATGTACTATTTTTTTTATCGTTGAAATTGGTGCACAAACATGGCTAAAATAATGGCTAAAAATAATGGCTAAAAAAATGATATACATATACATGTACTTGTATATCTCCATATAATCTTAACAACTTTTGCAAAAACAAAATCAGGTGAAAGTGGCCAGGAAACTCCTCAGATTGCACCACGGAACATCCAGAATCCAAAATTTTTTGGGGCCCTCGGATGTCGTTTGGGAACAAATAATTCACGCCCCGGACCCCAAATCGTAAGGACTTTGCGCTTCGCGATCCCAATTTGAAATGAAGGGCAAAAACTGAAAATACATAAGCCTAAAAAATGGTGGAGGGAGAAACTTAGTTTGTTAAAGTCATGACATGGCAAAAATAATGGCTAAAATAATGATATATATAGTTTCCATGCTCTTGGAAAGCACTGAGTATACAGTGCTTCATACACTGCTTCGGGAAAGGGTAAAAAATGTCATCTAATCAATTGAATAATTATTAATGAATCAATCAATCAATCAATAATAATTATTGATTGATTCATTAATAATTATTCAATTATTATTAATGAATCAATCAATCAATCAATCGATTGATCCCATTGACTTGTGCACAAAATTGAGTTGAGTTTATCCATAAGTAGACAGTGATTGCCCTACTGCACATGCACAGTGCAGTCAGACTTCTGATTCCAATTTGCCTTTGTCACACTCTTCTTCTGCTTTCTCCTGATAGGAACGAGAGACAGAATCAAAAGCCTGTGAGATGACAGCTGCTTTGATATTTGACAGGAATCCTCTGATGACCGGACAACTCTTTGTTGTCTCTGAGCAGGATTAGAGCGCCCTCCTCACTCAACTCTGAATCCACATTGAAATTTGACGTTGAACACTTGGCATGCAAATGTGAGATCCCAGTTCGAATCCCCTGCAGGGACTCTTTGGCAAGACATGATGAACCTACTTCAGCTTGGTCAGGTCAGGTCAGATCATGTTGTTGAACACTCGACTCACCAATGTAAGTGTCGTTGGTTTGAACTCTTGCAGGTCAACTAATTTGTTACACACACTGATGATAACCAGAATATTTTTTTACACATGTGTACATACTTATTTATTATTTGTGCTTTTAAGTCAGCTTAAACTCTGCGTAATTCAGTTCAATTTAATCTTGCCATTTTCTAGAAGAATTTTTTATTTTTTTGGGTGTATTTAACCCCTTGACCCCGGGTTTTAGATGGGAGGCGCCGGGGCACCAGGCCGGGTTATGCAGCCAAGCAAAACGGAAACAAGAGGCTTGTGCAGCCAAGCATAATGTACACAATACCCCAATAATGGATTGAAAGTGCAGAGATTGACACAAATAGAAGTCAACCGGCCTGGTGACAATTTTCAATCTGCACGTATTTGTGTCAACCGTACGCAAGGGGTTAACCCTCCTGCTGTTATAACTATCACAACCTATCAAAAAAACTTGTTTTACAACCTATCACTCGATAGGTTTTGATGGAGTATTTGGTTCCGTTTTGGCACTGAGAGAGGGAGGGTTAATGAATATTTGTAAAATACCATGAATTTTTGTTTTGTCCTTTTATATTTCAGTGGGTGATTTCCACATTGCAGTAATGCATTAATTCATGTACATTCTCATGTATTCATATGTAACTTTATAATACCACACCACACTTTGTGGAAGTGCCGTGGCCTAGTGGTTTGGAGCATTGAATTTGTGGTCTGTGGGTAATTCTGCAAGTTGTGGGTTCGAGCCCAGTCCTGGGCTATAGCACTTGAAGATTTAAGGCGCAAAAGCCGCTAAACGCCACTTCCCAGAAAAATGAGATAACAATATCAAGTGAAAGCGCTTTCACTTGATATCGTTATTTCATTTTTCTGGGAAGTGGGGTTTAGAGGCTTTTGCGCCTGAAGTCTTCACTTCTACGCTTAATATGGGTTGCAGAGATGCCACTTTTCCTGTTTTATCCAGATTTTCTGTTTGTTTTTTAAAACCCCAAAAATTCTGTTTTTTGTTCTTCCGGCTGTCCATTAAAAAAAAAACTGGAAAAAAACCTGAAACAAATTGAGTAATTTCCCCTAAAATCCGGCCTTTTTTCCCGGCCGTCCTAAAAAAAAGACTGAAAAAAAAAAGAAAGACGGGGTATATGCATTTATTTTCACTTCGCTCGCGTCTCGAGTTCAAAGTGTCGCGCACGGCATGCAACGCTGTCCCTTCAGTAGCCTTAAAAACAAGGCTTTATTGCCGAGCCCGCATGCGATGCGGCACTGCACTGCATGCACTATGTACTAGCGCTCTAATAACTCAGCCAGCCTTTCAGCAGCGCAGCCGACGCGAAGCTCATGCGATCGAGTCGAAAGCCCACATACCCTGCATGCAGCACGGTTTGAACACGCCTCGTGTGTGCTTGCTGCATGCACCGCATGCGGGCGGGTTGTGTGCTAAGCATACCTATGATACAGTCTGGAATTCAAGGCTATCATTTCAGTTGTCGGTGGTTCCAGATCAGGGTGATATATGAATACAAAAAATGTGCATAACACGCCGGGAACCAACCACATCATCCTTGCGCACACGGTGTTGTCAAGGATTTGTGCACGTTTTCGCTAGTCATTAGAGAGGTTTAGCAGCACGTATTACGCGAACGTCAACGCGAGCGCGTCCAACATCTTACACGTAACGTTAGAAATTTGGGCAAAATAATCATGTACAGGCTTAGTAAAGACTGGCTTATTGCAATGGGCTAAGTTTAGCATCTTATCCAAGACCGTCTAAGAGCGATAGCCGGCTAATAACGGACTGACTAAGCCAGCCGGCTAAGACTGCAGTATTGCAATCCGCCAGAGGTTTTACTGTTTGGGCATACCCTGGGTAAACAAAATAATTATGTGAACATTTAAAGTTTTAGAAAGAACTGACAGTTTTAAAGGCCATAGAATCAAAGGTGACAAATAAGTGGAACTGGATGTGGCTTCAGGAAAAGGATGACAACCGTTACGGTGACTTTCTGTCAGACTACCTTCGAAAACTTAACCGGGTCATGACCGTGTAGACTTGCGTCTTGCACATGGTGTATTAATTATGGATCGTCGGGGAAGAATGCACTTTACGCAAACAAAGAGGTCCACAAGAAGAACAGAGCAGCAAGGAAAAATGCTCAGGAGTTGCCAATTGTTTTCCAAGCTGTTGC
This sequence comes from Hippasteria phrygiana, assembly GCA_037893225.1. NCBI lineage: Eukaryota > Metazoa > Echinodermata > Asteroidea > Valvatida > Goniasteridae > Hippasteria > Hippasteria phrygiana. The sequence goes on from JAZGUH010000125.1 coordinate 278,708, forward strand.
TATGAGGACTTTGGCAGTTGCAGAGCTGGCATCAGCTACTAGGCCTACTAGGTAACGTTAGGCATATGTATAATTATTATCAAATTTCTTCTATGGCATACAATGCAGTGATACATTGGACCTTGCGCTTGGCTTTATGATTGCCCCATTCCTGCACATGCATCGACAAGATTGACGCTGAAGTGTAGTAATTAGCAATCGTACCTTTTTTTAATGCAGCTGTGATTAATTAATCAACAGTATACATGTTGAAAATTTGAAATAAATTTACTTCATGTTTAGGCTAAGGCTACATGTATAACGAGCTGAGATTGTTTATGTCTATTGTTTCTTTGCATTTTCTTTTGTCGTAAAACAGTGTGACATTCATTATATGGAATGGTTGACAGTATATAGAGCCATCTAAAAGGCCTAAAAAAGCTAAAATTCAAGAGCTAGAACCCCGGTCGTTACGTGCTCCGCTCGGTACACTTGGTCGCGTGCTTCGCTGCTATTTGTCACAATGTAATAAAGTTCGGGTTTTTTCAAGCAGACCCTGTGGCATCTCTGGGGTAGAGACATTATTAATGCCTTCCAGTGGACTAGTTACTCATTCCGACCCTATTTATACAGTGAAGAGATCAGATTATCTTGTCTTGTTTCAGTGTGAGGGGCTAGTTCTTCCACACTTTCCTCTGTAGCCCACACCTCGAGTGGCCTTTGGCCTTGTGATGGGCGATTTGCATAAAATTAATACTACGCCGATTCTGTCTCTTGATTGGCTTAGAAGGTGTCACATGGTATTCTCTATTATTACTACATCACTTTTCACAAAAGGACTAGCCCATGACCAAAACAGTACCATCCCATGGCTTCTAAAAGTACTGTATCTGTAGCAACCAAAGATCCTATGTAAAGTCTATGCATGGCAGTGAACAGATAGCACGTATATTGGAAAAATGTTGTGGGGGGGGGGGGGGGGGAGGGGGGGAGGAGTTCTCAGACCTCAGACTTTTTGTATTCCAAAAGTATATATGCATGTAAAGGCCTAATTTATTTTCATAATCTATGAATGCGGTGGAAAACAATATTTGTTGCCCCCCCCCCCCCACAAAAAAAAAATTGTGTTCTGGATCCGGCCTTGACTGTAATGTATATTTTGTCTTTGGCATGTTATAATAAACTTATCATTGTATTTCATATACATGAATAAAGAACTGTGATAAAGAACTGTGGCAAGTATTCATTTAAGTATGCATGTACACCAGGCAATACAACCTCAAGTTCTTGGGCTGGTATTCTGAATTTCGTGGGGCAGTATTATTTTAAGAGGGTTACCCATTTTTGATGCCCTGATTTTTAAAATGGGACATTTTTGGAAATGTTTTAAAAAAGCTTTAAAAATTGCTGACAAGGCTTCTAAAAATTTAGGTGAAGGTCATTAAAAACAAACAAAATTGTTGGGGCTAATTTGAATAGGCTGTTTTGTTTTTGGTGGGGGGGGGGGTACAAACTGATACCCCATAAACAAATAGAGAAATGTTATAATTATGTGCATCTAACATCAGCATTATTTTATAGATATCCAGATAGGACACCAAATTAATTTTGGTCCTTGGAACAAATTTTGAAACAAATCTCCAACTCGGTAAGTGAACATTGCTGTTTTTTTACACAAAAGAAATTAATCTCACCCTCACCCCCCCCCCCAAAAAAAAAAAAAAAAAAAAAAAAAATATATTTTGTTACTTATATTGACTTCTGCCGACTCTCTGCAGAGTCAATATTGAAAGCTACCTTTGTATGCAGACTAGCTGCTCGTTATTAGCCACAGATCGAGACGGTTTATGGATATCTACAGACTTTTGACTGTCCAGTGAATCAACATTGAAAGGTAACTTTGAGAATGCCATACTTATTTTATTTCCATCTGATTATTCCTATAGACTTGATACAGAGTTCAAATATTGAACCTTTGCTACCCTAATTAGAATTACATTGTATCTCCACATATACTTGTATGTACACCAATCTAAGTACACACAACACCATCGAGGAATAGAGGAATTTCACATTAGCCCCTTCTGCGCACTTCCGGGTTGAAAGCGAGAATGGCAGTGGCAAACAAAACAACGCTTTTCAGCACATTCATTCATGCATGAATTAATCGGGCCATATAAGGCAGCGCAGGCGCACGATCAGCAAAAAGTGGTTTACTGTGACATTGAGATCCTCTTTTTCAAACGCGGAAGTGCGCAGATCGGCACTAAACTCGTCGTTGTGGAATTCCTCTATGCAGCAGTTATTTCAAACAATAGCTGTAACAATGCTTCATCTCCAAGACTGTGGTGGTGTAGGTTTCATGTGCTGAACTAAATACCATAAAAAGTATGAACAACTTGAGAATATTGTTTATTATTGTGTTGACTCACACAGTGTACAGTACATAAGAGTTCAGTGACATCCAGATGCCCTCGTATTTCTTTCTTTTGTTGCTGAGATTTTGTCTTATTAACTGAAAACAAAATTACTGCCAATATACATGCTTTTAAAAATACAGCCTAGCCAAGTTGTGACTGAACATTCCAGTTCACCACTCCTACTAAAGAAATTTTAAAAAACTAAGAAAAATTCTTTCACCATAGAGCATGCAAATCTTGCGACCTCAAAAATCACTTATTTGAACGTCTTGTTACCAAATTCTGACTAGTCTACTGACATACTCATTAGTTTGTTTGTACCCCATAGTAATGTGAATGATACATTGATCACAAAGTTGAGGGCAAATTTTTCATTATTATTCTGGTTATCTACTAGTACAAATTACTGCGGATTGAATTGCCTAATTTTCCTTCACAAGACCACATTATTGTGGTTTGCCAGCTTAGCCTAGTCAGAGTAATTTCATCAAATAGCATGACGCACATGATGTAGCTTCTATACAGTGTGCCCAGGAAGTATCGTATTTTCACTGGTCACTTTGGATTTTGTGGTCAACCTATCACACTCTATTGTGTAAACTAGTCTCAATTAATACTGTTTGTTTTGTGTGATTTTAACCTCTCAGCAATTTCCCCCCCTTAGATATATCTGATGTGACCACTGCTTGGACATTCACAAGGACTTGCAGTAAGAAACAATTGACTTCTCTATGCAGACTTCATCAATCTCGTTAGAAAAGCAGAATTTCTTCAAGAGTTAATGTTTGCCACAATGCTCCCACCGTACCTGTGTACTGTGTACATTGAGAGAAATTTGTTTCTTTATGATAGGCATATACATGTATGTGTAGACATTTTGTGCTTTTTATTGTCATTGAATTTAAATAACAAACCTGTACTCCGAGACAGTGCACTGTGCGTGACCTTTATGCTATAGTGCCTTTAAATTCCAGTGCCCATTTTCATGGAATCTGTAATGCTAAATCTCTGCACTTTCTGTGTTAACTAAACTAGCAAAGATATTCTGTGGTACCCAGTAAGCAAAATATTCTTAGTTATAGGATGTACACATGCGCGCAAGTCAAAATTCCTTGCTAAGCCATGAAATACACTAACTGTATTCCTTGCTTATTGTATGTAGAGCCATTAGGTTGGGCACATGTGTGTAAATTCAGTAACCCCAACAAATTCTCTAATTTTAATATGATTTTGCATGCACCCTAAGGGGTTACATTACCAAAGAAACACTTAAAATCTAAAAAATAACTTATCAAAAAAAAAGTACATGTACTGTAATTGGTATACTATAATCTGTAAAATCCAAATTTTAAAAATGCAGAATATGCCAATCAACTTAAAAACACATGTGACTACCTGTACAATCACTATAATCTCTTGGCTGGTACATCTCTACATTTTACAGCCAGCATCAGTACATGTATTACATTTCACCTTATTTACAATAGAAAAAAGAGATCTCAGATATACATCACGTCCAAAGTTTATGTATATGACAGAAATAATTACTTAAGATTGAAAGTGGTAAACTTTTATACAACCGCTTTTTCATGCAGATCGGGGTGTCGCGGCGTTTCTGGCAGCCAAGCGAACCACTACAATGTGTTTGTGCAGTCAAGCGTATCATAAACAATAATCCAACAATGGATTGAAACTGCGCAAACGGCGGCAAATGGCGTCATCCGGCCTGGTGGCACTTCTTTTTTTGACGCCATATGGCGTCATCCGTACGCAAGTGGTTAACAAATTTGACTTTCCAACATTAACCAGTTTCTAAAAACATTTTCAAAGTGAACAGAGAAACTGGCAGGAGCAGGATTCGAACCTGCGACCTCCGGGTTACCGTACCGTACCAGTGCGCTACCAACTGAGCTATCTTCCCCTATGTTGGCGGTCTCCCCAATTGTCAGTACGTATCTTTGTTCGGGTGGGCGCTAGTCAGAAGTCATAAACCCAGAATGCCGTATAGCCAGGGATCACACCCAATTTTACGATATAACCTGGGAAGCGACATTGTGGGGATCACTCAATGAGGATACGATTTTTTTAACTTGTAATTCGTCAAACAATCCACAAGGGAAACTGACTAGGTAAATTTGAACACATTTTCAAAGTGAACAAAGAAACTGGCAGGAGCAGGATTCGAACCTGCGACCTCCGGGTTACCATACCGGCGCTCTACCAACTGAGTTCTAAAAAAACGATCTAATGGAAGCAACTGGAAAAGAGGTTGAAGTAATAATAATTTACACACTTTGCATTTATCTTTCAAAAAAGAAAGATGGGAATATACTTTCATTAGTATCATTATTACAGTACCTGTGATAAAAAAAAAAACAGGATGTAGACGTGTATTTTAAGATACATTCATAAATACCTTAGACAGTTTACCTGTTCCTATGGTCAAAAGCCCAAACACCAACCGGTTTTAAACACTTTTATGGTGTCACATGAAATTTAGAGTCCTACGAAATCTGGTCCATTTTATTGGTTGCAATGGACACTTGAGTGACCAGTCACTCTCCTTTATAATGCAAGTGCAATACTGCTGATGCGTCCATATTTGCACCACCTGCCGAGCTTGTCAATTTTCATATAAGGAAATGTTTAGCGCTACTCGCACGTGGCTAAAGGGGTGTTTTACAAACCATGGTAAAAAAAAATAAAAAATTGAACAAAATCATTGGAAATTTATACTTTTCTGAGGTTTTTGATGAATTATACAAAAAGGTATTTTATGAATGGGAATAAATATGTGCTGGGCCAGTATTAAACGTACGTTTAAAACCACCGTAGAGCCTGGGCACTTGATAATGACCCAAGAATCGACTTGCTTGTAAGCAGTTTGAGTGTGGTAAATATTTATTGACTACTTTTAAAAAGTAGTAATGACTTGACTTTGACTTAAAAAAAAAACGACTTGGGACTTGGTTACAACTTGGTTACTGTGAATATTAAAGTAACAGCTTTTGTTTCTTTTGTGTTCCTTCCTTCTGTAGAACATTATTCAAAACGTCTTAGAGATCCAAGAAACAATGGCAAATGGAGAATCAGGTGAGTCTGTAATTTTCTGAGTACTATTTGCTGCATGTAAAGCAAAAATGCAAAGAATCTGAATAGCTGATTCTTTCTGTATGTATTTCCATACAGGAACATGTTTCCTTGAAGGCCGCCCAATTAGGCTACAAAAAGCATTTATCCTAAAATTAATTTGGGTGGAAAGCTCATTCAAAAGTAGAATATAGTGACATACACAATCATCCTTAAAAATGCACCATTTGTCTGAAAATCATCCCCAAAATGATTTTCGTCATTGATATTCACAAGATGTACATTTTCATAAGATCATGTGCATTATCATATGCTTTTGAATGATCTTTTAAATCATACAATTTTAGAATGAATGCTTTTTATAGCCCAATTGGGCACCTCCCATGCATTGTGTCCCAATAAGGACCCCTGTTTAAAATTATTTGAGATTTTAACATTTACTCCCACCCTCACACACCCAAGTGTGTAAACACCGGCAATCGCGGACCTCCCATTGTTCCTCTTTTTTTTATACTCAAGCACGCTATTAAGAAATCCATATTCCAGCTGACACATTAATCAATCATAAATCGGCATCATTTTCAAGCCTTTTGCCTAAATGTTTGGTTATTTAGGTTGTTTTTTTTTTTTTTTTTTTTTTTACACTCTGTGATATATATGTACTTTTTTATATGAAAAACACATTGCCAATTTCCCATCAGTAGTGTATGTCATGGGACCACAAAGTTTTATGTCTGTAGATTGAATGTATTTACCTTCTGCATTGAAATGATTGAGTTGATGTTTTGCATGTCTGATGATGTATCCATATGAACTTAGGTAAATATCACCACCTTTATCACAACAAAACCCCTCTGGACTGAAAGTGGTGCCAACTGTGAAAATGTTGTTACCCATGAAATCAAGACACAGGAGCTTCTTTTTGCCCCAGTTGGTGTATATGAGCTGCTTGTTGTTGGTGGTCAAGTAACTATCAATCATTGGAGCAGGTATTGTTCTGATGAGGGATCCGTCTGGGTTGTGTAGAGATATCAATTCTTTGTCTGTATAACCCACTGCTATGAGATTGCTGTCATCTACTGCAAGGCATGTTGGTGTGCCGTCAGTGTCTGCCTCTTTACCTGGTGCAAAGTGATGGTGGAGCTGACAGTCTTCATTTAAGATCTTGACTGCAGACTGAGTAAGGATAATGTGCTGGTCATCCTTATTTATTGCAAGAGCAATGGGATATGTGTTGCTGTCAGGGTCTTCACTTTCCAGTTTACAAATACTGTTTACTTGCATGACTTGACCATTAGGATTTAGTCTGGTCAGTTTCTGTTGGGATCCGTCTAAAACTACCACATCACCACTGGAAAGTGATGCAATGTCTTTTCCAGAGATAGGTGTCTCACTCAGTAAATCCCATTTTTCTTTAAGTAGGATTGTTCCAACTTGAACATCAGTGTGATCTGTCTCCTTGAAACCAATAAATGAGATGTCATGAATTAGTACATCCGTTTGTTCTTCAGGTTTTACTAGGTGAACATCTTTGTGGTCATGCAGATGGTCTTGCTTAAACATCAAGACATCAAGGAGGTTTTCCTCGGTCATCTTAATCTGAGCCATTTTGACTGTTTGTTCTGCTACTATCATTTCTGCAAGAAATTTAGCTTTTTGCTTGTACGTTAAATGGGCAGTTTGTTTCAGTTGGCTTTCCTCTTCTCTGATTTGCTTGATTTTCTTCTCTGCAGTTCTGGAGATATGGCTGTAAGTTTCAACAAGCATGTTGTTTAGTCTGTTGTGTAATGATTCCCAGTTTTCATTGTAATGTTTTGTTTGTGAAATTCTTTGTCTGGCGTCTTGTAATGTAAGATCAAATGCTGTGCTAAAAATCACAAAGTTGTGATTGGACTCTTTGTGACTTAAAGCTGCACACAGTTTGCAGATGAGCTGCTCACATGTGTTGCAGTAGAAGCACAGTTTCTGATTTGGATGGATGCCACATCTTGACTTGTTTTTCTTGGACTTAGCAAGGGTAGGAGACTTTCCTTCTTGCAGTTCGGCCAAAGCTGTAATTTTGTGAGTTTTCATCACAGTGAAACGTTGATGTGCTTTCTGACATTCCTGACAGAGATAATGCTCACAATCCATACATCGAGACATTGCCTCATTCTCTTCATCACATGCCTGACATATGATGACCTGTGACCCTTCACCTTTCAAGAGCTGTTCCTGCTTTGTTACCTCCTCCAGCAGGGAAATCAGAGTGTAGTTGTTCAACTTGGCCACTCTACCTTCTGGCACGATAGTTTCTCTCTGACACAGAGGGCATGTTATCTTGTTACTGTCTGGGTTTTGTCTCATCTTCAGTTCTTGGAGGCATCTAAGACAGAAACTGTGTGAGCAGTCCAGCATCTTGGGCTCTTGGTAAAGGGTGTGGCAGATTGAGCATTCCAGATGATCTTGGATTGAACCCAGAACTGATGCTGTGGTTGCAGAAGCTGCCATTTTTGATTTCTTTACCTGTAGATAGTTATGGGAAATAAAAGGAAGCAACTCGCAATTGTCCACTAAGTTTATTCGGTATGAGTAAACCATAGCACAACCACAACTTATTCTTTATAAAGATTTCACCGAGCAATGTAGTAAAAGAAAAATTACGCCCGAGCTAATTTTGTAAATTATTTTTTGGTAAAAAGTGTTATTGATTTTACAAACTAAATATAATATGTTCACTTTAATGACTTCTAGAAAGCTTCTGTAATTTATTTTTAGATGTAAAATGATAAAATCTGCAGGTGTTCATGTACTTCTAGTGGAAATTACCAAACTAACTCTGACCACTCCAAGACAAAGTTGACATACTACTACCCTTTACTGCAGTCTGAGCCTATGTTATTTTATTCAATTTGACTTGACTTGACTTGACTCGACTCGACCTCGACTCGATTTGGTAAATGTGATCATAAAAGCACAACAAAAAATCACGGATAACACAAAAAAATCAAATAAAATACAGATTGATAGTACAATGAAAATCACACAAAAAAACATGTACACTACTTCCCCTGGTGTATGTGAAGTTGCCAGAGCTACACAGCATAAATCAGTTGAAATTGTCGTAATGTCTATATTCATCAGAATGTTGCCTTTTTAATCATGCACATGAACAAAAACAATATGAAAAAAAAATGCACTTTAGACTCATTTAATAGAACTGGTCGCATACTTCCTATGCCAAACACCAAATTATTAATTATAAAACAGTTTCTGGCTGTAATTTGGTACTTGCATGGTGCCCACACCTGTACAGTCACATGCCACAAACTTAGATTCAAGAAATGGCCCCTAGATAAGCATCATCTGCAGTATATGTGACAAGTCTTGAAGAACAACTCACCTTACTCTGTAAAATTCTCACCGACACCACAGTGCAAAGAAAATCTACTTTGTGCTTTGCAATGAAGACATTTGTTTGTGGTATTACTGAACATGACGAACGTACATACACATGTAGTTACAGCAGACATGGTGTATTTCCTGCTTGTGAGAGCAAATGCTACATGTATAGATCAACCTGTTGTGTTAATATGTTATGTAAATTTGGACCATTGTATGTGGGTAGCTTTTTTGTATAGCCTTGACATTTGCCCTGAATTTGGCATAAAGCATTCATAGCATATGAAGAATGGTTTTTTTTCATGAAAGCATTGTTGCATGAATGAATACCTTTAGGAAAGTTGGTTTGTTTGATTGTTTTATCAATGAAAAGTTCAGTGTTTCAGTTTGTGCAATTATCAAAGGGTCTGAGTAAAGAACTTTTATTTGACTTGAATTTGCAATGTGCACCTGCTTATCCCAGTTGACATCACTTTCAACCTTTTTGTGTATATCCATCTTGATGGATTTTATGCTGATGTGAATCTTCATGTACAAAGCACTGATGTCAGCTTTGGCAATAAAGCCTAAGTGTCATTGTTAGTTTCTGTAAACAAGTTTTTTTAAGTTCTCTGAATTGTTTGTGTGTGACTGTATGTGTGGGGGTGTAGTTTTTAATTGTTTTGTATTAATTTCTTTTTGTTAAAATTTGTAAATTTAGCTGGCACTCCAGGTTTGGGCACTTTCTAAATAATAATCTCATGTAAATATGTAACCCGCTCTGCAAAAAGGGCACATAAGTCGCTGTATGCTTTTACGAGTTATGGGCCGTTCAATGGTAAGAGGGGGCACGTTCCCCCCCCCCCCCCCGGTAAATTGAGTAAAAATAACGGGGGAAATAAAGAGGGGGAGGGAGCACAAACCTCCTTAAAGAAATACCGGCGGCGATATTAAACATCTGCTATGTCTACATTTTGGCATACTTTAAAAAACTATACTCAAAATGCAATAAGAAGAATTATGAATCATGTCATAGAACTGAAACCCTCTTTTAAGAGAAAACCGGAATATTTCCTGGAGCCCGGGAATTTCAATTCTCTCCATCTCAACATCTAATCCCCTTGTGGGAAGTTTATAGCAGGTGAAATGGCCACAACCAGCAGGAAACAATTGATCACTTGACTGAATGACATACTAAATGTGCCCAAATCCTTTTTGAGTGGCCTGAAGGCACTACACACTTTTTGTCAATAAATATAATATTCAGTGCCATATTTGTTCATGTCCAGTAATGAAACCATGTACTATTTTTGTTATCGTTGAAATTGGTGCACAAACATGGCTAAAATAATGGCTAAAAATAATGGCTAAAAATAATGGCTAAACAAATGATATACATATACAATGTACATGTATATCTCCATATAATCTTAACAACTTTTGCAAAAACAAAATCAGGTGAAAGTGGCCAGGAAACGCCTCAGATTGCACCACGGAACATCCAGAATCCAAAAATTTTCGGGGCCCTCGGATGTCGTTTGGGAACAAATAATTCACGCCCCGGACCCCAAATCGTAAGGACTTCGCGCTTCGCGATCCCAATTTAAAATGAAGGGCAAAAACTGAAAATACATAAGCCTAAAAAATGGTGGAGGGAGAAACTTAGTTTGTTAAAGTCATGACATGGCAAAAATAATGGCTAAAATAATGATATATATAGTTTCCATCATGCTCTTGGAAAGCACTGAGTATACAGTGCTTCATACACTGCATCGGGAAAGGGTAAAAAATGTCGTCTAATCAATTAAATAATTATTGATGAATCAATCAATCAATCGATTGATCCCATTGACTTGTGCACAAAATTGAGTTGAGTTTATCCATAAGTAGACAGTGATTGCCCTACTGCACATGCACAGTGCAGTCAGACTTCTGATTCCAATTTGCCTTTGTCACACTCTTCTTCTGCTTTCTCCTGATAGGAACGAGAGACAGAATCAAAAGCCTGTGAGATGACAGCTGCTTTGATATTTGACAGGAATCCTCTGATGACCGGACAACTCTTCGTTGTCTCTGAGCAGGATTAGAGCACCCTCCTCACTCAACTCTGAATCCACATTGAAATTTGACATTGAACACTTGGCATGCAAATGTGAGATCCCTGTTCGAATCCCCTGCAGTGACTCTTTGGCACTTGTTCCAAGCAAGACATGATGAACCTACTTCAGCTTGGTCAGGTCAGATCATGTTGTTGAACACTCGACTCACCAATGTAAGGGTCGTTGGTTCAAACTCTTGCAGAGTCAACTAATTTGTTACACACACTGATGATAACCAGAATATTTTTGTACACATGTGCACATACTTATTTATTATTTGTGCTTTTAAGTCAGCTTAAACTCTGCGTAATTCAGTTTAATTTAATCTTGCCATTTTCTAGAAGAAGTTTGTTTTTTTATTTGTGTATCTTAACCCTCCTACTGTTATAACTATCACAACCTATCGGAAAAAAATTGTTTTACAACCTATCACTCGATAGGTTTTGATGGAGTATTTGGTTCCGTTTTGGCACTGAGAGAGGGAGGGTTAATGAATATTTGTAAAATACAATGAATTTTTGTTTTGTCCTTTTCTATTTCAGTTGGTGATTTCCACATTGCAGTAATGCATTCATTTATGTACATTCACATGTATTCATATGTAACTTTATAACACCACACCACACTTTGTGGAAGTGCCGTGGCCTAGTGGTTTGGAGCATTGAATTCGTGGTCTGTGGGTAATTCTGCAAGTTGTGGGTTCGAGCCCAGTCCTGGGCTATATATAGCACTTGAAGACTTCAGGCGCAAAAGCCGCTAAACGCCACTTCAAAGAAAAATGAGATAACAATTATATCAAGTGAAAGTGCTCTCACTTGATATCGTTATCTCATTTTTCTGGGAAGTGGGGTTTAGAGGCTTTCGCGCCTGAAGTCTTCACTTCTACGCTTAATATGGGTAGCAGAGATGCCACTTTTCAGTTTTTATCGAGATTTTCTGTTTGTTTTTTAAAACCCCCAAAATTCTGTTTTTTGTTCTTCCGGCTGTCCATTAAAAAAAAACTGGAAAAAAACCTGAAACAAATTGAGTAATTTCCCCTAAAATCCGGGCCTTTTTCCCGGCCGTCCTAAAAAAAGACTGGGAAAAAAAGAAAAGACAGGGGTATATGCATTGATTTTCACCTCGCTCGCGTCTCGTGTTCAAAGTGTCGCACACGGCATGCAACGCTGTCCCTTCAGTAGCCTTAAAAACAAGGCTTTATTGCCGAGCCCGCATGCGATGCTGCACTGCACTGCATGCACTATGTACTAGCGCTCTAACTTAGCCAGCCTTCCAGCTCAGCCGACGCGAAGCTCATCGAGTCGAAAGCCCACATACCCTGCATGCAGTACGGTTTGAACACGCCTCGTGTGTGCTTGCTGCATGCACCGCATGCGGCGGGTTGTGTGCTAAACATACCTATGATACAGTCTGGAATTCAAGGCTATCATTTCAGTTGTCGGTGGTTCCAGATCATGGTGATATATGAATAAAAAAAATGTGCATAACACGCCGGGAACCAACCACATCATCGTTGCGCACACGGTGTTGTCAAGGATTTGTGCACGTTTTCGCTAGTCATTAGAGAGGTTTAGCAGCACGTATTACGCGAACGTCAACGCGAGCGCGCCTGACATCTTACACGTAACGTCAATAAATTTCGGCAAAATAATTATGTACAGGCTTAGTAAAGACTGGCTTATTGCAATGGGCTAAGTTTAATAGCCGGCTAATAACGGACTGGCTAAGCCAGCCGGCTAAGACTGCAGTATTGCAATCCGTCAGAGGTTTTACTGTTTGGGCATACCCTGGGTAAACAAAATAATGATGTAAATTTTTTTAGAAAGAACTGACAGTTTTAAAGGCAATAGAATCAAAGGTGACAAATAAGTGGAACTGGATGTGGCTTCAGGAAAAGGATGACAACCGTTACGGTGACTTTCTGTCAGACTACCTTCGAAAACTTAACCGGGTCATGACCGTGTAGACTTGCGTCTTGCACATGGTGTACGAAACAAATTAATTATGGATCATCAGGGAAGAATGCACTTCACACAAACAAAGAGGTCCACAAGAAGAACAGAGCAGCAAGGAAAAATGCTCAGGAGTTGCCAATGGTTTTCCAAGCAGTTGCTATAATGACTGGTAGTAGCTGGCATCAGCTACTACCACAATGTAGGTAATGTTAGGCATATGTATAATTATTATCAAATTTCTTCTATGGCATACAATGCAGTGATACACTGGACCTTGCGCTTGGCTTTATGAATGCCCCATTCCTGCACATGCATCGACAAGATTGACGCTGAAGTGTAGTAATTAGCAATCGTACCTTTTTTTACTGCAGCTGTGATTAATTAATTAATAGTTTACATGGTGAAAATTGGAAATAAATTTACTTCATGTTTAGGCTAAGCTAGGCTACATGTATAACAAGCTGAGATTGTTTATGTCTATTGTTTCTTTGCATTTTCTTTTGTCGTAAAACAGTGTGACATTCATTATATGGAATGGTTGACAGTATATAGACCCATCTAAAAGGCCTAAAAAAGCTAAAATTCAAGAGCTAGAACTCCGGTCGTTACATGCTCCACTCGGTACACTTGGTCGTGTGCTTCGCTGCTATTTGTCACAATGTAATAAAGTTTAGGTTTTTTCAAGCAGACCCTGTGGCATCTCTGGGGTAGAGACATTATTAACCCTAACTCCGTAGGGTGTGTGGAAAATCATATTAAAATTGGAGGATTCTGGACTGTTACCCATTCCGACCCTATTTATACAGTGAAGAGATCAGATTTTCTTGTCTTGTTTCAATGTAAGGGGCTGATTCTTACACACTTTCCTCTGTAGCCCACACCTCAAGTGGCCTTTGGCCTTGTGATGGGCGATTTGCATAAAAATATACTACGCCGATTCTGTCTCTTGATTGGCTTAGAAGGTGTCACATGGTATTCTCTATTATTACTACATCACTTTCACAAAAGGACTAGCCCATGACCAAAACAGTACCATCCCATGACCATAACAGTACCATCCCATGGCTGCCAAAGTACTGTATCCGTAGCAACCAAAGATCCTATGTAAAGTCTATGCATGGCAGGGTGGGAGCTCCTTTGCATCCCTCTTTTGTGTTTCTCCACCCACCCGGTCATGCATGTGTGTTCCCTACATGTTTGTTTCTTGTACTCTGTCATTCACCTTTGAGAAAGAACTTGCTTAAGTTCGAAACGTCAGGCCAGCTAATTTTTTGATTTGTATATTTCAGGTCCATTCAGTCAGTCAGCAGTTTGCAGCAGTTTAATTCTTTTTCATGACATACTCTTCACCATAGCAATGTGAATGATACATTGATCACAAAATTGATGGCAAATTTTTCATTATTATTCTGGTCATCAACTAGCAATAGAAAATTACTGCAGATTGAATTGCGTAATTTTCCTTCACAAGACCACATTATTGTGGTTTGCCAGCTTAGCCTAGTCAGAGTAATTTCATCAAATAGCATGACGCACATGATGTAGCTTCTACAGTGTGCCCAGGAAGTATCGTATTTTCACCAGTCACTTTGGATTTTGTGGTCAACCTATCACACTCTATTGTGTAAACTAGTCTCAATTAATACTGTTTGTTTTGTGTGATTTTAACCTCTCAGCAATTTCCCCCCCTTATTAGATATATCTGATGTGACCACTGCTTGGACATTCACAAGGACTTGCAGTAAGAAACAATTGACTTCTCTATGCAGACTTCATCAATCTCGTTAGAAAAGCAGAATTTCTTCAAGAGTTAATGTTTGCCACAATGCTCCCACCGTACCTGTGTACTGTGTACATTGAGAGAAATTTGTTTCTTTATGATAGGCATATACATGTATGTGTAGACATTTTGTGCTTTTTATTGTCATTGAATTTAAATAGCAAACCTGTACTCCGAGACGGTGCACTGTGCGTGACCTTTATGCTATAGTGCCTTTAAATTCCAGTGCCCATTAAAATGGAATCTGTAATGCTAAATCTCTGCACTTTCTGTGTTAACTGAACTAGCAAAGATATTCTGTGGTAACCCAGTAAGCAAAATATTCTTAGTTATAGTATGTACACATGTGCACAAGCCAACATTCCTTGCTAAGCCATGAAATACACTAACTGTATTCCTTGCTTATTGTATGTAGAGCCATTAGGTTGGGCACATGTGTGTAAATTCAGTAACCCCAACAGTCCCAAATTCTCTAATTTTAATATGATTTTGCATGCACCCTAAGGGGTTACATTACCAAAGAAACACTTAAAATCTAAAAAATAACTTATCTAAAAAAAAGTACATGTACTGTAATTGGTATACTATAATCTGTAAAATCCAATTGTTAAAAGTACAGAATATGCCAATCAACTTAAAAACACATGTGACTACCTGTACAATCACTATAATCTCTTGGCTGTTACATCTCTACATTTTACAGCCAGCATCAGTACATGTATTACATTTCACCTTATTTACAATAGAAAAAAGAGATCCCAGATATACATCACGTCCAAAGTTTATGTATATGACAGAAATAATTACTTAAGATTGAAAGTGGTAAACTTTTATACAACACCGCTTTTTCATGCAGATCGGGGTGTCGCGGCGGTTCTGGCAGCCAAGCGAACCGCTACAATGTGTTTGTGCAGTCAAGCGTATCATAAACAATAATCCAACAATGGATTGAAACTGCGCAAACGGTGGCAAATGGCGTCATCCGGCCTGGTGGCACTTCTTTTTTTGACGCCATATGGCGTCATCCATACGCAAGTGGTTAACAAATTTGACTTTCCAACATTAACCAGTTTCTAAAAACATTTTCAAAGTAAACAAAGAAACTGGCAGGAGCGGGATTCGAACATGCGACCTCCGGGTTACCGTACCGTACCAGCGCTCTACCAACTGAGCTATCTTGCCCTATGTTGGCGGGCTCCCCAATTGTAAGTACATGTATCTTTGTTCGGGTGGGCGCTAGTCAGAAAGTCATAAACCCAGAATGCCGTAAAGCCAGGGATCACACCCAATTTTACGATATAACCTGGGAAGCGACATTGTGGGGATCACTCAATGAGGATACGATTTTTTTAACTTGTAATTCGTCAAACAATCCACAAGGGAAACTGACTAGGTAAATTTGAAAGCATTTTCAAAGTGAACAAAGAAACTGGCAGGAGCAGGATTCGAACCTGCGACCTCCGGGTTACCGTACCGGCGCTCTGCTGTACCAGCACTCTACCAACTGAGTTCTAAAAAAACGAACTAATGTATAGAAGCAACTGGAAAAGATCAGGTTGAAGTAATAATAATTTACACACTTTGCATTTTTCTTTTAAAAAAAACATGGGAATGCACTTTCATTAGTATCATTATTACAGTACCTGTGATAAAAAATAGCAGGATGTGAACGTGTATTTTAAGATACATTCATAAATACCTAAGACAGTTTACCCGTTCCTATTGGTCGAAAGCCCAAACACCAACCGGTTTTAAACACTTTTATGGTGTCACATGAAATTTAGAGTCCTACGAAATCTGGTCCATTTTATTGGTTGCAATGGACACTTGAGTGACCAGTCACTCTGCTCTATATAATGCAAGTGCAATACTGCTGATGCGTCCGTATTTAGAGTCCATAATTTAACACTACACCGGCACTGCTGCATTCTGCACCACCTGGCGAGCGCGTCAATTTCCATATCAGGAAATGTTTAGCGCTACTCGCACGTGGCACAAACCATTTAATACCTAAAGGGGTTTTACAAACAAGGTAAAAACAATTGAACAAAATCATTGGAAATTTATAATTTTCGGAGGTTTTTGCTTAATAATACAAAACGGTATTTTATGAATGGGAATAAATATGTGCTGGGCCGGTTTTAAACGTACGTTAAAAACCACCTTGGGGCCAGGGCACTTGATAATGACCCGAGAATTGACTTGCTTGAAAGCAGTTTGAGTGTGGTAAATATTTATTGACTTCTTTTAAAAAGTAGTAATGACTTGACTTTGACTTGAAAAAAAACGACTTGGGACTTGGTTATTTTACAACTTGGTTACAACTGTTAATATTAAAGTAACAGCTTTTTGTTTCTTTTGTGTTTCTTCCTTCTGCAGAACATTATTAAAAATCCAAGAAATCCAAGAAACAATGGCATATGGAGAATCAGGTGAGTCTGTAATTTTCTGAGAACCGTTTGCTGCATGTAAAGCAAAAATGCAAAGAATCTGTATAGCTGATGCTTTCTGTATGTATTCCCTTACAGGGACATGTTTCCTCGAAGGACGCCCAATTGACCTATCGCCGTTCATGACCATTATCCAATCGTAGCGTCTGTTGAACATCACATGATATTCCAAATCTTGGACAAACAAGAAACATTGCAAAGATGCCCATTATTTGGCCGCATGTGCGCCCTGTTCGTAAAAATGCAGTACGCAAATACACGTCAAATTTAACGCAAACGCTCAACCGGCCCATCACGTTTTCATATACCGGCCGGGTACTAATTTTGTTTGCAGCACATTGGCCAAACCCGTTTAGCATAGTTTGTTCTGTTTATATTTCTTAAGTATTTATGATTCTCGGACGATCAAAATTATGTAAGTGGTTTCCGGGGAGTCTGCATTATTCAGATACGCGTTATAACGAGAGGCTGGAAATTGGGAAAAGCTATTTCCCTACTTTTTGCAATAAGTGGTCGCATGAAAGTCTGCATGCACACGTGGGCAAAGTTAAATCTGAGACAACTCCTGTATCCGGTCATAAAGAGAGCGCGTATGCAAGGATTCACCGTAATACGCTACTCTGCGTTTCGCACATCGCATATCCACGTGCTGCACGTGTGTAAAGTTGTCTAAGGGGCGTGGCTAACTCACAAACGGCAATAGGTCAATTGCGCTACAAAAAGTATTCATCCTAAAATTACTTTGGGTGAAAAGCTCATTCAAAAGTAGAATATAATAACATACACAACCATCCCTTGAAAATGCACCGTTTGTCTGAAAATCATCCCCAAAATGATTTTCGTCATTGATATTCACAAGATGTACATTCTCACAAGATACTGTGCATTATCATATGCTTTTGAATGATCTTTTAAATCATACAATTTTGGAATGAATGCTTTTTATAGCCCAATTGGGCACCTCCCATGCATTGTGTCCCATTAAGGACCCCTGTTTAAGATGATTTGAGATTTTAACATTTACCCCCACCCTCACACACACAAGCACACTATTCAGAAATCTATATTCCAGCTGACACATTCATAAATCATGAATCGGCATCATTTTCAAGCCTTTTGCTTAAATTTTTTGTTATTTACGGCTTTTCTTCTCTTCTTTTTTTACACTCTGTGATATACATGTACATTTGTATATGAAACACACATTGCCAATTTTCCATCAGTAGTGTACGTCATGGGACCACAAACTTTTATGTCTGTAGATTGAATGTATTTACCTAATGCATTGAAATGATGGAGCTCATCTTCCAATGAATGTATGTAGATATCACCACCTTTGTCACAACAAATCCCCCATGGACTGAAATCTGTGTCAACTGTGAAAATGTTGTTACCCATGAAATCAAGACACAGGAGCTTATTGTTGCCATAGTTGGTGTATATGAGCCGCTTGTTGTTGATGGTCAAGTGACTACTAATCATTGGAGCAGGTATTGTTCTGATGAGGGATCCGTCTGGGTTGTGTAGAGATATCAATTCTTTGTCTGTATAACCCACTGCTATGAGATTGCTGTCATCCACTGCAAGGCATGTTGGTGTGCCGTCAGTGTCTGCCTCTTTACCTGGTGCAAAGTGATGGTGGAGCTGACAGTCTTCATTTAAGATCTTGACTGCAGACTGAGTAAGGATAATGTGCTGGTCATCCTTATTTATTGCAAGACCAATGGGATATGTGTTGCTGTCAGAGTCTTCACTTTCCAGTTTACAAATACTGTTTACTTGAAGGACTTGACCATTAGGATTGAGTCTGGTCAGTTTCTGTTCATATCTGTGTAAAACCACCACATCACCTGTGGAAAGTGATGCAATGTCATTTCCAGAGATAGGTGTCTCACTCAGTAAATCCCACTTTTCTTTGAGTAGAATTGTTCCAACTTGAACATCAGTGTGAGTCTCGTTAAAACCAATAAATGAGATGTCATGAATTGATGGATCTGTTTGTTCTTCAAGCGTTACCATAGGTACATCTTTGTGGTCATGCAGATGGTCTTGCTTAAACATCAAGACATCAAGGAGGTTTTCCTCGGTCATCTTAATCTGAGCCATTTTGACTGTTTGTTCTGCTACTATCATTTCTGCAAGAATCTTAGCTTTTTGCTTGTACGTTAAATGGGCAGTTTGTTTTAGTTGGCTTTCCTCTTGTCTGATTTGCTTGATTTTCTTCTCTGCAGTTCTGGAGATATGGCTGTAAGTTTCAACAAGCATGTTGTTTAGTCTGTTGTGTAATGATTCCCAGTTTTCATTGTGATGTTTTGTTTGTGAAATTCTTTGTCTGGCTTCTTTTAAGGTAAGATCAAATGCTGTGCTGAAATTCACAATGTTGTGATTGGACTCTTTGTGACTTAAAGCTGTACACAGTTTGCAGATGAGCTGCTCACATGTGTTGCAGTAGAAGCACAGTTTCTGATTTGGATGGATGACACATCTTGAGATGTTTTTCTTGGACTTAGCAAGGGTAGACTTTCCTTCTTGCAGTTCGGCCAAAGCTGTAATTTTGTGAGTTTTCATCACAGTGAAACGTTGATGTGCTTTCTGACATTCCTGACAGAGATAATGCTCACAATCCATACATCGAGACATTGCTTCATTCTCTTCATCACATGCCTGACATATGATGACCTGTGACCCTTCACCTTTCAAGAGCTGTTCCTGCTTTGTTACCTCCTCCACCAGGGAATTCAGAGTGTAGTTGTTGTTCAAATTGTCCACTCTACCTTCTGGCATGATAGTTTCTCTCTGACACAGAGGGCATGTTATTTTGTTACTGTCTGGGTTTTGTATCATCTTCATTTCTTGGAGGCATCTGAGACAGAAACTGTGTGAGCAGTCTAGCATCTTGGGCTCTTGGTAAAGGGTGTGGCAGATTGAGCATTCCAGATGACCTTGGATGATTGAACCCAGAACTGATGCTGTGGTTGCAGAAGCTGCCATTTTGTATTTCTTCACCTGTAGATAGTTATGGGAAATAAAAGGAAGCAACTCGCAATTGTCCACTAAGTTTATTCGGTATGAGTAAACCATAGCACAACCACAACTTATTTTTTATAAAGATATCACCGAGCAATGTAGTAAAAGAAAAATTACGCCCGAGCTTCTGTAATTTATTTTTAGATGTAAAATGATAAAATCTGCAGGTGTTCATGTACTTCTAGTGGAAATTACCAAACTATTGCTCTGACCACTCCAAGACAAAGTTGACATACTACTACCCTTTACTGCAGTCTGAGCCTATGTTATTTTATTCAATTTGACTTGACTTGACTCGACTCCATTTGGTAAATGTGATCATAAAAGCACAACAAAAAATCACGGATAACACCAACAAATCTAAAGACTTATTTTCATTGTGGTACATAAAATACAGATTGATAGTACAATGAAAATCAGACCAAGAAACATGTACACTACTTACACCAGGGGAATTCCCCTGTTGTATGTGAATTGTTGCCAGAGCTATACACAACATAAATCAGTTGGAACTGTCGTAATGTCTATATTCATCAGAATGTTGAACTGAGTGGTGTGTCTAAATGAATAAGAGTTGCCTTTCTAATCATATGCACATGAAAAACAAAAAAAATATGAAACAAAAAATTCACTTCAGATTCATTTAATGAAACTGGTCGCATACTACTTATGCCAAACACCAAATTATAAACTTATAATTTGGTACTTGCATGGTGCCCACACCTGTACAGTCACATGCCACACCCTAGATTCATTTTGGTTAGAAATGGCCCCTAGATAAGCTTCAGCTGCAGTATATGTAACAAGTCTTGAAGAACAACTTACCTTACTCTGTAAAATTCTCACCGACACCACAGTGCAAAAGAACATCTAATTTGTGCTTTGCAATGAAGACATTTGTTTGTGGTATTACTGAACATGACAAACGTACATACACATGTAGTTACAGCAGTGGTGTATTTCCTGCTCATATGTTTGTCAGTAAATTTGGACCATTGTGAGTAGCTTTTGTTTATAGCCTTGGCATTTGCCCTGAATTTGGCATAAAGCATTCATAGCATATGAAGAATTGTTTTTTTTCATGAAAGCATTGTTGCATGAATACAGACCTTTAGGAAAGTTGGTTTGTTTGTTAGTTTCATCACTGAAAAGTTTAGTGTTTCAGTTTGTGCAATTGTCAAAGGGTCTGAGTAAATAACTTATATATTTGACTTGAATTTGCAATGTGCACCTGCATATTATCCCAGTTGACATCATTTTCAACCTTTTTGTGTATATCCATCTGAGCATTAGAAAAAAGAGATCTCAGATATACATCACGTCCAAAGTTTATGTATTTGACAGAAATAATTACCGTAATTTTCGGAATATAGGCCGCGCGGAGTATAAGCTGCAGCACGCAAAAATCTGCAAATTAAGATTTAAGGTTGGCGTTTTAGCCACACCGGCATATAAGCCGCACCGCGGCACATGACGACGTCCAACCACAAAAGTCATCGTGCTGCATGCTGAAGCGCTAGTATGTATATGGTTTCCCTAATCTGAGCTCAACAGTCAATAAACAACAACATAGATTACATAACGATAAAACAGACAAAAAACGAACAGACGCACCACAGGATTTGTGAGGTGTGAATGGTACTTATGGTACATTTGCAAGTCTATTCGGTCCCTCTGGACTGGTTTCCTTTATTTCCAACACGTGAGTAGAGCGAACGTAAACGGCAACCAAGGAAAACATGACTGCCTGCCCCGGAGGAGCGTGGCCCAGACTGAGACGCGGCTTCTGTGACTGATTTTATTCTTCAAATGTTGCCGTATATTAAGCCACCCAGAGTATAAGCCACAGGGACATTTTTCAGCGTGAGAATCAATGTATATTCTGAAAATTACGCTACTTTAGATTGAAAGTGGTAAACTTTATACAACCGCTTTTTCATGCAGATTGCCAAGTAAAATTGGGTGTGATCCCTGGCTATACGGCATTCTGGGTTGATGACTTCTGACTAGTGCCCACCCGAACAAAGATACTGACATTTTGGGAGACCGCCAACATAGGGCAAGATAGCTCAGTTGGTAGAGCGCTGGTACGGTATTCCGGAGGTCGCAGGTTTGAATCCAGCTCCTGCCAGTTTCTTTGTTCACTTTGACAAGTATACTATTAACAGACTTGTTGACTCGAGTCAGTAACTTAGACTTGAGTCCGACTTGAGTCGCAATTGTTTTGACTTGCGACTTGACTTGGCTTGCCAAAAAAATGACTTAAAACTTGACTTGACTTAACAAATTTGACTTTCCAACATTAATCAGTTTCTAAAAAAAGGAACTAATGTATAGAAGCAACTGGAAATTAAGAGGTTGAAGTAATAATAATTTACACACTTTGCATTTTTCTTTAAAAAAAGAGAGATGGGAATACACTTTTATTAGTATCATTATTACAGTACCTGTGATAAAAAATAGCAGGATGTGAACGTGTATTTTAAGATACATTCATAAATACCTAAGACAGTTTACCCGTTCCTATTGGTCGAGAGCCCAAACACCAACTGGTTTTAAACACTTTTATGGTGTCACATGAAATTTAGAGTCCTACAAAATCTGGTCCATTTTATTGGTTGCAATGGACACTTGAGTGACCAGTCACTCTCCTTTATAATGCAAGTGCAATACTGCTGATGCGTCCGTATTTAGAGTCCATAATTTCACACTACACCGGCACTGCTGCATTCTGCACCACCTGGCGAGCGCGTCAATTTCCATATAAGGAAATGTTTACCGCTACTCGCACGTGGCACGAACCATTTAATAGCTAAAGGGGTGTTTTACAAACTAAGGTAAAAAAAATTGAACAAAATCATTGGAAATTTATAATTTTCGGAGGTTTTTGCTTAATAATACAAAAAGGTATTTTATGAATGGGAATAAATATGTGCTGGGCCGATTTTAAACGTACGTTAAAAACCACCTGGGGGCCTGGGCACTTGATAATGACCCGAGAATTGACTTGCTTGAAAGCAGTTTGAGTGTGGTAAATATTTATTGACTTCTTTTAAAAAGTAGTAATGACTTGACTTTGACTTGAAACAAAAAACGACTTGGGACTTGGTTATTTTACAACTTGGTTACAACTGTTAATATTATAGTAACAGCTTTTTGTTTCTTTTGTGTTTCTTTCTTCCGTAGAACATTATTTAAAACGTCTTAGAGATCCAAGAAACAATGGCAAATGGAGAATCAGGTGAGTCTGTAATTTTCTGAGCACCATTTGCTGCATGTAAAGCAAAAATGCAAAGAATCTGTATAGCTGATTTTTTCTGTATGTATTTCCATACAGGGACATGTTTCCTTGGAGGCCGCCCAATTAGGCTACAAAAAGTATTCATCCTAAAATTACTTTGGGTGAAAAGCTCATTCAAATGTAGAATATAGTAACATACACAACCATCCCTTGAAAATGCACGGTTTGTCTGAAAATCATCCCCAAAATGATTTTCGTCATTAATATTGACACAAGATGTACATTTTCACAAGATCCTGTGCATTATCATATGCTTTTGAATGATCATATGCTTTTAAATCATACAATTTCGAAATGAATGCTTTTTATAGCCCAATTGGGCACCTCCCATGCATTGTGTCCCATTAAGGACCGCTGTTTAAGACTATTTGAGATTTTAACATTACCCCCGCCCTCACACACACAAGCATGCTATTCAGAAATCCATATTCCAGCTGACACATTCATCAATTGGCATCACTTTCAAGCCTTTTGCTTAATTTTTTTGTCATTTACGGCTTTTCTTTTTTTACACTCTGAGATATACATGTACATTTGTATTTGAAAAACACATTGCCAATTTGCCATCAGTAGTGTACGTCATGGGACCAAAATGTTTTATGTCTGTAGATTGAATGTATTTACCTTCTGCATTGAACTGATAGAGCTTTTTATCAAATTAATTTATGTAGATATCACCACTTTTGTCACAACAAACCCCCAATGGATTGAAATGTGTGTCAACGGTGAAAATGTTGTTACCAATGAAATCAATACACAGGAGCTTCATTTTGCCACAGTTGGTGTATATGAGCTGCTTGTTGTTGGTGGTCAAGTAACTATCAATTAGAGCAGGTATTGTTCTGATGAGGGATCCGTCTGGGTTGTGTAAAGATATCAGTTCTTTGTCTTCATAACCCACTGCTATGAGATTGCTGTCATCCACTGCAAGGCATGTTGGTGTGCCGTCAGTGTCTGCCTCTTTACCTGGTGCAAAGTGATGGTGGAGCTGACAGTCTTCATTTAAGATCTTGACTGCAGACTGAGTAAGGATAATGTGCTGGTCATCCTTATTTATTGCAAGAGCAATGGGATATGTCTTGCTGTCAGAGTCTTCACTTTCCAGTTTACAAATACTGTTTACTTGCATGACTTGACCATTAGGATTTAGTCTGGTCAGTTTCTGTTGGGATCCCTCTAAAACCACCACATCACCGGTGGAAAGTGATGCAATGTCTTGTCCAGAGATAGGTGTATCACTCAGTAAATCCCACTTTTCTTTGAGTAGGATTGTTCCAACTTGAACATCAGTGTGAGTCTCCTTGAAACCAATAAATGAGATGTCATGAATTAATGGATCTGTTTGTTCTTCAAGCGTTACCATAGGTACATCTTTGTGGTCTTGCAGACGGTCTTGCTTAAACATCAAGACATCGAGGAGGTTTTCCTCGGTCATCTTAATCTGAGCCATTTTGACTGTTTGTTCTGCTACTATCATTTCTGCAAGAATCCTAGCTTTTTGCTTGTACATTACCTGGGCAGTTTGTTTCAGTTGGCTTTCCTCTTCCCTGATTTGCTCGATTTTCTTCTCTGCAGTTCTGGAGATATGGCTGTAAGTTTCAACAAGCATGTTGTTTAGTCTGTTGTGTAATGATTTCCAGTTATCATTGTAATGTTTTGTTTGTGAAATTCTTTGTCTGGCTTCTTTTAAGGTAAGATTAAATGCTGTGCTGAAAATCACAAAGTTGTGATTGGGCTCTTTGTGACTTAAAGCTGCACACATGTGTTGCAGTAGAAGCACAGTTTCTGATTTGGATGGATGCCACATCTTGACTTGTTTTTCTTGGACTCAGCAAGGGCAGACTTTCCTTCTTGCAGTTCGGCCAAAGCTGTAATTTTGTGAGTTTTCATTCCATTGAAACGGTGATGTGCATTCTGGCATTCCTGACAGAGAAACTGTTCACAATCGATACATCGTGAAATTGCCTCATATTCTTCATCACATGCCTGACATATGATGACCTGTGACCCTTCACCTTTCAAGAGCTGTTCCTGCTTTGTTACTTCCTCCACCAGGGAAATCAGAGTGTAGTTGTTGTTCAACTTGGCCACTCTACCTTCTGGCATGATAGTTTCTCTCTGACACAGAGGGCATGTTATCTTGTTACTGTCTGGGTTTTGTCTCATCTTCAGTTCTTGGAGGCATCTAAAACAGAAACTGTGTGAGCAGTCTAGCATCTTGGGCTCTTGGTAAAGGGTGTGGCAGCTAGATTGAGCATTCCAGATGACCTTGGATGATTGAACCCAGAACTGATGTTGTGGTTACAGAAGCTGCCATTTTGGATTTCTTTACCTGTAGATAATGATGAGAGATGAGAAGAGGCTACTCACAATTGTGAACTACGTGTAAGTTTGTTCAGTATGAGTAATCATAGCAGTACCATAAAGAAACTCATTCTTTGTCAAGAATTCACCCAGCAATTTAGTAAAAGTAAGATTATGCTTGATCTAATTTTGTAAGTTATTTTTGGTATAAAGTCTTATTGATTTTACAACCTAGATAAAATATGAAGCAACTTCTAACAAATCACAAGGGAAACTTAAATTACTTAAATTTTGAAAGAATTTTTAAACTGAACAAAGAAAACTGGCAGGAGCGAGATTTGAACCTGCGACTTCAGGAATACCTTACCAGCACTCTACCAACTGAGCTATCTTGCCCTATGTTGGTGGTCTCCCAAATTGTCAGTATCTTTGTTCGGGGAGGCGCTAGTCAGAAGTCATAAACCCATAATGCTGTATATGGCCAGGGATCACGCCCAACTTTACGATACAACCTGGGATCATTCAAAGATAACATATAGGGAAAGATAGCTCATTTGGTAGACCACCGGTACGATATTCTCCAGGTTGCAGGTTGCAGGTTCAAATCCCACTCCTGCCAGTTTTCTTTGTTCACTTTGAAAATAAAATCAACTTCTGATTTCTTAGGGAGTTTCTGTAATTTAGTTGTGTTAATCTTTCATTTTAGATGTAAAATCAGTAGGTGTACAATGTACTTCTAGTGGAAATTACCAAACTTCCTATGACCACTCCAAGCCCAAAGTTCCTATACTGATGCCCACTGGAGTCTGAGCCTACGTGATTTGATTTGATTTGATTTGATTCAATTCCATTTCATTTGGTAAATGTGATTAAAAGCACACACAAAATCATGCCGAGGATAATAGCAAAAAGTTAAGACTTTGCTCTATTGTGGTCCTAAATCCAGAATGAGATATACATGAAAATCACACAAAAATGCACAATAATAATTGCAAAAAAAATATTGTTTAAATTAATGTCCTCATTTCATTGTTGAAAATAATACTGCTATTAACCATGTCAATCTATTTTACTAAATAATGTTTTTGGAGACATTTTGGTGAACTCCTTTCCTCAGCCAGACTCGGATCTTCCCCTGGTGTATGTGAAGTTATGATAGATATACTTTTGAGTTCCAAATCTTACACAACATAAATCAATTGGAACTGCCGTATGTCCATATTCATCAGAATGTAAAATTGAGTGGTGTGGATAAATGAAGAGTTACTTTTCCAATCATATGCACATGAAAAACAAATAAGTGAACAAAATGTTATTTAGGCTCATTTCACAGAACTGGTCGCAAATACTTGCTATAGCAGACACTTATTAGTTATAAAACAGTTCCTGGCTAATTTGGTGCCTGTATGGTGCACACACCTGTACAGTCACCTGCCACACCCTAAATACGATTTCAACTTATAAGATCTTATAAGATTCTTATAAGATTCTTATAAGATTCTTATAAGATTCTTATAAGTGGGTCAGAATCTGATAAGATTTTTATAAGAATGCACAGCAAGTAAGAAATTGTTATTTCGAAGTAAGAAAATCAGGTAAGATTCTTATAAGAACACACAAGGTGTGTAAGAAATGTGAACAATTCTTATAAGATTTCTAATGCAGTAGGTAAAAGTCACACTTAATGGATTTCTCATAAGATTGCTTCCCCAATTTTCTGATTTCCTGTCACAGACCTGGTCACAAGTCACATGACACGGTGACCTTGTTGCTTGCAATTACCAGAGATAAACGGTCAGTGTGGGAAATTTGAAATCTGCACTGCAGTCAGTTGAATGTCTGGTGCAGTTACATGCACTTGCTTGAAATTAGATGGCAGAAATTGTATAAAACTGGGTCAAAATCATAGATATTTGCATGGCATTCATGCCTGTGGACATTACTGCTCATGTACACACTCAACTTGTACATGACATGTAAAAAATACACTTGCTGGATTAATGGACTAGTCTTTGGAATGGATAAAGAACAAGCAACGTTTTGAACCAATTGTCAACACGCTGAGGCACAAGCAGTTGTATTATGTGGTAAGTCTACAATTATTAGTGTCACATTCCCTTTTTTTGGCTTACACAATTTTATTTTTGCTCAATATGTCCCCATTGTTGCTTGAATGTGTTAGTGATAAAACAGTTGTGACCGTCACTCATGACCGTACTGCTAATATATTAATAGTAAGGAATTGAACATGTTGAAATTATGAAATTTCAAATGAAAAGTGAATTTGTTTTTTTAATGGCTTACTATAATTTCATTTACTAATTTCTGTTAAACAGCTATTTAACTAAGACAACTTGGAAGTTTTTTGTATAACATGTATAATAAATTATTTCTGATTTGTTTTTTATTTCAGACAGACCAATTGGACAGACTAATCCATAATACAGCATTTGCAGCAAGAAGATATCCACTTGAAGAAGTTTATAAAGATAAATTTGGTGATAAATCTTCATGTGTAATCTAACCACAGATATCCTGTGAGGCATTACATTCAGCTATTTGTTAACTATGGCCTATAGAAATTTCACTGCATTAGTTTCTTACACATGTTACATTATATCCAGTAATTGTAAGATGCATTAAAACTCTAAGTCTCACAAATTTGAAGCTAAAACAGCTGTGGATTGCTTTCAACTTGTAGATAATAAAAAGAAGTATAAAAAAAGCAGTGCAAAAATCTAGATTCTTATAAGATTCTTATAAGATTCTTATAAGATTCCAGTATAATTCTTATAAAATCTTACTAATTTGCATATAAAAAACTTATAAGATTCTTATAAGATTCTTATAAGATTCTTATAAGACTGTTCTAAGAATTTCATAAAATTCTTATAAGTTTCTTATAAGTTTCTTATAAGTTTCTTATAAGTTTCTTATAAGTTTCTTATAAGTTTCTTATAAGTTTCTTATAAGTTTCTTATAAGTTTCTTATAAGTTTCTTATAAGTTTCTTATAAGTTTCTTATAAGTTTCTTATAAGTTTCTTATAAGAGTATTTCGTAAGGGATTCATTTTGGTTAGAAAATGGCTCCTATTCTCTGCAGTATATGTGACAAGGCTTCAGGAACAACTCACCTTACTCTGTATAAACGAGTATCGCTGACACAGTGAAACAAAGAACGTCTACTTTGTGCTTAGCAATGCAGAAAATTATGCTGATTGTGTTTATGGTATGCTGCACATGAAGAATGTACATGTAGTTGCAGCTAGCATTGCATTGTTGGGTGGGTACATGTCAGTGCTGTAAGTGACGTGTCATTTGCACATAGCATTTGCACAGCGCCCTCGCTTGACAGTTAAGCTGATCAAATCATTCATTCACCCCACGGTATAAGCTGTCTTATTGTGTAATTTGTAAATGTTCAACCATCTTACAAACAGTACAGTGTTTAGCATGAAGTGTGAGGTTGGTTCGGATGGAATCCTCCATCTCGTTCTTGGAGAGCTGTCTGATAGTGACGTTGACAAGAAATAAGAAGTTTTAATAATTAAAGATGTTTTATTATAGTATCACTGCTTTTCATACATGTTAAAAACCCTTCTATGCAAACATACATTCTGAGCGATGTTGTTGTATGGGTCAAAATCAGTCAAGGTGATTGTTTTTGACCCTCCTGCCATAGTACAAAACCACATGTAATCTGATCATGTCTGTGTAAAAGTATAGCAGGGGAGGTGGAAGGAAATTTTGACTGATTGTGACCTTTAAATAGTAGGAGGGTTTTAATGATTTCATTCTTTCATCATGACCAATGCTTTAGTTTTATCTAATCTTCTGCAAATTAAATTAAGTTCTAGTTGATGACCTCCATCAGTATCACTGATTCCACGGAGCAAAGGACGTTCTAATTTGTGCTTTGCAATGAAAAAATGATGCTGATTGTGTTTGTATATGCTGAAAATGAAGAGTGTATGTAGTTTCAGCATTGTTGGGTCGTGTATTTCCTGCTTATGTTTGTCAGTTCCTAGAGCAAAAGCTAGATCAACCTGTTGTGTTAATGTTATGTAAATTTGGACCATTGTGGGTAGTTTTTTTTTTATAGCCTTGACGTTTGCCCTGAAGTTGGCATGGAGCAGTCGAACAAAGCATAGAATGTTGTTTTGGGGTTGTATTTTTGCGGAGCGCATTGTTGCACAATGCAGACCTTTGGGAAAGTTTGTTTGTTTTATCAATGAGAAGTTCAGTGTGGCAGTCTTTGCAACATTAAAGGGTCTCATTAAAGAACTTTCATTTGACTTGAATTTGTAATATCCACCTCCTTATTCCATTTGCCATCACTTTCAACCTGTTTTATATATCCATCTGAGGGTGTGTCGTGACCGTTTTAGAACTTAAATGGATTTTATGCTGATGTGAATTTTCACGTACAAAGCACTGATGTCAGCTTTGGCAATAAAGCCCGAGTAATTATTTTTTCTTAGGTAAGTTCTCTTAATTGTTTGTGTTATATTCACTTTGAATGTGACATCAATGGAAAAAACACACCCATGCTTACTTATTGAATAATTATGTACTAAAGTATTGGTACCCTGACCTTAATTCGGCATATCTTTGTGTGCATTAGATTTGCAAAAGCAACCAAGAATAAAAGCCTTGCTTGGAGGGTTGCAGTCAACCAAAATTGTACAAGTTGATTTGTTTTAATAAAACATCGTCAAACAAACCACAATAAAACATGTAAGAAGAAAACAAAATAGAAGGATAAAATCAGTGTATCTCTAAGGGTTCTTAGATTTAGAAATCTTTATTATAATTATGAGGGCTTGGCGTTTCATAGCAGGTATTTTGATCTGTCATAGACACATTTCACACTTCCGGATTGAAAGTGAGGCTGTGAGTGCTAAACAAACACAATGCCTTGTTACCAAACATTGACTATTCTAGCGACAGACCCTTTATGTTGTCTGTACCCCAAGCAATATCAATGATACATTGATCAGCTAGAAGTTGAAGGCACATTTTTGTCATTTTTTGGTTATCAAACTAGTAATGCAACAATTACTGCAAATTTAATTCAATTGCCTCCTTTCCTTCACAAGACCACATTATTGTAGTTCCCCATCTCAGCCCAGTTAGAAAACAAAATAATTTCATAAAATAGGATGGTGCACGTGATGTAGTTCCTATATACAGTGTGTCTATGAAGTACCATATTCTCACCAAATCACCTTGAATGTTGTGGTCAACCTGACAGCTCTATTGTGTAAACTAGTCTCAATTACTTCTGTTTATTTTGTGTGATTTACCTCTCATTTTTTCCCATAGATATATCTGACATTGTCTGATGACTGTCGCTTGGACAGTTTACAAGGACTGACAGTAAGAAACAATTGACTTATTCAATCTCATTAGAGAAACTTATGGACTGGCAATGAGGTCACTAGTACAGGTCTATGCACCCCGAGGGACTGTGAGTGACCAGAAGATCAGGGTTCTATTCTGGTCACTCACAGGCCCGAGGGGGGCATAGACTGCACTGGTAATCGAATTATACAGTCCATATGTGTTTTATAACACACTTCTGTCCAAAATATAAAATATGAAAAGAAACTTTTCCGGGTTTT
The DNA here is from genome assembly GCA_037893225.1 of Hippasteria phrygiana. Taxonomy (NCBI): domain Eukaryota; kingdom Metazoa; phylum Echinodermata; class Asteroidea; order Valvatida; family Goniasteridae; genus Hippasteria; species Hippasteria phrygiana. The sequence goes on from JAZGUH010000125.1 coordinate 310,097, forward strand.
ATAATTGAACTGTTTTAATTCAACAATTGACTCGTCAGCAATTCAACAATAAGCAATTCAACAATAAGCAATTCAACAATTAAAGGAATGCTTTTAGTTTCCCTAGATTCAGTTTTTGAGTTGCTGTTCACTGTTTACATCAGTGTGTACATCTGTGTATACTCAGAGGCATGCGCGGAGATTTCTTGTTACGTGTGGGGGGGATGATTTTTGAAAGGCCATCCTTGTGTGGAGCACGACACGGCACGGGGTCCAAGGGACCGCTTAGGGGCCCCCTGGTGGGTTGCAGGCGCAAAGCCCTTGCTAGGGGTTGAGGTAAAGCCCCCCTGGAGCCCCTGGGGTTTACACAATTTTAGGTGCAAAATTGTGTCAAAATTTAACCTTTTCTTGAGCTTGAATTGCAATAAATGACAATAATTATTGACACCTTCAAGCACAATGGAGCTCTGGTCACATAGCAACACAAGTAATGCCTATGCATTATTTTAAGAATAAATTATTTACAAAATAATTATTGCAAAATAATGCCTATATAGATGCATTTTGGTAAGGCATGATTAGAATGTGATTTGGTCTACACTTGACAAGACTATGAAAACATATGGTGGACAATGATGTATACTTGACGACATTATAATCGGAATGCCGGAGATGCAAAACTCAGGCTCTAACAAAAGTTCCCAAACACTTTTTTGCAGGATGCACAAACGTTTGTGTGTGAGTGCACGCCGATTCTCAGTGAATGTCAGTTGAAGTCTGCTAGCGGTATTTTAATTACATTGTATTACATGCGCCGCACGTGCGTTCATACCGTCTATTGGCGCATAACAATATGCCGTTGCAACTTTCTATTGCCTTTGTTGGGTGTGTTTAAATAGTTGAGTGAACAATCAAATAAAAGGCCATCATCTTTGTTGGGATCTGAACTTCCGCGTTCTAATGTGGCAAAGACCGACTATTCCCCACCTTACTGTGCTTGTCGTGAGGCATAAGCTGTCTCAGGCGCGGATCGATGAATTTTGTAGACGGGGGGCACACCCAAAATGGACAAATGCGAGCGCGAAGCCCTTACGGCGTGGGGTCCGGGGCCCGCTTAAGGGGCCCGTAACATTTTGGATTCTGGATGCTTTGTGGTGCAATCTGAGGCGATTCCTGGCCACTTTCACCTGACTTTTTTGTAAACAATAGTTGTGACGATTTTTTCGAGACTATATATTTATCATGATTTTAGGCATTATTTTCTAGCCATTATTTTAGCCATGTCATGACTACCAAAATCTAAACGGGGGCAACCCAAAACGGATAAATGCGAGCGCGAAACCCTTACGGCGTGGGGTCCGGGAAAATTTTTGGGGTTTGGATGCCCCAGTGGTGCAATCTGAGGCGATTCCTGGCTACTTTCACCTGACTTTTTTTAAACAAAAGTTGTGACGATTTTATGGAGAATATATACATGTATATCATGATTTTTGCCATTATTTTCTAGTGATTATTTTAGCCATGTTATGACTACAAAAATCTAGACGGGGGCACACCCAAAACGGATAAATGCGAGCGCGAAGCCCTTACGGCATGGGGTAGACAATTTTGGATTTTGGATGCTCCGTGGTGCAATCTGAGACGATTCCTGACCACTTTCACCTGACTTAAAAAAAGAAGTTGTTAAGATTACATTGTATATGGAGAATATATATATCATTATGTTAGCCATTATTTTTTGGCCATTTTTTTTGCCATGTCATGCATTACTACAAAAATCTAAGTTTCTCCCTCCCCCATTTTTAGCGTCTAATTTGCAGTTTTTCCGCCTACCCTTAAAAAGTGGGGGGATGATTACATTGGTCATCCCCCCCAGGTCAAAAAGTGGGGGGGGGGGATATATCCCCCCGATCCCCCCGGGATCTCCGCCCATGCTCAGAGGGCATTGTAACCAGTCAAAAATGTTGAGTATACTCCATAAATTATGTGCATGCGATGTCTTGACACACATCTAGTTCACACTGATGCAAATTTCATGCACTAGCCTATACCGGTACTAGTGAATCCCATGTGACCGTGTTTCAGCCAACCACGAAATAGAACCAGTGGAGGAATTTAAATAACAAAATCTGTACTCAGTGCACTGTACTGTGCATGCTAACAGTGCCTTTAAATTCCAATGCCCAATTTCATGGAATCTGTAATACCGGATATTTGCGCTTATGGCCTGCAATTCCTTACTAACTCAAGTTAAGAAATTCTGTGATAACCCAGTAAGAAGAGATGTACACATGCGCACGTGTCAAAATTCCTTGCTAAGCCATGAAATACCCAAGTGCAGAATTTTCTGTAATAGTTAGCAGAAGTTCCTTGCTTACAGTACGTATTGGCTTGGGCTTACATGTGTTGATTCATTGCCAAAAAACTTGCAAAAGAAACAATTAAAATATAAAAAAAACACTAATCTATACAAATAAGTAAATAGTGTACTATATCTGTAAAATGCAAATTTTGTTTTATAAATACGGAATATGCCAGTTAAAAGCCATTAAAAACATTGACTACCTGTACGATCACTACTATCTTGGCTGTTACATCTAATAATAATAAAATAATAATAATAAGTTCTTATAAAGCGCTATTTCGTGTAGATCACAGCGCTATGATAAGCATCAAACCTCATAAGATACAACGTTCTAAAAAAAATACTGAACGAACGTAAATAAACAAGAATCTACAAAGTTGAAAATAGGTGTTTCTTTAAGTGCTTCAATTTGATTTGAGATGGGAGTTCATTCCAAAGTCTGGGAGCAGCGTTATTGAAAGCTTTGTCACCAGCAGAGTTTACAGTCCTATGTTGAGCAAGAACAGTGCAGTCAGAGCCAGAGCGAAGGCCAGGTCGTCCAGGTTTGTATTGATATATGCATTCATTGAGGTAGCTAGGACCTACTCCATGAAAACACTTAAAAGCATATAAGTTCATTTTGAAGTGTATTCGTTGACGAACTGGAAGCCAGTGAAGAGTGCGGAGGAAAGGAGTGGCCGATTCCCAGCGTTTTGCTCCAAACACCAGGCGAGCTGCCCGGTCCTTAACTTGTTGTAGCTTGTTCAAGTCGGTTTCATTCGCACCAAACAGCAAACAGTTTCCATAATCAAGTCTGGACAGCACAAGTGCACGAGCCACTTGATGACAGGAATCAAAATCAAGAAATCTCTGAATTCTACTGATATTACGTAAGTGGAAGTTGATGTTGCAACGAAGATTGGTTACATGCTTTGTCATTGACATTTGTGAGTCAAAAATAATTCCACGATTGCGCACGTTCTGGGATGGTTTTATTGAAGTATTTCCGATCTTAAGCTCAATCCGTGGCATGTTGCGTAGTGAATAGGAGGAAGCAGCAACAACAAATTCCGTTTTATCCTCATTTAACTGAAGCAAGTTTTCAGTCATCCAAGATTTTATTTCTTGAATGCACGCAGTCAATTTCATTATTGCTGTGTTAATTGATGCTAGGTTCTTGGGATCAAACCTGCAGTAAATTTGTGTATCGTCCGCATAGATGTGAAATTGAAGGTCATGACTACGAATAATGTTACCAATAGGCATGATGTAGATAGTGAAGGCCAAGGGACTGATCACCGAACCCTGTGGAACGCCATAATTCAGAGATCAGGGTTCTGAAAGTTCACCATCGATGCAAACACAACTTGTTCTACCCTTCAAATAGCTGCTGAACCAGTCCAATCTCTACATTTTACAGCCAACAGCAATTTTACATTTCAGCTCATTTACAATAGAACTAAAGAGATTTCAGTTACACATCACATCCAAAGTTGATGTATATGACGGAAATAATTACTTAAAATTGAAAGTGATAAGCTTTATACAAATAGCGTTCAATTCATGCAGATTGCCAAGTATGATGAGAGAATAGTAACAGCTTTTTGTTTCTTTTGTGTTTCTTCCTTCTGTAGAACATTATTCAAAACGTCTTAGAGATCCAAGAAACAATGGCAAATGGAGAATCAGGTGAGTCTGTCATTTTCTGAGAACCATTTGCTGCATGTAAAGCCAACATGCAAAGAATCTATACAGCTGATGCTTTCTGTATGTATTTCCTTACAGTCATGTCTAAGGGTGCGTTCGAGTAGCTCACCCGGATCGACTCGGGTGAAGGCAGAAGGGTTAGCCACGGAATTTGGGCTAATAGAATGGTCAAACGCCCTCTCCTGTTGATGTCACCTTGCACTTGAGTCTGGCGATTGTGTAGTTACGGGCCCTTCTATATATTCAAGTCAAGGTGTTTATTATTCCAAAATGAATTAATTGACCTAAAGAATACTTCTCTCAATTCTAATGACATCATTTTTGTTATTTTGAGCAGTTTCTTGCAGAAGAAAATGCAATTTTCTTACTTGTTTTGCGGCTGGTGTCTTGCTAATCAGTGCAGTTTTTGCCATCTTTATTTTCGTGTTGCGTTTTGTCATCTTCATTGTCATTTCAGCCCAAAATTTCCCACACACAAATTGAAAACCCTGCCCTCTGTCTACAACATACCTGTTGGTTTTTAATGTCACAATCTAGTTTGCTAAGTCCAATAACTTAAAAGTGGATTTTGTTCTCTTATAGGATTGTCCTCGCCCTTGAGGTCAGCCATTTTTAATTCCCCGCTCCAATGGAATCTGTGGGTAATCAAATTAACTACGCATGCGTGTGACGTAATTCCACCAGTGACTCTGCTCCGCGAGCAGATGGTGGCTGACCCGAGTGAGCCCCGTGTATGACATCAGAGCTAATCGAACGGCACAGGGCTCCGAGTCGACCCGGGTGAGCTACTCGAATGCACCCTAAACTGAAGATCACACAAAAGTCAGTTTTTTTCCTTGCAGGTCGCCCAATCGGGCTACAAAAAGCATTTGTCCTAAAAGAAATTTCATTGGAAAGATCATTTGAAAGTAGAATACAATAATGTACACATCCATCCCTTGAAAATGCACCTTTTGTCTGAAAATCATTGGCGACATCAATTTTCAAAGAGGTTAGGTGGGGGGGGGGGGGATTGCATGGCAATGTGTGCCTTTAAAGTGAAAGTGGAAAGATGATAAAGGTTTCAATGTTACATCCTTAAAAATGGTGTAGAGTTCCTGAAAATTATTTGATGAAAATAGAAACCAGGGAATCATTGTCTTTCTTTTTTAACAAGGAAGCCATAAAATTGAATTTTACGGACTGTTTATAGATAAGCAGTGGTTTAGACATACACAGTAAGATAATATTTTATAGTTCCTGATAACAAGATATATACATGTACATAACATGATATTTTCATGAGCAGTGTTTGAAAAGAGGATATATTTTTTTAGGGAGGGGGGGTAGAGTATTATGACATTGGGGGCACCATTAAATTAATGACATACATTGTATCTCGAATATTTACGTACTTACGTATCTTATTCATACACCATGCACTTTGCCAACCAAGGCACAATTTTGCAGAAAAAATCAACTAATGGGGGTGTCACATCCCCATACCCCCCTCAAGAGATGCCCGTGCATGACATATTGAAAGTTCACTAACTTTTTTTTCTGAAAATTGTGCTTTAAATAAAATGAATAGTTAAAAATTAATTTCCTCACATATACTTTTTTCAGGGGGGGGGGGGGGGATTTGTCAGTGGTGACGCTTTCTATAGCCTTTACACATACATCCAAACAGGACACATATCAAGCTAATTATGTTAAGGGCACAGAGAAATGTCCCCATAACTCTGTTCCAATTTCAAATTTACCTTACAAATAAAAATGCTCCCACTATGTGGTCGATACCTACCCAGTCGTGTTTTACTGACAAGGCTTTGTCTTCTCTATTCCCTTTTCTCATATAGACTTAAGTTCACATTTGTACATGCAATGACCTTTATCAACATAAGACCTACTCCCTCATTAGAGGACAACAATGATTTCATTGTTGTTTCTTTATCCTTGTGTCCTGAGTAGTAATACAATACATGTACACACCCACCCCATACTGTATTCATAAATCGATATTCCAGCTGCCACATTCGTAAATCAGCATCATTTACAAGCCTTTTGCATAAATTTGTGGTCATTAGGGTTTTTCTTTCTTTCTTCTTACACTCTGTGATATACTTGTAAGTCTTCAGAAAAAATCACTGCCAATTTGCCATCAGGAGTGTATGTCATGGGACCAGAAGATGCTATACCTGTATATTGAATGTATTTACCTTCTGCATTGAACTGATGTAGCTCATCATAAATTGAATTTATGTAGATATCACCACCTTTGTCACAACAAATCCCCCATGGATTGAAATCTGTGTCAACTGTGAAAATGTTGTTACCCATGAAATCAATACACAGGAGCTTCTTTTTGAAACTGTTGGTGTATATGAGCTGCTTGTTGTTGGTGGTCAAGTATCCATCAATCATTGGAGCAGGTATTGTTCTGATGAGGGATCCGTCTGGGTTGTGTAGAGATATCAGTTCTTTGTCCCTATAACCCACTGCTATGAGATTGCTGTCATCCACTGCAAGGCATGTTGGTGTGCCATCAGTGTCTGCCTCTTTACCTGGTGCAAAGTGATGGTGGAGCTGACAGTCTTCATTTAAGATCTTGACTGCAGACTGAGTAAGGATAATGTGCTGGTCATCCTTATTTATTGCAAGAGGAATGGGATATGTGTTGCTGTCAGGGTCTTCACTTTCCAGTTTACAAATACTGTTTACTTGAATGACTTGACCATTAGGATTTAGTCTGGTCAGTTTCTGTTGGGATCTTTGTAAAACCACCACATCACCAGTGGAAAGTGATGCAATGTCATTTCCAGAGATAGGTGTCTCACTCAGTAAATCCCAATTTTCTTTGAGAAGGATTGTTCCAACTTGAACATCAGTGTGAGAATCCTTGAAACCAATAAATGAGATGTCATGAACTGATAGATCTGTGCGTTCTTCAAGCATTACCACAGGTACATCTTTGTAGTCATGCAGGTGGTCCTGCTTAAATGTCAAGACATCAAGGAGGTTTTCCTCGGTCATCTTAATCTGAGCCATTTTGACTGTTTGTTCTGCTACTATCATTTCTGCAAGAATCTTAGCTTTTTGCTTGTATGTTAAATGGGCAGTTTGTTTCAGTTGGCTTTCCTCTTGTCTGATTTGCTTGATTTTCTTCTCTGCAGTTCTGGAGATATGGCTGTAAGTTTCAACAAGCATGTTGTTTAGTCTGTTGTGTAATGATTCCCAGTTTTCATTGTAATGTTTTGTTTGTGAAATTCTTTGTCTGGCTTCTTTTAAGGTAAGATCAAATGCTGTGCTGAAATTCACAAAGTGGTGCCTGGGCTCTTTGTGACTAAAAGCTGCACACAGTTTGCAGATGAGCTGCTCACATGTGTTGCAGTAGAAGCACAGTTTCTGATTTGGATGGATGCCACATCTTGAGATGTTTTTCTTGGACTCAGCAAGGGCAAACTTTCCTTCTGGCAGTTCGGCCAAAGCTGTAATTTTGTGAGTTTTCATCATAGTGAAACGTTGATGTGCTTTCTGACATTCCTGACAAAGATAATGCTCACAATCCATACATCGAGAAATTGCCTCATTCTGTTCATCACATGCCTGACATATGATGACCTGTGACCCTTCACCTTTCAAGAGCTGTTCCTGCTTTGTTACCTCCTCCACCAGGGAAATCAGAGCGTAGTTGTTGTTCAACTTGGCCACTCTACCTTCTGGCATGATAGTTTCTCTCTGACACAGAGGGCATGTTATTTTGTTACTGTCTGGGTTTTGTCTCGTCTTCAGTTCTTGGAGGCATCTGAGACAGAAACTGTGTGAGCAGTCCAGCATCTTGGGCTCTTGGTAAAGGGTGTGACAGATTGCGCATTCCAGATGACCTTGGATGATTGAACCCAGAACTGATGCTGTGGTTGCAGAAGCTGCCATTTTGGATTTCTTCACCTGTAGATAGAGATGAGAAGAGGCTACTCACAATTGTGAACTATGTGTAAGTTTGTTCAGTATGAGTAATCATAGCACAACCATAAAGAAACTCATTCTTTGTCAAGAATTCACCCAGCAATTTAGTAAAAGTAAGATTATGCTTGATATAATTTTGTAAGTTATTTTTGGTAAAGTCTTATTGATTTTACAACCTAGATAAAATATGAAGCAACTTCTAACAAATCACAAAGGAAACTTAAATTACTTAAATTTTGAAAGAATTTTTAAACTGAACAAAGAAAACTGGCAGGAGCGAGATTTGAACCTGCGACTTAAGGAATACCTTACCAGCACTCTACCAACTGACAGGGCTCGACCTTAGCACTAGCCCGGCATACAATGTCTAGTAAAAACTGCTCCGGGCTAGTGAAAAGCACTCTTTAACTTGCCCGGCGGGCTAGTTAAAAAAGCATACCTACCTGCTTAAAATTGTCACTTTTGCTTGATATGAATCAAACAAACGTTTTTGGTAAGTTTGAGTGAATCTTCTTGATTGACCGAGTACTGCGCTACGGCGTCCCGCACAGTCAATACTATGCCGAGCCGCCGCGCTAGCGCTAGCGCTATGCATGCCGCTCGCTGTCTCACAGCAGCTAGCTTGTGTCCCGATGGCAACATGTGTACGTGCATTCATTGCGCACGTGATGCCACAAGCGCACATGACTTGTACAAGGTTGGTAGTCTCATATCAAGTCCAGAGTGTGTTGTGCACTTTTTTTGCCAAATGCTGTACGCATGGGACTGGTGGGAAGAAAAGTACAGTGAAAGTGCACACAAAAAAGACTATGGATCTTTTCTCAATGCTCGGCTTCGATACGGCTGACACTGAAACATTTTTATTTTGTACATCACCAGTGTTTGAAAAAAATTATTAAGGACCGTCACATTTTTGGCCCATGTCAATTTGAAGAAAAACGCCAACTAATATTGGCGGAATAATGTCATGAATGTATATAAGACGCAGCGAACCGTACGCCGTACGCGGCGCTATACAATCTTTGGTACGTACTGAAGCCAGCTTTGATTATGGGCCCAACCGGGGAATTCCACGGGCATACTGAGCATGCGCATCAGCACTTGACCTCAGCGACCATGATGCATGAGCCATGCATGAAGTGAATGAAAGAAGGCATGAAAGGTACGGGGCGCGTGTGCGAAGATTTGTGCGTGTGGTCTGTAATACCGGGCTGGTGTACGTGGTTGGTGAGAAGTTTTATTCACTTGGGTCTTTACATTTTCCGTCATGTGGCGATATCTAAATGTATCCAATCCGTCCAAAAAAGGGAGCAAAAGAGAATACGATGCAAACTAGAGCAAAAATAAAAGACAACGTGTCTACAGACAAGACTGGGAGCGGAACTTTGGCTGGCTTAGCTACGATGGAAATACGATGTTTTGCCGTGTTTGCCGCGAAATGAAACTGACCATCGACATCGTTAATGGGATATTTACAATGTCCATTAAATGTGGGCTAGTAAAAATTTCTGCGGGCTAGTAAAAAACCCAGTTAACTTGCCCGTTGGACTAGTTAAAAAAATGCTTAAGACCGAGGCCTGAACTGAGCTATCTTGCCCTATGTTGGTGGTCTCCCAAATTGTCAGTATCTTTGTTCGGGGAGGCGCTAGTCAGAAGTCATAAACCCATAATGCTGTATATGGCCAGGGATCACGCCCAACTTTACGATACAACCTGGGATCATTCAAAGATAACATATAGGGAAAGATAGCTCAGCTGGTAGACCACCGGTTCGAAATTCTCCAGGTTGCAGGTTCAAATCCCACTCCTGCCAGTTTTCTTTGTTCACTTTGAAATTAAAATCAACTTCTGATTTCTTAGGGAGTTTCTGTAATTTAGTTGTGTTAATCTTCCATTTTAGATGTAAAATCAGTAGGTGTACAATGTACTTCTAGTGGAAATTACCAAACTTCCTGTGACCACTCCAAGCCCAAAGTTCCTATACTGATGCCCACTGGAGTCTGAGCCCACGTGATTTGATTTGATTTGATTTGATTTGATTTGATTCGCTTCAATTCCGTTTCATTTGGTAAATGTGATTAAAAGCACACAAAAAATCATGCTGAGGATATTACCAACAAGTTAAGACTTTGTTCTAATGTGGTCCTAAAACCAGAATGAGATATACATGAAAATCACACAAAAATGCACAATAATAATTGCTAAAAATGTTTGTTTAAATTAATGTCCTAATTTCATTGTTGAGAATAACACTGCTATTACCATGTCAATTTATTTTACTAAATAATGTTTTTGGAGACATTTTGGTGAACTCCTTTCCTCAGCCAGACTCGGATCTTCCCCTGGTGTATGTGAAGTTATGATAGATATACTTTTTAGTTCCAAATCTTACACAACATAAATCAATTGGAACTGCCGTATGTCCATATTCATCAGAACGTTAAATTGAATGGTGTGTCTAAATGAAGAGTTACTTTTCCAATCATATGCACATGAAAAACAAATAAGTGAACAAAATGTCCTTTAGGCTCATTTCACAGAACTGGTTTCAAATACTTGCTATGGCAGACACTTATTAGTTATAAAACAGTTTGTGGCTAATTTGGTGCCTGTATGGTGCACACACCTGTACAGTCACATGCCACACCCTGGATTCATTTTGGTTAGAAAATGGCTCCTAGATAAATATTCTCTGCAGTATATGTGACGAGGCTTCAGGAACAACTCACCTTACTCTGTATAAACGAGTATCGCTGACACAGTGAAGCAACGTCTACTTTGTGCTTAGCAATGCAGAAAAATATGCTGATTGTGTTTATGGTATGCTGCACATGAAGAATTGCAGCTAGCATTGTTGGGTGGTACCGGGTACGTGTCGGTGCTGTATCTGCTGTGACGTGTCATTTGCACATAGCATTTGCACAGCGCCCTCGCTTGACAGTAATAAAGCTTTATATCAAATCATTCATTCACCCCACGGTACAGGTATGGGCATTCTAAAGTCGTCTAATTAGGTGTTGGGCTGACAGCCCAACACCTATTGTTTTTTTTTTTTTGTTTTTTTTTAACCATCTTACAAACAGTACAGTGTTTACCATGAAGTGTGAGGTTGGTTCGGATGGAATCCTCCATCTTGTTCTTGGAGAGCTGTCTGATAGTGACGTTGACAAGAAATAAGAAGTTTGAATAATTAAGTTGTTTTATTAGTATCACTGCTTTTCATACATTGTTAATAATTTAATTCTTTCATCATGACCAATGCTTTAGTTTTATCTAATCCTCTGCAAATGAAATTAAGTTCTAGTTGATGACCTCCATCAGTATCACCGATTCCACGGAGCAAAGGACGTTCTAATTTGTGCTTTGCAATGAAAAAATGATGCTGATTGTGTTTGTATGCTGAACATGAAGAAATATGTAGTTTCGGCATTGTTGGGTCGTGTATTTCCTGCTTATGTTTGTCAGTTCCTAGAGCAAATTGCTAGATCAACCTGTTGTGTAATGTTTAATATGTAAATTTGGACCATTGTGGGTAGCTTCTTTTTTATAGCCTTGACGTTTGCCCTGAAGTTAGCATGGAGCAGTCAAACAAAGCATAGAATGATGATGTTGTTGTTGTTGTTGTTGTTTTGCGGAGCGCATTGTTGCACAATGCAGACCTTTGGGAAAGTTGGTTTGTTTCATCAATGAGAAGTTCAGTGTGGCAGTCTTTGCAACATTAAAGGGTCTAAAAGACTATTTGACTTGAATTTGTAATTTGAACCTCCTTATTCCATTTGCCATCACTTTCAACCTATTTTATATATCCATCTGAGGGTGTATCGTGACCGTTTTAGAACTGAAATGGATTTTATGCTGATGTGAATTTTCATGTACAAAGCACTGATGTCAGCTTTGGCAATAAAGCCTAAGTGTCATTTTTATTAGTTTCTGTAAACAAGTTTTTCTTAGGTAAGTTCTCTGAATTGTTTGTGTGTGTGTGGTTTTTGTTTTTGTTTTTGTTTTAATTTAGCTGGCACTCCAGGTTTGGGCAGTTCCTCAATGATAATCTCATGTAAATATTTCATTTTTACTGCAATAGAGACAACACAAATACAAATTAGGAATACAGATATACTGTTTGTGCTCTTTTTGAGTTTCACCCTGAAAAATAACTTTGTCTTTTATGCTGATATTTTTCTAGCAATACAAAAGTTATTTTTTTAATGAGACATAAAAACAAACGAACAAAAAACCACCATGCTTACTTATTAAATAATTATGTACAAATGTTCATGTACAAAGCACTGATGTCAGCTTTGGCAATAAAGCCCGAGTGTCATTTTTAGTTTCTGTAAGCAAGTTTTTTTCTGAGGTAATTAAGTTCTCTTAATTGTTTGTGTTATTCACTTTGAATGTGACATCAATGGGAAAAAAACACACCCATGCTTACTTATTGAATAATTATGTACTAAAGTATTTGTAGCCTGACCGTAATTCGGCATATCTTTGTGTGCATTAGATGTGCAAAAGCAACCAAGAATACAAGCCTTGCTTGGAGGGTTGCAGTCAACCAAAATTGTACAAGCTGATTTGTTTTAATAAAACATTGTTAAACAAACCACAATAAAACATGTAAGAAGAAAACAAAATAGAAGAAAACAAATCAGTTTGTTGAGCAGTGTATCTCTAAGGGTTATGAGATGTAGAAATCTTTATTATAATTATGTGGGCCTGGTGTTTCATAGCAGGTATTTTGATCTTAGCAGAATCTTTGAGAAAGATTCTGTTACAGACAAATTTCACACTTCTCGATTGAAAGTGAGGCTGTGAGTGCTAAACAAATACAATCACTTATTTGAATGCCTTGTTACCATTGACTATTTTAGCAACAGACCCTTTTGTTTGTCTGTACCCCATGGCAATATCAATGATACATTGATCAGCTAGAAGTTGAAGGCAATTTTTTGGTTAAACAGTTCACGGCGGGATTATTTTTCACGAGCCTGGGTGCCACACGGGTTCAGGCCTTTATCTGTGGGTAGCACACCCTGTGAGCCGGTCGCTGACAGATATTTCCGCTGAACCCTTGCCTCGCTGAGTGTGTGTATACACGTCATCCGACGCGAACTGGTTTTAATATTTTGGTCATCAAACTAGTAATGCAAAATTACTGCAAATTTAATTCAATTGGAACTACAATAATGTGGTCCTGTGAAGGAAAGGATCCTTTCCTTCACAAGACCACATTATTGTAGTTCCCCAGCTAAGCCCAGTCAGAAAACAAAATTTCATAAAATAGGACAGTGCACATGATGTAGTTCCTATACAGTGTGCATGGGAAGTACCATATTCTCACCAAATCACCTTTAATTATGTGGTCAAGCTCTATTGTGTAAACTAGTCTCAATTACTGCTGATTATTTTGTGTGATTTACCTCTCATTTTTCCTCATAGATATATCTGACATTGTCTGATGACCGTCGCTTGGACAGTTTACAAGGACTGACAGTAAGAAACAATTGACTTCATCAATCTTGTTAGAAAAGCGGAATTTCTTCTAGTATAAACTTATGGACTGTCAATGAGGTCACTAGGTGCACCCTGAGGGACTGGGAGTGACCAGAAGAGGGTCCTATTCTGGTCACTCACAGGTCCGAGGGTGAACAGAGACTGCACTAGTATTCGAATTATACCAGTCCATGTGTATTATAACACATCTTTGTCCAAAATATATAATAAGAAAAAAAAAAAAACTTTTCATGGTCATGGTTTTAAAATTGAACTGTTTTAATTCAACAATTAACTCATAAGCAATTCAACAGTTAAAGGAATGCTTTTAGTTTCCCCAGATTCAGTTTTTGAGTTGCTGTTCACTATTCACACATCATGTGAGTATATGCTTAGTGATTATGAATATTAACCACACATCCATGAAGGTTGTAGTTGATTAAAAGTAGTGTACATGGGCGGATTTGAGGGACGGTTAGTATTTTATAGGAAATATCGTTCCACTGACCTGTTCAAAGTTTTGCATTGTTGGATGGCAGAAAAAACAAGAGAAAAACGGCGTTCGTTTTCAACTATCGGGCGGATGATGGCCTTTAGTCAAGGCGCGCATGGCTACCTGGACGCGTGACGCACCCCGAATATGCCAGCATGTCCGGGTATAGCCACGCGTGCCTTGACTAAAGGCTACAGGGCAGTTTTCCAACGATTTCCAGCTGGAAATCGTTGGAAAACAATATAAATTTCCACTTTTCTTGACGACAGCCCCCCCCTGGTGCCATCATTTCACAGGATAATTGAGACTACTATTAACTTATAGTCTAGTAAGGTATTTCGCAATAATTCAGTAAAAAAAGAAAATTGGAGGATTACTAATCGTGTACACTATCGTAAAGTTAACTGCTATTCACATTATGATGAGAAAGAAAGTTCAGAGGGTGATGTCACCAGTCAAAAGTTTTAAGTATAGTGCCCGATCAGGCCTTATACTCCCGAAATTATGCGCACAAGATATCTCGATGCACATCTAGTTCACACTGATGTAAATTTCATGCACTAGCCTATACTAGTGAATCCCATGTGACCGTGTTTCAGCCAACCACGAAAAAGAACCAGCAGGAATTTAAATAACAAACCTGTACTCATCAGTGCACTGTACTGAGCATGACCTCTATGCTAACATGCAGTGCCTTTAAATTCCAATTCCCAATTTCATGGAATCTGTAATACCGGATATTTGCGCTTATGGCCTGCAATTCTTTACTAACTCAAGTGAAGAAATTCTGTGATAACCCAGTAAGCAGATAATTATGAGATGTACACATGCACACAAGTAAAACTTTCTTGCTAAGCCATGAAATACCCCAAGTGTAAAATTTTCTGTTATAGTCAGCAAAAGTTCCTTGCTTATACAGTACGTATTAGCTTGGGCTTACATGTGTTGATTTATTGCCAACAAAACTTGCAAAAGAAACAATTAAAATCAAAAAAATAACTAATCTATAAAAATAAGTAAATAGTGTACTATATCTGTAAAATGCAAATTTTGTTTTATAAATACGGAATATGCCAGTCAAAACCCATTAAAAACATTGACTACCTGTATGATCACTACTATCTTGGCTGTTACATCTCTACATTTTACAGCCAACAGCAATTTTACATTTTAGCTCATTTACAATAGAACTAAAGAGATTTCAGTTACACATCACATCCAAAGTTGATGTATATGACGGAAATAATTACTTAAAATTGAAAGTGATAAGCTTTATACAAATAGCGTTCAATTCATGCAGATTGCCAAGTATGATGAGAGAATAGTAACAGCTTTTTGTTTCTTTTGTGTTCCTTCCTTCTGCAGAACATTATTCAAAACGTCTTAGAGATCCAAGAAACAATGGCAAATGGAGAATCAGGTGAGTCTGTAATTTTCTGAGAACCATTTGCTGCATGTAAAGCAAAAATGCAAAGAATCTGTATAGCTGATGCTTTCTGTATTTATTTCCTTACAGTCATGTCTAAGGGTGCGTTCGAGTAGCTCACCAGGATCGCCTCGGGTGAAAGCAAGGGTTAGCCACGGAATTTGGGCTAATAGAATGGTCAAACGCCCTCTCCTGTTGATGTCACCTTGCACTTGAGTCTGGCGATTGTGTAGTTACGGGCCCTTCTATATATTTGATCTATTTCAAGTCAAGGTGTTTATTATTCCAAAATGAATTAATTGACCTAAAGAATACTTCTCTCAATTCTAATGACATCATTTTTGTTATTTTGAGCAGTTTCTTGCAGAAGAAAATGCAATTTTCTTACTTGTTTTGCGGCTGGTGTCTTGCTAATCAGTGCAGTTTTTGCCATCTTTATTTTCGTGTTGCGTTTTGTCATCTTCATTGTCATTTCAGCCCAAAATTTCCCACACACAAATTGAAAACCCTGCCCTCTGTCTACAACATACCTGTTGGTTTTTAATGTCACAATCTAGTTTGCTAAGTCCAATAACTTAAAAGTGGATTTTTGTTCTCTTATAGGATTGTCCTCGCCCTTGAGGTCAGCCATTTTTAATTCCCCGCTCCAATGGAATCTGTGGGTAATCAAATTAACTACGCATGCGTGTGACGTAATTCCACCAGTGACTCTGCTCCGCGAGCAGGTGGTGGCTGACCCGAGTGAGCCCCGTGTATGACATCCGAGCTAATCGAACGGCACAGGGCTCCGAGTCGACCCGGGTGAGCTACTCGAATGCACCCTAAACTGAAGATCACACAAAAGTCAGTTTTTTTCCTTGCAGGTCGCCCAATCGGGCTACAAAAAGCATTTGTCCTAAAAAAAATTTCATTGGAAAGATCATTTGAAAGTAGAATACAATAATGTACACATCCATCCCTTGAAAATGCACCTTTTGTCTGAAAATCATTGGCGACATTAATTTTCAGGATGCTAGTTTGGTTGGGAAAAGTCGTATTGTTGGAATTGGCATGGAGGAAGGAATTAGTGTTGCCCTTGGTGCTTTGGTTGTGTACAGGCTGCATGTGTGGATGTCAATGCTTCAGGTTTTTTTTTTATTTATTTCTCCGTAAATATTACACTTTGTGGTAGAATTTTTTACACTCAGACCTTGGAAATAGGTCAGGCAACTTAACAGAGAGGTTAGATCTGGGGGGATTGCATGGCAATGTGTGCCTTTAAAGTGAAAGTGAAAATATGATAAAGGTTTCAATGTTACATCCTTAAAAATGGTGTAGAGTTCCTGAAAATGATTTGATGAAAATAGAAACCAGGGAATCATTGTCTTTCTTTTTTAACAAGGAAGCCATAAAATTGAATTTTACGGCCTGTTTATAGATAAGCAGTGGTTTAGACATACACAGTAAGATAATATTTTATAGTTCCTGATAACAAGATATATACATGTACATAACATGATATTTTCATGAGCAGTGTTTGAAAAGAGGATATA
The DNA here is from genome assembly GCA_037893225.1 of Hippasteria phrygiana. NCBI lineage: Eukaryota > Metazoa > Echinodermata > Asteroidea > Valvatida > Goniasteridae > Hippasteria > Hippasteria phrygiana. Next base: position 327,013 of record JAZGUH010000125.1, read on the forward strand.
TTTTTTTAGGGAGGGGGGGTAGAGTATTATGACATTGGGGGCACCATTAAATTAATGACATACATTGTATCTCGAATATTTACGTACTTACGTATCTTATTCATACACCATGCACTTTGCCAACCAAGGCACAATTTTGCAGAAAAAATCAACTAATGGGGGTGTCACATCCCCATCATACCCCCTCAAGAGATGCCCGTGCATGACATATTGAAAGTTCACTAACTTTATTTTCTGAAAATTGTGCTTTAAATAAAATGAATAGTTAAAAATTAATTTCCTCACATATACTTTTTTCAGGGGGGGGGGGATTTGTCAGTGGTGACGCTTTCTATAGCCTTTACACATACATCCAAACAGGACACATATCAAGCTAATTATGTTAAGGGCACAGAGAAATGTCCCCATAACTCTGTTCTAATTTCAAATTTACCTTACAAATAAAAATGCTCCCACTATGTGGTCGATACCTACCCAGTCGTGTTTTACTGACAAGGCTTTGTCTTAACTATTCCCTTTTCTCATATAGACTTAAGTTCACATTTGTACATGCAATGACCTTTATCAACATAAGACCTACTCCCTCATTAGAGGACAACAATGATTTCATTGTTGTTTCTTTATTCTTGTGTCCTGAGTAGTAATACAATACATGTACACACCCACACATACTGTATTCATAAATCGATATTCCAGCTGCCACATTAGTAAATCAGCATCATTTACAAGCCTTTTGCATAAATTTGTGGTCATTTAGGGTTTTTCTTTCTTTCTTCTTACACTCTGTGATATACTTGTAAGTCTTTAGAAAAAATCACTGCCAATTTGCCATCAGGAGTGTATGTCATGGGACCATGAGATGCTATGCCTGTAGATTGAATGTATTTACCTTCTGCATTGAAATGACGGAGCTCATCATAAATTGAATTTATGTAGATATCACCACCTTTGTCACAACAAATCCCCCATGGAATGGAATCTGTGTCAACTGTGAAAATGTTGTTACCCATGAAATCAATACACAGGAGCTTCTTTTTGCCACAGTTGGTGTATATGAGCTGCTTGTTGTTGTTGGTGGTCAAGTGTCTATCAATCATTGGAGCAGGTATTGTTCTGATGAGGGATCCGTCTGGGTTGTGTAGAGATATCAATTCTTTGTCTTTATAACCCACTGCTATGAGATTGCTGTCATCCACTGCAAGGCATGTTGGTGTGCCGTCAGTGTCTGCCTCTTTACCTGGTGCAAAGTGATGGTGGAGCTGACAGTCTTCATTTAAGATCTTGACTGCAGACTGAATAAGGATAATGTGCTGGTCATCCTTATTTATTGCAAGAGCAATGGGATATGTGTTGCTGTCAGGGTCTTCACTTTCCAGTTTACAAATACTGTTTACTTGCATGACTTGACCATTAGGATTTAGTCTGGTCAGTTTCTGTTCATGTCTGTGTAAAACCACCACATCACCGGTGGAAAGTGATGCAATGTCATCTCCACGGATAGGTGTCTCACTCAGTAAATCCCACTTTTCTTTGAGTAGGATTGTTCCAACTTGAACATCAGTGTGAGTCTCCTTGAAACCAATAAATGAGATGTCATGAATTGATGGATCTGTTTGTTCTTCAAGCGTTACCATAGGTACATCTTTGTAGTCATGCAGGTGGTCCTGCTTAAATGTCAAGACATCGAGGAGGTTTTCCTCGGTCATCTTAATCTGAGCCATTTTGACTGTTTGTTCTGCTACTATCATTTCTGCAAGAATCTTAGCTTTTTGCTTGTATGTTAAATGGGCAGTTTGTTTCAGTTGGCTTTCCTCTTGTCTGATTTGCTTGATTTTCTTCTCTGCAGTTCTGGAGATATGGCTGTAAGTTTCAACAAGCATGTTGTTTAGTCTGTTGTGTAATGATTCCCACAGTTATCATTGTAATGTTTTGTTTGTGAAATTCTTTGTCTGGCTTCTTTTAAGGTAAGATCAAATGCTGTGCTGAAATTCACAAAGTGGTACCTGGGCTCTTTGTGACTAAAAGCTGCACACAGTTTGCAGATGAGCTGCTCACATGTGTTGCAGTAGAAGCACAGTTTCTGATTTGGATGGATGCCACATCTTGAGATGTTTTTCTTGGACTCAGCAAGGGCAAACTTTCCTTCTGGCAGTTCGGCCAAAGCTGTAATTTTGTGAGTTTTCATCATAGTGAAACGTTGATGTGCTTTCTGACATTCCCGACAAAGATAATGCTCACAATCCATACATCGAGAAATTGCCTCATTCTGTTCATCACATGCCTGACATATGATGACCTGTGACCCTTCACCTTTCAAGAGCTGTTCCTGCTTTGTTACCTCCTCCACCAGGGAAATCAGAGCGTAGTTGTTGTTCAACTTGGCCACTCTACCTTCTGGCATGATAGTTTCTCTCTGACACAGAGGGCATGTTATTTTGTTACTGTCTGGGTTTTGTCTCGTCTTCAGTTCTTGGAGGCATCTGAGACAGAAACTGTGTGAGCAGTCCAGCATCTTGGGCTCTTGGTAAAGGGTGTGACAGATTGCGCATTCCAGATGACCTTGGATGATTGAACCCAGAACTGATGCTGTGGTTACAGAAGCTGCCATTTTGGATTTCTTCACCTGTAGATAGAGATGAGAAGAGGCTACTCACAATTGTGAACTATGTGTAAGTTTGTTCAGTATAAGTAATCATAGCACAACCATAAAGAAACTCATTCTTTGTCAAGAATTCACCCAGCAATTTAGTAAAAGTAAGATTATGCTTGATCTAATTTTGTAAGTTATTTTTGGTAAAGTCTTATTGATTTTACAACCTAGATAAAATATGAAGCAACTTCTAACAAATCACAAAGGAAACTTAAATTACTTAAATTTTGAAAGAATTTTTAAACTGAACAAAGAAAACTGGCAGGAGCGAAATTTGAACCTGCGACTTAAGGAATACCTTACCAGCACTCTACCAACTGACAGGGCTCGACCTTAGCACTAGCCCAGCATACAATGTCTAGTAAAAACTGCTCCGGGCTAGTGAAAAGCACTCTTTAACTTGCCCGGCGGGCTAGTTAAAAAAGCATACCTACATGCTTAAAATTGTCACTTTTGCTTGATATGAATCAAACAAACGTTTTTGGTAAGTTTGAGTGAATCTTCTTGATTGACCGAGTACTGCGCTACGGCGTCCCGCACAGTCAATACTATGCCGAGCCGCCGCGCTAGCGCTAGCGCTATGCATGCCGCTCGCTGTCTCACAGCAACTAGCTTGTGTCCCGATGGCAACATGTGTACGTGCATTCATTGCGCACGTGATGCCACAAGCGCACATGACTTGTACAAGGTTGGTAGTCTCATATCAAGTCCAGAGTGTGTTGTGCACTTTTTTTGCCAAATGCTGTACGCATGGGACTGGTGGGAAGAAAAGTACAGTGAAAGTGCACACAAAAAAGACTATGGATCTTTTCTCAATGCTCGGCTTCGATACGGCTGACACTGAAACATTTTTATTTTGTACATCACCAGTGTTTGAAAAAAATTATTAAGGACCGTCACATTTTTGGCCCATGTCAATTTGAAGAAAAACGCCAACTAATATTGGCGGAATAATGTCATGAATGTATATAAGACGCAGCGAACCGTACGCCGTACGCGGCGCTATACAATCTTTGGTACGTACTGAAGCCAGCTTTGATTATGGGCCCAACCGGGGAATTCCACGGGCATACTGAGCATGCGCATCAGCACTTGACCTCAGCGACCATGATGCATGAGCCATGCATGAAGTGAATGAAAGAAGGCATAAAGGTACGGGGCGCGTGTGCGAAGATTTGTGCGTCTGGTCTGTAATACCGGGCCGGTGTACGTGGTTGGTGAGAAGTTTTATTCACTTGGGTCTTTACATTTTCCGTCATGTGGCGATATCTAAATGTATCCAATCCGTCCAAAAAAGGGAGCAAAAGAGAATACAATGCAAACTAGAGCAAAAATAAAAGACAACGTGTCTACAGACAAGACTGGGAGCGGAACTTTGGCTGGCTTAGCTACGATGGAAATACGATGTTTTGCCGTGTTTGCCTCGAAATGAAACTGACCATCGACATCGTTAATGGGATATTTACAATGTCCATTAAATGTGGGCTAGTAAAAATTTCTGCGGGCTAGTAAAAAACCCAGTTAACTTGCCCGTTGGACTAGTTAAAAAAAAGCTTAAGATCGAGGCCTGAACTGAGCTATCTTGCCCTATGTTGGTGGTCTCCCAAATTGTCAGTATCTTTGTTCGGGGAGGCGCTAGTCAGAAGTCATAAACCCATAATGCTGTATATGGCCAGGGATCACGCCCAACTTTACGATACAACCTGGGATCATTCAAAGATAACATATAGGGAAAGATAGCTCAGCTGGTAGACCACCGGTTCGAAATTCTCCAGGTTGCAGGTTCAAATCCCACTCCTGCCAGTTTTCTTTGTTCACTTTGAAAATAAAATCAACTTCTGATTTCTTAGGGAGTTTCTGTAATTTAGTTGTGTTATATAATATTCCATTTTAGATGTAAAATCAGTAGGTGTACAATGTACTTCTAGTGGAAATTACCAAACTTCCTATGACCGCTCTAAGCCCAAAGTTCCTATACTGATGCCCACTGGAGTCTGAGCCTACGTGATTTGATTTGATTTGATTTGATTCGCTTCAATTCCGTTTCATTTGGTAAATGTGATTAAAAGCACACAAAAAATCATGCTGAGGATATTACCAACAAGTTAAGACTTTGTTCTAATGTGGTCCTAAAACCAGAATGAGATATACATGAAAATCACACAAAAATGCACAATAATAATTGCTAAAAATGTTTGTTTAAATTAATGTCCTAATTTCATTGTTGAGAATAACACTGCTATTACCATGTCAATTTATTTTACTAAATAATGTTTTTGGAGACATTTTGGTGAACTCCTTTCCAAAGCCAGACTCGGATCTTCCCCTGGTGTATGTGAAGTTATGATAGATATACTTTTGAGTTCTAAATCTTACACAACATAAATCAATTGGAACTGCCGTATGCCCATATTCATCAGAATGTTAAATTGAATGGTGTGTCTAAATGAAGAGTTACTTTTCCAATCATATGCACATGAAAAACAAATAAGTGAACAAAATGTCCTTTAGGCTCATTTCACAGAACTGGTTTCAAATACTTGCTATGGCAGACACTTATTAGTTATAAAACAGTTTGTGGCTAATTTGGTGCCTGTATGGTGCACACACCTGTACAGTCACATGCCACACCCTGGATTCATTTTGGTTAGAAAATGGCTCCTAGATAAATATTCTCTGCAGTATATGTGACGAGGCTTCAGGAACAACTCACCTTACTCTGTATAAACGAGTATCGCTGACACAGTGAAGCAACGTCTACTTTGTGCTTAGCAATGCAGAAAAATATGCTGATTGTGTTTATGGTATGCTGCACAGGAAGAATTGCAGCTAGCATTGTTGGGTGGTACCGGGTACGTGTCGGTGCATGCTGTACCTGCTGTGACTTGTCATTTGCACATAGCATTTGCACAGCGCCCTCGCTTGACAGTAATAAAGCTTATCAAATCATTCATTCACCCCACAGTACAGGTATGGGCATTCTAAAGCCGTCTAATTAGGTGTTGGGCTGACAGCCCAACACCTATTGTTGTGTATTTTTTTTTTTTTTTTTAACCATCTTACAAACAGTACAGTGTTTACCATGAAGTGTGAGGTTGGTTCGGATGGAATCCTCCATCTTGTTCTTGGAGAGCTGTCTGATAGTGACGTTGACAAGAAATAAGAAGTTTGAATAATTAAGTTGTTTTATTAGTATCACTGCTTTTCATACATTGTTAATGATTTAATTCTTTCATCATGACCAATGCTTTAGTTTTATCTAATCCTCTGCAAATTAAATTAAGTTCTAGTTGATGACCTCCATCAGTATCACTGATTCCACGGAGCAAAGAACGTCTGATTTGTGTTTTGCAATGAAAAAATGATGCCGATTGTGTTTGTATATGCTGAAAATGAAGAATGTATGTAGTTTCAGCATTGTTGGGTCGTGTATTTCCTGCTTATGTCTGTCGGTTCCTAGAGCTAGATCAACCTGTTGTGTTAATGTTATGTAAATTTGGACCATTGTGGGTAGCTTTTTTTATAACCTTGACGTTTGCCCTGAAGTTGGCATGGAGCAGTCGAACAAAGCATAGAATTTTGTTTTTGGGTTGTTTTTTTGCGGAGCGCATTGTTGCACAATGCAGACCTTTGGGAAAGTTGGTTTGTTTTATAAATGAGAAGTTCAGTGTGGCAGTCTTTGCAACATTAAAGGGTCTCAAAGAACTTTTATTTGACTTGAATTTGTAATATGCACCTCCTTATTCCATTTGCCATCACTTTTAACCTGTTTTATATATCCATCTGAGGGTGTGTCGTGACCATTTTAGAACTTAAATGGATTTTATGCTGATGTGAATTTTCATGTACAAAGCACTGATGTCAGCTTTGGCAATAAAGCCCGAGTGTCATTTTTAGTTTCTGTAAGCAATTTCTTTTTCTTAGGTAAGTTCTCTTAATTGTTTGTGTTATTCACTTTGAATGTGACATCATGGAAAAAACACACCCATGCTTATTTATTGAATAATTATGTACTAAAGTATTGGTAGCCTGACCTTAATTCAGCGTATCTTTGTGTGCATTAGATGTGCAAAAGCAACCAAGAATAAAAGCCTTGCTTGGAGGGTTGCAGTCAACCAAAATTGTACAACTTGATTTGTTTTAATAAAACATCGTCAAACAAACCACAATAAAACATGTAAGAAGAAAACAAAATAGAAGGGAAAAATCAGTTTGTTGAGCAGTGTATCTCTAAGGGTTAGGAGATTTAGAAATCTTTATTATAATTATGAGGGCTTGGCGTTTCATAGCAGGTATTTTGATCTGTTGTAGACAAATTTCACACTTCCGGATTGAAAGTGAGGCTGTGAGTGCTCAACAAACACAAACACTTATTTGAATGCCTTGTTACCAAACATTGACTATTCTAGCGACAGACCCTTTAGGTTGTCTGTACCCCATGGCAATATCAATGATACATTGATCAGCTAGAAGTTGAAGGCACATTTTTTGTCATTTTTTTTGGTTATCAAACTAGTAATGCAAAATTACTGCAAATTTCATTGCTTCCTTTCCTTCACAAGACCACATTATTGTAGTTCCCCATCTCAGCCCAGTCAGAAAACAAAATAATTTCTTAAAATAGGATGGTGCACATGATGTAGTTCCTATATACAGTGTGCCTATGAAGTACCATATTCTCACCAAATCACCTTGAATCAACCCGACAGCTCTATTGTGTAAACTAGTCTCAATTACTGCTGTTTATTTTGTGTGATTTACCTCTCATTTTTCCCCATAGATATATCTGACATTGTCTGTTGACCGTCGCTTGGACAGTTTACAAGGACTGACAGTAAGAAACAATTGACATAATCAATCTTGTTAGAAAAGCGGAATTTCTTCTAGTATAAACTTATGGACTGTCAATGAGGTCACTATGTGCACCCTGAGGGACTGTGAGTGACCAGAAGAGGGTCCTATTCTGGTCACTCACAGGCCCGAGGGGGAACAGAGGGTGAACATAGACTGCACTAGTATTCAAATTATACCAGTCCATATGTGTTTTATATTAACACATCTTTGTCCAAAATATAAAATAAGAAAAGAAACTAAACTTTTTATAGTCATGGTTTTATAATTGAACTGTTTTAATTCAACAATTAATTCATAAGCAATTCAACAGTTAAAGGAATGCTTTTAGTTTCCCCAGATTCAGTTTTTGAGTTGCTGTTCACTATTTACATCATGTGAGCATATGTTTAGTGATTATGAATATTAACCACACATCCATGAAGGTTGTAGTTGACAGTTTTTTTGTTGCATTTTTTTTGTTACGGATTTTGGGGGTTAGTATTTTATAGGAAATATCGTTCCACTGACCTGTTCAAAGTTTTGCATTGTTGGATGGCGAAAAAATGAGAGAAAAACTGCGTTCGTTTTCAACCGTCGGGCAGATGATAGCCTTTAGTCAAGGCGCGCATGGCTACCTGGACGCGTGACATGCCCCGAATGTGCCAGCATGTCCGGGGCGCGCCACTCGTCCGGGTATAGCCACGCGCGCCTTGACTAAATGCTACAGGGCAGAAAATGATATAAATTTCCACTTTTCTTGACAACGACAGCACCCCTGGTGCCATCATTTCACAGGATGATTAAGACTACTATTAACTTACAGTCTAAGTAAGGTATTTCGTAATAATTCAGTAAAAAGAAATTGCAGGATTACCAATTGTGTACACTATCGTAAAGTTAACTGCTATTCACATCATGATGAGAAATAAAGTTCAGAGGGTGCTGTCACCACACAAGTTTTAAATATAGTGCCCGATCAGGCATTATACTCCGGAAATTATGCGCGCAAGATATCTTGATGCACATCTAGTTCACACTGATGTAAATTTCATGCACTAGCCTATACTAGTGAATCCCATGCGACCGTGTTTCAGCCAACCACAAAACAGAACCAGTGGAGGAATTTAAACAACAAACCTGTATGACAGAAATAATTACTTGAAATTGAAAGTGATAAGCTTTATACAAACAGCGTTCAATTCATGCAGATTGCCAAGTATGATCATGATGAGAGAATATTAACAGCTTTTTGTTTCTTTTGTGTTTCTTTCTTCTGTAGAACATTATTCAAAACGTCTCAGAGATCCAAGAAACAATGGCAAATAGAGAATCAGGTGAGTCTGTAATTTTCTGAGAACCATTTGCTGCATGTAAAGCAAAAATGCAAAGAATCTGTATAGCTGATGCTTTCTGTATGTATTTCCATACAGTCATGTCTAAACCGAAGATCATACAAAAGTCAAAGTGTTTATAGACACATTGCTATTGTTTTTTAATGATCTTTTAAATCATACCAATTTTAGGACAAATACATTTTGTAACCCAATTGTGCCCCTCCAAGGCAACGTGTGCCCCTCCAAGGCAACGTGTGCCCCTCCAAGGCAACGTGTGCCCCTCCAAGGCAACGTGTGCCCCTCCAAGGCAACGTGTGCCCCTCCAAGGCAACGTGTGCCCCTCCAAGGCAACGTGTGCCCCTCCAATGTGTGCCTTTAAGGGCCCCTGTTTAAGACTTTTTGAGACTTGAACAAGTCCCACAGGGTTTGTACATAAACACTACTAAGGACTTGGGCTCAGATCAGGGACCTCCTATAAGCCAGTTCATTATTTCAACTGCGCATGTAGTGCACAATGACATTTTATCCCGAATGACCCGCGTGACCTAACACGAGCATGTGAACGCAAAAGGTGGTCGTACAACGCGCACGTGTTAAATTCAATCAGAATGCGCGTTCGCATAACATGGCGTGACATTACGTCAGCAATTTTATCCCAAATAACCTTTGACCTTTGAGATACCGAACTGGCTTATTGTCCTCATTGTTCATACTTTAACTTTTTGGCAAGGGCCCTCATTGGTTTTGTACATGATTTTCAATTGGGACCTTTCTCAGGGACCCTATTGTCCTCTATTGTTAACAGTCCTCTATTGAATGCAAAAACAAACCCACGAACACTATTCAGAAATCCATATTCCAGCTGCCACATTCATAAATCATAAATCAGCATCATTTTCAAGCCTTTTGCATAATTTTGCGGTCATTTAAGGTTTTCCTTTTTTTTTTTTTTACACTCTGTGATACACATGTAAATGGGTACAAAATATATCAGAAATTGCCAATTTGGCATCAGGAGTGTATGTCATGTGACCAAAAGATTTTATGCCTGTAGATTGAATGTATTTACCTTCTGCATTGAACTGATAGAGCTTTTTATCAACTGAATTTATGTAGATATCACCACCTTTGTCACAACAAATCCCCCATGGACTGAAATCTGTGTCAACTGTGAAAATGTTGTTACCCATGAAATCAATACACAGGAGCTTCTTTTCGCCATAGTTGGTGTATATGAGCCGCTTGTTGTTGGTGGTCAAGTAAATACCAATCATTGGAGCAGGTATTGTTCTGATGAGGGATCCGTCTGGGTTGTGTAGAGATATCAATTCTTTGTCTGTATAACCCACTGCTATGAGATTGCTGTCATCCACTGCAAGGCATGTTGGTGTGCCGTCAGTGTCTGCCTCTTTACCTGGTGCAAAGTGATGGTGGAGCTGACAGTCTTCATTTAAGATCTTGACTGCAGACTGAGTAAGGATAATGTGCTGGTCATCCTTATTTATTGCAAGAGCAATGGGATATGTGTTGCTGTCAGGGTCTTCACTTTCCAGTTTACAAATACTGTTTACTTGCATGACTTGACCATTAGGATTTAGTCTGGTCAGTTCCTGTTGGGTTTGGTTTAAAACCACCACATCACCGGTGGAAAGTGATGCAATGTCATTTCCAGAGATAGGTGTCTCACTCAGTAAATCCCACTTTTCTTTGAGTAGGATTGTTCCAACTTGAACATCAGTGTGAGTCTCCTTGAAACCAATAAATGAGATGTCATGAGTTAGTACATCTGTTTGTTCTTCAGGTTTTACTAGGTGAACATCTTTGTAGTCATGCAGGTGGTCCTGCTTAAATGTCAAGACATCAAGGAGGTTTTCCTCGGTCATCTTTATCTGAGCCATTTTGACTGTTTGTTCTGCTACTCTCATTTCTGCAAGAATCTTAGCTTTTTGCTTGTACGTTACCTGGGCAGTTTGTTTCAGTTGGCTTTCCTCTTGTCTGATTTGCTTGATTTTCTTCTCTGCAGTTCTGGAGATATGGCTGTAAGTTTCAGCAAGCCTGTTTCTTAGTCCGTTGTGTAATGATTCCCAGCTTTCATTGAAATGATTTGTTTGTGAAATTCTTTGTCTGGCTCCTTTCAAGGTAAGATCAAATGCTGTGCTGAAATTCACAAAGCTGTGATTGGGCTCTTTGTGACTTAAAGCTGCACACAGTTTGCAGATGAGCTGCTCACATGTGTTGCAGTAGAAGCACAGTTTCTGATTTGGATGGATGCCACATCTTGAGATGTTTTTCTTGGACTCGGCAAGGGCAGACTTTCCTTCTTGCAATTCAGCCAAAGCTGTAATTTTGTGAGTTTTCATCATAGTGAAACGTTGATGTGCTTTCTGACATTCTTGACACAGAGAATGCTCACAATCCATACATCGAGATATTGCCTTATTCTCTTCATCACATGCCTGACATATGATGACCTGTAACCCTTCACCTTTCAAGAGCTGTTCCTGCTTTGTTACCTCCTCCACCAGGGAAATCAGAGTGTAGTTGTTCAAATTGTCCACTCTACCTTCTGGCATGATAGTTTCTCTCTGACACAGAGGGCATGTTATTTTGTTACTGTCTGGGTTTTGTCTCATCTTCAGTTCTTGGAGGCATCTGAGACAGAAACTGTGTGAGCAGTCTAGCATCTTGGGCTCTTGGTAAAGGGTGTGACAGATTGCGCATTCCAGATGACCTTGGATTGAACCCAGAACTGATGCTGTGGTTGCAGAAGCTGCCATTTTGGATTTCTTTACCTGTAGATAGTGATGAGAGATGAGAAGAGGCTACTCACAATTGTGAACTACGTGTAAGTTTGTTCAGTATGAGTAATCATAGCACAACCATAAAGAAACTCATTCTTTGTCAAGAATTCACCCAGCAATTTAGTAAAAGTAAGATTATGCTTGATCTGATTTTGTAAGTTATTTTTGGTAAAGTCTTATTGATAAAAATATGAAGCAACTTCTAACAAAACACAAGGGAAACTGACAAGGTAATTTTAAAAGAATTTTCAAACTGAACAAAGAAAACTGGCAGGAGCGAGATCTGAACCTGCGACTTCAGGAATACCTTACCAGCACTCTACCAATTACTGAGCTATCTTGCCCTATGTTGGTGGTCTCCTAGTCCGAGTAACCTGGACCCTTTTTATCGCCTTTTTTAACATTTGGACATGATCTGGCGATAGTAGGGTCCAAGGCAATTGTATGATAGAGAATGGTTTCTAATTCATTCCAATCAAAAAGTTCAAAATTCAACCTTACAACGGCCACCAAAATTCTAGATACGCCACCATCTGAACAAGTGGAGTTCCATGATCAGATGAATTTTACCGTTTAATTCCCAGAGACCCCCGCAGAACATGTCTTTTCGCTTTCTTGTAGTGACTCCTCGACCTTGCATGACGTACGTCACCCTGAGCTGATGCGCAGCGCCCGCATGTACCGCGCGACAACCTGTTTATGCCGGCGACTGTTTCGTGAAGAATTCCTTCCCCCCATGACGCGCGTGCAACCTCGAATCAATATACTACATGTATCTACACAGGAACACGTACCGCGACCGTTATACCACTCACGAAACAGTCGCCGGCATAAACAGGTTGTCGCGCGGTGCATGCGGGCGCTGCGCATCAGGGTGACGTCATGCAAGGTCGAGGAGTCACTATTTGAACTCCAAGAAAGCGAAAAGACATGTTCTGCTGGGGTCTCTGGGGATTAAACAGTAAAATTTCAGTTAAGTAAACCTTGGTACATTCATCTGATCATGGAACTCCACTTGTTCAGATGGTGGCGTATCTAGAATTTTGGTGGCCGTTGTAAGGTTTAATTTTGAATTTTTTGTTTGAATTGAATTAAAAACCATTCTCTATTGTACAATTGCCTTGGACCCTACTATCGCCAGATCATGTCCAAACGTTAAAACAGGTGATAAAAAGGGTCCAAGTTACTCGGACTAGTGGTCTCCCAAATTGTCAGTATCTTTGTTCGGGGAGGCACTAGTCAGAAGTCATAAACCCATAATACTGTATATTGGCCAGGGATCACGCCCAACTTTACGATACAACCTGGGATCATTCAAAGATAGGGAAAGATAGCTCAGTTGGTAGACCACCGGTACGATATTCTCCAGGTCGCAGGTTCAAATCCCACTCCTGCCAGTTTTCTTTGTTCACTTTAAAAATAAAATCAACTTCTGACTTCTCAGAGAGTTTCTGTAATTTAGTTGTGTTAATCTTTCATTTTAGATGTAAAATCAGTAGGTGTACAATGAACTTCTAGTGGAAATTACCAAACTTCCTGTGACCACTCCAAGCCCAAAAAAGTTCCCATACTGATGCCAACTGGAGTCTGAGCCTAATTTGATTTGATTCAATTTAATTCCATTTCATTTGGTAAATGTGATTAAAAGCACACAAATGATAATACCAAATACCAAAAAATAATAATACCAAAAAAGTTAAGACTTTTTTCTATTGTGGCCCTAAATCCAGAATGAGATATACATGAAAATCACACAAAAATGCACAATAATAATTGCAAATTTTGTTTAATTTTTATTAATATCCTATTTTTATTGTTGAAAATAATACTGCTATTACCATGTCAATTTATTTTACTAAATAATGTTATTGGAGACATTTTGGTGAACTCCTTTCCAAAGCCAGAATCGGATCTTCCCCTGGTGTATGTGAAGTTATGATAGATATACTTTTGAGTTCCAAATCTTACACAACATAAATCAATTGGAACTGCCGTATGTCCATATTCATCAGAATGTTAAATTGAGTGGTGTGCCTAAATGAAGAGTTACTTTTCCAATCATATGCACATGAAAAACAAATAAGTGAACAAAATGTCCTTTAGGCTCATTTCACAGAACTGGTTGCAAATACTTGCTATGGCAGACACTTATTAGTTATAAAACAGTTTGTGGCTAATTTGGTGCCTGTATGGTGCCCACACCTGTACAGTAACATGCCACACCCTGGATTCATTTTGGTTAGGAATGGCTCCTAGATAAATATTCTCTGCAGTATATGTAACAAGGCTTCAGGAACAACTCACCTTACTCTGTATAAACGAGTATCGCTGACACAGTGAAGCAAAGAACGTCTACTTTGTGCTTTGCTATGCTGATTGTGTTTATGGTATGCTGCACATGAAGAATGTACATGTAGTTGCAGATAGCATTGTTGGGTGGGTACATGTCGGTGCTGTACCTGCTGTGACGTGTCATTTGCATATACCATTTGCACAGTGCCCTCGCTTGACAGTTAAGCTTATCAAATCATTCATTCACCCCACGGTACAGGTATGGGCATTCTATAAGCCGTCTTATTGTGTAATTTGTAAATTTTCAACAATCTTACAAACAGTACGTACAGTGTTTAATTACCATGAAGTGAGGTTGGTTCGGATGGAATACTCCATCTTGTTCTTGGAGAGCTGTCTGATAGTAACGTTGACAAGAAAAAAGAAGTTTTAATAATTAAAGATGTTTTATTAGTATCACTGCTTTTCATACATGTTAAAAACCCTCCTATGCAAACATACATTCTGAGCCATGTTGTTGTATGGGTCAAAATCAGTCAAGGTGATCGTTTTTGACCCTCCTGCCATAGTACAAAACCACATGTAATCTGATCATGTCTGTGTAAAAGTATAGCAGGGGAGGTGGAAGGAAATTTTGACTGATTTTGACCTTTTAAATAGTAGGAGGGTTTTAATGATTTAATTCTTTCATCATGACCAACGCTTTAGTTTTATCTAATCCTCTGCAAATTTAATTAAGTTCTAGTTGATGACCTCCATCAGTATCACTGATTCCACGGAGCAAAGAATGTTCTAATTTGTGCTCTAATTGCAATGAAAAAATGATGCCGATTGTGTTTGTATATGCTGAAAATGAAGAATGTATGTAGTTTCAGCATTGTTGGGTCGTGTATTTCCTGCTTATGTTTGTCATTTCCTAGAGCAAATGCTAGATCAACCTGTTGTGTTAATGTTATGTAAATTTGGACCATTGAGGGTAGCTTTTTTATAGCCTTGACGTTTGCCCTGAAGTTGGCATGGAGCAATCGAACAAAGCATAGAATGTTGATTTTTGAGAGGGTTTTTTCCCGGAGCGCATTGTTGCACGAATGCAGACCTTTGGGAAAGTTGGTTTGTTTCATCAATGAGAAGCTCAGTGTGGCAGTCTTTGCAACATTAAAGGGTCTCATTAAAGAACTTTTATTTGACTTGAATTTGTAATTTGTCATCACTTTCAACCTATTTTATATATCCATCTGAGGGTGTGTCGTGACCGTTTTAGAACTGAAATGGATTTTATGCTGATGTGAATTTTAATGTACAAAGCACTGATGTCAGCTTTGGCAATAAAGCCTAAGTGTCATTTTTATTAGTTTCTGTAAACAAGTTTTTTCTTAGGTAAGTTCTCTGAATTGTTTGTGTGTGTGTGGTTTTTGTTTTTGTTTTTTTATTTATTTAGCTGGCACTCCAGGTTTGGGCAGTTCCTCAATGATAATCTCATGTAAATATTTCATTTTTACTGCAATAGAGACAACACATATACAAATTAGGATTGCAGATAGCAACAGATATACTGTTTGTGCTCTTTTTTAGTTTCACCCTGAAAAATAACTTTGTTTTTGATGTTGATATTTTTCTAGCAATACAAAAGTTATAATTTTAAAGAGACAGCAAAACAAACGAACAAAAAAGCACCATGCTTACTTATTGAATAATTATGTACTCAAGTATTGGTAGCCTGACCTTAATTCGGCGTCTCTTTGTGTGCATTAGATGTGCAAAAGCAACCAAGAATAAAAGCCTTGCTTGGAAGACTGCAGTCAACTAAAATTTAACAAGTTGATTTGTTTTAATAAAACATTGTCAAACAAACCACAATAAAACATGTAAGAAGAAAACAAAATAGAAGTTTGTTGAGCAGTGTATCTCTAAGGGTTATGAGATTTAGAAATCTATATTATAATTATGAGGGCCTGGTGTTTTATAGCAGGTATTTTGATCTGTTGTAGACAAATTTCACACTTCCGGATTGAAAGTGAGGCTGTGAGTGCTAAACAAACACAATCACTTATTTGAATGCCTTGTTACCAAACATTGACTATTCTAGCGACAGACCCTTTCTGTTGTCTGGATGTACCCCAAGCAATATCAATGATACATTGATCAGCTAGAAGTTGAAGGCACATTTTTTTGGGTTATCAAACTAGTAATGCATAGTTACTGCAAATTAAATTTAATTGCCTCTTTTCCTTCACAAGACCACATTATTGTAGTTTCCCATCTCAGCCCAGTCAGAAAACAAAATAATTTCATAAAATAGGATGGTGCACATGATGTAGTTCCTATAGACAGTGTGCCTATGAAGTACCATATTTTCACCATCACCTTGAATGTTGTGGTCAACCTGACAGCTCTATTGTGTAAACTAGTCTCAATTACTGCTGTTTGTTTTGTGTGATTTACCTCTCATTTTTCCCCATAAATATATCTGACATTGTCTGATGACCGTCGCTTGGACAGTTTACAAGGACTGACAGTAAGAAACAATTGACTTCATCAATCTTGTTAGAAAAGCGGAATTTCTTCCTCCATGCTTCCACCATAATTATTATAAACTTATGGACTGGCAATGAGGTCACTAGAACAGGTTTATGCACTCCCAGGGACTGTGAGTGACCAGAAGATCAGGGTCCTATTCTGGTCACTCACAGGCCCCAGGGGCCAGGCATAGACTGCACTGGTAATCGAATTATACAGTCCATATGTGTTTTATAACACACTTCTGTCCAAAATATAAAATAAGAAAAGAAACTTTTCAGGGTTCTATTATTGAACTGTTTTAATTCAACAATTAACTCATCAGCAATTCAACAATAAGCAATTCAACAATTAAAGGAATGCTTTTAGTTTCCCTAGATTCAGTTTTTGAGTTGCTCTTCACTGTTTACATCATATATGAGTGTATACTCAGAAAGCATTGTAACCAGTCAAACATTTGGAGTATACTCTGGAAATTATGCGCACGCGATGTCTTGACACACATCTAGCCTAGTTGACACTGATGTAAATTTCATGCACTAGCCTATACTAGTGAATCCCATGTGACCGTGTTTCAGCCAACCACGAAAAAGAACCAGCAGGAATTTAAATAACAAACCTGTACTCAGTGCACTGTACTGAGCATGACCTCTATGCTAACATGCAGTGCCTTTAAATTCCAAGGCCCAATTTCATGGAATCTGTAATACCGGATATTTGCGCTTATGGCCTGCAATTCTTTACTTACTCAAGTGAAGAAATTCTGTGATTACCCAGTAAGCAGATAATTATGAGAAGTACACATGCACACAAGTAAAAATTTCTCTTGCTAAGCCATGAAATACCCCAAGTGTAAAATGTTCTGTTATAGTCAGCAGAAGTTTCTTGCTTACAGTACGTATTTGCTTGGGCTTACATGTGTTGATTCATTGCCAAAAAACTTGCAAAAGAAACAATTAAAATATAAAAAAACTAATCTATAAAAATAAGTAAATAGTGTACTATATCCGTAAAATGCAAATTTTTGTTTTAATACGGAATATGCCAGTTAAAAGCCATTAAAAACATTGACTACCTGTACGATCACTACTATCTTGGCTGTTACATCTCTACATTTTACAGCCAACAGCAATTTTACATTTCAGCTGATTTACAATAGAACTAAAGAGATTTCAGTTACACATCACATCCAAATTTGATGTATATGACGGAAATAATTACTTAAAATTGAAAGTGATAAGCTTTATACAAATAGCGTTCAATTCATGCAGATTGCCAAGTATGATGAGAGAATATTAACAGCTTTTTGTTTCTTTTGTGTTTCTTCCTTCTGCAGAACATTATTCAAAACGTCTTAGAGATCTAAGAAACAATGGCAAATGGAGAATCAGGTGAGTCTGTAATTTTCTGAGAACCATTTGCTGCATGTATTTCCTTACAGTCGTGTCTAAGGGTGCGTTCGAGTAGCTCACCCGGATCGACTCGGGTGAAATCAGAAGGGTTAGCCACGGAATTTGGGATAATAGAATGGTCAAACGCCCTCTCCTGTTGATGTCACCTTGCACTTGAGTCTGGCGATTGTATAGTTACGGGCCTTTCTATATATTTGATCTATTTCAAGTCAAGGTGTTTATTATTTTAAAATGAATTAATTGACCTAAAGAATACTTCTCTCAATTCTAATGACATCATTTTTGTTATTTTGAGCAGTTTCTTGCAGAAGAAAATGCAATTTTCTTGTTTTGCGGCTGGTGTCTTGCTAATCAGTGCGGTTTTTGCCATCTTTATTTTCGTGTTGCGTTTTGTCATCTTCATTGTCATTTAAGCCCAACATTTCCCACACACAAATTGAAAACCCTGCCCTCTATCTACAACATACCTGATGGTTTTTAATGTCACAATCTAGTTTGCTAAGTCCAATAACTTAAAAGTGGATTTTGTTCTCTTATAGGATTGTCCTCGCCCATAAGGTCAGCCATTTTTAATTCCCCGCTCCAGTAGCATCTGTGGGTAATCAGAATTAACTACGCATGCGTGTGACGTAATTCCACCAGTGACTCTGCTCCGCGAGCAGGTGGTGGCTGACCCGAGTGAGCCCCGTGTATGACATCAGAGCTAATCGAACGGCACAGGGCTCCGAGTCGACCCGGGTGAGCTACTCGAATGCACCCTAAACTGAAGATCACACAAAAGTCAGTTTTTTCCTTGCAGGTCGCCCAATCGGGCTACAAAAAGCATTTGTCCTAAAAGAAATTTCATTGGAAAGATCATTCGAAAGTAGAATACAATAATGTACACATCCATCCCTTGAAAATGCACCTTTTGTCTGAAAATCATTGGCGACATCAATTTTCAAAGAGGTTAGGTGGGGGGGGGGGGGGGGATTGCATGGCAATGCGTGCCTTTAAAGTGAAAGTGGAAAGATGATAAAGGTTTCAATGTTACATCCTTAAAAATGGTGTAGAGTTCCTGAAAATGATTTGATGAAAATAGAAACCAGGGAATCATTGTCTTTCTTTTTTAACAAGGAAGCCATCAAATTGAATTTTACGGCCTGTTTATAGATAAGCAGTGGTTTAGACGTACACAGTAAGATAATATTTTATAGTTCCTGATAACAAGATATATACATGTACATAACATGATATTTTCATGAGCAGTGTTTGAAAAGAGGATATATTTTTTTAGGGAGGGGGGGTAGAGTATTATGACATTGGGGCACTATTAAATTAATGCATTGTATCTCGAATATTTACGTACTTACGTATCTTATTCATACACCATGCACTTTGCCAACCAAGGCACAATTTTGCAGAAAAAATCAACTAATGGGGGTGTCACATCCCCATACCCCCTCAAGAGATGCCTGTGCGTGACATATTGAAAGTTCACTAACTTTTTTTTCTGAAAATTGTGCTTTAAATAAAATGAATAGTTAAAAATTAATTTCCTCACATATACTTTTTTCAGGGGGGGGGGGGGGGGGGATTTGTCAGTGGTGACGCTTTCTATAGCCTTTACACATACATCCAAATAGGACACATATCAAGCTAATTATGTTAAGGGCACAGAGAAATGTCCCCATAACTCTGTTCCAATTTCAAATTTACCTTACAAATAGAAATGCTCCCACTATGTGGTCGATACCAGTCGTGTTTTACTGACAAGGCTTTGTCTTCTCTATTCCCTTTTCTCATATAGACTTAAGTTCACATTTGTACATGCAATGACCTTTATCAACAAAAGACCTACTCCCTCATTAGAGGACAACAATGATTTCATTGTTTCTTTATTCTTGTGTCCTGAGTAGTAATACAATACATGTACACACCCACCCATACTGTGTCCATAAATCGATATTCCAGCTGCTACATTCGTATTAAATCAGCATTATTTACAAGCCTTTTGCATAAATTTGTGGTCATTTAGGGTTTTTCTTTCTTTCTTTTTACACTCTGTGATATACTTGTATTGTGTCTCCAGAAAAAGTACTCAACAGTGCCAATTTGCCATCAGGAGTGTATGTCACGGGACCAAAAGATGCTATGCCTGTAGATTGAATGTATTTACCTTCTGCATTGAAATGATGTAGCTCTTCATCATCCAATGAATGTATGTAGATATCACCACCTTTGTCACAACAAGCCTGCCATGGATAGAAATCTGTGTCAACTGTGAAAATGTTGTTACCCATGAAATCAATACACAGGAGCTTCTTTTTGTCACAGTTGGTGTATATGAGCCGCTTGTTGTTGGTGGTCAAGTCTCTATCAATCATTGGAGCAGGTATTGTTCTGATGAGGGATCCGTCTGGGTTGTGTAGAGATATCAGTTCTTTGTCCCTATAACCCACTGCTATGAGATTGCTGTCATCCACTGCAAGGCATGTTGGTGTGCCATCAGTGTCTGCCTCTTTACCTGGTGCAAAGTGATGGTGGAGCTGACAGTCTTCATTTAAGATCTTGACTGCAGACTCAGTAAGGATATGTGCTGGTCATCCTTATTTATTGCAAGACCAATGGCAGATGTGTTTGTGTCAGGGTCTTCACTTTCCAGTTTACAAAGACTGTTTACTTGCATGACTTGACCATTAGGTTTTAGTCTGGTCAGTTTCTGTTCGTCTATGTCTAAAACCACCACATCACCGGTGGAAAGTGATGCAATGTCATCCGCAGTAATAGTTATCACACTCAGTAAATCCCACTTTTCTTTGAGTAGAATTGTTCCAACTTGAACATCAGTGTGAGTCTCGTTAAAACCAATAAATGAGATGTCATGAATTGATGGATCTGTTTGTTCTTCAAGCGTTACCATAGGTACATCTTTGTGGTCATGCAGATGGTCTTGCTTAAACATCAAGACATCAAGGAGGTTTTCCTCGGTCATCTTAATCTGAGCCATTTTGACTGTTTGTTCTGCTACTATCATTTCTGCAAGAATCTTAGCTTTTTGCTTGTACGTTAAATGGGCAGTTTGTTTTAGTTGGCTTTCCTCTTGTCTGATTTGCTTGATTTTCTTCTCTGCAGTTCTGGAGATATGGCTGTAAGTTTCAACAAGCATGTTGTTTAGTCTGTTGTGTAATGATTCCCAGTTTTCATTGTAATGTTTTGTTTGTGAAATTCTTTGTCTGGCGTCTTGTAAGGTTTGATCAAATGCTGTGCTTAAATTCACAAAGTGGTGCCTGGGCTCTTTGTGACTTAAAGCTGCACACAGTTTGCAGATGAGCTGCTCACATGTGTTGCAGTAGAAGCACAGTTTCTGATTTGGATGGATGCCACATCTTGAGATGTTTTTCTTGGACTCAGCAAGGGCAGACTTTCCTTCTTGCAATTCGGCCAAAGCTGTAATTTTGTGAGTTTTCATTCCATTGAAACGGTGATGTGCATTCTGGCATTCCCGACAGAGAAACTGTTCACAATCGATACATCGTGAAATTGCCTCATATTCTTCATCACATGCCTGACATATGATGACCTCTGTCCCTTCACCCTTCAAGAGCTGTTCCTGCTTTGTTACCTCCTCCACCAGGGAAATCAGAGTGTAGTTGTTGTTCAACTTTCCACTCTACCTTCTGGCATGATAGTTTCTCTCTGACACAGAGGGCATGTTATCTTGTTGCTGTCTGGGTTTTGTCTCGTCTTCAGTTCTTGGAGGCATCTGAGACAGAAACTGTGTGAGCAGTCCAGCATCTTGGGCTCTTGGTAAAGGGTGTGGCAGATTGCGCATTCCAGATGACCTTGGATGATTGAACCCAGAACTGATGCTGTGGTTGCAGAAGCTGCCATTTTGTATTTCTTCACCTGTAAGTAGTTATGGGAAATAACAGGAAGCAACTCGCAATTGTCCACTAAGTTTATTTGGTATGAGTAAACCATAGCACAACCACAACTTATTTTTTATAAAGATTTCACCGAGCAATGTAGTAAAAGAAAAATTACGCCCGAGCTTCTGTAATTTATTTTTAGATGTAAAATGATAAAATCTGCAGGTGTTCATGTACTTCTAGTAGAAATTACCAAACTATTGCTCTGACCACTCCAAGACAAAGTTGACATACTACTACCCTTTACTGCAGTCTGAGCCTATGTTAATTTATTCAATTTGACTTGACTTGACTCGACTCGACTCGACTCCATTTGGTAAATGTGATCATAAAAGCACAACAAAAAATCACGGATAACACCAAAAAATCTAAAGACTTATTTTCATTGTGGTACATAAAATACAGATTGATAGTACAATGAAAATCAGACCAAGAAACATGTACACTACTTACACCAGGGAATTCCCCTGGTGTATGTGAATTGTTGCCAGAGCTATACAACATAAATCAGTTGGAACTGTCGTAATGTCTATATTCATCAGAATGTTGAACTGAGTGGTGTGTCTAAATGAATAAGAGTTGCCTTTCTAATCATATGCACATGAAAAACAAAAAAATATGAAACAAAACATTCACTTTAGATTCATTTAATGAAACTGGTCGCATACTACTTATGCCAAACACCAAATTATAAACTTATAATTTGGTACTTGCATGGTGCCCACACTTGTACAGTCACATGCCACACCCTGGATTCATTTTGGTTAGAAATGGCCCCTAGATAAGCTTCAGCTGCAGTATATGTAACAAGTCTTGAAGAACAACTTACCTTACTCTGTAAAATTCTCACCGACACCACAGTGCAAAAGAACATCTAATTTGTGCTTTGCAATGAAGACATGTTTGTGGTATTACTGAACATGACAAACGTACGTACACATGTAGTTACAGCAGTGGTGTATTTCCTGCTCATATGTTTGTCAGTTTCTAGAGCAACTGCAAGATCAACCTGTTGTGTTAATGTTATGTAAATTTGGACCATTGTGAGTAGCTTTTTTTTATAGCCTTGGCATTTGCCCTGAATTTGGCATAAAGCATTCATAGCATATGAAGAATTGTTTTTTTTCATGAAAGCATTGTTGCATGAATACAGACCTTTAGGAAAGTTGGTTTGTTTGTTAGTTTCATCACTGAAAAGTTTAGTGTTTCAGTTTGTGCAATTGTCAAAGGGTCTGAGTAAATAACTTATATATTTGACTTGAATTTGCAATGTGCACCTGCATATTATCCCAGTTGACATCATTTTCAACCTTTTTGTGTATATCCATCTGAGGGTGTTTCATGACCATTTTAGAACTTGGTGGATTTTATGCTGATGTGAATTTTCATGTACAAAGCACTGATGTCAGCTTTGGCAATAAAGCCTGAATGTCATTGTTAGTTTCTGTAAACAAGTTTTTCTAAGGTTAGTTCTCTGAATTGTTTGTGTGTGACTGTATGTGTGGGGGTGTGGTTTTTGTTTTGTTTTCTTTTCTTTTTGTTAAAATTTGTAAATTTAGCTGGCACTTCAGGTTTGGGCACTTTTTAATTAATAATCTCATGTAAATATTTCATTTTTACGACAATAGAGACAATACATATACAAAGCAAGGGCGGCAGTGCCACCCCAATACGCTTTAAGCAGTTTTAAGCAGTAACATTTGAGTTTCTATTTTTTTCCACATTCTGTCTTTGGTTGGGTGACAAACATTAAAAAAAAAAGAAACCTTTAGCATTCAGGGTATGCTTTACAGCGGGCCCCGGCTCCACTCCATTAGACGCTCTGCTCGCTGCGCTCCCTCCGCTTCGGGTCACTATTTATTTGCAGGCGCGGATCGGGGGGGGGGGGTGCGGCGGTGGCACGTTCCCCCCCCCCCCCCCCCCCCCCCAGTAAATTGAGTTTAAAAAACCGGGGGGAAAAAAGAGGGGGAGGGAGCGCAACCTCCTTAAAAAAAATACCGCCAGCGATATTAAACATCTGCTGTGTCACATTTTGGCATACCCAATAACTATAACCTGTACTCTGAGACGGTGCACTGTGCGTGACCTTTATACAAATAATGAATGTTTATGAGTGCGATGGTAAGAATAATTTCATGAGGTGACAGATTGAATGTTCCATTCCACGAGGCGAAGCCGAGTGGAATGGGACATTCTATCTGTCACCGAATGAAATTATTCTTATCATTGCACGAATGTGAAACATTCATTATTTGTTTTATACAACGCCTGAATAAATCCGACAGATTGCATGCATGGATTTCTTGGTGTAACGTTACAACGTGCTTTTTACCTTCTCAGTCCCGCAGAAAACCGCGACAAATTTGTTTTGAGTTCCGAATCAGTTAAAGCTTTAATTGTTGTTCCTGCGTGTCTTGCAAATTCATCTAATCGTTTCACTGCATATTTGATTTGTCTCTTTGTATTTGGAGTGTCAGCATCGCCTACGAGTTCCAATATTTCGTCGTCTGTTAGGAGAACAAACCACGGCAGTTCGGGAAACTCGGCCGCCATGTTGTGTGAATGACAGCCCTGTTGTAGCGCCACACCATAGTGACCGTGAAATTAGGGAAGTTCGTTTGGTTCTATCAATGCGCGCGCACCGTTTGAGAGAACCATGTGATAGAACGTTTTGGGCAGTGCGGGTTCGCGTCGTGTGATGGGTCGAATAATTCAATGCACGTGATCGACGATCCACCAATCGGATGGCTGGGATTTATTCAGGTGTTGTATAATATGCTATAGTGCCTTTAAATTCCAGTGCCCACTTTCATGGAATCTGTAATGCTAAATCTCTGCACTTTCTGTGTTAACTGAACTAACAAAGATATTCTGTGGTAACCAGTAAGCAAAATATTCTCAGTTATAGGATGTACACATGCGCACAAGTCAAAATTCCTTGCTAAGCCATGAAATACACTGACTGTATTCCTTGCTTATTGTATGTAGAGCCATTAGGTTGGGCATTTGTGTAAGTTCAGTAACCCTAACAATCCCAAATTCTCTAATTTTAATATGATTTTGCAAGCACCCTAAGGGGTTACATTACCAAAGAAACTTGCAAAAGAAACACTTAAAATCTGAAAAATAACTAATCTAAAAATAAGTACATTGTACATGTATGTAATTGGTATACTTTTATCTGTAAAATCCAAATTTTAAAAATACATAATATGCCAATCAAAAACACATCTGACTACCTGTACAATCACTATAATCTTTTTTTACAGCGAGCATTAGAAAAAAGAGATCTCAGATATACATCACGTCCAAAGTTTATGTATTTGACAGAAATAATTACCGTAATTTTCTGAATATAGGCCGCGCGGAGTATAAGCTGCAGCACGCAAAAATCTGCAAATTAAGATTTAAGGTTGGCGTATTAGCCGCACCGGCATATAAGCCGCACCGCGGCACTGACGACGTCCAACCACAAAAGTCATCGTGCTGCATGCTGAAGCGCTAGTATGTATATGGTTACACTAATCTGAGCTCAACAGTCAATAAACAACAACATAGATTACATAACGATAAAACAGACAAAAAACGAACAGACGCACCACAGGATTTGTGAGGTGTGAATGGTACTTATGGTACATTTGCAAGTCTATTCGGTCCCTCTGGACTGGTTTCCTTTATTTCCAACACGTGAGTAGAGCGAACGTAAATGGCAACCAACGAAAACATGACTGCCTGGCCCGGAGGAGCGTGGCCCAGACTGAGACGCGGCTTCTGTGACTGATTTTATTCTTCAAATGTTGCCGTATATTAAGCCGCCCAGAGTATAAGCCACAGGGACATTTTTCAGCGTGAGAATCAATGTATATTCTGAAAATTACGCTACTTTAGATTGAAAGTGGTAAACTTTATACAACCGCTTTTTCATGCAGATTGCCAAGTAAAATTGGGTGTGATCCCTGGCTATACGGCATTCTGGGTTTATGACTTCTGACTAGTGCCCACCCGAACAAAGATACTGACATTTTGGGAGACCGCCAACATAGGGCAAGATAGCTCAGTTGGTAGAGCGCTGGTACGGTATTCCGGAGGTCGCAGGTTTGAATACAGCTCCTGCCAGTTTCTTTGTTCACTTTGACAAGTATACTATTAACAGACTTGTTGACTCGAGTCAGTAACTTAGACTTTGTTTTGACTTAAAACTTGACTTGACTTAACAAATTTGACTTTCCAACATTAATCAGTTTCTAAAAAAACGAACTAATGTATAGAAGCAACTGGAAATTAAGAGGTTGAAGTAATAATAATTTACACACTTTGCATTTTTCTTTAAAAAAAAGAGAGATGGGAATACACTTTTATTAGTATCATTATTACAGTACCTGTGATAAAAAATAGCAGGATGTGAACGTGTATTTTAAGATACATTCATAAATACCTAAGACAGTTTACCCGTTCCTATTGGTCGAAAGCCCAAACACCAACCGGTTTTAAACACTTTTATGGTGTCACATGAAATTTAGAGTCCTACAAAATCTGGTCCATTTTATTAGTTGCAATGGACACTTGAGTGACCAGTCACTCTCCTTTATAATGCAAGTGCAATACTGCTGATGCGTCCGTATTTAGAGTCCATAATTTCACACTACACCGGCACTGCTGCATTCTGCACCACCTGGCGAGCGCGTCAATTTCCATATAAGGAAATGTTTAGCGCTACTCGCACGTGGCACGAACCATTTAATAGCTAAAGGGGTGTTTTACAAACTTAGGTAAAACAAATTGAACAAAATCATTGGAAATGTATAATTTTCGGAGGTTTTTGCTTAATAATACAAAAAGGTATTTTATGAATGGGAATAAATATGTGCTGGGCCGATTTTAAACGTACGTTAAAAACCACCTAGGGGCCTGGGCACTTGATAATGACCCGAGAATTGACTTGCTTGTAAGAAGTTTGAGTGTGGTAAATATTTAATGACTTCTTTTAAAAAGTAGTAATGACTTGACTTTGACTTGAAACAAAAAACGACTTGGGACTTGGTTATTTTACAACTTGGTTACAACTGTGAATATTAAAGTAACAGCTTTTTGTTTCTTTTGTGTTTCTTCCTTCCGTAGAACATTATTTAAAATGTCTTAGAGATCCAAGAAACAATGGCAAATGGAGAATCAGGTGAGTCTGTAATTTTCTGAGCACCATTTGCTGCATGTAAAGCAAAAATGCAAAGAATCTGTATAGCTGATTCTTTCTGTATGTATTTCCATACAGGGACTTGTTTCCTTGGAGGCCGCCCAATTAGGCTACAAAAAGTATTCATCCTAAAATTACTTTGGATGGAAAGCTCATTCAAATGTAGAATATAGTAACATACACAACCATCCCTTGAAAATGCACCGTTTGTCTGAAAATCATCCCCAAAATGATTTTCGTCATTAATATTGACACAAGATGTACATTTTCACAAGATCCTGTGCATTATCATATGCTTTTGAATGATCATATGCTTTTAAATCATACAATTTCGAAATGAATGCTTTTTATAGCCCAATTGGGCACCTCCCATGCATTGTGTCCCATTAAGGACCGCTGTTTAAGATTATTTGAGATTTTAACATTACCCCCGCCCTCACACACACAAGCATGCTATTCAGAAATCCATATTCCAGCTGACAGATTAATCAATCATAAATCAGCATCATTTTCAAGCCTTTTGCTTAATTTTTTTGTCATTTACGGCTTTTCTTTTTTTACACTCTGAGATATACATGTAGATTTTTATTTGAAAAACACATTGCCAATTTGCCATCAGTAGTGTACGTCATGGGACCATAACGTTTTATGTCTGTAGATTGAATGTATTTACCTTCTGCATTGAAGTGATTGAGCTTTTTATCAAATGAATTTATGTAGATATCACCGCCTTTGTCACAACAAACCTCCACTGGGTTAAAATCTGTGTCAACTGTGAAAATGTTGTTACCCATGAAATCAATACACAGGAGCTTCTTGTTGCCATAGTTGGTGTATATGAGCTGCTTGTTGTTGGTGGTCAAGTGACTATCAATCATTGGAGCAGGTATTGTTCTGATGAGGGATCCGTCTGGGTTGTGTAGAGATATCAGTTCTTTGTCTGCATAACCCACTGCTATGAGATTGCTGTCATCCACTGCAAGGCATGTTGGTGTGCCATCAGTGTCTGCCTCTTTACCTGGTGCAAAGTGATGGTGGAGCTGACAGTCTTCATTTAAGATCTTGACTGCAGACTGAGTAAGGATAATGTGCTGGTCATCCTTATTTATTGCAAGAGCAATGGGATATGTGTTGCTGTCAGAGTCTTCACTTTCCAGTTTACAAATACTGTTTACTTGCATGACTTGACCATTAGGATTTAGTCTGGTCAGTTTCTGTTGGAGTTTGTCTAAAACCACCACATCACCGGTGGAAAGTGATGCAATGTCTTGTCCAGAGATAGGTGTATCACTCAGTAAATCCCACTTTTCTTTGAGTAGGATTGTTCCAACTTGAACATCAGTGTGAGTCTCCTTGAAACCAATAAATGAGATGTCATGAATTGATGGATCTGTTTGTTTATCAAGCGTTACCATAGGTACATCTTTGTAGTCATGCAGGTGGTCCTGCTTAAATGTCAAGACATCGAGGAGGTTTTCCTCGGTCATCTTAATCTGAGCCATTTTGACTGTTTGTTCTGCTACTCTCATTTCTGCAAGAATCTTAGCTTTTTGCTTGTACGTTCCCTGGGCAGTTTGTTTCAGTTGGCTTTCCTCTTGTCTGATTTGCTTAATTTTTTTCTCTGCAGTTCTGGAGATATGGCTGTAAGTTTCAACAAGCATGTTCCTTAGTCTGTTGTGTAATGATTCCCAGCTTTCATTGTGATGTTTTGTTTGTGAAATTCTTTGTCTGGCTTCTTGTATGGAAAGATCAAACGCTGTGCTGAAATTCACAAAGTTGTGATTGGACTCTTTGTGACTTAAAGCTGCACACAGTTTGCAGATGAGCTGCTCACATGTGTTGCAGTAGAAGCACAGTTTCTGATTTGGATGGATGCCACATCTTGACTTGTTTTTCTTGGACTCGGCAAAGGTAGACTTTCCTTCTTGCAGTTCGGCCAAAGCTGTAATTTTGTGAGTTTTCATTCCATTGAAACGGTTGTGTGCATTCTGGCATTCCTGACAGAGAAACTGTTCACAATCGATACATCGTGAAATTGCCTCATATTCTTCATCACATGCCTGACATATGATGACCTGTGACCCTTCACCTTTCAAGAGCTGTTCCTGCTTTGTTACCTCCTCCACCAGGGAAATCAGAGTGTAGTTGTTGTTCAACTTCGCCACTCTACCTTCTGGCACGATAGTTTCTCTCTGACACAGAGGGCATGTTATCTTGTTACTGTCTGGGTTTTGTCTCGTCTTTAGTTCTTGGAGGCATCTGAGACAGAAACTGTGTGAGCAGTCCAGCATCTTGGGCTCTTGGTAAAGGGTGTGGCAGATTGAGCATTCCAGATGACCTTGGATGATTGAACTGAGAACTGATGCTGTGGTTGAAGAAGCTGCCATTTTGGATTTCTTCACCTGTAGGTAGTGATAAGAGATAAGAGGAGGCTACTCACAATTGTGAACTACATGCAAGTTTGTTCAGTATCAGTATGGGTAATCCTAGCACAACCATATATAAAGTAGCGTCAGTCAATATCAGAATTGTCAATATATCGGAGATCCAACATCGATTATATTCGATATATCTATTATACCCATGTACAAGTTAAAGACGGTGCCTGATTTACTGGTTTAGGGATTAATCCACCACAGTTGTATAGCTTGTCCAAAAAATATCAATGTGCCGGTCCCCAACCAGAACATAACTACAGATACATGTTGGGTACGAGGCATATTTATCACAATGTCAATTTAAAGGCCTGTTCATACCGAACTCGAATTTGGGACGTCAGGGCAAGTTTTCACGCTTCCAATTCTCAAAAGTTAAACACATTTCGATAAGTTGATTTTTCAACTGATGCCGCAAAATTTTTACGTATTCTGAAACGTTCATGACATGTAAAGCCCCGATCCCACTTACGCAAATTTGGCGACGAATTAACGCAAAGTCGATTCGTGTCATTTTGTAATGAATCGCAAACGTGTCGTAAGTACTTCGTAATTGAATTCGTTGAGTGTCGTAATTATTTGCAAGACTTTGTAAGCGCGCATCACCACCTGACGTTAAGTTCGCAACAAGTTCGTATATCGCAAAATGTCGTAAATGCGTCGTATATGCGTCGTAAAGTAGTTAATACCTCGTAACATGTCGTGGTAATTCGTAACACTTTCGGTCTGTTTCGTAAACAATTCGTCACATTTCGTATTCGTATTGTAACCGTTTCGTATTGGTTCGCAATCAAATCGTGAGAGTTGGAACGGTTTCGTATCCGTTTCGTATAAATGCACTCTAGAGGCCACCCCGCAATGAATCACAACAAATTTTATGTTGTGCTGATTCGTCGTCAAATTCGCGTCAGTGGGATCCGGGCTTGAGCACAAGTTGCACAACTTGTGAAGAATTTGGTAACGATCAACTGCATGTGTATGCAATGGTACAGCATTGAAGCGTTTCTTATGCATGCCAATCATCTAGTAACCACGCCCTTGTTTCAACGATAAATGCATGATGCATATCCGAAAGTTAACACGTGGAACATCAAGTCTTTTCTGCATCTGGGCCGCGCTGGGAGCTGGAGAGACATGTACAGTACACTGATCATGGATTGCATTTATCCAGCTAAAAAAATATTACACACAGGATTCGCTCAAAACAGAACTGGTTGTTGAAACAGCAAATAACTTTACAACATATGTTTGTATGTCAGTAGAAAAATTGACTGATTTCTTTTGTTCATATATCCATCGGCTTGTCAGAGTACATCCACTTTCGGTCGGGAAAAATACGATACGTGGTCGGGAAAATCGTAATTTCATCGTCACAATCTGTCTGGTATGGTAGCAGTGAGTGGTAGGCCAACGTCCGTGAATGCAACGGCATTTGGGTTTTTTTTTACCAGTCCAAACCAATTTTTGCCCGAGAATGGGCGAAGGGGTGTAATAACACCGTGAACTGCTTTTTGTCATGTTTGTCTTTAACTTTATGCATATTTTACATTTTGTTTAATCACACATTCAGCAGGATTGTGGCATTTCATAATCGGATTATCAATGCGCTAGTAAATTTTTACGGCCTTGTCACTACAAGACAACGGAACTTATTCAAACCAAAAGTAAATCCCCTCTTCGTATCACATACTCAAGTTTTAATTTAAACCAGCCAGTCACAGCTCAAACATTTTATTTTTAACAAATCTCAGCAATTCGAGTTAGAGCCTCCTGGACATCTGTTGGGGCGGTTTCTTTTGATGTTTGTGTGACACTGATATAGGTGAGATAAGCTGGAATTCACAGAGAACAAAGGGCACGAAACTTCGCCGTTTGGCACGTCACGATAAACCGATATTATTTTTTTGGTTCCCATTCACAAGCATAATTTGCTGCCGAGTTGTTTTTATCTTACGGCAAATGTTAAAATCAAGTAACACCACCAATGGGAGGTTTATTTTGACGATCTGACACACTTGCAATACTTTCGGAATCGGTCCTCAATATCGATTTTGCGATATCGGCGATATCGAATAATCGAGTAATATCGATACATCGACGGACCCTACCATAAAGAAACTCATTCTTTATCAAGAATTCACCCAGCAATGTAGTAAAAGTAAGATTATGCTTGATCTAATTTTGTAAACTATTTTGGGTAAAGTTTTATTGATTTTACAGCCTAGATAAAATATGAAGCAACTTCTAACAAATCACAAGGGAAACTGACGAGGTAATTTTGAAAGAATTTTCAAACTGAACAAAGAAAAATGGCGAGATTTGAACCTGTGACTTCAAAAATACCTTTCCAGCGCTCTACCAACTGAGCTATCTTGCCCTATGTTGGTGGTCTTCCAAATTGTCAGTGTCTTAGTGTTCGGGGATGCACTATAGTCAAAAGTCATAAACCCATAATGCCGTATATGGCCAGGGATCATGCCCAACTTTACAATACAACCCCAGATCATTCAAAGAAACATAGGGAAAGATAGCTCAGTCGGTAGAGCACCAGTACAATATACTCCAGGTCGCATGTTCAAATCCCACTCCTGCCAGTTTTCTTTGTTCACTTTGAAAATACAATCAAATTCTGGTTTATGTTAGAGAGGTTCTGTGTTGTGTTAATTAAGCCCCGTCTGCACTGGCCCTTTTTTAGTAAAACCTACTGAGACGATGGGTTTTTTCCCATTTCAAGTCCAGTGCGGACAGTCCCGTGTCGAAAGTCAAAGTGCAGACAGTGGTCACATTTTACCATTTATTTTACCATCGTCTCGGTAAAACCTTCAACAACAAAAAGTCTAGTGCGGACACGGCTTTAGTGTATCATTTTAGATGTAAAATCAGCAGGTGTACTTCTCGTGGAAATTACCAAACTTCCTGTGACCACTCCAAGCCCAAAGTTCCCATACTGATGCCCACTGGAGTCTGAGCCTATACTGCCGAGGATAATACCAAAAAGTTAAAACTTTGTTCCATTGTGGTCCTCATAATACATACAAAACCAGAATGACATTTGCATGAAAATCGCAGACAAATGCACAATAATAATTGCTCAATAATAATTGCTAACAAAAAATGTAATGTCCTAATTTCTTTGTTGAAAATAATACTGATATTACCATGTCAAATTATTTTACTAAATAATGTTTTTGGACACATTTTGGTGAACTCCTTCCCTCAGCCAGACTCGGATCTTCCCCTGGTGTATGTACTTTTGAGTTCCAAATCTTACACAACATAAAAAAGTTGGTAGAGTGCCGGTATGGTAACCCGTACCCCTAGAACTATGGGGTATGGTAACCCGGAGGTTGCAGGTTTGAATCCCGCTCCTGCCAGTTTCTTTGTTCACTTTGACAACATAAATCAATTGGAACTGCCGTATCCACGTGTTGGCAATTTTCGTGCACCAAAGCTCCACGACGAAATTTCACTCGCGTAAATAAAATACTTCTATTCTCCCAGTGTTGCTACCTGCCAGAAAATACACTTCCAAGGCAGCCAAGTGTCACACACTGTGCACAACGAACCAGTCATCCTCAAACGCACTGCCTGTGTGGTGCCAAAATCGATGTAGCCCATATTCGCGCATAGTGCAAAGGTCATTGCATCACATTCTCTGAGAGCTGCGTGGAACCATATTTAGTTGCTAATTAATTACATGGACGTACTTCACACATGGAGAAAGGTGGTGCGCGAATATTGCCTACGCGTGAATATAGCTGTAGGCATGATATGTCCATATTCGTCAGAATGTTAAATTGAGTGGTGTGTCTAAATGAAGAGTTGCTTTTCATTTATTTGTTTTTAATGTGCATACATTAAAAACAAATAAGTGAAAACAATTTCCTTTAAGCTTATTTCACAGAACTGGTTCAAGGGCGGCGGGGCAGGGGTGGCAGTTAATTGCCACCCCAAAATAAACATTTTGAGTTTCTTTTGTTTCCACATTCTGTCTTTGGTTGGGTGAAAAAACATGAAAAAAAGAAACTTTTTTTTGCGTAGCATTCCAGGCATGCGTATACAGCGGGCCCTGGCCCCACGCCGTTAGACTATTTATTTGCCACCCCAATAAAAATTGGCTTCTGCTGCCCTTGTGGTTGCAAGTACTTGATACTATGCCAGACACTTGTTAGTTATAAAACAGTTCCTGGCTAATTTGGTGCCTGTATGGTGCACACACCTGTACAGTCACATGCCACGTACACCCTGGATTCATTTTGGTTAGAAAATGGCTCCGATCCTTGATAAATATTCTCTGCAGTATATGTAACAAGGCTTCAGGAACAATTAACTCACCTTACTCTGTATAAACGAGTATCGCTGACACAGTGAAACAAAGAACGTCTACTTTGTGCTTAGCAATGCAATTATGCTGATTGTGTTTATGGTATGCTGCACATGAAGAATGTACATGTAGTTGCAGCTAGCATTGTTGGGTGGGTACATGTCGGTAGTGTACCTGCTGTGATGTGTCATTTGCACAGCGCCCTCGCTTGACAGTTAAGCTTATCAAATCACTCATTTACCCCAAGGGTGCACTCCTATGTGTCTCAGGTTCTATGCGTCCCGGGTTCTATGTGTCCCGGGTTCTATGTGTCCCGGGTTCTATGTGTCCCGGGTTCTATGTGTCCCGGGTTCTATGTGTCCCGGGTTCTATGTGTCCCGGGTTCTATGTGTCCCGGGTTCTATATGTGTCCCGGGTTCTATGTGTCCTGGGTTCTATGTGTCCCGATTGTAGGGAAAGGTTGAGTAATTTTGGGGGCATTGGGTATGTTCGGACAGCGGATTTGAAACCTCTCCAGTTGTAGGCCTAGTCTGTTAACTCACGAAACCCACGTTTTCAAAAACAATACTACTTTATTTTTGATTAAAGAAAACAAAATTTCCGCCTTCGTGCTGGAGGTGCATCTCCTTGATCGGCTGCATCTATGGATCCTTGGACGTTAGCATGGATGTCTTTCAGATGCCTTAGGAATGTCCATAGCGACGGGTGCTTAACGACAACAGTGTCATCAAGTACTCTGTGGTAACCTGTGGAAAGAACAAACAATAGAGTCTACGCATTGCAACAAACATTGTGACCTTACTAATTACAACACGACTATAACAATAACAATGGGTCCATTTTCCCCCACTCTCCCCTTACTCTAGAGGGCTCTACTGCCATATTCTTTTTCCAGTAACAGCATTCAGTTTGTAATATAATTACGTATAGGGGAGCATCGGATGCACTGCATCAACTCCAAATAGTATATAGCTTTACTCCTCGCTTTGATAAAAACAGTTAATTACCAGTAACTCCCCCGATTTATTGTTATATTAGATAATATTGGTGTTTTTCTCTGTATATAATTGTTTGGTCAATGCAATATAATTTTACATAGCCTTTTATATTGGAAAGACAATAAAGGTAGTATTTATACTTGTATTTGTACTAAATTAGGCCCTTATTATGGGGGAAGTACATGTACATTGTACACCGTACATCTAAATGTCACCTACAGGCCACCGTAGTATGTTTTTTTGGTAAATAAGTTACACGGAAGTGGAGAATAGGGCCTACTTGTGAGGGTGGTTAAAAAAAAACTGGGACACATGGAACCTGGGACACATAGAACCCTGGACACATAGAACCCGGGACACATAGAACTCGGGACACATAGAACCCGGGACACATAGAACCTGGGACACATAACCCGGGACACATATGAATGACCCCCACCCCAAGGCCCATGGTACAGGTATGGGCATTCTATAAGCCGTCTTATTGTGTAATTTGTAAACTTTCAACCATCTTACAAACAGTACAGTGTTTACCATGAACTGTGAGGTTGGTTCGGATGGAATCCTCCATCTTGTTCTTGGAGAGCTGTCTGATAGTGACGTTGACAAGAAAGAAGAAGTTTTAATAATTAAGTTGTTTTATTGGTATTACTGCTTTTCATACATGTTAATGATTTAATTCTTTCATCATGACCAATGCTTTAGTTTTATCTAATCTTCTGCAAATTACACTAAGTTCTAGTTAATGACCTCCATCAGTATCACCGATTCCACGGAGCAAAGAATGTCTGATTTGTGCTTTGCAATGGAAAAAATTATGCCGATTGTGTTTGTATATGCTGAAAATGAAGAATGTATGTACTTTCAGCATTGTTGGGTCGTGTATTTCCTGCTGATGTTTGTCAGTTCCTAGAGCAAATGTTAGATCAACCTGTTGTGTTAATGTTATGTAAATTTGGACCATTGTGGGTAGCTTTTTTTTTAGCCTTGACGTTTGCCCTGAAGTTAGCATGGAGCATTCGAACAAAGCATAAAATGTTGTCTTTTGTTTTTTCCGGAGCGCATTCTTGCAGACCTTTGGGAAAGTTGGTTTGTTTTATCAATGAGAAGCTTAGTGTGGCAGTCTTTGCAACATTAAAGGGTCTCATTAAAGAACTTTCATTTGACTTGAATTTGTAATATGCACCTCCTTATTCCATTTGCCATCACTTTCAACCTATTTTATATATCCATCTGAGGGTGTATCGTGACCGTTTTAGAACTGAAATGGATTTTATGCTGATGTGAATTTTAATGTACAAAGCACTGATGTCAGCTTTGGCAATAAAGCCCAAGTATCATTTTTATTAGTTTTTGTAAACAAGTTTTTTCTTAGGTAAGTTCTCTGAATTGTTTGTGTGTGTGTGTGGTTTTTGTTTGTTTTTTATTTTTTTATTTAACTGGCACTCCAGGTTTGGGCAGTTCCTCAATGATAATCTCATGTAAATATTTAATTTTTACTGCAATAGAGACAACACATATACAAATTAGGATTACAGATAGCAACAGATATACTGTTTGTGCTCTTTTAGAGTTTCACCCCGAAAAATTACTTTGTTTTTTATGCTGATATTTTTCTAGCAATACAAAAGTTATTTTTTTAACAAGACATCAAAACAAACGAACAAAAACCACCATGCTTACTTATTGAATAATTATGTACTAAAGTATTGGTAGCCTGACCTTAATTCTGCATATCTTTGTGTGCATTAGATTTGCGAAAGCAACCAAGAATAAAAGCCTTGCTTGGAGGGTTGCAGTCAACCAAAATTGTACAAGTTGATTTGTTTTATTAAAACATCGTCAAACAAACCACAATAAAACATGTGGGAAGAAAACAAAATAGAAGGAAAAAAATCAGTTTGTTGAGCAGTGTATCTGTAAGGGTTATGAGATTTAGAAATTTGTATTATAATTATGAGGGTATTTCCATCTGTTATAGACAAATTTCACACTTCCGGATTGAAAGTGAGGCTGTGAGTGCTCAACAAACACTTATTTGAATGCCTTGTTATCAAACATTGACTATTCTAGCGACAGACCCTTTAGGTTGTCTGTACCCGATGGCAATATCAATGATACATTGATCAGCTAGAAGTTGAAGGCACATTTAAAAAACAAATTTTTGGTTATCAAACTAGTAATGCAAAATTGCTGCAAATTTAATTGCCTCCTTTCCTTCACCAGACCACATTATTGTAGTTCCCCATCTCAGCCCAGTCAGAAAACAAAATAATTTCATAAAATAGGATGGTGCACATGATGTAGTTCCTATATACAGTGTGCCTATGAAGTACCATATTCTCACCAAATCACCTTGAATGTTGTGGTCAACCTGACAGCTCTATTGTGTAAACTAGTCTCAATTACTGCTGCTTATTTTGTGTCATTTACCTCTCATTTTTCCCCATAGATATATCTGACATTGTCTGATGACCACGTCGCTTGGACAGTTTACAAGGACTGACAGTAAGAAACAATTTACTTCATCATTTTTTCTAGTATAAACTTATGGACTGTCAATGAGGTCACTAGGTGCACCCTTAGGGACTGGGAGTGACCAGAAGAGGGGTCTATTCTGGTCACTCACAGGTCCGAGGGTGAACATAGACTGCACTAGTATTTGAATTATACCAGTCCATATGTGTTTTATAACACATCTTTGTCCAAAATATAAAATAAGAAAAGAAACAAAACTTTTCATGGTCATGGTTTTATAATTGAACTGTTTTAATTCAACAATTAACTCATAAGCAATTCAACAGTTAAAGGAATGCTTTTAGTTTCCCTAGATTCAGTTTTTGAGTTGCGGTTCACTATTCACATCATGTGAGTGTACGCTTAGTGATTATGAATATTAACCACACATCCATGAAGGTTGTAGTTGGTTAAAGGTAGTGTACATGATTGCTAATTGTTGCAATATTCAGAAATGGGTGGATTTGGGGTTAGTATTTTATAGGAAATATCGTTCCACTGACCTGTTCAAAGTTTTGCATTGTTGGATGGCGAAAAAATGAGAGAAAAACTGAGTTCGTTTTCAACCGTCGGGCAGATGATAGCCTTTAGTCAAGGCGCGCATGGCTACCTGGACGCGTGACATGCCCCGAATGTGCCAGCATGTCCGGGGCGCGCCACTCGTCCGGGTATAGCCACGCGCGCCTTGACTAAATGCTACAGGGCAGAAAATGATATAAATTTCCACTTTTCTTGACAACGACAGCACCCCTGGTGCCATCATTTCACAGGATGATTAAGACTACTATTAACTTACAGTCTAAGTAAGGTATTTCGTAATAATTCAGTAAAAAGAAATTGCAGGATTACCAATTGTGTACACTATCGTAAAGTTAACTGCTATTCACGTCATGATGAGAAAGAAAGTTCAGAGGGTGCTGTCACCAGTCAAAAGTTTTAAGTATTGTGCCCGATCAGGCATTCATTATACTCCGGAAATTCTGCACGCAAGATATCTTGATGCACATCTAGTTCACACTGATGTAAATTTCATGCACTAGCCTATACTAGTGAATCCCATGCGACCGTGTTTCAGCCAACCACAAAACAGAACCAGTGGAGGAATTTAAATAACAAACCTGTACTCAGTGCACTGTACTGTGCATGACCTCTATGCTAAACAGTGCCTTTAAATTCCAAGGCCCAATTTCATGGAATCTGTAATGCCGCATATTTGCGCTTATGCATGGCCTGCAATTCTCTACTAACTCAAGTGAAGAAATTCTGTAATAACCCAGTAAGCAAATAATTATGAGATGTACACATGCACACAAGTCAAAATTCCTTGCTAAGCCATGAAATATCCCAAGTGCAGAATTTTCTGTTATCAGCAGAAGTTCCTTGCTTACTGTACGTTTTAGCTTGGGCTTTAAATACATGTGTTGATTCATTGCCAAAAAACTTACAAAAGAAACAATTAAAATTAAAAAAATAACTAATCTATAAAAATAAGTAAATAGTGTACTACATGTATATCTGTAAAATGCAAATTTTGTTTTATAAATACAGTCAAAAGCCATTAAAAACATTGACTACATTGGCTGTTACATCTCTACATTTTACAGCCAACAGCAATTTTACATTTCAGCTCATTTACAATAGAACTACAGAGATTTCAGTTACACATCACATCCAAAGTTGATGTATATGACAGAAATAATTACTTGAAATTGAAAGTGATAAGCTAGATACAAATAGCGTTCAATTCATGCAGATTGCCAAGTATGATGAGAGAATATTAACAGCTTTTTGTTTCTTTTGTGTTTCTTTCTTCTGTAGAACATTATTCAAAACGTCTTAGAGATCCAAGAAACAATGGCAAATGGAGAATCAGGTGAGTCTGTAATTTTCTGAGTACCATTTGCTGCATGTAAAGCAAAAATGCAAAGAATCTGTATAGCTGATGCTTTCTGTATGTATTTCCATACAGTCATGTCTAAACTGAAGATCATACAAAAGTCAAAGTGTTTATAGACACATTGCTATTGTTTTTGAATGATCTTTTAAATCATACCAATTTTAGGACAAATACTTTTTGTAACCCAATTGTGCCCCTCCAAGGCAACGTGTGCCCCTCCAAGGCAACGTGTGCCCCTCCAAGGCAACGTGTGCCCCTCCAAGGCAACGTGTGCCCCTCCAAGGCAACGTGTGCCCCTCCAAGGCAACGTGTGCCCCTCCAAGGCAACGTGTGCCCCTCCAAGGCAACGTGTACCCCTCCAATGTGTGCCTTTAAGGGCCCCTGTTTAAGACTTTTTGAGACTTGAACAAGTCCCATAGGGTTTGTACATAAACACTACTGAGGACTTGGGCTCAGATCAGGGACCTCCTATAAGCCAGTTCATTATTTCAACTGCGCATGTGCACAATGACATTTTATCCCGAATGACCCGCGTGACCTAACACGAGCACGTGAACGCAAAAGGTGGTCGTACAACGCGCACGTGTTAAATTCAATCAGAATGCGCATTCGCATAACATGGCGTGACATTACGTCAGCAATTTTATCCCAAATAACCTTTGACCTTTGAGATACCAAACTGGCTTATTGCCTTTTTTCCCGGCCGTCCTAAAAAAAAAGACCAAAACAAAAACGAAAAGACGGGGTAAATGCGTTGATTTTCACCTCGCTCGCGTCTCGAGTTCAAAGTGTCGCGCACGGCATGGTACGCTGTCCCAATTCAGGTTTTTTCAAGCATACCCTGTGGCATATCTCTGGGGTAGAGACATTATTAATGCCTTGCAGTGGACTAGTTACCCATTCCGACCCTATTTATACAGTGAAGAGATCAGATTTTCTTGTCTCGTTTCAGTGTGAGGGGCTGGTTCTTCCACACTTTCCTCTGTAGCCCACACCTCGAGTGGCCTTTGGCCTTGTGATGGGCGATTTGCATTATAAACAAAATACTACGCCGATTCTGTCTCTTGATTGGCTTAGAAGGTGTCACATGGTATTCTCTATTATTACTACATCACTTTTCACAAAAGGACTAGCCCATGACCATAACAGTACCATCCCATGACCATAACAGTACCATCCCATGGCTGCCAAAGTACTGTATCCGTAGCAACCAAAGTCTATGCATGGCAGTGAACAGATATCACGTATATTGGAAACATTTTGTCGGGGGGGGGGGGGGGGGGGGAGTTCTCAGACTTTTTATATTCCAAAAGTATATATGCATGTAAAGGCCTAATTTATTTTCATAATCTATTAATGCAGTGGAAAACAATTGTGTTCTGGATCCGGCCTCGACTGTAATGTATATTTTGTCTTTGGCATGTTATAATATACTTATCATTGTATTTGATATACATGAATAAAGAACTGTGATGAAGAACTGTGGCAAGTATTCATTCAAGTATGCATATACACCAGGCAATACAACCTCAAGTTCTTGGGCTGGTATTCTGAATTTCTTGGGGCAGTATATTTTAAGAGGGTTACCCATTTTTTATGCCCCGATTTTTGAAATGGCTCGAAAATGTTTGGATTTTTTTTTTTTTTACCTGAAAAAATTGCTAATTTGAATAGGCTGTTTGGTTTTCGGTGGGGGGGGGGGGGGGGGGGGTACAAACTGATACCCCATAAACAAATAGAGAAATGTTGTTATAATTATGTGCATCTAACATCAGCATTATTTTATAGATATCCGGATAGGACACCAAATTAATTTTGGTCCTTGGAACAAATTTTTGAAACAAATTTCCAAATTGCTGTATTTTTACACAAAAGAAATTAATCCCACCCTCACCCGGCCCCCCCAAAAAAATTAAATTAAATACAATATTTTGTTACTTATATTGACTTCTGCCGACTCTCTGCAGAGTCAATATTGAAAACTACCTTTGTATGCAGACTAGCTACTCGTTAGTAACCACAGAGACGGTTTGCGGACTACAGACTTTTGACTGTCCAATGAGTCAACATTGAAAGGTAACTTTGAGAATGCCATACTCATTTTATTTCCATCTGATTATTCCTATAGACTTGATACACAGAGTTCAAATATTGAACCTTTGCTACCCTAATTAGAATTACATTGTATCTACACATATACTTGTATACACCAATCTAAGTGCACAGTACACAACACCATCACAGTTTCAGCTGTAACAATAGAGGAATTTAACATCAGCCCCTTCTGCGCACTTCCTGGTTGAAAGCGAGAATGGCAGTGGCAAACAAAACAATGCTTTTCAGCACATTCATTCAGGCATGAATTAATCAGGTCATATAAGGCAGCGCAGGCGCACGATCAGCAAAAAGTTGTTTACTGTGACATTGAGATCCTCATTTTCAAACGCGGAAGATCGGTGCTAAACTCGTCGTTGTGGCCGGGATTCCTCTATGCAGCAGCTATTTCAAACAATAGCTGTAACAATGCTTCATCTCCAAGACTGTGGTGGTGTGGGTTTCATGAATCATGCTTGGATTCGTGTGCTGATCTAAATACCATAAAAAGTATGAACAGCTTGAGAATATTGCTTATTATTGTGTTGACTCACACAGTGTACAGTACATAAGAGTTCAGTGACATCCAGATGCCCTCGTATTTCTTTCTTTTGTTGCTGAGATTTTGTCTTATTGACTAAAAATAATTTTACTGCCAATATACATGCTTTTAAAAATACAGCCTAGCCAAGTTGTGACTGAACATTCCAGTTCACCACTCCTACTAAAGAAATTTTAAAAAAACTAAGAAAAATTCTTTCACCATAGAGCGTGCAAATCTTGCGACCTCAAAAATCACTTATTTAAACGTCTTGTTACCAAATTCTGACTAGTCTACTGACATACTCATTAGTTTGTTTGTACCCTATAGCAATGTAAATGATACATTGATCACAAAGTTGAGGGCAAATTTTTCATTATTATTCTGATCATCAACTAGTACAAATTACTGCAGATTGAATTGCCTAATTTTCCTTCACAAGACCACATTATTGTAGTTTGCCAGCTTAGCCTAGTCAGAGTAATTTCATCAAATAGCATGAAGCACATGATGTAGCTTCTATACAGTGTGCCCAGGAAGTATCGTATTTTCACCAGTCACTTTGGATTTTGTGGTCAACCTATCACACTCTATTGTGTAAACTAGTCTCAATTAATACTGTTTGTTTTGTGTGATTTTAACCTCTCAGCAATTTCCCCCCTTAGATATATATGATGTGACCACTGCTTGGACATTCACAAGGACTTGCAGTAAGAAACAATTGACTTCTCTATGCAGACTTCATCAATCTCGTTAGAAAAGCAGAATTTCTTCAAGAGTTATTTTTTGCCACAAATGTACCTGTGTATGTGTACATTGAGAGAAATTTGTTTCTTTATGATAGGCATATACATGTATGTGTAGACATTGTGCTTTTTATTGTCATTGAATTTAAATAACAAACCTGTACTCCGAGACGGTGCACTGTGCGTGACCTTTATGCTATAGTGCCTTTAAATTCCAGTGCCCATTTTCATGGAATCTGTAATGCTAAATCTCTGCACTTTCTGTGTTAACTGAACTAGCAAAGATATTCTGGGGTAACCTAGTAAGCAAAATAGTTATAGGGTGTACACATGCGCACAAGTCAAAATTCCTTGCTAAGCCATGAAATACACTGACTGTATTCCTTGCTTATTGTATGTCGAGCCATTAGGTTGGGCATATGTGTGTAAATCCAGTAACCCTATCAGTCCCAAATTCTCTAATTTTAGTATTATTTTGCATGCACCCTAAGGGGTTACATTACCAAAGAAACTTGCAAAAGAAACACTTAAAATCTAAAAAATAACTTACAAAATGTATCTAAAAATAAGTACATGTACTGTAATTGGTATACTATAATCTGTAAAATCCAAATTTTTTAAATACCGAATATGCCAATCAACTTAAAAACACATGTAACTACCTGTACAATCACTATAATCTCTTGGCTGTTACATCTCTACATTTTACAGCCAGCATCAGTACATGTATTACATTTCACCTCATTTACAATAGAAAAAAGAGATCCCAGATATACATCACGTCCAAAGTTTATGTATATGACAGAAATAATTACTTAAGATTGAAAGTGGTAAACTTTTATACAACCGCTTTTCCATGCAGATCGGGGTGTCGCGGCGTTTCTGGCAGCCAAGCGAACCACTACAATGTGTTTGTGCAGTCAAGCGTATCATAAACAATAATCCAACAATGGATTGTAACTGCACAAATGGCGGCAAATGGCGTAAAATAGCATCATCCGGCCTGGTGGCACTTCTTTTTTTGACGCCATATGGCGTCATCCGTACGCAAGTGGTCAACAAATTTGACTTTCCAACATTAACCAGTTTCTAAAAACATTTTCAAAGTGAACAAAGAAACTGGCAGGAGCGGGATTCGAACCTGCGACCTCCGGGTTACCGTACCGTACCAGTGCGCTACCAACTGAGCTATCTTGCCCTATGTTGGCGGTCTCCCCAATTGTCAGTACGTATCTTTGTTCGGGTGGGCGCTAGTCAGAAGTCAAAAACCCAGAATGCCGTATAGCCAGGGATCACACCCAATTTTACGATATAACCTGGGAAGCGACATTGTGGGGATCACTCAATGAGGATACGATTTTTTTAACTTGTAATTCGTCAAACAATCCACAAGGGAAACTGACTAGGTAAATTTGAACACATTTTCAAAGTGAACAAAGAAACTGGCAGGAGCAGGATTCGAACCTGCGACCTCCGGGTTACCGTACCGGCGCTCTACTGTACCGGCGCTCTAC
The DNA here is from genome assembly GCA_037893225.1 of Hippasteria phrygiana. Lineage (NCBI taxonomy): Eukaryota > Metazoa > Echinodermata > Asteroidea > Valvatida > Goniasteridae > Hippasteria > Hippasteria phrygiana. The sequence goes on from JAZGUH010000125.1 coordinate 371,020, forward strand.
CAACTGAGTTCTAAAAAAACGATCTAATGGAAGCAACTGGAAAAGAGGTTGAAGTAATAATAATTTACACACTTTGCATTTATCTTTCAAAAAAGAAAGATGGGAGTATACTTTCATTAGTATCATTATTACAGTACCTGTGATAAAAAAAAAACAGAATGTAAACGTGTATTTTAAGATACATTCATAAATACCTAAGACAGTTTACCCGTTCCTATGGTCAAAAGCCCAAACACCAACCGGTTTTAAACACTTTTATGGTGTCACATGAAATTTAGAGTCCTACAAAATCTGGTCCATTTTATTGGTTGCAATGGACACTTGAGTGACCAGTCACTCTGCTTTATAATGCAAGTGCAATACTGCTGATGCGTCCATATCTGCACCACCTGCCGAGCGCGTCAATTTTCATATAAGAAAATGTTTAGCGCTACTCGCACGTGGCTAAAGGGGTGTTTTACAAACCATGGTAAAACAAAAAATTGAACAAAATCATTGGAAATTTATACTTTTCTGAGGTTTTTGATGAATTATACAAAAAGGTATTTTATGAATGGGAATAAATATGTGCTGGGCTGGTTTTAAACGTACGTTTAAAACCACCGTAGAGCCTGGCCACTTGATAATGACCCGAGAATCGACTTGCTTGTAAGCAGTTTGAGTGTGGTAAATATTTATTGACTACTTTTAAAAAGTAGTAATGACTTGACTTTGACTTGAAAAAAAACGACTTGGGACTTGGTTACAACTTGGTTACAACTTGGTTACAACTTGGTTACTGTGAATATTAAAGTAACAGCTTTTTGTTTCTTTTGTGTTTCTTCCTTCTGTAGAACATTATTCAAAACATCTTAGAGATCCAAGAAACAATGGCAAATAGAGAATCAGGTGAGTCTGTAATTTTCTGAGTACCATTTGCTGCATGTAAAGCAAAAATGCAAAGAATCTGTATAGCTGATGCTTTCTGTATGTATTTCCATACAGTCATGTCTAAACTGAAGATCATACAAAAGTCAAAGTGTTTATAGACACATTGCTATAGTTGGAAAGATCATTCAAAAGTAGAATAATGCACACAAGCATCTCTTGAAAACACACCGTTTGTAGGAAAAGTATTGACAAAAATAATTTCTGGGATGCTATGTCGAGGGGTCTGTAACTCACTGAATTCACATTATTTTGGGGGATTGGTTCATGTTTTGTTACAGTACATGGACTACTACAAATAGTCCAGAATGCTTGAATTGCAAAACTGCACTAGTCACATGATATCCATGTGAGTGTCATGTGACCTCTCTCTGGAGGTGATGATTGAGCTAAGATTTACATTTCTTTTTTGTGGGGGCAATTTTTCAGTTGTGGCACTTTCTATAGCCTTTGCACATAATCCAAGCAGGACACATATACCAACATACAATATATAACGGACTCTCCTCGACCAAATATTTAAACATTTGACTAATGAATATGTCTTTAACCAAATAAACACAACAGTATTCGCACTAAAAAATCCCTGCATGTTCCCATGCAGTTAACCATGCTGTTTTCACAACTTCTGAATATATTCATCAGACAAAAAAGTACAAACGGTGCATTTTCAAAAGATGTTTGTGCACATTATTATATTGTTTTTGAATGATCTAATTAAATCATACCAATTTTAGGACAAATACTTTTTGTAACGCATGCAATTGGGTGCCTCCAAGGCAATGTGTGTCTTTAAGGGCCCTGTTTAAGATTGTTTGAGACTTGAACATTTACCCCCCCCCCCCCCATTTACCCGAGGACTTCCCATTGTTCCTCTTTTGTTTATACTCTAACTTTTTTGCAACAGCTCCCATTGGTTTTGTACACGCCTACGAATCGAGGACCGTCCTCGATTCGAACACCCCATTGTCCTCTTACATCATTCTTTTGTTCCCTGTCCTCAGGATGAATGTGTACACATGTACATGTAAACGGGTGCAATCGTGGACCTCCCATTGTTCCTCTCTTGTTTATACTCTAACTTTTTCGGAAGGCCTCCCATTGGTTTTGTACACAATTTTCATTCGTGGATGTTAGGTCAAACGTGGACCCCTTTGTCTATTCCCGAATTCTTTTGTCGTAGGTCCACGATTGCCGGCATATACAAACTCACCCTCACCCATCCGCGTTTTTGCATCCCTGTAGAGACATGGCATTGTTCTCCCCTTTGTCCCTGTACTTAAGCAAACCCCTGTAGACTTTGTACACAAAATTCCTTGTGGAGACAACCTAACCCATAGAATTGCCCTGTGGAGACCTATTCAGTCCCTTTGTCTCTATTGTTTTCATGTCTCCACAGGGTACGGTATATCTCTCCACACACTCACCCTTATGGGGAACACCTTTGCTCCCTTCTTTTGTTTTCCTTTGTTCCTATTGAAATATGTAACGCTATGGAGTTTCTCCTCTGGGGAACATGGATTTCTAAAGACTTTGCTCTGGGGTCCATTGTTCCATTGTGTTTTGTGCCCCAAAAGAAAATGGTGTGTAGGGGCACCCATTGTCCCTCTTTTGTTTATACTTTAACTTTTTCGGAAGGCCCTACCATATGTTTTGTGCACGATTTTGGACCTTGAGTCAATCGTGGACCCTATTGTCCTCTTTGTTAAAGGTCCACGGTTTGAATAGCTATACAAACTCACCCACACACATGTGCGTTTTCCTATACTTATGAGGACCATGAATGGAACCCTTCTTTTGTTCCCTTTGTTTGTACTTTTTCCGAACAGCTCCCATAAGGTTTGTACACGAAATTCTCCCGAGGACTCGGCCCAAGTCCTCGGTGTCATTATTATCCCTAATCCCCCATTGTCCCAAGTCCTCTCTCGTATAGCCTAACCCACTCACACATATAGTCCTGTTTTACTATACTACTGAGAACTCAAGGTGTTCTATTCTATTGTTCCTCGACAAGTCCCATAAGATTTGTACATGAACACTAACTGGGGATGGGCTCAGATCAGGGACCTCCTATTGTCCTCCTATTGTTCATACTCTAACTTTTTGGCAAGGGCCCTCATTGGTTTTGTACATGATTTTCAATTGGCGACCTTTCTCAGGGACCCCATTGTGCTCTATTGCTAACGGTCCCCTATTGAATGCAAAAACAAACCCATCAAGCACACTATTCAGTAATCCATATTCAAGCAGCCACATTCATAAATCAGCATCATTTTCAAGCCTTTTGCATAATTTTGCGGTCATTTAGGGTTTTCCTTCTTTCTTTTACACTCTGTGATACACATGTAAATGGGAACAAAATGTATCAGAAATTGCCAATTTGGCATCAGGAGTGTATGTCATGTGACCACAAGATTTTATGTCTGTAGATTGAATGTATTTTCCTTCTGCATTGAACTGATGGAGCTTTTTATCAGTTGAATTTATGTAGATATCACCACCTTTGTCACAACAAACCCCCCATGGATTGAAATCTGTGTCAACGGTGAAAATAATGTTACCTATGAAATCAATACACAGGAGCTTCTTTTTGCCCCAGTTGGTGTATATGAGCTGCTTGTTGTTGGTGGTCAAGTATCTATCAATCATTGGAGCATGTATTGTTCTGATGAGGGATCCGTCTGGGTTGTGTAGAGATATCAGTTCTTTGTCCCTATAACCCACTGCTATGAGATTGCTGTCATCCACTGCAAGGCATGTTGGTGTGCCATCAGTGTCTGCCTCTTTACCTGGTGCAAAGTGATGATGGAGCTGACAGTCTTCATTTAAGATCTTGACTGCAGACTGAGTAAGGATAATGTGCTGGTCATCCTTATTTATTGCAAGAGCAATGGGATATGTGTTGCTGTCAGGGTCTTCACTTTCCAGTTTACAAATACTGTTTACTTGCATGACTTGACCATTAGGTTTTAGTCTGGTCAGTTTCTGTTGGAATCCGTTTAAAACCACCACATCACCACTGCAAAGTGATGCAATGTCTTTTCCTACCTCCATGGTATCACTCAGCAAATCCCACTTTTCTTTGAGTAGGATTGTTCCAACTTGAACATCAGTGTGAGTCTCCTTGAAACCAATAAATGAGATGTCATGAGTTAATACATCTGTTTGTTCTTCAGGCTTTACTAGGTGAACATCTTTGTAGTCATGCATGTGGTCTTGCTTAAACATCAAGGCATCAAGGAGGTTTTCCTCGGTCATCTTAATCTGAGCCATTTTGACTGTTTGTTCTGCTACTATCATTTCTGCAAGAATCTTAGCTTTTTGCTTGTACGTTACCTGGGCAGTTTGTTTCAGTTGGCTTTCCTCTTGTCTGATTTGCTTGCTTTTCTTCTCTGCAGTTCTGGAGATATGGCTGTAAGTTTCAACAAGCTTGTTGTTTAGTCTGTTGTGTAATGATTCCCAGTTTTCATTGTAATGTTTTGTTTGTGAAATTCTTTGTCTGGCGTCTTGTAATGTAAGATCAAATGCTGTGCTGAAATTCACAAAGTGGTGCCTGGGCTCTTTGTGACTTAAAGCTGCACACAGTTTACAGATGAGCTGCTCACATGTGTTGCAGTAGAAGCACAGTTTCTGATTTGGATGGATGCCACATCTTGACTTGTTTTTCTTGGACGCAGCAAGGGCAAACTCTTCTTCTTGCAATTCGGCCAAAGCTGTAATTTTGTGAGTTTTCATTCCATTGAAACGGTGATGTGCATTCTGGCATTCCCGACAGAGAAACTGCTCACAATCGATACATCGTGAAATTGCCTCATATTCTTCATCACATGCCTGACATATGATGACCTCTGTCCCTTCACCTTTCAAGAGCTGTTCCTGCTTTGTTACTTCCTCCACCTGGGAAATCAGAGTGTGGTTGTTGTTCAACTTGGCCACTCTACCTTCTGGCATGATAGTTTCTTTCTGACACAGAGGGCATGTTATCTTGTTACTGTCTGGGTTTTGTCTCGTCTTCAGTTCTTGGAGGCATCTGAGACAGAAACTGTGTGAGCAGTCCAGCATCTTGGGCTCTTGGTAAAGGGTGTGGCAGATTGAGCATTCCAGATGACCTTGGATGATTGAACCCAGAACTGATGCTGTGGTTGCAGAAGCTGCCATTTTGGATTTCTTTACCTGTAGATAGTGATGAGAGATGAGAAGAGGTTACTCACAATTGTGAACTACGTGTAAGTTTGTTCAGTATGAGTAATCATAGCACAACCATAAAGAAACTCATTCTTTGTCAAGAATTCACCCAGCAATTTAGTAAAAGTAAGATTATGCTTGATCTAATTTTGTAAGTTATTTTTGGTATAAAGTCTTATTGATTTTACAACCTAGATAAAATATGAAGCAACTTCTAACAAATCACAAGGGAAACTTAAATTACTTAAATTTTGAAAGAATTTTTAAACTGAACAAAGAAAACTGGCAGGAGCGAGATTTGAACCTGCGACTTCAGGAATACCTTACCAGCACTCTACCAACTGAGCTATCTTGCCCTATGTTGGTGGATTCCCAAATTGTCAGTATCTTTGTTCGGGGAGGCGCTAGTCAGAAGTCATAAACCCATAATGCTGTATATGGCCAGGGATCACGCCCAACTTTACGATACAACCTGAGATCATTCAAAGATAACATATAGGGAAAGATAGCTCAGCTGGTAGACCACCGGTACGATATTCTCCAGGTCACAGGTTCAAATCCCACTCCTGCCAGTTTTCTTTGTTCACTTTGAAAATAAAATCAACTTCTGATTTCTTAGGGAGTTTCTGTAATTTAGTTGTGTTAATCTTTCATTTTAGATGTAAAATCAGTAGGTGTACAATGTACTTCTAGTGGAAATTACCAAACTTCCTGTGACCACTCCAAGCCCAAAGTTCCCATACTGATGCCCACTGGAGTCTGAGCCTATTTGATTTGATTTTATTTGATTCGATTTAATTCCATTTTATTTGGTAAATGTGATTAAAAGCACACAAATGATACCAAATACCAAAAAATAATACCAAAAAAGTTAAGACTTTGTTCTATTGTGGCCCTAAATCCAGAATGAGATATACATGAAAATCACACAAAAATGCACAATAATAATGCTAAAAAAAAAAAATATTAAATTAATATCCTAATTTCATTGTTGAAAACAATACTGCTAGTACCATGTCAATTTATTTTACTAAATAATGTTATTGGAGACATTTTGGTGAACTCCTTTCCAAAGCCGGACTCGGATCTTCCCCTGGTGTATGTGAAGTTATGATAGATATACTTTTGAGTTCCAAATCTTACACAACATAAATCAATTGGAACTGCCGTATGCCCATATTCATCAGAATGTTAAATTGAGTGGTGTGTCGAAATGAAGAGTTACTTTTCCAATCATATGCACATGAAAAACAAATAAGTGAACAAAATGTCCTTTAGGCTCATTTCGCAGAACTGGTCGCAAATACTTGCTATGGCAGACACTTATTAGTTATAAAACAGTTTGTGGCTAATTTGTGACCTGCTCTGGAAAAGGGTATATTATGTCGCAAAATATCAAAAATTAGTTTTATGTATGATTGGAAAGCCCGCAATGTAAGCTTTCATTTGGTACATGATAGAGCTCTAAAGCCCTTTCTGTTCTGGAGATATCGCGTTTTTGCATATCAATTAGTTCTATGAAGTTTAAATTGCACAACGGAGAAAACGGGCTTTGAAATAGCTAGTTCTGATACACTGCAATTGAACAATGCACTCTAAAAGGGTTACTTTTTCACTTTATTCACTGAAATCAACATTGTTGTGCACCAAAACCTGAAACTTTAGATATTTAAGATGTCATTAAAGACAAAAAAATAAAAATGAATTTTGACAAAAAATTTCACCCTCTCAAAGTTGAAAGGGCCATTACACGTAAATGCATAGCGCGACTTATATCACCTTTTTCTGGAGCGGGTCACATTTGGTGCCTGTAGTGTATGGTGCACACACACCTGTACAGTCACATGCCACACCCTGTATTGATTTTGGTCAGAAATGGCTCCTAGATAAATATTCTCTGCAGTATATGTGACAAGGCTTCAGGAACAACTCACCTTACTCTGTATAAACGAGTATCGCTGACACAGTGAAACAAAGAACATCTACTTTGTGCTTAGCAATGCAGAAAATTATGCTGATTGTGTTTATGGTATGCTGCACATAAAAAATTACAGCTAGCATTGTTGGGTGGTACCGGGTACGTGTCGGTGCTGCATGTACTTGCTGTGACGTGTCATTTGCACATAGCATTTGCACAGCGCCCTTGCTTGACAGTAATAAAGCTTATCAAATCATTCATTCACCCCACGGTACAGGTATGGGCATTCTAAAGCCGTCCAATTAGGTGTTGGGCTGACAGCTCTATTGTGTAAACTAGTCTCAATTACTTCTGTTTATTTTGTGTGATTTACCTCTCATTTTTCTCCACAGATATATCTGACATTGTCTGATGACCATCGCTTGGACAGTTTACAAGGACTGACAGTAAGAAACAATTGACTTATTCAATCTCGTTAGAGTATAAGTATAAACTTATGGACTGGCAATGAGGTCACTAGTACAGGTCTATGCACCCCGAGGGACTGTGAGTGACCAGAAGATCAGGGTCCTATTCTGGTCACTCACAGGCCCAAGGGGGGCATAGACTGCACTGGTAATCGAATTATACAGTCCATATGTGTTTTATAACACACTTCTGTCAAAAATATAAAATATGAAAAGAAACTTTTCCGGGTTTTATAATTGAACTGTTTTAATTCAACAATTAACTCGTCAGCAATTCAACAATAAGCAATTCAACAATTAAAGGAATGCTTTTAGTTTCCCTAGATTCAGTTTTTGAGTTGCTGTTCACTGTTTACATCAGTGTGTACATCTGTGTATACTCAGAGGCATGCGCTGAGATTTCTTGTTACGTGTGGGGGTGATGAATTTTGAAAGGCCATCCTTGTGTGAAGCGTGACACTGCACGGGGTCCAAGGGACCGCTTAAAAGGGCCCCCTGGTGGGTTGCAGGCACAAAGCCCTTGCTAGGGGTTGAGGTGGAGCCCCTGGGGTTTACACAATTTTAGGTGCAAAATTGTGTCAAAATTTAACCTTTTCTTGAGCTTGAATTGCAATAAATGACAATAATTATTACACCTTCAAGCATTAAAAAATACAAAAGATCTTCAAAACTCAAATTTCTCATCTAATGTATTTGGAAGCGTAAGCGTCTCTTTGCACAATGGAGCTCTGGTCACATTGTAGCAACACAAATAATGCCTATGCATTATTTTAAGAATAAATTATTTACAAAATAATTATTGCAAATAATGCCTATATAGATGCATTTTGGTAAGGCATGATTAGAATGTGATTTGGTCTACACTTGACAAAGACTATGAAAACATATGGTGGACAATGATGTATACTTGACGACATTATAACCGGAATGCCGGAGATGCAAAACTCAGGCTCTAACAAAAGTTCCCAAACACTTTTTTGCAGGATGCACAAACGTTTGTGTGTGAGTGCACGCCGATTCTCAGTGAATGTCAGTTGAAGTCTGCTATCGGTATTTTAATTACATTGTATTACATGCGCCGCACGTGCGTTCATACCGTCTATTGGCGCATAACAAAATCCGTTTGCCGTTGCAACTTTCTATTGCCTTTGTTGGGTGTGTTAGTTGAGTGAAAACAATCAAATAAAAGGCCATCATCTTTGTTGGGATCTGAACTTCCGCGTTCTAATGTGGCAAAGACCGACTATTCCCCACCTTACTGTGCTTGTCGTGAGGCATAAGCTGTCTCCCCACCAACCAATCTACCTTCCGACATCAGGCGCGGATCAATGAATTTTGTAGACGGGGGGGCACACCCAAAATGGACAAATGCTAGCGCGAAGCGCGAAGCCCTTACGGCGTGGGGTCCGGGGCCCGCTTAAGGGGCCCGTAACATTTTGGATTCTGGATGCTTTGTGGTGCAATCTGAGGCGATTCCTGGCCACTTTCACCTGACTTTTTTGTAAACAATAGTTGTGACGATTTTTTGGAGACTATATATATCATGATTTTAGGCATTATTTTCTAGCCATTATTTTAGCCATGTCATGACTACAAAAATCTAAACGGGGGCAACCCAAAACGGATAAATGCGAGCGCGAAACCCTTACGGCGTGGGGTCCGGGGCCCGCTTAAGGGCCCCGAAAATTGTTGGAGTGTGGATGCCCCAGTGGTGCAATCTGAGGCGATTCCTGGCTACTTTCACCTGACTTTTTTTAAACAAAAGTTGTGACGATTTTATGGAGATTATATACATGTATATCATGATTTTTTCCATTATTTTCTAGTGATGATTTTAGCCATGTCATGACTACAAAAATCTAGACGGGGGCACACCCAAAACGGATAAATGCGAGCGCGAAGCCCTTACGGCGTGGGGTCCGGGGCCCGCTTAAGGGCCCCAGACAATTTTGGATTCTGGATGCTCCGTGGTGCAATCTGAGACGATTCCTGACCACTTTCACCTGACTTAAAAAAAAAAAAAGTTGTTAAGATTACATTGTATATGGAGAATATATATATCATTATGTTAGCCATTATTTTTTGGCAATTTTTTTAGCCATGTCATGCATCACTACAAAAATCTAAGTTTCTTCCTCCCCCATTTTTAGCGTCTAATTTGAGTTCAGTTGAAGTTTTTAAGAAAAGGGCTTGATTTCAGACTGTTCCTTGCCCTGTGTTAAAACCATCGGCAGATCGGCTGCAAGACATAATAGAGGATTTAGGCACATTTAGTATGTCATTCAGTCAAGTGATCCATTGTTTCCTGCTGATTGGGGCCATTTAACCTGTAATAAACTATCCAAGGGGGTTATATGTTGAGATGCACCGCGTTAACACTAGATCCGGCAAAGGGATTAAAAGGGGATCGAACCTGGCAAGGAGGATTGAAGGGGGATCGATGGACAGAGTTAAAATCCCAGGGATCCGGGAAATACTCCGGTTTTCTCTTAAAAGAGGGATTCAGTTCCATGGTATGATTGATAACCTTTTCTTTTCTTATTGCATTTTTAAGTAGTTTTATGCCAAAAAGTAGACACAGCAGATGTTTAATATCGGCAGCGGTATTTTTTTTAAGGAGGTTGCCCTCATCCTCACCTCCTTTTCTCCCACCTCCCCCTCTATTTCCCCCCCTTCTTTTTTTCTCCTTTTTTCCCTTTTTTTAAAATTCAATTTACTGGGGGGGGGGGGGCACGTGCCCCTGCGGCCACCCCCCAACCCCCCCCCCCCCCCCCCCCCCCCCTTGGATCCGCGCCTGTACATACCGAGCTCTTGCCCACAGTGCGTTTAAACTCAATGCAGGGAAAGTAAAATGACACTCGCACTTGCTGGGCTGCGTGGTGCTGGCCTGTCAATGTGTCATGGTATCGCATTACACGTGAGGACAGAGAAGAGGGTATGACAAAGGGAACAATACTGTCCTCACATTTATTTCTTTGTTCCGGAAAAAGTGAGGACAGGCAAACTAGTGCTTAGTCTATGGGGATGGGTTATATTAAAGGGGGGAACAATGGAAAGTCATCACGTGTATAGCAAAACAAAAATACATGTATTGGCAAGTTACGGACTCTGCGCAAGTTAGTACGCCTACCCTTCAAAAGTGGGGGGGATGATTACATTTGTCATCCCCCCCAGGTCAAAAAGTGGGGGGATATATCCCCCCTATCCCCCCTATCCCCCCCGGGATCTCCGCCCATGCTCAGAGGGCATTGTAACCAGTCAAAAATGTTGAGTATACTCTGGAAATTATGTGCATGCGATGTCTTGACCCACATCTAGTTCACACTGATGCAAATTTCATGCACTAGCCTATACTAGTGAATCCCACGTGACCGTGTTTCAGCCAACCACGAAATAGAACCAGTGGAGGAATTTAAATAACAAAACCTGTACTCAGTGCACTGTACTGTGCATGACCTCTATGCTAACAGTGCCTTTAAATTCCAAGGCCCAATTTCATGGAATCTGTAATACCGGATATTTGCGCTTATGGCCTGCAATTCTTTACTAACTCAAGTGAAGAAATTCTGTGATAACCCAGTGAGCAGAGATGTACACATGCGCACGTGTCAAAATTCCTTGCTAAGCCATGAAGTGCAGAATTTCCTTGCTTACAATACGTATTAGCTTGGGCTTACATGTGTTGATTCATTGCCAAAAAACTTGCAAAAGAAACAATTAAAATATAAAAAAAACACCAATCTATACAAATATGTAAATAGTGTACTATATCTGTAAAATGCAAATTTTGTTTTATAAATACGGAATATGCCAGTCAAAAGCCATTAAAAACATTGACCACCTGTACGATCACTACTATCTTGGCTGTTACATCTCTACATTTTACAGCCAACAGCAATTTTACATTTCAGCTCATTTACAATAGAACTAAAGAGATTTCAGTTACACATCACATCCAAATTTGATGTATATGACAGAAATAATTACTTAAAATTGAAAGTGATAAGCTTTATACAAATAGCGTTCAATTCATGCAGATTGCCAAGTATGATGAGAGAATATTAACAGCTTTTTGTTTCTTTTGTGTTTCTTCCTCCTGCAGAACATTATTCAAAACGTCTTATAATTAGAGATCCAAGAAACAATGGCAAATGGAGAATCAGGTGAGTCTGTAATTTTCTGAGAACCATTTGCTGCATGTACAGCAAAAATGCAAAGAATCTATACAGCTGATGCTTTCTGTATGTATTTCCTTACAGTCATGTCTAAGGGTGCGTTCGAGTAGCTCACCCGGATCGACTCCGGTGAAGGCAGAAGGGTTAGCCACAGAATTTGGGCTAATAGAATGGTCAAACGCCCTCTCCTGTTGATGTCACCTTGCACTTGAGTCCGGCGATTGTGTAGTTACAGGCTCCCCTTTATATTTGATCTATTTCAAGTCAAGGTGTTTATTATTCCAAAATGAATTAATTGACCTAAAGAATACTTCTCTCAATTCTAATGACATCATTTTTGTTATTTTGAGCAGTTTCTTGCAGAAGAAAATGCAATTTTCTTACTTGTTTTGCGGCTGGTGTCTTGCTAATCAGTGCAGTTTTTGCCATCTTTATTTTCGTGTTGCGTTTTGTCATCTTCATTGTCATTTCAGCCCAAAATTTCCCACAAACAAATTGAAAACCCTGCCCTCTGTCTACAACATACCTGTTGGTTTTTAATGTCACAATCTAGTTTGCTAAGTCCAATAACTTAAAAGTGGATTTTGTTCTCTTATAGTATTGTCCTCGCCCTTGAGGTCAGCCATTTTTAATTCCCCGCTCCAGTAGCATCTGTGGGTAATCAGAATTAACTACGCATGCGTGTGACGTAATTCCACCAGTGACTCTGCTCCGCGAGCAGGTGGTGGCTGACCCGAGTGAGCCCCGTGTATGACATCAGAGCTAATCGAACGGCACAGGGCTCCGAGTCGACCCGGGTGAGCTACTCGAATGCACCCTAAACTGAAGATCACACAAAAGTAAGTTTTTTTCCTTGCAGGTCGCCCAATCGGGCTACAAAAAGCATTTGTCCTAAAACAAATTTCATTGGAAAGATCATTCAAAAGTAGAATACAATAATGTACACATCCATCCCTTGAAAATGCACCTTTTGTCTGAAAATCATTGGCGACATTAATTTTCAAAAAGGTTAGGTGGGGGGGGGGGGGGATTGCATGGCAATGTGTGCCTTTAAAGTGAAAGTGAAAGTGGAAAGATGATAAAAGGTTTCAATGTTACATCCTTAAAAATGGTGTAGAGTTCCTGAAAATGATTTGATGAAAATAGAAACCAGGGAATCATTGTCTTTCTTTTTTAACAAGGAAGCCATAAAATTGAATTTTACGGCCTGTTTATAGATAAGCAGTGGTTTAGACATACACAGTAAGATAATATTTTATAGTTCCTGATAACAAGATATATACATGTACATAACATGATATTTTCATGAGCAGTGTTTGAAAAGAGGATATATTTTTTTAGGGAGGGGGGGTAGAGTATTATGACATTGGGGGGCACTATTAAATTAATGACATACATTGTATCTCGAATATTTACGTACTTACGTATCTTATTCATACACCATGCACTTTGCCAACCAAGGCACAATTTTGCAGAAAAAATCAACTAATGGGGGTGTCACATCCCCATCATACCCCCTCAAGAGATGCCTGTGCATGACATATTGAAAGTTCAATAACTTTTTTTTCTGAAAATTGTGCTTTAAATAGAATGAATAGTTAAAAATTAATTTCCTCACATATACTTTGTTCAGGGGGGGGGGGGGGGGATTTTTCAGTGGTGACGCTTTCTATAGCCTTTACACATACATCCAAACAGGACACATATCAAGCTAATTATGTTAAGGGCACAGAGAAATGTCCCCATAACTCTGTTCCAATTTTAAATTTACCTTACAAATAAAAATGCTCCCACTATGTGGTTGAGGGGACCTACCCAGTCGTGTTTTACTGACAAGGCTTTGTCTTATCTATTCCCTTTTCTCATATAGACTTAAGTTCACATTTGTACATGCAATGACCTTTATCAACATAAGACCTACTCCCTCATTAGAGGACAACAATGATTTCATTGTTGTTTCTTTATCCTTGTGTCCTGAGTAGTAATACAATACATGTACACACCCACCCATACTGTATTCATAAATCGATATTCCAGCTGCCACATTCGTAAATCAGCATCATTTACAAGCCTTTTGCATAAATTTGTGGTCATTTAGGGTTTTTCTTTCTTTCTTCTTACACTCTGTGATATACTTGTAAGGCTCCAGAAAAAAAAGAACTCATCACCAGTGCCAATTTGGCATCAGGAGTGTATGTCACGGGACCACAAGATGCTATGCCTGTATATTGAATGTATTTACCTTCTGCATTGAAATGATGAAGCTTATTATCATCCAATGAACTTATGTAGATATCACCACCTTTGTCACAACAAATATCCCATGGACTGAAATCTGTGTCAACTGTGAAAATGTTGTTACCCATGAAATCAATACACAGGAGCTTCTTTTTGCCCCAGTTGGTATATATGAGCTGCTTGTTGTTGGTGGTCAAGTATCTACCAATCATTGGAGCAGGTATTGTTCTGATGAGGGATCCGTCTGGGTTGTGTAGAGATATCAGTTCTTTGTCCCTATAACCCACTGCTATGAGATTGCTGTCATCCACTGCAAGGCATGTTGGTGTGCCGTCAGTGTCTGCCTCTTTACCTGGTGCAAAGTGATGGTGGAGCTGACAGTCTTCATTTAAGATCTTGACTGCAGACTGAGTAAGGATAATGTGCTGGTCATCCTTATTTATTGCAAGAGCAATGGGATATGTGTCACTGTCAGGGTCTTCACTTTCCAGTTTACAAATACTGTTTACTTGCATGACTTGACCATTAGGATTTAGTCTGGTCAGTTTCTGTTGGGATCCGTCTAAAACCACCACATCACCGGTGGAAAGTGATGCAATGTCATGTCCAGAGATAGGTGTATCACTCAGTAAATCCCACTTTTCTTTGAGTAGGATTGTTCCAACTTGAACATCAGTGTGAGTCTCCTTGAAACCAATAAATGAGATGTCATGAATTGATGGATCTGTTTGTTCTTCAAGCGTTACCATGGGTACATCTTTGTAGTCATGTAGGTGGTCCTGCTTAAATGTCAAGACATCGAGGAGGTTTTCCTCGGTCATCTTAATCTGAGCCATTTTGACTGTTTGTTCTGCTACTACTATTTCTGCAAGAATCTTAGCTTTTTGCTTGTACGTTATCTGGGCAGTTTGTTTCAGTTGGCTTTCCTCTTGTCTGATTTGCTTGATTTTCCTCTCTGCAGTTCTGGAGATATGGCTGTAAGTTTCAACAAGCATGTTGTTTAGTCTGTTGTGTAATGATTCCCAGTTTTCATTGTGATGATTTGTTTGTGAAATTCTTTGTCTGGCTTCTATTAAAGTAAGATCAAATGCTGTGCTGAAATTCACAAAGCTGTGATTGGGCTCTTTGTGACTTAAAGCTGCACACAGTTTGCAGATTAGCTGCTCACATGTGTTGCAGTAGAAGCACAGTTTCTGATTTGGATGGATGCCACATCTTGAGATGTTTTTCTTGGACTCAGCAAGGGCAAACTTTCCTTCTTGCAATTCGGCCAAAGCTGTAATTTTGTGAGTTTTCATTCCATTGAAACGGTGATGTGCATTCTGGCATTCCTGACAGAGAAACTGTTCACAATCGATACATCGTGAAATTGCCTCATATTCTTCATCACATGCCTGACATATGATGACCTGTGACCCTTCACCTTTCAAGAGCTGTTCCTGCTTTGTTACCTCCTCCACCAGGGAAATCAGAGTGTAGTTGTTGTTCAACTTGGCCACTCTACCTTCTGGCATGATAGTTTCTCTCTGACACAGAGGGCATGTTATTTTGTTACTGTCTGGGTTTTGTCTCATCTTCAGTTCTTGGAGGCATCTGAGACAGAAACTGTGTGAGCAGTCCAGCATCTTGGGCTCTTGGTAAAGGGTGTGGCAGATTGAGCATTCCAGATGACCTTGGATGATTGAACCCAGAACTGATGCTGTGGTTGCAGAAGCTGCCATTTTGGATTTCTTTATCTGTAGATAGTGATGAGAGATAAGAAGAGGCTACTCACAATTGTGAACTACGTGTAAGTTTGTTCAGTATGAGTAATCATAGCACAACCATAAAGAAACTCATTCTTTGTCAAGAATTCACCCAGCAATTTAGTAAAAGTAAGATTATGCTTGATCTGATTTTGTAAGTTATTTTTGGTAAAGTCTTATTGATTTTACAACCTAGATAAAATATGAAGCAACTTCTAACAAATCACAAGGGAAACTGTCAAGGTAATTTTGAAAGAATTTTCAAACTGAACAAAGAAAACTGGCAGGAGCGAGATTTGAACCTGCGACTTCAGGAATACCTTACCAGCACTCTACCAACTGAGCTATCTTGCCCTGTTAGTGGTCTCCCAAATTGTCAGTATCTTTGTTCGGGTGGGCGCTAGTCAAAAGTCTTAAACCCATAATGCTGTATATGGCCAGGGATCACGCCCAACTTTACGATACAACCTGGGATCATTCAAAGATAACATAGGGAAAGAAAGCTCAGTTAGTAGACCACCGGTACGATATTCTCCAGGTCGCAGGTTCAAATCCCACTCCTGCCAGTTTTCTTTGTTCACTTTGAAAATAAAATCAACTTCTGATTTCTTAGGGAGTTTCTGTAATTTAGTTGTGTTAATCTTCCATTTTAGATGTAAAATCAGTAGGTGTACAATGTACTTTCTAATGGAAATTACCAAACCTCCTGTGACCACTCCAAGCCCAAAGTTCCTATACTGATGCCCACTGGAGTCTGAGCCTACGTGATTTGATTTGATTTGAACTGATTTGATTTGATTCAATTCAATTCCATTCCATTTGGTAAATGTGATTAAAAGCACACACAAAATCATGCCGAGGATAATTCCAAAAAGTTAAACTTTGTTCAATTGTGGTCCTTAATCCAGAATGAGATATACATGAAAATCACACAAAAATGCACAATAATAATTGATAAACATTTCTTTTTTATAAATATCTTAATTTCATTGTTGAAAATAAATCTGATATTACCATGTCATTTTATTTTACTAAATAATGTTATTGGAGACATTTTGGTGAACTCCTTTCCTCAGCCAGAATCGGATCTTCCCCTGGTGTATGTGAAGTTATGATAGATATACTTTTGAGTTCCAAATCTTACACAACATAAATCAATTGGAACTGCCGTATGTCCATATTCATCAGAATGTTAAATTGAGTGGTGTGTCTAAATGAAGAGTTACTTTTCCAATCATATGCACATGAAAAACAAATAAGTGAACAAAATGTTATTTAGGCTCATTTTACAGAACTGGTTGCAAATACTTGCTATGCCAGACACTTATTAGTTATAAAACAGTTTCTGGCTAATTTGGTGCCTGTATGGTGCGCACACACAGTCGTACTTCCCTAATACGTCCGAGGACAAAGCTTTGTGTTTCCTTTTGTTCCCTTGATATAACCAAACCCCATAGACTAAGCACGTATCCTTACGTTCGAGGACCGATTTCAACAAAAGACTCTACGTTCGAGGACTGAAAGGATTCTTTGTGTTTCCTTTCTTCTCTTGTCCTCGGAGATATATACAGTGCACGTACACCTGTACAGTCATGCCACACCCTGGATTCATTTTGGTCAGGAATGGCTCCTAGATAAATATTATCTGCAGTATATCTGACAAGTCTTGAGGAACAACTCACCTTACTCTGTATAAACGAGTATCGCTGACACAGTGAAACAAAGAACGTCTACTTTGTGCTTTGCAATGAAGACAATTATGCCGACTGTCACGGTGGTTGGGGGGCGTATTTCCTCCGTGTGTGTTTGTCAGTTCAAAGAGCAAATGTTGTGTTCATATTTTGTAAATTTGGACCATTGTGTGAGGCGTTTTATGGCCTTTGTGTTTGCCCTGAATTTGGCATAGAGCTAGCATTCAAAACTTTTAGTTGACGTGAATTTGTAATAAACCCTCTGCCCAACCCTCTGCCCAACCCTCTGCCCAACCCTCTGCCCAATCCAGGTGTAGATGGGCTTTATATATATGGCTGGAACATTGAAAGATCCCATTGATGTCCACTGTGTAAGAATTGTTTAAAGGTGTGATTTTGCATTGACAGACCTGACAACAAAGTTACAGGCAGCGTTCATACTTTGTGGGATTAAACACATACATGAATTAAACCTGTGGAAGTTTGAGCTCAATCCATCAACCCAGTCATGAGAACATATGGTTCAAAACCAGTCAGTTTTTACAGGAAATGTGTGCACGTTCTTATGGGCTCATTTTGATGAGATTGAAATAAGCCCCCGCATTTTTGTGAGGTCTTCAGATACAATTTTCTTGAAGATGACGGCATTTCAGATGGAAATATTTATCAGGAGGACTGGTACTGGTAAACAGTAAGCTTTCAGATTGAAACTAATCATTTTAGTGTTACCAAAGCTACATGTATATCATACCTTTATAACCATAACCCCCTGTGGCACTTTTCCTGGGAAGTGTCCTCAACCTGTCAAAATCATGAAGAAACTAAAGTTTTAACAAAGCGTGTGCTTTGTGTTTTAGAATTAGTGAAAAATTCTAATGGTGATTTTATCTGAAAGATAATACTCATGTCGTGTGTTGTCATGAACTGTACGTGATGGCAAAATAACCCAATGTGTCAAACAGATTTTGAAAAGTGTCATTGACATTTTTACTATTTCCTGAACTGTAAACATGTTCAACGGAGTAGCTTTCAGAACTGTTCTATGCCATATTAAGTTAAGATTTTAGTGATAATTGGCCTGTCACACAGTGTAGTATGTATAGTTCAATCACATCAACTATTATTCTGCGTGGAATGTGCCAAATTGGAGACAAGAAAAATTTCCATACAAAATTTGTTAGCATTATCGAAGGGGCGTGGCTATGTGGTCGCACCAGCTGGGAGGCCATTTTCAAACCATGCGGTTGACAATTTACCCATACCACCTCATTGATCCAAGGGTAGCCTATTTCTCAGAATATTTGAGGATAGTAATATTGAAAGCATTTCTAAGACTGGTAAATACAGGTAATAACCACCTGTCTTTCTATTCCTTTTTCCATTCTAAGGTAAAACCTGCCAATGAGGAGGTGACCATGAAATGCACACAGAGCCTGGAAGCCCAGTCTCCAAATCAAGCCACGGCGGCCTTCTTGCATGCATGTGGCATGTGTCGAATGATGATGACAGAACATTGGGATTCTACAGGCGGCTTGCCATGAGACTAGCTGCTCAGGGAAAAGCTGACAAGGTGTATGCATTTCTCGTGGTCTACACATCTACTCAGGAGAAGGTAAGAGGAAGGGAGGTTCTGAAAACAAAGAATGCCTGGATTGTTTCATGTTTCAACTGAAAACAATCTTGGAGTGACATTTGTTCCCAAATGGTAAAGTTTCATGTACATTCCAATATACTTATTTCATTATACTCATTTGTAGTGTGTGCAAGGCCCCAGCAGAAAACAGGGGCGGATTGTAGTAAGCGGTCTTAAAGCTGTCTATGAGCGTTAGCCGGTCTTAAAGCTCTGGCTGTCAGACGGTCTATAAAGAAGACCATTGCAATGACACTGTCTGGCTTAAGGCAGTCTGTAAGTTTAGCTGGGCATGATTTTCTTCTATTAGATGGACTTGATATTAAAATATTAGTACTCTTGAATCGCTCCCAAGACTTGGCTTTTCAGTTGATAGTTATTAATGATTTACATAGAGGAGTACTGCGTCGAGAGAGGACTTTTCGGGATAGATTGGACCCTTTAGATAAATATGACGACACGGGCTTGTATCGTAAATACAGATTTCCTTGACGATCAATCTTGCAATTGACAGATTTGATTTTGCGTGATTTGAATAAGATAATGCAGTTCCTCCGGTATCAATTATATGTACGAACTAAACTTAGTGCTGCGAATTAACTATAGTGGGTACGGGTAGGCCTACTAATTTATATTTGTGCCGTATCGTGGTAACCATAGAGTGTTTGTTCGTAATGTATTACTCCGTACAGGCTTAGTAAAGACTGGCTTATCGCAATGGGCTAAGTTTAGCATCTTATCCAAGACTGTCTAAGAGCGATAGCCGGCCAATAACGGACTGGCTATTAAAAAGCCAGCCGGCTAAGACTGCAGTATTGCAATCCGCCAGAGGTTTTACTGTTTGGGCATACCCTGGGTAAACCTAACAAATCAATCGATTCATATATCCATCAATTGATTAGTATGAAGATGGAATTTGTGTTGGGGCGACGTAAATTTGAAGACTTTTTAAAGATGATCCCTGACGCTAATTCATCTTCACACTGATTACGCGGTACCTGCTGCTACATTGGATTGTAATCGGCCAGCCGACCTCGGCAAGCTCGCCATAGCTCGGTGGTCGAGTGGTTAAGACATCTGCACTAGTAAGCAGGATGTCGTGGGTTCAAGTCCTGCCCGGTCGAGTAAGCCTGTGAATTTTCCCCCACAGGCTCTTGGAAAGCACTGAGCATACAGTGCCTTATACACTGCATCGGGAAAAGGGAAAAAAATGTCGTCTAATCAATTGAATAATTATTGATGAATCAATCAATCGATTGATCCCATTGACTTGTGCACAAAATTGAGTTGAGTTTATCCATAAGTAGACAGTGATTGGTCTACTGCACAGTGCAGTCGGACTTCTAATTCTAATTTGCCTTTGTCACACCGTTCTTCCGCTTTCTCCTGATAGGAACGAGAGACAGAATCAAAAGCCAGTGAGATGACAGCTGCTTTGATATTTGACCGGACAACTCTTCGTTGTCTCTGAGCAGGATTAGAGCACTCTCCTCACTCAACTCCAAATCCACGTTGAACACTTGGCATGCAAATCTGAGAACCCAGTTCGAATCTCCTTCAGTGACTCTTTGGCAATTGTTCCAAGCAAGACATGATGAACCTATTTCAGCTTGGTCAGATCATGTTGTTGAACACTCGACTCACCAATGTAAGGGTCGTTGGTTCGAACTCTTGCAGAGTCAACTAATTTGTTACACACACTGATGTTACGTGCGACTAATTCATAATAACCAAAAAGAAATAGGGCACGACAGAGACAGATGAAACGGCAGTGGAAAAGGTAACCAGCAATTATAATCGCAACAAATAGTTTATTCCCAACTTAAAAATGACATTTAAGACAATTCAATTAAATATTTAAAGTTAAACACACATTTCTATTTGGAAGTCCCTATAAGTACCGGATGTTCTTAGTCAGTTGTCGAGTTGCAGACATCACTAGTTTCGAGGAGTGGAAGCCTCCGAAAGTTCGTCTCGTTATTGCACTGGACCAGTCTGGACCAGGCCATCTAGGGAGAGCCTCAAAACCGGTCTGGTTTTAGGCCATCAACTTGAAGGAGAACAAGAGCAGCGGTGACTCACTGCTTTGGGTGGTAGCACAAGAACCGGGTGGTTCAAAACATCAACTTGAAGGAGAACAAGAGAACAGCGGTGACTCGCTGTCTCTGCCGGTGGCACAAGACCGATGCACCAAGGTACTGTGGCTGAGCCAAGGTGTGGCCAATGGCTAAGGCTGATTGGTGACACCCATCAGTTGGAAGAGCCCCTGGCTGACTTGGTGGCTGTGATGTGATGAGTGTGTCCAAGCATGGTACAAACCCCGTCTTATATAGGACTTCCAGTCAACAAGGCAGAGGGCTATTACATAATCAGTGAGCCCACTGCACAACACTTAACAATGGTTATTGTTAAATAATACAATATAGAGAGTAGTTACATAACCTCTGGGCATACTGCAAAACAATCTTCAAAATACCACAGATGTTTAGGTAAGTATAAAGGAAAAACAACAGTAGCAGGTGAGTTTTAAAAGGGACAAATCCCATCTGTAACACTGATGATAACCAGAATATTTTTTTACACATGTGCACATACTTATTTATTATTTGTGCTTTTAAGTCAGCTTAAACTCTGCGTAATTCAGTTCAATTTAATCTTGCCATTTTCTAGAAGAGGTTTGTTTCTTAACCCTCCTACTGTTATAACTATTACAACCTATCACTCGATAGGTTTTGATGGAGTATTTGGTTCCGGCCGTTTTGGCACTGAAAGAGGGAGGGTTAATTAATACTCGTAAAATACAATGAATTTTTGTTTTGTCCTTTTCTATTTCAGTTGGTGATTTCCACATTGCAGTAATGCATTCATTCATGTACATTCTCATGTATTCATATGTAACTTTATAACACCACACCACACTTTGTGAAAGTGCCGTGGCCTAGTAGTTTGGAACATTGAATTCGTTGTCTGTGGGTAATTCTGCAAGTTGTGGGTTCGAGCCCAGTCCTGGGCTATAGCACTTGAAGACTTCAGGCGCAAAAACCGCTAAACGCCACTTCCCAGAAAAATGAGATAACGATATCAAGTGAAAGCGCTTTCACTTGATATCGTTATCTCATTTTTCTGGGAAGTGGGGTTTAGAGGCTTTCGCGCCTGAAGTCTTCACTTCTACGCTTAATATGGGTAGCAGAGATGCCACTTTTCAGGTTTTATCCAGATTTCCGTGGGTTTTTTTTTAAACCCCAAAAATTCTTTTTTTTGTTCTTCCGGCTGTCTATTAAAAAAAAAACGGAAAAAACCTGAAACAAATTGAGTAATTTCCCCTAAAATCCGGCCTTTCTCCCGGCCGTCCTAAAAAAAAAAGACCAAAACAAAAAAGAAAAGACGGGGTAAATGCGTTGATTTTCACCTCGCTCGCGTCTCGAGTTCAAAGTGTCGCGCACGGCATGCAACGCTGTCCCTTCAGTAGCCTTAATAACAAGGCTTTATTGCCGAGCCCGCATGCGATGCGGCACTGCACTGCATGCACTATGTACTAGCGCTCTAACTCAGCCGGCCTTCCAGCAGCGCAGCCGACGCGAAGCTCATACGATCAAGTCGAAAGCCCACATACCCTGCATACAGTACGGTTTGAACACGCCTCGTGTGTGTTTGCTGCATGCACCGCATGCGGGCGGGTTGTGTGCTAAGCATACCTATGATACAGCCTGGAATTCAAGGCTATCATTTCAGTTGTCGGTGGTTTCAGATCATGGTGATGAATACATAAAATGTGCATAACACGCCGGGAACCAACCACATCATCGTTGCGCACACGGTGTTGTCAAGGATTTGTGCACGTTTTCGCGAGTCATTAGAGAGGTTTAGCAGCACGTATTACGCGAACGTCAACGCGAGCGCGCCCGACATCTTACACGTAACGTTAGAAATTTAGGCAAAAAAATCATGTACAGGCTTAGTAAAGACTGGCTTATTGCAATGGGCTAAGTTTAGCATCTTATCCAAGACCGTCTAAGAGCGATAGCCGGCTAATAACGGACTGACTAAGCCAGCCGGCTAAGACTGCAGTATTGCAATCCGCCAGAGGTTTTACTGTTTGGGCATACCCTGGGTAAACTAAATAATTATGTGAAAATTTAAAGTTTTAGAAAGAACTGACAGTTTTAAAGGCCATAGAATCAAAGGTGACAAATTAGTGGAACTGGATGTGGCTTCAGGAAAAGGATGACAACCGTTACGGTGACTTTCTGTCGGACTACCTTCGAAAACTTAACCGGGTCATGACCGGGTAGACTTGCGTCTTGCACATGGTGTACCAAACAAATTAATTATGGATCGTCGGGGAAGAATGCACTTCACGCAAACAAAGAGGTCCACAAGAAGAACAGAGCGGCAAGGAAAAATGCTCAGGAGTTGCCAATTGTTTTCCAAGCTGTTGCTATTAGGACTTTGGCAGTTGCAGAGCTGGCATCAGCCACTACTAGTTAACGTTAGGCATACGTATAATTATTATCAAATTTCGTCTATGGCATACAATGCAGTGATACACTGGACCTTGCGCTTGGCTTTATGAATGCCCCATTCCTGCACATGCATCGACAAGATTGATGCTGAAGTGTAGTAATTAGCAATCGTACCTTTTTTTTACTGCAGCTGTGATTAATTAATTAATAGTTTACATAGTGAAAATTGGAAATAAATTTACTTCATGTTTAGGCTAAGGCTACATGTATAACAAGCTGAGATTGTTTATGTCTATTGTTTCTTTGCATTTTCATTTGTCATAAAACAGTGTGACATTCATTATATGGAATGGTTGACAGTATATAGAGCCATCTGAAAGGCCTAAAAAAGCTAAAATTCAAGAGCTAGAACTCCAGTCGTTACATGCTCCGCTCGGTACACTCGGTCGTGTGCTTCGCTGCTATTTGTCACAATGTAATAAAGTTTAGGTTTTTTCAAGCATACCCTGTGGCATCTCTGGGGTAGAGACATTATTAATGCCTTGCAGTGGACTAGTTACCCATCCTGACCCTATTTATACAGTGAAGAGATCAGATTATCTTGTCTCGTTTCAGTGTGAGGGGCTGGTTCTTCCACACTTTCCTCTGTAGCCCACACCTCGAGTGGCCTTTGGCCTTGTGATGTGCGATTTGCATAAAAATAATACTACGCCGATTCTGTCTTTTGATTGGCTTAGAAGGTGTCACATGGTATTCTCTATTATTACTACATCACTTTTCAATAAAGGACTAGCCCATGACCATAACAGTACCATCCCATGGCTGCCAAAGTACTGTATCCATAGCAACCAAAGTCTATGCATGGCAGTGAACAGATATCACATATATTCGAAACATTTTGTCGGGGGGGGGAGGGAGGAGGAGTTCTCAGACTTTTTATTTTCCAAAAGTATATATGCATGTAAAGGCCTAATTTATTTTCATAATCTATTAATGCAGTGGAAAACAATTGTGTTCTGGATCCGGCCTTGACTGTAATGTATATTTTGTCTTTGGCATGTTATAATAAACTTATCATTGTATTTCATATACATGAATAAAGAACTGTGATGAAGAACTGTGGCAAGTATTCATTTAAGTATGCATGTACACCAGGCAATACAACCTCAAGTTCTTGGGCTAGTATTCTGAATTTCTTGGGGCAGTATTATTTTAAGAGGGTTACCATTTTTTATGCCCTAATTTTTTTAATGGATTTATTTTTAAACCTGAAAAAATTGCTAACAAGGCTTTCTAAAAATGTAGGTGAAGGTCAGTAAAAAAAAAAAACATTGTTGAGGCTAATTTGAATAGGCTGTTTGGTTTTCGGTGGGGGGGGGGGGGGGGGTACAAACTGATACCCCATAAACAAATAGAGAAATGTTGTTATATTTATGTGCATCTAACATCAGCATTATTTTATAGATATCCGGATAGGACACCAAATTAATTTTGGTCCTTGGAACAAATTTTTGAAACAAATCTCCAACTCGGTAAGTGAACATTGCTGTATTTTTACACAAAAGAAATTAATCCCACCCTCACCCTCACCCCCCCCCCCCCAAAAGAAATGAAATAAAATAAAATATTTTGTTACTTATATTGACTTCTGTCGACTCTCTGCAGAGTCAATATTGAAAGCTACCTTTGTATGCAGACTAGCTGCTCGTTAGTAACCACAGAGACGGTTTAGGGATATCTACAGACTTTTGACTGTCCAATGAGTCAACATTGAAAGGTAACTTTGAGAATGCCATACTCATTTTATTTCCATCTGATTATTCCTATAGACTTGATACACAGAGTTCAAATATTGAACCTTTGCTACCCTAATTAGAATTACATTGTATCTACACATATACTTGTATACACCAATCTAATTGTGTGCACAGTACACAACACCATCACAGTTTCAGCTGTATTAAACAATAGAGGAATTTAACATCAGCCCCTTCTGCGCACTTCCTGGTTGAAAGCGAGAATGGCAGTGGCAAACAAAACAATGCTTTTCAGCACATTCATTCATGCATGAATTAATCAGGCCATATAAGGCAGCGCAGGCGCACGATCAGCAAAAAGTTGTTTACTGTGACATTGAGATCCTCGTTTTCAAACGCGGAAGTGCGCAGATCGGCACTAAACTCGTCGTTGTGGGATTCCTCTATGCAGCAGTTATTTTAAACAATAGCTGTAACAATGCTTCATCTCCAAGACTGTGGTGGTGTAGGTTTCATGAATCATGCTTGGATTCCTGTGCTGATCTAAATACCATAAAAAGTATGAACAGCTTGAGAATATTGCTTATTATTGTGTTGACTCACACAGTGTACAGTACATAAGAGTTCAGTGACATCCATATGCCCTCGTATTTCTTTCTTTTGTTGCTGAGATTTTGTCTTATTAACTGAAAATAATTTTACTGCCAATATACTTGCTTTTAAAAATACAGCCTAGCCAAGTTGTGACTGAACATTCCAGTTCACCACTCCTACTAAAGAAATTTAAAAAAACTAAGAAAAATTCTTTCACCATAGAGCATGCAAATCTTGCTACCTCAAAAATCACTTATTTAAACGTCTTGTTACCAAATTCTGACTAGTCTACTGACATACTCATTAGTTTGTTTGTACCCCATAGTAATGTGAATGATACATTGATCACAAAGTTGAGGGCAAATTTTTCATTATTATTCTGGTCATCAACTAGTACAAATTACTGCGGATTGAATTTCCTAATTTTCCTTCACAAGACCACATTATTGTGGTTTGCCAGCTTATAGCCTAGTCAGAGTAATTTCATCAAATAGCATGAGCACATGATGTAGCTTCTATACAGTGTGCCCAGGAAGTATCGTATTTTCACCTGTCACTTTGGATTTGTGGTCAACCTATCACACTCTATTGTGTAAACTAGTCTCAATTAATACTGTTTGTTTTGTGTGATTTTAACCACTCAGCAATTTTTCCCCCCTTTAGATATATCTGACGTGACCATTGCTTGGACAGTTCACAAGGACTTACAGTAAGAAACAATTGACTTCTCTATGAAGACTTCATCAATCTCGTTAGAAAAGCAGAATTTCTTCAAGAGTTAATTTTTGCCACAATGCTCCCACCCATGTACATGTAATGTGTACATTGAGAGTATGTCTTTGTTTCTTTGTGATTGGCATGTGCAGACATTTTGTGCTTTTATTGACATTGAATTTAAATAACACACCAGTACTCAGAGACAGTGTAATGTGCGTGAAATTTATACCTTTAAATTTCAGGGCCCATTTTCATGGAATCTGTAATGCTAAATCTCTGCACTTTCTGTGCTAACTGAACTAGCAAAGAAATTCTGTGGTAAGCCAGTATTAAAGCAAAAAAATCCTTATACACATAAAATTACGGAATGTACATATGCACACAGGTCAAAATTAATTGCTAACCTATGAAATATGCTAACCGTATATAGTTACAGTTAAAGGTAATTCCTTGCGTCCGTAAATAGAGCCATTAGGTTGGGTGCATGTGTGTAAATTCATTAACCCTAACGGTCCTAAATTCTCAAATATGATTTCGCATGCACCCTAGGGGGTTAGGATTAAACATTACCAAAAACTTGCAAAAGAAACAATTCAAATCTAAAAAATAACTAATCTTAAAATATTAAAGTAAATGTAATTGGTATATACTATAATTTGTAAAATCCAAATTAAAAACATACAGAATATGCCAATCAACAGTCATTAATTAAAACACATTTGAATATATCTGTACAATCACTATAATCTCTTGGCTGTTACATCTCTACATTTTACAGCCAACAACAGTACATGTATTACATTTCACCTCATAAATAGAACTAAAGAGATCTTGGATACATCACATCCAAAGTATATGTATATTACAGAAATAATTACTTAAGATTGAAAGTGATAAACTTTTATACAACTGCTTTTTCATGCAGATTGCAAAATATAATGATAGAATATTAACAGACTTGGACTTGAGTCCGACTCGAGTTGCAATTTGTTTGACTTGCGACTTGACTTGACTTGCCAAAATGACTTGAGACTTAACTTGACTTGAAAAAATTTGACTAAGTTCCAACATTATTTGGTTTCTAAAAAAACATATTACGCTCGGTATTTTTATTTTAAATTTGGCCTGGAATCAGCATGAAAATCATCATCATAGCTAATTTTATTGTAGGCCTACTTATCTAAACCATGGAGGAATGTAGCATACATTCGGTATATAATTATTCGGTATATAATTATTCAAACATGAACTTTAATAAGTTCTTTGTTAATATTGGTGCCCATGTGGTTGAAACTTTAAAGCATTGCACTGCAGGTATTTCTAATCAGGAGAACAAATGTTTTAACTAGCATGACATCCCTTCCTTTAAGTTTTCTCCGATTACAGCTCGTTTCCTAGAAAAGCAAATCGAGGAAATCGATCCCTCAGTGGCAGCAGGGGTTTACCGGATTATCTAGTAAACTTATTAAAATAGCATGTCCCACTGTTTACCAGGGTCCTTATGGAAAGCAGTTCTGTAACTGATCAGGCTACCCTGTATAAATAAGACAGCAAATAAACAAGCTGTTTTATGAAAAAGCTGTACGTGTGTTGCTATAACGCTACTGGCATAAACAAACTAATGTATAGAAGCAACTGGGAAAGAGGTTAAAGTAATAATAATTTACACACTTTCCCTTTTTCTTAAAAAAAAAGAGATGGGAATATACTTTCATTAGTATCATTATTATATGGAAAAAACAGGATGTCCTTGCTTACATGTGTTGATTCATTGCCAAAAAACTTGCAAAATAAACAATTAAAATTAAAAAAATTACTAATCTATGAAAATAAGTAAATAGTGTACTATATCTGGAAAATGCAAATTTTGTTTTATAAATACAGTCAAAAGCCATTAAAAACATTGACTACCTGTACGATCACTACTATCTTGGCTGTATGTTACATCTCTACATTTTACAGCCAACGGCAATTTTACATTTCAACTCATTTACAATAGAACTAAAGAGATTTCAGTTACACATCACATCCAAAGTTGATGTACATGACGGAAATATTTACTTGAAATTGAAAGTGATAAGCTTTATACAAATAGCGTTCAATTCATGCAGATTCCCAAGTATGATGAGAGAATATTAACAGCTTTTTGTTTCTTTTGTGTTCCTTCCTTCTGTAGAACATTATTCAAAATGTCTTAGAGATCCAAGAGACAATAGCAAATGGAGAATCAGGTGAGTCTGTAATTTTCTGAGTACCATTTGCTGCATGTAAAGCAAAAATGCAAAGAATCTGTATAGCTGATGATGCTTTCTGTATACATGTATTTCCTTACAGTCATGTCTAAACTGAAGATCATACAAAAGTCAAAGTGTTAAAAGGGATACAATGCCTCGGAGGTTGCCATATTGGGCTCCAAATTAAAAAATCATTCAAAGTAGAAAGATCATTCAAAAGTAGAATATAATAACATACACAAACATAAGTTTTGAGGTATTGCATGGTGGAATATCGATATCGTTTCGGTTTGCGGTAACACCATGTGTTTATCTCAACTAACGAGAGGTACAATGAATGGGTTCTGAAAAGAACCTTATCACACAACTCGTATCTCAACCTTTAAGTGAAAAGGGTTCAAGGGAGAACCAATTTCGGGCAACTCGTTTTCTCTACTGTCGATAAGTGAGAAATATGGTTCAGGGGAGAACCATGGGGACTTCACGGGTTAATGGTTCAGGGAGAACCATGGGGACTTCTCGGGTTCTCAACGTTTCGATTAGCCTGATCTCATCTTCGTCAGGAGAATGAGGAGGTTTGCCGATGCAGCGTCTTAAGTAGTATTTGCTGGGATTGTGTGTAGAATGGGGAGCCTTCCGATTGGTGCCACTGTTGTGTGATGTGTTGTGATTGGTTGCCACTACACCGTGGTATTGTTCTGCTGTGTGCGAGTTGCCTGCTCGCTGAGGATAGGAGTGTTAGTTGACTGTGGGGTGTGAGTGTTGGTGGATGGTAGGATTGAATGCCAAATGTTGCTGATGAAAAAGCCGATGTCCTGGGGGACAGTATCATGTTTATGAATCTCAATAGCCTCTCTAATACGACGGGTGTACCAATGCTTCCCCGGGGCTATGATCTCTGCATTCTGCCAGTCAATAATGTGGTCCAAATTGGTGGAGTGTTTGATGATCGCAGATTTGTCACATTCCCTTCTGCGGCCGTGGGCTCAAGGAACACAAGGCCCACGGCCGCAGAGGCGGGTAGCACACCCTGGCCTCGCTCACTGCGAGCCGGTCACTGACAGATATTTCCACTGGATCCTTGCCTTGCTGAGTGCGTGTATACACGTCATCCGACGCGAACTGGTTAAGATTATTTAAAGACCAACTAAAACGCCAATTTTTTTTTTTACTTTTTGGACTTATCTGATAGTTAATTCCTCCCCAAAACTAATGTAACAAGTTTCATGATTCTGAAAAATAGAATATAATGTTTTTGAGCCTTTTCCTTTTGAGCCACTTTGACTCGATTCAGAAAAGGCCGAGGTCAACTGCGTGCCGTATCGCGCGAGTATTGACGTATACGTGTAGAAACATATGACGTCCCTGTATTATACCGACAATGTTTTATATAGAGTCTGTACATGCATAGTGTTTGGCTGTAGCATCAACCGACTCTACACGTGTACGTCACGGGGTCACGTACATACATTTAACATACATAATGAGCTTTCGCGAAACAGGATAAATGGTTCAGAATAACAACCCTTTTTTTTATATCCATCAGTTAAAAGAGTATCTAAACTGTCGGGAAAAGTCCAAAAAGTCAAGAAAAAAAATTTGCGTTTTAGTTGCTCTTTAAGATTTTATTGTTACCCCGCCCTCACACACACACCCAAGTGTGTAAACACCGGCAATCGCGGACCTCCTATTGTCCCTCTTTTGTTTATACTCTATAACTTTTTCGGAAGGCCTCCCATTGGTTTTGTACACGATTTTCAATCGTGGACCTTGACACAATCGCGGACCCTATTGTCCTCTTTGTTAAAAGTCCACGGTCTGAATAGCTATACAAACGCAAGCACGCTATTCAAAAATCCCTATTCCAGCTGACACATTCATAAATCATAAATCAGCATCATTTTCAAACCTTTTGCTCAAATTTGTGGTTATTTATGGCTTTTCTTATTACTTTTTTTTTACACTCTGTGACATACTTGTGAATTTCCATATGGACAACACACTGCCAATTTACCATCAGGAGTATATGTCATGGGACCAAAATATTTTATGTCTGTAGATTGAATGTATTTACCTTCTGCATTGAAATGGTGGAGTTTATTATATCTATTCTCAGATGAATTTATGTAGATATCACCGCCTTTGTTACAACAAACCCCCCATGGATTGAAATCTGTGTCAACTGTGAAAATGTTGTTACCCATGAAATCAATACACAGGAGCTTCTTTTTGTCACAGTTGCTGTATATGAGCTGCTTGTTGTTGGTGGTCAAGTTTCTATCAATCATTGGAGCAGGTATTGTTCTGATGAGGGATCCGTCTGGGTTGTGTAGAGATATCAGTTCTTTGTCTGTATAACCCACTGCTATGAGATTGCTGTCATCCACTGCAAGGCATGTTGGTGTGCCGTCAGTGTCTGCCTCTTTACCTGGTGCAAAGTGATGATGGAGCTGACAGTCTTCATTTAAGATCTTGACTGCAGACCGAGTAAGGATAATGTGCTGGTCATCCCTATTTATTGCAAGAGCAATGGGATATGTGTTGCTGTCAGAGTCTTCACTTTCCAGTTTACAAATACTGTTTACTTGCATGACTTGACCATTAGGATTTAGTCTGGTCAGTTTCTGTTTGGATCTGTGTAAAACCACCACATCACCGGTGGAAAGTGATGCAATGTCATCTCCACAGATAGGTGTATCACTCAGTAAATCCCACTTTTCTTTGAGTAGGATTGTTCCAACTTGAACATCAGTGTGAGTCTCCTTGAAACCAATAAATGAGATATCATGAGTTAATACATCTGTTTGTTCTTCAGGCTTTACTAGGTGAACATCTTTGTAGTCATGCAGGTGGTCTTGCTTAAATGTCAAGACACCAAGGAGGTTTTCCTCGGTCATCTTAATCTGAGCCATTTTGACTGTTTGTTCTGCTACTCTCATTTCTGCAAGAATCTTAGCTTTTTGCTTGTAAGTTACCTGGGCAGTTTGTTTCAGTTGGCTTTCCTCTTCCCTGATTTGCTCGATTTTCTTCTCTGCAGTTCTGGAGATATGGCTGTAAGTTTCAACAAGCATGTTGTTTAGTCTGTTGTGTAATGATTCCCAGTTTCCATTGTAATGTTTTGTTTGTGAAATTCTTTGTCTGGCTTCTTTTAAGGTAAGATTAAATGCTGTGCTGAAAATCACAAAGCTGTGATTGGGCTCTTTGTGACTTAAAGTTGCACACAGTTTGCAGATGAGCTGCTCACATGTGTTGCAGTAGAAGCACAGTTTCTGATTTGGATGGATGCCACATCTTGACTTGTTTTTCGTGGACGCAGCAAGGGCAGACTTTCCTTCTTGCAATTCGGCCAAAGCTGTAATTTTGTGAGTTTTCATTCCATTGAAACGGTGGTGTGCATTCTGGCATTCCTGACAGAGAAACTGTTCACAATCGATACATCGTGAAATTGCCTCATATTCTTCATCACATGCCTGACATATGATGACCTGTGACCCTTCACCTTTCAAGAGCTGTTCCTGCTTTGTTACTTCCTCCACCAGGGAAATCAGAGTGTAGTTGTTGTTCAACTTGGCCACTCTACCTTCTGGCATGATAGTTTCTCTCTGACACAGAGGGCATGTTATCTTGTTACTGTCTGGGTTTTGTCTCATCTTCAGTTCTTGGAGGCATCTGAGACAGAAACTGTGTGAGCAGTCTAGCATCTTGGGCTCTTGGTAAAGGGTGTGGCAGATTGAGCATTCCAGATGACCTTGGATGATTGAACCCAGAACTGATGCTGTGGTTGCAGAAGCTGCCATTTTGTATTTCTTCACCTGTAGATAGTTATGGGAAATAAAAGGAAGCAACTCGCAATTGTCCACTAAGTTTATTCGGTATGAGTTAAACCATAGCACAACCACAACTTATTTTTTATAAAGATTTCACCGAGCAATGTAGTAAAAGAAAAATTACGCCCGAGCTTCTGTAATTTATTTTTAGATGTAAAAGGATAAAATCTGCAGGTGTTCATGTACTTCTAGTGGAAATTACCAAACTATTGCTCTGACCACTCCAAGACAAAGTTGACATACTACTACCCTTTACTGCAGTCTGAGCCTATGTTATTTTATTCAATTTGACTTGACTCGACTCGACTCGACTCGACTCGACTCGACTCGACTCGACTCGACTCGACTCGACTCGACTCGACTCGACTCGACTCGACTCGACTCGACTCGACTCGACTCGACTCGACTCGACTCGACTCGACTCGACTCGACTCCACTCCATCACGGATAACACCAAAAAATCTAAAGACTTATTTTCATTGTGGTACATAAAATACAGATTGATAGTACAATGAAAATCAGACCAAGAAACATGTACACTACTTACACCAGGGAATTCCCCTGGTGTATGTGAATTGTTGCCAGATACACAACATAAATCAGTTGGAACTGTCGTAATGTCTATATTCATCAGAATGTTGAACTGAGTGGTGTGTCTAAATGAATAAGAGTTGCCTTTCTAATCATATGCACATGAAAAACAAAAAAATATGAAACAAAACATTCACTTTAGATTCATTTAATGAAACTGGTCGCATACTACTTATGCCAAACACCAAATTATACACTTATAATTTGGTACTTGCATGGTGCCCACACTTGTACAGTCACATGCCACACCCTAGATTCATTTTGGTTAGAAATGGCCCCTAGATAAGCTTCAGCTGCAGTATATGTAACAAGTCTTGAAGAACAACTTACCTTACTCTGTAAAATTCTCACCGACACCACAGTGCAAAAGAACATCTAATTTGTGCTTTGCAATGAAGACATTTGTTTGTGGTATTACTGAACATGACAAACGTACATACACATGTAGTTACAGCAGTGGTGTATTTCCTGCTCATATGTTTGTCAGTTTCTAGAGCAACTGCAAGATCAACCTGTTGTGTTAATGTTATGTAAATTTGGACCATTGTGAGTAGCTTTTTTTTATAGCCTTGGCATTTGCCCTGAATTTGGCATAAAGCATTCATAGCATATGAAGAATTGTTTTTTTTCATGAAAGCATTGTTGCATGAATACAGACCTTTAGGAAAGTTGGTTTGTTTGTTAGTTTCATCACTGAAAAGTTTAGTGTTTCAGTTTGTGCAATTGTCAAAGGGTCTGAGTAAATAACTTATATATTTGACTTGAATTTGCAATGTGCACCTGCATATTATCCCAGTTGACATCATTTTCAACCTTTTTGTGTATCCATCTGAGGGTGTTTCATGACCATTTTAGAACTTGGTGGATTTTATGCTGATGTGAATTTTCATGTACAAAGCACTGATGTCAGCTTTGGCAATAAAGCCTGAATGTCATTGTTAGTTTCTGTAAACAAGTTTTTCTAAGGTTAGTTCTCTGAATTGTTTGTGTGTGACTGTATGTGTGGGGGTGTGGTTTTTGTTTTGTTTTGTTTTCTTTTTGTTAAAATTTGTAAATTTAGCTGGCACTCCAGGTTTGGGCACTTTCTAATTAATAATCTCATGTAAATATTTCATTTTTACGACAATAGAGACAATACATATACAAAGCAAGGGCGGCAGTGCCACCCCAATACGCTTTAAGCAGTTTTAAGCAGTAACATTTGAGTTTCTTTTTTTTTCCACATTCTGTCTTTGGTTGGGTGACAAACATTAAAAAAAAAGAAACCTTTAGCATTCAGGGTATGCTTTACAGCGGGCCCCGGCTCCACTCCATTAGACGCTCTGCTCGCTGCGCTCCCTCCGCTTCGGGTCACTATTTATTTGCAGGCGCGGATCGGGGGGGGGGGGGGGTGCGGCGGTGGCATGTTCCCCCCCCAGTAAATTGAGTTTAAAAAACCGGGGGGAAAAAAGAGGGGGAGGGAGCGCAACCTCCTTAAAAAAAATACCGGCAGCGATATTAAACATCTGCTGTGTCACATTTTGGCATACCCAATAACTATAACCTGTACTCTGAGACGGTGCACTGTGCGTGACCTGTTCCATTCCACGAGGCGAAGCCGAGTGGAATGGGACATTCTATCTGTCACCGAATGAAATTATTCTTATCATTGCACGAATGTGAAACATTCATTATTTGTTTTATACAACGCCTGAATAAATCCGACAGATTGCATGCATGGATTTCTTGGTGTAACGTTACAACGTGCTGTTTACCTTCTCAGTCCCGCAGAAAACCGCGACAAATTTGTTTTGAGTTCCGAATCAGTTAAAGCTTTAATTGTTGTTCCTGCGTGTCTTGCAAATTCATCTAATCGTTTCACTGCATATTTGATTTGTCTCTTTGGATTTGGAGTGTCAGCATCGCCTACGAGTTCCAATATTTCGTCGTCTGTTAGGAGAACAAACCACGGCAGTTCGGGAAACTCGGCCGCCATGTTGTGTGAATGACAGCCCTGTTGTAGCGCCACACCATAGTGACCGTGAAATTAGGGAAGTTCGTTTGGTTCTATCAATGCGCGCGCACCGTTTGAGAGAACCATGTGATAGAACGTTTTGGGCAGTGCGGGTTCGCGTCGTGTGATGGGTCGAATAATTCAATGCACGTGATCGACGATCCACCAATCGGATGGCTGGGATTTATTCAGGTGTTGTATAATATGCTATAGTGTCTTTAAATTCCAGTGCCCACTTTCATGGAATCTGTAATGCTAAATCTCTGCACTTTCTGTGTTAACTGAACTAACAAAGATATTCTGTGGTAACCAGTAAGCAAAATATTCTCAGTTATAGGATGTACACATGCGCACAAGTCAAAATTCCTTGCTAAGCCATGAAATACACTGACTGTATTCCTTGCTTATTGTATGTAGAGCCATTAGGTTGGGCATTTGTGTAAGTTCAGTAACCCTAACAATCCCAAATTCTCTAATATTAATATGATTTTGCAAGCACCCTAAGGGGTTACATTACCAAAGAAACACTTATAA
Organism: Hippasteria phrygiana; assembly: GCA_037893225.1. Classification (NCBI taxonomy): domain Eukaryota; kingdom Metazoa; phylum Echinodermata; class Asteroidea; order Valvatida; family Goniasteridae; genus Hippasteria; species Hippasteria phrygiana. The sequence goes on from JAZGUH010000125.1 coordinate 406,706, forward strand.
TCTGAAAAATAACTAATCTAAAAATAAGTACATTGTACATGTATGTAATTGGTATACTATAATCTGTAAAATCCAAATTTTAAAAATACATAATATGCCAATCAAAAACACATCTGACTACCTGTACAATCACTATAATCTTTTTTTACAGCGAGCATTAGAAAAAGAGATCTCAGATATACATCACGTCCAAAGTTTATGTATTTGACAGAAATAATTACCGTAATTTTCGGAATATAGGCCGCGCGGAGTATAAGCTGCAGCACGCAAAAATCTGCAAATTAAGATTTAAGGTTGGCGTATTAGCCACACCGGCATATAAGCCGCACCGCGGCACATGACGACGTCCAACCACAAAAGTCATCGTGCTGCATGCTGAAGCGCTAGTATGTATATGGTTACACTAATCTGAGCTCAACAGTCAATAAACAACAACATAGATTACATAACGATAAAACAGACAAAAAACAAACAGACGCACCACAGGATTTGTGAGGTGTGAATGGTACTTATGGTACATTTGCAAGTCTATTCGGTCCCTCTGGACTGGTTTCCTTTATTTCCAACACGTGAGTAGAGCGAACGTAAATGGCAACCAACGAAAACATGACTGCCTGCCCCGGAGGAGCGTGGCCCAGACTGAGACGCGGCTTCTGTGACTGATTTTATTCTTCAAATGTTGCCGTATATTAAGCCGCCCAGAGTATAAGCCACAGGGACATTTTTCAGCGTGAGAATCAATGTATATTCTGAAAATTACGCTACTTTAGATTGAAAGTGGTAAACTTTATACAACCGCTTTTTCATGCAGATTGCCAAGTAAAATTGGGTGTGATCCCTGGCTATACGGCATTCTGGGTTTATGACTTCTGACTAGTGCCCACCCGAACAAAGATACTGACATTTTGGGAGACCGCCAACATAGGGCAAGATAGCTCAGTTGGTAGAGCGCTGGTACGGTATTCCGGAGGTCGCAGGTTTGAATCCAGCTCCTGCCAGTTTCTTTGTTCACTTTGACAAGTATACTATTAACAGACTTGTTGACTCGAGTCAGTAACTTAGACTTGAGTCGCAATTGTTTTGACTTGCGACTTGACTTGGCTTGCCAAAAAAATGACTTAAAACTTGACTTGACTTAACAAATTTGACTTTCCAACATTAATCAGTTTCTAAAAAAAGGAACTAATGTATAGAAGCAACTGGAAATTAAGAGGTTGAAGTAATAATAATTTACACACTTTGCATTTTTCTTTAAAAAAAAGAGAGATGGGAATACACTTTTATTAGTATCATTATTACAGTACCTGTGATAAAAAATAGCAGGATGTGAACGTGTATTTTAAGATACATTCATAAATACCTAAGACAGTTTACCCGTTCCTATTGGTCGAGAGCCCAAACACCAACTGGTTTTAAACACTTTGATGGTGTCACATGAAATTTTGAGTCCTACAAAATCTGGTCCATTTTATTGGTTGCAATGGACACTTGAGTGACCAGTCACTCTCCTTTATAATGCAAGTGCAATACTGCTGATGCGTCCGTATTTAGAGTCCATAATTTCACACTACACCGGCACTGCTGCATTCTGCACCACCTGGCGAGCGCGTCAATTTCCATATAAGGAAATGTTTAGCGCTACTCGCACGTGGCACGAACCATTTAATAGCTAAAGGGGTGTTTTACAAACTAAGGTAAAACAAATTGAACAAAATCATTGGAAATTTATAATTTTCGGAGGTTTTTGCTTAATAATACAAAAAGGTATTTTATGAATGGGAATAAATATGTGCTGGGCCGATTTTAAACGTACGTTAAAAACCACCTAGGGGCCTGGGCACTTGATAATGACCCGAGAATTGACTTGCTTGTAAGCAGTTTGAGTGTGGTAAATATTTAATGACTTCTTTTAAAAAGTAGTAATGACTTGACTTTGACTTGAAACAAAAAACGACTTGGGACTTGGTTACAACTTGGTTACAACTGTGAATATTATAGTAACAGCTTTTTGTTTCTTTTGTGTTTCTTCCTTCCGTAGAACATTATTTAAAACGTCTTAGAGATCCAAGAAACAAAGGCAAATAGAGAATCAGGTGAGTCTGTAATTTTCTGAGCACCATTTGCTGCATGTAAAGCAAAAATGCAAAGAATCTGTATAGCTGATTTTTTCTGTATGTATTTCCATACAGGGACATGTTTCCTTGGAGGCCGCCCAATTAGGCTACAAAAAGTATTCATCCTAAAATTACTTTGGGTGGAAAGCTCATTCAAATGTAGAATATAGTAACATACACAACCATCCCTTGAAAATGCACGGTTTGTCTGAAAATCATCCCCAAAATGATTTTCGTCATTAATATTGACACAAGATGTACATTTTCACAAGATCCTGTGCATTATCATATGCTTTTAAATCATACAATTTCGAAATGAATGCTTTTTATAGCCCAATTGGGCACCTCCCATGCATTGTGTCCCATTAAGGACCGCTGTTTAAGACTATTTGAGATTTTAACATTACCCCCGCCCTCACACACACAAGCATGCTATTCAGAAATTCATATTCCAGCTGACACATTCATAAATCGGCATCACTTTCAAGCCTTTTGCTTAATTTTTTTGTCATTTACGGCTTTTCTTTTTTTACACTCTGAGATATACATGTACATTTGTATTTGAAAAACACATTGCCAATTTGCCATCAGTAGTGTACGTCATGGAACCATAACGTTTTATGTCTGTAGATTGAATGTATTTACCTTCTGCATTGAAGTGATTGAGCTTTGTATCCAATGAATTTATGTAGATATCACCACTTTTGTCACAACAAACCCCCAATGGATTGAAATGTGTGTCAACTGTGAAAATGTTGTTACCCATGAAATCAATACACAGGAGCTTCTTTTTGTCAAGGTTGGTGTATATGAGCCGCTTGTTGTTGGTGGTCAAGTAACTATCAATCATTGGAGCAGGTATTGTTCTGATGAGGGATCCGTCTGGGTTGTGTAGAGATATCAATTCTTTGTCTTCATAACCCACTGCTATGAGATTGCTGTCATCCACTGCAAGGCATGTTGGTGTGCCATCAGTGTCTGCCTCTTTACCTAGTGCAAAGTGATGGTTGAGCTGACAGTCTTCATTTAAGATCTTGACTGCAGACTCAGTAAGGATAATGTGCTGGTCATCCTTATTTATTGCAAGAGCAATGGGATATGTGTTGCTGTCAGAGTCTTTACTTTCCAATTTACAAATACTGTTTACTTGCATGACTTGACCATTAGGTTTTAGTCTGGTCAGTTTCTGTTGGAATCTGTTTAAAACCACCACATCACCGGTGGAAAGTGATGCAATGTCTTGTCCAGAGATATGTGTATCACTCAGCAAATCCCACTTTTCTTTGAGTAGGATTGTTCCAACTTGAACATCAGTGTGAGTCTCCTTGAAACCAATAAACGAGATGTCATGAGTTAGTACATCCGTTTGTTCTTTAGGTTTTACTAGGTGAACATCTTTGTAGTCATGCATGTGGTCTTGCTTAAACATCAAGGCATCAAGGAGGTTTTCCTCGGTCATCTTAATCTGAGCCATTTTGACTGTTTGTTCTGCTACTATCATTTCTGCAAGAATCTTAGCTTTTTGCTTGTACGTTACCTGGGCAGTTTGTTTCAGGTGGCTTTCCTCTTGTCTGATTTGCTTGATTTTCTTCTCTGCAGTTCTGGAGATATGGCTGTAAGTTTCAACAAGCATGTTGTTTAGTCTGTTGTGTAATGATTCCCAGTTTTCATTGTAATGTTTTGTTTGTGAAATTCTTTGTCTGGCGTCTTGTAATGTAAGATCAAATGCTGTGCTGAAATTCACAAAGTGGTGCCTGGGCTCTTTGTGACTTAAAGCTGCACACAGTTTACAGATGAGCTGCTCACATGTGTTGCAGTAGAAGCACAGTTTCTGATTTGGATGGATGCCACATCTTGACTTGTTTTTCTTGGACGCAGTAAAGGCAAACTTTCCTTCTTGCAATTCGGCCAAAGCTGTAATTTTGTGAGTTTTCATTCCATTGAAACGGTGATGTGCATTCTGGCATTCCCGACAGAGAAACTGTTCACAATCGATACATCGTGAAATTGCCTCATATTCTTCATCACATGCCTGACATATGATGACCTCTGTCCCTTCACCTTTCAAGAGCTGTTCCTGCTTTGTTACTTCCTCCACCAGGGAAATCAGAGTGTAGTTGTTGTTCAACTTGGCCACTCTACCTTCTGGCATGATAGTTTCTTTCTGACACAGAGGGCATGTTATCTTGTTACTGTCTGGGTTTTGTCTCGTCTTCAGTTCTTGGAGGCATCTGAGACAGAAACTGTGTGAGCAGTCCAGCATCTTGGGCTCTTGGAAAAGGGTGTGGCAGATTGCGCATTCCAGATGACCTTGGATTGAACCCAGAACTGATGCTATGGTTGCAGAAGCTGCCATTTTGGATTTCTTCACCTGTAGGTAGTGATGAGAGATAAGAGGAGGCTAATCGCAATTGTGAACTACATGTAAGTTTGTTCAGTATGAGTAATCCTAGCACAACCATAAAGTAGGGTCTGTCAATATCAGAATTGTCAATAATCAATATATCGGAGATCCAACATCGATTATATTCGAATTTATCGATTATACCCACGTACAAGTTAAAGACTAAAGACGGCGCCTGATTTACTGGTTTAGGGATTAATCCACCGCAGTTGTATAGCTTGTCCAAAAAATATCAATGTGCCGGTCCCCAACCAGAACATAACTATAGATACTAGATCCATGTTGGGTACGAGGCATGTTTTTCACAATGTCAATTTAAAGGCAGGTTCATACCGAACTCGAATTTGTGACGTTAGGGCAAGTTTTCATGCTTCAAATTCTCAAAAGTTGAACACATTTCGATAAGTGGGATAGGGGCTTATAAGCACAATTTGTGAAGAATTTGGTAACGATCAACTGCATGTGTATGCAATGGTACAGCATTGAAGCGTTTCTTATGCATGCCAATCATCTAGTAACCACGCCCTTGTTTCAACGATACATGCATGATGCATATCCCAAAGTTAACACGTGGAACATCAAGTCTAGTCTGCATCTGGGCCGCGCTGGGAGCTGGAGAGACATGTACAGTACACTGATCATGGATTGCATTTATCAAGCTAAAAAAATATTACACACAGGATTCGCTCAAAACAGTAAATTTTTACGGCCTTGTCACTACAAGACAACGGAACTTATTCAAACCTAAAGTAAATCCCCTCTTCGTATCACATACTCAAGTTTTAAATTAAACCAGCCAGTCACAGCTCAAACATTTTATTTTTAACAAATCTCAGCAATTCGAGTTAGAGCCTCCCGAACATCTGTTGAGGCGGTTTCTTTTGATGTTTGTTTGACACTGATATAGGTGAGATAAGCTGGAACTCACAGAGAACAAAGCGCACGAAACTTCGCCGTTTGGCACGTCGCGATATACCGATATTATTTTTTTGGTTCCCAGTCACAAGCATAATTTGCTGCCGAGTTGTTTTTATCTTACGGCAAATGTTAAAATCAAGTAAGACCACCAATGGGAGGTTTATTTTGACGATCTGACACACTTGCAATACTTTCGGAATCAGTCCTCAATATCGATTTTGCGATATCAGCGATATCGATATCAAAGTAATATTGAATAGTCGAGTAATATCGATACATCGACGGACCCTACCATAAAGAAACTCATTCTTTGTCAAGAATTCACCCAGCAATGTAGTAAAAGTAAGATTATGCTTGATCTAATTTTGTAAACTATTTTGGGTAAAGTTTTATTGATTTTACAGCCTAGATAAAATATGAAGCAACTTCTAACAAATCACAAGGGAAACTGACTAGGTAATTTTAAAAGGATTTTCAAACTGAACAAAGAAAAATGGCGAGATTTGAACCTGTGACTTCAAAAATACCTTTCCAGCGCTCTACCAACTGAGCTATCTTGCCCTATGTTGGTGGTCTTCCAAATTGTCAGTGTCTTTGTTCAGGGATGCACTAGTCAAAAGTCATAAACCCATAATACCATATATGGCTAGGGATCATGCCCAACTTTACGATACAATCCGAGATCATTCAAAGAAACATAGGGAAAGATAGCTCAGTCGGTAGAGCACCAGTACAATATACTCCAGGTCGCAGGTTCAAATCCCACTCCTGCCAGTTTTCTTTGTTCACTTTGAAAATCAAATCAAATTCTGATTTGTTAGAGAGGTTCTGTGTTGTGTTAAGCCTCGTCTGCACTGGCCTTTTTTTGGTAAAACCTACTGAGACAATGGGTACTTTTCCCATTTCAAGTCCAGTGTGGACAGCCTAGGACGTTTTCCTCTCAGATACTTTTCCTAAGTCCAGTGGTTACTTGTACTGGGCAACTGCTGCCCAGGAAAACTGACCAGGTAACTTTTCCCGAGACGATAAGTCCAGTGCGGACAGTGCGAGTCGGTAAAAGCGGCTCAGGAAAGCGTACATCTGGCCTGAGCGCGAGGTCATGCTTCACACTCACAGGGAAACCATGCATGCGCTTTGCATTGTTTCACCACGGTGCGGTGCATATGTGGCAAAATTCCAAATTCTAGTGCATTGTTCCTCTTTTGGTCGTAATCATTGCAGATATTATTATTGATAAAGTCGGAAGTTTGATTGGTGCTAAAGATTGTAGGCCTGCGTGTACACATTGGCCAGAAAAATGAAAAGGCACGCGTGATTTGGGTCAATCGCATCAATGTAGAAAGGTCACGCAAAGCGCCCTCATGAGTCATTATATTGACAGCTCGGTTACTTCTACCACGGTCTCGGTAAAATTTTCCCGTGTCGAAAGTCAAAGTGCGGACAGTGGTCACATTTGACCATTTATTTTACCATCGTCTCGGTAAAACCTTCAACAACAAAAAGTCTAGTGCGGACATGGCTTTAGTGTATCATTTTAGATGTAAAATCAGCAGGTGCACTTCTCGTGGAAATTACCAAACTTCCTGTGACCACTCCAAGCTCAAAGTTCCCATACTGATGCCCACTGGAGTCTGAGCCTACGTGATTTGATCTGATTTGATTCAATTCCCTTCCATTCCATTTGGTAAACTTGATTAAAAGCACACAAAAAATCATGCCGAGGATAATACCAAAAAGTTAAAACTTTGTTCCATTGTGGTCCTCATAATACATACAAAACCAGAATGACATTTGCATGAAAATCACAAACAAATGCACAATAATAATTGCTCAATAATAATTGCTAACAAAAAATGTAATGTCCTAATTTCATTGTTGAAAATAATACTGATATTACCATGTCAAATTATTTTACTAAATAATGTTTTTGGACACATTTTGGTGAACTTCTTCCCTCAGCCAGACTCGGATCTTCCCCTGGTGTATGTACTTTTGAGTTCCAAATCTTACACAACATAAAAAAGTTGGTAGAGTGCCGGTATGGTAACCCGGAGGTTGCAGGTTTGAATCCCGCTCCTGCCAGTTTCTTTGTTCACTTTGATAACATAAATCAATTGGAACTGCCGTATCCACGTGTTGGCAATTTTCGTGCACCAAAGCTCCACGACGAAATTTCACTCAAAAATACTTCTATTCTCCTAGTGTTGCTACCTGCCAGAAAATACACTTCCAAGGCAGCCAAGTATCACACACTGTGCACAACGAACCAGTCATCCTCAAACGCACTGCCTGTGTGGTGCCGAAATCGATGTAGCCCATATTCGCGCATAGCGCAAGGGTCATTGCGTCACATTCTCTAAGAGCTGCGTGGAACCATATTTAGTTGCTAATTAAATTACATGGACGTACTTCACACATGGTCAGAAAGGTGGTGCGCGAATATTGCCTACGCGTGAATATAGCTGTAGGCATGATATGTCTCTATTCGTCAATGTTAAATTGAGTGGTGTGTCTAAATTAAGAGTTGCTTTTCCAATCGTATGCACATTAAAAACAAATAAGTGAAACAAGTTTCCTTTAAGCTCATTTTACAGAACTGGTTCAAGGGTGGCGGAACAGGGGTGGCAGGGGTAGCAGTTGCCACCCCAAAATAAACATTTTGAGTTTCTTTTGTTTCTACATTCTGTCTTTGGTTAGGTGAAAAAACATGAAAAAAAGAAACTTTTTTTTGGCGTAGCATTCCAGGCACGCGTATACAGCGGGCCCTGGCCCCACGCCGTTAGACTATTTATTTGCCACCCCAATACAAATCGGCTTCCGCTGCCCTTGTGGTTGCAAGTAATTGATACTATGCCAGACACTTGTTAGTTATAAAACAGTTCCTGGCTAATTTGGTGCCTGTATGGTGCACACACCTGTACAGTCACATGCCACACACCTGACCCTGCCCTGGATTCATTTTGGTTAGAAAATGGCTCCGATCCTAGATAAATATTCTCTGCAGTATATGTGACAAGGCTTCAGGAACAACTCACCTTACTCTGTATAAACAAGTATCGCTGACACAGTGAAACAAAGAACGTCTACTTTGTGCTTTGCAAAGCAGAAAATTATGCTGATTGTGTTTATGGTATGCTGCACATGAAGAATGTACATGTAGTTGCAGCTAGCATTGTTGGGTGGGTGCAGGTCAGTGGTGTACCTGCTGTGATGTGTCATTTGCACAGCGCCCTCGCTTGACAGTTAAGCTTTCAAATCACTCATTCACCCCATATATAATTAGGCCCATGTACAGCAGGTATGGGCATTCTATATGCCGTCTTATTGTGTAATTTGCAAATTTTCAACCATCTTACAAACAGTACAGTGTTTACCATGAAGTGCGAGGTTGCATGGTTCGGATGGAATCCTCCATCTTGTTCTTGGAGAGCTGTCTGATAGAGACGTACTTGACAAGAAATAAGAAGTTTTAATAATTAAGTTGTTTTATTAGTATCACTGCTTTTCATACATGTTAATGATTTAATTCTTTCATAATGACCAATGCTTTAGTTTTATCTAATCTTCTGCAAATTAAATTAAGTTCTAGTTAATGACCTCCATCAGTATCACCGATTCCACGGAGCAAAGAACGTCTGATTTGTGCTTTGCAATGAAAAAATGATGCCAATTGAGTTTGTATATGCTGAAAATGAAGAATGTATGTAGTTTCAGCATTGTTGGGTTGTGTATTTCTTGCTTTTATATGTTTGTCAGTTCCTAGAGCAAATGCTAGATCAACCGGTTGTGTTAATGTCATGTAAATTTGGACCATTGTGGGTAGCTTTTTTATAGCCTTGACGTTTGCCCTGAAGTTGGCATGGAGCAGTCGAACAAAGCATAACATTTTTTTTTTTTTTTTTTTTCGGAGTGCATTCTTGCAGACCTTTGGGAAAGTTAGTTTGTTTCATCAATGAGAAGTTTAGTGTGGCAGTCTTTGCAAAGTTAAAAGGTCTCAAAGAACTTTTATTTGACTTGAATTTGTAATATGCACCTCCTTATTCCATTTGCCATCACTTTCAACCTATTTTATATATCCATCTGAGGGTGTATCGTGACCGTTTTAGAACTGAAATGGATTTTATGCTGATGTGAATTTTCATGTACAAAGCACTGATGTCAGCTTTGGAAATAAAGCCTCAGTGTCATTTTTGTTTGTGTATTTTCTTTTTTTAGCTGGCACTCCAGGTTTGGGCAGTTCCTCAATGATAATCTCATGTAAATATTTCATTTTTACTGCAATAGAGACAACACATATACAAATTAGGATTGCAGATAGCAACAGATATACTGTTTGTGCTCTTTTAGAGTTTCACCCCGAAAAATTACTTTGTTTTTTATGCTGATATTATTCTAGCAATACAAAAGCTATTTTTTTAATGAGACATCAAAACAAACGAACAAAAAACCACCATGCTTACTTATTGAATAATTATGTACAAAAGTATTTGTAGCCTGACCGTAATTCGGCGTATCTTTGTGTGCATTAGATTTGCAAAAGCAACCAAGAATAAAAGCCTTGCTTGGAGGGTTGCAGTCAACAAAAATTGTACAAGTTGGTTTGTTTTAATAAAACATCGTCAAACAAACCACAATAAAACATGTAAGAAGAAAACAAAATAGAAGGAAAAAATAATCAGTTTGTTGAGCAGTGTATCTCTAATATGAGTGATGAGATGTAGACCTGGTGTTTCATAGCAGGTATTTTGATCTGTTATAGACAAATTTCACACTTTCGGATTGAAAGTGAGGCTGTGAGTGCTAAACAAACACAATCACTTATTTGAATGCCTTAATTGTTACCAAACATTGACTATTCTAGCGACAGACCCTTTAGGTTGTCTGTACCCAATGGCAATATCAATGATACATTGATCAGCTAGAAGTTGAAGGCACATTTTGTCATTTGTTTGGTTATCAAACTAGTAATGCAAAATTACTGCAAATTTAATTGCTTCCTTTCCTTCACAAGACCACATTATTGTAGTTTCCCATCTCAGCCCAGTCAGAAAACAAAATAATTTCATAAAATAGGATGGTGCACATGATGTAGTTCCTATATATAGTGTGCCTATGAATTGAAGTACCATATTCTCACCAAATCACCTTGAATTTTGTGTAAACTAGTCTCAATTACTGCTGTTTATTTTGTGTGATTTACCTCTCATTTTTCCCCATAGATATATCTGTCATTGTCTGATGACCGTCGCTTGGACAGTTTACAAGGACTGATAGTAAGAAACAATTGACTTCATCAATCTTGTTAGAAAAGAGGAAGTTCTTCTAGTATAAACTTATGGACTGTCAATGAGGTCACTAGGTGCACCCTGAGGGACTGTGAGTGACCAGAAGAGGGTCCTATTCTGGTCACTCACAGGTCCGAGGGTGAACAGAGACTGCACTAGTATTCAAATTATACCAGTCCATATGTGTTTTATAACACATATTTGTCCAAAATATTAAATAAGAAAAGAAACAAAACTTGTCATGGTCATGGTTGTATAATTAAACTGTTTTAATTCAACAATTAACTCATATAAGCAATTCAACAGTTAAAGGAATGCTTTTAGTTTCCCCAGATTCAGTTTTTGAGTTGCTGTTTACTATTCACATCATGTGAGTGTATGCTTAGTGATTATGAATATTAACCACACATCAATGAAGGTTGTAGTTGATTAAAAGTAGTGTACATGGGCAAATTTGGGGGACGGTTAGTATTTTATAGGAAATATCGTTCCACTGACCTGTTCAAAGTTTTGCATTGTTGGATGGCGGAAAAAACGAGAGAAAAACGGCGTTCGTTTTCAACTATCGGGCGGATGATGGCCTTTAGTCAAGGCGCGCATGGCTACCTGGACGCGTGACGCACCCCGAATATGCCAGCATGTCCGGGTATAGCCACGCGTGCCTTGACTAAAGGCTACAGGGCAGTTTTCCAATGATTTCCAGCTGGAAATTTTGTTCTCTTATAGGATTGTCCTCGCCCTTGAGGTCAGCCATTTTTAATTCCCCGCTCCAATGGAATCTGTGGGTAATCAAATTAACTACGCATGCGTAATTCCACCAGTGACTCTGCTCCGCGAGCAGGTGGTGGCTGACCCGAGTGAGCCCCGTGTATGACATCAGAGCTAATCGAACGGCACAGGGCTCCGAGTCGACCCGGGTGAGCTACTCGAATGCACCCTAAACTGAAGATCACACAAAAGTCAGTTTTTTTCCTTGCAGGTCGCCCAATCGGGCTACAAAAAGCATTTGTCCTAAAAAAAATTTCATTGGAAAGATCATTTGAAAGTAGAATACAATAATGTACACATCCATCCCTTGAAAATGCACCTTTTGTCTGAAAATCATTGGCGACATTAATTTTCAGGATGCTAGTTTGGTTGGGAAAAGTCGTATTGTTGGAATTGGCATGGAGGAAGGAATTAGTGTTGCCCTTGGTGCTTTGGTTGTGTACAGGCTGCATGTGTGGATGTCAATGCTTCAGGTTTTTGTTTTGTTTATTTCTCCGTAAATATTACACTTTGTGGTAGAATTTTTTACACTCAGACCTTGGAAATAGGTCAGGCAACTTAACAAAGAGGTTAGATCTGGGGGGATTGCATGGCAATGTGTGCCTTTAAAGTGAAAGTGAAAATATGATAAAGGTTTCAATGTTACATCCTTAAAAATGGTGTAGAGTTCCTGAAAATGATTTGATGAAAATAGAAACCAGGGAATCATTGTCTTTCTTTTTTAACAAGGAAGCCATAAAATTTAATTTTACGGACTGTTTATATATAAGCAGTGGTTTAGACATACACAGTAAGATAATATTTTATAGTTCCTGATAACAAGATATATACATGTACATAACATGTTATTTTCATGAGCAGTGTTTGAAAAGAGGATATATTTTTTTAGGGAGGGGGGGTAGAGTATTATGACATTGGGGGCACCATTAAATTAATGACATACATTGTATCTCAAATATTTACGTACTTACGTATCTTATTCATACACCATGCACTTTGCCAACCAAGGCACAATTTTGCAGAAAAAATCAACTAATGGGGGTGTCACATCCCCATACCCCCCTCAAGAGATGCCCGTGCATGACATATTGAAAGTTCACTAACTTTTTTTTTCTGAAAATTGTGCTTTAAATAAAATGAATAGTTAAAAATTAATTTCCTCACATATACTTTTTTTCAGGGGGGGGGGGGATTTGTCAGTGGTGACGCTTTCTATAGCCTTTACACATACATCCAAACAGGACACATATCAAGCTAATTATGTTAAGGGCACAGAGAAATGTCCCCATAACTCTGTTCCAATTTCAAATTTACCTTACAAATAAAAATGCTCCCACTATGTGGTCGATACCTACCCAGTCGTGTTTTACTGACAAGGCTTTGTCTTCTCTATTCCCTTTTCTCATATAGACTTAAGTTCACATTTGTACATGCAATGACCTTTATCAACATAAGACCTACTCCCTCATTAGAGGACAACAATGATTTCATTGTTGTTTCTTTATTCTTGTGTCCTGAGTAGTAATACAATACATGTACACACCCACCCATACTGTATTCATAAATCGATATTCCAGCTGCCACATTCGTAAATCAGCATCATTTACAAGCCTTTTGCATAAATTTGTGGTCATTTAGGGTTTTTCTTTCTTTCTTCTTACACTCTGTGATATACTTGTAAGTCTTCAGAAAAAATCACTGCCAATTTGCCATCAGGAGTGTATGTCATGGGACCAGAAGATGCTATGCCTGTATATTGAATGTATTTACCTTCTGCATTGAACTGATGTAGCTCATCATCCAATGAATTTATGTAGATATCACCACCTTTGTCACAACAAATCCCCCATGGAATGAAATCTGTGTCAACTGTGAAAATGTTGTTACCCATGAAATCAATACACAGGAGCTTCTTTTTGTCACAGTTGGTGTATATGAGCCGCTTGTTGTTGGTGGTCAAGTGTCTATCAATCATTGGAGCAGGTATTGTTCTGATGAGGGATCCGTCTGGGTTGTGTAGAGATATCAGTTCTTTGTCTGTATAACCCACTGCTATGAGATTGCTGTCATCCACTGCAAGGCATGTTGGTGTGCCATCAGTGTCTGCCTCTTTACCTGGTGCAAAGTGATGATGGAGCTGACAGTCTTCATTTAAGATCTTGACTGCAGACTCAGTAAGGATAATGTGCTGGTCATCCTTATTTATTGCAAGACCAATGGCAGATGTGTTTGTGTCAGGGTCTTCACTTTCCAGTTTACAAATACTGTTTACTTGCATGACTTGACCATTAGGATTAAGTCTGGTCATTTTCTGTTCGTCTATGTCTAAAACCACCACATCACCGGTGGAAAGTGATGCAATGTCATCCGCAGTAAAAGTTATCACACTCAGTAAATCCCACTTTTCTTTGAGTAGAATTGTTCCAACTTGAACATCAGTGTGAGTCTCGTTAAAACCAATAAATGAGATGTCATGAATTGATGGATCTGTTTGTTCTTCAAGCGTTATCATACATGTACATGTAGGTACATCTTTGTGGTCATGCAGATGGTCTTGCTTAAACATCAAGACATCAAGGAGGTTTTCCTCGGTCATCTTAATCTGAGCCATTTTGACTGTTTGTTCTGCTACTATCATTTCTGCAAGAAAATTAGCTTTTTGCTTGTACGTTAAATAGGCAGTTTGTTTCAGTTGGCTTTCCTCTTGTCTGATTTGCTTGATTTTCTTCTCTGCAGTTCTGGAGATATGGCTGTAAGTTTCAACAAGCCTGTTCCTTAGTCTGTTGTGTAATGATTCCCAGTTTTCATTGTAATGTTTTGTTTGTGAAATTCTTTGTCTGGCGTCTTGTAATGTAAGATCAAATGCTGTGCTGAAAATCACAAAGTTGTGATTGGGCTCTTTGTGACTTAAAGCTGCACACAGTTTGCAGATGAGCTGCTCACATGTGTTGCAGTAGAAGCATAGTTTCTGATTTGGATGGATGCCACATCTTGACTTGTTTTTCTTGGACTTAGCAAGGGCAGACTTTCCTTTTTGCAGTTCGGCCAAAGCTGTAATTTTGTGAGTTTTCATCACAGTGAAACGGTTGTGTGCATTCTGGCATTCCTGACAGAAAAACTGTTCACAATCGATACATCGTGAAATTGCCTCATATTCTTCATCACATGCCTGACACATGATGACCTGTGACCCTTCACCTTTCAAGAGCTGTTCCTGCTTTGTTACCTCCTCCACCAGGGAAATCAGAGTGTAGTTGTTGTTCAACTTGGCCACTCTACCTTCTGGCATGGTAGTTTTTCTCTGACACAAAGGGCATGTTATTTTGTTACTGTCTGGGTTTTGTCTCATCTTCAGTTCTTGGAGACATCTGAGACAGAAACTGTGAGAGCAATCCAGCATCTTGGGCTCTTGGTAAAGGGTGTGGCAGATTGAGCATTCCAGATGATCTTGGATTGAACCCAGAACTGATGCTGTGGTTGCAGAAGCTGCCATTTTGGATTTCTTTACCTGTAGATAGTCATGGGAAATAAAAGGAAGCAACTGGCGATTGTTAACTAGTTTGTTCAGCATGAGTAAACCATAGCACAACCATAAAGAAACTTTATAAATATTTCAACCAGCAATGTACATGTAGTATAAACAAAAATTATGCCTGGGCTAATTTTGTAAATTATTACTGGTAAAAAGTCTTATTGATTTTACAACATAGACATATGAAGTGTAATAAAATCAACTTCTATCTTCAAACAAACCATGAGGAAAACTGACTCGGTAATTTTGAATTAATTTTCAAAGTGAACAAAGAAAACTGGCAAGAGCAGGATTCGAACCTGCGACCTCCGGAATACTGTACAAGAACTCTATACCAACTGAGCTATTTTGCCCTATGTTGGCCGTCTGCCAAATTGTCGGTATCTTTGTTCGAGTGAGCACTAGTCAGAATTCATGAACCCATAATGCCATATAGCCAGGGATCACGCCCAACTTTACGATACAAACTGACCGGGAAAGTGACATTGTGGGTATTACTTAAGATTTTTAAACTTATAATTCGTCAAACAAACCACAAGGGAAACTGACCTTAGAAATACTGTACCGGCACTCTGCAAACTGATGGCTATATATCTTGCCCAAATGAAGAGTTGCTTTTCCAAACACATGAAAAACAAATGTGAAAATGGAACTGGTTGCAAATACTTCCTATGCCAGACAGGCAGACACCAAGTGATAAAGTTATAAAACAGTTTCTGGCTAATTTGGTACTTGCATGGTGCCCACACCTGCACAGTCACATGCCACACCCTGGATGTATTTTGGTTAGAAACGGCCCCAAGATAAGTATTATCTGTAATATATGTGACAAGTCTTGAGGAACAACTCACCTTACTCTGTATAAACGAGTATCGCTGACACAGTGAAGCAAAGAACGTCTACTTTATGCTTGCAATGAAGAAAATTATGCCGACTGTCACGGTGGTTGGGGGGCGTATTTCCTCCGTGTGTGTTTGTCAGTTCAAAGAGCAAATATTGTGTTCATATTTTGTAAATTTAGACCATTGTGGGAGGCTTTTTATGGTCTTTATGTTTGCCCTGAATTTGGCATAGAGCTAGCATTAAAAACTTTTATTTGACGTGAATTTGTAATATGCACGTCCTTATCTTATTTGCCATCACATAAATCTATCTGAGGATGTTTCATGACCGTTTTGAAACATTGATTTTATAAGGGCACGTACTATGGCCACTGCTCAAAATTATTACAGTGTACGTCCCACAATTTAAATAAAGACAAGGATACCATTGGGACGTACTGTCCGAGTGAACTAAAAAGATCACCTTTTTTTATTGATTTCTTTTTCAGAATGCCTGGAGTTCAGTTCAGTCCTAGTTTGACAGCTTAACGGAATGTAAGAACCAGGTCAACAGATGACAATACGTTTGGAAGACTGGCTGAACAGCATGCACCTTAATTATTTTACATTTGCTCAGAAATATGGCCTTTTCCTTTTTCCCCAAAACAATTCGACCAACATTTCTACTATGAAGACTGTACATTCGAACACCTTTATAACAAGGTCCTTGGGACTTTACAATTTACCTTGTTATAACAGGTATCTTGTATTATCAGTAATGAAAAACAAAGAAAAACAAAGACTTGGGACCTATTTTTTCCTTGTTATAAGCAGTATGTTGTATTAACAGTGCTCTTATTATCAGGGTTCGACTGTATATAGCCTGGCTGATGGTCCCTTTATTTTTTTCTCCTTTCTAAGGCCGTGTCCTAATTAGTAATTACCAGTACTTGGCTAGGGCTTAAAATTACCATACCATAGACACTACCGAATTAAGTCTGACGTCACGGTAATTGGAACAACAACTGGCTCCAAACAAATGGAGATTTCAACTGTTCCTTTGTTAACAGCCAGTCATGATCATGCAAACACTTTGACACAAAATAACTAAAGTATTCTGGTTCCAAACATTGCATTGACGTCATCCCTTCGGTTAATATATGTAATTTCAAGCCATATAGTCAAGTAATTCGGACATGGCCTTTTTAATACTTCAAAGCGACCAGTAGCAGGTAATGATGTTAGCAGAATTCTCACAGGTTTATGCTAATTAGCCTACACACATATTGCTGAATGGTTTAGCAGCAGCCTAATTGGCAAACATGATTTCTGCTGAATTCTAAAGTGTCCTTAAAACATAAAAAAGGAGAGGGGCACTACTTTTGAGTATTTGAAACCTATGTACATGTAATTGAATTATTTAAAAAGTTGCTTTTTCTGCTCAAGACACAATGGTGATTTTGCCTACTGGTGTTGTAATTTGGGTTGTTAGCTCTGATGGCATTGCAATGCTTAGCATAGTGTACATATATACGTTTGAGGACAAGAGGAGAAAGAAAATACAAAACAAATCTTTCTTGTGCTTAGTCTATGGGGTTGTGTTATATTAAAGGAACAATAGGAAACACAAAGCATTGTCCTCAGTAGTATAAGAAATCACGACTGTCTGTGTGTGCGTGTTGTGTATAAGAATATAAATGCAATCTCTGAAAAAAAATGATTATTACTGCGCACCTGCAAATATGGTCCAATCACTAAAGCTGTAAATCAAAGCTAGCTATACTGTCCCCATATCAAATGGGGGTTGGAACGAGTCGATAAGGATATGTAATCACCAGCATGTGAAATTTATGAAATAATCTGTGTATACTTTGAACACTTTATCTTCATGAACAACACTCAGAATTATTTTATTTTTTTTCAATTTGTAAGTAGTTTTGTCATTACTAGAAGATGGATGTTTGTAGTTCTGATCATCTTGCAAGGTTGATAACTTGGGCCATGTTTCTGTTCAGCATTTGAATGGCTGTTTTTCAAGTTACATGTAGCTACAACACACTAGTCTTCAACTTGTCCCTGTCTGTTGGTGATATTGGGTCGTATGAATAAAAACTAGCAAATGCTAGAAAGTACAAGCAAAAAGGAAAAGCATTTACTTTGGAGTAAAAGCATTAAAGAAAAAGAGAAATAGAGAAATGTATGTGCATCTAACATCAGCATTATTTTATGGATATCCGGATAGGACACCAAATTTATTTTGGTCCTTGGAACAAATTTTTGAAACAAATCTCCAACTCGGTATTAAGTAAACATTGCTGTATTTTTACACCAAAGAAATTAAACCCCACCCTAACCCCCTCCCCCAAAAAAATTAAATAAAATAAAATATTTTGTTACTTATATTGACTTTTGTCAACTCTCTGCAGAGTCAATATTGAAAGCTACCTTTGTATGCAGACTATAGCTGCTCGTTAGTAACCACAGAAACTGTTTACGGATATCTACAGACTTTTGACTGTCCAGTGAGTCAACATTGAAAGGTAACTTTGAGAATGCCATACTCATTTTATTTCCATCTGATTATTCCTATGGACTTGATACATGAATTAATCAGGCCATAATAGGGCAGCGCAGGCGCACGATCAGCAAAAAGTTGTTTACTGTGACATTGAGATCCTCGTTTTCAAACGCGGAAGTGCACAGATCGGCACTAAACTCGTCGTTGTGGAATTCCTCTATGCAGCAGTTATTTTAAACAATAGCTGTAACAATGCTTCATCTCCAAGACTGTGGTGGTTTAGGTTTCAAGAATCATGCTTGGATTCGTGTGCTGATCTAAATACCATAAAAAGTATGAACAGCTTGAGAATATTGCTTATTATTGTGTTGACTCACACAGTGTACAGTACATAAGAGTTCAGTGACATCCAGATGCCCTCGTATTTCTTTCTTTTGTTGCTGAGATTTTGTCTTATTACCTGAAAATTATTTTACTGCCAATATACATGCTTTTAAAAATACAGCCTAGCCAAGTTGTGACTGAACATTCCAGTTCACCACTCCTACTAAAGAAATTTTAAAAAAACTTTAAGAAAAATTCTTTCACCATAGAGCGTGCAAATCTTGCTACCTCAAAAATCACTTATTTAAACGTCTTGTTACTAAATTCTGACTAGTCTACTGACATACTCTTTAGTTTGTTTGTACCCCATAGCAATGTGAATGATTCTTTGATCACAAAGTTGAGGGCAAATTTTTCATTATTATTCTGGTCATCAACTAGTAATAGAAAATTACTGCAGATTGAATTGCCTAATTTTCCTTCACAAGACCACATTATTGTGGTTTTCCAGCTTAGCCTAGTCAGAGTAATTTCATCAAATAGCATGACGCACATGATGTAGCTTCTATACAGTGTACCCAGGAAGTATCGTATTTTCACCGGTCACTTTGGATTTGGTGGTCAACCTGGCACACTCTATTGTGTAAACTAGTCTCAATTAATACTGTTTGTTTTGTGTGATTTTAACCTCTCAGTAAATGTTTCCCCTTAGATATATCTGACGTGACCATTGCTTGGACAGTTCACAAGGACTTGCAGTAAGAAACAATTGACTTCTCCGTGCAGACTTCATCAATCTCGTTAGAAAACAGAATTTCTTCAAGAGTTAATTTTTGCCACAATGCTCCCACCCATGTACATGTAATTGTGTACATTGAGAGTATGTCTTTGTTTCTTTGTGATTGGCATGTGCAGACATTTTGTGCTTTTTATTGACATTGAATTTAAATAACACACCAGTACTCGGAGACAGTGTAATGTGCGTGAAATTTATGCCTTTAAATTTCAGGGTCCATTTTCATGGAATCTGTAATGCTAAATCTCTGCACTTTCTGTGCTAACTGAACTAGCAAAGAAATTCTGTGGTAAGCCAGTATTAAAGCAAAAAAATCCTTATACACATAAAATTACGGAATGTACATATGCACACAGGTCAAAATTTATTGCTAACCTATGAAATATGCTAACCGTATATAGTTATAGTTAAAGGTAATTCCTTGCGTCCGTAAATAGAGCCATTAGGTTGGGTGCATGTGTGTAAATTCATTAACCCTAACGGTCCTAAATTCTCAAATATGATTTCGCATGCACCCTAGGGGGTTAGGATTAAACATTACCAAAAACTTGCAAAAGAAACAATTCAAATATAAAAAATAACAAATCTAAAAATATTAAAGTAAATGTAATTGGTATATACTATAGTTTGTAAAATCCAAATTTAAAAAATACAGAATATGCCAATCAACAGTCATTAATTAAAACACATTTGAATATATCTGTACAATCACTATAATCTCTTGGCTGTTACATCTCTACATTTTACAACCAACAGCAGTACATGTATTACATTTCACCTCATCAATAGAACTAAAGAGATCTTGGATACATCACATGACATCCAAAGTTTGTGTATATGACAGAAATAATTACTTAAGATTGAAAGTGATAAACTTTTATACAACTGCTTTTTCATGCAGATTGCAAAATATAATGATAGAATATTAACAGACTTGGACTCGAGTCCGACTCGAGTTGCAATTTTTTTGACTTGCGACTTGAGAGACTTGACTTGACTTGAAAAAATTTGACTAAGTTCCAACATTATTTGGTTTCTAAAAACATATTTCGCTCGGTATTTTTTTTTTATTTGGCCTGGAATTAGCATGAAAATCATCATCATAGCTAACTTTATTGTAGGCCTACTTATCTAAACCATGGAGGAATGTAGCATACAGCGTGCGCTGTTGAGCGACCAATCGGTATATAATTATTCAAACATGAACTTTAATAAGCTCTTTGTTAATATTGGTGCCCATGTGGTTGGAACTTTTTAGCATTGCACTGCAGGTATTTCGAATCAGGAGAACCAATGTTTTAACTAGCATAACATCCCTTCCTTTAAGTTTTCTCAGGTTACAGCTCGTTTCCTAGAAAAGCAAATCGAGGAAATCGATTCCTCAGTGGCAGCAGGGGTTTACGGGATTATCTAGTAAACTTATTAAAATAGCATGTCCCACTGTTTACCAGGGTCCTTATGGAAAGCAGTTCTGTAACTGATCAGGCTACCCTGTATAAATAAGACAGCAAATAAACAAGCTGTTTTATGAAAAAGCTGTACGTGTGTTGCTATAACGCTACTGGCATAAACAAACTAATGTATAGAAGCAACTGGAAAAGAGGTTAAAGTAATAATAATTTACACACTTTGCCTTTTTCTTTAAAAAAAAAAAAGAGATGGGAATATACTTTCATTAGTATCATTATTATATGGAAAAAACAGGATGTGAACATGTATTTTAAGATACATTAAAACAATGCCCGAGACTTGACTTGCTTGTAAACAGTTTGTGTGTGGTAAATATTTATTGACTTCTTTTTAAAAATTGTAATGACTTGACTTGACTTGAAAAAGATTTACTTGGGACCTGACTTGACTTGGAAAAAATTACTTTGTTACAGCTGAATATTGATAAGTAACAACTTTTTGTTTCTTTTGTGTTTCTTCCTTCTGTAGAACATTATTCAAAACGTCTTAGAGATCTAAGAAACAATGGCAAATGGAGAATCAGGTGAGTCTGTAATTTTCTGAGAACCATTTGCTGCATGTAAAGCAAAAATGCAAAGAATCTGTATAGCTGATGCTTTTTGTATACATGTATTTCCTTACAGTCATATGTCTAAACTGAAGATCATACAAAAGTCAAAGTGTTCAAAGGGATACAATGCCTCGGAGGTCACCATATTGGGCTACAAAAAGAAAAATCATTCAAAGTAGAAATATTGTACACAAACATCCCTTGAAAATGCACTGTTTGTCTGAAAATCATCCCCAAAATGATTTTTGTCGTTGATTTTCACAAGATGTTCATTTTCACAAGATGTTCTTGTGCATTATCATATTCTGCTTTTGAATGATCTTTTAAATAAAATCAATCTTAGGATGAATACTTTTTGTAGTCCAATTGGGCACTTCCAATGCATTGTGTCCCATAGGGACCCCTGTTTAACCAGTTCACGCCGGGGTTATTTTTCACGAGCCTGGGTGCCAGACGGGCTCAGGCCTTTACTGCGGGTAGCACAGTACACCCTGGCCTCGCTCACTGCGAGCCGGTTGCCTCGCTGAGTGCGTGTATACCCCTCATCCGATGCGAACTGGTTAAGATGATTTGAGATTTTAACATTACCCCCGCCCTCACACACACAAGCACACTATTCAGAAATCAATATTCCAGCTGACACATTAATAAATCATGAATCAGCATCATTTTCAAGCCTTTTGCTTAAATGTTTGGTTATTTACGGCTTTTCTTCTTACTTTTTGTTACACTCTGTGATATACATGTAAATGTCCATATAGATAACACAGTGCCAATTTACCATCAGTAGTGCATGTCATGCTACCAAAAATCTTTATGCCTGTTGATTGAATGTATTTACCTTTTGCATTGAAGTGATAGAGCTTTTTTTCAACTGAATTTATGTAGATACCACCTTTGTCACAACAAACCCCTATTGGACTGAAATCTGTGTCAACTGTGAAAATGTTGTTACCCATGAAATCAATACACAGGAGCTTCTTTTTGCCATAGTTGGTGTATATGAGCTGCTTGTTGTTGGTGGTCAAGTAACTACCAATCATTGGAGCAGGTATTGTTCTGATGAGGGATCCGTCTGGGTTGTGTAGAGATATCAGTTCTTTGTCTGTATAACCCACTGCTATGAGATTGCTGTCATCCACTGCAAGGCATGTTGGTGTGCCGTCAGTGTCTGCCTCTTTACCTGGTGCAAAGTGATGATGGAGCTGACAGTCTTCATTTAAGATCTTGACTGCAGACGGAGTAAGGATAATGTGCTGGTCATCCTTATTTATTGCAAGAGCAATGGGATATGTGTTGCTGTCAGAGTCTTCACTTTCCACTTTACAAATACTGTTTACTTGCATGACTTGACCATTAGGATTTAGTCTAGTCAGTTTCTGTTCATGTCTGTGTAAAACCACCACATCACCGGTGGAAAGTGATGCAATGTCATCTCCACAGATAGGTGTCTCACTCAGTAAATCCCACTTTTCTTTGAGTAGGATTGTTCCAACTTGAACATCAGTGTCAGTCTCCTTGAAACCAATAAATGAGATGTCATGAGTTAATACATCCGTTTGTTCTTCAGGCTTTACTAGGTGAACATCTTTGTAGTCATGCAGGTGGTCCTGCTTAAATGTCAAGACATTGAGGAGGTTTTCCTCGGTCATCTTAATCTGAGCCATTTTGACTGTTTGTTCTGCTACTATCATTTCTGCAAGAATCTTAGCTTTTTGCTTGTACGTTACCTGGGCAGTTTGTTTCAGTTGGCTTTCCTCTTGTCTGATTTGCTTGATTTTCTTCTCTGCAGTTCTGGAGATATGGCTGTAAGTTTCAACTAGCATGTTGTTTAGTCTGTTGTGTAATGATTCCCAGTTATCATTGTAATGTTTTGTTTGTGAAATTCTTTGTCTGGCTTCTTTTAAGGTAAGATCAAATGCTGTGCTGAAAATCACAACGTTGTGGTTGGGCTCTTTGTGACTTAAAGCTGCACATAGTTTGCAGATGAGCTGCTCACATGTGTTGCAGAAGAAGCACAGTTTCTGATTTGGATGGATGCCACATCTTGACTTGTTTTTCTTGGACTCGGCAAGGGCAAACTTTCCTTCTTGCAGTTCGGCCAAAGCTGTAATTTTGTGAGTTTTCATTGCATTGAAACGGTGATGTGCATTCTGGCATTCCTGACAGAGAAACTGTTCACAATTGATACATCGAGAAATTGCCTCATTCTGTTCATCACATGCCTGACATATGATGACCTGTGACCCTTCACCTTTCAAGAGCTGTTCCTGCTTTGTTACCTCCTCCACCAGGGAAATCAGAGTGTAGTTGTTGTTCAACTTGGCCACTCTACCTTCTGGCATGATAGTTTCTCTCTGACACAGAGGGCATGTTATTTTGTTACTGTCTGGGTTTTGTCTCGTCTTCAGTTCTTGGAGGCATCTGAGACAGAAACTGTGTGAGCAGTCCAGCATCTTGGGCTCTTGGTAAAGGGTGTGGCAGATTGAACATATTCCAGATGACCTTGGATTGAACCCAGAACTGATGCTGTGGTTGCAGAAGCTGCCATTTTTTATTTCTTTACCTGTAGATAGTGATGAGAGATGAGAAGAGGCTACTCACAATTGTGAACTACGTGTAAGTTTGTTCAGTATGAGTAATCATAGCACAACCATAAAGAAACTCATTCTTTGTCAATAATACACCAAGCAGTTTAGTAAAAGTAAGATTATGCTTGATCTAATTTAGAAGTTGTTTTCGGTAAAGTCTTATTGATTTTACAACCTAGATAAAATATGAAGCAACTTCTAACAAATCACAAGGGAAACTGACAAGGTAAATTTTGAAAGAATTTTCAAACTGAACAAAGAAAACTGGCAGGAGTAAGATTTGAACCTGCGACTTCAAGAATACCTCACCAGCACTCTACTAACTGAGCTATCTTGCCCTATGTTGGTGGTCTCCCAAATTGTCAGTATCTTTGTTCGGGGAGGCGCTAGTCAGAAGTCATAAACCTATAATGCTGTATATGGCCAGGGATCACGCCCAACTTTACGATACAACCTGAGATCATTCAAAGAAAACATAGGGAAAGATAGCTCAGTTGGTAGACCACCGGTACGATATTCTCCAGGTCGCAGGTTCAAATCCCACTCCTGCCAGTTTCTTTGTTCACTTTGAAAATAAAATCAACTTCTGATTTCTCAGAGAGTTTCTGTAATTTAGTTGTGTTAATCTTTCATTTTAGATGTAAAATCAGTTGGTGTACAATGTACTTCTAGTGGAAATTACCAAACTTCCTGTGACCACTCCAAGCTCAAAATTTCCATACTGATGCCCACTGGAGTCTGAGCCTACGTGATTTGATTTGATTTGATTCCATTTAATTCCATTTCATTTGGTAAATGTGATTAAAAGCACACAAAAAATCATGCTGAGGATAATACCAAAAAGTTAAGACTTTGTTCTATTGTGGTCCTAAAACCAGAATGAGATATACATGAAAATCACACAAAAATGCACAATAATAATTGCTAAAAAAATGTGTTTTATTAATATCCTAATTTCATTGTTGAAAATAATACTGCTATTACCATGTCAATTTATTTTACTAAATAATGTTATTGGAGACATTTTGGTGAACTCCTTTCCTCAGCCAGACTCGGATCTTCCCCTGGTGTATGTGAAGTTATGATAGATATACTTTTGAGTTCCAAATCTTACACAACATAAATCAATTGGAACTGCCGTATGTCCATATTCATCAGAATGTTAAATTGAGTGGTGTGTCTAAATGAAGAGTTACTTTTCCAATCATATGCACATGAAAAACAAATAAGTGAACAAAATGTTATTTAGGCTCATTTTACAGAACTGGTTGCAAATACTTGCTATGCCAGACACTTATTAGTTATAAAACAGTTCCTGGCTAATTTGGTGCCTGTTTGGTGCACACACACCTGTACAGTCACATGCCACACCCTGGATTCATTTTGGTTAGGAATGGCTCCTAGATAAATATTCTCTGCAGTATATGTGACAAGTCTTGAGGAACAACTCACCTTACTCTGCATAAACGAGTATCGCTGACACAGTGAAACAAAGAACGTCTACTTTGTGCTTTGCAATGAAGAAAATTATGCCAACTGTCACGGTGTTTGGGGGGCGTATTTCCTCTGTGTGTGTTTGTCAGTTCAAAGAGCAAATGTTGTGTTCATATTTTGTAAATTTGGACCATTGTGTGAGGCGTTTTATGGCCTTTGTGTTTGCCCTGAATTTGGCATAGAGCTAGCATTCAAAACTTTTAGTTGACGTGAATTTGTAATATGCACGTCCTTATCTTATTTGCCATCACATAAATCTATCTGAGGATGTTTCATGACCGTTTTGAAACATTGATTTTATGAGGGCACATACTTGGGCCACTGTTCCAAATTATTAGAGTTTACGTCCCACAATTTATATAAAGACATACACTATTGGGATGTACTGTCCGAGTGAACTAAAAAATATCATCTTCTTTTTATTGATTTCTTTTTCAGAATGCCTGGAGTTCAGTTCAGTCTTAGTTTGACAGCTTATCGGAATGTAAGAACCAGGTCAACAGATGACAATACGTTTAGGAGACTGGCTGAACAGCATGCACCTTAATCATTTTACATTTGCTCAGAAATATGGCCTTTTCCCTTTTTCCCCCAAATTTCTACTATGAAGACTGTATATAGCCTGGCTGATGGTCCCTTTATTTTTTTCTCCTTTCTAAGGCCGTGTCCGAATTACCGGTACTTGGCTAGGGCTTGAAATTACCATACCATAGACACTACCAGAGTACCGAATTAAGTCTGACGTCTGAAGTCTGACAACTGGCTCCAAACAAATGGAGATTTTGACTGTTCCTTTGTTAACAGCCAGTCATGCAAACACATTGACACAAAATAACAGAAGTATTCTGGTTCCAAACATTGCATTGACGTCATCCCTTTGGTTAATATATGTAATTTCAAGCCATAGTCAAGTAATTCGGACTTCGAAGCGACTGGTAGCAGGTAATGATGTTAGCAGAATTCTCACAGGTTTATGCTAATTAGCCTACACATATATTGCCGAATGGTTTAGCAGTAGCCTTAATTAGCAAACATGATTTCTGCTGAATTCTAAAGTGTCCTTAAAAAATCAACAAGGAGAGGGGCACTACTTTTGAGTATTTGAAACCTATGTAATTAAATTATTAAAAAAGTTGCTTTTTCGGCTCAAGACACAATGGTGATTTTGCCTACTGGTTACTGTAAGAGTCTTTGTTGTAATTCAGGTTGTTAATTCTCCAACCTCCTTCCCCAACCCTCTGCCCAACCCTCTTCCCAACCCTCTGCCCAACCCCCTCCTCTAACCCCCTCCTCTAACCCCTTTCCCAATCTCCCTTCCCCAACCCCTCCCCCCTCCCCAACTCCCTCCCCCCTCCCGCTCATCCTCCCCATCATCCTCCCCACCCCCCTCCCCAGTGTTAAGTCTCAAGCAAAGATTTCAAATGCACTTTCTTTCATTTGACATTTTTGCATTGAGGTTACCTACAAAAAGGACTTTGTGGCAGCAGAATCGTTAGCTAAAGTTACGTAAGAAAACATTATTTTATTCATAAAGGAAAACAAATGTAACAATTTGGCCAGATCTGACAAAATAGGTCTGCAAGGACATCTTTTAAATCGTGAGCTTTTTAACACATTAGAAAGAGCATGTACTCTTGTCTTCATTTGGATTTATCACTGTTTGACATCCAGGTGTAGATGGGCTTTATATGGCTGGAACATTGACAGATCCCATTGATGTCCACTGTGTAAGAATTGTTTAAAGGTGTGATGTTGCATTGTCAGACCTGACAACAAAGTTACAGGCAGTGTTCATACTTTGTGTGATTCAACATATACACATGAATTAAACCTGTGGAAGTTTGAGCTCAATCCAGCAACCCAGTCATGAGAACATATGGTTCAAAACCAGTCAGTTTTTACAGGAAATGTGTGCACGTTCTTATGGGCTCATTTTGATGAGATTGAAATAAGCCCCCGCATTTTTGTAAGGTCTTCAGATACAATTTTCTTGAAGATGACGGCATTTCAGACGGAAATATTTATCAGGAGGAATGGTACTGGTAAACAGTAAGCTTTCAGATTGAAACTAATCATTTTAGTGTTACCAAAGCTATATCATACCTTTAACCATAACCCCTGTGGCACTTTTACTGGGAAGTGTCCTCAACCTGTCAAAATCATGAAGAAACTAAAGTTTTAACAAAGCGTGTGCTTTGTGTTTTAGAATTAGTGAAAAATTCTAATGGTGATTTTATCTGAAAGATAATACTCATGTCGTGTGTTGTCATGAACTGTACGTGATGGCAAAATAACCCAATGTGTCAAACAGATTTTGAAAAGTGTCATTGACATTTTTACTATTTCCTGAACTGTAAACATGTTCAACGGAGTAGCTTTCAGAACTGTTCTATGCCATATTAAGTGTAGTATGTATAGTTCAATCACATCAACTATTATTCTGCGTGGAATGTGCCAAATCGGAGACAAGAAAAATTTCCATACAAAATTTGTTAGCATTATCGAAGGGGCGTGGCTATGTGCCATTGCACACACAATTCCGTGCTCCACCAAGTGGTCGCACCAGCTGGGAGGCCATTTTCAAACCATGTGGTTGACAATTTACCCATACCACCTCATTGATCCAAGGGTAGCCTATTTCTCAGAATATTTGAGGATAGTAATATTGAAAGCATTTCGAAGACTGGTAAATACAGGTAATAACCACCTGTCTTTCTATTCCTTTTTCCATTCTAAGGTAAAACCTGCCAATGAGGAGGTGACCATGAAATGCACACAGAGCCTGGAAGCCCAGTCTCCAAATCAAGCCACGGCGGCCTTCTTGCATGCATGTGCCATGTGTCGAATGATGATGACAGAACATTGGGATTCTACAGGCAGCTTGCCATGAGACTAGCTGCTCAGGGAAAAACTGACAGGGTGTATGCATTTCTCGTGGTCTACACATCTACTCAGGAGAAGGTAAGAGGAAGGGAGGTTCTGAAAACAAAGAATGCCTGGATTGTTTCATGTTTCAACTGAAAACAATCTTGGAGTGACATTTGTTCCCAAATGGTAATGTTTCATGTACATTCCAATATACTTATTTCATTATACTCATTTGTAGTGTGTGCAAGGCCCCAGCAGAAACCAGGGGCGGATTGTAGTAAGCGGTCTTAAAGCTGTCTATGAGCGTTAGCCGATCTTAAAGCTCTGGCTGTCAGACGGTCTATAAAGAAGACCATTGCAATGACACAGTCTGGCATAAGGCAGTCTGTAAGTTTAGCTGGGCATGATTTTCTTCTATTAGATGGACTTGATATTAAAATATTAGTACTCTTGAATCGCTCCCAAGACTTGGCTTTTCAGTTGATAGTTATTAATGATTTACATAGAGGAGTACTGCGTCGAGAGAGGACTTTTCGGGATAGATTGGACCCTTTAGATAAATATGACGACACGGGCTTGTATCGTAAATACAGATTTCCTTGACGATCAATCTTGCAATTGACAGATTTGATTTCGCGTGATTTGAATAAGATAATGCAGTTCCTCCGGTATCAATTATATGTACGAACTAAACTTAGTGCTGCGAATTAACTATAGTGGGTACGGGTAGGCCTACTAATTTATATTTGTGCCGTATCGTGGTAACCATAGAGTGTTTGTTCGTAATGTATTACTCCGTACAGGCTTATAGTAAAGACTGGCTTATCGCAATGGGCTAAGTTTAGCATCTTATCCAAGACTGTCTAAGAGCGATAGCCAGCCAATAATGGACTGGCTAAGCCAGCCGGCTAAGACTGCAGTATTGCAATCCGCCAGAGGTTTTACTGTTTGGGCATACCCTGGGTAAACCTAACAAATCAATCGATCAATCGATTCATCCATCCATCAATTGATTAGTATGAAGATGGAATTTGTGTTGGGGCGACGTAAATTTGAAGACTTTTTAAAGATGATCCCTGACGCTAATTCGTCTTCACACTGATTACGCGGTACCTGCTGCTACATTGGATTGTAATCGGCCAGCCGACCCCGGCAAGCTCGCCATAGCTCGGTGGTCGAGTGGTTAAGACATCTGCACTAGTAAGCAGGATGTCGTGGGTTCAAGTCCTGCCCGGTCGAGTAAGCCTGTGAATTTCCCCCCACAGGCTCTTGGAAAGCACTGAGCATACAGTGCCTTATACACTGCATCGGGAAAAGGGAAAAAAATGTCATCTAATCAATTGAATAATTATTGATGAATCAATCGATTGATCCCATTGACTTGTGCACAAAATTGAGTTGAGTTTATCCATAAGTAGACAGTGATTGGTCTACTGCACATGCACAGTGCAGTCGGACTTCTAATTTGCCTTTGTCACACCGTTCTTCCGCTTTCTCCCGATAGGAACGAGAGACAGAATCAAAAGCCAGTGAGATGACAGCTGCTTTGATATTTGACAGGAATCCTCTGATGACCGGACAACTCTTCGTTGTCTCTGAGCAGGATTAGAGCACTCTCCTCACTCAACTCCAAATCCACATTGAAATGTGACGTTGAACACTTGGCATGCAAATCTGAGAACCCAGTTCAAATCTCCTTCAGTGACTCTTTGGCAATTGTTCCAAGCAAGACATGATGAACCTATTTCAGCTTGGTCAGATCATGTTGTTGAACACTCGACTCACCAATGTAAGGGTCGTTGGTTCGAACTCTTGCAGAGTCAACTAATTTGTTACACACACTGATGTTACGTGCGACTAATTCATAATAACCAAAAAGAAATAGGGCACGACAGAGACAGATGAAACGGCAGTGGAAAAGGTAACCAGCAATTATAATCATAACAAATAGTTTATTCCCAACTTAAAAATGACATTTAAGACAATTCAATTAAATATTTAAAGTTAAACACACATTTCTATTTGGAAGTCCCTATAAGTACCGGATGTTCTTAGTCAGTTGTCGAGTTGCAGACATCACTAGTTTCGAGGAGTGGAAGCCTCCGAAAGTTCGTCTCGTTATTGCACTGGACCAGTCTGGACCAGGCCATCTAGGAAGAGCCTCGAAAACCGGTCTGGTTTTAGGCCATCAACTTGAAGGAGAACAAGAGAACAGCGGTGACTCGCTGTCTCTGCCGGTGGCACAAGACCGATGCACCAAGGCACTGGCTGAGCCAAGGTGTGGCCAATGGCTAAGGCTGATTGGTGACACCCATCAGTTGGAAGAGCCAGGGCAGAGCCACTTGGTGGCTGTGATGTGATGAGTGTGTCCAAGCATGGTACAAACCCCGTCTTATATAGGACTTCCAGTCAACAAGGCAGAGAGGGCTATTACATAATCAGTGAGCCCACTGCACAACACTTAACAATGGTTATTGTTAAATAATACAATATAGAGAGTAGTTACATAACCTCTGGGCTTACTGCAAAACAATCTTCAAAATACCACAGATGTTTAGGTAAGTATAAAGGAAAAACAACAGTAGCAGGTGAGTTTTAAAAGGGACAAATCCCATCTGTAACACTGATGATAACCAGAATATTTTTTTACACATGTGCACATACTTATTTATTATTTGTGCTTTTAAGTCAGCTTAAACTCTGCGTAATTCAGTTCAATTTAATCTTGCCATTTTCTAGAAGAGGTTTGTTTCTTAACCCTCCTACTGTTATAACTATCACAACCTATCAAAAAAACTTTTTTTACAACTATCACTCGATAGGTTTTGATGGAGTATTTGGTTCCGGCCATTTTGGCACTGAAAGAGGGAGGGTTAATTAATACTCGTAAAATACAATGAATTTTTGTTTTGTCCTTTTCTATTTCAGTTGGTGATTTCCACATTGCAGTAATGCATTCATTCATGTACATTCTCATGTATTCATATGTAACTTTATAACACCACACCACACTTTGTGAAAGTGCCGTGGCCTAGTAGTTTGGAACATTGAATTCGTTGTCTGTGGGTAATTCTGCAAGTTGTGGGTTCGAGCCCAGTCCTGGGCTATAGCACTTGAAGACTTCAGGCGCAAAAACCGCTAAACGCCACTTCCCAGAAAAATGAGATAATATCAAGTGAAAGCACTTTCACTTGATATCGTTATCTCATTTTTCTGGGAAGTGGGGTTTAGAGGCTTTCGCGCCTGAAGTCTTCACTTCTACGCTTAATATGGGTAGCAGAGATGCCACTTTTCAGGTTTTATCCAGATTTCCGTGTTTTTTTTTTAAACCCCAAAAATTCTGTTTTTTGTTCTTCCGGCTGTCTATTAAAAAAAAAACGGAAAAAACCTGAATCAAATTGAGTAATTTCCCCTAAAATCCAGGCTTTTTTCCTGGTTGTCCTAAAAAAAAAGACCGAAACAAAAAAGAAAAGACGGGGTAAATGCGTTGATTTTCACCTCGCTCGCGTCTCAAGTTTAAAGTGTCGCGCACGGCATGCAACGCTTTCCTTTCAGTAGCCTTAAAAACAAGGCTTTATTGCCGAGCCCGCATGCGATGCGGCACTGCACTGCATGCACTATGTACTAGCGCTCTAACTCAGTCGGCCTTCCAGCAGCGCAGCCAACGCGAAGCTCATACAATCGAGTCGAAAGCCCACATACCCTGCATGCAGCACGGTTTGAACACACCTCGTGTGTGCTTGCTGCATGCACCGCATGCGGGCGGGTTGTGTGCTAAGCATACCTATGATACAGTCTGGAATACAAGGCTATCATTTCAGTTGTCGGTGGTTCCAGATCATGGTGATATATGAATAAAAAAAATGTGCATAACACGCCGGGAACCAACCACATCATCGTTGCGCACACGGTGTTGTCAAGGATTTGTGCACGTTTTCGTGAGTCATTAGAGAGGTTTAGCAGCACGTATTACGCGAACGTCAACGCGAGCGCGCCCGACATCTTACACGTAACGTTAGAAATTTGGGCAAAAAAATCATGTACAGGCTTAGTAAAGACTGGCTTATTGCAATGGGCTAAGTTTAGCATCTTATCCAAGACCGCCTGAGAGCGATAGCCGGCTAATAACGGACTGACTAAGCCAGCCGGCTAAGACTGCAGTATTGCAATCCGCCAGAGGTTTTACTGTTTGGGCATACCCTGGGTAAACAAAATAATTATGTAAAAATTTAAAGTTTTAGAAAGAACTGACAGTTTTAAAGGCCATAGAATCAAAGGTGACAAATTAGTGGAACTGAATGTGGCTTCAGGAAAAGGATGACAACCGTTACGGTGACTTTTTGTCAGACTACCTTCGAAAACTTAACCGGGTCATGCCGGGTAGACTTGCGTCTTGCATATGGTGTACGAAACAAATAAATTATGGATCATCAGGGAAGAATGCACTTAACGCAAACAAAGAGGTCCACAAGAAGAACAGAGCGGCAAGGAAAAATGCTCAGGAGTTGCCAATTGTTTTCCAAGCTGTTGCTATAAGGACTTTGGCAGTTGCAGAGCTGGCATCAGCTACTACTAGGTAACGTTAGGCATACGTATAATTATTATCAAATTTCTTCTATGGCATACAATGCAGTGATACATTGGACCTTGCGCTTGGCTTTATGAATGCCCCATTCCTGCACATGCATCGACAAGATTGACGCTGAAGTGTAGTAATTAGCAATCGTACCTTTTTTTTAATGCAGCTGTGATTAATTAATCAACAGTATACATGTTGAAAATTTGAAATAGATTTACTTCATGTTTAGGCTAAGGCTACATGTATAACAAGCTGAGATTGTTTATGTCTATTGTTTCTTTGCATTTCCTTTTGTCGTAAAACAGTGTGACATTCATTATATGGAATGGTTGACAGTATATAGAGCCATCTAAAAGGCCTAAAAAAGCTAAAATTCAAGAGCTAGAACCCCGGTCGTTACGTGCTCCGCTCGGTATACACTTGGTCGTGTGCTTCGCTGCTATTTGTCACAATGTAATAAAGTTCGGGTTTTTTCAAGCAGACCCTGTGGCATCTCTGGGGTAGAGACATTATTAATGCCTTGCAGTGGACTAGTTACCCATTCCGACCCTATTTATACGGTGAAGAGATCAGATTATCTTGTCTTGTTTCAGTGTGAGGGGCTGGTTCTTCCACACTTTCCTCTGTAGCCCACACCTCGAGTGGCCTTTGGCCTTGTGATGGGCGATTTGCATAAAAAAAATACTACGCCGATTCTGTCTCTTGATTGGCTGAGAAGGTGTCACATGGTATTCTCTATTATTACTACATCACTTTTCACAAAAGGACTAGCCCATGACCATAACAGTACCATCCCATGGCTGCCAAAGTACTGTATCCGTAGCAACCAAAGATCCTATGTAAAGTCTATGCATGGCAGTGAACAGATATCACGTATATTGGAAACATTTTGTTCGGGGGGGGGGGGGGGGAGGAGGAGTTCTCAGACTTCCAAAAGTATATATGCATGTAAAGGCCTAATATATTTTCATAATCTATCAATGCAGTGGAAAACAATTGTGTTCTGGATCCGGCCTCGACTGTAATGTATATTTTGTCTTTGGCATGTTATAATATACTTATCATTGTATTTCATATACATGAATAAAGAACTGTGATGAAGAACTGTGGCAAGTATTCATTCAAGTATGCATGTACACCAGGCAATACAACCTCAAGTTCTTGGGCTGGTATTCTGAATTTCTTGGGGCAGTATATTTTAAGAGGGTTACCCATTTTTTATGCCCCGATTTTTGAAATGGCTCAAATTTTTGGATTTTTTTTTTTTAACCTGAAAAAATTGCTAACAAGGCTTTTAAAAAATGTAGGCGAAGGTCATAAAAAAGAAAAAACATTGTTGGGGCTAATTTGAATAGGCTGTTTGGTTTTCGGTGGGGGGGGGGGGGGGGTACAAACTGATACCCCATAAACAAATAGAGAAATGTTGTTATAATTATGTGCATCTAACATCAGCATTATTTTATAGATATCCGGATAGGACACCAAATTAATTTTGGTCCTTGGAACAAATTTTTGAAACAAATTTCCAAATTGCTGTATTTTTACACAAAAGAAATTAATCCCACCCTCACCCGGCCCCCCCAAAAAAATTAAATTAAATACAATATTTTGTTACTTATATTGACTTCTGCCGACTCTCTGCAGAGTCAATATTGAAAACTACCTTTGTATGCAGACTAGCTACTCGTTAGTAACCACAGAGACGGTTTGTGGATATCTACAGACTTTTGACTGTCCAATGAGTCAACATTGAAAGGTAACTTTGAGAATGCCATACTCATTTTATTTCCATCTGATTATTCCTATAGACTTGATACACAGAGTTCAAATATTGAACCTTTGCTACCCTAATTAGAATTACATTGTATCTACACATATACTTGTATACACCAATCTAAGTGCACAGTACACAACACCATCACAGTTTCAGCTGTAACAATAGAGGAATTTAACATCAGCCCCTTCTGCGCACTTCCTGGTTGAAAGCGAGAATGGCAGTGGTAAACAAAACAACGCTTTTCAGCACATTCATTCATGCATGAATTAATCAGGTCATATAAGGCAGCGCAGGCGCACGATCAGCAAAAAGTTGTTTACTGTGACATTGAGATCCTCGTTTTCAAACGCGGAAATGCGCAGATCGGCACTAAACTCGTCGTTGTGGGATTCCTCTATGCAGCAGTTATTTCAAACAATAGCTGTAACAATGCTTCATCTCCAAGACTGTGGTGGTGTAGGTTTCAAGAATCATGCTTGGATTCGTGTGCTGAACTAAATACCATAAAAAGTATGAACAGCTTGAGAATATTGCTTATTATTGTGTTGACTCACACAGTGTACAGTACATAAGAGTTCAGTGACATCCAGATGCCCTTGTATTTCTTTCTTTTGTTGCTGAGATTTTGTCTTATTAACTGTAATTTCATCAAATAGCATGACGCACATGATGTAGCTTCTATACAGTGTGCCCAGGAAGTATTGTATTTTCACCAGTCACTTTGGATTTTGTGGTCAACCTGGCACACTCTATTGTGTAAACTATAGTCTCAATTAATACTGTTTGTTTTGTGTGATTTTAACCTCTCAGCAATTTTTCCCCCTTAGATATATCTGATGTGACCACTGCTTAGACATTCACAAGGACTTGCAGTAAGAAACAATTGACTTCTCTATGCAGACTTCATCAATCTCGTTAGAAAAGCAGAATTTCTTCAAGAGTTAATTTTTGCCAAAAATGTACCTGTGTATGTGTACATTGAGAGAAATTTGTTTCTTTATGATAGGCATATATGTGTGGACATTTTGTGCTTTTTATTGTCATTGAATTTAAATGACAAACCTGTACTCCGAGACGGTGCACTGTGCGTGACCTTTATGCTATAGTGCCTTTAAATTCCAGTGCCCATTTTCATGGAATCTGCTAAATCTCTGCACTTTCTGTGTTAACTGAACTAGCAAAGATATTCTGTGGTAACCCAGTAAGCAAAATATTCTTAGTTATAGGATGTACACATGCACAGAAGTCAAAATTCCTTGCTAAGCCATGAAATACACTGACTGTATTCCTTGCTTATTGTATGTAGAGCCATTAGGTTGGGCACATGTGTGTAAATTCAGTAACCCTAACAGTCCCAAATTCTCTAATTTTAATATGATTTTGCATGCACCCTGAGGGGTTACATTACCAAAGAAACTTGCAAAAGAAACACTTATAACTTATCTAAAAATACGTACATGACTGTAATTGGTATACTATAATCTGTTAAATCCAAATTTTTAAAATACAGAATATGCCAATCAACTTAAAACACATGTGACTACCTGTACAATCACTATAATCTCTTGGCTGTTACATCTCTACATTTTACAGCCAGCGTCAGTACATGTATTACATTTCACCTTATTTACAATCAAAAGAGATCCCAGATATACATCACGTCCAAAGTTTATGTATATGACAGAAATAATTACATAAGATTGAAAGTGGTAAACTTTTATACAACATGGCTTTTTTATGCAGATCGGGGTGTCGCGGCGGTTCTGGCAGCCAAGCGAACCGCTACAATGTGTTTGTGCAGTCAAGCGTATCATAAACAATAATCCAACAATTGATTAAAACTGCACAAACGGCGGCAAATGGCGTCATTCAGCCTGGTGGCACTTTTTTTTTACGCCATAAGGCGTCATCCGTACGCAAGTGGTTAACAAATTTGACTTTCCAACATTAACCAGTTTCTAAAAACATTATCAAAGTGAACAAAGAAACTGGCAGGAGCGGGATTCGAACATGCGACCTCCGGGTTACCGAACTGTACTAGCGCTCTACCAACTGAGCTATCTTGCCCTATGTTGGCGGTCTCCCCAATTGTCAGTATCTTTGTTCGGGTGGGCGCTAGTCAGAAGTCATAAACCCAGAATCCTGTATAGCCAGGGATCACACCTAATTTTACGATACAACCTGGGAAGCGACATTGTGGGGATCACTCAATGAGGATACGACTTTTTTAACTTGTAATTCGTCAAACAATCCACAAGGGAAACTGACTAGGTAAATTTGAACATATTTTCAAAGTTAACAAAAAAACTGGCAGGAGCGGGATTCGAACCTGCGACCTCCAGGTTACTTCACCGGCGCTCTACTGTACCGGCGCTCTACCAACTGAGTTCTTAAAAAACGAACTAATGTATAGAAGCAACTGGAAAAGAGGTTGAAGTAATAATAATTTACACACTTTGCATTTTCCTTTTTAAGAAAGAGAGATGGGAATACACTTTCATTAGTATCATTATTACAGTACCTGTGATGAAAAATAGCAGGATGTGAACGTGTATTTTAAGATACATTCATAAATACCTATAAAAAGACAGTTTACTTGTTCCTATTGGTCGAAAGCCCAAACACCAACCGGTTTTAAACACTTTTATGGTGTCACATGAAATTTAGAGTTCTACGAAATCTGGTCCATTTTATTGGTTGCAATGGACACTTGAGTGACCAGTCACTCTCCTTTATAATGCAAGTGCAATACTGCTGATGCGTTCGTATTTAGAGTCCATAATTTCACACTACACCAGCACTGCTGCATTCTGCACCACCTGGCGAGCGCGTCAATTTCCATATAAGGAAATGTTTAGCGCTACTCGCGCGTGGCACGAACCATTTAATAGCTAAAGGGGTGTTTTACAAACCAAGGTAAAAAAAATTGAACAAAATCATTG
The DNA here is from genome assembly GCA_037893225.1 of Hippasteria phrygiana. Lineage (NCBI taxonomy): Eukaryota > Metazoa > Echinodermata > Asteroidea > Valvatida > Goniasteridae > Hippasteria > Hippasteria phrygiana. The sequence continues at coordinate 444,457 of JAZGUH010000125.1, forward strand.
GAAATTTATAATTTTTTTTAATACAAAAAGGTATTTTATCAATGGGAATAAATATGTGCTGGGCCAGTTTTAAACGTGCGTTAAAAACCACCTTGGGGCCTGGGCACTTGAGTGATAATGACCCGAGAATTGATTTGCTTGTAAGCAGTTTGAGTGTGGTAAATATTTAATGACTTCTTTTAAAAAGTAGTAATGACTTGACTTTAACGACTTGGGACTTGGTTACAACTTGGTTACAACTTGGTTACAACTGTGAATATTAAAGATATCAAGATATCTTGATGCACATCTAGTTCACACTGATGTAAATTTCATGCACTAGCCTATACTAGTGAATCCCATGTGACCGAGTTTCAGCCAACCACGAAAAAGAACCAGCAGGAATTTAAATAACAAACCTGTACTCATCAGTGCACTGTACTGTGCATGACCTCTATGCTAATACATTCCAAGGCCTAATTTCATGGAATCTAACACGAATATTAGCACTTATGGCCTGCAATTCTTTACTAACTCAAGTGAAGAAATTCTGTGATAAACCCAGTAAGCAGATAATTATGAGATGTACACATGCACACAAGTCAAAATTCCTTGCTAAGCCATGAAATACCACAAGTACAGAATTTTCTGTTATAGTCAGCAGAAGTTTCTTGCTTACAGTACGTATTAGCTTGGGCTTACATTTGTTGATTCATTGCCAAAAAACTTGCAAAAGAAACAATTAAAATTAAGAAAAAAATTAATCTATAAAAATAAGTAAATAGTGTACTAATATCCGTAAAATGCAAATTTTGTTTTAATACGGAATATGCCAGTCAAAAGCCATTAAAAACATTGACTACCTGTACGATCACTACTATCTTGGCTGTTACATCTCTACATTTTACAACCAACAGTAATTTTACATTTAGCTCATTTACAATAGAACTAAAGAGATTTCAGTTACACATCACATCCAAAGTTGATGTATATGACGGAAATAATTACTTGAAATTGAAAGTGATAAGCTTTATACAAATAGCGTTCAATTCATGCAGATTGCCAAGTATGATGAGAGAATATTAACAGCTTTTTGTTTCTTTTGTGTTTCTTCCTTCTTTAGAACATTATTCAAAACGTCTTAGAGATCCAAGAAACAATGGCAAATGGAGAATCAGGTGAGTCTGTAATTTTCTGAGAACCATTTGCTGCATGTAAAGCCAACATGCAAAGAATCTATACAGCTGATGCTTTCTGTATGTATTTCCTTACAGTCATGTCTAAGGGTGCGTTCGAGTAGCTCACCCGGATCGACTCGGGTGAAGGCAGAAGGGTTAGCCACGGAATTTGGGCTAATAGAATGGTCAAACGCCCTCTCCTGTTGATGTCACCTTGCACTTGAGTCTGGCGATTGTGTAGTTACGGGCCCTTCTATATATTTGATCTATTTCAAGTCAAGGTGTTTATTATTCCAAAATGAATTAATTGACCTAAAGAATACTTCTCTCAATTCTAATGACATCATTTTTGTTATTTTGAGCAGTTTCTTGCAGAAGAAAATGCAATTTTCTTACTTGTTTTGCGGCTGGTGTCTTGCTAATCAGTGCAGTTTTTGCCATCTTTATTTTCGTGTTGCGTTTTGTCATCTTCATTGTCATTTCAGCCCAAAATTTCCCACACACAAATTGAAAACCCTGCCCTCTGTCTACAACATACCTGTTGGTTTTTAATGTCACAATCTAGTTTGCTATTAAAGTCCAATAACTTAAAAGTGGATTTTGTTCTCTTATAGGATTGTCCTCGCCCTTGAGGTCAGCCATTTTTAATTCCCCGCTCCAATGGAATCTGTGGGTAATCAAATTAACTACGCATGCGTGTGACGTAATTCCACCAGTGACTCTGCTCCGCGAGCAGATGGTGGCTGACCCGAGTGAGCCCCGTGTATGACATCAGAGCTAATCGAATGGCACAGGGCTCCGAGTCGACCCGGGTGAGCTACTCGAATGCACCCTAAACTGAAGATCACACAAAAGTCAGTTTTTTTCCTTGCAGGTCGCCCAATCGGGCTACAAAAAGCATTTGTCCTAAAAGAAATTTCATTGGAAAGATCATTTGAAAGTAGAATACAATAATGTACACATCCATCCCTTGAAAATGCACCTTTTGTCTGAAAATCATTGGCGACATCAATTTTCAAAGAGGTTAGGTGGGGGGGGGATTGCATGGCAATGTGTGCCTTTAAAGTGAAAGTGGAAAGATGATAAAGGTTTCAATGTTACATCCTTAAAAATGGTGTAGAGTTCCTGAAAATTATTTGATGAAAATAGAAACCAGGGAATCATTGTCTTTCTTTTTTAACAAGGAAGCCATAAAATTGAATTTTACGGCCTGTTTATAGATAAGCAGTGGTTTAGACATACACAGTAAGATAATATTTTATAGTTCCTGATAACAAGATATATACATGTACATAACATGATATTTTCATGAGCAGTGTTTGAAAAGAGGATATATTTTTTTAGGGAGGGGGGTAGAGTATTATGACATTGGGGGCACCATTAAATTAATGACATACATTGTATCTCAAATATTTACGTACTTACGTATCTTATTCATACACCATGCACTTTGCCAACCAAGGCACAATTTTGCAGACAAAATCAACTAATGGGGGGGTGTCACATCCCCATACCCCCTCAAGAGATGCCCGTGCATGACATATTAAAAGTTCGCTAACTTTTTTTTCTGAAAATTGTGCTTTAAATAAAATGAATAGTTGAAAATTAATTTCCTCACATATACTTTTTTTCAGGGGGGGGAATTTTCAGTGGTGACGCTTTCTATAGCCTCTACACATACATTCAAACAGGACACATATCAAGCTAATTATGTTAAGGGCACAGAGAAATGTCCCCATAACTCTGTTCCAATTTCAAATTTACCTTACAAATAAAAATACTCCCACTATGTGGTCGATACCTACCCAGTCGTGTTTTACTGACAAGGCTTTGTCTTCTCTATTCCCTTTTCTCATATAGACTTAAGTTCACATTTGTACATGCAATGACCTTTATCAACATAAGACCTACTCCCTCATTAGAGGACAACAATGATTTCATTGTTGTTTCTTTATTCTTGTGTCCTGAGTAGTAATACAATACATGTACACACCCACCCATACTGTATTCATAAATCGATATTCCAGCTGCCACATTCGTAAATCAGCATCATTTACAAGCCTTTTGCATAAATTTGTGGTCATTTAGGGTTTTTCTTTCTTTCTTCTTACACTCTGTGATATACTTGTAAGTCTTTAGAAAAAATCACTGCCAATTTGCCACCAGGAGTGTATGTCATGGGACCATAAGATGCTATGTCTGTAGATTGAATGTATTTACCTTCTGCATTGAAATGATGTTGATCATCCATTGAATTTATGTAGATATCACCACCTTTGTCACAACAAATCTCCCATGGACTGAAATCTGTGTCAACTGTGAAAATGTTGTTACCCATGAAATCAAGACACAGGAGCTTATTTTTGCCATAGTTGGTGTATATGAGCTGCTTGTTGTTGGTGGTCAAGTAACTATCAATCATTGGAGCAGGTATTGTTCTGATGAGGGATCCGTCTGGGTTGTGTAGAGATATCAGTTCTTTGTCCCTATAACCCACTGCTATGAGATTGCTGTCATCCACTGCAAGGCATGTTGGTGTGCCATCAGTGTCTGCCTCTTTACCTGGTGCAAAGTGATGATGGAGCTGACAGTCTTCATTTAAGATCTTGACTGCAGACTCAGTAAGGATAATGTGCTGGTCATCCTTATTTATTGCAAGAGCAATGGGATATGTGTCACTGTCAGAGTCTTCACTTTCCAGTTTACAAATACTGTTTACTTGCATGACTTGACCATTAGGATTTAGTCTGGTCAGTTTCTGTTGGGATCCGTCTAAAACCACCACATCACCGGTGGAAAGTGATGCAATGTCATGTCCAGAGAGAGGTGTATCACTCAGTAAATCCCACTTTTCTTTGAGTAGGATTGTTCCAACTTGAACATCAGTGTGAGTCTCCTTGAAACCAATAAATGAGATGTTATTAATTAATGGATCTGTTTGTTCTTTAAGCGTTACCATAGGTACATCTTTGTGGTCATGCAGATGGTCTTGCTTAAACATCAAGACATCGAGGAGGTTTTCCTCCGTCATCTTAATCTGAGCCATTTTGACTGTTTGTTCTGCTACTATCATTTCTGCAAGAAACTTAGCTTTTTGCTTGTACGTTACCTGGGCAGTTTGTTTCAGTTGGCTTTCCTCTTGTCTGATTTGCTTGATTTTCTTCTCTGCAGTTCTGGAGATATGGCTGTAAGTTTCAACAAGCATGTTCCTTAGTCTGTTGTGTAATGATTCCCAGTTTTCATTGTAATGTTTTGTTTGTGAAATTTTTTGTCTGGCTTCTTGTAATGTAAGATCAAATGCTGTGCTGAAATTCACAAAGTTGTGCCTGGACTCTTTGTGACTTAAAGCTGCACACAGTTTGCAGATGAGCTGCTCACATGTGTTGCAGTAGAAGCACAGTTTCTGATTTGGATGGATGCCACATCTTGACTTGTTTTTCTTGGACTCAGCAAGGGCAAACTTTCCTTCTTGCAGTTCGGCCAAAGCTGTAATTTTGTGAGTTTTCATTCCATTGAAACGGTGATGTGCATTCTGGCATTCCTGACAGAGAAACTGTTCACAATCGATACATCGTGAAATTGCCTCATATTCTTCATCACATGCCTGACATATGATGACCTTTGACCCTTCACCTTTCAAGAGCTGTTCCTGCTTTGCTACTTCCTCCACCAGGGAAATCAGAGTGTAGTTGTTGTTCAACTTGGCCACTCTACCTTCTGGCATGATAGTTTCTCTCTGACACAGAGGGCATGTTATCTTGTTACTGTCTGGGTTTTGTCTCGTCTTCAGTTCTTGGAGGCATCTGAGACAGAAACTGTGTGAGCAGTCCAGCATCTTGGGCTCTTGGTAAAGGGTGTGGCAGATTGCGCATTCCAGATGACCTTGGATGATTGAACCCAGAACTGATGCTGTGGTTAAAGGAGCTGCCATTTTGGATTTCTTTACCTGTAGATAGTGATGAGAGATGAGAAGAGGTTACTCGCAATTGTGAACTACGTGTAGGTTTCTTCAGTATGAGTAATCCTAGCACAACCATATATAAAGTAGGGTCTGTCAATATCAGAATTGTCAATAATCAATATATTGGAGATCCAACATCGATTATATTCGATATATCGATTATACCCATGTACAAGTAAAGACTAAAGACGGTGCCTGATTTACTAGTTTAGGGATTATAATCCACCGCAGTTGTATAGCTTGCCCAAAAAATATCAATGTGCCGGTCCCCAACCAGAACATAACTATAGATCCATGTTGGGTACGAGGCATATTTTTCACAATGTCAATTTAAAGGCCGGTTCATACCGAATTCGAATTTGTGACGTCAGGGCAAGTTTTCATGCTTCAAATTCTCAAAAGTTGAACACATTTTGATAAGTTGATTTTTCAACTTATGCCGTAAAATTTTTACCGATCCCACTTACGCGAATTTGGTGACGAATTAACGCAAAGTCGATTTGTATCATTTCGTAATGAATCGCAAACGTGTCGTAAGTACTTCGTAATGGAATTCGTTGAGTGTCGTAATTATTTGCAAGACTTCGTAAGCGCGTGTCAGCACCTGACGTTAAGTTCGCAACAAGTTCGTATATATATCGCAAAATGTCGTAAATGCGTCGTATATACGCGTCGTGAAGTCGTTAATACCTCGTAACATGTCATGTTAATTCGTAACACTTTCGGTCTGTTTCGTAAACAATTTGTCACATTTCGTATTCGTATTGTAACCGTTTCGTATTGGTTCGCAATCAAAACGTGAGAGTTGTAACCGTTTCGTATCCGTTTCATATCCGTTTCGTATCCATTTCGTATAAAATGCACTCTAGAGGCCACCCCGCAATGAATCACAACGAATTTCGTGTTGCGCTGATTCGTCATCAAATTCGCGTAAGTGGGATCGGGGCTTAAGCACAACATGTGAAGAATTTAGTAACGATCAACTGCATGTGTTTCTGATTTTGCCTTATGTGTGCCAATCATCTAGTAACCACGCCCTTGTTTCAACGATACATGCATGATGCATATGGCTATTTCCACAGTAAAGTGTACAGAGTGACCAAAAACTAGGAATTCTTTGGAGAAAAAAAAAAAGGTCAAATATGATTTGGGTATACATCCATCTTCTCAGAAGTGTTGGTGAAAAGATAAGTTTCTCTTGTACAATAAAAATATACAGGGTTGAATGTAGTACTAGCAAGGGGTATTACTTACGTAACGGGGACGGACATGAGTGTACCACACAGCGACTACCAAGAAGTATTCCAAATTTTGGTGTGTTTTTATAAAGATTGGATACATGTAAGTATCCAATTGTAGTTTACTCTAGATTTTAAAAAAATAATCATTTAGTGGGAAAAATATGGAAAAAGTATCCCGGACCACTCACATTACCCACGTAACATTTTGACGGAAAGCCAGGTCTCATTTTTTTCTACTGGCTTTTAGGTATTCTTACATGAAAATCATTTATTTCATTACCCACATCAAAAATGGTATTCAAAGGCTAAACAGCGGTGACATTTGCGCAGAGAAAGAAATCTTGAAATTATGGGGTGTGGGTATGAATTACCCACGTAACATTTTGACAGACACTGTTACGTGGGTAAGCATGATATTGCAGGTCACGTAAATGTTTTATGCAAGTTCGCAGCAATTACATGATATAATTTCTTTTAATGGGATATCTGTTTTTCAAATGTAGTATCAACTTCTGTGAATAAGAACTTCAAACTAGATAGATAATGATAATTCACAGGCCTTCAATAAATATCAATTTTTTTCAGTGCAAGTTATTCCGGGATACTCTGGTTGTAACTCAATATAGAAACAAGACACATCAACCAACATATGTTGTTTTATTTCTGATATAAATCTGTAATACATACTTGTTAATTTAACACATGCTTAATAAATCCTCACTGATGACAAGCGAAGAAAAAAATTATTGAATTTGTGTCCGTCAATGTACACTTTACTGTGGATCCTAAAGTTAACACGTAAAACATCAAGTCTAGTCTGCATCTGGGCCGCGCTGGGAGCTGGAGAAACATGTACAGTACACTGATCGTGGATTGCGTTTATCCAGCTAAAAAAATATTACACACAGGATTCGCTCAAAACAGAACTGGTTGTTGGAACAGCAAATAACTTTACAACATATATTTGTATGTCAGTAGAAAAATTGACTGATTTCTTTTGTTGATATATCCATCGGCTTGTCAGAGTACATCCACTTTCGGTCGGGAAAAATACGATACGTGGTCGGGAAAATCGTAATTTCATCGTCACAATCTGTCTGGTATGGTAGCAGTGAGTGGTAGGCCAACGTCCGTTAATGCAGTGGCATTTGGTGTTTTTTTTACCAGTCCAAACCAATTTTTGCCCGAGGATGGGCGAAGGGGTGGAATAACACCGTGAACTGCTTTTTGTCATGTTTGTCTTTAACTTTATGCATATTTTACATTTTTTTAATCACACATTCAGCAGGATTGTGGCATTTCATAATCGCGATTATCGATGCATTAGTGAATTTTTACGGCCTTGTCACTACAAGACAACGGAACTTATTTAAACCTAAAGTAAATCCCCTCTTCGTATCACATACTCAAGTTTTAAATTAAACCAGCCAGTCACAGCTCAAACATTTTATTTTTAACAAATCTCAGCAATTCGAGTTAGAGCCTCCCGAACATCTGTTGGGGCGGTTTCTTTTGATGTTTGTTTGACACTGATATAGGTGAGATAAGCTGGAACTCACAGAGAACAAAGCGCACGAAACTTCGCCGTTTGGCACGTCGCGATATACCGATATTATTTTTTTGGTTCCCAGTCACAAGCATAATTTGCTGCCGAGTTGTTTTTATCTTACGGAAAATGTTAAAATCAAGTAAGACCACCAATGGGAGGTTTATTTTGACGATCTGACACACTTGCAATACTTTCGGAATCAGTCCTCAATATCGATTTTGCGATATCGGCGATATCGATATCAAAGTAATATTGAATAATCGAGTAATATCGATACATCGACGGACCCTACCATAAAGAAACTCATTTTTATCAAGAATTCACCCAGCAATGTAGTAAAAGTAAGATTATGCTTGATCTAATTTTGTAAACTATTTTGGGTAAAGTTTTATTGATTTTACAGCCTAGATAAAATATGAAGCAACTTCTAACAAATCACAAGGGAAACTGACTAGGTAATTTTGAAAGGATTTTCAAACTGAACAAAAATGGCGAGATTTGAACTTGTGACTTAAAAAATACCTTACCAGCGCTCTACCAACTGAGCTATCTTACCCTATGTTGGTGGTCTTCCAAATTGTCAGTGTCTTTTGTTCGGGGATGCACGAGTCAAAAGTCATAAACCCATAATGCCGTATATGGCCAGGGATCATGCCTAACTTTACGATACAACCCAAGATCATTCAAAGACAACATAGGGAAAGATAGCCCAGTCGGTAGCGCACGAGTACGATATTAATTCTCCAGGTCCCAGGTTCAAATCCCACTCCTGCCAGTTTTCTGATTTGTTAGAGAGGTTCGTTCTGTGTTGTGTTGTCCACACTGGACTATTTTTGGTAAAACCTACCGAGACGATGGGTACTTTTCCCATTTGAAGTCCAGTGCGGACAGCCTAGGACGTTTTCCTCTCAGTTACTTTTCCTGAGTCCAGTGATTACTTCTACTGGGCAACTGCTGCCCAGGAAAACTGACCAGGTAACTTTTCCCGAGACGATAAGTCCAGTGCAGACAGTGCGAGTCGGTAAAAGCAGCTCAGAAAAGCGTACATCCGGCCCGAGCGCGAGGTCATGCTTCACAGGGAAACCACGCATGCGCTTTGCATTGTTTCACCACGGTGCGGTGCATATGTGGCAAAATTCAAAATTCCAGTGCGTTGTTCCGCTTTTGGTCGTAATCATGGCAGATATTATTATTGATAAAGTCGGAAGTTTGATTGGTGCTAAAGACGTAGGCCTGCGTGTACACATCGGCCGGAAAAATGAAAAGGCACGCGTGATTTCGGTCAATCGCGTCAATGTAGAAAGGTCACACAAAGCGCCCTCATGAGTCATTATATTGACAGCTCGGTTACTTCTACCACGGTCTCGGTAAAATTTTCCCATGTCGAAAGTCCAAGTGCGGACATTGGTCACATTTGACAATTTTTCATTTTACCATCGTTTCGGTAAAACCAAAGTTCTCATACTGATGCCCACTGGAGTCTGAGCCTACGTGATTTGATTTTATGATTTGATTTGATTCCCCTCCATTCGATTTGGTAAACTTGATTAAAAGCACACACAAAATCATGCCAAGGATAATACCAAAAAGTTAAGACTTTGTTCCATTGTGGTCCTTATAATACATACAAAACCAGAAAAATCACAGAAAAATGCACAATAATAATTGCTAACAAAAATGTAATGTCCTAATTTCATTGTTGAAAATTATACTGCTATTACCATGTCAATTTATTTTACTAAATAATGTTTTTGGAGACATTTTGGTGAACTCCTTTCCTCAGCCAGACTCGGATCTTCCCCTGGTGTATGTGAAGTTATGATAGATATACTTTTTAATTCCAAATCTTACACAACATAAACGTATATGTGACAAGGCTTCAGGAACAACTCACTTTACTCTGTATAAACGAGTATCGCTGACACAGTGAAACAAAGAACGTCTACTTTGTGCTTTGCAAAGCAGAAAATTATGCTGATTGTGTTTATGGTATGCTGCACATGAAGAATGTACATGTAGTTGCAGCTAGCATTGTTGGGTGGGTACATGTCTGTGCTGTACCTGCTGTGATGTGTCATTTGCACATAGCATTTGCACAGCGCCCTCGCTTGACAGTTAAGCTTATCAAATCACTCATTCACCCCATATATAAGGCCCATGGTACAGCAGGTATGGGCATTCTATATGCCGTCTTATTGTGTAATTTGCAAATTTTCAACCATCTTACAAACAGTACAGTGTTTACCATGAAGTGTGAGGTTGGTTCGGATGGAATCCTCCATCTTGTTCTTGGAGAGCTGTCTGATAGAGACGTTGACAAGAAATAAGAAGTTTGAATAATTAAGTTGTTTTATTAGTATCACTGCTTTTCATACATGTTAATGATTTAATTCTTTTATCATGACCATCAATGCTTTAGTTTTATCTAATCTTCTGCAAATTAAATTAAGTTCTAGTTGATGACCTCCATCAGTATCACCGATTCCACGGAGCAAAGAACGTTCTAATTTGTGATTTGCAATGAAAAAAATGATGCTGATTGTGTTTGTATATGCTGAAAATGAACTTAGTTTCAGCATTGTTGGGTCGTGTATTTCTTGCTTATACATGTATATGTTTGTCAGTTCCTAGAGCAAATGCTAGATCAACCTGTTGTGTTAATGTCATGTAAATTTGGACCATTGTGGGTAGCTTTTTTATAGCCTTGATGTTTGCCCTGAAGTTGGCATGGAGCAGTCGAACAAATCATAAAATGTTTTTTTTTTGTTTTTTTTTTCGGAGTGCATTCTTGCAGACCTTTGGGAAAGTTAGTTTGTTTCATCAATGAGAAGTTTAGTGTGGCAGTCTTTGCAAAGTTAAAAGGTCTCAAAGAACTTTTATTTGACTTGAATTTGTAATATGCACCTCCTTATTCCATTTGCCATCACTTTCAACCTATTTTATATATCCATCCGAGGGTGTATCGTGACCGTTTTAGAACTGAAATGGATTTTATGCTGATGTGAATTTTAATGTACAAAACACTGATGTCAGCTTTGGCAATAAAGCCTCAGTGTCATTTTTGTTTGTGTATTTTCTTTTTTTAGCTGACACTCCAGGTTTGGGCAGTTCCTCAATGATAATCTCATGTAAATATTTCATTTTTACTGCAATAGAGACAACACATATACAAATTAGGATTGCAGATAGCAACCAAGAATAAAAGCCTTGCTTGGAGGGTTGCAGTCAACAAAAATTGTACAAGTTGATTTGTTTTAATAAAACATCGTCAAACAAACCACAATAAAACATGTAAGAAGAAAACAAAATAGAAGGAAAAAATAATCAGTTTGTTGAGCAGTGTATCTCTAATGTGAGTGATGAGATGTAGACCTGGTGTTTTATAGCAGGTATTTTGATCTGTTATAGACAAATTTCACACTTCCGGATTGAAAGTGAGGCTGTGAGTGCTAAACAAACACAATCACTTATTTGAATGCCTTAATTGTTACCAAACATTGACTATTCTAGCGACAGACCCTTTAGGTTGTCTGTACCCAATGGCAATATCAATGATACATTGATCAGCTAGAAGTTGAAGGCACATTTTGTCATTTTTTGGGTTATCAAACTAGTAATGCAAAATTACTGCAAATTTAATTCACTTGCCTCCTTTCCTTCACAAGACCACATTATTGTAGTTCCCCATCTCAGCCCAGTTAGAAAACAAAATAATTTCATAAAATAGGATGGTGCACGTGATGTAGTTCCTATATAGTACCATATTCTCACCAAATCACCTTGAATTTTGTGGTCAACCTGACAGCTCTATTGTGTAAACTAGTCTGAATTACTGCTGTATATTTTGTGTGATTTACCTCTCATTTTTCCCCATAGATATATCTGACATTGTCTGATGACCGTCGCTTGGACAGTTTACAAGGAATGATAGTAAGAAACAATTGACTTCATCAATCTTGTTAGAAAAGAGGAAGTTCTTCTAGTATAAAGTTATGGATTGTCAATGAGGTCACTAGGTGCACCCTTAGGGACTGGGAGTGACCAGAAGAGGGGTCTATTCTGGTCACTCACAGGCCCGAGGGTGAACATAGACTGCACTAGTATTCAAATTATACCAGTCCATATGTGTTTTATAACACATCTTTGTCCAAAATATAAAATATGAAAAAAAACGAAACTTTTCATGGTCATGGTTTTAAAATTGAACTGTTTTAATTCAACAATTAACTCATAAGCAATTCAACAGTTGAAGGAATGCTTTTAGTTTCCCTAGATTCAGTTTTTGAGTTGCTGTTCACTATTCACACATCATGTGAGTATATGCTTAGTGATTATGAATATTAACCACACATCCATGAAGGTTGTAGTTGAATAAAAGTAGTCTACATGGGCAGATTTGGGGGACGGTTAGTATTTTATAGGAAATATCGTTCCACTGACCTGTTCAAAGCTTTGCATTGTTGGATGGCGGAAAAAACGAGAGAAAAACGGCGTTCGTTTTCAACTATCGGGCGGATGATGGCCTTTAGTCAAGGCGCGCATGGCTACCTGGACGCGTGACGCACCCCGAATGTGCCAGCATGTCCGGGTATAGCCACGCGTGCCTTGACTAAAGGCTACAGGGCAGTTTTCCAACGATTTCCAGCTGGAAATCGTTGGAAAACGATATAAATTTCCACTTTTCTTGACGACAGCCCCCCCTGGTGCCATCATTTCACAGGATAATTGAGACTACTATTAACTTATAGTCTAGTAAGGTATTTTGCAATAATTCAGTAAAAAAGAAAATTGGAGGATTACTAATCGTGTACACTATCGTAAAGTTAACTGCTATTCACATTATGATGAGAAAGAAAGTTCAGAGGGTGATGTCACCAGTCAAAAGTTTTAAGTATAGTGCCCGATCAGGCCTTATACTCCCGAAATTATGCGCACAAGATATCTGGATGCACATCTAGTTCACACTGATGCAAATTTCATGCACTAGCCTATACTAGTGAATCCGACGTGACCGTGTTTCAGCCAACCACGAAAAAAAACCAGCAGGAATTTAAATAACAAACCTGTACTCAGTGCACTGTACTGTGCATGACCTCTATGCTAACATGCAGTGCCTTTAAATTACAAGGCCCAGTTTCATGGAATCTAACACCGGATATTTGCGCTTATGGCCTGCAATTCTTTACTAACTCAAGTGAAGAAATTCTGTGATAAACCCAGTAAGCAGATAATTATGAGATGTACACATGCACACAAGTCAAAATTCCTTGCTAAGCCATGAAATACCCCAAGTACAGAATTTTCTGTTATAGTCAGCAGAAGTTCCTTGCTTACAGTACTTATTAGCTTGGGCTTACATTTGTTGATTCATTGCCAAAAAACTTGCAAAAGAAACAATTAAAATATAAAAACAAACTAATCTATAAAAATATGTAATTAGTGTACTATATCTGTAAAATGCAAATTTTGTTTTATAAATGCGGAATATGCCAGTCAAAAGCCATTAAAAACAGTGACTAAATACCTGTACGATCACCACTATATCTTGGCTGTTACATCTCTACATTTTACAGCCAACAGCAATTTTACATTTCAGCTCATTTACAATAGAACTAAAGAGATTTCAGTTACACATCACATCCAAAGTTGATGTATATGACAGAAATAATTACTTGAAATTGAAAGTGATAAGCTTTATACAAGTAGCATTCAATTCATGCAGATTGCCAAGTATGATGAGAGAAAAGTAACAACTTTTTGTTTCTTTTGTGTTTCTTCCTTCTGTAGAACATTATTCAAAACGTCTTAGAGATCCAAGAAACAATGGCAAATAGAGAATCAGGTGAGTCTGTAATTTTCTGAGAACCATTTGCTGCATGTAAAGCAAAAATGCAAAGAATCTGTATAGCTGATGCTTTCTGTATGTATTTCCATACAGGGACATGTTTCCTTGGAAGCCACCCAATTAGGCTACAAAAATGATTTTCGTCATTGATATTCACAAGATGTACATTTTCATATGCTTTTGAATGATCTTTTAAATCAATGCTTTTTAAAGCCCAATTGGGCACCTCCCATGCATTGTGTCCCATTAAGGACCCCTGTTTAAGATTATTTAAGATTTTAACATTTACTCCTGCCCTCACACACACAAGCACGCTATTCAGAAATCCATATTCCAGCTGACACATTCATAAATCATAAATCGGCATCATTTTCAAGCCTTTTGCTTAAATTTGTGGTTATTTACGGCTTTTCTTCTCTTCTTTTTTTACACTCTGTGATATACATGTACATTTGTATATGAAACACACATTGCCAATTTCCCATCAGTAGTGTACGTCATGGGACCACAAACTTTTATGTCTGTAGATTGAATGTATTTACCTTCTGCATTTAAGTGATGGAGCTTTGTATCCAATGAATTTGTGTAGATATCACCACCTTTGTCACAACAAATCCCCCATGGACTGAAATCTCTGTCAACTGTGAAAATGTTGTTACCCATGAAATCAAGACACAGGAGCTTATTTTCTGCATAGTTGGTGTATATGAGCTGCTTGTTGTTGGTGGTCAAGTAACTATCAATCATTGGAGCAGGTATTGTTCTGATGAGGGATCCGTCTGGGTTGTGTAGAGATATCAATTCTTTGTCTTTATAACCCACTGCTATGAGATTGCTGTCATCCACTGCAAGGCATGTTTGTTTGCCGTCAGTGTCTGCCTCTTTACCTGGTGCAAAGTGATGATGGAGCTGACAGTCTTCATTTAAGATCTTGACTGCAGACCGAGTAAGGACAATGTGCTGGTCATCCTTATTTATTGCAAGAGCAATGGGATATGTGTTGCTGTCAGAGTCTTCACTTTCCAGTTTACAAATACTGTTTACTTGCATGACTTTTCCATTAGGATTTAGTCTGGTCAGTTTCTGTTGGAATCCGTTTAAAACCACCACATCACCACTGGAAAGTGATGCAATGTCATCTCCACAGATAGGTGTCTCACTCAGCAAATCCCACTTTTCTTTGAGTAGGATTGTTCCAACTTGAACATCAGCGTGAGTCTCCTTGAAACCAATAAATGAGATGTCATGAGTTAATACATCTGTTTGTTCTTCAGGCTTTACTAGGTGAACATCTTTGTAGTCATGCAGGTGGTCTTGCTTAAATGTCAAGACATCAAGGAGGTTTTCCTCGGTCATCTTAATCTGAGCCATTTTGACTGTTTGTTCTGCTACTATCATTTCTGCAAGAATCTTAGCTTTTTGCTTGTACGTTACCTGGGCAGTTTGTTTCAGTTGGCTTTCCTCTTCCCTGATTTGCTCGATTTTCTTCTCTGCAGTTCTGGAGATATGGCTGTAAGTTTCAACAAGCATGTTGTTTAGTCTGTTGTGTAATGATTCCCAGTTTTCATTGTAATGTTTTGTTTGTGAAATTCTTTGTCTGCTGTCTTGTAATGTAAGATCAAACGCTGTGCTGAAATTCACAAAATGGTGCATGGGCTCTTTGTGACATAAAGCTGCACACAGTTTGCAGATGAGCTGCTCACATGTGTTGCAGTAGAAGCACAGTTTATGATTTAGATGGATTCCACATCTTGACTTGTTTTTCTCAGACTTTTCTTCTTGCAGTTCGGCCAAAGCTGTAATTTTGTGAGTTTTCATTCCATTGAAACGGTGGTGTGCATTCTGGCATTCCTGACAGAGAAACTGTTCACAATCGATACATCGTGAAATTGCCTCATATTCTTCATCACATGCCAGACATATGATGACCTGTGACCCTTCACCTTTCAAGAGTTGTTCCTGCTTTGTTACTTCCTCCACCAGGGAAATCAGAGTGTAGTTGTTGTTCAACTTGGCCACTCTACCTTCTGGCATGATAGTTTCTCTCTGACACAGAGGGCATGTTATCTTGTTACTGTCTGGGTTTTGTCTCATCTTCAGTTCTTGGAGGCATCTGAGACAGAAACTGTGTGAGCAGTCCAGCATCTTGGGCTCCTGGTAAAGAGTGTGGCAGATTGCGCATTCCAGATGACCTTGGATTGAACCCAGAACTGATGCTATGGTTGCAGAAGCTGCCATTTTTGATTTCTTCACCTGTAGGTAGTGATGAGAGATAAGAGGAGGCTAATCGCAATTGTGAACTACATGTAAGTTTGTTCAGTATGAGTAATCCTAGCACAACCATAAAGTAGGGTCTGTCAATATCAGAATTGTCAATAATCAATATATCGGAGATCCAACATCGATTATATTCGATATATCGATTATACCCACGTACAAGTTAAAGACTAAAGACGGCACCTGATTTACTGGTTTAGGGATTAATCCACCGCAGTTGTATAGCTTGTCCAAAAAATATCAATGTGCCGGTCCCCAACCAGAACATAACTATAGATACTAGATCCATGTTGGGTACGAGGCATGTTTTTCACAATGTCAATTTAAAGGCAGGTTCATACCGAACTCGAATTTGTGACGTTAGGGCAAGTTTTCATGCTTCAAATTCTCAAAAGTTGAACACATTTCGATAAGTGGGATAGGGGCTTAAGCACAACTTGTGAAGAATTTGGTAACGATCAACTGCATGTGTATGCAATGGTACAGCATTGAAGCGTTTCTTATGCGTGCCAATCATCTAGTAACCACGCCTTTGTTTCAACGATACATGCATGATGCATATCCCAAAGTTAACACGTGGAACATCAAGTCTAGTCTGCATCTGGGCCGCGCTGGGAGCTGGAGAGACATGTACAGTACACTGATCATGGATTGCATTTATCAAGCTAAAAAAATATTACACACAGGATTCGCTCAAAACAGTAAATTTTTACGGCCTTGTCACTACAAGACAACGGAACTTATTCAAACCAAAAGTAAATCCCCGTCTTCTTATCACATACTCAAGTTTTAATTTAAACCAGCCAGTCACAGCTCAAACATTTTATTTTTAACAAATCTCAGCAATTCGAGTTAGAGCCTCCTGGACATCTGTTGGGGCGGTTTCTTTTGATGTTTGTGTGACACTGATATAGGTGAGATAAGCTGGAATTCACAGAGAACAAAGAGCACGAAACTTCGCCGTTTGGCACGTCACGATAAACCGATATTATTTTTTGGGTTCCCAGTCACAAGCATAATTTGCTGCCGAGTTGTTTTTATCTTACGGCAAATGTTAAAATCAAGTAACACCACCAATGGGAGGTTTATTTTGACGATCTGACACACTTGCAATACTTTCGGAATCAGTCCTCAATATCGATTTTGCGATATCGGCGATATCGAATAATCGAGTAATATCGATACATCGACGGACCCTACCATAAAGAAACTCATTCTTTATCAAGAATTCACCCAGCAATGTAGTAAAAGTAAGATTATGCTTGATCTAATTTTGTAAACTATTTTGGGTAAAGTTTTATTGATTTTACAGCCTAGATAAAATATGAAGCAACTTCTAACAAATCACAAGGGAAACTGACTAGGTAATTTTGAAAGAATTTTCAAACTGAACAAAGAAAAATGGCGAGATTTGAACCTGTGACTTCAAAAATACCTTTCCAGCGCTCTACCAACTGAGCTATCTTGCCCTATGTTGGTGGTCTTCCAAATTGTCAGTGTCTTAGTGTTCGGGGATGCACTATAGTCAAAAGTCATAAACCCATAATGCCGTATGGCCAGGGATCATGCCCAACTTTACAATACAACCCCAGATCATTCAAAGAAACATAGGGAAAGATAGCTCAGTCGGTAGAGCACCAGTACAATATACTCCAGGTCGCAGGTTCAAATCCCACTCCTGCCAGTTTTCTTTGTTCACTTTGAAAATACAATCAAATTCTGGTTTATGTTAGAGAGGTTCTGTGTTGTGTTAATTAAGCCCCGTCTGCACTGGCCCTTTTTTAGTAAAACCTACTGAGACGATGGGTTTTTTCCCATTTCAAGTCCAGTGCGGACAGTCCCGTGTCGAAAGTCAAAGTGCAGACAGTGGTCACATTTTACCATTTATTTTACCATCGTCTCGGTAAAACCTTCAAGAACAAAAAATCTAGTGCGGACACGGCTTTAGTGTATCATTTTAGATGTAAAATCAGCAGGTGTACTTCTCTTGTAAATTACCAAACTTCCTATGACCACTCCAAGCCCAAAGTTCCCATACTGATGCACACTGGAGTCTGAGCCTACTGCCGAGGATAATACCAAAAAGTTAAAACTTTGTTCCATTGTGGTCCTCATAATACATACAAAACCAGAATGACATTTGCATGAAAATCGCAGACAAATGCACAATAATAATTGCTCAATAATAATTGCTAACAAAAAATTTAATGTCCTAATTTCTTTGTTGAAAATAATACTGATATTACCATGTCAAATTATTTTACTAAATAATGTTTTTGGACACATTTTGGTGAACTCCTTCCCTCAGCCAGACTCGGATCTTCCCCTGGTGTATGTACTTTTGAGTTCCAAATCTTACACAACATAAACAAGTTGGTAGAGTGCCGGTATGGTAACCCGTACCCCTAGAACTATGGGGTATGGTAACCCGGAGGTTGCAGGTTTGAATCCCGCTCCTGCCAGTTTCTTTGTTCACTTTGACAACATAAATCAATTGGAACTGCCGTATCCACGTGTTGGCAATTTTCGTGCACCAAAGCTCCACGACGAAATTTCACTCGCGTAAATAAAATACTTCTATTCTCCCAGTGTTGCTACCTGCCAGAAAATACACTTCCAAGGCAGCCAAGTGTCACACACTGTGCACAACGAACCAGTCATCCTCAAACGCACTGCCTGTGTGGTGCCAAAATCGATGTAGCCCATATTCGCGCATAGCGCAAAGGTCATTGCGTCACATTCTACGAGAGCTGCGTGGAACCATATTTAGTTGCTAATTAATTACATGTACTTCACACATGGAGAAAGGTGGTGCGCGAATATTGCCTACTTGTAAATATAGCTGTAGGCATGATATGTCCATATTCGTCAGAATGTTAAATTGAGTGGTGTGTCTAAATGAAGAGTTGCTTTTCATTTATTTGTTTTTAATGTGCATACATTAAAAACAAATAAGTGAAAACAATTTCCTTTAAGCTTATTTCACAGAACTGGTTCAAGGGCGGCGGGGCAGGGGTTGCAGTTAATTGCCACCCCAAAATAAACATTTTGAGTTTCTTTTGTTTTCACATTCTGTCTTTATAATTAGTTGGGTGAAAAAACATGAAAAAAATAAACCTTTTTTTTCCCGTAGCATTCCAGGCACGCGTATACAGCGGGCCCTGGCCCCACGCCGTTAGACTATTTATTTGCCACCCCAATAAAAATCGGCTTCCGCTGCCCTTGTGGTTGCAATTAAATTGATACTATGCCAGACACTTGTTAGTTATAAAACAGTTCCTGGCTAATTTGGTGCCTGTATGGTGCACACACCTGTACAGTCACATGCCGCGTACACCCTGGATTCATTTTGGTTAGAAAATGGCTCCGATCCTAGATAAATATTCTCTGCAGTATATGTAACAAGGCTTCAGGAACAACTCACCTTACTCTGTATAAACGAGTATCGCTGACACAGTGAAACAAAGAACGTCTACTTTGTGCTTAGCAATGCAATTATGCTGATTGTGTTTATGGTATGCTGCACATGAAGAATGTACATGTAGTTGCAGCTAGCATTGTTGGGTGGGTACATGTCGGCAGTGTACCTGCTGTGATGTGTCATTTGCACATAGCATTTGCACAGCGCCCTCGCTTGACAGTTAAGCTTATCAAATCACTCATTCACCCCAAGGGTGCACTCCTATGTGTCTCAGGTTCTAATTGCATCCCGGGTTCTATGCGTCCCGGGTTCTATGCATCCCGGGTTCTATGCGTCCCGGGTTCTATGCGTCCCGGGTTCTATGCGTCCCGGGTTCTATGCGTCCCGGGTTCTATGCGTCCCGGGTTCTATGCGTCCCGGGTTCTATGCGTCCCGGGTTCTATGCGTCCCGGGTTCTATGCGTCCCGGGTTCTATGCGTCCCGGGTTCTATGCGTCCCGGGTTCTATGCGTCCCGGGTTCTATGCGTCCCGGGTTCTATGCGTCCCGGGTTCTATGCGTCCCGGGTTCTATGTGTCCCGGGTTCTATGTGTCCCGATTGTAGGGAAAGGTTGAGTAATTTTGGGGGCATTGGGTACGTTCGGACAGCGGATTTGAAACCTCTCCAGTTGTAGGCCTAGTCTGTTAACTCACGAAACCCACGTTTTCAAAAACAATACTACTTTATTTTTGATTAAAGAAAACAAAATTTCCGCCTTCGTGCTGGAGGTGCATCTCCTTGATCGGCTGCATCTATGGATCCTTGGACGTTAGCATGGATGTCTTTCAGATGCCTTAGGAATGTCCATAGCGACGGGTGCTTAACGACAACAGTGTCATCAAGTACTCTGTGGTAACCTGTGGAAAGAACAAACAATTGAGTCTACGCATTGCAACAAACATTGTGACCTTACTAATTACAACACGACTATAACAATAACAATGGGTCCATTTTCCCCCACTCTCCCCTTACTCTAGAGGGCTCTACTGCCATATTCTTTTTCCAGTAACAGCATTCAGTTTGTAATATAATTACGTATAGGGGAGCATCGGATGCACTGCATCAACTCCAAATAGTATATAGCTTTACTCCTCGCTTTGATAAAAACAGTTAATTACCAGTAACTCCCCGATTTATTGTAATATTAGATAATATTGGTGTTTTTCTCTGTATATAATTGTTTGGTCAATGCAATATAATTTTACATAGCCTTTTATATTGGAAAGACAATAAAGGTAGTATTTATACTTGTACTAAATAAGGCCCTTATTAACCAAGGGGGAAGTACATGTACATTTTACACCGTACATCTAAATGTCACCTACAGGCCACCGTAGTATGTTTTTTTTTTGGTAAATAAGTGACACGGAAGTGGAGAATAGGGCCTACTTGTGAGGGTGGCTAAAAAAAAAACTGGGACACATAACTCAGAACCCTGGACACATAGAACCCGGGACACATAGAACCCGGGACACATAGAACCCGGGACACATAGAACCCGGGACACATAGAACCCGGGACACATAGAACCCGGGACACATAGAACCCGGGACACATAGAACCCGGGACACATATGAATGACCCCCACCCCAAGGCCCATGGTACAGGTATGGGCATTCTATAAGCCGTCTTATTGTGTATAATTTGTAAACTTTCAACCATCTTACAAACAGTACAGTGTTTACCATGAACTGTGAGGTTGGTTCGGATGGAATCCTCCATCTGGTTCTTGGAGAGCTGTCTGATATTGACGTTGATAAGAAATAAGAAGTTTTAATAATTAAGTTGTTTTATTGGTATCACTGCTTTTCATACATGTTAATGATTTAATTCTTTCATCATGACCAATGCTTTAGTTTTATCTAATCCTCTGCAAATTAAATTAAGTTCTAGTTAATGACCTCCATCAGTATCACCGATTCCATGGAGCAAAGAACGTCAGATTTGTGCTTTGCAATGAAAAAATTATGCCAATTGTGTTTGTATATGCTGAAAATTAAGAAATATGTAGTTTCAGCATTGTTGGGTCGTGTATTTCCTGCTTATGTTTGTCAGTTCCCAGAGCAAAAGCTAGATCAACCTGTTGTGTTAATGTTATGTAAATTTGGACCATTGTGGGTAGCTTTTTTTATAGCCTTGATGTTTGCCCTGAATGCATGGAGCAGTTGAACAAAGCATAGAATTTTGTTTTTTTGTTCTTTTCCGAAGCGCATTCTTGCAGACCTTTGGGAAAGTTGGTTTGTTTCATCAATGAGAAGTTTAGTGTGGCAGTCTTTGCAACATTAAAGGGTCTCAAAGAACTTCTATTTGACTTGAATTTGTAATATGCACCTCCTAATTCCATTTGTCATCACTTTCAACCTATTTAAATGGATTTTATGCTCATTTGAATTTTCATGTACAAAGCACTGATGTCAGCTTTGGCAATAAAGTCTCAGTGTCATTTTTAGTTTCTGTAAGCAAGTTTTTTCTTAGGTAAGTTCTCTGAATTGTTTGTGTGTGTGTGGTTTTTGTTTGTGTTTTTTATTTATTTAGCTGGCACTCCAGGTTTGGGCAGTTCCTCAATGATAATCTCATGTAAATATTTCATTTTTACTGCAATAGAGACAACACATATACAAATTAGGAACAGATAGCAACAGATATACTGTTTGTGCTCTTTTAGAGTTTCACCCTGAAAAATAACTTTGTTTTTAATGCTGCTATTCTTCTAGCAATACAAAAGTTATTTTTTTTAATGAGACATCAAAACAAACGGATTAAAAACCACCATGCTTACTTATTGAATAATTATGTACTAAAGTATTTGTAGCCTGACCTTAATTTGGCGTATCTTTGTGTGCATTAGATTTGCAAAAGCAACCAAGAATAAAAGCCTTGCTTGGAGGGTTGCAGTCAACCAAAATTGTACAAGTTGATTTGTTTTAATAAAACATCGTCAAACAAACCACAATAAAACATGTGGGAAGAAAAAAAATAGAAGGAAACAAAATCAGTTTGTTAAGCAGTGTATCTCTAAGGGTTCTTAGATTTAGAAATCTTTATTGTAATTATGAGGGCCTGGTGTTTCATAGCAGGTATTTTCATCTGTTATAGACACATTTCACACTTCCAGATTGAAAGTGAGGCTGTGAGTGCTAAACAAACACAATCACATATTTGAATTCCTTGTTAACAAACATTGACTATTCTAGCAACAGACCCTTTAGGTTGTCTGTACCCCATGGCAATATCAATGATACATTGATCAGCTAGAAGTTGAAGGCACATTTTTTGTCATTTTTTTTTGTTATCAAACTAGTAATGCAAAATTACTGCAAATTTAATTGCCTCCTTTCCTTCACCAGACCACATTATTGTAGTTCCCCATCTCAGCCCAGTCAGAAAACAAAATAATTTCATAAAATAGGATGGTGCACATGATGTAGTTCCTATATACAGTGTGCCTATGAAGTACCATATTCTCACCAAATCACCTTGAATGTTGTGGTCAACCTGACAGCTCTATTGTGTAAACTAGTCTCAATTACTGCTGCTTATTTTGTGTCATTTACCTCTCATTTTTCCCCATAGATATATCTGACATTGTCTGATGACCACGTCGCTTGGACAGTTTACAAGGACTGACAGTAAGAAACAATTTACTTCATCATTTTTTCCAGTATAAACTTATGGACTGTCAATGAGGTCACTAGGTGCACCCTTATAGGGACTGTGAGTGACCAGAAGAGGGGTCTATTCTGGTCACTCACAGGCCCGAGGGTGAACATAGACTGCACTTGTATTTGAATTATTCCAGTTCATATGTGTTTTATAACACATCTTTGTCCAAAATATAAAATAAGAAAAGAAACAAAACTTGTCATGGTCATGGTTG
The DNA here is from genome assembly GCA_037893225.1 of Hippasteria phrygiana. NCBI lineage: Eukaryota > Metazoa > Echinodermata > Asteroidea > Valvatida > Goniasteridae > Hippasteria > Hippasteria phrygiana. The sequence goes on from JAZGUH010000125.1 coordinate 467,823, forward strand.
TATATTTAAACTGTTTTAATTCAACAATTAACTCATATAAGCAATTCAACAGTTAAAGGAATGCTTTTAGTTTCCCTAGATTCAGTTTTTGAGTTGCTGTTCACTATTCACATCATGTGAGTGTACGCTTATTGATTATGAATATTAACCACACATCCATGAAGGTTGTAGTTGGTTAAAGGTAGTGTACATGATTGCTAATTGTTGCAATATTCAGAAATGGGTGGATTTGGGGTTAGTATTTTATAGGAAATATCGTTCCACTGACCTGTTCAAAGTTTTGCATTGTTGGATGGCGAAAAAATGAGAGAAAAACTGAGTTCGTTTTCAACCGTCGGGCAGATGATAGCCTTTAGTCAAGGCGCGCATGGCTACCTGGACGCGTGACATGCCCCGAATGTGCCAGCATGTCCGGGGCGTGCCACTCGTCCGGGTATAGCCACGCGCGCCTTGACTAAATGCTACAGGGCAGAAAATGATATAAATTTCCACTTTTCTTGACAACGACAGCACCCCTGGTGCCATCATTTCACAGGATGATTAAGACTACTATTAACTTACAGTCTAAGTAAGGTATTTCGTAATAATTCAGTAAAAAGAAATTGCAGGATTACCAATTGTGTACACTATCGTAAAGTTAACTGCTATTCACATCATGATGAGAAAGAAAGTTCAGAGGGTGCTGTCACCAGTCAAAAGTTTTAAGTATTGTGCCCGATCAGGCATTATACTCCGGAAATTCTGCACGCAAGATATCTTGATGCACATCTAGTTCACACTGATGTAAATTTCATGCACTAGCCTATACTAGTGAATCCCATGCGACCGTGTTTCAGCCAACCACAAAACAGAACCAGTGGAGGAATTTAAATAACAAACCTGTACTCAGTGCACTGTACTGTGCATGACCTCTATGCTAAACAGTGCCTTTAAATTCCAAGGCCCAATTTCATGGAATCTGTAATGCCGCATATTTGCGCTTATGCATGGCCTGCAATTCTCTACTAACTCAAGTGAAGAAATTCTGTTATAACCCAGTAAGCAAATAATTATGAGATGTACACATGCACACAAGTCAAAATTCCTTGCTAAGCCATGAAATATCCCAAGTGCAGAATTTTCTGTTATCAGCAGAAGTTCCTTGCTTACTGTACGTTTTAGCTTGGGCTTTAAATACATGTGTTGATTCATTGCCAAAAAACTTACAAAAGAAACAATTAAAATAAAAAAAAAAACTAATCTATAAAAATAAGTAAATAGTGTACTACATGTATATCTGTAAAATGCAAATTTTGTTTTATAAATACAGTCAAAAGCCATTAAAAACATTGACTACATTGGCTGTTACATCTCTACATTTTACAGCCAACAGCAATTTTACATTTCAGCTCATTTACAATAGAACTACAGAGATTTCAGTTACACATCACATCCAAAGTTGATGTATATGACAGAAATAATTACTTGAAATTGAAAGTGATAAGCTAGATACAAATAGCGTTCAATTCATGCAGATTGCCAAGTATGATGAGAGAATATTAACAGCTTTTTGTTTCTTTTGTGTTTCTTTCTTCTGTAGAACATTATTCAAAACGTCTTAGAGATCCAAGAAACAATGGCAATTGGAGAATCAGGTGAGTCTGTAATTTTCTGAGTACCATTTGCTGCATGTAAAGCAAAAATGCAAAGAATCTGTATATATAGCTGATGCTTTCTGTATGTATTTCCATACAGTCATGTCTAAACTGAAGATCATACAAAAGTCAAAGTGTTTATAGACACATTGCTATTGTTTTTGAATGATCTTTTAAATCATACCAATTTTAGGACAAATACTTTTTGTAACCCAATTGTGCCCCTCCAAGGCAACGTGTGCCCCTCCAAGGCAACGTGTGCCCCTCCAATGTGTGCCTTTAAGGGCCCCTGTTTAAGACTTTTTGAGACTTGAACAAGTCCCATAGGGTTTGTACATAAACACTACTGAGGACTTGGGCTCAGATCAGGGACCTCCTATAAGCCAGTTCATTATTTCAACTGCGCATGTGCACAATGACATTTTATCCCGAATGACCCGCGTGACCTAACACGAGCATGTGAACGCAAAAGGTGGTCGTACAACGCGCACGTGTTAAATTCAATCAGAATGCGCGTTCGCATAACATGGCGTGACATTACGTCAGCAATTTTATCCCAAATAACCTTTGACCTTTGAGATACCGAACTGGCTTATTGCCTTTTTTCCCGGCCGTCCTAAAAAAAAAGACCAAAACAAAAACGAAAAGACGGGGTAAATGCGTTGATTTTCACCTCGCTCGCGTCTCGAGTTCAAAGTGTCGCGCACGGCATGCAACGCTGTCCCAATTCAGGTTTTTTCAAGCATACCCTGTGGCATCTCTGGGGTAGAGACATTATTAATGCCTTGCAGTGGACTATAGTTACCCATTCCGACCCTATTTATACAGTGAAGAGATCAGATTTTCTTGTCTCGTTTCAGTGTGAGGGGCTGGTTCTTCCACACTTTCCTCTGTAGCCCACACCTCGAGTGGCCTTTGGCCTTGTGATGGGCGATTTGCATTATAAACAAAATACTACGCCGATTCTGTCTCTTGATTGGCTTAGAAGGTGTCACATGGTATTCTCTATTATTTCTACATCACTTTTCACAAAAGGACTAGCCCATGACCATAACAGTACCATCCCATGACCATAACAGTACCATCCCATGGCTGCCAAAGTACTGTATCCGTAGCAACCAAAGTCTATGCATGGCAGTGAACAGATATCACGTATATTGGAAACATTTTGTCGGGGGGGGGGGGGGGGGGAGTTCTCAGACTTTTTATATTCCAAAAGTATATATGCATGTAAAGGCCTAATTTATTTTCATAATCTATTAATGCAGTGGAAAACAATTGTGTTCTGGATCCGGCCTCGACTGTAATGTATATTTTGTCTTTGGCATATTATAATAAACTTATCATTGTATTTCATATACATGAATAAAGAACTGTGATGAAGAACTGTGGCAAGTATTCATTCAAGTATGCATACACCAGGCAATACAACCTCAAGTTCTTGGGCTGGTATTCTGAATTTCTTGGGGCAGTATATTTTAAGAGGGTTACCCATTTTTTATGCCCCGATTTTTGAAATGGCTCGAAAATTTTTGGATTTTATTTTTTTTACCTGAAAAAATTGCTAACAAGGCTTTTAAAAAATGTAGGCGAAGGTCATAAAAAAGAAAAAACATTGTTGGGGCTAATTTGAATAGGCTGTTTGGTTTTCGGTGGTGGGGGGGGGGGGGGGGGGGTACAAACTGATACCCCATAAACAAATAGAGAAATGTTGTTATAATTATGTGCATCTTACATCAGCATTATTTTATAGATATCCGGATAGGACACCAAATTAATTTTGGTCCTTGGAACAAATTTTTGAAACAAATTTCCAACATTGCTGTATTTTTACACAAAAGAAATTAATCCCACCCTCACCCGGCCCCCCCCAAAAAATTAAATAAAATAAAATATTTTGTTACTTATATTGACTTCTGCCGACTCTCTGCAGAGTCAATATTGAAAACTACCTTTGTATGCAGACTAGCTACTCGTTAGTAACCACAGAGACGGTTTGCGGATATCTACAGACTTTTGACTGTCCAATGAGTCAACATTGAAAGGTAACTTTGAGAATGCCATACTCATTTTATTTCCATCTGATTATTCCTATAGACTTGATACGCAGAGTTCAAATATTGAACCTTTGCTACCCTAATTAGAATTACATTGTATCTACACATATACTTGTATACACCAATCTAAGTGCACAGTACACAACACCATCACAGTTTCAGCTGTAACAATAGAGGAATTTAACATCAGCCCCTTCTGCGCACTTCCTGGTTGAAAGCGAGAATGGCAGTGGCAAACAAAACAATGCTTTTCAGCACATTCATTCATGCATGAATTAATCAGGCCATATAAGGCAGCGCAGGCGCACGATCAGCAAAAAGGTGTTTACTGTGACATTGAGATCCTCGTTTTCAAACGCGGAAGTGCGCAGATCGGCACTAAACTCGTCGTTGTGGAATTCCTCCATGCAGCAGTTATTTTAAACAATAGCTGTAACAATGCTTCATCTCCAAGACTGTGGTGGTGTAGGTTTCATGAATCATGCTTGGATTCGTGTGCTGAACTAAATACCATAAAACGTATGAACAGCTTGAGAATATTGCTTATTATTGTGTTGACTCACACAGTGTACAGTACATAAGAGTTCAGTGACATCCAGATGCCCTTGTATTTCTTTCTTTTGTTACTAAGATTTTGTCTTATTGACTAAAAATAATTTTACTGCCAATATACATGCTTTTAAAAATACAGCCTAGCCAAGTTGTGACTGAACAGTCCAGTTCACCACTCCTACTAAAGAAATAAAAAAAAACTTTAAGAAAATTTTTTTCACCATAGAGCGTACAAATCTGGCGACCTCAAAAATCACTTATTTGAACGTCTTGTTACCAAATTCTGACTAGTCTACTGACATACTCTTTAGTTTGTTTGTACCCCATAGCAATGTGAATGATACATTGATCACAAAGTTGAGGGCAAATTTTTCATCATTATTCTGGTCATCAACTAGTAATAGAAAATTGCTGCTGATTGAATTGCCTAATTTTCCTTCACAAGACCACATTATTGTGGTTTGCCAGCTTAGCCTAGTCAGAGTAATTTCATCAAATAGCATGACGCACATGATGTAGCTTCTATACAGTGTGCCCAGGAAGTATCGTATTTTCACCGGTCACTTTGGATTTTGTGGTCAACCTGGCACACTCTATTGTGTAAACTAGTCTCAATTAATACTGTTTGTTTTGTGTGATTTTAACCTCTCAGCAATTTTTCCCCCTTAGATATATCTGACGTGACCACTGCTTGGACATTCACAAGGACTTACAGTAAGAAACATTGACTTCTCTATGCAGACTTCATCAATCTCGTTAGAAAAGCAGAATTTCTTCAAGAGTTAATTTTTGCCACAAATGTACCTGTGTATGTGTACATTGAGAGAAATTTGTTTCTTTATGATAGGCATATACATGTATGTGTAGACATTGTGCTTTTTATTGTCATTGAATTTAAATAACAAACTTGTACTCCGAGACGGTGCACTGTGCGTGACCTTTATGCTATAGTGCCTTTAAATTCCAGTGCCCATTTTCATGGAATCTGTAATGCTAAATCTCTGCACTTTCTGTGTTAACTGAACTAGCAAAGATATTCTGTGGTAACCTAGTAAGCAAAATAGTTATAGGGTGTACACATGCGCACAAGTCAAAATTCCTTGCTAAGCCATGAAATACACTGACTGTATTCCTTGCTTATTGTATGTCGAGCCATTAGGTTGGGCATATGTGTGTAAATCCAGTAACCCTAACAGTCCCAAATTCTCTAATTTTAGTATTATTTTGCATGCACCCTAAGGGGTTACATTACCAAAGAAACTTGCAAAAGAAACACTTAAAATCTAAAAAATAACTTACAAAATGTATCTAAAAATAAGTACATGTACTGTAATTGGTATACTATAATCTGTAAAATCCAAATTTTAAAATACAGAATATGCCAATCAACTTAAAAACACATGTAACTACCTGTACAATCACTATAATCTCTTGGCTGGTACATCTTTTACAGCCAGCATCAGTACATGTATTACATTTCAGCTCATTTACAATAGAAAAAAGAGATCCCAGATATACATCACGTCCAAAGTTTATGTATATGACAGAAATAATTACTTAAGATTGAAAGTGGTAAACTTTTATACAACCGCTTTTCCATGCAGATCGGGGTGTCGCGGCGTTTCTGGCAGCCAAGCGAACCACTACAATGTGTTTGTGCAGTCAAGCGTATCATAAACAATAATCCAACAATGGATTGTAACTGCACAAATGGCGTAAAATAGCATCATCCGGCCTGGTGGCACTTCCTTTTTTGACGCCATATGGCGTCATCCGTACGCAAGTGGTCAACAAATTTGACTTTCCAACATTAACCAGTTTCTAAAAACATTTTCAAAGTGAACAAAGAAACTGGCAGGAGCGGGATTCTAACCTGCGACCTCCGGGTTATCGTACCGTACCAGTGCGCTACCAACTGAGCTATCTTGCCCTATGTTGGCGGTCTCCCCAATTGTCAGTACGTATCTTTGTTCGGGTGGGCGCTAGTCAGAAGTCAAAAACCCAGAATGCCGTATAGCCAGGGATCACACCCAATTTTACGATATAACCTGGGAAGCGACATTGTGGGGATCACTCAATGAGGATACGATTTTTTTAACTTGTAATTCGTCAAACAATCCACAAGGGAAACTGACTAGGTAAATTTGAACACATTTTCAAAGTGAACAAAGAAACTGGCAGGAGCAGGATTCGAACCTGCGACCTTCGGGTTACCGTACCGGCGCTCTACTGTACCGGCGCTCTACCAACTGAGTTCTAAAAAAACGATCTAATGGAAGCAACTGGAAAAGAGGTTGAAGTAATAATAATTTACACACTTTGCATTTATCTTTCAAAAAAGAAAGATGGGAATATACTTTCATTAGTATCATTATTACAGTACCTGTGATAAAAAAAAACAGGATGTAGACGTGTATTTTAAGATACATTCATAAATACCTAAGACAGTTTACCCGTTCCTATGGTCAAAAGCCCAAACACCAACCGGTTTTAAACACTTTTATGGTGTCACATGAAATTTAGAGTCCTACGAAATCTGGTCCATTTTATTGGTTGCAATGGACACTTGAGTGACCAGTCACTCTCCTTTATAATGCAAGTGCAATACTGCTGATGCGTCCATATTTGCACCACCTGCCGAGCGCGTCAATTTTCATATAAGGAAATGTTTAGCGCTACTCGCACGTGGCTAAATCATTGGAAATTTATACTTTTCTGAGGTTTTTGATGAATTATACAAAAAGGTATTTTATGAATGGGAATAAATATGTGCTGGGCTGGTTTTAAACGTACGTTTAAAACCACCGTAGAGCCTGGCCACTTGATAATGACCCGAGAATCGACTTGCTTGTAAGCAGTTTGAGTGTGGTAAATACTTATTGACTACTTTTAAAAAGTAGTAATGACTTGACTTTGACTTGAAAAAAAACGACTTGGGACTTGGTTACAACTTGGTTACCCCGTAATTTTCGGAATATAGGCCGCGGCCTATACGTTGATTCTCACGCTGAAAAATGTCCCTGCGGCTTATATTCCGGGCGGCTTATTCGGCAACATTTGAAGAATAAAATCAGTCACACAAGGTTCGAAATTCACGACGGCCAGTGCCATCGATATTATTTTAGTTGCTGTGATGCTCCTTGTAAAAATGCACTATTCACGGCCAGTTGTGCTGTGCCCCATTAATACTTTGGCCGTTGTGCCCTTCTTGCCGAACAAAGCCCTTAATTTTTCAGTACCAAACCGTTGCCAGATCCTTCAAAACGGCGCTTTTCGATCGCGCTGGTAATTGCCGCGCCCGTGCGCGTGATGAGCTATCGCGCCAGCTAGCACGGCCCGTGCGCCCCATGTAAAAACCTTCACAAAACCTCGATTCCCCAAGCAGACTGGCTCCCGTCCGTGCATTATTTTTCTTCTTTCTCACTGGGGCGAGAACCAGTCACAGCCTAAAAACAAGCTCTGAATCCCGCGGCCGAATGCGCGGCTAGCTTTAGCCAGGTAGCTCTTACTACAGTAACCTGAACCCCCCAAAGCCGGCTAAGCCATGTGTGCGGTTTAGCGATGGTCCAGAGGGAGTAGCGTTGCCTGTTCAACTTAACGCAACGAACTCTCCTCGTGCAAACAATCGTGCATGTACTGGTGCATGTGTGCTGCGATGTACGTGCCATTGATGACTCGGACACGTGGAAACCGAAGCGTTTTCTGTTCGCGATTTATTCGACAATTATGCCTTGCATCGCTTAATTAATTAAAACGTTCCAGACAAATTGAACTCTTGTCGAGTCTTGTCGGCTATTAAGTGCAAGAAGGACATGAATCATTATAAAACTCATTTCTGCCCCACGGAACCAAACTCATTTTTACTGTGACAGAAAAGGAGATCGACAATGTTGATGCTTTTTCCGCCAGCGATATATAGCGCACCGTGATTTCCCGAATGGCCCGTGCGGGGCGTGAACGCAACGTGGCCGGCGAAGATGGCGCGCAACGCACGGTGAAATTACTCATGCCGTCGCGCGGCATGCCCGGCACGGGCCGTGTTTCCTCCATGACTATACAACTTACAAGTTCAGGCAGTAATGGAAATAAGAAGAAAAAAATGATTAGCAAATTATGCTAATCATATTGTCATTTGATTAGCAATGTGATAAAATTGACTAGCAAAAGAAAAACCGCGACAAACTCGATGTTATGTGGGTGTGCTGAAGATATTAAAGCAACGTATTGAACAGTGCTACGCATTTTTTACTCTTTACCTTCTAAGTGGTTAAAATAACAAATACGCAAGCTGTAAGCTCAGTTTTCATTGTTTCTTGGCACCTTCCACATAACTAAAAGTTTCGCTCACTGCCGTGAGAGACTAATTGTACAAATACATGTACACCAGTATGCAAGAAAGACCTTTATCTGGCCTTTGTGCCCTTATATTTTTTTGTCATTGGCCTCTTCATTAGTGGCCTTGGTGCCCCAGAAATGTTTTTCGTCACGAAGGCCAAAATGGCCTTGGCCCCCAGATTACGAATTTCGAACCCTGGTTGCCGTTTACGTTCGCTCTACTCACGTGTTGGAAATATAGGAAACCAGTCCAGAGGGACCGAATAGACTTGCAAATGTACCGTAAGTACCGTTCACACCTCACAAATCGTGTGGTGCGTCTGTTCGTTTTTGTCTGTTTTATCGTTGTGTAATCCATGTTGTTTATTATTTCACTGGTCAATTGGTGACCGTTGAGCTAAGATAATTAGTGGTTAAAGTTGTCATTTTCTTTTTGTTATCCCCCCCCCCTCCCCCGCGCCGTCAAAAAAAAGAAAAGAACTGCCGCGCGGCCCACCCAGCCAGGACACTCATCCAGCCCGTCAAAATTGGTAATTTCGAGGACTTATTAAAGTTTATTGGGCTCCGTGCGCGTCGAATGAGGGCGCTGTCCACACAGCAACCGCGCTTCAATAGGCAGTACGTCGCTGGTATTACGCACCGCGAGCGCTCCTCGTTCATTTGATACTCGTGCTTTGTCTGTTTGCCGACTCTCGATAATTGCGTTTTCAATAAGAATATCATAGCGGGAACCAGACACTTGAAGTCAGGTAAGATGGCGTCGATGGCGATATTGACCCCCAACTCGCCTTTTCTTTCCGCCTTTTCTTTGCACGGAGCCCTATCTCGTTCGCGCGCTGCTTACACTTTAGGATTGCATGTGTAGTGGAAATAGCGCTATGCAGCACGATGACTTTTGTGGTTGGTCGTCAGCGCCGCGGTGCGGTTTATACGCCGGTGCGGCTAAATACACCAACTTTAAATCTTAATTTGCAGATTTTTGCGTGCTGCGGCTTATACTCCGCGCGGCCTATATTCCGAAAATTACGGTACAACTTGGTTACAACTTGGTTACTGTGAATATTAAAGTAACAGCTTTTTGTTTCTTTTGTGTTTCTTCCTTCTGTAGAACATTATTCAAAACGTCTTAGAGATCCAAGAAACAATGGCAAATGGAGAATCAGGTGAGTCTGTAATTTTCTGAGTACCATTTGCTGCATGTAAAGCAAAAATGCAAAGAATCTGTATAGCTGATTATTTCTGTATGTATTTCCATACAGGGACATGTTTCCTTGAAGGCCGCCCAATTAGGCTACAATTAAAGGGCATTCATCCTAAAATTAATTTGGGTGGAAAGCTCATTCAAAAGTAGAATATAGTGACATACACAACCATCCCTTAAAAATGCACCATTTGTCTGAAAATCATCCCCAAAATGATTTCCGTCATTGATATTCACAAGATGTACATTTTCATAAGATCTTGTGCATTATCATATGCTTTTGAATGATCTTTTAAATCATGCAATTTTGGAATGAATGCTTTTTATAGCCCAATTGGGCACCTCCCATGCATTGTGTCCCATTAAGGACCCCTGTTTAAAATTATTTGAGATTTTAACATTTACTCCCACCCTCACACACCCAAGTGTGTAAACACCGGCAATCGCGGACCTCCCATTGTTCCTCTTTTGTTTATACTCAAGCATGTTATTTAGAAATCCATATTCCAGCTGACACATTCATAAATCATAAATCGGCATAATTTTCAAGCCTTTTGCCTAAAATGTTTGTTATTTACGGCTTTTTTTTTTTCTTTTTTTTTTTACACTCTGTGATATATATGTACTTTTTTATTTGAAAAACACATTGCCAATTTCCCATCAGTAGTGTATGTCATGGGACCACAAAGTTTTATGTCTGTAGATTGAATGTATTTACCTTCTGCATTGAAATGATGGAGTTGATGTTTTGCATGTCTGATGATGTATCCATATGAACTTAGGTAAATATCACCACCTTTATCACAACAAAACCCCTCTGGACTGAAAGTGGTGCCAACTGTGAAAATGTTGTTACCCATGAAATCAATGCACAGGAGCTTCTTTTCTCTACAGTTCATATATATGAGCCGCTTGTTGTTGGTGGTCAATCTACCAATCATTGGAGCGGGTATTGTTCTGATGAGGGATCCGTCTGGGTTGTGTAGAGATATCAGTTCTTCGTCTGCATAACCCACTGCTATGAGATTGCTGTCATCCACTGCAAGGCATGTTGGTGTGCCGTCAGTGTCTGCCTCTTTACCTGGTGCAAAGTGATGGTGGAGCTGACAGTCTTCATTTAAGATCTTGACTGCAGACCGAGTAAGGATAATGTGCTGGTCATCCTTATTTATTGCAAGAGCAATGGCATATGTGTTGCTGTAAGAGTCTTCACTTTCCAGTTTACAAATACTGTTTACTTGCATGACTTGACCATTAGGATTTAGTCTGGTCAGTTTCTGTTGGGATCCCTCTAAAACCACCACATCACCGGTGGAAAGTGATGCAATGTCATTTCCAGAGATAGGTGTCTCACTCAGTAAATCCCATTTTTCTTTGAGTAGGATTGTTCCAACTTGAACATCAGTGTGATCTGTCTCCTTGAAACCAATAAATGAGATGTCATGAATTAGTACATCTGTTTGTTCTTCAGGTTTTACTAGGTGAACATCTTTGTGGTCATGCAGATGGTCTTGCTTAAACATCAAGGCATCAAGGAGGTTTTCCTCGGTCATCTTAATCTGAGCCATTTTGACTAATTGTTCTGCTACTCTCATTTCTGCAAGAACCTTAGCTTTTTGCTTGTACGTTACCTGGGCAGTTTGTTTCAGTTGGCTTTCCTCTTGTCTGATTTGCTTGATTTTCTTCTCTGCAGTTCTGGAGATATGGCTGTAAGTTTCAGCAAGTCTGTTCCTTAGTCCATTGTGTAATGATTCCCAGCTTTCATTGTGATGTTTTGTTTGTGAAATTCTTTGTCTGGCTTCTTTTAAGGTAAGATCAAATGCTGTGCTGAAATTCACAAAGCTGTGATTGGGCTCTTTGTGACTTAAAGCTGCACACAGTTTGCAGATGAGCTGCTCACATGTGTTGCAGTAGAAGCACAGTTTCTGATTTGGATGGATGACACATCTTGAGATGTTTTTCTTGGACTCAGCAACGGTAAACTTTCCTTCTTGGAATTTGGTCAAAGGTGTAATTTTGTGAGTTTTCATCACAGTGAAATGCTGATGCGCTTTCTGGCATTCCTGACAGAGATAATGCTCACAATCCATACATCGAGAAATTGCCTCATTCTCTTCATCACATGCCTGACATATGATGACCTGTGACTCTTCACCTTTCAAGAGCTGTTCCTGCTTTGTTACCTCCTCCACCAGGGAAATCAGTGTGTAGTTGTTGTTCAACTTGGCCACTCTACCTTCTGGCATGATAGTTTCTCTCTGACACAGAGGGCATGTTATTTTGTTACTGTCTGGGTTTTGTCTCATCTTCAGTTCTTGGAGGCATCTGAGACAGAAACTGTGTGAGCAGTCCAGCATCTTGGGCTCTTGGTAAAGGGTGTGACAGATTGCGCATTCCAGATGACCTTGGATTGAACCTAGAACTGATGATGTGGTTGCAGAAGCTGCCATTTTGGATTTCTTTACCTGTAGATATAGTGATGAGAGATGAGAAGAGGCTACTCACAATTGTGAACTACGTGTAAGTTTGTTCAGTATGAGTAATCATAGCACAACCATAAAGAAACTCATTCTTTGTCAAGAATTCACCCAGCAATTTAGTAAAAGTAAGATTATGCTTGATCTAATTTTGTAAGTTATTTTTGGTAAAGTCTTATTGATTTTACAACCTAGATAAAATATGAAGCAACTTCTAACAAATCACAAAGGAAACTTAAATTACTTAAATTTTTAAAGAATTTTTAAACTGAACAAAGAAAACTGGCAGGAGCGAGATTTGAACCTGCGACTTAAGGAATACCTTACCAGCACTCTACCAACTGAGCTATATATATTGCCCTATGTTGGTGGTCTCCCAAATTGTCAGTATCTTTGTTCGGGGAGGCGCTAGTCAGAAGTCATAAACCCATAATGCTGTATATGGCCAGGGATCACGCCCAACTTTACGATACAACCTGGGATCATTCAAAGATAACATATAGGGAAAGATAGCTCAGCTGGTAGACCACCGGTTCGATATTCTCCAGGTTGCAGGTTCAAATCCCACTCCTGCCAGTTTTCTTTGTTCACTTTGAAAATAAAATCAACTTCTGATTTCTTAGGGAGTTTCTGTAATTTAGTTGTGTTAATCTTCCATTTTAGATGTAAAATCAGTAGGTGTACAATGTACTTCTAGTGGAAATTACCAAACTTCCTATGACCGCTCTAAGCCCAAAGTTCCTATACTGATGCCCACTGGAGTCTGAGCCTACGTGATTTGATTTGATTTGATTCGCTTCAATTCCGTTTCATTTGGTAAATGTGATTAAAAGCACACAAAAAATCATGCTGAGGATATTACCAACAAGTTAAGACTTTGTTCTAATGTGGTCCTCAAACCAGAATGAGATATACATGAAAATCACACAAAAATGCACAATAATAATTGCTAAACATGTTTGTTTAAATTAATGTCCTAATTTCATTGTTGAGAATAACACTGCTCTTACCATGTCAATTTATTTTACTAAATAATGTTTTTGGAGACATTTTGGTGAACTCCTTTCCTCAGCCAGACTCGGATCTTCCCCTGGTGTATGTGAAGTTATGATAGATATACTTTTGAGTTCCACATCTTACACAACATAAATCAATTGGAACTGCCGTATGTCCATATTCATCAGAACGTTAAATTGAGTGGTGTGTCTAAATGAAGAGTTACTTTTCCAATCATATGCACTTGAAAAACAAATAAGTGAACAAAATGTCCTTTATTAGGCTCATTTCACAGAACTGGTTGCAAATACTTGCTATGCCAGACACTTTTTAGTTATAAAACAGTTTGTGGCTAATTTGGTGCCTGTCTGGTGCCCACACCTGTACAGTCACATGCCACACCCTGGATTCATTTTGGTTAGAAAATGGCTCCAATCCTAGATAAATATTCTCTGCAGTATATGTAACAAGGCTTCAGGAACAACTCACCTTACTCTGTATAAACGAGTATCGCTGACACAGTGAAGCAAAGAACGTCTACTTTGTGCTTAGCAATGAAGAAAATTATGCTGATTGTGTTTATGGTATGCTGCACATGAAGAATGTACATGTAGTTGCAGCTAGCATTGTTGGGTGGGTACGTGTCACTAGTGCTGTACCTGCTGTGACGTGTCATTTGCATATAGCATTTGCACAGCGCCCTCGCTTGACAGTTGAGCTCATCAAATCATCCATTTACCCCACGGTACAGGTATATGGGCATTATATAAGCCGTCTCATTGTGTAATTTGTACATTTTCAACCATCTTACAAACAGTACAATGTTTAGCATGAAGTGTGAGGTTGGTTCGGATGGAATCCTCCATCTTGTTCTTGGAGAGCTGTCTGATAGTGACGTTGACAAGAAATAGGAAGTTTTAATAATTAAAGATATTTTATTAGTATCACTGCTTTTCATACATGTTAAAAACCCTTCTATGCAAACATACATTCTGAGCCATGTTGTTGTATGGGTCAAAATCAGTCAAGGTGATCATTTTTGACCCTCCTGCCATAGTACAAAACCACATGTAATCTGATCATGTCTGTGTAAAAGTATAGCAGGGGAGGTGGAAGGAAATGTTGACTGATTTTGACCTTTTAAATAGTAGGAGGGTTTTAATGATTTAATTCTTTCATCATGACCAACGCTTTAGTTTTATCTAATCCTCTGCAAATTAAATTAAGTTCTAGTTGATGACCTCCATCAGTATCACTGATTCCACGGAGCAAAGATCGTCTGATTTGTGCTCTAATTGCAATGAAAAAATTGCTGATTGTGTTTGTTTATGCTGAAAATGAAGAATGTATGTAGTTTCAGCATTGTTGGGTCATGTATTTCCTGCTTATGTTTGTTGTTCCTAGAGCAAATGCTAGATCAACCTGTTGTGTTAATGTTATGTAAATTTGGACCATTGTGGGTAGCTTTTTTTATAGCCTTGACGTTTGCCCTGAAGTTGGCATGGAGCAATTGAACAAAGCATAGAATGTTGATTTTTGAGAGGGTTTTTTCCCGGAGCGCATTTATTGTTGCACAAATGCAGACCTTTGGGAAAGTTGGTTTGTTTCATCAATGAGAAGCTCAGTGTGGCAGTCTTTGCAACATTAAAGGGTCTCATTAAAGAACTTTCATTTGACTTGAATTTGTAATATGCACCTGCTTATTCCATTTGCCATCACTTTCAACCTATTTTATATATCCATCTGAGGGTGTATCGTGACCGTTTTAGAACTGAAATGGATTTTATGCTGATGTTAATTTTCATGTACAAAGCACTGATGTCAGCGTATCTTTGTGTGCATTAGATGTGCAAAAGCAACCAAGAATAAAAGCCTTGCTTGGAGGGTTGCAGTCAACCAAAATTGTACAAGTTGATTTGTTTTAATAAAACATTGTCAAACAAACCACAATAAAACATGTAAGAAGAAAACAAAATAGAAGGGAAAAATCAGTTTGTTGAGCAGTGTATCTCTAAGGGTTCTTAGATTTAGAAATCTTTATTATAATTATGAGGGCCCGGTGTTTCATAGCAGGTATTTTGATCTGTTGTAGACAAATTTCACACTTCCGGATTGAAAGTGAGGCTGTGAGTGCTAAACAAACACAATCACTTATTTGAATTCCTTGTTACCAAACATTGACTATTCTAGCGACAGACCCTTTATGTTGCCTGTACCCAATGGCAATATCAATGATACATTGATCAGCTAGAAGTTGAAGGCACATTTTGTCATTTTTTTGGTTATCAAACTAGTAATGCAAAATTGCTGCAAATTTAATTGCTTCCAATTTCCTTCACGAGACCACATTATTGTAGTTTCCCATCTCAGCCCAGTCAAAAAACAAAATAATTTCATAAAATAAGATGGTGCACGTGATGTAGTTCCTATATGCAGTGTGCCTATGAAGTACCATATTCTCACCAAATCACCTTGAATTTTGTGGTCAACCTGACAGCTCTATTGTGTAAACTAGTCTGAATTACTGCTGTTTATTTTGTGTGATTTACCTCTCATTTTTCCCCATAGATATATCTGTCATTGTCTGATGACCGTCGCTTGGACAGTTTACAAGGACTGATAGTAAGAAACAATTGACTTCATCAATCTTGTTAGAAAAGAGGAAGTTCTTCTAGTATAAACTTATGGACTGTCAATGAGGTCACTAGGTGCACCCTGAGGGACTGTGAGTGACCAGAAGAGGGTCATATTCTGGTCACTCACAGGTCCGAGGGTGAACAGAGACTGCACTAGTATTCGAATTATACCAGTCCATATGTGTTTTATAACACATATTTGTCCAAAATATTAAATAAGAAAAGAAACAAAACTTGTCATGGTCATGGTTGTATAATTAAACTGTTTTAATTCAACAATTAACTCATATAAGCAATTCAACAGTTAAAGGAATGCTTTTAGTTTCCCCAGATTCAGTTTTTGAGTTGCTGTTTACTATTCACATCATGTGAGTGTATGCTTAGTGATTATGAATATTAACCACACATCGATGAAGGTTGTAGTTGATTAAAAGTAGTGTACATGGGCAAATTTGGGGGACGGTTAGTATTTTATAGGAAATATCGTTCCACTGACGAGAGAAAAACGGCGTTCGTTTTCAACTATCGGGCGGATGATGGCCTTTAGTCAAGGCGCGCATGGCTACCTGGACGCGTGACGCACCCCGAATATGCCAGCATGTCCGGGTATAGCCACGCGTGCCTTGACTAAAGGCTACAGGGCAGTTTTCCAACGATTTCCAGCTGGAAATCGTTGGAAAACAATATAAATTTCCACTTTTCTTGACGACAGCCCCCCCTGGTGCCATCATTTCACAGGATAATTGAGACTACTATTAACTTATAGTCTAGTAAGGTATTTCGCAATAATTCAGTAAAAAAAAAAAATTGGAGGATTACTAATCGTGTACACTATCGTAAAGTTAACTGCTATTCACATTATGATGAGAAAGAAAGTTCAGAGGGTGATGTCACCAGTCAAAAGTTTTAAGTATAGTGCCCGATCAGGCCTTATACTCCCGAAATTATGCGCACAAGATATCTCGATGCACATCTAGTTCACACTGATGCAAATTTCATGCACTAGCCTATACTAGTGAATCCCACGTGACCGTGTTTCAGCCAACCACGAAAAAGAACCAGCAGGAATTTAAATAACAAACCTGTACTCAGTGCACTGTACTGTGCATGACCTCTATGCTAACATGCAGTGCCTTTAAATTCCAAGGCCCAATTTCATGGAATCTGTAATACCGGATATTTGCGCTTATGGCCTGCAATTCTTTACTAACTCAAGTGAAGAAATTCTGTGATAACCCAGTAAGCAGATAATTATGAGATGTACACATGCACACAAGTAAAACTTTCTTGCTAAGCCATGAACCCCAAGTGTAAAATTTTCTGTTATAGTCAGCAGAAGTTCCTTGCTTATACAGTACGTATTAGCTTGGGCTTACATGTGTTGATTTATTGCCAACAAAACTTGCAAAAGAAACAATTAAAATCAAAAAAATAACTAATCTATAAAAATAAGTAAATAGTGTACTATATCTGTAAAATGCAAATTTTGTTTTATAAATACGGAATATGCCAGTCAAAACCCATTAAAAACATTGACTACCTGTATGATCACTACTATCTTGGCTGTTACATCTCTACATTTTACAGCCAACAGCAATTTTACATTTTAGCTCATTTACAATAGAACTAAAGAGATTTCAGTTACACATCACATCCAAAGTTGATGTATATGACGGAAATAATTACTTAAAATTGAAAGTGATAAGCTTTATACAAATAGCGTTCAATTCATGCAGATTGCCAAGTATGATGAGTGAATATTAACAGCTTTTTGTTTCTTTTGTGTTTCTTCCTTCTTTAGAACATTATTCAAAACGTCTTAGAGATCCAAGAAACAATGGCAAATGGAGAATCAGGTGAGTCTGTAATTTTCTGAGTACCATTTGCTGCATGTAAAGCCAACATGCAAAGAATCTATACAGCTGATGCTTTCTGTATGTATTTCCTTACAGTCATGTCTAAGGGTGCGTTCGAGTAGCTCACCCGGATCGACTCGGGTGAAAGCAAGGGTTAGCCACGGAATTTGGGCTAATAGAATGGTCAAACGCCCTCTCCTGTTGATGTCACCTTGCACTTGAGTCTGGCGATTGTGTAGTTACGGGCCCTTCTATATATTTGATCTATTTCAAGTCAAGGTGTTTATTATTCCAAAATGAATTAATTGACCTAAAGAATACTTCTCTCAATTCTAACGACATCATTTTTGTTATTTTGAGCAGTTTCTTGCAGAAGAAAATGCAATTTTCTTACTTGTTTTGTGGCTGGTGTCTTGCTAATCAGTGCAGTTTTTGCCATCTTTATTTTCGTGTTGCGTTTTGTCCTCTTCATTGTCATTTCAGCCCAAAATTTCCCACACACAAATTGAAAACCGTGCCCTCTGTCTACAACATACCTGTTGGTTTTTAATGTCACAATCTAGTTTGCTAAGTCCAATAACTTAAAAGTGGATTTTTGTTCTCTTATAGGATTGTCCTCGCCCTTGAGGTCAGCCATTTTTAATTCCCCGCTCCAATGGAATCTGTGGGTAATCAAATTAACTACGCATGCGTGTGACGTAATTCCACCAGTGACTCTGCTCCGCGAGCAGGTGGTGGCTGACCCGAGTGAGCCCCGTGTATGACATCCGAGCTAATCGAACGGCACAGGGCTCCGAGTCGACCCGGGTCAGCTACTCGAATGCACCCTAAACTGAAGATCACACAAAAGTCAGTTTTTTTCCTTACAGGTCGCCCAATCGGGCTACAAAAAGCATTTGTCCTAAAAGAAATTTCATTGCAAAGATCATTCGAAAGTAGAATACAATAATGTACACATCCATCCCTTGAAAATGCACCTTTTGTCTGAAAATCATTGGCGACATTAATTTTCAGGATGCTAGTTTGGTTGGGAAAAGTCGTATTGTTGGAATTGGCATGGAGGAAGGAATTAGTGTTGCCCTTGGTGCTTTGGTTGTGTACAGGCTGCATGTGTGGATGTCAATGCTTCAGGTTTTTTTTAAATTTATTTCTCCGTAAATATTACACTTTGTGGTAGAATTTTTTACACTCAGACCTTGGAAATAGGTCAGGCAACTTAACAGAGAGGTTAGATCTGGGGGGATTGCATGGCAATGTGTGCCTTTAAAGTGAAAGTGAAAATATGATAAAGGTTTCAATGTTACATCCTTAAAAATGGTGTAGAGTTCCTGAAAATGATTTGATGAAAATAGAAACCAGGGAATCATTGTCTTTCTTTTTTAACAAGGAAGCCATAAAATTTAATTTTACGGACTGTTTATATATAAGCAGTGGTTTAGACATACACAGTAAGATAATATTTTATAGTTCCTGATAACAAGATATATACATGTACATAACATGATATTTTCATGAGCAGTGTTTGAAAAGAGGATATATTTTTTAGGGAGGGGGGGTAGAGTATTATGACATTGGGGGCACCATTAAATTAATGACATACATTGTATCTCGAATATTTACGTACTTACGTATCTTATTCATACACCATGCACTTTGCCAACCAAGGCACAATTTTGCAGAAAAAATCAACTAATGGGGGTGTCACATCCCCATCATACCCCCTCAAGAGATGCCCGTGCATGACATATTGAAAGTTCACTAACTTTTTTTTCTGAAAATTGTGCTTTAAATAAAATGAATAGTTAAAAATTAATTTCCTCACATATACTTTTTTCAGGGGGGGGGGGGGATTTGTCAGTGGTGACGCTTTCTATAGCCTTTACACATACATCCAAACAGGACACATATCAAGCTAATTATGTTAAGGGCACAGAGAAATGTCCCCATAACTCTGTTCTAATTTCAAATTTACCTTACAAATAAAAATGCTCCCACTATGTGGTCGATACCTACCCAGTCGTGTTTTACTGACAAGGCTTTGTCTTATCTATTCCCTTTTCTCATATAGACTTAAGTTCACATTTGTACATGCAATGACCTTTATCAACATAAGACCTACTCCCTCATTAGAGGACAACAATGATTTCATTGTTGTTTCTTTATTCTTGTGTCCTGAGTAGTAATACAATACATGTACACACCCACCCATACTGTATTCATAAATCGATATTCCAGCTGCCACATTCGTAAATCAGCATCATTTACAAGCCTTTTGCATAAATTTGTGGTCATTTAGGGTTTTTCTTTCTTTCTTCTTACACTCTGTGATATACTTGTATTGTGTCTTCAGAAACAATCACTGCCAATTTGCCATCAGGAGTGTATGTCATGGGACCAGAAGATGCTATGCCTGTAGATTGAATGTATTTACCTTCTGCATTGAACTGATGTAGCTCATCATCCAATGAATTTATGTAGATATCACCACCTTTGTCACAATAAATCCCCCATGGACTGAAATCTGTGTCAACTGTGAAAATGTTGTTACCCATGAAATCAAGACACAGGAGCTTCTTTTTGCCATCGTTAGTGTATATGAGCCGCTTGTTGTTGGTGGTCAAGTAACTATCAATCATTGGAGCAGGTATTGTTCTGATGAGGGATCCGTCTGGGTTGTGTAGAGATATCAGTTCTTTGTCGTCATAACCCACTGCTATGAGATTGTTGTCATCCACTGCAAGGCATGTTGGTGTGCCATCAGTGTCTGCCTCTTTACCTGGTGAAAAGTGATGATGGAGCTGACAGTCTTCATTTAAGATCTTGACTGCAGACTCAGTAAGGATAATGTGCTGGTCATCCTTATTTATTGCAAGAGCAATGGCAGATGTGTTGCTGTCAGAGTCTTCACTTTCCAGTTTACAAATACTGTTTACTTGCATGACTTGACCATTAGGATTAAGTCTGGTCAGTTTCTGTTCGTCTATGTCTAAAACCACCACATCAACGGTGGAAAGTGATGCAATGTCTTGTCCAGTAATAGTTATCACACTCAGTAAATCCCACTTTTCTTTGAGTAGAATTGTTCCAACTTGAACATCAGTGTGAGTCTCCTTAAAACCAATAAATGAGATGTCATGAATTGATGGATCTGTTTGTTCTTCAAGCGTTACCATAGGTACATCTTTGTGGTCATGCAGATGGTCTTGCTTAAACATCAAGACATCAAGGAGGTTTTCCTCGGTCATCTTAATCTGAGCCATTTTGACTGTTTGTTCTGCTACTATCATTTCTGCAAGAAACTTAGCTTTTTGCTTGTATGTTAAATGGGCAGTTTGTTTCAGTTGGCTTTCCTCTTGTCTGATTTGCTTGATTTTCTTCTCTGCAGTTCTGGAGATATGGCTGTAAGTTTCAACTAGCATGTTGTTTAGTCTGTTGTGTAACGATTCCCAGTTTTCATTGTAATGTTTTGTTTGTGAAATTCTTTGTCTGGCTTCTTTTAAGGTAAGATCAAATGCTGTGCTGAAATTCACACAGTGGTGCCTGGGCTCTTTGTGACTAAAAGCTGCACACAGTTTGCAGATGAGCTGCTCACATGTGTTGCAGTAGAAGCACAGTTTCTGATTTGGATGGATGCCACATCTTGATTTGTTTTTCTTGGACTCAGCAAGGGCAAACTTTCCTTCTGGCAGTTCGGCCAAAGCTGTAATTTTGTGAGTTTTCATCATAGTGAAACGTTGATGTGCTTTCTGACATTCCTGACAAAGATAATGCTCACAATCCATACATCGAGAAATTGCCTCATTCTGTTCATCACATGCCTGACATATGATGACCTGTGACCCTTCACCTTTCAAGAGCTGTTCCTGCTTTGTTACCTCCTCCACCAGGGAAATCAGAGTGTAGTTGTTGTTCAACTTGGCCACTCTACCTTCTGGCATGATAGTTTCTCTCTGACACAGAGGGCATGTTATTTTGTTACTGTCTGGGTTTTGTCTCGTCTTCAGTTCTTGAAGGCATCTGAGACAGAAACTGTGTGAGCAGTCCAGCATCTTGGGCTCTTGGTAAAGGGTGTGACAGATTGCGCATTCCAGATGACCTTGGATGATTGAACCCAGAACTGATGCTGTGGTTACAGAAGCTGCCATTTTGGATTTCTTCACCTGTAGATAGAGATGAGAAGAGGCTACTCACAATTGTGAACTACGTGTAAGTTTGTTCAGTATGAGTAATCATAGCACAACCATAAAGAAACTCATTCTTTGTCAAGAATTCACCCAGCAATTTAGTAAAAGTAAGATTATGCTTGATCTAATTTTGTAAGTTATTTTTGGTAAAGTCTTATTGATTATACAACCTAGATAAAATATGAAGCAACTTCTAACAAATCACAAAGGAAACTTAAATTACTTAAATTTTGAAAGAAAACTGAACAAAGAAAACTGGCAGGAGCGAGATTTGAACCTGCGACTTAAGGAATACCTTACCAGCACTCTACCAACTGACAGGGCTCGACCTTAGCACTAGCCCGGCGTACAATGTCTAGTAAAAACTGCTCCGGGCTAGTGAAAAGCACTCTTTAACTTGCCCGGCGGGCTAGTTAAAAAAGCATTCCTACCTGCTTAAAATTGTCACTTTTGCTTGATATGAATCAAACAAACGTTTTTGGTAAGTTTGAGTGAATCTTCTTGATTGACCGAGTACAGCGCTACGGCGTCCCGCACAGTCAATACTATGCCGAGCCGCCGTGCTAGCGCTAGCGCTATGCATGCCGCTCGCTGTCTCACAGCAGCTAGCTTGTGTCCCGATGGCAACATGTGTACGTGCATTCTTTGCGCACGTGATGCCACAAGCGCACATGACTTGTACAAGGTTGGTAGTCTCATATCAAGTCCAGAGTGTGTTGTGCACTTTTTTTGCCAAATGCTGTACGCATGGGACTGGTTGGGTGTGGGAAGAAAAGTACAGTGAAAGTGCACACAAAAAAGACTATGGATCTTTTCTCAATGCTCGGCTTCGATACGGCTGACACTGAAACATTTTTATTTTGTACATCACCAGTGTTTGAAAAAATTATTAAGGACCGTCACATTTTTGGCCCATGTCAATTTGAAGAAAAACGCCAACTAATATTGGCGGAATAATGTCATGAATGTATATAAGACGCAGCGAACCGTACGCCGTACGCGGCGCTATACAATCTTTGGTACGTACTGAAGCCAGCTTTGATTATGGGCCCAACCGGGGAATTCCACGGGCATACTGAGCATGCGCATCGGCACTTGACCTCAGCGACCATGATGCATGAGCCATGCATGAAGTGAATGAAAGAAGGCATGAAAGGTACGGGGCGCGTGTGCGAAGATTTGTGCATGTGGTCTGTAATACCGGGCCGGTGTACGTGGTTGGTGAGAAGTTTTATTCACTTGGGTCTTTACATTTTCCGTCATGTGGCGATATCTAAATGTATCCAATCCGTCCAAAAAAGGGAGCAAAAGAGAATACGATGCAAACTAGAGCAAAAATAAAAGACAATGTGTCTACAGACAAGACTGGGAGCGGAACTTTGGCTGGCTTAGCTACGATGGAAATACGATGTTTTGCCGTGTTTGCCGCGAAATGAAACTGACCATCGACATCGTTAATGGGATATTTACAATGTCCATTAAATGTGGGCTAGTAAAAATTTCTGCGGGCTAGTAAAAAACCCAGTTAACTTGCCCGTTGGACTAGTTAAAAAAAAGATTAAGATCGAGGCCTGAACTGAGCTATCTTGCCCTATGTTGGTGGTCTCCCAAATTGTCAGTATCTTTGTTCGGGGAGGCGCTAGTCAGAAGTCATAAACCCATAATGCTGTATATGGTTAGGGATCACGCCCAACTTTACGATACAACCTGGGATCATTCAAAGATAACATATAGGGAAAGATAGCTCAGTTGGTAGACCACCGGTTCGATATTCTCCAGGTTGCAGGTTCAAATCCCACTCCTGCCAGTTTTCTTTGTTCACTTTGAAAATAGAATCAACTTCTGATTTCTCAGAGAGTTTTTGTAATTTAGTTGTGTTAATCTTTCATTTTAGATGTAAAATCGTAGGTGTACAATGTACTTATAGTGGAAATACCGAACTTCCTGTGACCACTCCAAGCCCAAAGTTCCCATACTGATGCCCACTGGAGTCTGAGCCTATTTGATTTGATTTGATTCGATTTAATTCCATTTCATTTGGTAAATGTGATTAAAAGCACACAAATGATAATACCAAATACCAAAAAATAATACCAAAAAAGTTAAGACTTTGTTCTATTGTGGCCCTAAATCCAGAATGAGATATACATGAAAATCACACAAAAATGCACAATAATAATGCTAAAAAAAATTTTTTTAAATTAATATCCTAATTTCATTGTTGAAAACAATACTGCTATTACCATGTCAATTTATTTTACTAAATAATGTTATTGGAGACATTTTGGTGAACTCCTTTCCTCAGCCAGACTCGGATCTTCCCCTGGTGTATGTGAGGTTATGATAGATATACTTTTGAGTTCCAAATCTTACACAACATAAATCAATTGGAACTGCCAGATGTCCATATTCATCAGAATGTTAAATTGAGTGGTGTGTCTAAATGAAGAGTTACTTTTCCAATTATATGCACATGAAAAACAAATAAGTGAACAAAATGTCCTTTAGGCTCATTTCACAGAACTCAGGTTGCAAATACTTGCTATGGCAGACACTTATTAGTTATAAAACAGTTTCTGGCTAATTTGGTGCCTGTACGTATGCCACACCCTGTATTGATTTTGGTCAGAAATGGCTCCTAGATAAATATTCTCTGCAGTATATGTAACAAGGCTTCAGGAACAACTCACCTTACTCTGTATAAACGAGTATCACTGACACAGTGAAGCAAAGAACGTCTACTTTGTGCTTTGCAAAGCAGATAATTATGCTGATTGTGTTTATGGTATGCTGCACATGAAGAATGTACATGTAGTTGCAGCTAGCATTGTTGGGTGGGTACATGTCGGTGGTGTACCTGCTGTGATGTGTCATTTGCACATAGCATTTGCACATAGCATTTGCACATAGCATTTGCACATAGCATTTGCACATAGCATTTGCACATAGCATTTGCACATAGCATTTGCACATAGCATTTGCACATAGCATTTGCACATAGCATTTGCACATAGCATTTGCACATAGCATTTGCACATAGCATTTGCACATAGCATTTGCACATAGCATTTGCACATAGCATTTGCACATAGCATTTGCACATAGCATTTGCACATAGCATTTGCACATAGCATTTGCACATAGCATTTGCACATAGCATTTGCACATAGCATTTGCACATAGCATTTGCACATAGCATTTGCACAGCGCCCTCGCTTGACAGTTAAGCTTATCAAATCATTCATTAACCCCACGGTACAGGTATAGGCATTCTAAAGCCGTCTTATTGTGTAATTTCTAAATTTTCAACCATCTTACAAACAGTACAGTGTTTACCGGTACCATGAAGTGTGAGGTTGGTTCGGATGGAATACTCCATTTTGTTCTTGATGGAGAGCTGTCTAATAGTGACGTTGACAAGAAATAAGAAGTTTGAATAATTAAGTTGTTTTATTAGTATCACTGCTTTTCATACATGTTAATGATTTAATTCTTTCATCATGACCAATGCTTTAGTTTTATCTAATCTTCTGCAAATTAAATTAAGTTCTAGTTGATAACCTCCATCAGTATCACCGATTCCACAGAGCAAAGAACGTTCTAATTTGTGATTTGCAATGAAAAAAATGATGCCGATTGTGTTTGTATATGCTGAAAATGAAGAATGTATGTAGTTTCAGCATTGTTGGGTCGTGTATTTCTTGCTTTTATATGTTTGTCAGTTCCTAGAGCAAATGCTAGATCAACC
Organism: Hippasteria phrygiana; assembly: GCA_037893225.1. NCBI lineage: Eukaryota > Metazoa > Echinodermata > Asteroidea > Valvatida > Goniasteridae > Hippasteria > Hippasteria phrygiana. The sequence continues at coordinate 493,499 of JAZGUH010000125.1, forward strand.
TGTTGTGTTAATGTCATGTAAATTTGGACCATTGTGGGTAGCTTTTTTATAGCCTTGACGTTTGCCCTGAAGTTGGCATGGAGCAGTCGAACAAAGCATAACCTTTTTTTTTTTTTTTTTTTCGGAGTGCATTCTTGCAGACCTTTGGGAAAGTTAGTTTGTTTCATCAATGAGAAGTTTAGTGTGGCAGTCTTTGCAAAGTTAAAAGGTCTCAAAGAACTTTTATTTGACTTGAATTTGTAATATGCACCTCCTTATTCCATTTGCCATCACTTTCAACCTATTTTATATATCCATCTGAGGGTGTATCGTGACCATTTTAGAACTTAAATGGATTTTATGCTGATGTGAATTTTCATGTACAAAGCACTGATGTCAGCTTTGGAAATAAAGCCTCAGTGTCATTTTTGTTTGTGTATTTTCTTTTTTTAGCTGGCACTCCAGGTTTGGGCAGTTCCCCAATGATAATCTCATGTAAATATTTCATTTTTACTGCAATAGAGACAACACATATACAAATTAGGATTGCAGATAGCAACAGATATACTGTTTGTGCTCTTTTAGAGTTTCACCCCGAAAAATAACTTTGTTTTTTATGCTGATATTATTCTAGCAATACAAAAGCTATTTTTTTAATGAGACATCAAAACAAACGAACAAAAAACCACCATGCTTACTTATTGAATAATTATGTACAAAAGTATTTGTAGCCTGACCGTAATTCGGCGTATCTTTGTGTGCATTAGATTTGCAAAAGCAACCAAGAATAAAAGCCTTGCTTGGAGGGTTGCAGTCAACAAAAATTGTACAAGTTGATTTGTTTTAATAAAACATCGTCAAACAAACCACAATAAAACATGTAAGAAGAAAACAAAATAGAAGGAAAAAATAATCAGTTTGTTGAGCAGTGTATCTCTAATGTGAGTGATGAGATGTAGACCTGGTGTTTCATAGCAGGTATTTTGATCTGTTATAGACAAATTTCACACTTCCGGATTGAAAGTGAGGCTGTGAGTGCTAAACAAACACAATCACTTATTTGAATGCCTTAATTGTTACCAAACATTGACTGTTCTAGCGACAGACCCTTTAGGTTGTCTGTACCCCATGGCAATATCAATGATACATTGATCAGCTAGAAGTTGAAGGCACATTTTGTCATTTTTTTGGGTTATCAAACTAGTAATGCAAAATTACTGCACATTTATTTGCTTCCTTTCCTTCACAAGACCACATTATTGTAGTTTCCCATCTCAGCCCAGTCAGAAAACAAAATAATTTCATAAAATAGGATGGTGCACATGATGTAGTTCCTATATATAGTGTGCCTATGAATTGAAGTACCATATTCTCACCAAATCACCTTGAATTTTGTGTAAACTAGTCTCAATTACTGCTGTTTATTTTGTGTGATTTACCTCTCATTTTTCCCCATAGATATATCTGTCATTGTCTGATGACCGTCGCTTGGACAGTTTACAAGGACTGATAGTAAGAAACAATTGACTTCATCAATCTTGTTAGAAAAGAGGAAGTTCTTCTAGTATAAACTTATGGACTGTCAATGAGGTCACTAGGTGCACCCTGAGGGACTGTGAGTGACCAGAAGAGGGTCCTATTCTGGTCACTCACAGGCCCGAGGTTGAACAGAGACTGCACTAGTATTCAAATTATACCAGTCCATATGTGTTTTATAACACATATTTGTCCAAAATATTAAATAAGAAAAGAAACAAAACTTGTCATGGTCATGGTTGTATAATTAAACTGTTTTAATTCAACAATTAACTCATATAAGCAATTCAACAGTTAAAGGAATGCTTTTAGTTTCCCCAGATTCAGTTTTTGAGTTGCTGTTTACTATTCACATCATGTGAGTGTATGCTTAGTGATTATGAATATTAACCACACATCGATGAAGGTTGTAGTTGATTAAAAGTAGTGTACATGGGCAAATTTGGGGGACGGTTAGTATTTTATAGGAAATATCGTTCCACTGACCTGTTCAAAGTTTTGCATTGTTGGATGGCGAAAAAAAACGAGAGAAAAACGGCGTTCGTTTTCAACTATCGGGCGGATGATGGCCTTTAGTCAAGGCGCGCATGGCTACCTGGACGCGTGACGCGCGCCCCGAATATGCCAGCATGTCCGGGGCGTGCCACTCGTCCGGGTATAGCCACGCGTGCCTTGACTAAAGGCTACAGGGCAGTTTTCCAACGATTTCCAGCTGGAAATCGTTGGAAAACAATATAAATTTCCACTTTTCTTGACGACGGCCCCCCCTGGTGCCATCATTTCACAGGATAATTGAGACTACTATTAACTTATAGTCTAGTAAGGTATTTCGCAATAATTCAGTAAAAAAAAAAAATTGGAGGATTACTAATCGTGTACACTATCGTAAAGTTAACTGCTATTCACATTATGATGAGAAAGAAAGTTCAGAGGGTGATGTCACCAGTCAAAAGTTTTAAGTATAGTGCCCGATCAGGCCTTATACTCCCGAAATTATGCGCACAAGATATCTCGATGCACATCTAGTTCACACTGATGCAAATTTCATGCACTAGCCTATACTAGTGGATCCAACGTGACCGTGTTTCAGCCAACCACGAAAAAAAACCAGCAGGAATTTAAATAACAAACCTGTACTCAGTGCACTGTACTGTGCATGACCTCTATGCTAACATGCAGTGCCTTTAAATTCCAATTCCCAATTTCATGGAATCTGTAATACCGGATATTTGCGCTTATGGCCTGCAATTCTTTACTAATTCAAGTGAAGAAATTCTGTGATAACCCAGTAAGCAGATAATTATGAGATGTACACATGCACACAAGTAAAACTTTCTTGCTAAGCCATGAAATACCCCAAGTGTAAACTTTTCTGTTATAGTCAGCAGAAGTTCCTTGCTTACAGTACGTATTAGCTTGGGCTTACATGTGTTGATTTATTGCCAACAAAACTTCAAAAGAAACAATTAAAATCAAAAAAATTAACTAATCTATAAAAATAAGTAAATAGTGTACTATATCTGTAAAATGCAAATTTTGTTTTATAAATACGGAATATGCCAGTCAAAACCCATTAAAAACATTGACTACCTGTATGATCACTACTATCTTGGCTGTTACATCTCTACATTTTACAGCCAACAGCAATTTTACATTTCAGCTCATTTACAATAGAACTAAAGAGATTTCAGTTACACATCACATCCAAATTTGATGTATATGACAGAAATAATTACTTAAAATTGAAAGTGATAAGCTTTATACAAATAGCGTTCAATTCATGCAGATTGCCAAGTATGATGAGAGAATATTAACAGCTTTTTGTTTCTTTTGTGTTTCTTCCTCCTGCAGAACATTATTCAAAACGTCTTAGAGATCCAAGAAACAATGGCAAATGGAGAATCAGGTGAGTCTGTAATTTTCTGAGAACCATTTGCTGCATGTATTTCCTTACAGTCATGTCTAAGGGTGCGTTCGAGTAGCTCACCCGGATCGACTCGGGTGAAGGCAGAAGGGTTAGCCACGGAATTTGGGCTAATAGAATGGTCAAACGCCCTCTCCTGTTGATGTCACCTTGCACTTGAGTCTGGCGATTGTGTAGTTACGGGCCCTTCTATATATTTGATCTATTTCAAGTCAAGGTGTTTATTATTCCAAAATGAATTAATTGACCTAAAGAATACTTCTCTCAATTCTAATGACATCATTTTTGTTATTTTGAGCAGTTTCTTGCAGAAGAAAATGCAATTTTCTTACTTGTTTTGCGGCTGGTGTCTTGCTAATCAGTGCAGTTTTTGCCATCTTTATTTTCGTGTTGCGTTTTGTCATCTTCATTGTCATTTCAGCCCAAAATTTCCCACAAACAAATTGAAAACCCTGCCCTCTGTCTACAACATACCTGTTGGTTTTTAATGTCACAATCTAGTTTGCTAAGTCCAATAACTTAAAAGTGGATTTTGTTCTCTTATAGGATTGTCCTCGCCCTTGAGGTCAGCCATTTTTAATTCCACCAGTGACTCTGCTCCGCGAGCAGGTGGTGGCTGACCCGAGTGAGCCCCGTGTATGACATCAGAGCTAATCGAACGGCACAGGGCTCCGAGTCGACCCGGGTGAGCTACTCGAATGCACTCTAAACTGAAGATCACACAAAAGTCAGTTTTTTTCCTTGCAGGTCGCCCAATCGGGCTACAAAAAGCATTTGTCCTAAAAAAAATTTCATTGGAAAGATCATTCAAAAGTAGAATACAATAATGTACACAACCATCCCTTGAAAATGCACCTTTTGTCTGAAAATCATTGGCGACATCAATTTTCAAAGAGGTTAGGTGGGGGGGGGGGGGGGGGATTGCATGGCAATGTGTGCCTTTAAAGTGAAAGTGGAAAGATGATAAAGGTTTCAATGTTACATCCTTAAAAATGGTGTAGAGTTCCTGAAAATGATTTGATAAAAATAGAAACCAGGGAATCATTGTCTTTCTTTTTTAACAAGGAAGCCATAAAATTTAATTTTACGGCCTGTTTATAGATAAGCAGTGGTTTAGACATACACAGTAAGATAATATTTTATAGTTCCTGATAACAAGATATATACATGTACATAACATGATATTTTCATGAGCAGTGTTTGAAAAGAGGATATATTTTTTTAGGGAGGGGGGTAGAGTATTATGACATTGGGGGCACCATTAAATTAATGACATACATCTTATTCATACACCATGCACTTTGCCAACCAAGGCACAATTTTGCAGAAAAAATCAACTAATGGGGGTGTCACATCCCCATACCCCCTCAAGAGATGCCCGTGCATGACATATTGAAAGTTCACTAACTTTTTTTTCTGAAAATTGTGCTTTAAATAAAATGAATAGTTAAAAATTAATTTCCTCACATATACTTTTTTCAGGGGGGGGGGGGGATTTGTCAGTGGTGACGCTTTCTATAGCCTTTACACATACATCCAAACAGGACACATATCAAGCTAATTATGTTAAGGGCACAGAGAAATATGTCCCCATAACTCTGTTCCAATTTCAAATTTACCTTACAAATAAAAATGCTCCCACTATGTGGTCGATACCTACCCAGTCGTGTTTTACTGACAAGGCTTTGTCTTCTCTATTCCCTTTTCTCATATAGACTTAAGTTCACATTTGTACATGCAATGACCTTTATCAACATAAGACCTACTCCCTCATTAGAGGACAACAATGATTTCATTGTTGTTTCTTTATTCTTGTGTCCTGAGTAGTAATACAATACATGTACACACCCACCCCATACTGTATTCATAAATCGATATTCCAGCTGCCACATTCGTAAATCAGCATCATTTACAAGCCTTTTGCATAAATTTGTGGTCATTAGGGTTTTTCTTTCTTTCTTCTTACACTCTGTGATATACTTGTAAGTCTTCAGAAAAAATCACTGCCAATTTGCCATCAGGAGTGTATGTCATGGGACCAGAAGATGCTATGCCTGTATATTGAATGTATTTACCTTCTGCATTGAACTGATGTAGCTCATCATAAATTGAATTTATGTAGATATCACCACCTTTGTCACAACAAATCCCCCATGGATTGAAATCTGTGTCAACTGTGAAAATGTTGTTACCCATGAAATCAATACACAGGAGCTTCTTTTTGAAACTGTTGGTGTATATGAGCTGCTTGTTGTTGGTGGTCAAGTATCCATCAATCATTGGAGCAGGTATTGTTCTGATGAGAGATCCGTCTGGGTTGTGTAGAGATATCAATTCTTTGTCCCTATAACCCACTGCTATGAGATTGCTGTCATCCACTGCAAGGCATGTTGGTGTGCCATCAGTGTCTGCCTCTTTACCTGGTGCAAAGTGATGATGGAGCTGACAGTCTTCATTTAAGATCTTGACTGCAGACTGAGTAAGGATAATGTGCTGGTCATCCTTATTTATTGCAAGAGCAATGGAATATGTGTTGCTGTCAGGGTCTTCACTTTCCAGTTTACAAATACTGTTTACTTGAATGACTTGACCATTAGGATTTAGTCTGGTCAGTTTCTGTTGGGATCTGTGTAAAACCACCACATCACCAGTGGAAAGTGATGCAATGTCATTTCCAGAGATAGGTGTCTCACTCAGTAAATCCCACTTTTCTTTGAGTAGGATTGTTCCAACTTGAACATCAGTGTGAGTCTCCTTGAAACCAATAAATGAGATGTCATGAATTGATGGATCTGTTTGTTCTTCAAGCGTTACCATAGGTACATCTTTGTAGTCATGCAGGTGGTCCTGCTTAAATGTCAAGACATCGAGGAGGTTTTCCTCGGTCATCTTAATCTGAGCCATTTTGACTGTTTGTTCTGCTACTATCATTTCTGCAAGAATCTTAGCTTTTTGCTTGTATGTTAAATGGGCAGTTTGTTTCAGTTGGCTTTCCTCTTGTCTGATTTGCTTGATTTTCTTCTCTGCAGTTCTGGAGATATGGCTGTAAGTTTCAACAAGCATGTTGTTTAGTCTGTTGTGTAATGATTCCCAGTTATCATTGTAATGTTTTGTTTGTGAAATTCTTTGTCTGGCTTCTTTTAAGGTAAGATCAAATGCTGTGCTGAAATTCACAAAGTGGTGCCTGGGCTCTTTGTGACTAAAAGCTGCACACAGTTTGCAGATGAGCTGCTCACATGTGTTGCAGTAGAAGCACAGTTTCTGATTTGGATGGATGCCACATCTTGAGATGTTTTTCTTGGACTCAGCAAGGGCAAACTTTCCTTCTGGCAGTTCGGCCAAAGCTGTAATTTTGTGAGTTTTCATCATAGTGAAACGTTGATGTGCTTTCTGACATTCCTGACAAAGATAATGCTCACAATCCATACATCGAGAAATTGCCTCATTCTGTTCATCACATGCCTGACATATGATGACCTGTGACCCTTCACCTTTCAAGAGCTGTTCCTGCTTTGTTACCTCCTCCACCAGGGAAATCAGAGCGTAGCTGTTGTTCAACTTGGCCACTCTACCTTCTGGCATGATAGTTTCTCTCTGACACAGAGGGCATGTTATTTTGTTACTGTCTGGGTTTTGTCTCGTCTTCAGTTCTTGGAGGCATCTGAGACAGAAACTGTGTGAGCAGTCCAGCATCTTGGGCTCTTGGTAAAGGGTGTGACAGATTGCGCATTCCAGATGACCTTGGATGATTGAACCCAGAACTGATGCTGTGGTTACAGAAGCTGCCATTTTGGATTTCTTCACCTGTAGATAGAGATGAGAAGAGGCTACTCACAATTGTGAACTATGTGTAAGTTTGTTCAGTATAAGTAATCATATAGCACAACCATAAAGAAACTCATTCTTTGTCAAGAATTCACCCAGCAATTTAGTAAAAGTAAGATTATGCTTGATCTAATTTTGTAAGTTATTTTTGGTAAAGTCTTATTGATTTTACAACCTAGATAAAATATGAAGCAACTTCTAACAAATCACAAAGGAAACTTAAATTACTTAAATTTTGAAAGAATTTTTAAACTGAACAAAGAAAACTGGCAGGAGCGAGATTTGAACCTGCGACTTAAGGAATACCTTACCAGCACTCTACCAACTGACAGGGCTCGACCTTAGCACTAGCCCGGCATACAATGTCTAGTAAAAACTGCTCCGGGCTAGTGAAAAGCACTCTTTAACTTGCCCGGCGGGCTAGTTAAAAAAGCATACCTACATGCTTAAAATTGTCACTTTTGCTTGATATGAATCAAACAAACGTTTTTGGTAAGTTTGAGTGAATCTTCTTGATTGACCGAGTACTGCGCTACGGCGTCCCGCACAGTCAATACTATGCCGAGCCGCCGCGCTAGCGCTAGCGCTATGCATGCCGCTCGCTGTCTCACAGCAGCTAGCTTGTGTCCCGATGGCAACATGTGTACGTGCATTCATTGCGCACGTGATGCCACAAGCGCACATGACTTGTACAAGGTTGGTAGTCTCATATCAAGTCCAGAGTGTGTTTTTGTGCACTTTTTTTGCCAAATGCTGTACGCATGGGACTGGTGGGAAGAAAAGTACAGTGAAAGTGCACACAAAAAAGACTATGGATCTTTTCTCAATGCTCGGCTTCGATACGGCTGACACTGAAACATTTTTATTTTGTACATCACCAGTGTTTGAAAAGGACCGTCACATTTTTGGCCCATGTCAATTTGAAGAAAAACGCCAACTAATATTGGCGGAATAATGTCATGAATGTATATAAGACGCAGCGAACCGTACGCCGTACGCGGCGCTATACAATCTTTGGTACGTACTGAAGCCAGCTTTGATTATGGGCCCAACCGGGGAATTCCACGGGCATACTGAGCATGCGCATCAGCACTTGACCTCAGCGACCATGATGCATGAGCCATGCATGAAGTGAATGAAAGAAGGCATGAAAGGTACGGGGCGCGTGTGCGAAGATTTGTGCGTGTGGTCTGTAATACCGGGCTGGTGTACGTGGTTGGTGAGAAGTTTTATTCACTTGGGTCTTTACATTTTCCGTCATGTGGCGATATCTAAATGTATCCAATCCGTCCAAAAAAGGGAGCAAAAGAGAATACAATGCAAACTAGAGCAAAAATAAAAGACAACGTGTCTACAGACAAGACTGGGAGCGGAACTTTGGCTGGCTTAGCTACGATGGAAATACGATGTTTTGCCGTGTTTGCCGCGAAATGAAACTGACCATCGACATCGTTAATGGGATATTTACAATGTCCATTAAATGTGGGCTAGTAAAAATTTCTGCGGGCTAGTAAAAAACCCAGTTAACTTGCCCGTTGGACTAGTTAAAAAAAAGCTTAAGATCGAGGCCTGAACTGAGCTATCTTGCCCTATGTTGGTGTTCGGGGAGGCGCTAGTCAGAAGTCATAAACCCATAATGCTGTATATGGCCAGGGATCACGCCCAACTTTACGATACAACCTGGGATCATTCAAAGATAACATATAGGGAAAGATAGCTCAGCTGGTAGACCACCGGTTCGAAATTCTCCAGGTTGCAGGTTCAAATCCCACTCCTGCCAGTTTTCTTTGTTCACTTTGAAAATAAAATCAACTTCTGATTTCTTAGGGAGTTTCTGTAATTTAGTTGTGTTATATAATATTCCATTTTAGATGTAAAATCAGTAGGTGTACAATGTACTTCTAGTGGAAATTACCAAACTTCCTATGACCGCTCTAAGCCCAAAGTTCCTATACTGATGCCCACTGGAGTCTGAGCCTACGTGATTTGATTTGATTTGATTTGATTCGCTTCAATTCCGTTTCATTTGGTAAATGTGATTAAAAGCACACAAAAAATCATGCTGAGGATATTACCAACAAGTTAAGACTTTGTTCTAATGTGGTCCTAAAACCAGAATGAGATATACATGAAAATCACACAAAAATGCACAATAATAATTGCTAAAAATGTTTGTTTAAATTAATGTCCTAATTTCATTGTTGAGAATAACACTGCTATTACCATGTCAATTTATTTTACTAAATAATGTTTTTGGAGACATTTTGGTGAACTCCTTTCCAAAGCCAGACTCGGATCTTCCCCTGGTGTATGTGAAGTTATGATAGATATACTTTTGAGTTTTAAATCTTACACAACATAAATCAATTGGAACTGCCGTATGCCCATATTCATCAGAATGTTAAATTGAATGGTGTGTCTAAATGAAGAGTTACTTTTCCAATCATATGCACATGAAAAACAAATAAGTGAACAAAATGTCCTTTAGGCTCATTTCACAGAACTGGTTTCAAATACTTGCTATGGCAGACACTTATTAGTTATAAAACAGTTTGTGGCTAATTTGGTGCCTGTATGGTGCCCACACCTGTACAGTAACATGCCACACCCTGGATTCATTTTGGTTAGAAAATGGCTCCTAGATAAATATTCTCTGCAGTATATGTGACGAGGCTTCAGGAACAACTCACCTTACTCTGTATAAACGAGTATCGCTGACACAGTGAAGCAACGTCTACTTTGTGCTTAGCAATGCAGAAAAATATGCTGATTGTGTTTATGGTATGCTGCACATGAAGAATTGCAGCTAGCATTGTTGGGTGGTACCGGGTACGTGTACGTGTCGGTGCTGTACCTGCTGTGACTTGTCATTTGCACATAGCATTTGCACAGCGCCCTCGCTTGACAGTAATAAAGCTTATCAAATCATTCATTCACCCCACGGTACAGGTATGGGCATTCTAAAGCCGTCTAATTAGGTGTTGGGCTGACAGCCCAACACCTATTGTTGTGTATTTTTTTTTTTTTTTTTAACCATCTTACAAACAGTACAGTGTTTACCATGAAGTGTGAGGTTGGTTCGGATGGAATCCTCCATCTTGTTCTTGGAGAGCTGTCTGATAGTGACGTTGACAAGAAATAAGAAGTTTGAATAATTAAGTTGTTTTATTAGTATCACTGCTTTTCATACATTGTTAATGATTTAATTCTTTCATCATGACCAATGCTTTAGTTTTATCTAATCCTCTGCAAATTAAATTAAGTTCTAGTTGATGACCTCCATCAGTATCACTGATTCCACGGAGCAAAGAACGTCTGATTTGTGCTTTGCAATGAAAAAATGATGCCGATTGTGTTTGTATATGCTGAAAATGAAAAAATATGTAGTTTCAGCATTGTTGGGTCGTGTATTTCCTGCTTATGTTTGTCATTTCCTAGAGCAAAAGCTAGATCAACCTGTTATGTTAATGTTATGTAAATTTGGACCATTGTGGGTAGCTTTTTTTATAACCTTGACGTTTGCCCTGAAGTTGGCATGGAGCAGTCGAACAAAGCATAGAATTTTGTTTTTGGGGGTTTTTTTTGCGGAGCGCATTGTTGCACAATGCAGACCTTTGGGAAAGTTGGTTTGTTTTATAAATGAGAAGTTCAGTGTGGCAGTCTTTGCAACATTAAAGGGTCTCAAAGAACTTTTATTTGACTTGAATTTGTAATATGCACCTCCTTATTCCATTTGCCATCACTTTTAACCTGTTTTATATATCCATCTGAGGGTGTGTCGTGACCGTTTTAGAACTTAAATGGATTTTATGCTGATGTGAATTTTCATGTACAAAGCACTGTGTCAACTTTGGCAATAAAGCCCGAGTGTCATTTTTAGTTTCTGTAAGCAATTTCTTTTTCTTAGGTAAGTTCTCTTAATTGTTTGTGTTATTCACTTTGAATGTGACATCATGGAAAAAACACACCCATGCTTATTTATTGAATAATTATGTACTAAAGTATTGGTAGCCTGACCTTAATTCAGCGTATCTTTGTGTGCATTAGATGTGCAAAAGCAACCAAGAATAAAAGCCTTGCTTGGAGGGTTGCAGTCAACCAAAATTGTACAACTTGATTTGTTTTAATAAAACATCGTCAAACAAACCACAATAAAACATGTAAGAAGAAAACAAAATAGAAGGGAAAAATCAGTTTGTTGAGCAGTGTATCTCTAAGGGTTAGGAGATTTAGAAATCTTTATTATAATTATGAGGGCTTGGCGTTTCATAGCAGGTATTTTGATCTGTTGTAGACAAATTTCACACTTCCGGATTGAAAGTGAGGCTGTGAGTGCTCAACAAACACAAACACTTATTTGAATGCCTTGTTACCAAACATTGACTATTCTAGCGACAGACCCTTTAGGTTGTCTGTACCCCATGGCAATATCAATGATACATTGATCAGCTAGAAGTTGAAGGCACATTTTTTGTCATTTTTTTTGGTTATCAAACTAGTAATGCAAAATTACTGCAAATTTCATTGCTTCCTTTCCTTCACAAGACCACATTATTGTAGTTCCCCATCTCAGCCCAGTCAGAAAACAAAATAATTTCTTAAAATAGGATGGTGCACATGATGTAGTTCCTATATAGTGTGCCTATGAAGTACCATATTCTCACCAAATCACCTTGAATCAACCCGACAGCTCTATTGTGTAAACTAGTCTCAATTACTGCTGTTTATTTTGTGTGATTTACCTCTCATTTTTCCCCATAGATATATCTGACATTGTCTGATGACCGTCGCTTGGACAGTTTACAAGGACTGACAGTAAGAAACAATTGACATAATCAATCTTGTTAGAAAAGCGGAATTTCTTCTAGTATAAACTTATGGACTGTCAATGAGGTCACTATGTGCACCCTGAGGGACTGTGAGTGACCAGAAGAGGGTTCTATTCTGGTCACTCACAGGCCCGAGGGGGAACAGAGGGTGAACATAGACTGCACTAGTATTCAAATTATACCAGTCCATATGTGTTTTATATTAACACATCTTTGTCCAAAATATAAAATAAGAAAAGAAACTAAACTTTTTATGGTCATGGTTTTATAATTGAACTGTTTTAATTCAACAATTAATTCATAAGCAATTCAACAGTTAAAGGAATGCTTTTAGTTTCCCCAGATTCAGTTTTTTAGTTGCTGTTCACTATTTACATCATGTGAGCATATGTTTAGTGATTATGAATATTAACCACACATCCATGAAGGTTGTAGTTGACAGTTTTTTTGTTGCAGTTTTTTTGTTACGGATTTGGGGGGTTAGTATTTTATAGGAAATATCGTTCCACTGACCTGTTCAAAGTTTTGCATTGTTGGATGGCGAAAAAATGAGAGAAAAACTGCGTTCGTTTTCAACCGTCGGGCAGATGATAGCCTTCAGTCAAGGCGCGCATGGCTACCTGGACGCGTGACGCGCCCCGAATGTGCCAGCATGTCCGGGGCGCGCCACTCTTCCGGATATAGCCACGCGCGCCTTGACTAAATGCTACAGGGCAGAAAATTATATAAATTTCCACTTTTCTTGACAACGACAGCACCCCTGGTGCCATCATTTCACAGGATGATTAAGACTACTATTAACTTACAGTCTAAGTAAGGTATTTCGTAATAATTCAGTAAAAAGAAATTGCAGGATTACCAATTGTGTACACTATCGTAAAGTTAACTGCTATTCACATCATGATGAGAAATAAAGTTCAGAGGGTGCTGTCACCACACAAGTTTTAAATATAGTGCCCGATCAGGCATTATACTCCGGAAATTATGCGCGCAAGATATCTTGATGCACATCTAGTTCACACTGATGTAAATTTCATGCACTAGCCTATACTAGTGAATCCCATGCGACCGTGTTTCAGCCAACCACAAAACAGAACCAGTGGAGGAATTTAAACAACAAACCTGTATGACAGAAATAATTACTTGAAATTGAAAGTTATAAGCTTTATACAAATAGCATTCAATTCATGCAGATTGCCAAGTATGATGAGAGAATATTAACAGCTTTTTGGCTGTTTCGAAAGTGTTTCGAAAGTTTTTCGAAACAGCCCTTGTTTTTGTTCTGTTGCGGCGATTGTGTAGTTTAGTACACTTTCGCCCAGGCATGTACACAATCTACTTGAAAATTGTTCGTTTTGCCATATTCAGAAGAAAGGGCCACGTCGAAGAACATCTGCAGGGTATTTTTGAGTGAAATCTGTAGTTAAGAGGGCAAAAAATACGCGATTGCGCAATACCCCGTTGTACACGGGTATAATGCTGGTCCGAGAGTAGGGGCTGGGTCGGGGTTGACCTAGCCAAAACGTGACCCGCGTAAGAAAATCATATTTTTCGCCTTGAAAAACCTTTTCAAATCACAAAAGCACGTGTCATTGGAATTCAGAGAAGTCCACTTTAGTGACAAAAAATGCTTTTGGAAGAATCAAATGCTCCAGGCGCTAACATGAACACAATTAATACGCAAATCCTAAACTACACAATACCCGCTATTTTGGTTTCTTCATTAAGCTAAATTTTCTGACCGGCACTTTGGTCACTAAACAACATCAGATCTTAATCAAACTTAACACAAACATAGACCCTAAGCTCAAATAGTGTGCCGAAGTGTGACGTCACGATGACGTCATCACGTGTTACGTGACGTCATCATAAAGGTGCATTTTTCAAGGGCCCATATCTAGAGAACCGTAGGTCCGATTGCCTTTAAACCTGGTATGTTGGTGAGCCACCACGTGTTATAGATGAAAATTGAGGTGACGTCATGATGACGTCATCATACGATTTTATTGTAATGTTTAAGTTTTTGAATCTTAAAGTTTCTTAAAGCCATATCTCATCGACAGAACATGCTAAATTCAAAATTCTTTTTGTAATAGATTTGTTAGCTCCTATACTCTTTCACATAAATAGGAAAAATGTGTGACGTAATCATGACGTCATCAAAAATGTGCTTTTTTGAAACACATATAAGGGTAAGTCCGATCGTCATAAAAATTGGTGGGTAGGCAGATATTGTCAATAGCATGCAAAATCCGAAGTGACGTCATTGTGACGTCATCGGTTGATTTTCTATGAATTTTTCAATGTTTCAAATTTCAATGTACTCTCAAAATTGTATACTGTCATTGATGAGATTGACTCTAGACTCGACCCAGGCCAAGACCACGTTGCAAATGTTTGCTTTGACAAGTACCGTTGTGATGACGTCATCATGGGTCACGTGACGTCATCTTAAAGGTGCACACTTTAAGGTCCTATATCTAGAGAACCGTACTTCCGATTGGGTGCAGTCTTAATGCTGATAGGCCAGAATTTGTTACAGATAAAAAAAATTGATGTGACGTCATGATGACGTCATCATGACGTCATCTAGAGGTCATTAAATTCAAGTCAAAATTTGGTATATTTAGCAATCTCTTATGACAAAAACCTTCGGAAGTTTTATACACTCTATTTTTGTGTACCTAATTCCATGTTCCCATGATCATAGCTCACTCCAGCGTCAAAATATACCCATTTCAATATTTAGCTCCAAAACAATATGATAACAAAGGAATTTTTGGAAGGCAGTGTAACCATGGGTGTTATGTTGCGCGTCCTCGGGGCGTTTCTCAACCGGTGGCTTGGGCTTGGGTTTGGGCTTGGGCGTCGTCTCCAGCTATTTCCCAGTCCCATTGCCAATCTGAAGGCTTAGATACGTAAATAGATGAACACGCTCTGGCTCTGGGTTAAAGTATAAGACTTTGATGTACATGTAGCAAAAACAAATATGGGAACATAAAATTACGCGAACCCGAAGCCCAAGCCATTTTTGAGAAATGCCCTTAATTCATCCTATAACTACACTCCAACGTAAACCTATGTGCATCATTGCGCTACGTACATCACTGCTCCGTATATATATATACACGGAGCAGTGCTATACGTAGCGCAATACTACACATAGGTTTACGTTGCATAATATACGAGCTTGTAGCATATCAATGGCGTACAGACTGCATGGATTTTCTTCGATGTGCCTCTCGGAATTGAACAGTAAATTTCACTTTTTATCCGGATGGTAAGTGAACCTTAGTACCTCTATCTTAATAATTGAACTCTACTTGTTCCTCAAGTGGCATATCTGGTATTTTGGTGGCCGTTTTAAGGGTGAAATCCGATGTTTTTTTTGGGTATTCTGACGTACCTAATTAATGAATAGGAAAATGCCGCACACGTACTTGGACCCTACTATATTGCCAGATCATATCCAAATGTGCAAAAAAGCGAGGGTCCAAGTTACTCGGACTAGATGTGCATGTACTAGGTATACAAACCAATGCTAAGGGCAGCAGGCAACCTTGTCACCGCGGTTCAAAAACGTACTTTACTCCATACACTTCGTGCCCTTCTTTTTCTACACAGGACTTTTGGTGCAAGTGTCTAAATATGCGCTCGAGTGACCATAACGTGCTATAAGATTGCGGAAATAATGTACACATTTGTTAAAATTACACGTGACTGTTCTTATCACTTCCTTCATCTAAATCTATGGCTGTTGCTGTGAACGCGAGATAAAAAACATTTT
Organism: Hippasteria phrygiana; assembly: GCA_037893225.1. Taxonomy (NCBI): domain Eukaryota; kingdom Metazoa; phylum Echinodermata; class Asteroidea; order Valvatida; family Goniasteridae; genus Hippasteria; species Hippasteria phrygiana. The sequence goes on from JAZGUH010000125.1 coordinate 509,379, forward strand.
AGCACGGAGTTTCAGCGAAGTCAAGCTTAGAAAACCACATTTATCTCAGGTATAAGCATGTACAAAAAAGGAATATTTCAGTTATAAGACCACACAATCTCAAAAGGTTTCGCACTGTGCATATAACGTCGCATAATTTAAACTCACACGTTGTCAGCAAATTTTATTTCTTTGTACGTGTAAAATACACATTGTACGTAAAGAGTTTGATGTTTAAAATAGAAACTTGGAAATAATTTACCACAATACCCTCATTAAAATCAGTCAGGAATAGCCAAATCTTGGAAAATAACAAACCCCCCTTGAAGGTGTGACAGTCTAAACATACAACCTGTTATTTCAAGATTCATGTCAGCAAAATTAGTAAAAACTAATGAGGCAGAAATAAGCACCTATGTTCCACTTTGAGTGACCATACTGTGCCAAGAGCATCTAATTTCACAGAAAAAACAAGCCTTCTTTCCTTGTATTGCACAAAACAATTCCCAATTAGTCTCAAAATTAAAGGTTGTGCCAAGTTTTTACACAAATTTTGCAAGATTTTGCTGTTCCGGATTCGATATAACACAAAGGAATTCTGGGAAGGGCAGAAAACCATGGCTTTCATGTGGCATGCTGTCTATAAAAAGAGTTGATCTCTAGTCTTTTTTCAAGTCGTTAGACAAGTCGCAGGCAGACCCTTACACCAACTGCTCAGAATGTGCGCCAAACTTTTACGTCATGATGACGTCATCACATGTCACGTGACGTCATCTTAAAGGGGCATTTTTGGAAACCATATATCTACAGAAGTAGAAATCCGATTAAGTTGAAAAGTAATATCCAGGGTAGCCAGGCAGGTTTATAGTTGAAAATTGACATCACGTTATGATGACGTCATCACATGTCAAGTAACGTCATCTTAAAGGGGCATTTTTTGAAGCCATATATCTACAGAAGTACAAGTCCGATTAAGTTGAAAAGTAATATCCAGGGTAGCCAAGCAGGTTTATAGCTGAAAATTGACATGACGTTATGATGACGACATCACATGTCATGTGACGTCATCTTAAAGGGGCATTTCTTGAAGCCATATATCTACAAAAGTACAAGTCAGATTAAGTTGAAACGTGGTATTTAGTTATGCCAGCTTGTGTTAGATTAAAATTGATGTGATGTCATGATGACGTCATTATACGATTTTATATTGTTTTCAAAACTTTTTGAACCTTAAAGTCTTATCTCATTAACAGTACATGCCAATTTCGAAATTACTTTTTAATAGGTCTGTTAGGTAATAGATACTTACGTATAAATGTGAAAAATGTGTGACGTCATATTGACGTCATCCAAAATGTGCTTTTTTGAGACACATATAAGGGTAGGTCCAATTGTCATGAAAATTGGTGGGTTGGTAGATACTGTCACTAGCATGCAAAATCCGAAGTGCATCATGATGACGTCATCGGCTAATTTTCTATGATTGTTTTAATTTTTGAAATTTCATTTCAATCACAAAAAAAACGAAACAGCCCTGTGTTTGTCCACAAACACTACACCATACATCTAGTTGTTTCTTTTGTGTTTCTTTCTTCTGTAGAACATTATTCAAAACGTCTCAGAGATCCAAGAAACAATGGCAAATAGAGAATCAGGTGAGTCTGTAATTTTCTGAGAACCATTTGCTGCATGTAAAGCAAAAATGCAAAGAATCTGTATAGCTGATGCTTTCTGTATGTATTTCCATACAGTCATGTCTAAACCGAAGATCATACAAAAGTCAAAGTGTTTATAGACACATTGCTATTGTTTTTGAATGATCTTTTAAATCATACCAATTTTAGGACAAATACTTTTTGTAACCCAATTGTGCCCCTCCAAGGCAACGTGTGCCCCTCCAAGGCAACGTGTGCCCCTCCAAGGCAACGTGTGCCCCTCCAAGGCAACGTGTGCCCCTCCAAGGCAACGTGTGCCCCTCCAAGGCAACGTGTGCCCCTCCAATGTGTGCCTAAGGGCCCCTGTTTAAGACTTTTTGAGACTTGAACAAGTCCCATAGGGTTTGTACATAAACACTACTGAGGACTTGGGCTCAGATCAGAGACCTCATACCAGCCAGTTCGTTATTTCAACTGCGCATGTGCACAATGACATTTTATCCCGAATGACCCGCGTGACCTTGAACACGAGCATGTGAATGCAAAAGGTGGTCGTACAACGCGCACATGTTAAATTCAATCAGAATGCGCGTTCGCATAACATGGCGTGACATTACGTCAGCAATTTTATCCCAAATAACCTTTGACCTTTGAGATACCGAACTGGCTTATTGTCCTCATTGTTCATACTTTAACTTTTTGGCAAGGGCCCTCATTGGTTTTGTACATGATTTTCGATTGGGACCTTTCTCAGGGACCCTATTGTCCTCTATTGTTAACAGTCCTCTATTGAATGCAAAAACAAACCCAAGAACACTATTCAGAAATCCATAATCCAGCTGCCACATTCATAAATCATAAATCAGCATCATTTTCAAGCCTTTTGCATAATTTTGCGGTCATTTAAGGTTTTCCTTTTTTATTTTACACTCTGTGATACACATGTAAATGGATACAAAATATATCAGAAATTGCCAATTTGGCATCAGGAGTGTATGTCATGTGACCAAAAGATTTTATGTCTGTAGATTGAATGTATTTACCTTCTGCATTGAACTTATGGAGCTTTTTATCAGATGAATTTATGTAGATATCACCACCTTTGTCACAACAAATCCACCATGGAATGAAATCTGTGTCAACTGTGAAAATGTTGTTACCCATGAAATCAAGACACAGGAGCTTCTTTTTGCCACAGTTGATATATATGAGCTGCTTGTTGTTGGTGGTCAAGTATCTATCAATCATTGGAGCAGGTATTGTTCTGATGAGGGATCCGTCTGGGTTGTGTAGAGATATCAATTCTTTGTCTGTATAACCCACTGCTATGAGATTGCTGTCATCCACTGCAAGGCATGTTGGTGTGCCGTCAGTGTCTGCCTCTTTACCTGGTGCAAAGTGATGATGGAGCTGACAGTCTTCATTTAAGATCTTGACTACAGACTGAGTAAGGATAATGTGCTGGTCATCCTTATTTATTGCAAGAGCAATGGGATATGTGTTGCTGTCAGAGTCTTCACTTTCCAGTTTACAAATACTGTTTACTTGAATGACTTGACCATTAGGATTTAGTCTGGTCAGTTTCTGTTGGGATCCGTCTAAAACCACCACATCACCGGTGGAAAGTGATGCAATGTCATTTCCAGAAATAGGTGTCTCACTCAGTAAATCCCACTTTTCTTTGAGTAGGATTGTTCCAACTTGAACATCAGTATGAGTCTCCTTGAAACCAATAAATGAGATGGCATGAATTGATGGATCTGTTTGTTCTTCAAGCGTTACCATAGGTACATCTTTGTGGTCATGCAGGTGGTCTTGCTTAAACATCAATGCATCAAGGAGGTTTTCCTCAGTCATCTTAATCTGAGCCATTTTGACTGTTTGTTCTGCTACTATCATTTCTGCAAGAATCTTAGCTTTTTGCTTGTACGTTACCTGGGCAGTTTGTTTCAGTTGGCTTTCCTCTTGTTTGATTTGCTTGATTTTCTTCTCTGCAGTTCTGGAGATATGGCTGTAAGTTTCAACAAGCATGTTCCTTAGTCTGTTGTGTAATGATTCCCAGCTATCATTGTGATGTTTTGTTTGTGAAATTCTTTGTCTGGCTTCTTTTAAGGTAAGATCAAATGCTGTGCTGAAATTCACAACGTTGTGATTGGGCTCTTTGTGACTATAAAGCTGTACACAGTTTGCAGATGAGCTGCTCACATGTGTTGCAGTAGAAGCACAGTTTCTGATTTGGATGGATGCCACATCTTGAGATGTTTTTCTTGGACTCAGCAAGGGCAAACTTTCCTTCTTGCAGTTCGGCCAAAGCTGTAATTTTGTGAGTTTTCATCATAGTGAAACGTTGATGTGCTTTCTGACATTCCTGACAAAGATAATGCTCACAATCCATACATCGAGAAATTGCCTCATTCTGTTCATCACATGCCTGACATATGATGACCTGTGACCCTTCACCTTTCAAGAGCTGTTCCTGCTTTGTTACCTCCTCCACCAGGGAAATCAGAGTGTAGTTGTTGTTCAACTTGGCCACTCTACCTTCTGGCACGATAGTTTCTCTCTGACACAGAGGGCATGTTATCTTGTTACTGTCTGGGTTTTGTCTCATCTTCAGTTCTTGGAGGCATCTGAGACAGAAACTGTGTGAGCAGTCCAGCATCTTGGGTTCTTGGTAAAGGGTGTGGCAGATTGAGCATTCCAGATGATCTTGGATTGAACCCAGAACTGATGCTGTGGTTGCAGAAGCTGCCATTCTGGATTTCTTCACCTGTAGATCGTCATGGGAAATAAAAGAAAGCAACTGGCAATTGTTAACTAGTTTGTTCAGCATGAGTAAACCATAGCACAACCATAAAGAAACTTTATAAATATTTCACCCAGCAATGTACATGTAGTATAAACAAAAATTATGCCTGGGCTAATTTTGTAAATTATTACTAGTAAAAAGTCTTATTGATTTTATAACATTGATATATGAAGTGTAATAAAATCAACTTCTATCTTTAAACAAACCATGAGGGAAACTGACTAGGTAATTTTGAATTCATTTTCAAAGTGAACAAAGAAAACTGGCAAGAGCAGGATTCGAACCTGCGACCTTCGGAATACTGTACAGGAACTCTATACCAACTGAGCTATTTTGCCCTATGTTGGCCATCTGCCAAATTGTCAGTATCTTTGTTCGGGTGGGCACTAGTCAGAATTCATAAACCCATAATGCCATATAGCCAGGGATCACACCCAACTTTGCGATACAAACTGACCGGAAAAGTCACATTGTGGCTATCACTTAAGATTTTTAAACTTATAATTCGTCAAACAAACCACAAGGGAAACTGACTAGGTAATTTTGACTGAATTTTCAAAGTATAACAAAGAAAACTGGCAGGGGCGGGATTTTAACCTCCGACCTCAGGAATACTGTACCGGCACTCTGCAAACTGAGCTATATATCTTGCCCAAATGAAGAGTTGCTTTTCCAAACACATGAAAAACAAATAAATGTGAAAATGGAACTGGTTGCAAATACTTCCTATGCCAGACAGGCAGACACCAAGTGATAAAGTTATAAAACAGTTTCTGGCTAATTTGTACTTGCATGGTGCCCACACCCGTACAGTCACATGCCACACTCTAGATTCGTTTTGGTTAGAAATGGCCCAAGATAAGTATCATCTGTAATATATGTGACAAGTCTTGAGGAACAACTCACCTTACTCTGTAGAAATGAGTATCACTAACACAGTGAAACAAAGAACGTCTACTTCGTGCTTGCAATGAAGAAAATTATGCCGACTGTCACGGTGGTTGGGGGGCGTATTTCCTCCGTGTATGTTTGTCAGTTCAAAGAGCAAATGTTGTGTTCATATTTTGTAAATTTGGACCATTGTCATGATTGTGGGAGGCTTTTTATGGCCTTTATGTTTGCCCTGAATTTGGCATAGAGCTAGCATTTAAAACTTTTATTTGACGTGAATTTGTAATATGCACGTCCTTATCTTATTTGCCATCACATAAATCTATCTGAGGATGTTTCATGACCGTTTTGAAACATTGATGTTATGAGGGCACATACTAGGGCCACTGTTCAAAAATATTAGTGTACGTCCCACAATTTAAATAAAGACAAGGATACCATTGGGACGTACTGTCCGAGTGAAGTAAAAAGATCATCTTTTTTTATTGATTTCTTTTTCAGAATGCCTGGAGTTCAGTTCAGTCCTAGTTTGACAGCTTATCGGAATGTAAGAACCAGGTCAACAGATGACAATACGTTTGGAAGACTGGCTGAACAGCATGCACCTTAACTATTTTACATTTGCTCAGAAATATGGCCTTTTCCTTTTTCCCCAAAAAAATTCAACCAAAATTTCTACTATGAAGACTGTACATTCGAACACCTTTATAACATGGTCCTTGGGACTTTACAATTTACCTTGTTATAACAGGTATCTTGTATTATCAGTAATGAAAAACAAAGAAAAACAAAGACTTGGGACCTATTTTTTCCTTGTTATAAGCAGGATGTTGTATTAACAGTGCTCTTATTATCAGGGTTCGACTGTATATAGCCTGGCTGATGGTCCCTTTATTTTTGTCTCCTTTCTATTGGCCGTGTCCTAATTAGTAATTACCAGTACTTGGCTAGGGCTTGAAATTACCATACCATAGACACTACCGAATTAAGTCTGACGTCACGGTAATTGGAACGACAACTGGCTCCAAACAAATGGAGATTTCAACTGTTACTTTGTTGACAGCCAGTCATGATCATGCAAACATTTTGACACAAAATAACTAAAGTATTCTGGTTCCAAACATTGCATTGACGTCATCCCTTCGGTTAATGTAATTTCAAGCCATAGTCAAGTAATTCGGACATGGCCTTACTTCAAAGCGACCAGTAGCACTGAGGTAATGATGTTAGCAGAATTCTCACAGGTTTATGCTAATTAGCCTACACATATATTGCCGAATGGTTTAGCAGCAGCCTTTAGCAAACATGATTTCTGCTGAATTCTAAAGTTTCCTTAAAACATAAAAAAGGGGAGGGGCACTACTTTTGAGTATTTGAAACCTATGTACATGTAATTTAATTATTTAAAAAGTTGCTTTTTCTGCTCAAGACACAATGGTGATTTTGCCTACTGGTTATTGTAAGAGACTTTATTGTAATTTGGGTTGTTAGCTCTGATGGCATTGCAATGCTTAGCATAGTGTACATATATACGTTTGAGGACAAGAGGAGAAAGAAAATACAAAACAAATCTTTCTTGTCCTCGGGTCCTCCCTGACATAAAAATATGTGCTTAGTCTATGGGGTTGTGTTATATTAAAGGAACAATAGGAAACACAAAGCATTGTCCTCAGTAGTATAAGAAATCACGACTGTCTGTGTGTGCGTGTTGTGTATAAGAATATAAATGCAATCTCTAAAACAAAAATGATTATTACTGCGCACCTACAAATATGGTCCAATCACTAAAGCTGTAAATCAAAGCTAGCTACTGTCCCCATATCAAATGGGGTTGGAACGAGTCGATAAGGATAGGTAATCACCAGCATGTGAAATTTATGAAATAATCTGTGTATACTTTGAACACTTTATCTTCATGAACAACACTCAGAATTATTTAATTTTTTTTCAATTTGTAAGTAGTTTTGTCATTACTAGAAGATGGATGTTTGTAGTTCCGATCATCTTGCAAGGTTGATAACTTGGGCCATGCTTCTGTTCAGCAATTGAATGGCTGTTTTTCAAGTTCCTTGCTCTATGCATGTAGCTCAACACTATAGTCTTAAACTTGTCCCTGTCTGTTGGTGATATTGGGTCGTATGAATAAAAACTAGCAAATGCTAGGAAGTACAAGCAAAAAGGAAAAGCATTTACTTTGGAGTAAAAGCAAATTAAAGGAAAAGCAAATGCTTGAATTCGTATGAATAAAAGATAATTGTTTTAGTGGCCTGACTTTGCTTCACAAAATAGGCTCTGGAGCATAAACTACTGGACCGAACCGGTAGGTCAAAAGCCGTGTCTGCATTGGACTTAATATTTTGGTAAAACATACGCAGACTGTTATTAAATCGGAACCTCAAGTCATAGGTGCAGCCAGTGGGGGGCGGGGGGGTGTATTTAACCTCCCCCACCCCCATTTTCAGAGTGCCCATTTTTTGTACCGCAAAATTTTCAAAAAAAAAATCAAAACCCTGCCCTAATTTATCTACGACATAAATTTTAATTTTTTAATGTCGCAAGCTAGTTTGGTAAGTCCAATAACTTCTAGTTGTATTTTGTTCTCTTATAAGAACGAGACCCGTAAGTACAAGTCCACAATCGACGCAAAAAACATTAAAAGAATTTTCTTCATGCTGCCAGCCCTTGTGTGCCCTCACTGGAAATTATAGTGCCCCCCCTGTTCCTCCACTGAAAAATGTTAGTGCCCCCTGTGCCCTAAAAATTTCAGTTCCCCCTGTGCCCCCTGATATATTAAGTGCCCTTTTCACGTCTAACCCCCCCCCCCCCCCCCCCCCCCCCCCAATAAAAATGACCTTGCTACGCCTATGCAAGTGCTGATCGACCCTTTCCATCCCCAGAATGTTCCAAGAAATGGTCGGCCGTTTATGTCTCATTTCTTTCCCCAAACCTGATACTCCTGCTTGTATTTTCATCCTAGATGCCTTTTCCTGCCTAACCACATCTAAAACAGCCCATATTTTGCGTACTAGTATTTGCTTCTTTTTTTTTCAACCTTGAAAAATTACAAGTAAAAGTACTCCAAATCTGAAACATTTACTCCTCTTTACAAAGCAAATGCTAATATTCTAGCAAATGCTAGAAAGCAAAAAGTAAATACTGTCGGGTGTTTAGCAAATGCTTTCCAGTAAAAGCATTTGCTTAATTTTTATTCATACAGATGCTAGTAAATGCTTAAAAATTGGTAGTAAAAGCAAATGCTAGTTTTTATTAATACGACCCATTGTCTCTTGTGTGTAGTGTTTTGAAGTCATTGCAGATGTTTAAGCTATTTATTGACAAATGAGGGCGCTATTGCTGTTGTCTGTAAAGGCACTCACGAGAGATTTGCTGTACTGAAGACTGAAATTTTACTCACTTAAAAAAATGTACAGTTTGCATACATGGCAATTCCTCTGTGGTGCTAAACACTAAATTAACCGTGGAAAAATCAGAATTTACACGAAGGAAACCACAAACTGTGGAACCTTTATGCTTTGGGGGAAAAAATCGGAACAAAAAGCCTGGCCCTCATGGCAAATAACAGTTGGGCCTAACTGTTAACAAGTTGGACAGGTTTATGGTAACCCAAAAATGGGTTAATTATCGTTTCATCACCTGATTATTTGTATTTCTGTCATTTGGGTTTGGTCTATTTATAATTTTAGATAATTCAATTAACATTATTAATCATGATATTAACTTGTAATCTATGAACTATTATGTGGCATAGTTTTTTAATTTTATGCTTAAATCAGTGTGATAGACAATCCTCCTTGATCAATTCTAAAAAGAAAGACAAAATGAAGAAGTGGACCCTTTCTGAAATGGGGGAAGGGCGGGTGTAACCCCCCCCCCCCCCCCCCAAAAGAAAAAAAAAATTGAGAACTTTCCAGTTAAGATTAATAAATCCCTCCTATACTTATAACTATCACAACCTATCAAAAACTCTAAACACCAACTCTGACAGTTTGTGTGTGTTTCAATCTGTCATTTGATAGGTTTTGATCTGTACAACAACTAGGTCGATTTTGGCCAGGTGCATAGGAGGGTTAAATGTTTTGAAAATAATGTTTTCTGACGTCATACAAGATTGGACTGCAGCTTTATCAACAATTTGAAACAACTTACTGCATCACTTTCAATTTGACTACATATTAAATGTTGGAATATTTTGGTCGAAAATAAAGTGTATATTATTTCTCCAAAACCTGTTTTATAGTTGCTTTTATTTCTTGTGTTTTTACGACAATCAAAAAGCATTCTTTTTCATCAATTTTACGAATGAAAATGATTATTTGTCGGAATGAAGCCAAAAAATTTCAAGGCTATAGCCTTATAAGTGTTTGATTTACTTTGGGCTAAAAGTTAATCCTCTCTGAATAATTGTATGATACTCTGAAGGTACCCCGTGCATTATTTTGGGCCCAAAACAATGTTTGGCTTTCTGGAATTATTAAGTACTAATGTGGGACACAGGGGCGGATCCAAGATTTTTGCAGGGGGGTTTTCTGAAATTTGCCCAGAAAGGTGACTTCCAAAATGTTTCATCTGCAAAAAGAATTTAAAGTTGGGGGGGGGGGTGGGGGGGGGGTGGGTATAAGACCTGTATGGTTTCTTTTTTTCTGGTTTGTAACCGTGTCCGGGACACAATTGGCAAGGCTACATCCTTTTAGTTGGATAATTTTTGGATAAAAAAAATTGTACTTTTAGAACATCTAGAACAAAGAGTTCAAGTCTGGATAAATGGATAATTTATCACTCTAGTATCTGCCAGCAAATGACTTGGGGCGCAACAACAAAACACATCTAATTAAGCCACAATATTAAGGGGGGTGGGGGGGGGGGGTGGGGCGGGTAATGCAGAAAACATGACAAGGCTATAGCCTTATGTTTGAAACAAGAACTAAACAATGAACACAGCTCAAAATTTGAAAAGGCTCATTTATCACGAGTAGTCGTCCTTGTGTTTGAATACAAACCAATTGCTTTGTTTTCCTCAAGAAACAGAAGATCTTGATCGGGGGCTAAACAAGTTTGATTAAACTTGTTGCAAAATATATTAATTTCAAACTACCTTTAGATAATGCAATAATAAATCTATTGTTTTTGAACTTATGTTTTTTATTTGCAATGCTGGATTTGGGGCCAATAAACTCCAAATTGGTCTTGAGATTATGATCTTGTATTTTTATAATAGTCTTGTATTTTATATATTTTTTTTACCCCCCCCCCCCCCCCCCCAGAAAAAAATACTGTAGATCAGCTCATCAACAAACAGTTCAAACTCAAAGGTTGTCTCCGTCTTCAACAAATATTAAATTTGGGGCAAAACAATACAATTCGTAGGACAATATGCCTTAAGATTTTTTAAAATACAAAAGTGAAACAGCTCGAGTTGGGGCAATGAAATCAATAATTATTTATTATTTCACAACCGATTTACAAATTGGCTGTACTTCTCAAGCACAGTGAGAGAACAGAAAGAGATTATGCTGCTTACTTTCAACAAACAAGTGAGTTTGGCAGAGGCTATTAGCCTTACATTACACTTGTTTTCCAATACAATTATCTGATGATAAAATATAAAGTAGTTTTCACAATGTTTTAAAATCCATAAAATGTGAGTAAAAAATGTGTTTTAGATTCAGGTTGAAGCCTGAAAGGCTACAGACTTGAATTTCCTGTCACTTTGGAAAAAAAATATCTTTATCTGAAGTAAAAGTCTGAATTTGAGCTGGGGCATTGTAAAAATTTAATGTTTCTGATCATTCTAAGATTTTATTGATGAATCAAATTTGATGATCCTGTCCGTGTGTATCAACTTTTTTTTTTCTCTCAATCTGAGATCTTTTTTTTCAGAGCGCTGGTACGGTGTTCCGGAGGTCGCAGGTTCGAATTCTGCTCCTGCCAGTTTTCACTTTGAAAATGTATTTAAATTTACCTAGTCAGTTTCCCTTGTGGATTGTTTGACGAATTGTTTTTCTCAATTAGTTGGGAAGAGTCAGTAAAAAGCACAAGGCTATAGCCTTGTAATTTTAAATTTGGGTCAAATTCGAAAGCTACAGAACTTGAAATGGGTGAAAGCATGTACAAAATGGCTAGGCTGTAGCCTTGTAAACACTTTTTTATGTCGGCACCCAACAATTTATGTCTTAAAAATGGCATGCAACGGAGCCTATACTCCAACAACTCGTACAGGTTTGCAAGTAAGCTCTTAAAAGTTTCACAAGATGAAAGTATTTCCCTGAAGAAGATTCTGGGGAAAATATTGAACCAGTGCATCGTACTATTTTTTGTTTTGACAAGTCCAGACCTGCAGTATGACTGGCAATGAATCTTACCCCTGGGCATGCCAGAAACAATTTGTCCCCACTAATATTGCTGTGGTACCAGTATCTCTTGGGAAAAACAGAATCACATCCGTAAGTATGCATGATGCATTACTGATGGGGAAATTGGCTTGATGAGGACTTTCCTGTAATACTTCCGGAGGATTAGTGAAAGTGTGTTGCACCATCGTGATGAAACTCAATGCCAACTTTTATGAAGTCCAGGACTAAAATGCGGGCTAGGAATGGAGACGACTTTGGCCACCACATTGGTTAATTGTATAGAAAATGTAACTGTTAGGGAATAGAAGTTGCTGTAAACATAATGGTGCAAAATGTGATGTGTTGAAACTTTCAAAGTTTATATAAAACAAGTGACAAAAATGAATGAAACTTTGGATAGCTCACACAGGGATGAAGTTGACAAGGTACAAAATGGGCAGATTACAGCCAGTTCGTGTAAAAACAAAACCCACCATCATTTTGCTCGTCTGCATGGAACTAACATGGAACAAAGTGGCCCGACTTTGCTTCACAAAATAGGCTCTGGAGCATACACTACTGGACTGAACCGGTAGGTCAAAAGCCATGTCTACATTGGACTTATTTTGGTAAAACATAAGCAGACTTTTCTGAACCAAACTGGCATTCCTAAAATGATTTTCGTCAATGATTTTCAGACAAAGGCACATTTTCAAAGGAGTATCGTGTACATTACTATATTCTACTTTTGAATGATCTTTCCAACTACTGCAATTTCAGGACAAATGCTTTATGTAGCCCAATCGGGCCTCCAAGGCAATGAACTTTTAATAATTTGTTACATGGGGAATTTAATTTCATTTCAGCCACAGAAAGGAAACGGCAGCAGACTGTACTTGTCCAAAGAAAAAGTTCAGAGATGCGTTATTGCTGGTTATTCAGCAGAAACACACAAATTCCAACAAGTTATGCATAAACATGTTCATGAGAGCCCATAACACTGCATTATTCACGATGGACAAAAATAAGTTTCAGCTTGATATACCACACGATATTTATTAATCTCGATTGGAAATTTTAAAATGTATGAAAAATATGTACTGAACAATTATACATTCATGCACAAGTACACACTACAGATTTTCAATGACTCATGCTATAATGATACAAAAAATATATATTTAGATTCCAATATTCTAAAAAGTCCAATAATATATTTTCAAAAGAAAAAATAATTAAAAATCTGGAGTCCAAGAATGGTCCAAGAATTATGAATTTCATCACTGCCTCAAGTGGCTCAGCAATTAAACTTCTTGTCTGGGCTTTTTTCTCGCCTCCATTTGCCTTCACCTTCATGGAAAAAAAAATTGTCCCTCATATTGTATCTACAGCTGTGCCTGCTTCCATGCTCACTTTCAAAGCAAGAGATCAGACTGACGCTAAACGTAGCTGAAAAATAGAATTAATTAATTTTGAATTAAACAAATGACAACCAGGGTGATGATTTCGTTAAAGGGTTTGGGACTAATTTTCAAAGAGCTGAAGCACAATAATTTGCACAGCACAGAAACTCTTTGCTTAGAAACAATGGTAACCAGCCAAAATGTTATGTGATGTATATTGCTTCCAACTGGTTCTCAGCTGGGCCTAATTTCATGGCTCTGCTTAATACAGTAGTGAGGAATCGCTGCTAACCACAGCAGAATTCTACGCCAACGGTTAGCATATTTCACATGTCGCAGGACGTTTGGGCTTGTGCATACATCCTGTAACGGTTTAGTGCAGATATTTTGGGATAGCAAGTTATTAGCACAGAATTCAGTGCTACGAAATTTGGCCCCGATTTCTACTTAGCAAGTAAATTTGCCAAGAATTATTTGTTTTATAAGATTCTTCAGGAAATTGGGCCTATGTGTGATGTGTTATTTTATCCAGTTCTGCCTTGTGACTGAACCACAAACGGGTGCAGATGTTTTAATGGATGCATGTGCAGCACCTTATCTAGCACAAAACCAAATAATCCTGTCCCTAAAATATGAACTTTGACCTTATAATTAGTGCGTATATATGACAAGAATTGTTGTCAACCCTAAACCTGTCAGACCAGCACAGTGCATATGTGCTGACAGCTCCACTTTGCTGGACTCTCCACACAAGTCAATGTGACAAAGTTTGCAATCTGATGCATCTGGCAGGGTTTCTAGCAAACATGCCATGGAGGGTTTTATAGGGTTAATGATTAACATTTATATCTACAACGTACATCAAAAGTCAATAGGTGATTATCAGGTCAGAAATTTACACACCAGAGGAATATACAACCAACGTAAAATGCAATTGACCATTTCAGTCCAAGCGTACAAAGTATTTGGCCAACAGGGCTGCAAGTATACAAGTAGACTTCATGTGAATCTGACCATACATTGGACAAACTGGCACTGTAAAACAAACATTACAACCAAGTTATTCTCACTTTAAAAGACACTCAGACTTAATCAAAAAGCTTGGGGTGTCTTACTTTCAAGACAGTCGGGAAAATAACATGTGTCAAACACCTTTGTAACTTTAAATTCCAATAAAAAAAATAATACCAAATAAATTTTTTTTTTTTAAATGTGTGGATTGTTTGACGAAAAATTAAAATTTGATTACTCCAAATACACTATACTAGTAGTACAGGTGGGCATTAAAACAACTGTTGAATAAGGGCCTGTTTGTTTCACACAAATCCGGATCGCGATCAGTGATCTGTAACTCGGTTCACACACCAGATCCACCTATGGAGCGAACCAACGGCTGAATCACTGATCGAGATCCGGATTCGAGTGAAACAAACGGGCCCTTTGAGTAATCAACTGTTGAGCATGCATTAGATACAGTTACACTTGGAATTGCCATTTGTCAAGTACAAATTCAGTTGGATAGTTACACAATACAAGCACTGAACAAAGCTTACATCTAGTTGTGCACATACTGTCTTTATGTGTATTGAAGAATTTGTTGATGTGGAAGGTCACATGGCCAAGTACGATTAATGCACATTTTGAACCCAAGTACAGATATAAAGCAACACTATCAGGTGACCGTTTGATGTGAAACAACTTTAATTCAGGAGCCCGAGCCCACAATCACTATGTAATGGGAAAACAAGTAGAACCTGTTTTAGTTGAAACAGTTCAATTTGCTTGGTAACAGAGTTGTATTCGAGTCCCTGCAAGTCCTTTCACAAGTCCTTTCACAAGTCCTTTCTCAAGCCCAATCAGAAGTCCTTTCATAAAGCCAGTCACAAGTAACTGGATGAACAATGACAAAGGAATGCTTTTGTCAAAGCTCATTTGAATAGCTTGTGATTGGAATTAGGACTGGAGGGCTTGTGATGGACTTGCAGGGACTCAAATACAACTCTGCTTGGTAATAAATCAAAACCATTGAATATTGAAAAAAGGAACTAAGCAGAAAAATTCTGATAGTCATCCCAGAAACTCAAGTAGTATTTTATCAAGGGAATGGGAGGGTAGATTATACATCATTCGGCACACCACGAAGTGACAACTCACATGTATCTAAATCAAACACACACGCTACGTCACTTTGTGTTGCAACCAAAGATAAACTTGTGGACGTATATTATGCCCTTACAAGATTATTTTTTTTCAATGGAAAAGCAACACAAAACCTTGGTTTTCTCAGGAGAAAATGGTGTCAAGATTTTCTGAAATACACACATAACGGCACAGATCTTTAATTCATTTGGATGGAAAATAATGTAAATTGATACAAACATTTCTGTGAGATGACAAGAATTTCTGACTTCAAGTCACATTAACCCTCCTACTATTACAACTATCACAACCTATCGAAAAACCAAATCCTCTCCTCTCCCACAGCTTGTGTGTCTCAACCTGTCACTCGATAGGTTTTGATAGATAGGGTAGTTGGCTCCAATTGGCCACCTAGAGAAGAAGGGTTAAATTACCCACTCTTATATTTCTACTATTCAATATCCACATTTCCAGGTATATTTTGCACTAAAATGCTACTTTTGTACGAAAAAGAATTTACAGAAGTCTTAAGATTTGAAATGATCCATCATCGTTGACTGACGCTCAGTTTCAATGCAAGAAATTGCATATTTAAACCTTTCTGTTGTTTTTAAAAATTAGCTTTGATTTGTGTGCATTCTCTCACTGGAATACTGGCACAACTGGTTGGCAGCGGAAAAATGTATTTCTCAGATTGAATTGTTTATGTCACTTTGTTAGAGATGTAGTCGAGTCCATCGCAAGTCCCTGCAAGTCCATCACAAGCCCTCCAGTCATAATCAAAATCACAAACTATTCAAATGAGCTTTGACAAAGGCATTCCTTTGTCATTGTTCATCCAGTTACTTATGACCGGGGCTTTATGAAAGGACTTCTGACTGGACTTGCGAAAGGACTTGGGAAAGGACTTGCCAGGACTCGACTTCAACTCTGCACTTTGTTGATATTATCCGAGTCATGATTTGACACGTGCACCCTCCAAGGTTGGCAAAATGACGTTTCAAAAGAAAGGTCTATACCAAATATTTTGGATACACAATCACAAATGTTTCATCTCTGATGAAACCAGCAACGACGCCTAGTCTGCTTTTTTTTTTAAAACACAGTGTATCCTCCTTCTCCCCCACCGGCAAGCCAGCTACCCTTCTGTTGGGAAATGACGACGTTCTGACCGGTAGCAACGGCCATCTGAGCTGCATTGGGGGCGACACCTGGGGGTGGGGGCTGTAGATAAGAAGCATATGGAGTCGATTAATGCAAGAGCTCATGCATGACACCGATTGGTCAAAGGGCAACAGGAATAAAAATTGGATACATTTTATAAATGGTTCTGAAAGCATAATGAATAGCACGTTTGCTGATGTCAAAATGTTGGTTTGAATATTCGTGCGTATAGCGTGCACACATGGAACTTGCCTCCCTCGGCTATACGTGTACGTACGAACAATGACATGACCTGACCTGACCTAGGAAGCATACGTCTGAAGATTCAAAGGTCACCTCTTGTCATCGGGTCATGTCTTGGTTCATACACCTGTGCACTGGTTGGAAAGGAGAACACTTAGTGCCCAACCCGCTCACGTCCTCGATTATACCCCTTTGAAACTTCCAAACGATGATCATGACATTGCCTGACCCGGGATACTATGGATACGTGCATGTATGCGATGCATGTCCAAGGCAAGTCAGGTCAGGTGAGGTCGGGTCAGGTCATGTCATGTACATACAATGCATGCTTGGATGATAGAATGGAGAATGCTTCGTCTGGTCTGCCTATGCCCTCATTAAATTTCTAACGACCTATTTGAAGATCATTTGGCTAATAACGAACAGTGCTATACATAAAGATTTGGATTTATTGTATTATATATTGCGTCTTAAGGGTAGAAAATCTCATGAGGCAAAGCCCAACTAAAAAAAAAATTTCTGGCAGTTATGTCATGAACAATAAACAAGATTGCTGGCCACGCCCCTGTACACATACGTACACTGTGCGTTTTGTCCCCAGCTCCAGACATCATGGGTGTGGCTAGCCATTAATTTTACAGCCGATGACATCACGGCTAGAGAGGGGTTTTTCTGTGGGCAACGGCACACCAGACAAGTTTTTCTGTCCCATGTCTAGAGAAGTCCTAAGCCACTAATAAAAAGAACCATCAAATTTTTGCACTTTCATGGCTCAAAACATCCACTGAACCCCTGGACCAAGCCCAGTGATTTCAGCATCGTTCTTAAAACACCAGTGTTGTAGTCGAGACCATTTCAAGACCAGGCACAAGACCAGCTTGTATAACAGGCACAAGTAACAAGCATAAACCATGACAAAGGAATGCTTTTGTTACAGTTCATTTGATAGCTTGAGACTTGGATTAAGACTGCTGGTCTTGTGCTGGTCTTGCAGGGTCTTGTGCTGGTCTTGAGTAAAACACTTTAAAACACACCATCCGATGCCTTAACCCGTCCCCTCCAGTACTTGGTGCCATACTGCATAGTGAATTCACTGGGTAGGCATTGACCGTGTAGTGAGGGCATTTTTATAGGTTAGGCAAATTAGGACCGAGTTACGGGGACATTTCTCTGTCCCCCATAGCAGGACCAGTATATATCCCCACGTAACAGTGCGAGACTTGGGGTTCATTCACCCGGCCATGCGGCTGCTGATAGCTATAGCAGCCACGTGGTTGCTGCTAGGGCTGTATCGAATATTCAAATTCAAATATTGCAAACCAAGTATTTAAATACCTTTTTTTCATGTTCGATTATTCCAAAAATATGTAGGCCTATATGCACGTACAGATATGACTGATGGTATTATACAAAAGTTACGGCGCTTAGCAGTGTCAAATGCCGCATTTTTTTCAACGGTAACTTTTTATGGAGGGAGGTTTATTGTTTCCGTTTGTGGGTACCATTTTCTTGGATTGAAGGGTGCCATTTTTCCCCCTGCTACCAGCCCAACTTTGTGACCCCAAAACTCCATAAGCCAAGTAATTCTAAAATGTGGCCATGGATGACATGACAGCATTGAAGTCAACTTTTTGTTTTTAAATCTGATGAACTGCAATTGCTAAAATCTCCACAATTTCTGGAACCACCATTTTTAGCCATGTATGAGGCAGGAGTATTTTCTGAAATGGAAAATCATTGACCTGATATTTGAGCTTGAGGGCTACTTACAGGTATCAAGGGTGGGTTTTGGCCTGTAAATCTAGCGCCTGCTTCAAAGCCTCCGTGCATGACCACTGTTGTGTTGGGTGCCGGCTGGGGGACGTAAGCCACGCCTTGGACTGGGGGAGGATAATACCCAGCAGCTCCCTGTGGTGGTAGGGGCTGAATGTCAACAGAGAATTGAAAAAAATCAAACATTTCATCTCAAAGTCAGTTTACAAGCAAATGTCAGAAGTGCATGCAATATACATACATTCTGCCATCACGTGAAAGAACGACAAACATGACATTAACCCGAACCTCACCTACTTTACAAAATACTACTAAAACTGTAGTTTGCAGTACTCTTACTACATGTACACAGGCATATGAGAAATGTAGTATCTTGTAGCAGAGCATACATGTACTTGACCCGCAAATGAATGCCTAGGACATTAGTATCATAGTGATATGAAGTGCTTATTCAAGTAAACCAGTCAAGCGTGCTGCGTGTATGCTTGTACTTTGTAGTTTAACCTGCCCCATATGATACATGTATGATGATCAGTCCAACATGGTACACATGTGGTAGTTTTGTTTACATTTTATGCTGTCTGGCCACCATGTGGGTGAAAAAAAGTCTATACATGTACAATCCAAATGCTGCCCTTTATTGCAAATGGCTAATAAAGTACCGAAGTCTGACGTCAGTTGCCGCGGCAATGGTTCATAACACATGCAGTTTAGAATGTATATATTCTGGTTCCAAACATTGCATTGATTGATGTCATCACTTCGGTACTCTATTCAACCCACTCACAGGTATCCACTGTACGTCTGGTTGGAGAGGTGACTTAGTGACAAAGTGTCTTGCTCAAGGACATGAGCACCAATTGGTGGAATTAGCCACAAGATCTTGAGTCTGACGCATCCAACCACTCGAGCACAGCACTCCGCATGCACACTTTTTAATCTGATCAATTTATACATCCAGATAAAAGCAAGGCAGTTAGCATGGCCTTGTGCTACTTTCCTCGCCTGCCATCGCTGTGACCTGGGTTCGAAACCTACCAGGGCCTAACATGTGCATTGGGTTTTCAGTCCCTGCCTGATCTCTAAACTGAATATTTCTCGGTTTTCTCTTCACAGGTTTGTTTATGCTTTTGAACTACAGTGCAATAGGAATCCTTGGTCTCAGTACCGGAAATACATGTAATTTTGCCAAGAGACAAAAGACCTTGTATACATTTACCTACTTGACTATTAAAATGAACTGAAGAAAAATATTACAAACAAAATAGGAACTTGAAACACAATAAACATGTGTGGTAATCTGTTTGAGAAGTGTACTTATGAAAGTAAAGTACTTCTGCCTACAAGTGACAGAACCAGAAGCTGACACAAATTAATCTTGCAACGTTTGCAGTCGCACAAAGAGAGCCTTTTTTCATGATGCCTTGAGACAAGTTAACCTTGATGACAGAAAAATACCCTTTCGTTTAAAATTGTAAACTACAACTGTGCCACAGATAGGTACGAGTTTAATACAGTTTATATAAAATGAAAAGATCGGGCGGATACTTCCTAATAAATACAATTTGTTGAGAGATCCGTGGTGACAACATCCGTTTCCAAAACTTAAAGATCTTACTCATCATATTATAAATAAGATCAACAAATGAACTAATAGGCCAGTTCTGTATCTCAATAAGTAGTCCAGGTCGAGGATTATTCGGGATAAAATCGCTGATGTAATGTCACGCGATCTTACGCTAATGCCTATTCTGATTGAATTTAACACATGCGCGCTGTGCGACCACCTTGCGTGTTATCCAAAATGATCTGGGACCCATGTCATTGCGCACATGCGCAGTTCAAATACCGAACTGTCTCATTTTTACGCACACATTTTGCTTGGAAAATATTGTTTTGATTGGAAAATATAAAATAAAAAAAAATTAATGTTGTACTATGGTTTTGTGGAATTATATTCCGGTCTTTTATAACAATATGATGCCAGCAAGTTGTTGCTATGAGGTGTTGTGCCTGCACACACGACACCAGGTATCCGGATATACTTGTTCGTATGTTTCAACACGGGTCCACATCACAAAATTTGGATCCAGATTCGTACAAAACAGGTCCTTTGCTTACCTGGGGGGTAGCTGTGTATGGCGGGGGAGGTCCTTGGGGTGGGTAGGCCATGGCTTGAGGAGGGGCCTGGGGTGGGTAGGCTGGTGCCATTGGCTGAGTAGGATAGGCAGATTTCTTCTCTTTCTTCTCTTTCTTTTCGTCTGTGAATCAATGGGATTAGAAATAAAAAGTAGGCAGTTTTGTTTATAAATAAGTTCAGCAAACTGGGCCCAATTTCATAGGCATTTTACTTCTTCTGGCCGGATATTAACCCCGACACCCTACATCATTTTCCTACACACCTGAATACTCCAATATCCTCCCAATTCCGAATTCCTCCAATGTTTGTTACTGGAGACCACTGCCTGAATACTGCAAAATCCTCCAGTGGGTTTTGGATAAACACCCCAGTAATCTTAATCCTCCACAATCATCCAGCATCAGATTGGGCCTGATGACCTGGATCCTCCATTTTCCTCCAGAGGCAAAATCCTCATGCCCTCAATCCTGCAAAATCCTTCGATGCTTCACCTTCCACAGACCCTCAATCCTCCAAATTCTTCTATTTGGCAAAGAGGGCTTTTGGAGGATTTGGGAAGGTTAGGGTTAATGGGGTGCTGGTATGCCAAGACAGGCTTGTGCAGTCAAGTGTAACGCGAACAATAGGCAAACAATGGATTGAGTACAAAAAGGAATGCGCATATAGACAACAACCGGCCAGGTGGTCTTTTTCAAACCACGGCTATGGCCGTCGTCCATATTCAAGAAGTTAAGTACGTAATTATTTTCGGCCAAGGAAACCTCTATCCATTTCATAGAGGCTGTAAGTGTTATTAAGCACAGGAAAGAGCTCACTAAATTTTGAGGCAGAATTTAAAAGAGGGCTGCAACAATAGAATCTCTTTGCATGCACAGGTGTTTGCACGATGAAATAGCACTTAAAACCAGCAGCATTTGTTTGCTACCATACCGGTAGCACAACTTTTCAGCGGAAAGATTTTACTTTAACCCTTTAACAGTCCTGAATCCTACAATTTAAATATGATTTTCCACACACCCTAGGGAGTTAGGGTTAAAGGTACAATGTAGTGTACAAGATTGGTAATCCTCCAATTTTTTTTAACTGAATTATTACGAAATACCTTACTAGACTGTAAGTTAATAGTAGTCTCAATCATCCTGTGAAATGATGGCACCAGGTGTGCTGTCGTTGTCAAGAAAAGTGGAAATTTATATCGTTTTCCCAACGATTTCCAGCTGGAAATCGTTGGGAAAACTGATAGCCTTTAGTCAAGGCGCGCGTGGCTACCCGGACGAGTGGCGCGCCCCGGACATGCTGGCATTCGGGGCGCGTGACTCGTCCAATAAATTAGCCACGCGCACCTTGACTAAAGGCTATCATCCGCCCGACGGTTGAAAACGAGCACCGTTTTTCTCTCGTTTTTTTGGCCATCCAACAACGCAAAACTTTGAACCGGTCAGTGGAAAGATATTTCCTATAAAATACTAACCCCCAAATCCGCCCATTTCTGAAAATTGCAACAATGACCAATCATGTACACTGCCTTTAATACCTGCCACCAAAATGGGTCAGAGACAAATCTGACAAAATTCAGAACTGTATAAAATTCAGAATTGTATAGGCACAAATTGTAGAATACCCTGCCACTCGTCTAGATCCCACCTCGTATCCGTCCGTACGCAGATACAAGGTCACGGTTGATTGCAATCAATACACAATCTCACTCCCACTCTGTATCCAAACAGCGCCCTCTATTGCCCCTCGTCCTCCCCGACTCTCTCCCACTTCGTATCCTCGTATCCACCTCGGGGACCTCCTTTGGATTTTTTTCCGAGTTCCCCATTTGATTTGTGCACGTAAGTCTGATTTTTTTTTTTTTTAAGAAGAGAAAATGGCGCCCTCTTTCGCCCCTCACCGACTCACTCCCACCCTCCATCCTTATTTTTTGAGGGGGGAGACTTACGGATGGCAGGGTATTCTGCAATTACTCCATTGTATAAACACATGGCATAACCTTTAAGTGAGACTTTTGTTGGGCAATGTTTAGGTTACAACATAGCTTTATTCTTGGCAGTGTATGGTCACTCATCATACATGTATACATGTACACAGCACAGGCCTACAATGTACATGTATGACATGTCATATTTTTCACAGATTTTTTCGGCATAAATCTTGAAATAACAGGTTGTACCACATGTTTAGACAGTTGTTACATTATCAAGGAGGGTTTTATATTTTACAAGATTATTATGTTTCTGACCCATTTTGGTTGGGGGGGGGGGGGGGGGTCTTCAAGTAATATCTTTAATAGAATTTTACACCAGTGAATGGTGAACACGCACAAGCAAGGGATGAAGTATCGTGGCCATGAAGGGACATTTTATGTCACACATTTTATGACACATTTCTTTGCAGATTTCTGCGCAGATATTTGCGATGTCGCACATTTATCGCAGATTTCTTTGAAAATGTTTGCCTCGGATTCAGCCGTGGATTTAGCCGCAGATTCAAAATCTTAAATGTATATCGAGCCCCGAGGTGCGCGTAGTGCCGCTGGCCGATAATCGATCGGAAAACATCGTTCATGTTCAAAAATCCGCTCCATTACTTTGTACACAGCTGGTTTGTGCATGCACCGATTTGCACGAAAAATTCGGGTTTTTTTTTCGGGTTTAAATTGATCATATTCTCATTTTGAGTGGATGAAAAGCTGCATGAATGATAGCCCAGGTTGGACTCCTCAGTATCTTCATTACATTGCACTGAAATAAGGACGTCCAACCTGGGCTACATGAATGACTGCTCTACCCTGACGGTGAGTGTTTAGTTGATATATTCAGGGAAACGGAAGATATGGGCAAGATCTTAAACGACCCTAACCTACCCTATAGAATAACTTCCAGCTCTAATGGCGAATCTCACATGTCATAAGCCAAGAGCTGGAATTTTCAAGCTAGGTTCATCTGCGTTCATCAGTACAGTTCAGGATTCAGTGTACAGCCGTAGTCCGAGTAACTTGGACCCTTTATCGCCTTTTTAACATTTGGACATGATCTGGCGATAGTAGGGTCCAAGGCGATTGTGCGATAGAGAATGGCTTCTAATTCAATCCAAACAAAAAATTCAAAATTCAACCTTACAACGGCCACAAAAATACTAGATACGCCACCATCTGAACAAGTGGAGTTCCATGATCAGATGAATGTACCAAGGTTTACTTAACATCCAAATAACATGAAACTTTACCGTTTAATTCCCAGAGACCCCCGCAGAACATGTCTTTTCGCTCTCTTGGAGTTCAAATAATAACTACGTCACCCTGATGCGCAGCGCCCGCATGCACCGCGCGACAACCTGTTTATGCCGGCGACTGTTTCGTGAGTGGTATAACGGTCGCGGTACGTGTTCGTGTGTAGATACAATGTACATGTAGTACAGTTGTATATTGATTCGAGGTTGCACGCGCGTCATGGGGGAGGGAATTCTTCACGAAACAGTCGCCGGCATAAACAGGTTGTCGCGCGGTGCATGATATGCGGGCGCTGCGCATCAGGGTGACGTACGTCATGCAAGGTCGAGGAGTCACTATTTGAACTCCAAGAAAGCGAAAAGACATGTTCTGCGGGGGTCTCTGGGAACTCTACTTCCAAAAATGTAAGGCTCTCCGTTAGCCTTACAACGCTAGGCTTTTTTGGACCCCGTAACTCATTGGGATTTGCAATACGCTCTCGTTAGATCAGTTACAATGTTCTAGAATTCCACTTTCCCAAACGTTAATCTCCCCAGAAAGTTATCCAATCCCTCCTACAGATCTTTGAGATTTTTGCGGCACATTTGCGGAACATTGAAACGGACAATTTATTGATAAATCGGAGTTTTTACTCACCAACCGACGTATTCAGCCGAGATGAACATGGCGTCGCACAGCTGACTGATACAGTCCACCAGACTGCGCATGCGCGTGGAGTTTTCGAAGAGATTTGGGGCTCGACCATTTTTTGAAGGGGGAGGGTCATCTTTTCTACATCGCGCAACGGTGATGTGTGCATGACGTGCTTTACACAGTGTTGTGTGTGTTTGAACATTCCTTCGGTTTTCAAATGAACAACTTGAACAAAATAATGACCATCGATCCAGATTCTGTTTTTTTCTTATTTGCACAAAATAAAAGCTCACATTGGCCAAAAACAACATCAGACAAAATGCCAAATATCACTATATTTAAAGCCACGGCAGCTAGGGGTTGTGCCTATTTGGGAAAAGTCGTTAATAAAATTTGATTTGTTGCATCATCTAAAAATAGCTACGTGGCTACCTGCCCTACAATTTAGACGTCTGGGCATAACAAACATTGTCAGGCCAAGGAACCACACTAGGTATAAAATAGCGCGCCATTTATAATTATCCACATTCCACACATCACCGTTGCGCGATGTAGAAAAGGTGGCCCCCCCTTCAAAAAATGGTCGAGCCCCACATCTCTTCCACAACAACACGCGCATGCGCAGTCTGGTGGACTGTATTTGTCAGCTGTGCGACGCCATGTTCATCTCGGCTAAATACGTCGGTTGGTGAGTAAAAACTCTGATTTCTCAATAAATTGTCCGTTTCAATGTTCCACAAATGTGCCACAAAAGTCTCAAAGATCTGTAGGAGGGATTGAATAACCTTCTGGGGAGATTAACGTTTGGGAAAGTGGAATTCTAGAACATTGTAACTGATCTAACGAGGGCGTATTGCAAATCCCATTGAGTTACGGGGTCCAAAAAAGCCTAGCGTTGTAAGGCTAACGGAGATCCTTACATTTTTGGAAGTAATGGAACTCCACTTGTTTAGATGGTGGCGTGTCTAGTATTTTGGTGGCCGTTGTAAGGTTGAATTTTGAATTTTTTGTTTGGATTGAATTAGAAGCCATTCTCTATCGCACAATCGCCTTGGACCCTACTATCGCCAGATCATGTCCAAATGTTAAAAAAGGCGATAAAGGGTCCAAGTTACTCGGACTAGTACAGCCGCAAGTCTGCTATGATCGTGACGATACAGCCCCTTTAACTTAGCTCAATGCCACGATATGAAGACAGACAGACAGCTGTGCGGCTGAACCATTAATTTCCCTCACCTTTTTTCTTTGAAAACGGCATGTTGATGTTCAGATTCCGCAACCGATTCTTCACTAAAACAATGTCTCTCCGATGTGGCTCTTTTCGGTAGTTCTGAAAAGTGAAATGGCTGACGTTAGCTCGAGAGAATTCGCTGCAAAATGTTGCTCGCTGTACAACAACTGAACTAGGCCTATGTGTACTTTGCACAAAATAGTACAACGTGACGTAAATCCACGCTGGTTTCTTATTTAAATCAAACGCTTTGTGCGATAACAAGTCGGGAACCAGGCAAGATGTAATGTCTAAAAATAGATGCATGTAAACAGTCACCTGCTTGACGAGGCTGAATGGAAATGTACTATTATTTGTTCAGATCAGTTGGACCATGGAGGAAGATTCTTCCTCCATGGTTGGACATCAGTTGGACAGAAGGTGGGCCTGGGCCGGATGCGAATCGGATGGGATGGGAGGGGCTGATAGCGAAAAACACGAACAGATATAACTCAACTCGGGATCAAAAAATATTCCTATGATATGGCTAGGGGGAAAATTCGTCTCGATCTTAATGAATTATATTTTGGGAAAGGGGGTGGGGGACAAAAACAAGAAACAAACTCATTGGGGGGGTGGGGTGGAGAATAGCTAGTCGAGGGGCTCTATTTCATAAAAATTAGGAATATTCCTATCTCGGACTTAGTAAGAATAATTGTTACTACATTGTAAGTCCTAGACTTAGGAACAATTATTCTTCCTAAGTCCAAGATGGGAATATTATCTTAACTTTGTTTAGGGTCCAGGAGGGCAAAATTGCAAACAATTCTGAAAAAATAGGTAACCCAACATTTTGAAAAGTGGGAAGGGGGTGTACCTGTTGTAAAGTGATGACACTTTTAATTTCTAAAATATAATAAAAACGGCAAGGAGTGGCACCTAGGTTGCTCCCCCTCGATCCCCCATAAAGATTTTCACCGGGCTCTATTTCATAAAAGTGAGGAATATTCCTATCTTGGACTTGGGAAGAATAATAAGTTTTAGGAATAATTATTTTTGCTAAGTCCAAGATAGGAATATTCCTAACTCTTATGAAATAGAGCCCAGGTATACATGTACTTTGTCATTCATGTTCTGTAACAACGTACATCGGTACGTAAGCCCTAAAGTTTTATTAAACCATGGCTATCCAAGGATAACAAAGACATTTGTCTTGAAGATGGTCGCTACCCATAAGGTCTAGGCCTATGGGACGGGGTTGGGGATTTCCACAAGATAAAGAGGTCAACAAAATATAAATCATTGTGTTGTACTCCGCGATTGACCCTAAAAGTCACAAAAGTCGGGTCGTGTTGTTGTTGTTGTTTTTTAAAGAAATTTTCAAAATATCACCTTCCCGCACAAAATTAACAAGTTTTATTAAAATCATTTTCTTTAAATACAGACCCCATTGGAAATAAGTTGAAAAACTTTCATGGGCTATCCCTGGTATTACCATGTTTTTAATGTATTGTAGTAATTGTTTGTTTGTTTGTACATATATATACATTTATATTTATATTTGTCTATATGGTAATACCGAATACAATCAATCAATCAATCAATCAATCGTGCATTTCGCCATCTCACGTTTAAATCAGCTTACTTTTTGCCTCCCGACTTCCGAGTTATTTACACGACGTGTACGGTGTAGTATTGTTTTCATGGCAAGTACAGAGGCGGGATTTTGTAGTGGGGACAGGAGCGTCGCTATACCATTTTGATTGGGGTGTCATAACAAAATTGAAGATGTGGGCACCCAAAAAACAAACAACCAAAAACAAAACAAAAACTTTTAAAAATTCAGGAAAAAATGCTTCCAAATTTTGTATTGCCCAAACAATAATAATGTGAAAACGGCGCGGGGTCTTTGACGTTGAGGGCGCCATTTAAGAGAGATGTACACCCTGCACCGGTGGCGTAAATATCCGTGGTCAGAAGTGATGATTAATTAAGGAATGATTGAGATTTTGTTTCCGAAAATCACCCCTCGAAATTTACACATGTAGCTAGATTATACGCACAACTTCAAAACAAATTGAGAACTTTATTTTGTACATTATTACTGTTTAAGTAAAATTTCCGACATTCTCACAGTTTAATTATGTAAATTAAAATTAAAAGCAAAAAAAAAAACTTCCCTTCTCATTTCCTTTCCTTTCCGCGCCAGATTGCCATGAACGTCACGAACCAACATCATTGGCGTATATCGCGAAGTGGCCGTTTTTCCGCCCGAAAAAACAAACATTTAATTATACAAGTCGGAGTTGTGGTTGCAACTGGTTGTGTGAAGTGGTGGCGCTTTTGATTCCAAATAAATAAAAACTATTATAAAAACCGACCTCTAACTAGAACGACCTGAAATACAACAATAATATTAAGGGTAACAGGGTTTGACGTATACGCGTTTCGATCCCAGCCGTACCTGTCCTTAAAGATTAGTTCGACCCAGAATTGGAGGTCTCGAGACCTGGTCTCGGTCTCGAGACGGTCTCGAGACCTTTTTTTTAGGTCTCGGTCTCGGTCTCGGTCTCGGTCTCGGTCTCGGTCTCGGTCTCGGTCTCGGTCTCGGTCTCGGTCTCGGTCTCGGTCTCGGTCTCGGTCTCGGTCTCGGTCTCGGTCTCGGTCTCGGTCTCGGTCTCGGTCTCGGTCTCGGTCTCGTCCTAGCAAAGTCTCGGTCTCGGGAGGGCTGGTCTCGGTCTCGAAAGTGCAGGTCTCGGTCTCGGTCTCGGTCTCGGTCTCGGATTCCAAGGTCTCGAGTTTTACCCCCGAGACCAGTCGAGACCACAGCAAAATACAATGCGCCATACAAAATCCAGTCTTCATCCATACATAAACAACATTGTACTAAGTACAAGTTTCATGCTGACGAATTAGATTGAAGCTGGAATGGCGACCAGTCAATTAGCCTTTTAGAGGTATGGTGGACACAATAGGAGGGCGCTATTTGATTTGGGTAAAACCTTTGTATTTATACCCAGATCAAATAGCGCCCTCTTATTGTGTCCGCCATACCTCTAAAAGGCTAATGCAGCTTGTTTATTCTGAGTTCTGGTACCCATTTATTTCACTGGTGCATGCACATGGTAGGCCTATGGGATTCCGACGACAAGCACGCTTTGTGTGCAACGCGTGCTTTTAGTGTTGGCCTGCTAGTGCTGGATAGTTTTATATAATTACATAAAAGGATATCTAGAGAAGTGCAAGGCTAATTGGGTTTGAAACTTTGTACGTACATGGTCGGGTATGTGTTGTGGATGAAAATGTAGGCGACACCATCAAATTGTTTATTAATTAATTTTTAATTAATGTTCAATTTTACTTTTTTTCTTTACGGTGTTTTGAATAATTTAGAAATAAAATAAATTGATAGGCCTTCCTTCGAAAATCAACTTTCAATAAACAACTTCGCAGAAAATCCAGTTGCATTGTCCATTCTGGATAATCAACAATTCTAGTCGGTTCAATTTCTTTTATTCAAATAATATTAACAGAAATGTTGCCATGTACATGTACAATGTACATGTATGGCATATCAAAAGCCTGAAAGCACAACTATTTACCAGAGGTGAAATAATAACCGTCAAGTCTTGTGGAATTATTTAATTGATGATAGCGTGCTGTGTGAGACTTTATAATTTAGCACTTAATTGTATACATGTACATGTATATCTTGCATAATTTAAGATAATGGTCCTTGTTAAAGCCGAAAAACTATTAAAAAAATTATTTTTGGATATCCCCATATATGAGCCATTAGTACAAATTATCATCTGAGGGAAGTTATCTTTTTAAACATTTTAATCTAAAGCAAGGCACAACACTCCATGAGGGAAATCAGCTTCAACAACACCATACATTTTTATCCATGTTTGGTCTCGGTCTCGGAAGTTGTGGTCTCGGTCTCGGCCTGCAAAAGTCTCGGTCTCGGAAGTCTGGTCTCGGTATCGAAAGAGCTGGTCTCGGTCTTGGTCTCGGTCTCGAAAGCCTTGGTCTCGGTCTCGGTCTTGGTCTCGGACATGAAGGTCTCGACTACAACTCGAACTTGAGTATGGACGAAAATTGAATTGGTATTGAAGCCGGTATAGCGTGAAATTTAGTCACTATGAAATACGGTACGTAGTATTGCACATGGGTTGCCTAAGTGATCGATGATATCGATAATTGGGAGAGTGGCCGGTCAGGGTTTAACCAATAATAGGGAAAAGGAGTTAGATATTCATGGGAGTCGGATATTCATATGACATCAGTATTTTTGTCAAACTTACATGGACTATTAGGCCAAGTAAAATAACATGTTTAGTGTTCGGGTTTTTAGAAAAAAGGAAGGAGGGGCTTTATATTTGTTATTTTTAAGATGGCCGCCATTGTGTCCGACAACCATTAATTTTTCAACTGTTGCAAGACACAAAAATGAAAGAGAAATGTTGGATAACAGAATTGAACATGTTTACAGTGGTTTTAATAGTTTATAAAGCCTGTATGTTTTTACCCGATGGATCAGCTAACATTTTGGGGTTTTTCACCTCAGGATCACCCCAATCTGCAGTATCATGTAGTCCCGCTCCTTAAGTTACTCCTTAAAGGTTCCAGCAGACCACGCAAGTCCAAAGGGTGCAGACCAGTAAATGGGCCGAAAATTGCGCCCAATTAAATTCTCTGTTTTTAGAGCATTTTGTGGGCCATGAACTTGAGGGTTTGTAACAGATCAAAGAGAAGGCTGGAAGCCATGCACAGGACTGCCAGCTTGTATTACAGTGAAATTTGGATGAAATTGGACCCTAAAAGTGCTCTATTTTGCAATAGAGCGTGGGCATCATCTTTCAAGCTGGCGATGAGCTGCGGGACTGCTTTCAGAAGGGATCATCTTTGGATGGAAATTTCTCCCAAAAGTCAACTGTTAATCCCCATAAAATTGAACAGAAACTGAAAAATGATTAAATAAGCTTTAATTTGATGTGTGTCTCAAACACCTTGGAGAGTTCTAAGTATTTTCCCTGAATTTTGGAAGTTTACGTATTTATCATTGGAGTCTATGGAAGTTTATTTACTGGTGTGCAACCCGAAGATGAACTCCTGAAGGTTCGTGCTTGTACGTGTATGTCGCCGGCCGCATGCTCGGCTCAAACATGTCTAAACTCCACGTGGCTCTAGCTCTCAACTCCCCAAAATGCGCGCAAAGCCCGGCCACAAGAGGGCGCTGCTTAAACTCGCAGCTTCTCGGATCGCGCGCTGTGCTATCGCTATCAAAAGAAACAAAAAGCATTGGTTAGTAAATCAAGTCACCAGCTAAAACTCATTGTGACTGTAAAGCTAAGGAAACAACGGCTAAATACCGATCACAAGCAATATAGGCCTACATCACATGGAGTTTAGGATGGTAAGCTGGTTTTATTAAGCACGATTTTTGCGCTTAAGCATTTTTTTTTGCTTAAGCAGCTCTATGAAATTGCCCCCCCCCCCCCCCCCCCCCCCCCACCCCATCTTTTGTGTTGGTCCTTGTGTTCCCGGAATCTCATGAATTCTTTTCAGAAATCTAGGGAGATGTGTCTGGTAATATAGTCTGGAGTGTGCATCGGGTATATGGACAAAAAGGGGGGGGGGGGGGGGGGGGGTACCCTATGCCCCACATCGTGCTAGGTATCGCTATAATTATGTTTATGAAAATGTCCCGAAAATATATTCTATAAATTTAATCCAAACAGTTTTATGTGAAATTAGAAGAACGTTCATGACCAAAAAAAGACAAGAGATAGAATGACGGATAGTACAACGCCGGAGACAAAACAAAATCACACAACAAAAGTTTCTATTTTGCTATGTACAAAAATGTTATCTTTATTCGAAACGACTTAATCTGTGTAAACTGAAGGGCGCTTAGTACATTCACCATACAACTGAGACAACATCGACCAACGACTTCGAAGAACACTGAGGTCCTGTCATGGATGGGACATCATTAATGACAATGTCTGAACAACCTAACCCTTTAAAAAGTGTTAAAGAGATACCTGCATACCTGACATACCCATACACAACAAAAGCTGTCATACTAGAAACAGGTATCATCCCACATGAATGTTTCCTCTGATGGAAGACCATTGCTTTTTGACAGGGAGATAAGCTGGTAATTGGGACGTATCCTTTGTATACGAGCAAACTGAACATTAGCCCTACAAATAGGGCTGTAAATGGTTCTTTTTTAAACTTCTGTAGTCAAGTCCATCACAAGTCCTACAGTCCTAATTCCAATCGCAAGCTATTCAAATGAGCTTTGACAAAGGCATTCCTTTGTCATTGTTCATCCAGTTACTTGTGATCGGCTTTATGAAAGGACTTCTGACTGGACTTACGAAAAGACTTGTGAAAGGACTTGCAGGGACTCGACTACAACTCTGAGAAAGAGTAAACAGAGAACTAGTCTCAAGCAACACATGTTACAAGGTATTTCGGCTTGTAATCTGTTTTTGCGATCGGGATAAAATTTAAAAGGCTGCAAAGTAAACAAATCTGCTAAGCCCCGAAAATGTTTGCTTAGCAACTTAGGTTACCAGCTAAAATGTCATTTTATGTATATTCATTCTAACTGGTTCTCATCAGAATTTCGCTTAGTAATTTTTTTCTGCTAAGCAGATTTGTGAAATTGAGCGGCCTGTGCAGTACCATTCCATCATTCAATTTTCATTCACTACTGGTTGGAAGATTACAAATGGTCAACATTTATAGTTAAGCCTTTAGTTTGGACCATAAACAACATTTTAAAATCTTTATTTCTTAGACACATTAATTATATTTTTTTTATCCAATGGGGAACATTAATTCTTTGCACAGAGGGAAAATGTATGACAATTTTTTTCTTAGTTAAGCACAATCAAAACACTGCCTACAAAGCAAGGGGTCGCTTAGGGATTTGAAAGGACCTGGTTGATTGGGCCGTACCTTTTTCAAAGAAAATTTAAGTACAGGTTTTAGTTCTGAATAGGCCACTGTTCAAACCAAACACAAGGCTTTAAGTTTTGAACTAAATCAATTTAAAAATAATGTTTTTATAATGATTAGAGATTTATTGTCATAAATCAAAATGTAATTTATCAATATAAAAATTGGAATAATTAGGTACACTTTAAATGTCACTTCAGATCAAAATTACCAGGGGGGGGGGGGGGGGGGGAGTTTGCTTCTTGGGATACTCAGTGATATAGTTCTGCTTATGCTTGGGGATAATTAGCAAATATCTGTCACCATTTCACATCACAAACTGATAACAAACATGTATTATTTATCATGTGACATCACAGCAGAACAAAACATTTCACCGATATATAATGTGGACAGTTTCACGACACAGAGATTACAATATTCTTCTGCCAGATATTCTTGATGTTTCAGTACAAACAGTGTATAACTTCACTCAGTGTAATTCGTAACTCTTAAAGGCTAAATTTCATTCCGTATTGGGTTTGTTAGATTGAAGCAATAGAGCGTACAAGTCTTTGAGCTCAGTCAGTTTTTCTGATAACGTCTTGGTACCATACATTGACTATTCAGGCTGGAAACTCCTTAGTTATGAATGACTGATTGATCAGAAGTTGAAGTTAAATTATTTGTCATGAATTTTCAACATGCTCACCAGCTCATACAGGCAGAAAACCAAACAGTTTCATAAAATAGTACGCCACACATTTTAGCTAAGTCCTTTCTTTTTAAGATCAACTTGCAGGTTCCATTGCCCCAATAGGCTGGCACAATTTTGTGTGGACCACATTATGGCGATTTATTGATAGACCTTAGTCCTCCTTGAACGAGACAAAGATGGCAGATGAAAGCATGGTTATGCTCCTAACAAAGGCCCCCTTTGTTCAAATGTATGGTTACCAACCTATGCAAGTCAAAAAGTGCTGGCTTTGTTATAAAATGTTCAGAAACGGTAGAGTTGGCAATTATGCAAATATCCTGTTGTCATTACATGCAAATGCCATCAAAACCAAAAATTTTGAAATAACATTCCAACATCCAATGGTTTGATACTTTGACCTTCGTTAAGATAAAGAGTGAGCGATTTTGTTCACAGAGCAGGCTACTGGTTACAATGCCAACAGCTGGTTCCCTGCCTATGTACAGACAAGCACAACATAGCACAAAGAGGCAATGAAGCACTGGCTAACATTTAATTTGTAACCAAAGAACACTGCTCTACATACACACCTAGTTGATTCCGTTCTGTACCACTGTCGTTCATTTGTACTTGAAAATATCATCTTGTAATATTGTAATATACACGTTGATAACACACTTTTACCTTCCACCTACATTTCTCCAATTTTTTCATAATTTTGATCTCTTCGTAATAAAAAAATTATTTGATTTAATTATCTCTTTATAGTCTACATTCTTCGTATTTGTTTTTTAAATTTCAGTGACAAAAATATATTGAAGAAAGAAGGGGGGTTTTAACTTTACAGTGAGCATGAAAAAACACCTTTTTTAAATCTTTCTTACAGTATGTATACTTCCCCGATCTACAGGCATGTCAATGTTGACACTACTAGTAACCAACAGCAAATCACCCATTATTATGAATAAAAAAGAATCTCTATGCGATTCTGTACAAAACATGATTTTTTTTTATACACGTTCCAGGGCCTCCATGCCCTTTTCACAATCATTCAGTGAAGAGGTACTCAGTGCCCTGCCAACTGGATAATCTACAAGTACTCTCTATGGTAGCGTTCTAAACTTTTCTTTTCTTCCAACGAAAAAGCAGAACTAAGCCACGCAAACCTACTGACATGTTTTTAATTTGTAAAGAGTGAAAAGCCGTATTTATCCAATGTCTAAAAGAACTTGAAAATTCTCCATCTCTGATACCTCAAAGCCGTAAAAAGATTTGATTTTCCCTCTAAACCATAGAAAAGCAATTCTTTTGAAGGGAGTTTATTATTAAAATATTTTCATAGTACTTTTACTTGTAAATAACTATTCAAAGATGACTTTTTCCAATTAAATCCACAAGACTAGTTCCTGAGTCAAAAAAAATCTGATAGACTATTGGCCAGTGCAAGAACAGCTGACCGCTCGTTTGTCTTTCCTGATTCTGGTCAGCTAAATTCATAGATCTGATAGGCTAGGATGCTTGAAGAAAGATCAAAGATCTTTCTTCAGCATCTTTTGAAGATGATCTCACTGTAATGAAGTTTCAATGATTTAGTATAACAACCTTTTTTGTAAAAACAAAAATCTATATTCTTTACAACTAACTCTGATTAGCACAAATCTTTCCCTCAACGTAGCCCTTAAAAAACAATCTTGATTCTTCCATATTTTCTGCTACAAAATACCCAACATTGTAATCCAAAGTATAAACATGTACAAAATCTCTTGGTTTTTAATTTGCAGGATTGAAAAACCTCCAAGAGTAATATTCAAACAAAGATTGTTAGTAAAACCTGCCAAGTTCACTGAAAAAAAAAAAAAGAGTTCACTTAATTTTTTTCTTAAAAACCCAAACAAAAGAGTACACAGACCTTCTACTGGTTGTATCCTACCTATACATAAGCAGATTTTACTTATAAAACAAAAATCATCACTGAAATCTTTCTCGACCTAAAATATAAAACCTCTATCCCAAATGAGCATTCATAGCTTTAGAAATATAGCCCTGAAATAAGATAAAATCAAATCACAACCAATGGCAAAATCTAATTTTTAGCTTTGGTGCTTAACTGTCATTTATCCTACCTAACCCCCCCCCCCCCCCAAAAAAAAATGTCTATATTGTATCCCACAGGATATGGGAAAAAAAGCAACGACAAAACAGGTTCAACAACAAAAACCCAGTGATACAAAATGCGTGCGTAACAAACTCAGTGTAGGTAATACTATACAAGCATACACAGACACACACTCATATGAGTACACACAAAAAAGCTGTCTGTTATCGGGGTTTCTGTCGTTTGAGTCTTAATAGGCAGAGCCCTCCAAGTGGTGTTGGAGTGGGGGGCAAGCAGGCGCCATGTCAGGTACGTACATATCTTGCCTCTCCTGTATCTGGAAGGGTGGTTCCTCCTTGATCTTGGGGGGTTGGCTGGCCGGTACGCTACGGTCCGACGCGGCCGTGGACATGGTGGTGGCGAGGGGAGTGCGCAGGCCATCGGGGAATGCCATCATGAAGAGGGCCTCAGGGTCGCAGACGAACTTGTAGACGTAGCGCTCACCAGCCACCTTCTGCATGATGCCCTTCTCGTAGTAGTAACGCAGCGAGCGGGAGAGCTTGTCGTAGTTCATGGCCGGGCGGTTCTTCTGAATGCCCCATCGCCTGGCAACCTGGGTGGGGGGGGGGGGGGGGGGGGGGGAGTGAGATCATGCCTTTAAAAAACAACTACAAACAAACATCTTAATGATTTTTCTTTTAAATACAAGAAGGTGAAACAGAAAAGCAAATGTTATCTTCTCTGCCAAAATGGGTCTGTTGTTGCAGTGTAAATTACTCTCAATGACCT
This sequence comes from Hippasteria phrygiana, assembly GCA_037893225.1. Lineage (NCBI taxonomy): Eukaryota > Metazoa > Echinodermata > Asteroidea > Valvatida > Goniasteridae > Hippasteria > Hippasteria phrygiana. The sequence continues at coordinate 545,541 of JAZGUH010000125.1, forward strand.
TTAAAATTCGACAGAAAAACTTAATTATACAAGATTAACAATTCTTATTTTATGTTGAATTACTTGTTTGCTAACTGTAGTTTCGGCATGTAAAAATAAACACCTTAGAGAATATGGATATGTTTTTGCGTCATTTTTTTAAGGCTAATTTTCCAATCAAACTTTTTAAATTTTCACAGATTTTAAAAGCCATATATTATAAAAGAATACCCTACCTACAGGGATCCATAATTGCTTTTTCCAGTCACATACATGCAGCAAACTCAAACCTCGTATTTGCAAAGTGGGTCACGCAAGCAAACAAACAACTAACTTTACACCTCCAATGACGAGGGCAGTTTTATTACAATAAAACAGTCAAGGAGTGGAGTGGCATCATTGTTTGGAACTCCAGTTCTTGGTGGTGGGTCTACAGGTCGTGGGTTCGAAACCAACTTGACTTTCACAACATTTGGATTTCCATCCAGGAGTGAAATGTTGCTCATGCCTGGACTCCACCATTACTCCTGCTCATTATGAACATAAATCATTCCTCTAACCCCCACAGCAAGAGCAAAACCAACTGGGTTAGAACAACTCATGCCAACAACTGCTTTTGCAAGCCACATATTTCACTCCTGGATAGAAAATCCAAATGTTGTGAAAGTCAAGTTGGGTTCGAACCCACGACCTGTAGACCCACCACCAAGAACTAGAGTTCCAAACAATGATGCCACTCCACTCCTTGACTGGGCCCACGTTCATGGCTCTGTGCTTACTGTAACCATTTTGTGCTTACAGCAATAGCACAGAAATTCAGCGCTAACCCATTAAAGTGCAGAATCCTCAGTAACAGGATGCACGCATGCAAACAAGCCAGAAACTGCTTGCTTACCTATGAAATACGCTAACATCTAGCACATAATTTTCTGCTAAAGATAGCAGAATTACTGTACACAAAGCCATGAAACTGGGGCTTGAAGGCAGGGGGGCTGGTTATCAAAAAGACCCAAATTACAAATCTGACGTCGTTACCTCTTCGGGTTCGATCAGCTTAAACTCCAGCCCACGTCCAGTCCAAGCAATGAAGGCACCGTTAGCTGGGTCCTCTAGAAGGGTAACCAGGAACTGCCAGAGCTGTAAGGAGCCACGACGCTGGTACGGTGGTCCCTCACGGAATGGCTCAGGCTTGGTCTCACCTGAAAGGTGTACACAAACATAAAAAAACAAAACCAGTGAGACTGGTTTCAAGATTCAAGCCCAGGTCTCTCAAGATAAAATAATGCAATGAATATCCAGTTCAATTTATTTTCACACATCTCCATATATCTATATGAATATGATCTTAATGTTTCCTTTAGAAATAGGTGGTAGTTTTCTCTCAAATCATGCAAGAGATCACTGTTTCTTTGCAGTAGTAGAAGGAATTGTATGCCTACATTGTACATTTGAAAACCAGAAACACCTGCTGTGTGGGTCTTGTTTTGTGTTAAATGACACCACCAATGTGAAGAAAGAGCCCCCCCCCCCCCCCACTTTGTGTTTGCAGGCAGAACAAATTTGGGGGCCAACTTTTTGGGCAAATGTATGGTAAAGAAATTCTTAAAAACCACAACTGCAAAAATTACTGGACCCAAGCCCATTTTCCTTTACAAGATATTAACTAATATCTAGGCCTTGGCTGTCAATGGACAAGATTTTACTTGAGCAAACATCAATTGAAGTGGCGACTGATGAACATGAAAACTTCAACTCAGGATAATGCGTATTGTTAAAGGAGAAAAAAGTGCACAGCACTATGTGCACGGAATCTCACTTAACAGAAAAAATGCTTTAAACGGCTTCAATTGATATATTTTGATGTTTTTTCGTTTTCATAAAATTATCAAGCCTCTGAAGGAAACCAATCCAGCCGACTGCCTTCACCCCACCAAATACCCCTTTCTGGTCATCTCATTGGTAGAATAAAACCTGCTCACCTCCTGACAGCAATATTTTATTCCGCTGTTGAATATCACGGCCACAAAGGATTTTCTTTTGTGGGCGGGGGCATATGGGGGGGGGGGAGGGGGTGTGATTTTATTTCCTAGTATAACACATAAGTTGGAATTATCTACTGCAATATAACAATGAACCACAAACTTTACTTCTTACGTGTCCATCCTCATTCCAAAGCTATGTCAAGCTTTTTTTCTTCCTTCTATTTTGACTTTTGTAAACCTTTACGGGTTAGAATTAGAGTGCCCTCTTGTGGTGGCAATGAGTCAAATTAGCATCATACTGTACTTTCATTGGCTGAGTTCGGGCGGGTTGTTCTTGTTTGCTCAAGAACAACAACTCGTGTCTTCGTTCGTGTTCCGGCCACTCGAACACCCATCTATCGCTGGTAACCAAGCAAAATGTAATGGCTGCGCCCATGTACGTTATTTAAGCATTCGTTTAAAAAAACCTGAATTTCAGATGCAAAATAATTTAACGGAAGCACAATATTTAGACTGCATTTTCACCTAGTTTGTTCAGAAAAAGCTTTATTTTCAAAAAATTTGGGGAACGGAATTTTAGCTAACTGTACGCAGACTTTTTATGCTTCGTCGGATCATCCGCCATCTTTGATCGTCTTCTACGTCACGTCAAATTACGTCATGTTCTTGTAAACCCCGACTGGTAGGTGGTGTGTGATCTTGTTCCGTGTGCAATGTTCTCGGGTGGCGTTCCCACCATTCGGGTGCAAGAACAGGGATCTCGTGTTAAGAACAGTCCGCCTGAACTCAGCCATTATGTCCAAGTGTTTCACATGTTTCCTTTGTTTCATTACATAAGCAAGACATCTCACTGCCAAACCAAGCCTTTTGCGATTGTTATGTTGTGGTTGAAGGCTGCCTGTGTGAATACTGCAAATCCAAGTCAATCCTGACGTACACTCGGCTGTTGTCACGGTTCATATAATACGTGTCAAGTCCCATTAGCCCTAGATTAGGACACAATGCAAACAAGTTGTCGTATCTGGCATGGCCCTTTGCGTTTTTTAATAAGACACCCAGACAGGCCGCGGTAATAAGGGGCTGTTTGCCTGATGAATGGTCGGGCATCACGGCCCATTTTCAGGCCGTTTTTTGGGAGGGAGCTGTCAGCTTCTCCTATTGTTGCACTTTCTCAGCCCGAGGGGTCGCGCCATTCACACCGGCCGGCCGACCGACGATCACACTGAAATTCCCACCATCAAGGCCTTTCCCCCCTCTCTTTTCTATCCCATCCTCATATTGCCGTTTACCATTTAATGCATCTAGCATATTGTCTGCTAAGTAATCACGCTGTGCTGGCAACAAGAGGGGCTTTGTGGCCGTGATGAATTAACAGTACTCCCGGGCTGACGGTTAACTGATTGAAAAGCAGTGAAATCGCTTTTAGTTGTCCTGCACTGGTCCTATCCCCCCAGTAAAATCTGAGTCTCTGTTCCATCAGTCATGACTTACTGTAATCGTCTTTTCTTGTACCGATTATTTCTCCCTCGTTTCTTTTTTCTTTGTGTGGTGTCTGATTGGACCCATCTGTTTTATCATTACATGTTGTAAAAAAAGCATAAAGAAAGATAGATTACGATGATGTGGCTTTCACACTGTAATAACTTTCAGATGTATTATAGATGTGGGAGCCCTTTATGAGCAGGTAGGAATGAATCCCAAGCTTATCCAACTCAAGCTGGCTTCATTGTATAAGAGCCTGACACTGAGAAATCGGCCTCTAAAGTACCGCAGCACTGTGAGTAATTGCACTCGTTCCGTTTTCTGCATTTTGATTCATTATGCTTGATTTTCTTTTTAAATCATAATTCTTTTTGTTTCACCTTCAGGGATTTTCTCAGGAACACTGGCATCGTCAAAGAAATGTCTGGCTGCTTGCTCAGGAATACATCCTGCAAACAAATAGAGAAAAGAACATCTATTCAAAATAGGTTGTAATTTTTATCAAATTAGGATGCTGCAACTGCCTTTTTTTTGGGGGGGGGGGGTAAAAACAGAAGGGATTTTTATGTTTATTGAATTGAGTTTTCATATACAGTGTCCAAACTCCAATTCAAAAATTACATTTCTACTTTCTGTAATTTTTTTTCTTTAAATCGATGGTTGCCAAATGTTACAATTTACATTAATTGAACGTGGAATCACTACTGCCTGTACTCAATGGTATTGTCACAGTGTCCTTATTTACAGAATAAAATGGCTGATACTTGCTCTATGATATATTTAAACTAGCAAAAAATCTCCAGTCTGTCAGTATCCATGCACTGACTGGCATTCAGCATTATATCGCGCATTTCACGATGTCAATGCAAATTGAATGTGTAAATATAATCAAGGGATTTCTGCAATGAAAACACACTGATATTAGACATTTCAAGCTCTTCTCTACAACAGTTTATTGCATGTGGGTCATTCCATAAATTTGGGGTCCAAAAGTGTGACTTTTGTGTGTGTCCCTGTTACATCTGACCTGTGTAATGTCCATCAAGTATCATGAAAATTGACTTCACACAAGTTTTTACTTGTTTAGCAGGTACTTTAATTTATACAATCACTCTTGGAGATAGAAGGCGTTAAAGAATGTGTCCGGAATTGCAAAATCTTAAACATGTCACTATGTAACAGGGACACCAAAAATGAAAATGTATGGAATGACCCATATACATTGCATCAAACATTACTTATGACATATCCATTTCAGATTTGCTGTTACTTTGTTCAAGAGGGAAAAAAAATCTGCTACGTTCGAAATGTGAAACCACCAACCGTTTTTACTTTTTTTTTTTTTTTGGCAAGACTCCCGACAAAATATTTCACAATCGTTAACCACAGGTCACTAAACTCCACTCTAAAATATGAACGCTTTGGGGGAGAAAAAAAAAAAAAAGAGGGGGAAAATTGTCAATCTTAATCCACGGGGCACACCCAGAGCGACTCTCTCTTCCATTCAAAAGATTAGCTGGTCTTGGGTCGTGTTTCAGTAATACCTGTTAATGACCACGTTGCCTGGCAGGCACATCCCTCAACACTCTTTCAGGTTTCAGGTTTTCAGACAAATGTGACCTCCCCCCCCCCCCCCCCCCCAAATAAATGGGTGGAAAGCAGCACACTTTAAAAATAGAGGTGATGGTATTTTAAGCTTTATTGGCTTTTCCGAAATTTTTCGGAAAAGCCTTTGTTTTTGTTTCGATTATTTTTTTTCTTCTTCTCCTTGTTCTTCTATCAAAAATGCCATAGACAAAGCACACGTTTCATTCTCGGGGTCACTTTTGCCAGTAAACAGACTTCAATCTTGATGAGAGTTGGCATACACTTAGACCCTATATCGAAGTCGTGCATATTACTATGACGTCACGATGACGTCATCACGTGGCACGTGACGTCATCTCAAATGTGCGTTTTTCAAGGGCCCATATCTAGAGAACCGTAGGTCCGATTGAGCTCAAACTTGGTTTGTGGGTAGACCGGCTTGTGGCAAGAAATATCATCTAATGTCAGTGATAGCATGTGGATGCTGTGTGGTCATGTACGCACAGACTAACAGACTGCTCATTGGAACGAACATTTAACACTTGTCATATGCCACTAGCAACAGCCATGTGATGCTAAACTTGACGGCTACCCAAGCATGACCACCGCCAAATAAACATGCACACGCCTGTTTCGGTTGCTTGTACGACAGTAGTATGTGACAGATTTTGCCCCCCAAAAAATAAACACGGCCAGTGCTTTTTTTGTGTACATGCATACATCAGAGGTAAGATTGGCAAAAAATGAGAAATCCATGAAAAATTCACGAATTGTATTTGCCTTAAGGTTATTTAAGGATTTATTATGACTTACCATCATTGTTTCCTTGTTGGTGGTACATATCCCCTCGTTGGAACCCCATGCAACATGAATTAGGTACCTCTGTAGAAATATTACAAACAAGAATAAAACATGAAAAATCTAAATTGAAAACTGATTAAAACTGCCGAACTTCAAAAATTACAATTAAAGATTACATTGTCAGCAGTGATGTTTTTGTCAGACACTAATAGGGCACTCAAACCTCCTTTTCACAAAAAGTCACCTTACTTGATCAAGGTTTTCATACAATCCAACGTTTTACGCAACAGACATCGTTTCTGCGATAGCAGGTAAAGGGTGGCTGCAATAGAATTATTATTGTGTATATCGATGAAATAAAGTTTTTGAAACAACTGTGTGTTGTTTGTATTTTTTTATTTCGTGTAAGCATTTGAAAAAAATTGTCAGTCTTCACCTTTCCAGTAGAACCGAAATACTGTCGTATTTGGACTAAGTCAGAGAGTGTTATTTAGCCTAGCAATCATTGTTTTCAAGTCTTGCACCGCATTCCGCATCAGGAGTCCGATTCGGAGTCTTCAGTAGTTTCGCTGTTACTCTCATCTTCTGGCTCATACATGTACGGACGAGCTCCAAGATCCTCATCTTCCTCGCCCCAATAATGTTCCGAAGAAGGGTCTGAATCAACAAGTCTAAAATCGACACTTGATTCAGATCCAAAAGATTCTGTTTGAAGATTTTAACGCAACAAGAAATGTTTCCCTGGTCCCTTCATCCAAAGCTATTTAATCGCGTGTGGCTGGTTCCCGCAACAACGGCATACATCCACATGTACACACACGCACACTGTGATCAAACTACTCTCGCTGAGTTTCCGTGTTCCCGAGATGACGTCACGCAGTTAGGAGCGCGGAAACAATAGAGAAAGGGGGGACTTTATTCCGGGAAAATTCAACACCAAAAATGGGCAGAAACACAGAAAACACATTTTAATCACATTTCTTATATTGTAAAAGAGTTATACAACACAAAATTTAATTTTTGGTACAATTTCATTGCAGCCACTCTTTAATTAAGTAACCGGAAGCCATCTCATCTGAAACCTGCAAGCCATGCAAATCGCACGAGGGCACACCATGTCGTTGATCATATGTGACAACTCATTTTCCTCCACATATATTGGCAATTTCGCTCGTGAGCGTACGGTGCTTTTCAACGTGAAACTACAGAGTCCGAATGCGTAAACTGTGACACCCAAACATGAACCAATATGTCAACAGTGATGCTCATATCATACTCAGCTGGTGGCGTTCTCAATGTCCCGATACAAACCCCCAAGAACAACGTTACACAGGGCAAGTCAAGGAATGGTTTTGCAAAAGGTACACAGCTGTGTTGAATTTGCTAGAAAATATAACAAATACAAAACCTGACCCTCATTAAAAACTATGACGATTGTTCATTCACTCTATCTCAGAACAATTTGCTTCTATGACTTCAAACAACATGTGTAACAATCTGACAGGCCAAATTTTTGTCCGATAACAAAAGACTGTGTAAACAATTGATAACATTTCCACTGCCCGATTCTCAGCCCAGTGGGTGATGTTTGGTCAACCGTGTTTCCTATTTAGGATCTGCAACTATTGTTCGTTACTTCCTGTTTTTTTTTGGGGGGGGGGGGGGGGGGTACGGGTACTGGGTACAGAGGGCCAAGACAGAATGACCGACTATAAAATGACAGAATGGGTCCTGAATCAAACGGAAATGAGTTGTCAACAAAAACTAATGCTGCATGTACATGTACCTCAATCCTTATTGACCTGTGTCTTCTTAACAGCATGGATGGTGCATCATTTTCTGGAAACTCGTCTCTCTATCATTTTCTATTTTATTCAAATCCCACTACTAACCCACAACAGTAAAAACAAAAACAAAAAGACCACCATATGCATTAAAGAACCTACTACACAAATCACTTGATTTTAAAATAAATCCAGTTTCATATTTGGGAATATTACACACCATACATGTACATGTACATGTAGTTATTATAAAGTTTGTACGCAGTACAAAAATTACTTCACTTCCCTTCCCACTCAAAAAATCTTAAAAAGTGGGAAAAACTCACAATCTTTTTTTAATCAAATACAAGATTGAAGCAAGAAGTGTCAGAAATGCCAGCTTTTAAAACATGGGAAGATGATTTTGATTGTCAGAATTTAGAAAAGTTGGTGAAGTTACTACAAATCAACTATTAAAATCCTAACCCTCCAGGGTATTTGGCTAGAAACCCTGCCAGACAGATTGCATACTTTGTCACATTGACTTGTGTGCAGAGTGCAGCAAAGTGAAGCTGTCACCACAGATGCACTGTGCTGCGTCTGGCAGTGTTAGGATTTAAATAATGGAAGGTCCCTTGACTTAAACTGTACACGTAGCTCCGTAAATGTCACTCATGTGTCTTATTTATTGACTTTTTCAGATCTGCAGCAAGACGTTTTCTCTCCAAGCATATGTGACCCGCTCCAGAAAAAAGTGATATAAGTCGCGCTATGCGTTTACGTGTAATAGCCCTTTCAACCCAAGAGGGTGACAATTTTCGTCAAAATGCATTTTTTGTTTTTTGTCTTTAATAACATCTTAAATATCTAAAGTTTCAGGTTTGGTGCACAACAATGTTGATTTCAGTGTATAAAGTAAAAAAAAAAACCTTTTTAGAGTGCATTGTTCCATTGCATTGTATTAGAACTGGCTATTTCAAAGCCTGTTTTCTATGTTGTGCAATTTGAAATCCATGGAACTAATTAATATGCAAAAATGCGATATCTCCAAAACGGAAAGGGCCTTGGAGCTCTATCATGTACCAAATGAAAGCTTACATTGTGGGCTTTCGAAACATATCTAAAACTCATTTTTAATATTTTGCCACATAATATATCTTTTTCCAGAGCGGGTCACATATTATCAAACATGCATACATGCTATTCGCATTGACAAATCACTACAAAAGCATCAAGCACCATTGCATCAACACAATATCAGTTTTCACCCCCCTAAATGGGGGGTGGGAAAGAAAAAGAATCCCCACTTTTCATGTTTCTCCATACAGATGGTTAACACATCCACTACCAGTTGATTGCGGCCATGCCATGAATACAGGATCCAAGACCAAGCGCCCGTCTCAAAGTTCAAGAGCTGAGGCAACACAGAGCAATCTGCAAATTACACCCCGTCTACCGTCACCGCGGAGCAGGGCCCCCAAAACGCCGTATGCTCGCCCCGCGGTCAACGAGGCAATGATAGGGGGTTAGCAGCGCCAGGACCATGTGTCACCGCCATTAATACCGCCAATCGGCTAATGATGATTAAGTACAAGCGAAAAGGAACTGTTAACAGCAAAAACAGACGAGCCATCCTCTTCTTCTTTCAAGGAAACTTTAATTGGGTTCGGAATCGGGCCGTGAATTGTATAGGACTTGTTTAAAAGAAGCAGGGAGATGTGGTCAAGTATTATTCAACCGTGGTGCTTCTCCCTAAATCTGAAGAAAAAAACTGAAAATATTTAAGAGAAGGGGCGAGGCTTAGATAACTTTTTTGAGGTTGGAGAGGACATTTAATAGGCAAAATTAATTATGAGGTTTGACAATCTTTTGGAGATACTACAGACAAATGAACTGAAATCAGATGCATTAGGAGAATTACCAAATACACACAACTGAAGTACGCGTACATGCAGTAACAACTCTCAACTACAAAATGTTTCTTGACGTACATGCACATGTAGACCAAAAAAGAATGAATATAAACTCTGAATGTATTCTGTATGTATATCATCCCATTAGTAAAATCACCGGGCAGCAGAGATCAGAGCAAACTTCACGCCACACCACGCCTGATTAATGCCTGTAATTTGCAAGACAGCCTGCCCTTTTTTTTCCCGTACCCCTCTTTCTCAGTTTTTTTTTCTTCTGTTCTTTCTTAGAGCTACGCAAGCGATTGCAAATTGATAGGGGCCCTTTATTTCTGACTTTTCGATGCACGCAAACTTTAATTAATGACCCCAGGGCCGTAGCGCGCGCTCATGCTTGTAGTGTTTGGCCAATGTAATTAATATCCTTGATGCCATTGCGGCTAAGTGGCTGCACCAACTCGGCCAATGTAATTGTATAGCAATTGCGAGTCTTCTTCCAGTATAAATCACCATCCACTGGGTGCTATGTACATACATTCTATATTTTATTATTCTAATCCATCTTTCTTCGCACCCAAAACTTCATTCGGTCAGCTGAGGCACACAGAGTGTGTCTGCACTCTGAAACTTTCTACTCTCAATGTCTAGCTTTGTACCCCATGCAATGCAACAAGCTTTCTTAGACTTGCTAGATAGAACTTTTCTAGGACTTCTCGGGCTGTGCATTGGCCAATGCACATTTCACTCGCAGACAGTGCAGTAAGTAAGCATCAGGTGCATGGATGTACCCAGACTATGGGAAGTTTCTGACACTTTGGTAATGCATACAAATGTCCTTCATAGACTTCTTTTCACCCACATGACCAGACAGCATAAAATGTAAACAAAACTACCACATGTGTACAGTCTTGGACTGATCATCATACATGTATCATATGGGGCAGGTTAAACTACAAGCGTACACGCAGCACGCTTGACTGGTTTACTTGAATAAGCACTTCATTAGCATCAATATGCTATGTGGTCCATGATGACACGTGGAAAAAGTCCAAACTCAAAAACTTTAACAAAAACTGTTCATTCAGGAATACAAATAAATCCCTGTTATTTCATTGTTGTTTTTGCAGCATATTTAAAAAAAGCAATTGGATCTTGTTCTATGAAAACAGAACACAGTTGGATTTTATGGAATTACTCCTGATATGGACTTTACAGTTTTCAATCCTGTAACTTATATTTTTTTAAAATATGATAAAAAGTGTGTTATTTTGTATGTAAAATAGACGTAACATGGACACCGTGTCCAACATTTAAAAATGTGGTTTTTCAACACTATTACATACAATAATTAAAAGACACACTATGCAACAATGAAACACCTTTTTACGGCAGTCAGTGTCCAAATATAGCAGAAATAGCAAGAATTTTAAGAATCTGTGCAGACTTAACATGCTGTTGTGCTGCATTTGAATATTGAATATAACAAATGTTTTTTGTGTTGCAGTTTGTGTTTTGTAATTAGTATACAGAATGAGTTTGCAAATGTTGAAAATGTTGAAAATGTTACAAAATGGAAATGTGCATTTTCATGTCACACCATGTTAGTACTAAATGTTACGTCCATACTGCCTCAATGTTTCGTCATTAAATAAATAATTACGCAACTTACTATATGTACTAACTAAAAGATACTTAATGCTACCAGAAAACACTTTTTGTTATGGTTGCCAGTGTCCAAATAGCTCAGAAACAGCAAGAACAAAAAAAACATGCATGTGTGGACGTATCAGTGGACACAGTGTCCATGTTACGTCCACTCTCACGTCTGTTCTTGCTGTCTCTGCTATATTTGGACATTGACTACCATAAAAAAAGTGTTCTTGTGTTGCATAGTACATCTTTTAATTAGTACACATGGTGAATTTCCCATATTTATAATTAAAGTGTTGAAAAAAACACAAAAATTGAAATATGGACGTGTCCATGTTACGTCAAACTGGTTATGTCAAACTGACATTTTTTTTCATATTTTTGGTAAAATATAATTTACATGATTTAAAACTTTCTAAAATATTTCCCACCCAAAGACTGATGTTACATGAAATAACTGAATCAAATGTAATAGTACTTTTAAAGATATGGATAAATGTCACACACTGTGTCCCAACCTGGTGGAATGAACCACATACAAGACAAGAAATTAATCATTTTCTGCATAAAATACATCAATTCTAAAAACACAACCGACGTCTTTTGATGGTTTCGTTCGGGCAAATTACATTGTACATGTTATTTGGTGGAATTTATTGAAAGAAACTTACTTTAGACCAATATTCAGTTGAAACAAACTGTATTACGATAAAGTTGATTTTCTGATTTTCAGATATTGTACTAATGGGTGAAATGAAAATACGTTTTCTCAAATGGACATTTAGTCTAGACACCACCTGCCAAAATCCATTTTTAACTACTGCATCATGGATATCAAACAAAAGAAAATTGCATTATTAGAAATGTTTTTTTTATTTAACAGTGTCCAGAAAAAAATTCCTAAAAGCATTATTAAAAATGACAGCCGTTTTGAGAGGTGAATGCTAAAAATCCTGAGAAACTAAAAACGATCCTGGCTGTTCTATTAGAATTAATCATTTCAGATTAATTCTCTTTGATTAATCTTGATGTCAAATGCTGAAATGACTTCTGGTAAAAAAAAAAAATTAATAAATAAAAAAATAAAAAATGTACAACCACCCATGTAATACTTCATGATAAATGTGGATCAAAGGCTCTGCAATTAAGTCATTTTACAGGGGCGGATCAAGGATTTTTTGTAAGGGGAGGGGGGGTTGATTTTTATTTGGTACAAAACTTGTCCCTCTCAAGTCATTTTGTCAAAAATAAGGTAAAACAAAATGTTGATTTTGCCTGCCGATCCAATGGCCTACATGTATGTCCAATCCGATCCGATGTTTTTAATTGACATAAACAATGCTCTCAAAAATGCAAATGTTGACATACATATGTACCCAAGACAAACCAGGACTCCCTTAACATAGTAATAAATTATGCCAAACCGACCAACCGACCGACCCCATTTTCGAAAGCCATAAAATGCGACTTCACAAAATTAAAGGAAGACAAATTAATTGTACAACACCGATTTTCCAATTATACATGTAATAGTAGGAATTGCCGACTGGGTGTCTAGAATTCTCAGTAGCGGTAGCCTAGCCTAGCCTACACGTGAAAATACGCGTATACTCAAAGATCGTGTACATCTTGTCGATGTTCGGCCGGGAGTATGTGCGCATGCAGCAAAATAAGTATGGACTCGATCATACGGGGACAAAAAGTGTTTGTGCGTGCGTATTGCGCAGAGTGAGTCCGTTGTTGGGGGACGTTTATTCATGCAACACCATAATTCATAGTCAGGTTTCGCCATCGTTATTTTGCGTGAAGTGAAGAATTTCTGTGTAGAGTCTGTAGCCAAAAACGCATGCTTGGATGCAACAAATTACAAAAAGATTTGGATTTGGAACTTTGTAGGCCCACTCGACAAGATTTGTTCATAAAATCCCGCTGATAACCAACAAAGAATCGGACCAACAAGGATAGTCAAAATCAGGATCTGTTTCAATTAAAACTTTAGACAAGAAGTGGACCAGTGGTTGAGTGTGTGATAAAACGCCTGTGTGGATAATTCCACGTGAGGCCAACGTGCATGGAGCTGTCTGTTGGCCGGAGCTGTCTGTTGGCCGGGCACGCCTGCGCGTTGTACGGCATGGAGTACTTTATTATATCGCGGCACTCTGTACGTGCAGTTTGTGATAGGGTGATCGCAGTTTCATCTTTATTTTGTTTAGTTTATTGCTTTTGCTGATTAAGTAGGCTATCAATCATGTATATCTATCTTTGTTCTGAATAATAAGGTCAATTATTCACAACACAAGAGTTTTGGCTTACGACACAAGTTTACAGTGTTGAAGAAATAGGAAAGAAGCTGATTATTTTTACAATACAAATGTACATAAATCCTATTTTACACTTTGCAATGCTTGTATCACATAAAATTCATCAGGCATATGTCTCAAAAAGCATTCAAAAATTTGTACATGTACTTCGTTTCGGGACCACTCTAACACAGGTACTGCGTTACATTATTATCACCTTAGGGAACAAATATATACAAAAAATAACATTAACATGCCTACCAACCAACCCTATTAAATTGTATTTTACCACTGCTGGTTGTTGGATAGAAGTTGAAACAAAGACCCAATTAGGACAATGGGCAAAACTAATCCAGGCATTTACATGTACGTAGAGCTTGGAGATATTTACACCGGTATAAGACATCACTGCATAAAACTGTTCATTTTTCACACAAAAATAAAACATCGCTTTTACTCACGCTCTAATAAAAAAAAAAAACATGACATTTGTGTATGATCAAATTGAGGGTAGAGTTTGCTAATTGACACTGCCGAACATCGGCCCGATTATTGTTTAAACCTTACAAATATTGCAGATCCAATGTTTTGCCGATATTGCCAAACATTGGCCTGATCTAATGTCCGATCCGATCATCGGTTAAACCGTAGTCAAACATTTCAGTCATATGACGCATTTTTAAGAGGGGGCAATGCATATCCGATACAGATCTCTATAAATGAATGCATCTTAAAACTAAATGGATCCAAAGACACTTGTGTTCCTATAAAATACTCTGTGTGGCCAGTACAGAAAATGCCCATGCATTAACGTTCTACCCTACTATAAATTCAGACGTTTAACGCATCACAGCCAAATCAAATGGGGATTAGGACACGGCTTTCTGGTCATCAGTCGCGGAAACCACAGCAAATAGAATTGTCTCTCTCAATGCTGGGTGCACTTGGTGACACACTGCTCGACCCTATCCGCTGCGCCGAGCCCGACCGAAAGAGATTAGAGTAAAAGAATCGGACGTGATCAAACATGAAGCTTCGATGTCTCTGTTCATCTTCCTCATTTCCACTCCCCAAGAAAAAAAGAAATACTTCTAATGATCTCAACTTCCATTCTTAAAGACCTAGTAGAACGCTTTGAAAAAATGTGAAATTGTTGTCTCAGTCTACAGATATGTCAATATAGAGAGCAATACACAAACAATATGTTGTCCTTTCTAATTTGAAAAAAGAAGAATGCAAATTGGCTCACTTTTGAAAATCCTATCGTCTGAAAAAGCATGTCACGTCCCTATTTGCATGTCATGCGTTATGCATTTATTGTGCGTGACGTTATGGTGTGTAGTCCGATCGTTGCACTTGGTACAAGTTCATACATGAGTACGCGGTACTTACACAGAATACATGTTGAATTAACTTCGTCTCTGTATCCCATCATGTAAGCCTACTATTTCAATTCCAAATCCGAGTTGAGTATGGATGACTACACGCGATGACGTCAAGGCTAACAGTGCGCCACCGACAGCAGCAGGGGGAGAACTTGGAGTAAGCGCGAAATTTGAATATTTAATTAGCATCTTTCTCTCGACCGTTAAATAATAATGATGGATAGAAAATGACAATATTTAACACGAATTTGGTTTCTTGTAATTCATAATCAAGATACATGTACTGATCTTTTTTAGAGAATTAAACTTTGGTTATAGGTCGTTAACATTTATGAACGAAATAAACGTCGCCGTTTCATAAAAGTGTTCTTAACTATTCATCTTGCCGATTGTAAAAATAACCATTAAAACCCTAACCCTGGGGGTTAGAGTTAGTGATACTGGTGACTAGATAAAACAATAGGCGATAAAAAAAACTAAAATGCAAATCTAAACAGTTTATTTCAATATAAATCTAGGTATTGGAGCCAAGGGTGGAAAAAAACATTTTGGAAAGGATTAAAAAAAAAATTTCGCCCCCCCCTCACACATCTTGACATATGCACCCTTATGGGGTACCACTCTTGTCCACTTTTACTTCCCTATTCTCATTTGTTCCTACTGAAATCCCAAACTCCATATTGTTTTCCCTGTGGGGCCCAAGATTTCTAAATACTACCTGGTTGGGTCCCATTCTTCCTAATGTTACCCTTTCTTCCCAGTACCCCATAAGTCTAATTTAAACAGACACACACACAACAGGCGTATTGATTCATTTCACGTGAATCAGTACAAACATTTTCCGACAATGTCTGTTGTTTATTTTTCAAACAAATCACAAGGGAAAGATACATGTACCAGGGCCATCTGATAAATTTTCCAAGTGAACAAAGAAAAAAAGGGGAGGAGGCATTTGAACCTCCAACCTTAGGATTATTGTACTGGTGTACGTGCACTGTATATATCTCCGAGGACAAAAGAAGAAAGGAAACACAAAGAAACCTTTCAGTCCTCGAACGTAGAGTCTTTTGTTGAAATCGGTCCTCGAACGTAAGGATACGTGCTTAGTCTATGGGGGTTGGTTATATTAAAGGAACAATAGGAAACACAAAGCATTGTCCTCGGACGTATTGGGGAAGTACGACTGTGTGCTCTACAATACCAACTGAGCTATTTTGCCATATATTGCCGGTCTCCAATTTATCAGTATCTTTGTTCAGAGGGTGGGGGGGGGGGGGGGGGGGGGGTGGGCAAAGCAATGATACAAATATATTGTTGGGCCTGAGACCCCACCCCCAGCAAAAATTCCTGGATCCACCCCTGCAAAAGGTAATCACTCAAAACAACCCCATCGACTTTCCCCAATTTTCACAGGGTCACAAGTGGCAGAATCCAACAGCTGAATCACCTACCGGCTTCGTAGAAGTCCCGGGGTTCCTGCTTGACTGTGAAGCCTCCGTAGCCATGCTCGAACTGACCGCCAATGGGGCCGTGGGGTTTGAAGGCAAGGAACGTGGGCTCCGAGTTCTGGCGCTGGAAGTGGGAACGCTGATCGCCGGCGAAGGCCACAAAGCACGGCTCAGAAGTCTGACGATGAAACCTGATTGGAAAAATAAAGACAGATAATAGTAAACTTACAAATGAGATCACAATGTATCCTTATAAGACAGTATATAGATGATTTCTTTTTACATTAAAACTTTCCATCCCTGATGAGCACCAAACAATAACTATTGGGGCGAAGAATGCAGCACAAAATGCATCTAAATTCACGACAAAAATCAATTCTTAAACTGATTTCATTTCAACACAGTAGTCTTTGGATGAAATTCAAATTCAAATTGATTACGCAGTACCCGCTGCTGCATTGGATTCGAATCGGCCAGCCGACCCCGGCAAGCTTGGTGGTTGAGTGGTTAAGACGTCTGCACTAGCAAGCAGGAAGTCGTGGGTTCGAATCCCGCCTGAGTAAGCCTGTGAATTTTTTTTCACACAAGCTCTCGGAAAACACCGAGTATGCAGTGCTTCATACATTAGGTCGGGATAGGGCAAAAAGAGAAAAATCTCTGTTCTAATTTAAAAGAAAGTCCCCAAAAAACTTTGTTTAAAAAGGGAATTCTAAGTTAAAAATAAATTAATTATATTTCTTAGGGTTCAGTTTACCTCTTTTCCAATATGTAACCCGGCGGGTCCCTGCTGCAAGGAAATGCAGGCTCCTTGAATGGTGTGCAGGCCGACAGTGCGCAGGAGGAACGTGGCGACGCAAGCGACATCTCCTGCTTGACCACGTTGAAGTTCAGGTCCAGGCTGGGCAGTGAAGAGGTGGTGGACAGTGGGGTGGCGATCCGTGGATCCCTGCCCCCATGCTCATCTGGTCCGCCCGCAGTGCTGGATGGACTGGACAGACCATTCAGCTTCATTGGAGGAACGTCTATCACCAGCTGCTCGCCGAACTCGAACTTGCGGCTGTTGAAGTCGAAGTGAGAAGAGGAAGGGGAGGAGGTGTTGGAGTTGGTGGAAGGGGAAAACTTCATGTGCGCACATGGCTTGTGACAACTCGGACTCTTAGGCTCGGCCTTGATTTTCACGTTGAGGGGAACTGCAAGGAAGAAAAACAACAAAAAACAAATTGAGATAAATATTTTTTTAAGTTCATAATTTCCACCGAGGATGCTAAATTCCTGATGTTTTTAATTCATGACCAAAGAGCATGAATGTCAATAAAGCATACGAACACATTCTGTTTAACTATCAATTTTCATTTTTGCTTTTTTGAAAGAGATAATGGTCCCCCGTAAGTAACTTGCCAATAGAAAATGGCTGGTAAAAAAGAACCGTTAAAAATAAACGTGCACAGAAAATAAGAATATTGATTTATTTCACAATGCCTTGGCAATGCTATGCAGTTACCCTCGTCACAGACTACGAGTTGTTCATCCCAAGTGCGATGTAAAATATGACAAAAAAACTCTCCAACAAATTTAACATCACATCTGATCACAAGTTAATCAATATTACTTCTGCCGGTCCTCACCTACAGCTAAGCGTGTATCATACATTACGATGTATCAATTTGCCGGGGAAATAAATAAAAATAAATACAAGTGAAGCCAGACGACACGCAGACCAACTTGTTTCCTCCCTGTTCCGCTGTCCGGTTAACACGGTCTACCATCACACGCCGCTTCCGTCACACCTTATCAACGAAAGCAACTCGGGCTGCCAAAAGTGGGGCTCCGGCCCAAAAAGAGTCATCCTGATATCGTCATGGCAATGGTTAATTGCCGACGACAAAGGGAGAGGCAGTGACAAGAGCAGCCAGAGCCAGTGAGCGAGCGCTCATTTACATGCTATAGTCATCAACAACCCAAAAAAAATACGAGAAAAAGATAAATAAAAAGCCACTAGTCACTGAGGGCGCAATTTGCATATCTATGGGACGCCTAGCAAGGAGATGCCAGGAACATATGGTTTACCTCATCCAATAATGATGAAGACGACATGGAGAGTGATGGGGGTAATCATTACCTCAGAGTGATTGACAGGCCAGTGCCTCAACACAAACAGATTGGGGTTGGTTGTCCTACGTGATGCTAACGCCACAACAGATACTTATTTCTAAAATAGGCAGTACCAAAAATTCAAATTTTTCTCTTGTGTCTATAAAAAGTGTTCATTCTTTTTCACAAACAAAATGGTAGGTGGGGTTGTTTTTATCGACCGCCAAGACGTCACAGCCACGATCAGCTCTACTCTTCCAACATTGGTTATCGCAGACTGACTGACGTAAAGACGCAAGTTACGACGAGCATTGTGCAGACCCAAGAAGCATCACAAACAATTACAGCAAATTAGACATGTCAACAAAATCCCAGCCAATGAAGTGTTTTTTGGGGGGAGGACTTTTCTTCATGAGGGCCAAACCTTCTTGAGCCAAGGATGAATTTATTTGTCGTGACCTTGCCTCATTCCTCCCTGCAACCAAGAACAAAATCCTCCACTCAATAATTCAACAAAATGACTCCCAAACACGCACTACAGGGATCAGGCTGAGGCAACGGCTATTGATACGCACACGCAGTTGCAGAATTTGCAATTCAGATACGTGGTCATAAAAAGAAATAATTGATTTTGCTACGCTTCATTATTCTAGATTATTACTCTCTCTAAACAGGAGACTACGTGGGCTGAGATATATACAAATCCACAAAAGACTCAAAATCCAGTGCATGTCAACTGTGTATTTTAACTTCTTAACTATTTAATGTCATTGAGCAATAATCTTATGAGTCTGCAATCTCAAATTATTCTGCACATTTATTTTGTTTTTATGTTTGTGAAACTGTCTACCATGTGAAACACTAGTTTGAAAATATAATTTTTGGGTTGATATAAATTAGCAGGCATTTTTGTCATTTCTTATGTGGTGTTACGCACTGCATGCTCAGTGCTCCGACGGCCTGTGGAAAAAAAAAATCACGGTCTATATTTGAGTGGGATTCGAACCCACGACCTCCTGCTTGCTATTGTAGACATCTTAACCACTCAACCACCAAGCTTGCCAGGGTCAGCTTGCCAGTCTCGATTTGAATCTACTGGCAAGCTTGTTAGCTCGGTGGTCAAATGGTTAAGATGTCTGCACTAGTATGCAGGAAGTCGTTGGTTTGAGTCCCGCCTGAGTAAAGACTGTTTCACACGAGCGTTAGTGAAATTGCCTTTACGCATGTGCAGTTTGCTGTTGCTCTACACATGGAGGAATGAAATACTACAATTTAATATGGCTTTTGTAAACAGAAATTCAGTTTTGATTGGTCAGTTGCTTGCTGCGTGATGAGATGTGTAGAACAGTAGATTCTACATTATCATTGGTGTTGCTGTATATTTACAGCAAATTGTTATAATTTTGTTTACAAAGTGCATGTAAATTTACATTCACAAAAACTACCGGTAAGGGACACGTAGGTCACAGTACCATAATTTACGTCCAAAATCCGGTAAAACTAACAAATGGTGATTGATTGTTTTTTTAAAGGGGAAAAACCCGGTTTTTTATGAAATTTGTTTACAGTCCGGGAAAATCACTAGTACCCTATAAATTTCATCGTTCATAGAATATCGTAGTACCAGCAATACACGTGTAGCCTCTGACCCACACATGCAAACACTGCAAAATGAGGGACGTTCCCTACCGGACTGTGTTGTATCGTGTGAAAGCCTGCCATGAAATCACCGGCATCCTTGGGCATCAGACACTCGGCACCAATAATCACAGATGTGTTTCCAGTACTCGTGTGAAACAGGCTTAACCCGTTGAGTACGGTAATATACAGTGAGGAGCCCGGTTGTCGTGTCGGCTTTGCAGCCAAGCGAAACGGACACAAAAAGCTTGTGCAGTCAAGCGTAACAAACACAATCATTCAACAATGATTGAAAATGCTGAAAATGGCATCTATAGAAGTCATCCGGGCCTGGTGGCACTGTTTTTATGCGCCACACGGCATCTTCCATACGCAAGGGGTTAAGCCTGTAAATGTTTCCCCACAGGTTCCCAGAAGCATTGAACATACAGTGCTTAAATCTCTTTTATTGTGCAACACTAATTTTTGGGGAAAAATTGTCAACACCTTTAAGATAAGGCCAATAATAAGCCAGTTCGGTATTTCAACTGCGCATGTGCACAATGACATTTTATCCCGAATGACTCGCGTGACCTAACGCATGCGTGTGAATGCAAAAGGTGGTCACACAAGGCTTACGTATTAATTTCAGGTATGCAAATTGGAATTACCAAAAAACTAGGAAATTCAAATCTTTACAAGAGTTTGTACAATGTTTTTCAATTTTCAATAGTATTTAAAAGTGTGAAGTGAGAAACTAGAAAATCAGCTGATCCGAGGAAAAGTTGCAGCCTGTAAATTCAACATAGAAGGCTGGCTGGGGGGGGGGGGGGGGGGGGGTGGGGAAAGGGGTTAAAGGACAATGATTGCATCAAAAAGATGACCGCTTCCTCAAATAATTTTCTTGCCCCACTTTGGTGAATGGAAAATTTTTCAAGAATTAAACTTTAACCCTAACTCCCTAGGATGTGCGGAAAAAATCATGTTAAAATTGGAGGATTCAGGACTGTTAGGGTTAATCATTTTCAAAAATTCCCCCCTCAAAAAAATTAAAAATAAATAATTGTTGCCAAATTCTTCAAAAGTATTAAAATCACAAATCAGGTCCTAAAAAATATGGATGCCTTCATTTGTTTCCCTCCCAACTGACTGTCTTGTGTTCACACTGCTCCGAGAGGCAAATGTGTTGGATTATTCTGTGTCAGGCTTGCATGAACTGAAACATTACAGTGTAATGCCTGGCTAAATTACAAAAACATGTAATATCACGCCTTACTTTTACACCACGTCTTATATCATGTGAAACATTCAGCAATATACTGATATTCTTTGCTAAACCAACCACCTCTTCCTGCCAGATCTTTGAAAATGTTCGTCTTCTGAAATGCAAAAGAGCCGTCCTTTCCGCAAATGTTATGATGCTACGATGATTTCTTGTGCCATCCCTAACAGAAATATTAAACAAGGGCTGCTCGTTTACAAAGGCGCCGCTCAGCGACGTCTTCATCGAATCTGTGATAAATGGCGTCTTTCCTCTCCTTTTCTTCTGGTTCTATGTGTACCTGGCTGCGGTCAGTAAAGACATTACACATACAAACCCCTCATTAAGTCATTAGTTTGTCTCTTCCCCATGCATTTATTGCATCAACATCGATCCCGCGCAATCTTTATCACAGAGTCCCTAATAATAAGCATTTGAATAGCAATGAGTGCCCATGGCAGCACCATCAATCAACAAAGGCTTTGCTGACATGACTCCCCCCCCCCCCCCCCCCCCCCCCAATTCCCATTGTCTCGGCTTGCTATTGTAGGCAGTATTGTGAGGTTTAGTAAACCGAGGCACGTAATTCGTAATGCTGCCGCAAAGTGGCGGTTTAAAAAAAATATTTAGCTATAATTTGAATTTAATAATTTCCGGGGAGAAAAAGAACAACTCGTGCTATTTACACTGGCCTGGACACCAGAACAAAATGTTGGTGTTTAAAACATCAGAACGCCTAAAGATATTTTGCCTGTCAAATCAACCATCATTGAGAATAACATGTGTTGTAAAAATCATGGTTTCTTTAAAGTGACATTCCTATCCTCAAATGTTAAGCAAATTCCATTTACATGTAACTCATGTTCACTGTTCAATCAGTTCAAAAAGATAGAAGCTGCTTTGTCAAATACTTGGACATGAAAATGCCTCGGAGATATTTAAACCAGAACGGTGCATTCAATGAGATTAAAGCAAATTGCATGAGAATGGGGCTGACAAATGCAGGGAAATACTGCACTGTGGTCCTTTGCCAGAAGCATTGTGTTACACACTGTCAAGTAATTGAAAAATTTAGACAGCCATTTAACCAGTTCGCGTCGGAGGACGTGTTAACACGATCTGGCTGTTTTTATACACGGGCACGGCTGACGGGTTAAAACGTCAAGCTTGCCTCGACTCACCTCCGGGTGACGTCTTAACACGTTAATCCCTTATTTGTTTTGTACACACACACACACACAAAGTCCGAGAAGTCTGTGGAGGCGGACCGTGTGTTAAACTTGAACTTGGCCGCTGTGCACGGCTGGTTGTTCTACAATTTACGCTCCGGTGGGCGCACCCGGAGCATTGAAATATGAGGTTTCGGCAAAAAATACTATACAAATACTGTTGAAATGACTCTTGCAAATCAGTATTTGTGGCGTTTGGCTGTATATCAGAAGTTGGCTGCTATATTTTGCCTTTTTAGAAAATCGAAATTTTCGGCAAAAATAATCCCGGCGTGAAGTGGTTAACGATGTCATACACTGTCTGTTGGTACACACAACATGGAACGTGCTGGAGAGAGTTTATAAAATTTGCAATTATGTCTTTGTATTGCGCTTGTAGTGCACAAAGTTCGTGAAAAGGAACATTCTGCTTCCAATTAAAGAGCATTTTGAGGAATATTTCCTTTTTTTGTTTTTTAAAGAGAGGATGTGCATAATTTTGTAGTCTGATGTAGATTAAGGTATATGCAAAATCATATTAAAATTTGTGAATTTAACCCCTCGAGTACGGTTATTATAGTGAGGCGGACACAAAAAGCTTGTGCAGCCAAGCGTAACAAACACAATAATCCAACAATGGATTGAAAATGCAGAAAATGGCGTCTATAGACGTCATCTGGCCTGGTGGCACTGTTTTTTTTTTCGCCATTTGGTGTCATCCGTAAGCAAGGGGTTAACAGAGTTAGGGATATTAAAATGAAACAGCTAGGCAATTATTTCTGTCATAAAACAATAAAAAAGTTACTTGGGGTAGCTGTTTTTATCAAGTACGGCTAGCCCGCTGGGTGCCATTTGTCTAAAAGTCATCCCTGGGGGCAGCAACGGTGGGAAAACAAATCATAGGCTTACTTGGTTGGGACTCAAAGCCATGTATTCCTGCTTATTAGTGCAGCGTCTTCACCGCTTGACTGATGAGCTGATGCCAGAATTCAAATCCAATTTAACAGCGGGTACCGCATAATCAGTGAGAAGATTTGCGTCATCATCCCTGACACAAATTCCATCTTCTCAGCGTCTCATTGAAAAGCTCATAACTTATCTAATACTAATAAATTAGCACTTCAATTTGAATTTTTTTTTTGGGGGGGGGGGGGGGGGGGTTCCAAGCACAGACTTTAAAATTGGTTACTTTTTAACGTTCGTCATTAAAAATGTTTAACGTGACACGCAGAATGACCCATGCAGAAGGACAAGGTACATGTACTGGTAATGCACATTTGTAGTCTGGAATGCTCTGGCCTATATGAGAACGCAACATGTGCCAGACAAATAATGAAAGAATGACCTGAGTGTGGGAAGGTTTACTATGTTTGGCCAGAGGATGCAGGTGGAGATCATGAGTTTACATGTACATGTACATTTGTAAGTTGGGGGAATAAAACAAAAAAGGACTGGGAAAAAACAGGGGATGTGGATAATGAGTGCCCGACAGCCAGCTGACATTGCCTTGTGAGGTAACTCTTGTCACTTAAGGAAGAGGAAAGAGCAAACAAGAGAAAAAAACAAAAAATCCGGTTTTACAGAAAAACAGGACTCGTTCATTTCTTCAAGCAACCTATCATGGTAGAATTGCGTGATTACTACTTGTAAAATACATGCATTATCCAATGACACTGATAATTCTAATTCGACACAGAACGTTCAAAATCTGAGAGGAATAAAACATTTTTTTTTTAAATTAACGCATAAAATTCCACAGGGTTGTTAAAAGGGCGTCGTTAGCTTTCAAACAGATATAGGTCAGTTGAAGCAGGGCGTGGCAAGGCAACTCACCCTCCGCTTAAATTAGGGAAATCATTTCTGTTGTTTCAAACAAAATTGACAAATTAAATAACACAACCACAAGCTCCTGTAAATCCTCCATACTCCACCACTAAAGTAATACTGGCTGGGCGGGCCCTACCATCCTCAATCCTACAAAATCCTCCAAAAACCTGATGGTGGATTTTGAAGGATCAGGGCGGGTTTTAAACACGACCAAAAATGCACCATCAATAATGTCCTAATCATCGGACCCACCATTTCTACATATTTACCAATGCAATCATTCATTTTCCTCCATTCCGCATTCTTAAAGCAACATTTGCCATTCACCTAATTTACTACTCAATTTGGGTACAGCAGACTTGGGATCAATGCAGTGAAGGTTATGCAACTGGGGCAGTTGTGTAGCTGGAGACTATTTTATAGACCGGTGCTGGCATTTTATTTTTTTAAATGGGTCATATCTTATTGTTGCATTTGTGTTCAACATTAAGGGGTGCATGTACAGTTTATTCATTAACTAAATTCAGCTACATGTACATGTACAGTTTGCAATTAGTAATGACACTTTGTGACCAAGCATGTTAGATGAAAACGACAATTTACATGTGACACTATTTCACAATAAAAGCAAAATACACAGTTTTCTTCTGAACTACATGTATTCCAAAAATAAATAAATAAAATCATCATGCATGAAGGCATTTAAGTTACATGTATGTACATATGTACGCACTATAAGTACAAGCGTATGCATATCTACATGTATATAATTCCGTTGGTTAATTTGCTGGCCGTGTTGACCAAATTCGTCCAAACAAAATTCTCTCTAGACGAATCTGGCCTTTTTGTTAGTGACCTGAACTGATCTGGCACACGCAGCCATTGCTGGGGCTTCCACATACCACCCTTTTTTCAACCCCTACATGTAGCTCAGTGACTGAATACAGTCAATACTGCCAGTCATATGAAGCATAGTTTTACTTGTAAATATGTGGATGGCCCCCTATCATGGCTGCATTCATCTTGCCCATAAAAGTTCAATAACATTAGTCTATAGACCTTTCTTTTTGCCGACCAGTTAGCAAATCACGGCCCACACAATTCCAAAGTGAGGTAGAGTACATTGCAATTGAAAGTTAACCTGAGAATGGGAATTTCTTTTCACACTTTTTCTCTTCCCAGGGAATTCATTTTCTTTTCACAAAGTGGGAAAACATTTTCACGCCTTTTGACAAAATTCTTTTGACAATTCTTTTCACAAAATTTCCCATTCCCATTCGCAACGTTAACTTTCAATTGCACTGTACTACATTGTAAACAATTAACGCTGGGAAATGGGAGAATTTTGAGACACTGGTGGCAGGCAAGAGACATACCGGTTCCGAGCGTGCGCATGTAGTTTCTGAGCATGCTCAGAAAGGCCTGGTATGTCTGCTGCCACCAGCGTCTGAAGTCTCCCATTGAAAACAAATTATATGTATATATGTGACCCGCTCTGCAAAAAGGGCACATATGTTGCAAAATTTGAAAATAGTGTTTTATATATAGCTGGAAAAGCCATTTTATAAGCTTTCATATGGTATATGTCTGAGGTCTGTAGCATTTTGCAATCACGAGATATTTGGAAATTTGCATGTTTGTTTTCAGGAATTTCTTGAAATGACTTAAGGAGAAACAAGCCATTTAAAAAAACAAAAAGCAAAGCAATAGATGAAAGCACTCGACAAAAACACATTCTTTTTCCAACTTTATTCACTGAAATCAAAGATTTTGGTTATGAAATAGAATAATATAGGTATCCAAGATGCAAAAAATTCCCTCCCTTCAAAATCACTTGTTTGAAGAATTTGTCACCCTCTTCACATTGAACTGCCCATAACTCGTAAAAGCATACAGCGACTTATGTGCCCTTTTTGCAGAGCGGGTCACATATGCTCTACTCATGGACCTAACAAAAAAAAAGCAAACATTAATTTTTATTAATAAACAAATAAATAAAAAACACCTCTAAATTACATTATTACATATGTAATTTATACAAATGAGATAAAATAAGTTTTTATACAAACGTGATTACATTGCTCAGGCTTTACCCAAGATTTGACATGTGGTTATGGATACACGGGTACATGTAGTACACAAGCATAAATGATGGGGCTATTTCCAAACTAAATGTAGCATAGAAATGTGTGTGTACACCCCATGCAGCAGGTCTGAAATGATCAGTACACTCACATGGTACACAAGTCAATCTCAGCTCAAGTTAATTATCCATACAAATTGTAAATTTCCATGATGTACCAGTATTAAAAATACTGAATCAAATTTAGAACTTCTACTGGTATTTGACATTTGCAGTTGCTTCATAAGTACATGTACACAAAGCCTGAAGGAAATTAAAATTCAGAAAGTGGTTCACTGTTACTTGTCAGACCGAGCTGCTCAATACATGTAGCTGTGCAGATCACCCATTCATGTTTGTACATAAGAACACCACACTGGCCATGCCTTTTTATTGCTAAATGAGTGGCCTGGCAGTTTTTGCCAGAAATATGGTCTGCTGCCCTCTGGAGTTAGAAAATAACCATTGACTTAGTTTACAATTGAGGTGTGTACATCAATCTGTATGGTACATGCATATTTGTATGTCCGTTGACGTAATTACCACAGGAATCCGATAGTATGCATTTATTGTTATATTACTGGGGGGGGGGGGGGGGGGGGGTGTTCAGAGCTAAAACTCATGATTAAGACGACCTGCAAAATATTGTAAGAACATACTTTGTCCTATTAATTAGTACATGTATGCATACTGCATGCACATGTACGTGAAACAGTTTGTGCTTTACGTGATATGCAGACACAAGTTACTCAATTGTGAGAAACTGTTGTAATTTTTTTAGGTCAGATGACTTGACTAGTATGAGCTTTGACCTCTAATATAAAAATAAACCCCAAAAGCTAATGATGGAAATACATGTACATTATTTGTATATAATTGAATTCACTTTTCGTATACACAAGCTTGTAAATGGGGTTCTCAATCATTTTGTACCATCTACATTGTATCTTGTCTTCCATGGTTTACTCTGAGGAGACCTCCTATTTTACCCTTGACCCCTTAAAAGGGAAACTAATCTAGAAGACCAACATGATCAAGGAATACAATAACAAATGTCTGAACATGTCGTTGATTCAAGTTGACAACTGAACAAAATCCATGCAGTCTCGATCAGCTGTAGCGTTAGTGGAAAGATGTACATGTACACGACTGGAATTATCACGGTTGTTGAAGTTTACTTTGCCTCATTTTTAGTTTGTAACTTTTCCCAAAAAACCTTGCAATAAATATCTAGGAAACGTCAATATCACTTCCTAGAACATCTAAGTCTTCACTGTCAGAGTCATCTTTGTTGATTTCTCGCAAGACTTCTTGCAAAGTCAGCCTTGATTGCCAAAGGTCACCATGATCAACGAATGTACCGAGCGTATACGTACATTGTACTGTGTGTGTCGTGTATACTGTATGCACTGTGCAGTGTATGCATGTATACGCGTATACAACCCGCAAAAGTTTGGAAGGAGCTTGGTAATTTGACCTTTCTTTGAAAGGTCATTACATGCACATGTACGTCATTTTTTTTCTATAGCAACAGTACTATTTCTTTATTGCATCTGAAAGGGGAACTCTCAAGCTAAATGCTAATATGACTACAGAGGTCGCTGTTCATATGGGTCTGTATGATACAGCGCGACAAAAAAGGGACTAATTTCGGGGTGGTTTCGGGCGGAACAAGGAGTAATAGGCCAGGCAGTTTCAGGCGTAACGAGGACTAAAGGGTTAAAGGGAAACCCAAGCTGGCAAACAAATGTTAAAAACTGTCACTAGAGGGGGCCATTTGTTAATGTGTCTAGGCCAGGGCTTTTTTCCAAACCTTGGCTTGGGCTCGGGCTTCGGCTTCACGTAATTTTATGTCCCCAGATTTGGCAAGATCTGGGACGCTGTTTTTGCTACATGTACATCAAAGTCTTTTGTTTTAACCCAGAGCCAAATCCTGTTTGTTTATTTATATATTTACGTAATCAATGCTTCAGATTGGAAATGGGGCTGGGGAATAGTTGTAGACGAAGCCGAAGCCCAAGCCAAGGTTTGGAAAAGGGCCCAGGTACATTAAACCCCTTGAGTACGGTTTTACGGGAGACGTCGGGGTGTCGCGGCGGTTCTGGCAGCCAAGCGAACCGCTACAATGTGTTTGTGCAGTCAAGCATAACATAAACAATACTCCAACAATAGATTGAAACTGCACAAATGGCGTCATCCGGCCTGGTGGCACTTTTGTTTTACGCCACATGGCGTCATCCGTACGCAAGGGGTTAACTTTACAAACAAATACCTATTTGGCTTTGAGTTTGTAATCAACAGTACCAGCAATGTTTAAAGTATGTTGAAATGTTGCAAACTTTCAATCGTATGCGCTGATATAACTTGATTGGCAGACGGCTGAAAGATGGCGCAGATTTGTGGTCAGCGTCCCTTATCAGCCGTTTTTAAAATTGCAAGCGCAAGGTAAAAAAAATTACATAATTTTCAAGTACTTGTATTGTAGTAAATATCCCCTGCATGGGAGAGCAATATGCTCCTTACAGGGACACATTGCATTGGAGGCCGTCCAATCGGGCTACAAAAAGTGTTTGTCCTAAGATTGTTATGGTTGGAAAGATCATTTAAAAGTAGAATAAAATAATGCACTGTTTGCCAAAAAAATCATTGATGAAAACAAAATTGGGGACACCAGCTGGGTTCGGGAAAGTCGGACTGTGGAAATTCAGAGTGGTGCCCTTGGCGCTTTGGTTGTGAACAGGCTACACTATGTGTGGCACCAGTCTGATTGTGCGGATGTCAATGCTTTAACAAACAAAACGATCATTTCATCGAATTCTATAAAAAAAACACCCGAAAAATCAACTTGACTCCTCAAAACCTCAGAAGCATTGAGAAAACTGCTACCAGTGATTGCCTATAGACTAATCCGGCGACCAAAATTAGAAGCATTTACTGCGGTGGCATCACGCTCGCGTGCATATTTTACGCACGCGCTCGATGCAGCTTCGACTAACAGGGTGTTTACAACTTGCCAAAATGCACGCGCGACTTAAATTAAAGAACGCGCGCAACCTGCACGCGAGCGCGGCACCACTGTAAAAATTGCGTCAGCGAATTCCTGTATAGTCTGAATTATTTTTACCCACAGTCAAGTACATGAATTTATTTTTCTTCTCATACAGTTATTTTTGTTTGACACTGAAAAACCATGCTACTTGGGCTCACAACAAGCCCATCACACTCGTGCTGACAGTGACATCTGGACTAAACTTTATTCTCTCATCATTTATCTTTTACTAACTGCATATCTCCACCATCTTCACACCCACACCGGATACCAATGGCTCTCCCCCCATTCTGAAAATGGACCAGCCCACCTCTGTCACATGTCCTGCAGCTGTCAAAAGCACTTGATGACAGCAGTCAACAACTTGACCTGGTGACCCTACCAGAAAACAGAAATGGCCATCTACACGATCTATACACAGGCTCTTCAAATCTGGGACTACTGGGAGCTTCTTTTGATAGCTCTACCACACCACAGACACCATTAACAAAGTGGACATCCTGTGGAAATTGTTTGCCTTCCCCTTATGTAATGTTCAACCAGTTGATATTTGATGCAGACTTTTCCTCATTCAGTCTGTGTAGAGTGTGTGGCCCTTGTGTACAACAATCCAGTCTGATCTGTGTAGCATTTCCTAACACCATTTCTTTAAAATAATTATACATTTTATTTATTTATACGCATCACAATGAGGGTCAAGTAAATCCTCTCACGTTTGTTTAACTTTTCAACACTACTCTCCAGTCGGATGCAACCACTGTATTAAAACTCAAACATAATTGCATTCATTTTGAAATTAAATATATCCATCCACTCCACAACAAAACAGAGCCACTTCCCATGGCCTTTTCTATCCAAAATGATCAGAATTAAAAGCTCACAATTCCAGGCTGTATTGGAACATGTACACACTTTTAGGTACACACACACACTCTCCCTTTTTTCTTTTCAATCCCTTAATTGCACTGCTCTAAAAAAACAAAATCTTGATAAAAATATTTGAGGGCATGTGCATTAAAAGAAATGCAGTCAAGTTGCAGTTGGTGCAGGCAATTTTGTATCCCTTTACTCTGTTGGTAGTCACATGGAAGAACTACCACAAATTCACCTTCATAGTGAGACATGTAGCCTACTCTCTGCATTCAGTACTATCAATCAGCAGGCCGTTGCAAGTACCAAGTACATGTACACTCTACATAAAGACGGATATTGAAAACTAAAAACAATGCCCGAAAATAGCAGCATACACACTTTACAAATTTCCTAAAGGTGTTTTTATTTTTCTGCTTTATTTTTTTTGTCTTTGTTTTTGAAGAATCAAAGAGGAATGACCCTTTCATCTCTGGTTGTGTGCGCTGCTGACGTGCATGCATTTGGATAAACATGTAAAGGCTACATGTAGACAAAAACCACAACTACTTTTTTTTTTTTTAAACTCATCACGGTTTCGTGTAGACCTCTTGTACATGTACAGAGTCAAAATAATTCTCAAAATAATCCGGATGCCATTTCCCCGATTTCACATAGGAGCTACAAGACCTTTTCCTCAAAAAACAAATCTTCCAAACCTTAAATTAGAAAAGAGCAACCTTTTAAGTTTACTCCAACCTGTTTTTAACAAAAGTTGTAATAAAAAAATAGAATTTAAAAAGATACGAAAAGCCACAAAATCATCACTTTGAGAATCAATCTTGGTGCATGTAATCCAAAATCAGATGCTTTACCACTAAAGCCGCGTTCGCATTGGACTTACAATTGTAAAAAGTTATCGTGCATAATTGTTAACATTCCACTTGTGGTTATGCGTCCGCACTTGGATGACACTGCTTGCGGAAAGTCCTTGGCACGTAAATTTTGCAGTGTTCAAAATGCACATTTTACATTTACAGTGGCTGTCCGCAATGGACTTTTAGCGAAGTAAAACTGGCACAGTACAGTAACTCTTCTGCTGCACGGTTGGCCCTGTAAAAGTTACTGCTGCGGAGGGATAAACGGACAACCGACGAAAACAATTGACAATTTGGACAGTTTACCGGCTGTCCACACTGGACTTAATTTGGTAAAGTTGACAGCAGTCTCCGTACGTTTTACCCCAAAAAAGTCCAATGCGGACACGGCTTCAGCCACCCAAGCAGCTTGACCAAATCGGTTTATTTTGTTTTTATTCAATGCTTACACTACACACTGGAGGAACTACATGTACATGTATTTCTAAGCAAATGTTAGCCAATCATAAGATGGCAACAAGGCTAGAACTATTGGGCAATCATCCCTCCTCACCACACTTCGAAGCCAGGACCATCCATGGCCTCTGTTTTCTTTCACCCAAGGTCCTTAGATTCACAGAGGCACCAGCAGACAGCTTGGTTGGCGCCCTGCCCTGTCTGCCCCTTTAAGAAGTAACTGCCAGTCTGTGGTAATCAGCAGACCAATCATGGAAGCTGGCGGACCTTGGGGTCAACCACAAACTGAACACTTCCTCTTGAACTGGTCCAATTACAATACAAACCTCAGACTGGATACCATGGTTTATGTAAAGGCAAACTACTGTATCAAGGACTGTAAAATGTATACAGTGGCCTGGGCAATGTATACAAGATGGATCTTCCAGCAATGGTTTCAATTTGAACAGCATAAATAAAAACCGCATGAAATGTAGCAGTGAATAGTAGTACAAATGAGACATCAACAACAGCGGCAGCTAGGAGCCCTCAGGAGGTTACATGTACATTTGAATATTATCTGGTACAAGTACATCGACTTGTTCATTTTGAAGTTTGAACACATTTTAAACTCCGAATTCTCCAGACTGGGGATACTGTGTATCCCACAATTGTTCACAATGGTTGAGAATGGCTGCAGACACCAGACCATTCCCGGATTCCGGGAGCTGGAGGATGCTGTGTATATAGGCTGGCCCCAAATACTGCTATCAAGCAACAGCTTATTAATGAGTCAGAGAATCCAAATTTGAATGCACAAGGAAGGGTAGAGAAAAAATCCAGAGTATACACGTAGATGTACATGTACCAGACATTATTCAAAGTAAATTCAAACAAGGCTTGGACAGGTACTTGAGAAACATGCTTTGCTCAGTTCTAAATTAATATATTAATGTCTGGATTTAGTTTCTGCTTAACAATATACTTTAAAGGTTTCATTCCGAAAAATAACTTTCTAAATTGCGATTTTTCTATCAATGCAAAAGTTATTCATTTCAGAATGAAACACTGAATGAAAACCAAAATCCACCTGTTTGTTTATCATACAATTTACTTAATTGTCAAATTATCTGCAGCCCAACAACAAAATTCAGCTCCCACAGGAAGGATCTTTTTTGTGTTAAAGGTGTGAAAAACATCCAAGAATAAATGCATTCTTCGGAGGGTTGCAAATGCCCACAACAGACAAAAGTACATGTACATGTAGTTTTCACAAGAGAAATAAAACAAAACAAATTTGTTCAAGGGCGTGAACACTATCTTTAAATTGGAAAACAAATTCAGCATAATAAATTCTGCTAAAAAATGTCCATGTCATGACGGAAACAAAGTATTCCTGCGCAACTCTTTTTGCAGGTCTTCCTTTTTGAAAACTGACAACTTTGACAATAAAGCTCATTTAGCACTAATATGGTTCTCCTGGTGGATTCCATGCTTTGATATTCCAAGAGGTTGTTAAAACTTGGAGAAAGGAATGCGAATGACTCATGGGAGTTGCTCAACTACACAACAAAACCTTGATATTACATCATAATCATGATATTTTTTGCATAACACAGCAGGGATCATATGAACAGTTCCTGCTTTGCTTATCTGGCGTGTGTCGACACAGAAAAGGAGCAGGCAGACTGAGTAAAGGAACATATTTTACGGGGGAAAAAAAAATGTCAAAATGCTTTACATGTTCCATTAAAAATCGACAAGTGACCAACATTAAATGGTTTACATGACAACACTTTTGGCCGTGTGTTCTAGTGTTAGAAATGACCCGTAAGATGGCCATAAAAATATAAAAATAAGGTTGGCAATACAGTGGAATGCCGCTGTACCGAACACCGCTATACTGAACATTCAGCTATACCCAACACCATCCTTGGCTCCCAAATTGTGTACAAAACATACGCACATTGTTGTAAAAAAAAAAAAAAAAAAAAAAAAAAAAAAAAAACGGATTAAAAACAATGTACCAGTTATTTTGGCTGTTTAAGTTGTAATTCTCAAACAGCCACTTTATGTTGAAGAGCGACAGGTGGCTATTACTTCCCCAAGGAATAGAAGGGAAAAGTTGCTTTAGAATTCGGTAAGCTTAGAAAGTATGAACATGTAATTATACGATTCAATGGCCGGCACATGTTCAATTACAATCAAAAGAGGGCGCACTTCCAATACAACGCAAGAGTGCGCTATTAAAAAGAATGGATGCCATGTTGAAAAATGGGCCCGCGGCAGATCGGCGGCTGAAAATCGCTCTGTAGATCCCGCGATGTTCGTTATAGCGGTGTTCCACTAATATAAAAAAACCAAAAACTGCCCATGTTGGTTAACTTGCATGCACCGCGTTGGACTGTAATTTACATGCACATGTAAACAAAGTGCCCCTGAAAGGGAATTCATATTACATGAATTCAGAGCAAATACTGGTATACATGTACATCCAATCAAACGTTTTGCCATTCCAATTTTACG
This sequence comes from Hippasteria phrygiana, assembly GCA_037893225.1. NCBI lineage: Eukaryota > Metazoa > Echinodermata > Asteroidea > Valvatida > Goniasteridae > Hippasteria > Hippasteria phrygiana. Next base: position 579,691 of record JAZGUH010000125.1, read on the forward strand.
CTGGAGAATTCACAAGTTCATGAGCTACATGTAGTTAAATTTCCATCATGACTGAACACCCACACTGACGTCATCTTGGGCAAGAATTGTTAAAGTAGTCCTGATTTCATTTTATGTGTGTGTGAGTATGTATATACTGGCAATCGTGGACCTAGGACAAAAAAATGTGGGCGCAGACAAAGGGTCCACGTTTGACCAAACGTCCACGATTAAAAATCGTGTACAAAACATATAGGAGGCCTTCCGAAAAAGTTAAAGTATTAACAAAAGATGAACAATATGACGTCCACGATTGCAGGTACATGTATTTACACACTTGTGTGTATGTGTGTTGCCTCATTTATCAAGAAAAAAAGATTTAGGTGTTTTTTGTGTACAGTGATTGACAAAGTGTTACAGTACTTCCCGAATCAACATCACAGCAACAAAACCCTCATGTGCTGGAAACGCATGAAATACTCATCGGTTTTTATTCTAAGCCGCAAAATTACATGCCAATGTTTGCGAAATTCATGGCCATGAAAAAAAAAAAAAAAATATCAGAAGATGAATTTTTAAATATGCCACAATTGAAAACATCTGGACTGGCATCATATATTATGAGCAATAAAATCTTGTCTGCAGGTGAATGATGGCTGGCTATACATACAGATGATGCTGTTAGTGCTAGATGTACACACGTACACATTAATTTCATAATAAACTATTGGCCTATTTCATATGCTAAAAGAAAAAGTACATACATGTATTCCCACTACAGGAATGCTACAGGAGTGCAGGTCACTGCAATGTTCTATAAAGCTATTGTAGTTGGAGCAATGACAATTGATTGACTAGCATCCATAAATTTGCGATCTAAAGTTGACATACCGCACCGTACTTCTGCAAAGAAATTTCAATTTTTTTCAAAGTGTAAACCATGCCCAATACAAATGAAATACGTGCATGAGGACGGGCCTTTTGAAACATGATTTTATTGATGGACTGAGAATTTGACACAAGAAAAATTTGAAGAAACAGTTCCAGGAACAATTCAAGGAACAATTCAAGGAACAATTTCCAAGTGTAGTATGTTAATTTTTTGACCACAACTGTGTGATATCTTATTCCAAAACCTCCAGACATTTGGTCAAAATGTCAACACAACAGCCTTGTGGTTCAGTGGATCCCTGCTTATACTTTCCATACACAAGAATATGGATAACCAGTGAAACAACTTTGCATGGTAGGCTGGTTTCAAAGAGTCCACTAGACTAGCCCAACCGGCAGTAACTTGACACGGTTTAGGTCAAGTTATAGTAGTTCAAATGTGGTTATTAACTGAAGTTGTGCGAACTTGCTCTATATTTTATACAATAATCGTTTTTGTTCAAGATGCGCTGCATGTACATGTACACTGTATATGTTCTTCTAGCATGAGCACAAACAACAAAATAATAAATAAATAGCATCATGCATTTTTCCAAAATGGAAGGAAAACAGAAAGAAGGAGGCCCCCTTTTTTTTTTTACTAAGGCCGCATCCGAAACTCTTGTCTAGGGCTATTGTCTAGGTGTGCGCCCATTACAACTACATGAAGAAATGCCGACAATAGCCGTAGCCGTAGCTCTGGAAGCCCGATTCGGACACGGCCTAACTCTTTTTAGATCCTACCAGTCATTAATATTCAAGATGGCTGCCCCCATTACATTGTATTTTTCAAGTCGGCTTCCACACACAGCAGAGTCTACAATGGAGTCAGAATTGACTCAATGAATCAACTGAGAGGAATTCCTCGCTTTCCTTTTGCATTTTGTAATCAATGTATATTGGGAAGAAAAGGTAAAAAAATAAATGAAACAAATTGTTGGCCTCTAAAAATGAAACAGGCAGCGGACGGCACGCTCAACTTCTTTTTATTACTTGGCCTTAGATCACCATGATAATGCTCCGGGACAAGTCCAATAACTCAAGCATGTTCGTCTAATACATATTGGACATTCAGTTAAAAGATAATGATATAGCTTTGGTAATCATCAACAATTCAAATTGATTAGTTTCAATCTGAAAGTTTGCTGTTAAAGCTGGTACCAGTACCAATCCTCCTGAAAAAAATATTTCCACCAAGAAAACTATTGTAAGACCTCCAAAAATGCTGCAGCTTTTATTTCCATTTCAACGATCAATATGAACGTGCGCAGAATCCCTGTTCAAACAGAACAGTTGTTTGCTCTATTCCCGTGACTCGGATGACAGATTCAGCTCAGACTTACGCAGGTTTGTCATTTCATGTATATGTTTAGAGGACTATTATGTTAGTATGTTATACATGTATCTTATGTTGATGTGTTCTCTTCTGTTGCCTTCCAAATAACTTTAATACTCGACAGGTGTGTTCCTGTATTGAAGAACTTGAGAAGACAAAGATTCTGTAGAGTTATTTATGCTCAAGGTATCCGGAATGCAACAGAAGTGAACACATCACATAAGATACATGTATAACATACTAACATAATAGTCCTCTAATGTTGAATCCCACAAAGTATGAACACTGTCCGGAAATACGCGGTCAGCTCTACCAATGGTGTATTATAGCTTTAAGATTTTAGTGTTTGTAACTCTGATGTCCAGCAAGGGGAATACCCACAATATTTAAATATTAGTCCTTGAGGTGATTACGCAATTAAAGAAATGACGGTGGTTACACTTGACCGTATTTATGCGACCGCAAGAGGACCTTTTTTTGGATTGACCCTACAACAGAAATTGTATCACTGTACCCTCAACAGGTACCCTGATACTGTTTGGCCTGCCTTTATTATACTCCCAACTTGTTTTTCAAGGACAGGCCATGCTGAGATGAGGGGATCCCTTACTGGTGCCAGTACTTTGTGACTTGTTTACTGCCTGGAATCACTGGCACCCCTTGGGGGCATTAGGACTGGCAATAGGAAGCTTTTCATTACTGCTAGTCAATTGGAAGCTTCTACTTCTTAAGAGGGGTGGAAGGAATGTTCAGGACAGCCAAGTGACTTTGGTGACCACAGAAAATCGGGGAGTGATTTCAGTGGGAGCTATAAACTCACTCAGTGTCTTGAATTTTCCCACTGGAACTATGATTTTGCACTGCAATTTCCAAATGTACACAATTCCCGAAAGTATCCCCCTAAAAAGGGGCGAAAGAGTGCACTATTTTCCCTTTAAAAAATCCTCCAAGGAGAACGAATTGGACTTACGTGCCTAAATCGAACGGGGAAGATCGGGAAAAAGTCTAAGTCCGAAGCAGGTTCCCCGAGGTGGATACGCCGACAAAACGAACAAAATTTGTTTTTCCCCAAAGTGAGATTTTTTCAAATATTGTTTTTGAGTTGTTTGTCTTCAAAGAACATATGCTCCCTTTCGCTTTGGCCTTTTTAGGGTAACATCTCGGAATCTGAGACCAAATCAAATGACACTACACAATTTTAATGCGCTTTGGATGAACTAACAGTATGTACGGTCCCTGCTTTATTATACAGTAGACTGCCAAGTGAGACCGACAATCTGAATTTGCAATTAAGGGAGCAAAACGTGGATCGGAAACATGTGCTGGTACAAGGAACATTGGACAACATGAGGATGATGTTTAGCTTGCGGCATTTCCGATAACAGTATTATTCCACACATAATACTTGCAGCTCCTTTTCAATAAAGAGCTAGAAGAATAACTTCCCGATAATCTTGGTTTAGGGCACAACTGAAATTCTGCTTTCATTTGTAAACTAGTTTGTGGTTAGTGAAGTTGTCACGGACTTCTCTGATATCAAAGGTTGCCATGCAGAAACCAAAGTTTATTCTGCGGAAAGTATTTTAGGGCTGCATATGTATTCGTGCAGTACTCTGCACAATGCAATGCAAAGTCAACCTCCAATGTCAAAATGTCAGGAAGGACGTGTTATTGTTAACATTGAATGATATGTATAATATATGCAGACAAGGTACATGTAGATCAAGAAGCCGGATACTGCCAATAGTGCTGCCTGTCACAACTGAACGAATGAAAGGAAAGTTGCAACAAAAATAGAAACGCTCTATTTGTGCTTTTTTCTCTTTGTGCCCAAACTTTGGTGCTATACATTGTACATTTTAACGGAGAACACTGCGTCGATTGTGCTGCATTGTCCTGCTGGTAACCAGAGTTGTATTCGAGTCCCTGCAAGTCCCTGCAAGTCCATCACAAGCCCTCCAGTCCTAATCCCAATCACAAGCTATTCAAATGAGCTTTGACAAAGGCATTCCTTTGTCATTGTTCATCTAGTTACTTGTGACTGGCTTTATAAAAGGACTTCTGACTGGGCTTGCGAAAGGACTTGTGAAAGGACTTGCAGGGACTCGAATATAACTCTGCTGGTAACATCTGCCATGTTTTCTTTGGACTGACAGTTCTAAAACAGATGGGGCAGGAGCTGTTTTCAACCACAACTTAAAATTGAAAATGCCTTCGTGTCAACTGGATGAAGCACATGACTTTCCTCATCATACCAAAAATGTGCAAAGAAAAAACAGGTTACCAGCCAAAATGTATAGTGATGTACACTGCTGGTGCCTGGTTCTCGGCTGAAATTTGCTGGGTAATATTTTCTGCTTAAAGGCTCTATGACACGTAACAACCCAGGTAAATTATGGTTATCAATACTTTTTCCCCCTCAAAAAAAGGGGAAATAAACAGAAATATTACAGGTCTGTAATGACGGGATGGTGGCTGTGAAAATCTGCTTTCGTCCTCCAGACACTTTGCAATTCTAGCAATTCTTTTCTTTGTGCTCAGCCACTGCTTCCGTATTTATACCCACATTCAATGCCCGTCTGCTGAAACGGAAATGGCATTGTTTGCCGTCAACCAACTGATGCGTCTTTTTTCAGTGCAGCGACCATGGGAAAACAAAAATCGCACAATCACTGCATCAGAGGGGAAAAAGCGCGCTACAGTAATTCAGACTTTTTTCTTCCCATTTTCTGTTGTTACTGGGATGATTGATGGCTGAATGCTATAATTATTTTGAGACGGGGGACGAAAGACTAGTGTTTAATTTCAGAACAAGGAGCAAGGAGGGCTAATCTCATGTAACGCTTGCAAAACCAGTCTAGCCATCGATACACGTGGCGTCAGTGAAAGCCATCGATGCAATTACTGTGGCGTCCAGTTAAGTCATTGTCATCATACAAGATACCATGGATGATGCCACTGCCATTAAAACTGAAAACCTTTTACTTACCAAGGCCAAAGGGATTTGTGACATAAAAAATTGTTGCTGCTCTATATGCCACATACTGAAGCTTTACTAAATAATTACATAAGTAATAAAATGACAACACAATGAGAGCAATCACTGCTACTTTTGTTTGGTTTCATTAAAGCCTCCACTCTCTAAGAACCCATTGTGGCCAAAGTGGGTTACAACTATTTCTTTTTTCTTTCCTAATTTTGTTCTTCACATTACAACAAACAAGACAAAACACTTCAAACGCTCTTGTAATTCAAGTATCCATGGATGCTGATTAAACCCCCAAGCCATTCTGTTTGGAACCTGCCTGAATCTTGTAAAAAAGCGGACCTTTTGTGGGTGTGTAAAATCCACCTCTGTTTAATACACCAAATGGCACAATCTGACACCAGTAACACCAAATGGCACAATCTGACACCAGTAACACCAAATGGCTCAATCTGACACCAGTAACACCAAATGGCACAATCTGACACCAGTAACACCAAATGGCACAATCTGACACCAGTAACACCAAATGGCTCAATCTGACACCAGTACACCAAATGGCACAATCTGACACCAGTAACACCAAATGGCTCAATCTGACACCAGTATACCAAATGGCACAATATGACACCAGTAACACCAAATGGCACAATCTGACACCAGTAACACCAAATGGCACAATAGATTTACACATGCAATCGACTCCAAAGCCCCATGTAAAGCAACAGTCCTACCATAGAGATAGGGCCTACAAAACTTCCTTTAGGCTTGTGGGTTTTGAAGTCACCCAAAAAAACATTTCTCCAATTGTGATGGGCCACGAATGAAATTTCACACCCCCCAAATCCAAATGTCATTCTTTGCAATGTAATTGTGATGCCCAACTGGATGTCTTTTGTGCCATCAAGGTTAACATGGCAACAAACCCATGGTACATATTTTAACTCCACCACCAAAGTACCTATAAAGAACCTTAATATTTTTGGAACAAGCCCCTAAATACACAACAAATGTAGACATGTGCAATGTTTGTGGATGTCCGCTGGAATGATAAGGGCAAACAGAGATTTGATCTTTCAGTGCCATGCATCAATATTTCATGAGCAAACAGTCTGAATAGATCAATCAATGCGCATATATATACACAAGCTTATGATCGAGGTTATTCAGGATTGACACCAGGCCCTGTGGATTTTATTAGCCGCCATTGCCAAAGCCTACGCCCAATTTCATAAAATCCATAATGGTTAGCGGAAAAATCTGCGCTAATGGTTAGCGTATTTCACAGGTTATCAAGATATTTTGGCTTACGCGCATGCATACATCCTGTAACAAAGGATTCTGTGCTTACGGGCTTAGCGCAGAATTTCTTTGCTAGCTCCATTAGCACAGGTTTCGTTATTACAGATTCCATGAATTTGAGCTCTGATTTCTATACAGTTGTTGAATCTCCAACAGCATGCAAGATGTGAAACGGTGGATGTCAGAGATAGGAAGAAATGGTTTGTGGCGTCATCGATCCAAACAAATTAAAAATGGAAATCAAAACCAGTAGTCAAATACAATGTGTGTTCACGTGAAAGAGTGCTTTTTGGCATTGTAAATTTTCTGAAGCTTTTACAGATAGAGGTATCTTATTCACATTTACTGTCTCATAACTTGTCAAATGAGACAATGGGTCAAATGAGACAATGGGTCAAATTTGTGGAACTCAAAGGTAAAAGACATTATTTCTGGCAAAGCAAGCCAGCATGGGGCAAATACTCTCTTGGTACGACACAGAGTTGACATATTCCAGATCAGGACAATCTACAAATTTCTGGGACACGCACTTTCCACTAAACATGCACCAAGATCATTCCTAAAATAGAAGATGCCAAAACAATGCAACAAAATAGCTGCAAACTTAATCAAAAACTTAATCAAGAGTATATTGTAAAGTGCCATTTAAGGGAACACCTTGCCTCGGAGACCTAAAAATGCTAGGGCTTGAAAGATCATTAAGCAGTAGAATATAATTAATTACACAACCATCTCCTGAAAACATGTTTGTCTGAGAATCATTGAAGAAAAACTACATGTACTATCATCCCCAAAAGTATTTTCGTCTGATTTTCAGACAAACAGCACATTTTTAACGTAGGGTTGTGTACATTGTCCTATTCTACATTTTAATTATCTTTCCAAACGTCATTTTAGGACGAATGCTTTTTGTAGCCCAATTGGGCATCTCCAAGGCAACGTGTACCTAAATCCAAATTATCCTGCAGAAAGTGACATAAAAAGCCTGGAAAATAAAAAAAAAAGAGGAAAATTTGCAAAAAACATTGAATTTACACACACAGAGAAAATGTCCTGCTTCAGAGTCCAACGATGCAGTGCGTGAGTACACATGTCGCCTTTTTCTGTATTTATTTCCCGCGGGATTGTCAGATACTGGCGTCTGCCTGTACCTGAACATATTTTTTCTGTCTTTTGAGCACTGACGCACCCAAACCCTAAACATTCAACTGAACAATCATCAAGTGTTTACTTACGATTCTCGCTCTGGAAGTCTGGTACAAACTGCTCAGCTTCAGTATCCAAGTCACAGAGTACTGAGGAGAGGGAAGAAAAAAATAGGGTGCAAAACAAAACTGCATTAAAAACGAAAGTGCTATACATGTATTTATACACGAGGAACAACCTACATGTATTCGTTACACCTTTCAAAGCATAATAACTTTTTTGAGAAAAAATCTATGTTAATTTAGTATTACAAAATAATTTACAAAAAAAAAAGAAAAAAAAAAGAGGTACCGGTATTACAAGTTTAAAGATATACTGTTTGTGCTCTTTTGGAGTTTAATTTGTTTCTATCAATTGCTATTTTGCTACCAATACAAAAGTTATTCACTTTTGAATGAGGAACAGGATAAAATTTGTGGCTCGACAATAATTCAAGTGTACAATGTATCTGTGTACATTAGGTTCACAAAAGCATCCGAGAATAAAATGCTTTATTGGAGGGTTACTGACGCCAGAAATAAAAAACGGGCATTTTTTTGGTAAACAAATGTAAGTATATGTAAGAAGAAATTTATCAGAATCTGATTTTTGAAAAGCACAGACAGTGTATCTTCATATATACATGTATTGTGTACATAACATACACGTACACGTGTATACATGTGCTGTGCAGAATAATTCTTATCACAAGATACCGTAATGTAAGACGGCAACATTTTGGACAAGGTGGCAAAAGCTGTGTCATATTTCTCCAGCCCTCCATGGCAAACTGGCAAACAACTTCATATCCATGAAGAAACAAAACTTCTCTCGTCATTTAATCCCTAACCATTCTTCACGGCAGTATTAGCCTGTCGTAACCTTTCAGAGAACATCCGGAGATAAAAACTTCACAAACCGCTCACTGTTAACAAAAATATTATCTATTTTTAAATGTCCGTGTTGCACATTGGTCAGTGTGAACAGAGATTTCAAAAATTTGGACTTTCTTATCCAGAGAATCAACTCCCAGAAGACTTGCTGCTATTCCAAGAAATACGCACTTGAGGGAGAGACCTACTGTAACGGAAGATTAAGACTTTAAAAAAATCCTGGAAATGTTGCTTTGAGCATCTTTTGTAGTTTGTTTCCAACGGCAATATCGTAAAAAAAATATTTCCTCTTTTCCTGAAGAGTGGCCATGGAATACGTCTTTCTTGAAATTCAAGCCGCTGTTGCCAGTACGGGGTGAGGTAAAAATAGAAGATCTTTATGACAACCCAATCATCCTTGCAAACGAGACGACAATTGGGGAAATTGAGAAAATAATCAATATCCATTAAATAAAAATAGCAATAAACAGAGCCACGCAAGAAAAATAACCTTTATCAACAGGCTTCTCCTTTGTCATGTATACATAGGACAAAAAGCAGACCAAAATATTTTCATTCTGCAATGTTTGTCAGAGATTCAGTGTTAATTTAATTCTAATTATGACAAGTTTCCAAACCAGAAAAGTACATGCCACTAATTTCTTTTTATTGGAACTCAATTTAGATAATTTACACCCCTTCAGAAATTAATGAAATTCAAATATTATCCTTTGGAAGAAACCAATTTTAAAAGCTATTTTACCCTATTTACTTTTGAAAAGATCAACCAGATAAAATTTTAAGATATTGTGTCATTCTTTTTAGGCGTGGCATCTCAAAAAAATAATAAAAATCGGCCCCTGATAAGTAAAAAATGTAATAAGTTTCAAATTTAGAATAAGGATCGGGATGTTCCTGTTACTTAGTGTATAGGGCAATCTTCATGCATAGCGCATAATTAAACAATATATTCTGGAATGTGCAGAATGTAGTAAGTGCCTTTTTTTTCTTCAAAAATAGTTTTTCTCTATTATTTATCAGTTTTATTGGAATTTTCAGTCAGAACACCCACACGGGTAACATCTATCAAAAACAAATGCTTAATGACAAGCTTAAGGACAAAAAACGATACAAACAAAATGAGATGCATGTAGGATAACTTTATTTTAGGTTAAATTCTGGTGCCGAGCAATCCGACAGATAACGTGTTTTCGCCAGGTTATCCCAATTTCCCATGTGCTAAACTACTTCAGTGCAACCTCACATAGATAAATGGGTCAGGTTGTAAGTACGGTGTTTTGATCAACATCCTCTCCAGCATTTATTTTTTCGGAGAAAATAAGGCCTTTTCACACTGTCCATAATCTCGGGGTTGGAACCGGTTCCAACCCCGAGATTTTTTCAACCCTTTTCACACTTCTAAAATTTCAACCCGGTTCCAACCCGGGTAGCATGCTCTAGCCGGATTGAAATCAACCCTGGCAGGGACCAGGGTTGAAAATCTCAATCCGGATTGAAATTGCATTTTTCAGCTTGAACCGTGTCGAAAACAATAGTGTGAACCGCCCCGAGTTGAGTTCACTTACCGCCGATCCGTGTTGAGTTGTGTGGCGCGAAATTCTATGGAAATCTGACACGGGTACAAAGGTCAATAAACAATCAGCTGCGACGTGGCCGCGCGCTACGTACGTACATTCGTGTACAGCACATGTACCGTGCAGCGCACGCGCACACACGAGGTTCTTCACCAAACTTTAACAACTGTTCAACAATCACCACGCACACGTATAATATTTCTCTTCACTTTCTGACGAAAATAGGTCCTAATAAGAAGTCCGACAATAAGGCTGAAAGGCCAACATGGAGGGATGAAGAGGTAAAAGCTCTGTTAGCGATTTGGTCTGATGCTGAAATTCAGTCGCAGCTGGAGGGCACCACACGAAATGTTGGAAATGTGTCGCATACATCCGGCCGCTTGGCGCGTCGCAATGCATTGTGGGATCGAGAAAATCATCACAGCGCGCCGGTGCCGAATGCGATCCGTGTTGAGAATTCGTAGTGTGAATACATACAGCCCTATCCGGATTGAACGTTACACGGTTCACGCAGCGGCCAGTTTGCGTAATGGACAGTGTGAACGTTGCGTCTTTGCGATCCGTGTCGAAAACAACCCAGGCTGAACCGGGGCGGATCCGGGTTGGTTTCAACACGGTTCGAAGCGGAGATAGTGTGAAAAGGCCTATACAGTCCAACCTGGTTCAGAGTAAGAATTGCCAACTAACCTTCTCAGATTCAGAAGAGCCAAGCGAATACCTTCCATACATGCACAAGTACCATCTCTGTTCTTTTATAGCATTTTGATTGAAAAATGGTATTTAAAATTGTGAACAATTTTGCAAATTCACAAATATTGAGAATTTGAACAAAAGAAATTGTGGATTGTTTGACAAATTGTTTTTTACCACGCACACTCCAGTATTTTTTGCATCACTTTTAATAATTAAACCAGCACAAAAGACAAGTGTTTGGAAACTGTCCAAAGATGGCCTCGACCTGCAATTGAACAACAAAATCCAATTTGCAGGGGATTAAACAAAAACGCAATAACACCAAATTATTTGAAGGACACCACTTCTAAATATCATTCAGGTCGGGAGTAACAGAAAAATTGCATACATGTACAGTGTACATGTACTTGTATGTTTACAGGTGACATGAAACAATTTTAAACCCACACCATTCACATACATACATAAAAGGTAGTATACACCATTTGCTTTTGCTGTAATTTTTATAAATTTATTTTTAGCAAATACTGTAACACTGACCCGTTTAAACATTGTGTGCATAGATTGCTGGGAAAACAGGGAAAAAAATTCCAGTAGTCTGGTTCCCTCACCCTACTTAAGACAAATTGGAGCAATTTGTAGTCAGGGAATTATCAAGTCGGGGAACTAGACTATTTCCAACAGTTGTGGGCCGACAATCATTAGAAAACGATATACATTTGTAAATTTCAACTTTTCTTGAAAACGACAGCACCCCAGGTGCCATCATGATTTCACAGGATGCTTGAGACTGCTGATTACTTAGGTATTTCGTAATAATTCAGTAGTTTTGCTGTCTGCAAATGTACACTACATTGTACATGTATCTTTAATCATCACTTTTCACCTTTACATGTAGTTTACAATTCTGAAGGCTCTGATGTGCCACTTTATAAGCAATCCCTTTGATTTTATGCGAATGTGAATTTGCATATTCATGACACAGAAACTATGTCACACATGGGGAAAGCTTCAGTACATGCAGTTTCATAGCTGATTTACATTAAAATTATGTTATATTTTTCGGGGTCAGTTTTCCAATTGTTTGTTTTTGCTTTGAGTACTTACAGCCAGTCAGTAAAGAAATTTAATATACAAACTACTACCTACATGTAAGTCACAGTTTAACTCCTATTCTGTACTATAAGGCTGAGTTCGGGCGAGTTGTTCTTGTTTGCTGAAGAACAACTCTTCGTTCGTTTTTCGGCCACTCGAACTCCAAAGAATGCTGGTAACCACGCAAAATGTAATGGCTGCGCCCATGTACGTTATTCAAGCATTCGTTTTAAGAACCTGAATTTCAGACGCAAAATAATTTAACGGAAGCACAATATTTAGACTGCATTTTCCCCTAGTTTGTTCAGAAAAAACTTTGGAAGGGAATTTTAGGCAACATTTACGCCGACTTTTATGCTTCATCAAATCATCCGCCATCTTTGGTCGTCTTCTACGTCGGGTCAAATTACGTCATGTTCTTGTAAACCCCGACTGGTAGGTGGTGTGTGATCTTGTTCCGAGTGCAATGTTCGCGGGTCGCGTTCCCGCCGTTCGGGCGGAAGAACAGGGAACTCGTGTTAAGAACAGACCGCCCGAACTCGCCCTAAGTGTCTAAAGTACATGTAGTATTGGCTCCGTGCACAAGTACCCCCTCAAGGGAAAGAAAGGGATAGTTGGGGAGTCACCATCGACGCCATCTTGCCTGATGTCAAATTGGGTTGTGGAGTGTCTGATTCCCACCTCTTATTCAGAACCAAAACCTTATTAAGAGAGTCCGCGAACAGACTATCCAATCTCCCTGGTATACATGTACAAGTATCACATGAACGAGGAACGGCGTGTGTGAACCAGCGAAATTGTATATGACCCGCCCATGGGACATCGTTGCTTGGTGAAATAGCGCCCTCTTTTGTTGGCGCACAATAGACCATATCAAATACCCACCGTCACCATAGCAACAACAATAGGCCATCATTCTGAGGAGAAGGCATGTGATATATCGACACGTATTACCCACAACATGGATGCCACGACATCATATTCGATACGGTCTAGATACCACGCTTGACATAGCAAGAGCGGCCTCACATTTCAGGAAATACATGTTCCTGAAATATTTTGAATAGTGGAAAAAGAACACCTAATCCATATTTTAAGTCCAAAAAGGGAATTCCTTTATACTTCAGAAACTTTGAAATTTGCACAAAACACCTACGAGAATGATTTTCATTTCATGTGACCTTTACAATCAGCTATGGGGATCATGTTGACAAATAGATTTGTTGCTTCTTCCTAGTGACGTTGTGTGGCTTATATCTATTTTAATCCATTCAATAATAATGCAGCTCTATGTGAACGTACACACGACCCCTTATCAAACACAGCTTGATGACACTCTGAACTAGAATTCGCCACTCAAAAAAAAACCCAAAAACCTAAAAAAACACAAGATGTTAAAGAGTTCAGAATGTGTTGTGGCACACAGCTTGGGCTTTGGACGGCATGAGAATCACTCATGGTACTTTCTGCACTTTGACCCCTGGTAGACCACCCACCACAATTTTTGTTAAAATAAATTCAACCAGGATATTATTATTCTGGTTTATTGAAATATGATTTCTTTTTCATATAGAGTGGAATGAGAATCTCAAATCAGACTTGTTGTTTACCAAGTTGGTCTAGGCCTTCCTCAATCACATTTACTGTTCCCATAAACAAACCAAACGTATGGAGATGCAGTGCCAGATTAAACCGCTGGGACTATGCTTAGATTCCTGCAATTTTATTTTTTTAATGAGATGCGAGGTCGTGTTTGAAATCATAATTAAGGCGAACATACATGTACATAGGGCGATATGCTTAATGGAAGAGAAGGGAAATATCATTGCCCTGGGCCATACAGACCTTTGGAGCCAGGACGTGTCCTCTGGCTCCACAAAGTGTGCATTTCATCGGCTAGAAATCACTGGAGAAGCGCGCACAGAATCCCATCCACCACCCCCCCCACCCCCCGGCAGATGACAATGAATAGAAATTGTTAATACTCTCGCGACAGCTCTTTCAAAAAAATCTGCTTATTACAATAACTAGTCATTCCTTAATTTCTTGGACAGATTTTAAACTTCAGGCACATGAAACTTTTGAATGTCACCTGAAGACACATATGGTTGATTTCTTATCATTTTCATTCTGTAGGTAGTTTTTGTTTTGGTGTTTTGTTGTTTTCTTCCATTGTAATGAGCATTGATCAACTGTTATGAATTAGTTCCCAAGCACATGCAAGTCATAACTATTATGAAAGTCCTATTGCATAAGAAAAAGCTAATAAAATGCCACATGCGTCAGAAATATCCCCAAAACCACATTAGACAATTTTACTTTACAATTACCATTTAGAATGCATGTTTGCTCATTATTCTAATACCTCTACTTGAATGCCCAATGTTGTTTTGATCTCCAATTAAATATGAGCTTACGCTGTAATGCACGGGATTTATCTGCCCTGTAAAACAAATTGGAAAATGATCTTTCATCTACATAGAATGGGCAAGAATCTCCAATCAGAATAATTTGTTTCCAAGGTTGACTCAATAATTATTTGCAGGAATAACCTACATGTATATTAACAAGGAAAAAATCTGAAACTTTTTTTTTTAAAGAGCAAAACCGTTGAATAATTTATGATTTTTAAAAAAGTTGATCCAATAATTATTTGCAGGGATAAACTAGACTTGGTAATAAAAAATCTCAAAGATCAAAACAGCAAAGTCATTTATGAAATTTAAATGAATAAACTACAGTCAGTCAAGTAACAATTCATTAGGAAATACATGTACCTCAGTGTCCTCACTTAAATTTGAAGGTAAGCCACGACTTGACGTTAACACAAGTACATTCACCTGTACATTGTACTTTTTTATCTAATAATTATGAACACATGCTTACATTGCTTTAAAAGGTTGAAATCACCTTCTGGTGTCATTAACATATTAATTAACAAAAAAGTCAAACTGATAATACATGTAAACTGGTACCATTTCTGCATGGCATTAACCCCGTGAGTACGTTTTTTTACGGGAGACGTCGGGGTGTCGCGGCGGTTCTGGCAACCAAGCGAACCACTACAATGTGTTTGTGCAGTCAAGCGTAACAAACAATAATCCAACAATGGATTGAAACTGCACAAACAGCGGCCAATTGCGTCATCCGGCCTGGTGGCACTGGTTTTTTTTAGCCATATTCCGTCATCCGTACACAAGGGGTTAAAGGGTCACTGAAATAGAAAACAATGTTGGTCTAAATAAATGTGTTTGTTACTAAAAAACAACACTGTTGCTGTTTTTTCTCTTAATTCTGATTTGTTTGGCTCATTTACGCTATTTTTCTATTTCTTTTCGGGCCCCCCCCCCCCCCCCCCCCACAATATCCACTCGAAAATTGCAAAAAGGATGATGTAATGCATCACATGACCCTGTGACGTCACGTCTAGAATGGCCGGCCGGCCGCGCATCGCGCACATACGTAGATTTGTGCACAAAACATGTAGTGCTAGCCCTACAAATGGGGCTGTAAATAGTTCTTTTTGGACTTTTGTCCTTTTACTGTCATCATAGTGACCGTAAAAAGACATAAGTTAAAAAAGGAACCATTTACAGCCTTATTTGTGTCGTGCAAGCTGGCCTAGAACTGCAGACATTTCTGGCAAATGGATATTTCTAACTGAAGCTTTGACCGTCGAAAGTGGAAACAATTTCAGACATATTTTGACACCTAAAATGCAAGATGTCGGCCAGGTGTGTCGTTGCAGGCTTCAATAATATACCCAAAGAAGTTGTACATTCCCCAAAGACAGGGGATTGTGGAAAATTTGGGCCTAGAAAAATCCAACTGAACAGAGCACACTGGGTCTGGCCGTCGCCATGCATGTACATGTAGTCCAAACTGGCCTACAATGCATACACTTCTGGCAAGTGGATATTTCCGATTTTCCGAAGCTGTGAGCATCGGAAGTGGAAACAAATTACAGCCATAGTTTGACACGTTACATGCAGAATGTCGGCCAGGTATGTCATTGCAGGTTTCAGTAATATACCCAAAGAAATGGTACATTCTCCAAAGACGAGGGATTGTGGAAAATTTAGGCCTCAAAAGTCCGGCTGAACAGAGCTTGTACATACATGTACATGTACATACATGTACATGTAGTCCAAACTGGCCTCTAGAATGCATACATTTCTGGCATGTGGATATTTCCGATAATTTTACTGCTGGCAATTTCTATTCCCAGTTTGGGATTTCGATAATCCTAAAGCTAAAAAAAAATGTCATTCCAGCAAAATAATTTTTCTTTGCTGCTGCCTGGGAACTTTGATTGGGAACTTCTCCATCAATCGCCGGATACGCGTTGTGCATGCCAGGAATTGTGCTGTCCTCAATCTCTGTATTGCTGCCGTCTTTCTGAACTTCTGGTTCATACATGTACATGTAGGGAACAATTATACCAACTTCATCCCCATATGTTCATTCTTTTTCGAGTCAGATAGGGACAAATTTTCTTCTGAAAACTTCTGATGATTTTGCCATGTTTCTCGGTTTGGTCGTACACGCGCTATACATACATGTATCGCGCATGCATGGCCGGCCGGCCTTGCCACTCGTTCTAGTGCTGACGTCACGGTTCTGACATCCGGGCTACAGTACTAGTGCAAGTGGGATTTATTTAGGGGCGGGGCGACCGGCTCGAAATTTTGCACTTAAAATGGTTTGTATTACAATAAAAATGCAAAAGTTCAATTAAATATTTATTGATTATACAACTCTAAACGATGTATTCTTCCATTTCTCAGAGTTTTGTTTTCTATTTCAGTGACCCTTTAAATAAAGTTGCAAACAATTGTCTACACCTTGTAATTGTCTACAATAGTCTACACCTTGTAAATGTACATGTACAAAATGTATGTAGTTAAAGGTCAAACGAAATATACATCGTTCTCAAAGATATTTTGCGCAAATACATGTATCAATGCTTCTGAACTGTGTAAGCATAAAACTAAAATTTTTGAAATTAAAATAAGGATTTAATGTTCTTTATCACTATTCAAATTATTCAAGCTATTTCCTGACATGTGAGGGCACTGTTGCACCATTATGTAAGAGTCCTAAATTTCTTAGGCAAGTTACATGTACATACATGTATGTATACTATGTTCATATGGTACAAAACTTGCCCGAATCGGCCCTATACCCAAGACAAATATCATGAATAAATATTCAATTAAATTCAATGAATAGATGGTATATATACTATTGTACATATGTACATGTATGTATGTAAAAATCTGGCCATTTTAGCAAAATGTCACATTTGGTGTCCCGGACATGTACATGTACATGTACATGATACCTGTGTACATGCATGTACATGAAAAATTGCATGGACTAACTGCACAATTAAATTGACATGTGTACGTACTATACATATATCTCCGAGGACAAAGGAAACACAAAGAAAACTTTCAGTCCTCGAACGTCAATGTACATTGTACGTGCTTAGTCTATGGGGGTTGGGTATATTAAAGGAACAATAGGAAACACAAAGCATTGTCCTCGCACGTATTGGGTAAGTACGACTGTGTGTACATGTACATGTACATGTACATGTAATCACGCACATTTTCATGTAAATTCTAGTTTCAAAAGTCCCATCGATTTCCACTTAACAACAACAATGCACTTGTTTATACAGGTGATTCCACTGTCATAGACGGGGAGTGCATACCTGTACATGAACACCATTTCCAAACTAATATTCTACAGGTCACATCCCTAGTGAACCACTGTACATCCAGAGACTCAGTACAATTACCAATTGCCTTAATCCAAGGATGGTAACTGAAAGAAATAGTTTACACAACAAAAAAGTAACAGGTCGTTGGAATAGGGGTCTGACCACCATTCCTTCAGTGGAGTTACCAACTACATGTAGATAGCCCCCAGACTATATTTCAAGTCTGAGATCCTGGTAAATTTTTTTGTCTGCATCAGCCACGGTAAATGTCATTACCCCTATTGCCTATCACACACCACATGCATACACTAACTCGCGATCTCAGACTTGACCCTCATGTGCATGTGGGATATTCATGCATTCAAAAATTTACATAATAAAACCGAGGCCATAGAGATGGCTAATCAGAAGGCCACAAAAACCGTGTAGGCCGCGTCCATTACCAATAGGTTACAATCACTTAAGTACAATGTATGTTCTGTTATACTGTTCAGTCTCAAATTTGTATTATAAAATACTTGGTACGTAATGGTATTTAAAACCTATAGCTAAATACCAAATTAAATACGGGATTGTTAGTTTTTGTTACTAGACGAAAAACGTGTTACCTACATTGTACATGTTGAATGGAATCGTTGAGTAATGCTCCTTGTTTGAATATTCATGCAATAGAAGGCTTTTGGCGGTTCCGACCAATCAGCTTGTTCTGTCCACTTTTGGACTTATTCACATAGGATGTGTGCAAACCGATGAACAAGATTCCAAAGTCTGTGATCGAAGGTTAATTCACAAGAGGGCGAAAGAGGGCACAAGAGGGCGCTATTTCCAGCACAACTGTATTGGCTATCAGGCCGAGAAAAACCACGATCACAGACTTGGAACCAAGTCTAGCTAGCCTAGCCCCAGAACCTGTTGACTCAATCCCTCTACACAAACAGGGCTGTCACAATTTTCTGAGTGGTCCCCTAAGTAAAAACTTCCTGGTTGGAGGGAAGCATTCAACCATTCATTCAATCCATTCATCACCAGCCATGGCTGGCCGGGAGGCAGTGTGTGCATTGAATGCTGTGCTGCCAACTCTAGCATAAAAATCCTGGTCCTTGTTCAAGGCAAGTTCACCAGGCCAACAGGAATTGAGTTACTCGTTATTCATGGCTTGAGTTACTGGTTATTGATTGATTGAGTTACTGGTTATTGATTGATTGAGTTACTGGTCATTGATTGTTGTCTAATAGTCCTGGTATACAGTGGAATTGTCCGTTTTTTTTTTTGTTTTTTTTTACAGACCAGGAGACACTTTTTGGTGTACACTTCATACACACTTATGGGCTCCATTAGGAACCCCAGTATACATGCTTTCAGAACAATGGGGAAAGGACACGTCTATAACCGTTACGGTACATAAAACCAATTGATGCAATATTTTGCAAGCATTACTTTTGGTTCCAACATTACATTAATGTACATCATCATCAAGCAGCCATCAAATATTTGTATTTTCCTTGTACCACCAAGGAGTGGAACACTTTGCCAGACTCATTTGTCAAATCACCAAATATCAACACCTTCAAATCAGCCTGCATTAACCCATTGAAGCAGGCTGACATCTATAGAAGTGTCTATAGAGAATTACCACCTGGCCGGATGACGGCTATACATGCATTCTCTGCATTTTCACACACAGTGTTGCACTGCACGCCTCTCTTTCTGCTATATTAATACAAACATTCACACAGACCTCCTCCGTAATCTCCTTGAAGATGTGTGTCCCTGCTTTTTTGGCATGGTAAGCCCCCCCCCCCCCCCCCCCCAAGTAATGAGGTTTTCAATGAGACAGTCCACACAAAATTGTTTGAAATTAAAGGTAGTGTACATGATTGGTCATTGTTGCAATTTTCAGAAATGGGCGGATTTGGGGGTTAGTATTTTACAGGAAATATCGTTCCACTGACCTGTTCAAAGTTTTGCGTTGTTGGATGGCAAAAAAACGAGAGAAAAACGGCGCTCGTTAACGTTTTTAACCGTCGGGTGGTAGATAGCCTTTAGTCAAGGCACGCATGGCTACCTGGCCCGCGTGACAAACCCCGAATGCCAGCATGTCGGGGCGCGCCACTCGTCTGGGTAGCCACGCTCGCCTTGACTAAAGGCTACAGGGCAGTTTTCCAACGATTTCCAGCTGGAAATCATTGGAAAATGATATAAATTTCCACTTTTCTTGACAACGACAGCACACCTGGTGCCATCATTTCACAGGATGATTGAGACTACTATTAACTTACAGTCTAGTAAGGTATTTCGTAATAATTCAGTAAAAACAAATTGGAGGATTACCAATCGTGTACACTACCTTTAAGCAACACAGTACACATAGTATAGTATGTTTCCATTTCTGCAATATGAGTGCTAAGCTCCTATTCTTAGCGTTAATGTACATGTATAGGGCAAACATCATGCGTAAAGTTAAGACTAAACATATTACATAAATAGCATAGTAAGCATTTTAGTCAAAAATAGCTTTCTTCCATTATTCGTCTGCAGGAAGAAATCCATTGAATTGAAAATTTTCAGCCAGAGCACAGATTTTGCAGCTTCAATCGTAATACAAGTACAGCACAATAGCACATGCATATCAACAATTCCTATTTTGATCGTTTCCATACAGAAATAAATTGTTAATTTTAACGAATTCCAATCATGAAAACTAAATTAACAGTGATAAGAAAGTTAAAAAGTAAGCCGAGATCAATATAAACTAAGAGATAAATCTTTTGACACACATCAACTTGTTTACATAATGCGCAGTCTCTCCCATATCAGAAGAAAAACAAATGCCAAAGAATGCCAATGAAATATAATACACTACAAACCGGATATTTTTGGCTACAGCTGTAACATGCCTAACCAAAGGATTCCTTTTTTTTTTTGAAGTTTAAGATCCTGTTCATTGTAAATATTTTGAATTAGCCGTTTCAATATTCGGTCATAATATGTGAGCAGGGAACGTTTTATTAAAGGTTTTATCTCCAAGTGAAAGGAGAAAATCAAACGATTTTTTTGTCACTTTTGGCTACTCTTCTAACTTGTTTACTCTTTCAGTTTAATACTGCATACACAATTCTACAAATCACACTGTTGGTCTCACAACCCCCCCCCCACCCCCCTCTAAAAAAATTCCAGTTTAAGTACACAATTTTTCTTCTCTTGAAAAGTAATTCATAAATTTCTTTAAAAAGATACACAATTTCAAATTCAAATGCAAAATTCACTTTTTTTTCTGTTAGGCAATATTTTTAACTAATACTAATACTTAGTACCATGATTACAAATGAGCAAGCACTGCCCCTTTTTTTCCTTTTTTTTATTTTTATTTTTTTTGATTTGGGTTTTTCTTTACTTTTGTTGGTACTAGTCATACAGTACAGTGTATGTGAGGTACATTCGATACAAATGAACTCATTGTCTAGTATTTGACTGTTTTGTGCCAATATTATACATCTATGGTTAAAATCTTGACAAGAAGTCAGTATGAGAGTAAAGACATAATACCTACCGTCCAACCATTCATCTTGAAGCTGGTCCAAATCTTGAAATAGTTCTGGAGGGAAAACAAAAATAAGATGGGTGAAACCAAATTAATGGGTGGGAAATCTTTACCTTGAAATCATAAACAAAATAGTATTAAATTGTTTGGGTAAAACCAGGCCTTGGGGACAGCAACTTATTTGTAGGCTTGTGTAACTTTTCCCCTTCAACCATTGAAATAATTAGGTGATGCCATCCTTGTACAAATGTAAAAAAAAAAACATCAATCTATATCAATCACGGCATTTTTTAATGCACTTGCTGCCAAAACACCATATCTTAAACCAAAAGAATGAACAATACTTATTAAAATTGTAAACCGAACAATAAAAAAAAAACCATGAACACTAGTTTCAAGTCTGATGACACCATTGCAATTTTTGGGTTGATTAAGTCAATTCAAGTTCATTTTGTTGATTTAAATCAAAATAAGAGTAAACCCTAGAGATATTTAAAAATCTAAATGCCTATCTTTTGCTCTTCACAAAACCAAGTTGAACCTACACGTACCGCTTCAGAATGAGTAATAATTTAAATCTTTCAAGGAAACACAAAGTAAGATTTTAAAAGAATCACACTGCATTACTTTATTCCCTTTACAACATTACTTTATTCCTAACAATTTCTTCACATTTCTTTCTCTTTGTGCAACAGCCAGTAAATTACTCCATTCCACCAGGAACTCTCTCGATGGATAAATCCTGGATCTGCGATTTAAACATCCATTTGTCTTACCCCAAAGAAAAACATAAGCTTCCTCCTTGCACTTTACGCCGGCCATTACGGATCAATTCATCGACCCTAAAACTAACACATCCAGCTCTTTTTTTCCTTCCTAACACCCCCCCCCCCCCCCCTTCTACCCTGTCTTGCTGAATTCCAAAATCTAATAATGATGAACACGATCCCTTAACGCAGGCCCAAGTCGCTTCTTGCCTGTCCAGCCGCGTAAATTATCAGCGGATGTTATTTCAGAAAACAAAGCTGACCGGCTACCCAACCACAAACCTTGTTGAAAAAGATGGCTGGAGAAAAAAACTATGTAAAAAGAGCACAACGCATGGTTGCAGCAGGCAGTGCTTTTACCCCCGAGGCGCGAAGCTTTTGCATTTTAACACACAGGTGCAATAACATATTATTATACAAAGTGGTTGGCACCTGGCCAATGTGGACAAACTTCTAAAAACCACCGTCTATCCTTCTGACCGAACTTGTCTGCCATGATTACCCAAGAAGAAAATAGGCGACGATCTTTTGAAATCTTGCATCATTTCCATGTCCATTATCCGATGGACCCAGATCTTCTTCTCACACTGAATATACTAGAAGTTTTTGGCAGATGCATAGTTAAAACACAGTGAGAGCGTGTATAAATTGCTTTGAGAGTGAGCACAGACGTTTGCTGTCCCAGAAAATCTGAGAAAGGTAGCTTGACAAGGCAAACCTTGTCCCCTGGTTCTGGCCCCCCATCGGACCCCTCCTCAGTGGGATACCAGACAGCCAAAATAGCCTCCAGTCCACCCACATCCATTTGCCCTCCTCTGAAGAATAGGATGATGCCTTTCCCCTGGAAATACCTGAGCAATGTCTAGACGTACATGTATTCAGGCCCATCCAGGAATATCCCTGCTTGGGTATGATGCCCACTAAATACTCCTGGGCATACAAACAGAAAGAGGATAGGTTGCGTTAAGTGCCTTGCCCCACGGGCTGCCCAGGGCCATTTTTACATCAAATACAGACATCAAGATTCAGGCAACCAACACGCATCAAAGCTATTGGAACATATCCCGAAAACAGAACCAATTCAAGAGGAAAAAGATCTACACCCGTTACTGACATCTAAAGAAGAAATTTCGCTCTCTTGATATCTGAATGTAAAGGGCAATGGATTTGAAAGATTGTAAAGCGATCCTCCCCTGCCTTTTCAAATCGAGTTCTGTAATTATTGACTCAGATTGGGACAAATACACTCATCAAGTTTCACTCAAGACTCATGAATTGCGATGTCCATCAAAAGAATGTTTTTGAATGCTATGCAGCACAATTCTGTTGCTTCAAAATGAAAAACTTTTCAAAAATCCAGCCAATTTTTATTCCACAGCGATAAGATTTCACAAAACAAGAATGGCTTTAGCGTGGGCTTTTTAATTTCTTTTTTTGGGGGGGACAAAGGAGAGGGAAACAGAATCTGGGCAAAGCTGTCCGTGGCCTTTTGGCTTTGTTTTCACCAGCACAAGGGTTACTGAATCCATTTGGATGTCAGTTTATTTCAAAATGACACGGCCATTGGTGTATCTGATTTCTCGCCGGACAAGGACCCTCTTGCAAAAACCTGTTATTGACAGTGTTTTCACCAAGAAATATTCTTCTTCAAATTTGAAAATCTGTGGTTATTCTTTTGTAAAACTGGCAAACTACAATGTACATGTACTTTCCACTTTCAGAAAATCCCTAGGCATTCCAAGGATTTCCTTGAACTGCAAGTGAAGACTGTTAAATGTACACGTATCGGGGCAGATCCCTGGAATATAAATACAAATTCTTGAAAGATTACAACAAGCCATAGCACAGCATAGATTACAGCTGCCTTGTCCATATTGTGACTGTAAATTTCAATTCAATGGATTTTCCCTACGAACTATGTTGGAGATGCATAGTTCAATATTCAATATATTCCGGCTGCACTTTATTTTGTTGTGTTACGTGTTTTCTCTTCTGCAAGACTTTTTATCAACAAGCAAACTCCAGTCTAGGGGACGTTAATTAATGACTAGTGTGAGCATGGCTTAATTAATGTCCATGTGGCTGTATACATGTATATTCTACACTACACAAGCAATAATTCAATGTTATAACCGAGAACCCGCAAAGTTGAAATGTAATCGAATAGCAAACCAAAGTGCAAGAAAATAAAAATAATGCAAAGATTGTTTATGTTTACGAGCACTTTTCTGGAGACTAGTCACACTGCCACACCTTTATTTTAATAGATTTTGAAACAGCCAAAGGCCAAAAAAGAAGCATAAGGACTGCTTCAGTCCCATGAAGAAAAAAAGGAGGAAAAAGTTGTTAAATTCATAATTTTAATAAATCCTCAATTGTTTATTCCCAAATCCTAAATTTCAGACATCTTCATTTGCTGAGATATACAGGCGGATCCAGGATTTTTGCAAAGGGGGGGGGGGGGGGGGGGGGGGGGGGGTCCAACTTTAAAAGTGGGGGGGGGGGGGGGGGGGGGGACATATGCTCCAAACTAATGCGAGCGCAAAGCGCGAAGCCCTTGTGGCGTGGGGTTCGGATTCTAGATGCTTTGCAGTGCGATCTGAGGCAATTTCTGACCACTTTAACCAATTTGTTTGGGAACAAAAGATCATCATTATTAAACACAAGTTTGATTTCCCCAGGAAATTAATGTATTTGTTGCGGTAAGCTTAATTTGTACCAGTAATGTATGAAGCTTTCCCAAAGTCTAGAGAGTCACTGTAAGACTTTTTTAAAGGTTCTTGTGTGTTTGTACGTGAGTAGGCCTCCTATTCCTTGTGTATTTTTGTAGGCTTTTGCTTTTTTTTCGTAGGCCCCCAATTATTTGGTAGGCCCTAGGCACAGTGTTTTATATGCCTATAACTGGATAATCTGGTGCTTGGGGGGGGGGGGGATGTTAGTTGTATGTTTTTCCAAAATGATTCTCGAGTTTAGGTCAGGTCCCCCTCCCCCCCCCCCAAAAAAAAAAAAAAAAACATTAATTAAATTTAAAAATAAAAATAAAATAAAATTTTTTTTTTAAAGGGGGTCCAGACCCCCTGGACCCCCCCCCCTGGATCCGCCCCTGTATCAAGTGCTTGCAATGTAATCATGCTCGTTGAAAAAAAGGGAAACAATTCAAAAAGTACCTTGTGAGTTATTTTTCAAATGTCAAAGCTAAATCCATCCTATCCCCTAGTTGAGGGTCCAGGAATATAGTAAGCCATGGGAGGTAAATGTTGTAATTCAAATGCCTTGTCACAAAACTACCATCCCCTGGAACTTGTGTGAGTGACCTTTTCACTCATTTCTGACCTTTCGGGTATTATTACTCAGCTTATTTTCTGTGTTTGAAAACAGAGAACTGGGTCAACATTATCGAGGTTGATTTTCTCCAGTTTTGAAAATTAATCATGTTGGGGTTCTATTTAAACCCTGCCTGGGAAGCTGTTTGCTTTTGAATTTTCAGAAATACATGGATTTGGGGGTTAGTATTTTATAGCGTGCTATCAAATACTGTAATACTGACCTGTTTAATTAACCCCAACAGCCCAAGCCTTTTTACTAGAATCCTTCCCTAACCACACAAACTCCAACACTGTGTAGTAAACCAATGGCACATTCTTTGTACTTGGACAAAATCAGGGCATCAAGTCCCATGCAAAGTGATGGTGCCAAGGCTCTACAGTACCCAATCACACAAAATTCAACACAATGGGGTGTTTGATTTTGGCAGGTCAGGGATGGTTAGGGTTAAAGGTTTGAGTGTATAGATGGGAAAACACAACAAAATTATGTTCTAGTAGTCTGAACAAAATGGAGCAATTTATAGAGTCAGAGAATTATCAGGTCGTGGAACGAGACTATTTCCAACGATTGTCGGCCGACAGCCATTGGAAAACGATATAAATTTCCGCTTTTCTTGTGCCATGATTTCACAGGATGCTTGCAGACTGCTATTAACTTACAGTCTAGTTACGGTATTTCGTCATAATTCATTAGTTTTCTTTTTTTATGTTTGCAAATGTTGTATACTACCTTTAAAACTAACCCTGCTGAATCCAACAAGATCCAACAGCTCTAAAATTCTGTTGGATCTTGTTGGATCCAGCAGGGTTTGGTGTGCTGTTGGAGCTGGATCAAAATTTTCTGTTGGAATTTGTTGGATTGAGTAGCATTTACACTTCATTTTTGTGATTGTTGGATTCAGCATGGTTCTTACAAAACTTTCTACGTATGGTTAACCCCTTGAGCACGGTATTTTACGGGAGACGTCGGGGTGTTGCAGCGGTTCTGGCAGCTAAATCGAACCGCTACAATGTGTTTGTGCAGTCAAGCATGATATACACAATAATTCAACAATGGATTGAAACTGCACAAACAGCGGCCAGTGGCGTCATCTGGCCTGGTGACACTTTTTTTGGCGCCCTTTGGCGTCATCCGTACGCAAGGGGTTAAATGGGCACTCACCATTTTATATAAACAATAGTAATTTGGTTGATGTTTGCAAATCTCTCACTGAAAATTGGGACTCACACTTGAGTAAAATCCTTGTGGTTGCACAAATGTAAAAGTGTACAGCTTCTACTTGAATGAATGTTCCTGTCCCGTAAATACATCAGAGAAAATTAAAACTGCAATTGTGCACTTAACCATGGACAACATATCTACATGTAGTATGCCCACCCACCAGCTTTTTTTCTTCAAGATTCAATACCTGTACTGTTCAGTTTTGTACATGTAGTTGCCATAACATGTACGTGTACATGTACGTCAGCCAGGTGTGTCCAGTATATTTTAGGACACACATTTTTACCATATCGTCGTACAGTTGACATACGTGTACCAGCAAATCGACTTAATTTCAATCCTGCTTTACTTATAAAAATACAGGGTTTTGGCTTATTTGTCAGGCAAGTCAGCTTGGCCACGATATGTACATACATGTACATGTAGGGTACAAGGCCCTTGCCTGTTTATCTTGCAATGTACATGTACATGTACACTACACTTGTATGCATATTACTGGCCCATGTGGCAAAGCTTACCAGTACAATTGAACTCAGATTTACAGATTTACAGACTGACATGTACACACATGTACAGGTTAAAGATGATGTTGATTGCTGAGAGAAGTCTGCGTCATGTTTTTTATTTATGTAGATCGCGTATTGTAAAATACCAAAAAAGCGACTTTTGAGACGCTATCATGTCATAGGACGAACTCCCCTTTTGTGCCTAGTGCTAGACACAAAAGGGGAGTTCATCCTATGACGTCAAATTGTTTGCTGCCCACAGCGATGACTTTTAGACAAATGGCACCAGTGGGCTACAGGGGACTTGTTAAAAATAGCTCTGAAAAGTTTGATTTTACAATACGTAATCTACATAAAAATGAAAAATGACGCAGAATTATCTCAGCAATCAACACCATCTTTAAAAAAAGAAGCAGACCATGCATGTAAAAAAAAAAAAAAGTGATATCACTAGAAATGTACATGTATTAACTGTTTATTAAACCTGGAGTATTCCTCCTGAAACAATGCTTGCTCAATCCTTCGACCATAAATGAAAGCACTAGGCAGAGGGCCTTTTAAATATGCTCACTGAATGTGTCTTGTCTTTTAAACAATAGTCCTACTGCACCCCAATGTGTAGTAGGTAGGCATCAACCGCATAGTGAGGCGTTTTTATTTGTTAGGCAAATTAGGACAGAGTTATGGGGACATTTTTCTGTCCCCATAATGTTTTTGGCCCCCACAATGTTATCGCATGACCAGTGTACAATGTAATGTGCTCCTTTAGTGAACTGCACAATTGTGTACAGTAATCTGTTTGCCTGTCCCAGATTTCACGCACTCCTTGTGGAATTAGGGTGATGTGATTGATTCGACATTGCTTTACAAGCTGCATTCTGTATATATGCACATGGATAAGTACATACCTGTAGGACAGCAGTACAACTGGTTCACTGAATAACTTACAAAAGGTACATGTATGGCACTACAAATACTAAAGAGCCAGTGTAATCTTTATAAAGTTGGTTTTATTAACAGCACAAGCAGCAACTGAAAACAATGGATGGATTAAAAGTTGGATTCACAAGCCAGACGGAATATCATGCACATGATGGTGTAATAATTTAGTCAACTACTTGGATTACAGATTTTTAGGGTCACAAAACTGGGTTTGGGAGTGGCAAAAGAAATAACATCTAAGATGAAGGCACCCATGCTGAGAGGAAACTTTAAACAGAGAATAGCAATCGCTTTAATTAAATACATTTTCAAAGTTATCAAAGAAAACTGGCAGGAGCGGGATTCGAACCTACGACCTCCGGAATACCGTACCGGCGCTCTACCAACAAAGCTATCTTGGCCTACGTTGGCGGTCTCCCAAATTGTCAGTATCTTTGTTTAATTTATTAATTAAACTTCAATAATGGCTCGGCTTAATAAATTATAAAGGTACAATAATATAGGGGCCTACAAATTTGCAAACGTCAAAAAACCAATCTACCAAATTATTATGAAATACCTTACTTGACTGTTAAGTAAATAATAAGCATCCCGTGAAATCATGGCACATGGTGTACTGTTATTTTTTTACGGTAGATCTGTAATCCAAGCAATTAAAAAAGCCAAACTTTAGAGAGAAAGTTCCAATGTGGTTAAGAAAATTACCAGAGGGGTGCATCCCCTGCAGGTGGCACACCATTTGGAAAAACACAGATTGCACCATCCCCACCTCTACCCAGATGGAACCATACATGCCCTATGCCCCCTGAATGGCTGGGCTTTCTCAGCTCTTATCAACACCAGGAACAAACATCCATTGATACCAGGCTCCTCCCCCTGATTTATGAATGGGTTCTTGACAGCCAACAGGAAGTCACCACTTCCTAAATGGGCTCAAGGTCAAACAGGGCCTCCTGACTATACATACAGGTGATCTTAAAGGAGCAGGCCCCAGTAGACTGGTCCTGATTCAAAATCTCTTTTTTGTTTTTTTTCAACAATGGTAGGTGGATTAAAAATTCCACTTTTTCTTAACAATGACAGCACACCAGGTGCCATGATTTCACAGGATGCAGAGGCTATTATTTACTTGCAGTCAAGTAAGGTACACCGTATTTCATAATAATCCAGTAGTTTGTTTTACAATGTATGTTGCAAATACACCTTTAATCCTAACAGGCTTGAATTCTCCAACTTAATATGATTTTTCACACTACCTAGGGAGTTTGGTTTAATGAGACTACTTGTATGCTGACTTTGTGGTAAACACCACACATGGTGCAGAACACAACACAATCTACAAGTATAGTACTGCACAGGCCTACAAAGTGTGGAGCAGTGGGTGTGAGTGTGAAGATGTGTAATGGCAACATATTGTGCAATGTTTCTATGTTTGATTATTAATTAAACTTCACAAATTTCCTTTAACATTTCTGCCAACTTAATATTTTCTTCCAAATGCACCAGCGTTGTTTCCAAAGGAAACAAAATAATTGTAAATTGAATAAAAATGACCCAATTTCAATACACTCACAGTCTCACACCGGATTTAATGACTTTAAAAACAAAATGGGGGAAAACCTACAGTATGTTTACTTCCTATGCAGTTAAGTAAACTTTCGAAATTGCAGAGGGCAAATTTAGCCCAGATGTTTATCTGCTAAGGCAAACAGCTTGTAACTTACTTTTTGAAACTATTACATCTTGCACATGGGTCTACCATGTTTTGTTTGTTTTTTGTTCAACTGCATCGCATGATCTCATTTATCTTAAGAGTCAACAAAATTTGTAAAATTGCTATTAATAGTCCATCCCACCCTCCAAAAAATATGAAACCTCGTCAAGTTATTAAGAAGAGCTAAGGCATCAAATGTACATGAGAAAATCCTTGTACATTTATCAATCTACATGTCCTTGCAGGACTATGAAAATTGAAGGTTTTTTGTTATTCTGGACCCCAAATTTCAGCAATGTTCTATTCAATTATTTCTACTGTATCAGTGCATCACTTCACTCCAACAGACCCCACCCCACACCAATCCTGTGACCAATTTTGCAATGAAGCATCAGATCATACAAAATTCAGGAGGCATACTGCCAATAACTACATTGCATACTATAATACCGATAATCCATTGATCCAAGGAACTAATACTGGTAAAGAAATAATGTTCCTGTCCTTCAACATGTCACCTTTGACAAGACATTTCTAGTCCTTGAGATTTCCCAGAGGAAATCAATTTTAATCCCATGAAAAAAGCATCAGATAGTACATGTGGTAGTACATTTTGGAGTCTTCCGCGTCAAATATTTTGTTCAAAAGTTAAATTATTTTTATTCATTTGATTTCGATGCTGTCAATGACTTCAGTATCCCAGCCTGAAATCAATCAATGAAATCATGACGACCAAAATTTCCATGTAAAACAAAGGAATACATTAACTTAAAGGTACATGTATGTAAACTTTAAATTTTTTTTGCAGATTTTCTCTGTTCTATTTGAAGAATGCCACTGAAGAAAGTTCTTTCAATTCTTTTTGTGAGATCATTCTGAATCTGCATGAAAAATACAATGTACCACGATAACAATATCGTGATTCCAACGTCATGATGTTACAATATTATCGGAATGCCCATTTTGACAATGCACATGTACAGTGTACATGGACTGCACTTTTAAAAGAAATAACATAAGCCTTGCTTTACAATGTACTACATTTACCTTTATGATGATGTACATACATTACAAACATCAAGATTGAAGCATATTCTGTATCATGACTTTTTCATATGGGAACACACAATTTATTGATGTTCGGGCCGACAAAAAGTGCTTTCTTTATTGCTTTTAATCATGTCTGGCATCGAGCCAAGGAATTTTGAGATCCAACGGCAACCACTTTCACACAATGAAGCCGTGCAGGCCTCGCGAGATAGGAGACAAAAACAAGAAAATGTCAATTTTCCGCTGTGGGAGGAAAACCTTTTGCAGATGGACCTTAGGCAAAATCTAAAAAAGGAAAGTTTGGCATCATGCCTCTTTCACACAAGGATAAAAAAATACGCATGCGCACCACTCGATAAACGTTCGCCCTGATGACCGCCGTGTTCAAGTGAGAAACGACTGCCAATCCCCGGAGCGAACTCGCCCCGAGGCGAGATAAGTGGGGTTTGAGAAAAGCAAGTGAGAATCGACGCGGGGTTGAACTCGGGGGGGGGGGGGGGGGGGGGGGGGGGGGGAGGAGAAAATTGCGCATCACCACGGGGCGGGTTCGCCCTGTGGATGGATACTCTAGTGTGAAAAGGCCTATAAAAACATATGCCATCAAGAACAAATATACAACCCAATCCACATGGGCTGACTTGGGATTCCCTGTTGGGTCTGGAATCAAAATGACACCATCAGACTTGAACTTTGCGGAGGTACATGTACCTGTAACAGAGGCAAGTCCCTGTTGCCTCTGGTCGTTGCCTGGTATATTCCACAGACAATTTGAGCTTCTAATGCAAGTGCCCTTTGAGAAGAAGAAATTGTCCTTCCCTTCCAAGACATTTCAGGCTTGTAGTACAAATGCGTTGAGCCTTTTTGAACAACCCAGGACTTGGAGCTGCCTTGGCATTTAACTCACAGACTGCATGGGGCTTTCACTGGAAGTGCAGGTGCGCATACACGTAAATGTTCGTGCATGCTGGGTAATCAAAAAGGTGAAAACATTACAGCACTCAATTAACCTATGTCGTTTGCAAGTTAACCACGCTCCTCAGATAACCCTACAGTATTTTGTGCAGTAATTTTTGTTCGCCTATGATTTTGCATGTTCTGCATCAAAATATAAATTTGTCAAACAAACCACAAGGGAAACTGACTAGATAAATTTGAATAAATTCTTAAAGTGAACAAAGAAAACTGGCAGGAGCGGGAGTCGAACCTGCGACCTCTGGAATACTGTACCAGCACTCTACCAACTGAGCTATCTTTCCCTATGTCGTCAGTCTTGTTTGTTCATGCATTTCTTTATGCAAGTTCGCCAACAACAAGGCTAAAAGCCACTCTACATTGTAAGTACAGAGCTACAAAAAGAAAAAGAATCAAAGATGCAGGAGGCAGGAATTAATATTCCTCTTGAAGTAGGAAAGATCGTAAGATGAAGGGAAACATGCACCCGGCAAATAATTCCAAAGAGATACAGAATGAGAGAAAAAATTATTGGCATAGCTTTTCCTTCTACACGTTCATCTACATGTATGTACAGCTAGAATATATTGGTTGGAATAGACGGAAAGACGAGTTTCACGCTCAAACACCCTAACTGGAGGAACCAAGCTAGACAAGCCAGTGGAACATTTATCATGAAAATATCTGTAAAACAGACTAAAACTAGACATCTGGTGCAGTGTTTGTGGACAAACACAGGGCTGTTTTGTTTTTTTGTGTAAAATTATGTGATTTAAATGAAATTTCAAAAATGAAAAAAATCATAGAAAATTTGCCGATGACGTCATCATGACGTCACCATGACGTCACATACATTTTTATCTAACACATGCTGGCATAACTAAATACCACGTTTTAACTTAATGTGACTTGTACTTTTGTAGATATATGGTTTCCAAAAATGCCCCTTTAAGATGACGTCACGTGACATGTGATGACGTCATCATGACCTAAAAGTTCGGTGCACATTCTGAGCAGTTGGTGTAAGTATCTGCCTACGACTTGAAAAAAAGACTAGAGATCAACTCTTTATAGACAGCATGCCACATGAAAGCCATGGTTTCTGTCCTTCCCAGAATTCCTTTGTGTTATATTGAATTTGGTCACAATTTTTTAGATGCCTGTTATTTCTTAATACTTGAATGAGCCACGATCACGAAATTGTTGAATTAGGTAGAGAAAAATTAAATGTATACATTTTTAATTGGACCGACCCTTACATGCGTTAAAAAAAAAAATTGATGACGTCATTATGACGTCACACAATTTTCGCCTTTTAGGGCATATCTTTGAGACATACCAAAAGCTGTATCAAAAAGAATTTTGAAAATCTCTTGTTTTGTTTGCGAGATATATTTAAAAGAATGTTACGATTTCAAAATTTCAAAAATTCATAACAAATCACGTGATGACGTCATCATGACGTCACTTTGGATTTTGCATCCTAGTACCAGTATCTACCTACCCACCAATTTGCATGACGATCGGACCTTTCCTTATATGTGTTTTAAAAAAGCACATTTTTGATGATGTCATCATGACGTCACAATTTTTTTTCCTTTTTAGGGCATATCTTTGAGACCTACCAAAGCTATAACAAAAAGAATTTTGAAAATATCTTGTTTTGTTTGCCAGATATATTTAAAAGAATGTTACGATTTTCAAAATGTCAAAAATTCATAACAAATCACGTGATGACGTCATCATGACGTCACTTTGGATTTTGCATCCTAGTGCCAGTATCTACCTACCCACCAATTTTCATGACGATCGGACCTATTCTTATATGTGTTTTAAAAAAGCACATTTTTGATGATGTCATCATGACGTCACACATTTTTTTCTTTTTTAGGGCATATCTTTGAGACCTACCAAAGCTGTAACAAAAAGAATTTTGAAAATATCTTGTTTTGTTCGCTAGATATATTGAAAAGAATTTTACGATTTTGAAATTTCAAAAATTCATAAAAAATCACGTGATGACGTCATCATGACGTAAATGTGCGGCATACATTCTGAGCAGTTAGTCTAAGTGTCTGCCAAGTTTAAAGCCAATCGGCAGCATAAAAGTAGCCAAAGTGCCAGTAAGAAAGAAAACGTGTACAAATGCTATGGGCATTTGACTGAAAAAGAAGCACAAAAAAAAAAAAAAAAAGAAAAAAAAAAAAAGAAAAAAAAAAAAATCTTAACGAAAACAAGGGCTGTTTTGGAAAAGTTTCCAAAACAGCCAATTAACAATGCGCTTCTGTACTCTATAATGGGGGGGGGGGTGTTTCATAATTTTGGGCAGACTTGGCAGACTTGGCAGACAGGACCATGTGCCTTGGAATAATAAACACAGACATTTGCCAGAGTTGGGGCCAGGGCCCAGGGAAACTTTTGACAGTTTAACTTAAAGGAAAGCACCCATCAATCTATCATAGGACAGGGTCATGCGTTTCTAATACATATTTCAAACTCACAAGTCTAAAGCTACAGTTGTGGGATCCAAGAGACATTCAGAAGCCATGCTTTGTATTAGGCCAAGTAAAATCATAAATTTAGTTTAGCGTCCCTGCTTGTATTCTTTTTAGAAGCTGCAATTTTTTTTTTTTCAAACAAATCCTATTAAAAATGCAAATGGAAGAAATCCCCCCAGTTTATCGTAATTAAGTGTGTTTTAAATTAATGTTGTAAATGCCACCATCTGTGGTAGCCATGTTAAAAAAGAAGAGAAAAAAAAAGCAACTGGGGAACAACTTAAAAAAAGGTGGGAGGGAGGGGGCGCAAACACTGATCTTGATAAATCTGCTGAAGATTAGTTATAAATGTATTCAACTAGAGAACTGACTAAATGTGGCTCAAATATAAATACATGTGAAGCCAATTTAAGAAAAGAGAAATTTGACGAACTTTGATGGAGGCAAAAATCTATAAGAGGAAGGTATCATCTTTGAGGCTATAACAATACTTTGGCTAGCTGACGGGTCAAACAAACAAAATAATACACAATATACGGAGGAAATATGCTACTTGACGATACATGTACAAATGTACTGTTAATGCTCTTTTCAAGTTTCAGCCTTTAAAATATACCGGTATATATATATTTTTTTTAATTGTCATTTTTCTAGCAATACAGATTATTCACTTTTGAATGAGACATTGAACGAAAAAACCCATCTCTGTTTAGTTACTGAATAATTACTTAACAAATACTGAATTAAACAAAATAGAAAAATTTGTTTCACATTAAAATATAACATGGTACATGTACATGTAGGTGAAAAAATTCATTGAAGCGCATGGACAGTTGGACACTACATGTATCTTTAATTATTGCTTTACACAATCAATTCAGCCTTTAATTTTGTATCACTTGTTAGTACAAGTTCAGTTTGACATCTCCATTGATTTATTCTGCAGGGAAAATGGTTAACTTAACCCTAACAGTCCCAAATCCTCCCATTTTAATATGATTTTGCATGCACCCTTGGGGTTAGGGTTAATAACGGCTCAATTCACAGAGGAAAAATGGACGAAGGCAAGGATACCGAGAGCTGATTTTGTTTTAGAGTGCAATGTACATGTACATTATACATGAACGCCGCTATACCGAACACCGCTATACTGAACATTCGGCTCTACCCAACACCATCCTTGGCTCCCAAATTTTGTGTACAAAACTTACCGAACATTGTTGAAAAAAAGGCAACGGATCAAAAAATGTACCAGGTATTTGGGCTGTTTGTAATTCCCAAACGGCCGCAGCTTTATGTTGAAGAGTGACAGGCGGCTATTATTTCCCCAAGGAATAGAAGGGAAAAGCCAACTGTTGCTTTAGAATTCGGTAAGCTGAGAAACTATGAACATGTAATTACATGTAAATAATTCAATGGCCAGCACATGTTTAAAGTCGTCCTTTCGTAACCAGCAGCTGAAAATCGCTATACCGAATGATCGCTATACCGAACAAAATCTGTGGATCCCAGGATGTTCGTTATAGCGGCGTTCCACTGATTTGCAAAGCTAACCAAACACAGACCTGCACTGACCTTCTCCAGGGTAGCCTTCGAAATTGAAAATTAAAAATTGCTTTACACTTGGATATTTCTAAGCATTTTGGTTTAACATTGACAATTGGAAAAGGATTGAAAAACGGAGATGAGAAGCCAAACTAACTTATGAAAGTAATTTCCACGTTTTTCTACAAATGATATTATGGTGATCTCCTAAAAGTACATAACTCACTAACAATATGAATTTTTCAGATGTTTTTTTTTCTAAAAGAAAGCTTAATTGTTCTTAAATTATATATATTTACACTTTAAAAACTTCTTAATAATATCGGGAAATGGTTGCATTGGGGAGGGGGTACTTACCCTAACACTGCCATGAAGACCTTTAATACAGTATACCATCTTCCGTACATTACATCAACCACCCTGGGATTTCAAACATTGCAGGGCATTTGTTTTCATTTGCTCCTAGTCATTGCCTTGGAACCCCTTGGAAAACACAATTATTTTAACAATTTGATTTTAGAACAAAGGTGCCCTTTGCAAAGGAAAATACCTTGCCCTTACTGCAAGAACGAAGTTAACTTCACTCCACATGTACATGTACATGCACAGTAGCTTTATTTATCCCTAACCATGCTTAATCCAACAAAATACAGCAATCCTAAAAAAGCTATTGTAATTTGTTGGATTTAGCATTCAGCACAAAATACAGTATACATTGTATGTACACCTGTACATGGTGTATTGGAAATTGTATTCGGCAGGGTAGCAACTAAATATACCTGTTGGATTTTGTCATACATTGTGTAGTTAGGAGGGTGGAAGCTAAATGTACCTGTTGGATTTTGTCGCATTCACATGTAGCAGGATGGAAGCAGACTTCTGGTAAAATTTCAGTTGGATTTTGTTAGATTTGGAAGAGCTCATACTAAACAAATACCCGTTGTATTTTGTGGGATTCAGCACGGTATACCAAGGCTGGTGTGGGGGTGACACAAAGCAGAATCCAATAAAATTTGCTGTTTGATTTTGTTGGATTAACCTGTAGTAGGCTTCTCACTTCAGTTTTGTTGGAAATTGTTGGATTAAGCAGGGCCATATGAAAAAAGCATTGAGGGGATAGGGGGTGGTTGAGAGGAGTTAATTAATTTAAATTGTTCCATTTGTGGTGACAACTGTGATTGGATTGGCTACATAGCTAATACAATGTACATTAAACCACTGGGGACAAAGTTTGTGTAATACACTGGCGGCGGAACAGGGAGCCATTGCGTCCCCCCCCCCCCTTTTTCCACTTGGGGGCAATGGCACCCCCACTTTTGGCAGTTCTGCATAAAAAACAGCACCGGCACTGCTTTGGCCTCCCACTTTCAAAAGTGTTCCGCCGCCGCTGTTGTAATACATACATGTACATGTACAGTGTGACACTTCAAAACCCTTCGGCTATTCCTATGTGAAGGGTTTTTTAGGGTGTAAAAAGATATGTTGTGTGGAGCCCCGAGTTTTAAAGCGTTAATTGTACTGTACTATATGGAGTACGTGTGTACGGATCTATAAAATTGTAGGATGGAAAAAAGCCACAAGCTAACATTCTACTAGAGCATCCCTACAGTATTCCCTTTCACAACAAAATCCCTTTGTTTTTGAAGGGCCCACAAAACTACCCTCAATTCACTGCGAAGATTTTTGGTGGGTCCAGACTCCTCAACTCCTTACAGCATGAAGTTTTAGGAGGGTTCCCACATTAGTGTGTGAATTCCAAGTGTTAAGGATTTCAATGGGATTTGAAGGGTCAAAGACAAGAAGGGATATTTAAAATATCACCCCTTTAAAAAAGGAATTGTTGCCATTTTCATTTTGATACAAAAAATATTATAACAAGATTTATAAGCCTATTGGAAATGCACTACATCAAAAACTTCATGCATTGTTGACTATTACATAGAGCTACATTGTATTACGCACAGAAACGTACCAAGCACACACACAAAGAAACCTTTTTGCTAAAACAGGTTAACAGCTGAAATTTAAAGTGATGTACAATGCATGCTGCCTTCTGGACTGGTTCCCAGCTCCTTTTTGACTTACAGAAAGGAGTAATTTCTGCTTTAAATTGGGCCACAGTGGGCGCAAATGCAGACAATATCACAGATCAAACAGGATTCAAACTTGTATTCAAGTGGCACCCCATGCATCCTACCACCTTTTGCTTACACCTTCAAAATCATAATGGAACCAATACATGGTAAATTAAATGTATGGGAAACTATGTTACAAAGTGTATACTGGGACTCTTCACAATTTGCTTTGACTGCACTGTGTATGGGGCCCTTTCAGTGTGTATAGTTTCAAAGTGCAAAGTGTATTATAAAACTACACTTTCATACATGTAACAGATGATTTTGTGGTTTTGTGGTCTTGCTGGCCTGTTGTGCCATAACCAGAGGGGGGCTTCCCAGGCCAAAAAGTCAACATCATTAGCAATTCAAAAACCTATGGGAGGAAACCAAGTTATTCTTAAGCCGTGTCCGCACTGGACTTATTTTCTGGAAGGTTTTACCGAGACGATGGTAAAATGAAAAATGGTCAAATGTGACCACTGTCCACACTTGGACTTTCGACACAGGAAAATTTTACCGAGACCGTGGGAGAAGTAACCGAGCTGTCAATATAAGGACTCATGAGGGCGCTTTGCGTGACCTTACTACATTGACACGATTGACCCATATCACGGCGTGCCTTTTCATTTTTCGTGCTGATTTGTACACATAGGACTACACCGATTAGCACTAATCAAACTTCTGACTGTATTAATAATAATATCTGCCATGATTGCAAACAAAAAAGGAACAACGCACTGGAATTTGGAAACTTGCCACGTGCACCGCACCGCGGTAAAGCAA
The DNA here is from genome assembly GCA_037893225.1 of Hippasteria phrygiana. Taxonomy (NCBI): domain Eukaryota; kingdom Metazoa; phylum Echinodermata; class Asteroidea; order Valvatida; family Goniasteridae; genus Hippasteria; species Hippasteria phrygiana. Next base: position 618,354 of record JAZGUH010000125.1, read on the forward strand.
TGCAAAGCGCATGCGTGGTGTCCCAGTGTAGCATGACCTTGCGCTCTGGCCGGATGTACGCTTTCCTGAGCCGCTTTTACCGACACGCACTGTCCGCACTGGACTTATCGTCTCGGGAAAAGTTACCTGGTCAGTTTTCCTGGGCAGCAGTTGGCCGGTAGAAGTAACCGCTGGACTCAGGAAAAGTAACTGAGAGGAAAACGTCCTAGGCTGTCCGCACTGGACTTAAAATGGGAAAAGTACCCATCGTCTCGGTAAGTTTTACCAAAATAAGTCCAGTGCGGACAGGGCTTAAGCTTTAAAGCAATGGGGGAAAACAAAAATCGGCTATGGTCAGCGTGCCTTTGCCAAAGCAGCACCTGCCATTTGGAAAAGACTTCCTGCTACACTCCGTCAAATTACATGACTGACATCTTCAAAAGAGAACTGAAATCTCATTTACTTTGTTTGACTGGTGCTTGACTATTGTTTGTGTGTATGCGCCTTGATCAGGTGACCATATAAGTGCGTGATATAAATCCATATTATTATTAACCCTAACTCCTTGGGTAACTTTACTAGACAGTATCCTGAATCCGCCAAAATCCACCTACATGTATTTTGTCATGCACAAAAAGTTGGTTTTGGTGACTGCTCAATATGGAGGTGTCCTGAATCCATTAAAATCCTGCAGTAACGCTAGGCTTACAATCCTCAATCCATCAAAATCCCCCAGGTTTCAATATGGAGGTATCCTTAATCCGCCGAAATCCTCCAAAACAGGAAGAGGATTTTGATGGATTTATGTACGTTAGGGTTAATATAATAAAACAAACCATGGAGCATCCTGCATATGAATTGGTTTGTTCCTCATCCTCTCCAGATTTTAGAATGTATGTCTACTGGTAATTAACTAAGACTCAACATGGCAGGTTGTGCAATATCCTACGATTTCTGCATACATGTACATTGTACAGAATGTACATATCCCACTTTTTGTTTTTCTCAGAACTAATTGCAGTAGTGAACAGCTTCAAACCAAGTGTGATAATATTTGTGACAAGATAAGTCACAGGAAAAATTAAATATAGCCAGCAGATGGTCATTATCAAATAATCTTACAACAGATAGAGCTGTTTTATTATTAATAACAATTTTGCTCTGCTCTGCTGGGGAAAGAAAACAAGTTTTTGACTTTAACCTACATGTACATGTATACAAGATATGGGGAAAAGGGTCTCTTTAGAGTACCCCGTGCACTGAGAAATATACCCACGGATGAACAGTTCTTGATCCTTAGAATATCCAGAATAGTGATGACATACGGTAGATAAACGCTGTTGCAGGCCAACGATTTTGGATGAAATCTTTTAGATCCGAGGAAAGAAAAATCCCGCTGACGTCATATTTATCCACCCTGCCAGCTGTGGAAATTTCGTGCGTAAGTTTACAGTATTTGTCCATCCGATAAGCCGTTTTTATTTTAATCACTTCTGACAGTCCATCGAGTCGTGATGGTAATCGCTGGCTGGTCAGATTCCATTGATAAAAACTCCATCAACTGAACCCTCTAAGAGTAAATCAAACAACAAGCTGAAAGGAAAGGCAACGCATGGCTACATGTAGTTCTGGCCAAATATAGCCATGATTGCATCATTGCAAACAGGTGCACTTCTTGTAATAGTGACTTCTTCCCTCATAGCAATATGTCTAACAGATTTGCATGTATAGTCAAGTCTCAAGTCAGCCTTAAAACCATCTTAATATATGAATTATTCAGCAAAACTTGAATATGAATTTTTCAGCAAAACACCTTTAAAGTTGGATTATCTGCTCTACATGTAGACAGAATAAATTTACTTCAATCCGGGTTTAGTCCTCCAAAAGGAATATTGTTAAAGTAACCATTTTGGGGGCCAAGACCGCATTTAAGCTACCCTTGTATATTTATGCAAAACAAATCATGTTTTATCCTAAAATATGAGTGCCAGAGAGCTCCAGCTTTTATTCCACACTTCTGGTGACCACAAAAAAAAAGTTCTGGACAGAGGTCCAAATAGAAGGCCTGTAGTCACAACTCTCTTCATTTGACTACAACATCAACTTAGTTCTTGTGTTTTTTGTTTTTTTTTAGCTTGCAGGATGAGTTTCATGCAGGAGTAAAATTTGTTTCCTGTAGGAAGTTGATTTTGCCGGTGGTTTGCCACAAACTTCACATTAACACTGTCCAATATCTTGCACTTGAACAGAGAAACACTGATGGTTTTAAGTTTTCCGGGTTACACAAAAACTGAATATCCATCACAGAGGCATTATCATTTTCAATCATCGTCCTAATGTCGCTTTATACCTAAAATTCTAACGATTTCAAGAATTTGGTAATTTTCAAGCAGCAAGTCTTTGCTCAAACGTGTACTTGCCGATGTCATTCTCATCAGGAACCAAAGTTCTAACTTGTTACATGTTATGTGTGGGTTCAGTTGCTATATTGGCCTTCTTACCTTCGGAATCTTTCTCTAGGCAGTCTTTATCCAAGCAGCAGTTACTGTCCTGTTTGTCAGGGCGTTCAGCATGGTATCCACACCCATAATCATCACAGTAACCACTGGGCGAAGATTCATCTACATCAGGAACAGTCTGCAAGCAAAAAGCAAGTGAATTACACATTTTCTCAAATTCACTCTACTTGTTTTTCCTTACAAAAATGGTTGGTGAAACTAGGAGAGAGACGGGCCTTCATTAACCCCTTGAGTAGGGGTGTTATAATGGGGCGCTGGGGTGCCATGCCAGCCTGTGCAGCCAAGTGAAACAGGCACAAAAGGCTTATGCAGTCAAGCGTATAAACATGTATAATAATCCAACAATGGATTAAAAATGCAGAGAATGGGATGTATAGAGGTCATCCGGCCAGGTGGTAATTTTCTATAGACATCTATAGATGTCATCAGGACGCAAGGGGTTAAGTTAAATTCAGTAGAGTAATCCAAGGTTGGTACGTTCACTTTGTTTTATATAAACATTATGCAATCTGACAACAGTTTGGAAAACCCAAAACAAACACTTTGTTTACAACTGATATTTCATTTACAAATGAAAAAAAGACTTTTACGTGGCTGTCTGACTTTAACACTAACATCCTCAGCATTCACATGGGGTACAGTACACTGTTGTACTACAAAATACTACTCAATTCTCATAGGCCAGTGTAGTAATAGTACTGCATACTACAGTTTACTCAAGTACACGTAGTATTTTGTAGTATTCGGTGAGGTTTACAAGAAGATACAATTTCCTTTAGAAATCTAAATGCAGGAGTACATGTACCGGTACAAATCCCTCAATGGTGTAACATACACGTGCACATGCCCATGTGCCCACTGTTCATCTCAACTTTAAGAACGATAACATAATTCAAAATCCACCAGACGTTACTTTTAATTAATCAGCCTACATAAATTAATAAATACTGCTATTATTCATGCATGTACTAGCATATTAGCCTTAAAGGTACATACATGTACAGTACATGTATGACACGGCATTTGTAGAGCGTTTTCATACAGTACTTAATTAATTACCCGGCTAGCAGTCCATTACCCGGGTAGAAACTAACCTGGAGAATCGGTTTCACACTACAAAATTAATCCCACAATTCAGCTTATTTATACCACTTCAGCGCGCACCCGGGTAACTTGTAACCACATTCACACTATGCGAATGGTAACCCGGAGAAGGTGCATTGCTTGACCTCTGCCCTCCCAAAACCCTGATCCTATAATGTAATTTTCACTTTGAGACTTGCAAGTAAGATTAATTATACTAACAAAATACATCTTAATTACTTTTCTTCCCATGATGTCAGCATTGAATAGTGCCATAAATCGTGTCCAAAAGTTGGGGAGAGGGGAATCCAGAATCTCATAAGAAACAGCCGTCGAAAGTGACAACCCCCCCCCCCCCCCCCAAAAAAAAATGGTATCCGCCTGAAATGTCTCCTCCTGCAGACAAATATGAGTATCATGAAAGTTGGGCTGGGGTGAGGGTGGATGTTTTTAAATCTATATGAAAGGGGATGTACTTTGGCCAAAATTAATTACAGGTAGGCTACATGTACAATGTACATGGCCAATAAAATAAGACGAAGTGCAGTCCCATGTTTTCTTTAATTATATAATAATCCCGAGCACTAATCTAACACATAACCTCTTGTGGGTTTTATCCTTGCAGAGGCCAAGCATTAGACTTGAAATAAATAATCAGATCACTACCTATCATAATAGCTTCCTAGGAGGGTTAATGAATGTCCCATACATAATGTTATGCACAAATATTTGGACTTGCCCTATGGGCTCCGTGCACAACTACCCCCTCAGCGGAAAGAAAAGGCGAGTTGGGGGGTAAATATCGACGCCATCTTACCCGACTTCAATTTAAGTGTCTGGTTCCCGCTATGATATTATTAAAAAAGCAATTATCGAGAGTCGGCAAACAGACAAAGCAATCCCACTGGTATACGAGTATCAAATGAATGAGGAGCGCAGTGCATAATACCAGCGACGTACTGCCCATGGAAGTGCGGTTGCTATGTGGACAGCGCCCTCTTTTGGTGGTGCACGGAGCCCATAGCTCAATCATCAACCAAATCATGAGAAACTACAGAAGAACCATTCTGTGTTAATGATTTTGTGCACCATTCATTAGGTGCTCATTTTGACTGTTCAAGTCAAAATAAACCACAGCACTCTTGGAGGTCTTCAGATACAATTTTCTTGAAGACGACAGCATTTCTAACAGAAATGTTTATGAAAATTGGTACTGGTACTATCTTTATAAAAACAGTAAATATTTTAGAATGATACTAATCAGTTCCTTTTTTTTTCATCATTACCAAAGCTACATTTGTACATGTATGTATATCATACAATGTATCTTTAACAAATAACAATAAAAAACGGCTGTTGCTTCAAATGATGCCATGACTCAGTAATGCTAGCATCGATTCATCAATAACGAAAGGCCATGTTTTAATCATAGATGTACATATACTAGTACAAACTACAGAGCCAAGAGTACATGTTATACATCCCAAATGCTAAATGTAGCTAGCCTGGCCATCAACCTGTTCACGACTAACTGTAATGACAAGGCCCTTTCCAAATAAACCCAATGTCCCAAATGAAGTTCTAACATCCATGATTTCAAAATCATACAGCAAAGATGCCGGTCAAATGTTCACTTTTCCCAAACAAAATTGCAAAACAATTCTAATACTATGGGTAAGCAGTCTACTGGTCTGTATGCACTATACGTGTACACGTACATGTATCAGCGATTCAACAAATTGAGATTTTTTTACTACAAGACAATATTATTTTTGTGTTGGAAATCACTCTCACATTATACTGTGAATACAAAACTTTCCATGGATCTCCAACACAGGAATCAAATCTGCATGTACTTTTATTTAAGTCAACACTGTGAAAGCAGGGATCGAAATATCCACTGGACCGCTGGACCGAGTCCAGTGATTTGAGCGTTGGTCAAGTGAACTCTTGACTGAACAAGTCCGGTGGTCTAGTGTTTTTGTTCATACACTGCGTGAAATGCTATTAATAAAGTACATTTTTTTCTAAATGTGGTGAACTGAAAAAGCCCGATAATTTCTAGAATGGCAATTTTTTTGTTTTGAGGCAGAGAGTTTCAATCAAAACAGCATTTCTAACCCCTCCCCCAACAAGGTCGGCAAAGGGGAAAAAAATTTAAACAGCAGACTCTGTGTTCTTATTTTTACCACGGGTCTTGTGAAATACCTTCTAGTCTAGTAAACATTTTGTGCTACTAGCCCAGATGTCTTGTGGATTTTTACCTGAAATTCGACCCCTGGAAAGTGGAACTGAGTATTACAAAATGTACTTACATTGTATGATAGGTTACTGTTCTTTGTCATTGTTTTTTCATGCTTACTCTTCCGTACACTCTACAGTGTACGCATGTTTGCATACTGTATTCAATGGACTCCACATTATTCACTGGGTGTGGAATAATTCCATCCTCATTCACCATCGAGTAGAAAATTGTTCATCTAACACACAGTGAATGTGCTGTCCGGTCCATTGACCAGGAACTGACAACGCTGGGTGTTCAAGTCAAAGATTTGCAAGGACACTTGCACTATTGAAGAGGTTTGGGGTTAAGAGCATCTCCTTATTTTTCGCGGCAGATTTACATAAAGATGTCAGAAATCACTTCAAATTGACCTACTGCACAACTGGTGCGTTGGCATGCCCCTTGAACATCGCTATTGAATTTTGTACAGGACTTAATTGTTCGCTCTTTGCACATTTTGCACGTTCTGTATAGTATTATACAGTTGATGTGACTGGACATCGTTTCACAAGGTGCATTCATGGTCAAATTCAACCAGTCAAAATTAATGTGCTTTTAGATATATTTCAGAAATACACAGCATATTTCAAACTTGACTAAAACTTTTCAAAATATTTGAATTAGAAGCAAATTTAAATCCAAAAATCAGTGAAAGGCAGAGTAAAACCCAGTGAATAGTTAAAACAAATATGAAAGTGTAACCGATACGGCAGGGTCACGGTGAACATCACCAGGAGACAGCAACTGGTAATATCGTAAAATCTGCTTTTTTGCCTTCATATCGAGAACAGTAAAGACCACCGTACACATACTATGTATAGTGTTCGGGACTGCATCAATATGCGTTGTTTGGTGTAGAGCTTGAAAGAAGTCTACACTGTAGATAAACTATCAACTAATCTAAGAAATTTACTGAGTTAGGATTAGGTTCGGTTAATTAATTAACTCCCGTTCTCACGGCCAAAATCAACCCATCTGCTGTACAGATCAAAACCTATCAAATGACAGATTGAAACACACAGAAACTGTGAGAGTTGGTGTTAAGAGTTTTTGATAGGCTGTGATAGTTATAAGTATAGGAGGGTTAATAAAAAAATAAAATCATGTTTAGCACTGCTGCCTCGTGCAGGCTTCTTTGTCGAGGCCACTTACTTTTTGTTATGTCTTTTCTAAAAAAAAAATCCACATCAATGCAAAATGAAGACAGTAAATTCCTCTCAGTCGATCTATTTTGCATCAATTCTATGGACTACATGTATATTGCCAGGGTGAAAATTTAACAAAATGCAAAAATCCACAAAACATTACAGAGGCATTTTATTTTTATAGAAAATGCTGAAAAATACTTAAGAAAACTGCATATTCTACCAAAATATATGGTTCAAAATTCCAAAAATAGGGTCATCAGAATTAAAAGAAGACTGTTCCAGGTTGCAGAGGTCATTTGGAATGATTAAAAACAATTTGAGGACCAAAAAATCTTCCGGAAATCTGGATGACGTGTCACAAAAAAATCCGGAAATCAGGAAAAATCTGGAGAAATCTCACCCCTTATACATGTACTGCCGACAGTAGCCTTCTTGAAAACAAAAAAGGCAGCAGCCATCTTGGAAAACAAGAGGGGACCTCCTCCTCCTCTCTTTTTTGACAAAAAGTAGGACACTGAACAGGCTGGTTTTTGTTTTGTTTTTGTTTTACCTAACATGTATTTATACAGTTGCAGTCAAAAGTTTGCCACGCGCTGCAGTCCTGCAAACAAATTCCCGATTCATCAGAAAGCTGTGAACCAAATCCAAAGGATTCTAAACGCAATGCGGAAGGACTTTTGAAACATGATTTTACAAAAGAAAAACTTGTAAGGAACAGAACAGTTCCAGGAATGATTAAAGCAACAATTTCCAGGTTTTATTGCAAACTTTCATCTGCAACTGTATGTCTTGGGCTCTTACCTGTGGGTCCATGTAGGGGACTTCTTGGTCGTAAAACCCGCCACAATCCCCCATGTTGACCACTGAAGTGTGGGGCCCTCAGGGAGGACAGGTTACGGCAACCTGCTCAAAGTAACCAGAAAAAAACAAAAAAAACAGCTATATTCAGAGACTTTAACAAAAGCTTCAAATTCATATTGAGCTGAAGGGTTCAATTTAGATTTCGGCAAAATGACTTGATACAAAATTGGTACAACCACTTCAGTTTACCCCTTTTCTTGCAATAAAATGGACAACTTTATTAAATTACAAAAAAATGTAACTTTTTCTAGAAAAAGTTTCTAGAAATAAGTGCCTTTTTCCGAAAAAAGTCTTCACTGCCTCATTCTTTTATGGATTCTGCCGACATAAATCTTAAAATAACAGGTTGTGCCACATGCAAGACAGTTGTCATCAAAGAGGGTTATTTATCGGCGATTTTGTAGTGTAGGGCCCTGTTTCCTATTTTATAAGGGAACAAAAATCCACTTTTAGGTTATTGGAATTGCCAAACTAGTCAGCGACATTACAAACCAACAGGGGTGCTGTAAATAAGGGGGCAGGGTTTTAGTTTTGGGGGGAATTTTCGGGTAAAGCGACGATGAAGATGACAAAATGTAACGTGAAAATAAAGATGGTGATCACCGCGATGCACAGTAAACGCAAAAAAAAGTGTTGATTCGCATGGCAACTGCCGTAAAGCAAGTAAGAAAATTGCATTTTTTTCCGCAATAAACTGTTCAAAATTACAAAAAATGTCAATAGAATAAAGATTAGTCTGCTTAATAGGTTAAAAATGTCATTCTGGAATGAGAAAAAATACCCTCGACTCTAATTTGATCAAAACTAAAGAGGGGCCGTACACGACACAATCGCCTATTTTTCAAGCTATTGCTGTTCCTGAACGATTTTGGTGGGGTATTAAACTCTTTCCAATTTCACTTTCTGTGCAAATTAGAGTCAAACTGTTTCCCTGGCAAGGTACTAAAGGGGAAAATTCAAAGTGTGCCACGTTAGACACCACGCTACATTGTACCTCCCATCAACGTTATGCAGTAAAGGAATTACACTGACGCCGATGTCCAGTTTGTGCGAACGGTTGGTGATTCTACTTTAATACCCCCACCAAAATCAGTCAGGAACAGCAAATCTTGGAAAATAACTATCCATCTCTGTTCAGAGTTGTATAAACACTTGGCACAACCTTTAAATTTGAGAATTTTTTTGGGAAATGTTTGTGAAATATAGGGGAAGAAAGTTTGTGTTTTGTAAGATGTTCTTGGCACATTGAAGGTGTTCACATACATACATTGTACATGTTGATTTCTGCATAATTTTTTACAGATTTTGCCGACATAAATCTTGAAATAACAGGCTGTGCCACATGTTTAGACAGTTGTTATCAAAGAGGGTTGGTTATTTTCTAAAATGTTGCTGTTCTTGATCCATTTTGGTGGGGGTATAAACAAATTAAAATCTTTCCGTACAAACTGTCTATGTGTATCCCACACAGCCACAGTGCAGTGCGTTTATCTGACTGGCTATCTGCAATAGGGTCTATGTAATGCTGGGCATGGTAATTACATGTAAACATTTTAAAATATATAATAATCCTCATCACAAATTATGCACAACATGACATTCATTATTGTTTTAAAATAAAAATTAAACACAAAATTACACTAGTCAAAAGTCATAATATAATTTATAAATGGCAGCTGGAGGTCTATCTACTATATTTCCCCCTGATTTTGTTTTTACTATAATCTTCAAGAATAACTAGATAATGTTTGACATGTTTAGATTAAATTTTGAAGAGCAAAAATACAGGTCACCTGCACTGATGATGTGCAGGCCGGTATTTAATACCGTGAAGTGTGGCAGATCATTCAGTAACTGTGTGCACTGTATCATGGCAGAAGAAAATAAACGGTGAAGACAGAAACCCTAATTTGACTTAAATTTACAAACCTCAAACAACCGTGCCAATACACGGCTTGTCCGTCCGTCGGTTCCACTTATCTCCAATTCTCGTGCCGAGTCACCTTGGTGGAGAAACAACGCCGACAATTGTGGGAAAATCACGCTATTCTTCGGTGGATTTCTCGCGCTGAACCGTCCATGTTGAATCAACTACATGTGCACTATGTCCGTACGTACGTCGTCCATGGGCTAATATTACGCGCGTGCGCAGCTAGCTTGCATGCTACGCGCTGTCAGCTGATGAGATGTTCAGGCGGTCCCTGCATGGATCCATCGATCCACAACATGCAAACACAGTGCAAACATCAAGAATTTAACTTTCTCTTCCCTCAAAATTCAGAGATTTTTGTGACTTACACAAAATAAGGCTCATATGACTATGTTTGACTGAAACACAACTGACAACAAATGTACTCGCCAGCGAAAATAATCTTTTAATGACTCCAGTGAATTGCTCCCCGTTGGGTGAAATGGAATCGCCCGATCAAAAATTTCCATATACAGATATGTCCGCTGTGTGTTATTAATGAATGGAGGTGATCGATAGGATTGACGTTTTGCAAATCAATAAATTGGTATGAATTGTCGTTTTTGTCTTATTGCCTATACCGGGCATATCCGTATTCCAGTCATCGCCCATGATCCATACTTGGGTATTTTAATTTAAAGGTAATATACAACATTTTCAAACATAAAAACCAAACTACCGAATTATTATGAAATAGCCTACCTTTAGGCCAAGTAAAAAAACATGTTCAGCGTCCGGGGTTTTTAAAAAAGGAAGGAGGGGGCCTTTTTATTTATTTATTTATTATTTTTTTCTCTTCAAAATGGCCGCCATTCTTTTTTAAATTTGCAACAACCGTAGGTTTCTCGACTGTTCAAACACACCGAATGAAAGAGACATGTTGGACAAGAGAATTGAACATGTTTACAGTGGTTTTAATAGCTTTAGTAAGCTTGTATTTTATTTACCGATGGGTGGATTGGTTGACATTTTTTTTGGGGGGGGGGGGGGGGTTCACCTCATTTTCCACTGGTAAAAACAAATTTTGGCGGCCCCCAAAAAGGAAGCGGGCGTGGACGCTAAATATGTTTTTTTTATTTCTTTTTACTTCGCCTTACTTGGCGAATAAGGGGGAAGGGACCCATGCCTCTACCCCCACCCCACTCCCAAAAAAAAAAAAATTTTCAGCGGGGCACTCTTTATTCCTATCGTATATCAGTGTTTAATGATTAATCTTCGCGGGATGCACATGGGACCAAATCGGGAAAGCACATGTAGTAAATGTTTTGTTTCGTTTGAAATAGTTTTGTTTCACAATTCGTTAGTAGAGGAAATCCATTGAAATTGACATTTCCAAATAGAGCACTGAGACAGCAGCTTTAAACCTTTAAGTTGGCGATGCAAGTTGCAACGTTGATGGGGAGAGACATGGGCGGCGATCCTAAGAAAGTGTTTAGAAAAATATTTCATTGCTAAACACTGTATTTGCAATGTATAAAATGTTGATGCTTTTGGTCCCCCCCCCCCCCCACACACACACCTTTGCGACGGGGGGGGGGGGGGGGGACAGCTATGGCAGTGCCCTTATCCCGGCCCCCAATAATTTCCTCTAGTCATTACATTCTATGGGCCCCATTCCCTCCGCCCCCCCCCCCCCCTCCCTCCCCCTCCCTCCCCCTCCCCCCCCCCCCCCCCCACAAACGTTGACGAGAAATTGCCGCCGCTGGGGCCCCGACTATTCTCTTTGTATAGCACGTGCAGTCATGCGGGAGAGAAGAAACATCAGTTTGAAAAACGTACTCGCTTAATTCGGCAATAATTCAGCTTGAAACTTAGGTCTCAAGAGCTGGCGATTGGACTGGCATATGTTGCTGAAGAGTTGCTCAAGTGTGCCACCATAAACTATTCAAGCTCCTATGGCTATTATTAGCTTATACCTGGATCAGCTTTGGTCGCATATAATGAAATAAAATTGTACAAGCGTTATCAATTAGAAATTTCACAGACAGTTGGGCGATTTTCCCGTCCAGTGTTTCTCCGGCCTTGGCCTTGATCCAAGAGCAAGGTCAAGACTACATTGGGCGGGGCAGTACCTAAAACTACAATAGGGAATGAAGAATTAATTACGAATTGTCGTGTCCAATTTGTTTTTCCATCCGAACAATGGCCTTGTAAATTTGACGATCAAATCCGGGAGAAGCGTGCGGGGGTGGGGGGGGGGGGGGGGGGGGGGGAACCCGGGGCTGCACACATTTTTTCAAGGGGAACTAAAAGTACAACTGTATAGCTGGTTAATTTTTTTCCCCCGTATGCCACTGGGTTACCTTATTTTCAGTTATTCTCTGCTTATCAGATTATTTGGCTTGGTTCATGTTGGTGGCCCCTCCAAAATGTCTTGAAAAAAAACACGAAAACAAACCCTAGATTCAATACAAAACGCCCCTAAAAGGGTTACCGTACTTTTCCCCACCAGATTTGGACCCTCCACCCATCCTAAGCATGGATACGCCAATGTCATTTCGGAAGATATGTGGGTCTGGTGGCCGTAAAAGAGAGGGATTAGTTTTAGTTTATTTATTACATTTTTGGTGGGGGGGGGGGGGGGGGGCAACAAGAAGTTTACATGTGATTTATGCTCCAAAATTGTCAAGGTTTTTCTTAGAACAGACTGAAGTATAGTAGTGGACCGTTTTTTCCCCAAAGACAGTAGATATATAACTTACAGGTTTGCTGCCTGTTAAAGTTTCACACACTCGTAGAAGACGGCGTGCGAATCCAGCATGTTATTAGTCACGAGCAAAAATAGCGCACACAACATGACCAAAACTCTTCCCCATAAGATCTAGATGGTAAATGTTTATTTTTCATTAATCAAGAAGCCTTTTCATTCTACACCACTTTCCCCCGGAATAACAATTATGCTATCCCTTTATACAGGTGGCTATAGTAAAGCATGTTAGATTGTTTTAAAGCAACAGAATAATTTTCACTGTATTTTGGACCTTTGTTTGGGGGGTGGGGCGTTTACAAGTCAAATGACATTAATAATGTTTGGCCATAATCACACAAAAATTCAACTTTGAATCAGTTTTATAGCAATATTGAACTCGTGTGGCATTTAAAGGTCTCCTTTGTAGGATCAAAGCTAATTCTCATGCTCAGGGTTTAACTAAATAGTGTTCAAATACTGCTCCTTTAAAACATTCTATTTCATCTAGTGATCTAAAGCTGCTAGTTTCCAATAAAATATTTTGTTTGAAAAATAAAGTGTATATTAATCAAGTTTTTCAAATTCTGTCTACAACATTTAAATCAATAAGTTACTTGAAAATAATTTCAGCATATAATACCTGCCCCTTATAAATCCCAGCAAAATCAGTCTTTTGTTATAAACACCGTATAGTTTTCAATTTACATAATTCCTGTACATGTTAATTGTGTTTAATAAATTCTTTCTATTTAAACCAAAGTAAAAGATCAGCACATTGGAATATTTACAAATCTCAGTTTTTTTTTACCCTACAGATACTATCCAAACAGATCAATAAAAAATAATACACGCTACAAAATACCCAAAATTCAATTCTACTATTTCATATTTTTTAGAGATAATTTTCAGAACTGTGGTGAATTCTCTCAAAGCTGGACAAATCCAATTTCACCGAATGCTACAACTCAAAAGGCCATGATTTCCTCCAAATGAAAGATGGTTCTCATCTCATGAATTCCCACAACGTATAGTGTAAAGAATTCACCTCAACGTTGAAATTCAAAACCGAAGCCCCAAAAATGGACAATCACCATACTCCACTCTTACTAATCTGACTACTCTGTGTGTTTTAGAATTATCAATTTGTTCTCCTTATCGCATAATACAACATTCGTAATAGACAAATCTGACCTAAGCTATGTATTTCATATCACCTGAATATGGACTTGTTAAAAATGTTAAAATTCACAACTGTTTATCTTTGATAACCATAAAGGCCATTTTTCAAGGTGCATATACAAAAGAAACACAAATCATATCGCAAATGTTTGTTTTTTTCGTGCATGTAACAGCCGGACTAAAAAAAAAGAAGATAACTAACAATTAATCTAATTAAATTTTTAGAGAAAAAAAATGGAAACCAATATCATGTGAGATATAGTAAATCGTTTCCAGTCAGAAATTCCATCAGTAAAAGGATAGCTGATTGAAGGTTGATAACTACACCAAAAGAAAACATTGTACACAGAAAATCCAGGGTGAAATTTGGAATTGTACTCAGATGAATAACACAATCGGCAAAAATATTACTGCATTTCGATAATTTAGACAACCTATCTTTTCCATTTTGAAATAAGTATTTGAAGAAAAAAACGGTTACAAATGATAATTCTGAGTTGGATATCTAAACCAGTTACGGACATGTCAGTAAACTTTATATTCAAATACAAGTTCAATAATATGGCAAAATGCATAGTTCTACACTGTACTGTCATATAAATGTTTTAACATGTAGTTAGTGTCTAGGTCAGGGACTAGTGTAACTATTTATATAAATGCATGATTATGCATGTTAATTTAAGGTTATTAAAATTTGAATGAAAGACGATATGTGTAAAGTAAGGAATTACGAATCTCATTTTAAACATCCCTCTTTCCGAAAACTTAAAAGTCACACCTTTATACATTATGTGAATTAGAAGCTAAGATTTGCAGAAACTATTTAAATTAGGCAGTAAACTCATGTCTCCCCCCCAACAACAATAATAATCCTTGGGATGTTAAACTCTACCCCCAATATCATAAGAGCAATGGCCCCAGGCATCTGTAATGTAAGGCCACACCCTTCGTGAACACATCCCATTGTTACAGTAATGCCCCACCCTTACATGACACTCAAACAATACATAACTTAGGCCCCTCCCATTTTGCATATGCATGTTTAATTTGACTGGAAAAGGGCAGGGCAGGACTACATACTGAATTATAATAGAGAAGTGATCTTTTGTGAGCAGTTAGGAAGTCAGATGTGCTTTAAAATGCAAATAAATTTCCTATGATATCAATATTCATAATGACTAATAATATTTTTTCTTTTTAAAGTTATTTTACTTTTCCCCTGATCCATTTCGAATTCCTGGGCTTAAAAACCAGATAAAACAGCAGGAGATATTTCGAAAAATGGATACAACTCACTAGTTACACACTATTATGATACTAAATTTGAATAAAAGCCAACACAGACTCACAAATTAAATCGTCTAAAATTAACATAATAAACAATTAAGATAAGGTTATCATAATGTTGCTAGCATGCTTTTTACTTGCCGTATGAAATCTTTTCACCTTTTATAATTCAAAAACTCAAAATTGTATGCATTGTTGTGCATTTCTGTAATATCTTGGTTATGGTGGTGGGAGTACATACGTAAATCAAACATGTTTTTGGTATTTAACTTTTACTGGGTATAATTCTATATGGTTTGAAAAATGTGTATAAGAAATGTACAAGAATTTTTTTTTCAAAATTCAGAGAAAAAAAAATAAGAAATGTGTAATAAAACAACATAAACCCCCAAATATCTAGAGCTATCCATTGTAACATATTTACAAATGATTCCTTTTTTGTGCTAGACTGAAAAGGCCTTTACATATCATTTACAGGGAAAATCATCCATGCCATTCAAATGTTTGATATCTGCAAGATGACAGAAAATTTACAATTTGCCAATGTAGTTCTGCACACGATGCCACTGAAATAAATAGCCCCCATGAATGAATATCAGTGCCCACTGAATTGTTGGAAGTTAGTAGCCGGAATACACCAGTGGCCAAATTATAGATGGTTCAACTCAAGCGGCCACCAAACTGCCCTAGCTGAAAAAGGGGGCCACAGTGAAGAAAACTGATGACCATCAAATAGGCTGGTGGCCATGAAACAAACCGGTAACAAGTGGCCATCAAATTAAGTCATGGAAACTTAGGGGCCGCAAATAAATTGGTGGCCACATCAGAGGCCACCGCTTTGTTTTGGTCACCAAACAGACTTGAGAAATTGGTGGCCTGGTGGACACAATGGGTACAGAAGTTATTACCCTTTGAAGCCGGATGACGCCAATAGAGGAAAAAAAATTAAAAATTGCCACCAGGCCGGATGACGTCTATACATGCCGTTTTCTGCATTTTCAATCCATTGTTGGATTATTGTGTATCTTACGCTTGGCTGCACAAACCTCTTGTGTCCGTTTCACTTGGCTGCACAGACCACCCCGGCGCCTCATTATAAATAATCGTACTCAAGGGGTTAAAGGAGAAACTCTTTGGAAAGCGCCAGACTAGACAGGTGCTAGGTTTATAATGCGTATGAGTGGAAAAAAAGAAAAAAATGTCCTAAATTCAACACAAAATATATTGGAGCACATCTAGAATTGCTGGTATACTCAAAATAGAAATATGTAGTTCATGACGTCAGCCTCAATATAAATTCAAATTCAGTCTTAAGGCAAACACAAAACTAACCACCCACTTCCAAACACATTACAAAATAAAGTTACATACACTAAGTTATATACACTTGGGGAAACACATTAGTAAAAAATAGACATAATCAATTTTTGTGTGTAGTTTTGTTTTTACAGAAATTGTATGAAAGAGATAGAAGATGTACAGAGCAGACTGTGGATTAAATACTTTGAAGGTGCTCATGGTCAGGGCTTATATGAAGAGGTGGCTGTGGACTCGGGAAACTGATAAAGAATGAAAAATGGACTGATCTGGACAAGCGGTGGCAGCAAACAAAAGGACTGCAGCAGACCTATAGAATGAAACAGCTTATTAAGTCTGACGTCAGTTGGCACGACAACTGGCTCCAAACAAATGTAGATTTCGACTGTTCCTTTGTTAACAGCCAGTCATGCAAACACATTGACACAAAATAACACAAGTATTCTGGTTCCAAACAGTGCACTGACGTCATCACTTCGGTACTCTATATATACCCAGCACGATATGGGACCAAGGGGTAGTACCCCTCTTGTCCCTATACACACTCCAGACTATTGTTACCTGTATGGTATTCTGGGGTCACAGGTTCAAATCCCACTTGTGTCAATTTTGCTTGTTTAAGCTCTAAATTTGAAAGTAAATAGTTTAGAAAGGAGTTTAGAAAGAATGGTGTCAATAGGTGGATACTTTTACAAACATCGTTAAACTACAGTCACCAAAGGTAAGAGGCGCTACCACGACTACAACTACAAGAAGACTATAATTTCTATGTGCTGTAGTAGTAATAGAAACAGTTGTTTATTGAAATAGGCCAAGGCTTGTGATTTTGGGAATGATTTTGCCGTCAATATTTTTTAGCAAGGTGTAGAGCTAGTTAGAAGCATATATAGTGACAAGCGGTGGTCCGTAAGTTTAAGAGGGGGACCCTTCGTTTTCTTAAGTTTTCTTACGTTAAGCAAGAAGTTGTGGGTTTGAGTCAAACCCCAAGTATGTCTTTGATGTTCTTTTCCCCAATAAGAATCTTGGAAGACACTGAGTGTACAGCGCTAAATATTATGTGGGCGAAGGGCAAAATCACTTGTTTAAGTTGGCAAACAAGGTTTTTGGGAGAGACAGTGTATTGTACAGATGACCAGAAATTATCAAAACGACCTGCAAAAAGTTCGCCAAAAGTAGGTATTGCAGGACAGCCACTTTGTGTTTTTTTTCTTTGTGCCATTTTTCCCAAATAAGGTGTTTGGGTTTTTTGTCCTACGAAAGGAAATGTTGAAGAAATTGATAGTTTTAATGATTAAAAAATAGAGAACATTATTAGATAATATTAAGAAATATCAAAAGGCGTCTTTCTTAAGGTAATAATAAGGGTTAAAAAATGTAAATGATAATGGCGTACATACCCATACATTTTTAAGCTTTTTAAATTGTGCTTTCAAGGTACACTTTTTTTCTCATTTTTCTTTTTTAATGTTTTAAAATAAGGCTACGTAAATTGAAATTTCCTTACCAACGCAAACGATAAAAAATAGTCCTTTATAAAAAATCTGTCAGTAGTATCACCTTTAGTAGTCAAGTGTTGCGTATAATTTTAGTAGTATATAATGCATGCCTACAGCAAGTGAAGTCAGTTACACAGAGCTGCATCAAAGCAGACAAGACCTGCTAAGCATATTTTTTATTATCAAGGGACAAGAGGAAACCAGCCAAAAGCAGTATGAATTTTATAGTGTTTGGCTGGTAACTAATCAAACACGCTGAACAAAAATATATGCTTAGCGCGTTGGTCTGTTGGATGGCAACTCAATGCAAATGGCACCAGGGACCAATTTCATTGCTGTGCTCACTACGGAATATTGCGCTTATGATCACCGCCCTGTTCCCGGCAAAGAAATTCTAACTACATGAAATTGGTCCCTGCTCTCTTACGAGTCAACATCAGTTAAAACATCTAACATTTCTTTTCACACAAAGAAAACAGTTCTCTTCGTAACCGTCTGGATACCTGTTGTCCGATCGCATATTTGGTGTCACTGCGCGTGCGTCTTGCCCTGCTTTGTCCTGTACACAGTATACATGTAAGACGTCACCGTCGTCAACTACACGTTCTGTTACATCGGTGTCACTAAATGCGTATGTCGCTGGGATCCTCTTCCGATATGCTGGATCGGGAGAAGAAGTTACGTAGACCTGGAAAGCGATTCTTGGGTGGGGGGCCGATGAGCATAGGGGTACTGTTCTTGTGCGAAATTGCAATCTGTAATCGGATCAGAAAAATTAACTCATTAGCTTGAAGAAACTTTGAGCACAAAGGAACTTTAGTCCAGAGAGAAAACTAAGCTAAAAATAAGGCAAAGATGAAATATTCCCAAATAAAAGCTAATAAGGCCAACGTACTGTGCACGGTGGTTGGAGCCACGGTTCCCCGTCTATCTGCATGGGGAATCGCTTGAGGATGCGGATGGTCACCGTGGAGCACTGGGCCAGCCGTCGTCCTGAGGAGCGAATACCCGCCTTGACCTGTCCGGCATGGAGGGCGCTCTCCAGACCGATGACCTCAATCTGCTTGTCCCCAATGGCTGAAATAAAAAGAGACACAAAGATTGACCGTTGAAACGTCGTCTATCAATGCTGGTAGGAACATGCTAAATTTGGATTTATACCTCTATTTGGAGACTAACAAAGGGGGGGGGGGGGCGCTAGACAATTTTTCACTACAATCCCTGTGGGATTTGTACAATTGTGACAGTAAAGTTTTAAATGCTTCAAAGTTCTAGTTCAGGGGCTGTGGCGTATCTGGGTGAAATTTGGGGGGGGGGGGGGGTGAACCTGGGGTGCACACATTTTTTCAAGGGGGCACTGAAAGTTCATGAACTGCAGCTTGTTTAATTTTGTGTACATTTTATAGATTTCACCACTGTTATGCCACTGTTATGCCACTGTTATGCCACTGTTATGCCACTGTTATGCCACTGTTATGCCACTGTTATGCCACTGTTATGCCACTGTTATGCCACTGTTATGCCACTGTTATGCCACTGTTATGCCACTGTTATGCCACTGTTATGCCACTGTTATGGGGATGAAAAGCTCGTTTTGCAATCTCCTTTATTTAACTGAAATCACTCAGTACAAGGCTAAAAGTTAAATTCCTCTAATCCTAATTTGTGATGTGGAGAATTTTACCTCCACAAGAAAAACAAATAGCTCTTATAGCAAAGTATAGAGAAATCCCAATATTAATTAGTCGTGACAAAAACAAATATATGCCAGCGCAACAAAGATGTAATCTTCTAAAATATCAGAGGCTGAGGCTACAAAATTCACACGAGTTCTGAATAAATTTGATTCTTCAAACAATCCACAAGGGAAACTGACTAGGTAAATTTGAATACATTTTCAAAGTGAACAAAGAAACTGGCAGGAGCGGGATTCGAACCTGCAAACTCCGGGTTACCGTACCGGCGCTCTACAAACTGAGCTATCTTGCCCTATGTTGGCGGTCTCCCAAATTCTCAGTATCTTTGTTCGGGTGGGCGCTAGTCAGAAGTCATAAACCCAGAATGCCGTATAGCCAGGGATCACACCCAATTTTACGATACGACCTGGGAAGCAACATTGTGGGGATCACTCAATGAGGATACGACTTTTTAACTTATGATTCATAATTCATCAAACTGACAATTTGGGAGACTGCCAACATAGGGCAAGATAGCTCAGTTGGTAGAGCGCCGGTACGGTAACCCGGAGGTCGCAGGTTCGAATCCCGCTCCTGCCAGTTTCTTTGTTCACTTTGAAAATATATTTGATTCTGTAAAAAAAATTCCATCCATTAGAAATGTTTGATGGATATTATGTTCAAAGTATCTAATCAAAGTCACAAACTAATTTGATGCCCATTATCTTTGAGTATCAATGGGTATGACCTGAATAAGGCATGCAATGACCACTGACCCAGATCTTTGATTGCAACCAACAAGACTTACATAAAAACTCAGCTGTTAAACAGCTTTGGCTACAAGCCCCAGTCCTAAAAAGCACCAAACCATTCACCTGACTTAGCCATGCCATGCAACCACAGATCAACAACAGGAAATCTATTCAAACATCTCCTTCAGAGACTCTGTATAACAACAATGGTTCCCTCCAGCCGGGATTGTATAACCCATTTAAACCAATCCATGGAGGATGTCTTTACTTTTCTGCATGAAGGACCAATCTGTAAGACCAGCTCTGATCAATACAGTTCTGAAGTCCCTGTTTACGCAAGCAAAAACAACAGGTGCAAAATCCAGAGGGCAACCACCCTTGGCTCAGGGACAATCTCTAAGAAGATGTTTTATGGCTCATAGAATGCCCTGGTAGGTGGACAGACTGCCTGGGCAGTGCAAGTTTAACAACACCCCCCCCCCCCCCCCTGATAAAAAAAGAAAATGAATGCAAACAGTCAAACGATTGAAGCCTATCTGTCTGCCACAAAAAGGACTATCTCCAAACAATTCAGTGAATGGTGTTTAGTTATTGATTTTTTGAGTCGACCAAGAAATTGACAAGTACAGGATTCAAACCTGCGACCTCTGGAATACCATACTGGACTGCATTTCACAGGACTGTGAACATACCTTGTGAAATATCATCCAATCACAGTTAAAATTTGACGTGGAACGTGCACAATCTGAGGTCGTGTAAACACACCTTGAGAAATATTATTCCATCGCATCAGTTATAATTTGACACAGAACATGCAAAATCTGAGACAAAATGACTGCGCAGTATTCCATAGGGTTGTCCAAGAGGTGTGGTTAACTTGCAAAGAGCTCAATTGAACAGGGTTTGGCCGGTGGATTGAATGCGGCAAGGTCTACTGTTGTATTCAAAGCAAACATAATGAGATGGGTTGAGTGCTCTCTAGGTCGTTGAACCCAAAGGGTCATCACTGCAGGCCTTTCACTGTGTGAGGAAGGATAGAGATTATGGCCATGGCTGTTCATCAAAGTCATTGACTCATTATTACATTGTAAGGTCATTTCCCTTTCTGGAAGGTGAACCTGGGTCTTGAGAGGGATTGATGTATTTCAGAAGATCTGTATTGAGTTGTATGTATAGCAAACAGACTTTGCAAGTATGCCGGTGTCATGTGAATATCCGACTCCCAATCGGACTCCTTTTCCCTATTATTGGTTAAACGTACCTCTCACATCACTGGCCATTCTCCTAATTATCAGTTTGAAAAAGACTACCTGGCCAGTTGACATCTATTGGCGCATTCCTACGCTTACTCAATCCATTCATTTTTTATTTTTTAACTACGTTGTTCTTGAATGGGAGCATAATGAATAGATTGAGCTTTTTCAAACAAAGCTTTCATTCACACGAAAGGGAGGGGCTCCAATTAAGTGCGATAAACAGGACCACTCTATTCAGTGTGGTGCCTATTGTTTGCGTTTAGTTTGGCTGCACAGCCCCAATCCTGGCATACCAGCACCCCATCAATAAAAGCCAGAGATAATTAATGGGATTGGTCTACTGGATTTCAGCTCTCGCTCATGAATATGTATAAGTTACAGTAATTGACTACAGACCTCACTCAAACTTGCTAGAGCCAACAAGAATGGCTCTCTAGAGCTGTGAGTTTAAGTGACTTACATTGCTTGGCAAAGGTGAGATCTAAGTTGGACTGGGTGCCACCCACCGCCGAGTGACCCTCACTCTCACGTCGTTTCTGGGCCTTCTTGGCTAGGCGTTTACGCTTCTTACCACTGGGCGTGTCTCCCCAGAGGTTGGAGCCCCCATAGATGCTGGGTATGTTCATCACAGCGATGCCCTCCAGGGAAGGACCATTGGCCAGGTCCAGGGAAACACCGTCGCACTGTGGAGTGGGAGCAAGAAAATACGAGCAGGTTGGGAAAAACTTCAAGAAATAGCAGTATGGCAGAGCAGGACAAATCAAGAAGTAGCTGGTTGGCACAGCAGGCCAATTTTAGCCAATAGGAAAATTTGTTAAGGGCTTCATGGGGAACACTGACCAATCAAACAAAGTGTAGTATGAAATGTGTGGCTACAATTGGGTACAATTTATTTCAGATACGGATCTGGAGCTAAGCGTTGCATTTTTGTATGGAAAAGAAATGCTGTTGCTACGGTTCAGGAATTATCAGGGAATTACTGGATATTAAACGATCTTGCACATAGATTGAGAACAAAGCATCCTTGTGCAAAGTGCCTTCATGCAAAGGGCCCTCACACAAAGCCGTCATGCTACCGAACACTTGTGCTCCATTCTCAGCTAAGCTCATGCAAGTAAAGTTGCAGAACTTTTGCACCCAAGCCCTTCATTGTGTGATTTTCATATGACAGTGTATAACACTGTTATGACAAATATTCAATGACATTTTTATTTTTCGGAGTTGTGGGTCCAAAAAGTAGGAAAAATAGGAATTTCAAGAAAAAGATGAAAAAATAGGAGCAAAACTAGACATCTGGTACAGTGTTTGTGGACAAACACAGGGCTGTTTTGTTTTTTTGTGTAAAATTGTGATTAAAATAAAATTTCTAATATTTCAAAAATCATAAAAAAAATTGACGATGACGTCATCATGACATCATTTCAGATTTTGCATGCTAGTGACAGTATCTACCTACCCACTACTTTTCATGACGATCGGACCTGTCCTTATATGTGTTTTAAAAAAGCACATTTTTGATGATGTCATCATGACTTCACACATTTTTTTCCTTTTTAGGGCATATCTTTGTGACATACCAAAGCTATAACAAAAAGAATTTTGAAAATATCTTTTGTTTGCCAGATATATTTAAAAGAATGTTACGATTTCAAAATTTCAAAAATTCATAACAAATCACGTGATGACATCATCATGACGTCACTTTGGATTTTGCATCCTAGTGCCAGTATCTACCTACCCACCAATTTTCATGACGATCGGACCTATCCTTATATGTGTTTTAAAAAAGCACATTTTTGATGATGTCATCATGACGTCACACATTTTCTCCCTTTTAGGGCATATCTTTGAGACATACCAAAGCTATAACAAAAAGAATTTTTAAAATATCTTGTTTTGTTCGCTAGATATATTGAAAAGAATTTTACGATTTTACAATTTCAAAAATTCATAAAAAATCACGTGATGACGTCATCATGACCAAAAAGTTCGGGACACATTCTGAGCAGTTTGTCTAAGTGTCTGCCAAGTTTAAAGGCAATCGGGTGCACCAAAGTAGCCAAAGTGCCGGTAAGAAAGAAAACGTGCACAAATGCTATGGGAAAAAGTCTGAAAAGGAAAAAAAAAAAAAAAAAAAAAAAAAAAAATAGACATCTGGTGCAGTGTTTGTGGACAAACACAGGGCTGTTTTGTTTTTTGTGTAAAATTATATGATTTAAATGAAATTTCAAAAATGAAAAAAATCATAGAAAATTAGCCGATGACGTCATCATGACGTCACCATGACGTCACATACATTTTCATCTAACACATGCTGGCATAACTAAATACCACGTTTTAACTTAATGTGACTTGTACTTTTGTAGATATATGGTTTCCAAAAATGCCCCTTTAAGATGACGTCACGTGACATGTGATGACGTCATCATGACCTAAAAGTTCGGCGCACATTCTGAGCAGTTGGTGTAAGTATCTGCCTACGACTTGTCTAACGACTTGAAAAAAAGACTAGAGATCAACTCTTTATAGACAGCATGCCACATGAAAGCCATGGTTTCTGTCCTTCCCAGAATTCCTTTGTGTTATATTGAATTTGGTCACAATTTTTTAGATGCCTGCTATTTCTTAATACTTGAGTGAGCCACGATCACGAAATTGTTGAATTAGGTAGAGAAAAATTCAATGTATAAATTTTTAATCGGACCGACCCTTACATGCGTTAAAAAAAAAAATTGATGACGTCATTATGACGTCACACAATTTTCGCCTTTTAGGGCATATATTTGAGACATACCAAAAGCTGTATCAAAAAGAATTTTGAAAATCTCTTGTTTTGTTTGCGAGATATATTTAAAAGAATGTAACGATTTCAACATTTCCAAAATTCATAACAAATCACGTGATGACGTCATCATGACGTCACTTTGGATTTTGCATCCTAGTACCAGTATCTACCTACCCACCAATTTTCATGACGATCGGACCTATCCTTATATGTGTTTTAAAAAAGCACATTTTTGATGATGTCATCATGACGTCACACATTTTTTTCCTTTTTAGGGCATATCTTTGAGACCTACCAAAGCTATAACAAAAAGAATTTTGAAAATATCTTGTTTTGTTTGCCAGATATATTGAAAAGAATGTTACGATTTTCAAAATTTCAAAAATTCATAACAAATCACGTGATGACGTCATCATGACGTCACTTTGGATTTTGCATCCTAGTGCCAGTATCTACCTACCCACCAATTTTCATGACGATCGGACCTATTCTTATATGTGTTTTAAAAAAGCACATTTTTGATGATGTCATCATGACGTCACACATTTTTTTCCTTTTTAGGGCATATCTTTGAGACCTACCAAAGCTGTAACAAAAAGAATTTTGAAAATATCTTGTTTTGTTCGCTAGATATATTGAAAAGAATTTTACGATTTTCAAAATTCAAAAATTCATAAAAAATCACGTGATGACGTCATCATGACCAAAAAGTTCGGGACACATTCTGAGCAGTTTGTCTAAGTGTCTGCCAAGTTTAAAGGCAATCGGGTGCACCAAAGTAGCCAAAGTGCCGGTAAGAAAGAAAACGTGTACAAATGCTATGGGAAACTAGAGGCATGAGGTTGGTGTTTGTGGACAAACACAGGGCTGTTTCGTTTTTTTTTTTTTAGTTTGGATGTGAAATGTGAATACAACAATTAAAGTTTGTCAAACAATCGCACTACTGCCAATTTTCTTTGTTAATTTTGAAATTAATTAAAGTTGTTTGTAATAGTGACATGTGATGACGTCATCATAAAGTCACATAAATTTTCATCTATAAACTTGCTGACCTACCTTTTCAACTTAATCGGACTTGTACTTTTGTATATATATGGCTTCAAAAACTGCCCCTTTAAGATGACGTCACGTGACATGTGATGAAGTCATAATGTCATGTCAATTTTCATCTATGAACCTGCAGACCTGCCTGGATATTACATTTCAACTTAATCGAACTTGTACTTTTGTTTATATGTGGCTTCAAAAACTGCCCCTTTAAGATGACGTCACGTAACATGTGATGACATCATGATAATGTCATGTCAATTTTCAACTATAAACCTACTGGGCTACCTAGATATTACTTTTCAACTTAATCGGACTTGTACTTTTGTTTATATATGGCTTTAAAAACTGCCCCTTTAAGATGACGTCACGTGACATGTGATGACGTCATCATAATGTCAAGTCAATTTTCATCAATAAACCTACTGGGCTACCTAGATATTACTTTATAACTTAATTGGACTTGTACTTCTGTAGATATGGACCTTCAAAAACTGCCCCTTTAAGATGACGTCACGTGACATGTGATGACGTCATCATAACGTCATGTCAATTTTTATTTATAAACCTACTGGGCTACCTGGATATTTTTTTTCAACTTAATCGAATTTGTACTTTTGTAGATAAATGGCTTCAAAAACTGCCCCTTTAAGATGACGTCACGTGACATGTTTTGACTTAATCATAACGGCATGTCAATTTTCATCTATAACACCCGGTGGCATACCTAGATATCACGTTCCAACTTAATCGGACTTGTACTTTTGTAGATATATGGCTTCGAAAAATGCCCCTTTAAGATGACGTCACGTGACATGTGATGACGTCATCATGACGTAAAATTCGGCACACATTGTGAGCAGTTGGGGTAAGTGTCTGTCAAGTTTAAAAGTAGCCAAAGTGGCCGGTAAGAAAGGAAACGTTTACAAATGCTATGGGCAATAGTCTAGCGACTTGAAAAAAGACTACAAATCAACCCTTTTTATAAACAGCATGCACATTTGAGCCATGGTTATCTGCCCTTCCCAGAATTCCTTTGTGTTATATTGAATTTGGTCTAAATTTTGAAATGGCTGTTATTTCTTACTTGAGTGAGCCACGATCATGACATTTTGGAATTAGGGAGAGGAAAATTCAATATATATATTTTTGTAATCGGATTGACCCTTACATGCGTTAAAAAAAAAACATTTTTGATGACGTCATCATGACGTCACACAATTTTCGCCTTTTAGGGCATATCTTTGAGACATACCAAAGCTATCACAAAAAGAATTTTGAAAATATCTTGTTTTGTTCGCTAGATATATTGAAACAAATGTTACGATTTTCAAAATTCAAAAATTCATAAAAAATCACGTGATGACGTCATCATGACGTAAAAGTTCGGCACACATTCTGAGCAGTTGCTTTAAGTGTTTGCTAAGTTTAAAGACAATCGGCTGCATACAAGTAGCCAAAGTGCCGGTAAAAAGGAAAACGTGTACAAATGCTATGGGCAATAGTCTGAAAGAGAAAAAGAAAAAAAAAAGAAAAAAAAAAAAATCTTAACGAAAACAAAGGCTGTTTCGGAAAACTTCCGAAACAGCCAAAAAGTCTGAAAAGGAAGCACAAAAAAAAAAAAAAAAAAATAGACATCTGGTGCAGTGTTTGTGGACAAACACAGGGCTGTTTTGTTTTTTTGTGTAAAATTATGTGATTTAAATGAAATTTCAAAAATTAAAAAAATCATAGAAAACTAGAGCTTTAGTGTTTGTGGACAAACACAGGGCTGTTTCGTTTTGGTTTTTTTGGTAGTTTGATTCTTATTCTTGAGATTTCAATGGTGGATAAAATATCTCGTTTTATGGTCGTCTAGGTCAAGCAATCACGTAGGCTTATTCATAATCTTTTTAGAAATGTGAGCATACAAGCAGTTGATGACCATGATTACGTCATCAGACGTCACACATTTTTCACATTTATATTTAAGTGTGTATGACCTAAAAATATATTACAAAAATAATTATACAAAATTGTTTAAAATTCATGTTAGATACCACGTTTCAACTTAATCGGACTTGTACTTCTTAATATATATGGCTTCAAAAACTGCCCCTTTAAGATGACGTCACGTAACATGTGATGACGTCATCATAATGTAATGTCAATTTTCATCTATAAACCTACTAGGCTACCTAGATATTACTTTTCAACTTAATCGGACTTGTACTTTTGTTTATATATGGCTTCAAAAACTGCCCCTTTAAGATGACGTCACGTGACATGTGATGACGTCAACATAACGTCATGTCAATTTCCATTTATAACACCCGGTGGCATACCTAGATATTACGTTTCAACTTAATCGGACTTGTACTTTTGTAGATATATGGCTTCGAAAAAATGCCCCTTTAAGATGACGTCACGTGACATGTGATGACATCATCATGACGTAAAAGTTTGGCACACGTTGTGAGCAGTTGGGGTAAGTGTCTGCCAAGTTTAAAAGTAGCCAAAGTGAACGGTAAGAAAGAAAACGTTTACAAATGCTAAGGGCAATAATCTAGCTAGTGCCCCTTTAAGATGAAACCACGTGACATGTTATGACTTGATCATAACGTTATGTCAATGTTCATCTATAACACGCGGTGGCATACCTAGATATTACGTTCCAACTTAATCGGACTTGTACTTTTGTAGATATATGACTTCGAAAAATGCCCCTTTAAAGATGACGTCACGTGACATGTGATGACGTCACCATGACGTAAAAGTTCGGCACACATTGTGAGCAGTTGGGGTAAGTGTCTGCCAAGTTTAAAAGTAGCCAAAGTGAACGGTAAGAAAGAAAATGTTTACAAATGCTAAGGGCAATAATCTAGCGAGTGCCCCTTTAAGATGAAACCACGTGACATGTTATGACTTGATCATAACGTTATGTCAATGTTCATCTATAACACCCGGTGGCATACCTAGATATTACGTTCCAACTTAATCGGACTTGTACTTTTGTAGATATATGACTTCGAAAAATGCCCCTTTAAAGATGACGTCACGTGACATGTGATGACGTCACCATGACGTAAAAGTTCGGCACACATTGTGAGCAGTTGGGGTAAGTGTCTGCCAAGTTTAAAAGTAGCCAAAGTGGCTGGTAAGAAAGAAAAAATTTACAATTGCTATGGGCAATATTCTAGCGACTTGAAAAAAAGAATTGTTTGATGACGTCATCATGACGTCACACAATTTTCGCTTTTTAGGGCATATCTTTGAGACATACCAAAGCTATAACAAAAAGAATTTTGAAAATATCTTGTTTTGTTCGCCAGATATATTGAAAAGAATGTTACTATTTTCAAATTTTGAAAAATTCATAAAAAATCACGTGATGACGTCATCATGACGTCACTTCGGATTCAGCATCCTAGTGACAGTATCTACCTATCCACCAATTTTCATGACGATCGGACCTATCCTTATATGTGTTTTAAAAACGCACATTTTTGATGATGTCATCATGACGTCACACATTTTCTCCGTTTTAGGGCATATCTTTGAGACATACCAAAGCTATAACAAAAAGAATTTTGAAAATATCTTGTTTTGTTTGCTAGATATATTGAAAAGAATTTTACGATTTTCAAATTTCAAAAATTCATAAAAAATCACGTGATGACGTCATCATGACCAAAAAGTTTGGGACACATTCTGAGCAGTTTGTCTAAGTATCTGCCAAGTTTAAAGTCAATCGGGTGCACCAAAGTAGCCAAAGTGCCGGTAAGAAAGAAAACGTGTACAAATGCTATGGGAAAAAAGTCTGAAAAAGAAACACAAATAAAAAGAAAAAAAAAAATCTTAACGAAAACAAGGGCTGTTTTGGAAAAGTTTCCAAAACAGCCAAAAATATAAGGAAAAAGGAGGAAAAGTAGGAATACTCCTGTAACTTTATACATTCATTCTCACCATAATATCAATATCCTCGTGCAGGTTCTTGCAGGTTGCCGCAAACGTCTCTGATGTACCAAACTCAAAGTACCAGAGCTTGTTCTTCATACGGCTGTTGAATCGCTCTGGATGTTTCTCTCTCATGGTGTGGAACCGATGGGCGATGGATGCATCCTTTAGGTGAAAAAAAAAAGCAGATGGCATTATAAATTGTAATCAAGCATGAGAATTTAGCCTGCAAAAAAGAAACAGCAGCAAAACAAGATTAATTTGATCTTTTGGTATTTAATAAATACTGTCTGTAGTCAGTATTTTAGGCAAATCTTAGACAGTCATTCAAAACACTGACGATACTTTACCAAACTGACGAAAGTTCATCCATGATAGTCAATTGATAGGTATTGTCTGAAGATTTGCAGGGTGGAGTTTAAGCTAGAAAGTAGTATGGGCTCTGGAAAGAGCTGATGGTGAGATAAGGTCTCAAAGTTTCAAACAGTGCGCTCTGTTTGTCTTCAGGAGAGATATCTTTCCATGGTGTACCCACAACCTCCTTCCCAACAGTCACGCGAGTTACGTTAAAAAAATAATGCGAACCACCATTCCGAGTGTGATGCACTTTCAAATTCAAATGAATAGCACACATGCGAATACTGTCCAGACAGTCCTACATGTTGGAAGGAAATTTAACTTCCATTTACAAAGACAATTGGCCTCAGGAAAATTTCCTAGTTTCCAGAATTCTCCCTCTCCGAAAATCAAGCGGAGTAAAAAATAATGGAAAGAAATTTCGTTTTATGGTGTGAAGATTAGGATAATGTCATCATTCCCCGATTAATGGTCATGGGGGATTTTGGCAACTCACCACTCCTATCGAGAAGTAATTATTGATGATGTTGTACGGCACAGGGTCGCCCTGTTCATCAGTGCTGGTCGTGCTAAATTCAATGTGCCATCGGTCCAGGAACGTATTCTCAGCATATTGCATATCATGTAGGACTCTTGTAAGGCTGCCCCCATCAAACCCTATGGTTATTACCAATAAAAAAAAATAAAAAAAAAAATAAAAAAATAATAATATACAGTTTAGATTCTTTCGAGTCCTTATTTACAAATCTACAAATTGCCTTGAACCAGAATGTCCCAATGGATCTCTGTAACCCAGTCTCGATCACCACCCCACCCCCCCCCCCCCCCCCCCCCCCCATCCACCACACCAAGAAAGAGAAAAATGCACAACTCAAAATCATAACTGTCACCCAAATGGCTCTATACCTGGACTCAACAAAACCAATTAATTATGAAGTAGTAAAAATAATGTGGTGCTTATATAGCGCTTTTATACAAATGTCTCAAAACCCTTCACAATTATTACCCCTGGTCATGAGATCAGTTCTATGCAGTAGTTCGAGATCAGCGCGATCCATTCTCTACCCTCACAGGTACCCATTTATACTCCTGGGTGGAGAGAGGCAATTGTCTTGCCCAAGCACACAAGCACCGTAATCCCACGGCAGGATTCGAACCACATACCATCGCACGTGAGTGACCACGGGGCTCTTTGAGGAATTTGTATTAAGTAATATTATAAGCACCACATCATAATAAGGGGATACAAGTGTGATGACCCGGTCTTTACCAAGTCAATAATAACCGAGGAGGAGCGTGACCGCTGTTAATGGACTGAGTTAAAGGCGAGGTCCATTAACAGCGGTCACGACCCTTCGAGGTTATTATTGACTGGTAAAGACCGGGTCATCACACTTTTATCCCCATTCTTAAATGCCTTCTTACGAAAAATGCAAAAACCTCCCGTAAAAAGGACAAAATGCGAAGCTTTTTCACCCATTTGCTCAGTACAAAGCACATGCGCACGTATCGGCCTTGTGAGCGCGTGAAGGCGCTCTGCGCCTGTCTGTTGCGTGCGCGTACGCACGAAATGCAGCGTTTTATACGCGTGCATTAGCGTTGTCTTACATTATGAAGTTCAGTACATCTTGTGCGCACCTACTACGCTCTTTCTGTTGCGTATCGGCCGAGAACAGCTGGTTATGACGCGCCGTGTTTAAACAACTTCCAGCCGTGTTTAAACAACCGTTTAAACACACCCACATGACTGGCTCTCGACCAATAGGGATAGTGAAACTCGCTGAGGCATTTATGAATTATTATTATTAAAACTAAACTGAAGACCCATTTAGGTCTATCTAAACATTTAAGACACAAAAAAACCACACTGCCTAAATTCTAAATGTCAAAGATAGCACCATGAATATTCCCCATGCAAATTTAGCCTCTCCGGTTCCCCCCAAAATAACCTGCCCCAACTTTAAACCCTACTTCCGCCAAACCATACAATTGTCATCACACTTGCAATCCAAGCCCACTTACAACCTAAATACGAACACTCCCCACCCCACTGTATCCCATTACAGGCCATATTCCCCCCTGACTTACCTCCACCCCAGTTGAGACATCTGGCGAGGTCATTGCCTGTACCTAGGGGAAGAATGGCCACCGGTGGGCGGGGGTCGAACCCCAGCTTATCTGAGGGTGAGAAATAGACAAGCTGAGTTTTGTTTTAAAAAGTCAATATATCTTGTCAGAGTAACCAGTGCCTCACTACTAAGACCACAACCCTAGTGCGGTTTCCTTATTATGTCAAATGGGTTCTTCAGACAACTCGACCGCATACCAACTTGACTTGTGACAACTCAACCATTGAGACAACTCATCCGTGAGACAACTGGACCATTGAGACAACTCATCCGTGAGACAACTCGACCATTGAGACAACTCATCCGTGAGACAACTGGACCATTGAGACAACTCATCCGTGAGACAACTCGACCATTGAGACAACTCATCCGTGAGACAACTGGACCATTGAGACAACTCATCCGTGAGACAACTCGACCATTGAGACAACTCATCCGTGAGACAACTGGACCATTGAGACAACTCATCCGTGAGACAACTCGACCATTGAGACAACTCATCCGTGAGACAACTCGACCATTGAGACAACTCATCCGTGAGACAACTCGACCATTGAGACAACTCATCCGTGAGACAACTGGACCATTGAGACAACTCATCCGTGAGACAACTCGACCATTGAGACAACTCATCCGTGAGACAACTCGACCATTGAGACAACTCATCCGTGAGACAACTTGACCATTTTCCCAGCTGCCGTTGAAACAAGTCCACTTCAACCGTGAAGGCAACTGGACCATCAATGACAAGGTTTTTACGGCATTTTCATGTGCATGTCAGGCAACGTAGAATGCGCGATTCAGTGGCAAGTTACGCATGTCGCAAGGTAAAATGTCGCAAGCTAGCTGCACGGCCCAGCACGGTATCCGTGAGGAACCCGGCTGTGATTCAGTGTACACATGGTGCGGAGGGTACTGGCGGACGACTTGTCGAATGTGGAAGTGCCGTGGCCTAGTGGTTTGGAATATTGAATTCATTGTCTGCGGGTAATTCTGCAAGTTGTGGGTTCGAGCCCAGTCCGGGGCCATAGCACTTCTATGCTTAATATGGGTAGAGGCATTATTAATGCCTTGCAGTGGACTAGTTTACCCATCCAGACCCTATTCATACTGTGAAGAGATCAGATTATCTTGTCTTGTTTCAGTGTGAGGGGCTGGTTCTTCCACACTTTCCTCTGTAGCCCACACCTCGAGTGGCCTTTGGCCTTGTGATGGACGATTTGCATAACAAAAATGTACAGACAGTCGAGTTGGTCAACGGTCGAGTTGTCTCAACAGTCGAGTCATGACAAGTGCAGCCTTCAGAGGGCAACTTCATTGAACTGCTAAGTATGCAAATCTTCTAAGCTGTGCAGGAAAAATAACAGCCAAAATCTCATAATAAGACTGATTTTGACCGGTTCTCTTAACATGAAAATGTGCCACAGTTTTATTAAGCAATCCTTGGTTCACATAACCAGCGACAATTGAATTATATTAAATTAATCCCATTTGTTTGATGCCCTCTCTCTTCTTAAGTTGTCACTTGGGTAACGGGTGATTTTTTTCCTTTAATTTATTGAAGCAAATTCAGGTGGTTTACAAGAGGAAGGCATTACGGACAGAATGGTCACCTCCAAAATTTCGGGAAAAAAAAAAAAACGTCCCGCATGCTTACCGATGCAGTCTAACACCCAGCCTACTGTACCGTCACCCCCACAACACAGCACGCGGAAATTTTTCACATCTTTGAAAAATTTCATTCTGCGGGGAAAACATACAAGAGTTTCCTGAAAAATGATTTTGGACATGGATAAAAATCACATAATTCTTAGAGCTTTACAGAAATCAAAGAAGGAAAAATGCTCTGAATGGTTAAGACAAGATGAAATCACAAGAAATAAGGATCTTGATTTTGCTTTTGTCTTTTAGTAAATTGTCAAACTTATGACAGGAAATAGAAAATGGGGCATGTCACTACCCCCTCCCCCCCCCAAAAAAACAAATTTTTTAAAAATAAAAAATAAAAAATATACCCCTTTCTAGTGGTCCTATCATCAAGTGACAATGTTGTTTTTGCCCTGATGTCTAGAGCTGTGTACAAAGCTCACAGTGTGTGAGTGTGCAGGGAATTTGCAAGCAATGTTTCTAAGACGGATAAAGTTAAAGCCAGAATCCTTTTTGACAGCAGGGCATGCCCTAATTTTTGTTTTGTCTTCAGTCTTGACAAATTACAAAAGACACAAAAATACAAGTTAACTCCTATGTGTTCATCTTTGTTTCCGTACCACTCATAGCATTTTTGCTATTTTAATTTCTGTGAACCTATAAAGATGTCGTGTCTGTGCTTTTTGGGAATGGCACCCAGAAAAATAAATGACTACCGGGTAATTTATTAGCATTAGAAGAGTTAGGCCTAGTAGCTTTCCAATGAGACAATCCACACACAAAAATCAACCGATCATAAGGAACACAGATAATAAGTTTCAATTTTCATACAGGAGTGGGACGCCTCTATTCTCACATTCTCAAAGTAGGGCAATCATAGTGTGGAAAGTGAAGACCAACAGATTGCAATCAGCATTTTTGTTTTCAAAAGCACAGTTTTCCTTCATGATTCATTTGTAGGAGGATATTCACTGAATTAAAATTTCCAGCCAAAGCACGGACATTCAACTTTAAACAAATTGACAGGACTGGAAAGGCTAACAGACCATGGGACCACACCTTGCAACATGAACATTAAACCCTTGAGTACATTTTTTTACGGGAGACGTCGGGGTGCCGTGGCGGATCTGGCACCCAAGTGAAACGGCCACAATGTGTTTGTGCAGTCAAGCGTAACATATACACAATAATCCACCAATGGATTGAAACTGCACAAACAGCGTCCAATGGCGTCATCCGGCCTGGTGGCACTGTTTTTTTTGCGCCATGTGGTGTCATCCGTATGCATGGTGTTAACACTGAAGGGGAGGTGAGCTGGTCTCACCAACGGCCGAAGTTAACCCGCCTAGGTCTATAGGCCTGAAAATTGGGATAATTTCTCTAAAATCTGTTGAAGATTTATCATCTATTTAGATCTGGGCCCAGAAAAACTGTAAGGGTGGTACCGGTGGGGTTGGCAATTTGGGTTATTTCAATAAAAAAAATAGAAAAAGAGGAGTATGAAAGCAAAATTCCTGAGTGGTCATATCACAAAAAATATCCCTCCAGCCTACAAAACAAATCAAAATCTGGTTAGGTTGTTACTCTGGTCTTACCCAGGCATGGGCCCCCCTTTGCTGAGGTCATACACCTGACGAGGGTTAAGGAGATACTGAAATTTTCGCATGATGCGTTCGCCCTGCCGACCTCCACTCTTGGGGTTGATGAACACGACTAAAGGATGCGAGCCGGGTAGCGGGGTAATCTGCAAATAAAAAAAAAATTCACAACATTCAGGTATTTTCTTCTAATTCCAAAATGAAAATGGGTCCCAATGTCTCAGAAGGGGTATACTGAATAATGTACAATTATCCAGCAGATAAATATTTTTTTTGGAGGTCATGTCACTGCAGACAGGAACCACCAGCATCTTGAGAACCATAAACCCGCTATAAACCATCCTCACACCAATGAGGACAGGCATGCAGGCTATTCTAGGTCTGGTACCCTACCTGCAGGCCCTGGCCCTCCATGGACATGGAGTCAGTCCTCGTCACCAGCTTCTTTGGTCCCTCAACATCCTCTGATGTATTACTGTCTTTAGGGGTTAGGGTACTTCTCCTTTCCTGGAAAATGTACGGAACATTTACAGACAGTTGATAACATGCTCAATTATGTCTTTGGCATTTGGGTCATTCCATCAATCTGGGGTCCAAAAGTGTGACATTTTTGGTGGCCCTGTTACATTTAGTGACATGTATAAGATTTTGCAATTCCGGACACATTATTGCCTTCTATCTCCAAGAGTGATTGTGTAAAGCAAAGTACCATAGTGTGAAGTCAATTTTAATGACACTTGATGGAAATTACACAGGTCAGGTGTAACAGGGACACCAAAAAATGTCACACCTTTGGACCCCAAATTTATGGAATGACCCATTTACAAGAGTGTTACTCTTGAGTGTTTTAAAAATTCATCCAAAAAAATCAATTCAAGCCACACTTAAATTGTTCATTTTGTTTCACGGACGTTTGATCTCAGGGTTGAAAAAGTTGAGGTTTTTTAAATAATCAAAATGGAAAAAAAATGTCAGTTGCCTTCTGCATGAAGACTATGAGTTTGATGGCCTTCTTAAATGTGTTAAAAGCAGTGACATTGAGTTGGCATGCTTTAGAAATAATGAACAGGGAGATCAGCTTAAAATAATAGAGTGCCTCACCAGATTTAAAAGGCATATTATAAAAAGAAATCCCGATAAAAATTGAAAAATATAAATTATTGCCAGGTTGACTGATGCAAACCAAAACAATGTCTATGCAAACAGATTTTTTTAATGAAGTTGGAACAAAAAAAAAATATTCCTACAAAAACACACACCAGCAGGGGACTGTTTGGGTCTCACAGCTAGGCTTGAGTGCACATGAAGCACTTTCTGTGCAGCCTGGCTGTTCATGTATCCAGCTGTTGTTGATGGTAGGCTGGTTTGCCAAGAACAAGCTGTGCAGCCAAGCGTAAACACAAACAATAGGCACCACACTGAATATACAGAGTGGTCCTATTCATCGCACTTGGAGCCACCTCCAACCTTTCCTGGGAAGGAAAGCTTTGTTTGAAAAAGCTCAACCTATTCATTACACTCCCATTCAAGAACAATATAGTTGAAACATGAATGGATTGAGTACGTGCAGGAATGCACGTATAGATGACAACCGGCCAGGTGGTCTTTTTCAAACCGCGGCGATGGTCGACGTCTGTATTCTAGAGGTTAACAACCACAGACTGTCGCAGACATCTGTAGACTCTCGGTAGCATCAATATCGAAAGCAAGCCTTTTAAAGTGACACTGAACTGTGCAGTGGTTCTATGCCAACATTGCCGTTGCTGTTTTTTATTTCTAATTTCGAAGTCTGAATTCAACCCTGCCAACTTCAGATCAAGGATGATCCGGGGCAGATCTTACCTCTATATTGGCCGATGCAGACTTGCCATGAGTTGATTTGCGTACAGAATTTACCCGTCCCTGAAAACGTGTGGATGGAGATGAGGGTGGGAGTGGCAGCAGAGAGAGAGAGAGAGGGGGGGGGGAGAGGGATGCAGCGGGCAAAGAGGTCGGGAAAGCAACATGAGGGTGACAACAGGCAAACAGGGTGAGGTGCCAGAAGGAGCGTGGTTGAAATTGGGAGGATGGGTGCAGAGGGATTATAACAAGGTTAGGAGAATGAGGGAAAGGGTGATTGGATACGAGGGTTGAAGTTGAAGGATGATAGGGGAATATAGAATATGGTGTGATCGGGGAACAAGGAATTGGCAAGGATGACAGGTACAAGAAGTGGCAAGATTGAAATTGGGATGAGGGGTGGAGCCGGGGATTGTTGGATTGGGGGAGGGTGGGTTTGGGAATAGGGGATAGGAAAGAAGTAGATGAAGAATATTGTGTGATGGGAAGAGGGTAGGGTGAGAAATGGGAAAGAACAGGTACAAATGTAGAGATAGAAAGTTTGAGGTTTGAGGACAGAAAGACATGGAAGGTGGGAATAGGAGGAGATGGAGATATGTTTGAGGAATGGAAGATGGGTGGGGGGAGGGCGGAGAGAATAGAGGCAGATTAAGTGATGGGTGGGTGGGGACAACATGCAGAAAGTTATGAATAGATTTTGGGTTGGATAGCAGGAGGAAGGAATAAGGGTGTGTGGAGGGCAGGAATTAGGCAAGATTGAGACATGGTTGAGGGATGGGAAAGGGACGGGGAAGGGACGAGTAGAAAACACAGAGGCAGGAATCAGTGACAGGTGAGGATAACAGATAAAACAGTAGGGATAAAAGAGGGTTGGAATTGGAGTAGATGGACATATAGCAGAGAACATAGAACACAGGAATGAGTGAGGAGGAATTCATTAAGGATGGTAGCGACAGAAGGGATAGGGACCCAAGAGATATTTTCAGGATAAAACAAACAAGGGGAAGGAAACAGATTGTGGGATTTCGCAAGCAGATGAAAACAAAAAGAGGAGACATTTAATGATGGTTTTAAAGGGGAGAAGGAAAAAGTGGGAAGAAAAATGTGACAGTCATGAGTATGGTAAAAAAAAAATGATGATCTAGAAAATATCCTAAGCTTTAGTGGGGGATGCACTGTATTGTTTAGACATGTGTCGTGATGTGAGTTAAGAGCATGCAAATTATAAAGGTAACGCTTTGGAAAACAAACTTAAACCTTCTCAGGTACATTGCAAGATTTCTGCTGCCGACAAAACCCAAATTGAGATTCTATACACATGTTACAACGGCCACCGTAAAAATTATAGGGGGGGCTAAAAATTAAAGCCCCACTCCTGTGACTGTCTTTCAGTTTTGTTTAAAGTTTGCGTGAGCCAAACAAAAAAGGAACTGCACAATTACATAGATAAGGAAACTACTTGAAGGTTCATTATGTGTCGGTATGTGGTTCATGAAGACAAACAAAATTCACAAGATGCCCTCTTTATTCAAAAACATCATCTTGAGTATAAATATTCTCAAAGATTCTCAAAGGAAAAGAGACCATTTCTAACCACATGCCAATTGATTTCTCTTTTTTTTTTCTCTATCCTGTTTTAAAAACAAAAAAATCTCACAATGTGCCCCCATCTAGATAAGAAATAAAAAAAAAAATGCGGAGCTGTTTTGAATTGTTGTCGAATGATCGATGCAGTTTTAAATGAAGAGCATGGCATCCCCCAAAAGTTTGATGGAGGGAAATATGTGCAGATATTAATAACTGTGCGGCTTCCACTAATCAAAATTTTAAATGGCAAAAAGATGTTTGTGTGTGGACAAAATGTATTGATCGCTAATTTGAGAAGTCTCCAAGTATTAAAGTGATAAAAATTGATAGAATTAAGTACAGAAGACAAGAACAAACAACCACGCAGACAAATAAGCAGGAATACAGTCACACAGATAGACAACAACAACACACAAATTTGAAGACCAGCAAACTGGTAATCTTAAGTAGACAGAATGATGGACTCACAAGAACAATTCAAACACACACACACATACAAAGCAACGGTTATAGATGATGTGCCCTCTGACATCGCGTCTTCACATCAGCGTTTTGCATACAATTTGGTTTAGGAGTGACGTCGCAGGTCAGATCGATATTTGCGCATACCGTCTGGCACATTTGAACACAGGGTAAACAAATGGCACGTGGCCCATACTAAGATAAGTAAGATTTGAGGCTTTGCATGGCGGAACTACTAATGAATGAAAGGTTTGCGGAAACACCACGTGGAAATATTTCTCGAATGAGAGAATGGTTCTGAAAATAACCAGAGGCACAAACTCGACCTTCCGGTCAGTATGCTCTGACCGTCACAGCCTTTCAGGTAACCACACAGAGAGGCCGACCAACAAACATCCAATGCACACAAGCCTACCTGGGTAGTTGACAGACAGACAAACAGCCAGACAAAGCACAAATGACACAGTCATAGACACTTACCAGCACAGCTGGGCAGATGGCAGTGGGTGGTAGAATATGATCACGGAATTCACCCATGTTGCATTCTGGCTTCACTAATGATGCACACTTATTATGCAACTGGGTTTTGAAGGAAAAAAAGAGCAAAACAAACAATTAACGGTGCACCTTTTCAGATCATCCATCAATGTCAAGTAGGTAAATTGTTCCAATTTTCTCTTATCCTCTTCAAAAACGATAACTTTGGGGGCCCAAATACATGGGACTCGCTGGAAAGTGTGTGAAGCAACATGACACTATGAACCCCCTTGGATGTGATTTCCTATTCAGAATGGACAGGAGGATTAAGAGAAT
Organism: Hippasteria phrygiana; assembly: GCA_037893225.1. Classification (NCBI taxonomy): domain Eukaryota; kingdom Metazoa; phylum Echinodermata; class Asteroidea; order Valvatida; family Goniasteridae; genus Hippasteria; species Hippasteria phrygiana. Next base: position 658,049 of record JAZGUH010000125.1, read on the forward strand.
GTGATTTTAACAATGAGGGTCCAAAATCACATCCAGAGTCCAGAATCACAATGCGGTTTAAAGCTGTTAAACCCAGAAGTCACAATGTACTCTTTGTCAGGGTGGGATAATAGTTCACAGGCTTCAGATGTGATTTTAAATAGAGTAGGATGTGATTTTGGGCCCTCATTGTTAAAATCACATCCTCTTAATCCTCATGTCCATTTTGAATAGGAAATCACATCCAAGGGATTTATAGTGTGAATGCCTACTCCATTCTTTTGTATTGTACTTGTGGATCCAAATGATGTCACAGTTACAAAGACGATAGTAACCAAGGCAAAAGGTTTTGATTTCCATTCTCTAAAACTAAAAGTTGTCTCTTGGTTTCCTTCCCAGCGTTTGGAAGAAGTGACAATTACACCGATTATGTTCCTAATGTATAAGAAACACCCAAAGTGACCAATTCAAGGGAAATCAAAGACTTCACAGTCCTCCCCCCCCAAAAAAAAAAAAAAAAAATAAAAAAATAAAAAATAAAAAATAAAAAATAAAATACTAAATAAATACATAATGGGTTTTGGGTTTTCAGAAAATGATTACTTAATTTTTTTATTTTTTGGACATCTAAAAACTACGCAAACAATTTCAGAAATTTTCAAAAGTTGAGTGTTGGTCATCCTTTGAAAAGCGACGCCTACCTTCAAATGCTCAGACCAATGTTGTACATGCCAAAAGCCTAGACAGTCATATACAGGAATTCGCCGAACAAATTTAGAAGCCATTTTTGCTCTGGTGCCACGCTAGCGTGCAGGTTGCCCGCGTTCTTTCATTTCAGTCGCGGGCGCATTTTGGCAAGTTGTAAACACCCTGATGGTCGAAGCTGCATCAAGCGCGTGCGTAAAATGCGCACGCGAGCGTGGTGCCACCGCAGTAAATGCTTCTAATTTTGGTCGCTGGATTAGTATATACTTCAATACAGATAATTCCCTCCAATTCTAAGGATCTTTTATCACACATACATTTTTAAGAATGACTAATAATAATAAAAATAAAAAATAAAAATCTCCAAATTTTTTTAAAATTTCACAGAAGATTTGAACAGTTTTCAAAAATTTGACACAAGCTTTCCAAAAAAATTCAAAAAAACTCTAAAACATTTCAAAATGTACAAAAAAAGACATTCCCATTCCCCCCCCCCCCCATTTTTGGTCAAAAACCATACCTGCCACAGATCTAAAGGCCTTTTCACACTACGAAAAATCTTGGTGTTGGACCTGGGTCCGACCCGTGTTAACTAGACTGACCTTTTCACACTGCAACATTTTCAACACGGCACTGACCCGTGTAGAGCGCTCAACCCGGGTTGAAACTAAACCTGCTCGGGAGGTGGGTTGAGAGCTCTCGACCCGTGTAGAGCAGTTCAACCCGTGTAGAGCAGTTCGACTCATGTTGAAAACACCTCTGGGTTGAGTTCGACCTGTGTAACCGTGTTGAGTAGTGTGAAAAGGGAGCGTAATTGACCCGTGTTGAAATTTAAAAAAAGTCTACACGGGTTGGACCCCTGTAGATTTCGACACGGGTCGAACGTACATAGTGTGAAACCGCCTTAATACTTTTATTTTAACATTTATTTATGCATATGCAACTTGTCTCGGACTGTCAAACCCGTGCATCTCCTTAATACCAATTAATAACAATTTGATATTGCACTGATGCGTTGTAGCATCAGACTGTCTGGCTCCAGACTCACCATAATCTTGCACCAGCGACAGTGAAGGCCCGTAACACCGTAGCTCTTGATGGACTTCTTGCAGCGGTCGCATTTTCCATGGCAGTTACCTTCCACCCAATGATGGTTCATCACCTACAGCAAAATGAGGATGACCGACATTGCTTAACTAACTTCATCATGATGACCTGTTATTCTATATCACTGCCAGACCTACTTGTTATTAGGGAGCAGTTCAGCGTACCACTGCTTTTCTTTGCAGCACTGCATTCCTTACCTCAAACCTTAGCTGATGAACGGGGAAGCCAGGCGGGTTGAATAACTGAATTATCACGAGGTCAAAACTGGAGCTTGGAACTCATTAAAGCCCATTCGCAAACATGTACAATTTTTAAAATGTTGGGGGGGGGAAGGGGGAGAGACATTCCCTCATGTTATCCCAACCCTTTCAATCTCCACTACCCCGGTGATGCATACTTAGATGTTTATGAAGGCAGACGGTGCATTCTTCAGGATTACTGGAGAATGCACCTTCACTTAAAGTGAATGACTATGTTCATCATTAACGTTAATGCTGAAGATGATGAGTTAACAAGCAGTCAGTGCATGAGACAGAGGCATAGTTTATCTAGGCTTGATGTTTACCAAGGTGAGAGCCTGAAACGGGGTTAATAGGCGATTTTTCGAGGAAAAAAATTATAAAGCACTTCTGAAAAACGACATAACTTTATCTCAATTATCACCCACATTACTACATTCACACCATGCAGACAGACATCAAAACCTTCCTAAAACTGACGTCAATGCACTGAACGTTAAAACAAAATATCAGGGTTCTGAGTAGTACATCACACACCGACACCGGTTGGCACATGTGCAAATATTCACAAATCACAAGCATGCTGTAAACGAAAGTGGACACTATTCTGTGACGAGCTCCGACACATAAATCTGCCATCGTAGCAAACAGAGCGTGCAGGAATTTCCCCTCGGCACGACGTCAGGATTAGTGATGACATAACTAAAACAGACAGTTTCTCCATGCGGGCAACATCAATTTTCTTTTTAAAATAAATTTCTAAATTCATGTACAAACCACCAACAAGGTTTTCAATCACCGCAAATACAACAGACCTAACGCTTAATTTTTACAGTTAAACCCAAATACTTTTGGAAAGTCAAGGCATAGGATCAGAGATGACAAGAAGCAAAAAAAACAAATTTTGACAAGAAATTTCCAGCAGAGGCAATTTCAATGAGGAATTTCACCTGTATGCAACCAAATTAAGTTTTCTTTTTTTAATGCCCACACATCAAATTCCCATTCGTAATAAAGAATCCAAAAAATAAAAGCTGACAGTTTTTTTTAAAGCGGACTAGTTTGACTTATTAATTACAACAACAACAAAAAAAGAAGATGTTATTAAGATACAACTTTAGAAGAAAAAAAACGCTTTTAAAAAACCAATTCAGCAATGGTTACCAATCCTACACCGATTCCTTTAAATGTTCACAAAGTCAAAATAGGAGAATTGCTATAAATTGTTCTGAAACAAATGAACGCATAAAAAGTAAAGATTTGTTTTTGTATCAAAATTAGTACAGATAAATTCATGGAGCATGCCCCACCCACAAAAATTGCCCTTTTAGGCTGTGATGTATTAGGTTGTAAAAACACTGCTTGCCACGCCCTCCGGATGTCCGGAGCCCTGCAGAAAACTCACGGTGTTTGTGCGTGCAGGGACGTGGCAACTGTGAGTTTTTTTTTTTTGACACGAAAGAGGCTAAAAAAGCCACTCAAGGTACGGAGCTACAAAAAGAAAAAGGAATCAAAGATACAAGAGGTAGGAATTAATATTCCTCTTGAAGCAGGAAAGATCGTAAGATGAAGAAAAACATGCACCAAGCAAAGGATTCCATTGAGATACAGAACGATGGAAAAAGCTGTCGGCATAGCTTTTTGTTCTACATCTATGTACAGCTAGGGGTTACCAAAACACAAAATACAGTAAAATCTTCAATGCTTAGATATTCATCATTGTTTCAGAACCATTGGAGCATTTTTCCTATTTTGACGCTGTGAACCTTTCAAGAGGCAGTGACTGATGATATTTCATCCGAGTGGGAACCTACCGGCACTTCCCCCCAGACCTCGGCATCTCGTTTGGACAGGCATTGTTGTCGTGCAGTTGCAGTCAGTAAGTTTGATGAGAAGGGTGGCAATGTTAGTATGCAATGAAAGTTATCAAAGATCGGGAGAGATACACAGGATGGTTGTTGCATGTATAATGGACCTGTGGTAGCACCAAGTCCTTGAAAGATTGGGAATATGGTAGTCCTGAATTGTTCTTTTTTAATTTGAAATTTGCGTTACTTGCTCAATCTGGTATTGGTTAAAAAAAGTGCAGTACTTTTGTCCAATCACAGTGCACACTGTGGAACACCATAAATAATAGTTGTCATGGGGAAAGTTCATCTTTAACGCCGATTGGTTAACTCTGCGGTGTGCAATGGCGCTGTTTTGTTAAGTAGGTCACCGTGGTGTAACAGTGTGTGTATATATTGTCATGGCACACCACAGGGTTAGCAGCAGTGTAAATGCATACCATTTCACACATTTCTTCACTGATATCAAACAGCAGCTGTACATTGTTTTATTTTTTTTTCAATGGGTGCATTTTTTTTTCTTTTTTGTTACTATTTTTGTTTTAGCTTGCTAGTGGAACAGTATGAGGGGAAAAATTGTGAGTGTACCCATTTCAGTGTTGATATCACCCGATACAAGGCTAAAAGCCACTCTAGATAAAGGGTTACGATCAGAGATAGTGGGGTTGGAAAAATCTTAAATGACCAACCCTATCACCCTTAGTTTTCCTGGGCCAAGATCTAAATAGAGAATAAATCTTCAATAGATACCAAAGAATTTCAGACCTATAGACCCAGGCGGGGTAACTGTCGGTGAGACTAACTCACAACCCCCCCCCCCCCCCCCCCCCCCGTTTTTTTTACACTGTTTACAATAAAAATAAATCAATAAATCAATAAATAATTTAAAAATCGGATCCACTTTTTCAGAAATGTTTTTGAATTTTGCCCCTCCCCCACCCAAAACTCTTAAAAAAGCAAAGTTATGTGGTTTCTTATTGTTTAATTAAATGGACACAACTTTTGTGCACTGCTGTGATTGGTCAAATGGCAGCTTGCATGACTGCACCTTTTCAATGTGTAAGATATTGGCGATCCCACAATTTTATTTATGTCTTATTTATCCTGGGTAGCCTGATCAGTGCAAATGCACTGTTCTCCCTCAGGGCCCAGTTTTGAATTGAGAGAAGATGCCGAAGGAAATTTCAGTTCTAGTAGTGGGAGGAAAACCCCAGAACAATTATTCTTGGGGAAAACCCATGCAATCAGGTAGGGACTGAAAACCCAATCCACATAGTGCACCTGGACGGGAATCGAACCAGGGTCACCAGAGGTGGAAGGCGAGGAAAGAACCACTACACCAACCTGACCGCCCCGACAAGGCAATGGGTTTCAGGCTAGCAAAAGAGCAAGAAAATGCAATTGATGTTTTATGGCAAAGTGGGGGGGGGGGGGGGGGGGGGGGTAGGGGGTTGCTTTAGATCAATTTGGCTTGATTTCGTTTGTGACAATCATATCTTTTAGCAATAGGGAAATAGAGTATTACTTTGTCATTGGTTAACCACTGCAATGCAATGAAGCAGAAGAAATCAAGAATTTGTTTCTTGCGAAATGTTAACAAAATGTCTGCACTACAAGTCAAAGTTGTTACTCTGGATACAAGAATAATTGGAATGAACCCAGAATTTCAGCCAAAAAGAAATTTTCTGCCAATGAGATACAAGCCAAATGCAGCAGAAAGTCAGGTATAGAGTAGGCGGGGCTCAGTCAATCGTATGGTAGCAGATGATATCAGTCAGCAAAGTACAAAATAATTCCATATCAATTGTAGGAGAAAAAAATAAAAAAATTCATGAAAATGTTAAAAGGTATGTATGAACAGAGAAAAGCATTATTCCTGCATGATGCAATGTTACAGACGATGAAGACTTGCAGTATGCCAAACTATTTCAGTATCCCAAGGTTTAGCGGAACAAAATGAGAGAATATTGGTCATAAAAGTACAGAATTTACAGCTCATTCTTAATTTTTTTCAAAATGTTTTTTTTAGTTTGCTGCCCAAGTCATACTTCAACATCTTAAAAGTCAAGGATTTCACGAGGACATGATTTACTTATGATTCCTGATGAGTCACACAGTAACATGCCCAAAGACTTGTAACTCGAAACGGAAACAGTTGCCTGCAAGATCATTATGTGAAATCCGATCACTGTTGTGTCACACCCCAAGCATGTAATGGATACAGCAGTATCTATTCACACCTTAAAGGTAGTATACAACATTTGCAAACATAACAAAAATAAAACTACTGAATTATTAAGAAATACCGTACTAGACTGTCAGTAAATAGCAGTCTCAAGCATCCTGTGAAATCATGGCACCTGGTGTGCTGTCATTTTCGAGATAAGTGAAATGTTGTATCAATTTCCAGTGATGGTTTGATGATTATTGTTAAAAAAACAAAACTGACTTTTTCAAATACTGCTCCAATTTACCAACTTAAGTTAGTTATTTTGTTTGCCAATTTGTTACACATCTGTGAACGGGTGCAAGCCACCTAGTCTATTTCCCCGACCTGATAATTCCCCGACGTCTATAAATTGCTCCATTTTGTCTGAAGTAGGGTCAGGGAACCAGACTACAAGAACAGCATTTTCTTCCTCTGTAAAACTTTAAACAGGTCAGTGGTACAGTATTTGCTATACAATATTAACCCTCAAATCCATTCATTTCTGAAAATTACAGCAAAAGCAAATGTGGTATGTTACCTTTAACAAAACTGTCAACACAAGGGCAAAATTGCACTTCATGTTGTCCACACACCAACATACAGTTCGGAGTGAAACTATGCGATCCGCGCACAACTGTAGAGGGCATGGTGCCTTAGCAACAAGAGCAAAGTGTGGGCCCTCTTACACTTCATTGGTATCACGGATGCAATCATGAATTGGTTCGCACTCACCACAATTAATCTTGGATAGTCACCGACGTTTGATGTGTGTGACAAGATTGGCAACTGAATGTGCACAAAATTGTAGTGCACGCTGTACAGCGTTTGAAAATGTTGGCATGGTAGTCATGCACGCCAGCAGGTCACATGATAGAAGTACCCGCTCGAACACTTTGATTTTGCCCACTTTCCTATTTTGTCTGCTGCAGGGCCAGATGTACACAGAACCCATTGTGTAATACTCCTCCTGTTGACAGACTAACATTAATGTGGAAGATGCTGGCCGAATTTTCAGCCAACTCTGAGCCCAGGTACTTACATTTGACGTTCGTTTGGACTTGACATAGGTACTAATGCAGCTAGCTGGGGCCCTTTGTACACAGCGCTCATGTACGGTGTATCTACAAACTGTTAAGGTACCAAAAAAACGCATTCATTTTACCATCAATTCAAAGATTTCATATTCATTCAATGGTGCTTTAAAGAGAATCCTTACGTGTCACATGAATGTATAGCAACAAATTACGCTTTCCAATTTCGAAATGTTGGCATCTCTGTAAGTTATGCACTACAGTTGGTGCATACAAATGAGTACTGCCACAATTATGAGAAGGAATTATTTATTTTTGCTGCTGTCATGAATTCTGAACAATATTCATATTCTTGACTATAAATTGAGGGCATTTTCCAATTTAATTGGGTGGTATTCTGCTGCACCAACACAAAACCAGTACTTGATTTGTCAATAATAAAGATGTTGTGATAAATGTTTACAATTTGAAATTTTTTATTTGAAGCAAGGTTACTATAATGAGTGAATGAAGTTCAATAACAGTGCATTAACGTTTGAAACCCCAAAATAGTAGTTACAGCGCCCTCAGTCAGTCAGAAATATGGCCAAGAGAAACATCAATTATCCTCCTCCCCAATTGTATGGAGTAAGCACCCAGCATGACCAATGAAGTTGAATACTCATGAGTGGCGTAAAGCTATGTCCCCAAAAAGGGGTAGGGACGATCCATAATTTTTAAGAGATACTTTAAAAAGTATACCATATTGACATGTATAGCTATGAAAAATCAGGAGTTAGCATAACTTTATTGTCAAAGTTTCTGCATTTCAATTTGCAATTACACTTAAATGTGTTTCATTTTCAAAGTGAAAATAGTGGTTTGTTTGACAATATTCAATTATTTTCTACAGTACATTGGAACACCAATTTGGGAGCCAAAGAGGGTGTTCGTTATAGCCAAATGTTTGGTATAGCAGTGTTCGTTACGAGTGAATAATGGTATGTATTGAATACATCAATTTGGGAGCCAAAGAGGGTGTTCGTTATAGCCAAATGTTTGGTATAGTGGTGTTCGTTATAGTGAATAATGGTATGTATTGAATACAACAATTTGGGAGCCAAAGTGGATGTTCATTATAGCCAAATGTTCCGTATAGCGGTGTTCGTTACGAGTGAATAATGGTATGTATTGAATACATCAATTTGGGAGCCAAAGAGGGTGTTCGTTATAGCCAAATGTTTGGTATAGTGGTGTTCGTTATAGTGAATAATGGTATGTATTGAATACAACAATTTGGGAGCCAAAGTGGATGTTCATTATAGCCAAATGTTCCGTATAGCGGTGTTCGTTACGAGTGAATAATGGTATGTATTGAATACATCAATTTGGGAGCCAAAGAGGGTGTTCGTTATAGCCAAATGTTTGGTATAGCGGTGTTCGTTATAGTGAATAATGGTATGTATTGAATACATCAATTTGGGAGCCAAAGAGGATGTTCATTATAGCCAAATGTGGTGTTCGTTATAGTGAAGTTCTACTGTTCTTGAAATTGAGGCAGGTGTGATCCTGCGGACCACCATCCCCTTTTTTCTCTTTTTTTGGGAGGGGGAGATATATTCTCCCCATCCCCAGGATTTACACCACTGCTACTCACAGGTACATGTGAGTCCTTGCTTGCCGACTCCCACGAGTAGATTGAGGCAGAGGTTGCAATAGGCTGGCTTGCTGAAATGCTTCAACCGCCACACATGATTCCCGTCGTCTTTCACATTCTGTGGGAGGAGGGTGGGATGGACAGGAACAAATTACACAAAGCTGATAGCATGACAAATTAAAACTTAGGGCTACAATTGGACTACAAATTGACAGCTCTAAAAATACCACACACTTGGCCCACCTGCCTCTGGTCTTCATACACTGTATACTAAAATGGGAAGTATATGATAGACAGTGGCAGGTGGGCTACAGCCTGTGTACCATGCACCTAGCCTGACTGCCTCTGGCCTTCATACACGCTTCACTAACTGGGCTATGTAGGGAGATGGTCGAGTGTGTATGGAGGCCAGTGGCAGTAAGGCTACAGCTGCTATACTAGACTCAAATAACCAAGCCGACCCTAGCAAGCTCGGCCAATTTTACATCTTAAGACTGTACTCACAGTGTCTAGCCCCAGGAGCACTAGAAGAGGTATTGTGGTCATCCCCCCTCGGATCCATTCCTCCAAGGACACGGTGCCATCAGAATCGTAGTCTATCTCAATCATCATGTCTTGAAGAATCTAAGAAAACAGGAACCGAAACAACAGGAATGTCAGTTAACCCATTCTGGCCGGCTGTTATTAATGGGGTTCTGGTATGCCCCAATAGGGGCTTGTGCAGCCCAGCGTAGTGTAAACAATAGGCAAACAATGGATTGAGTATGTGTAGGAATGCACGTACAGATGACAACTGTCAAGGCGGCTTTTTTCAAACCGCGGATATGGCCATTGTCCGTATTCAAGAGGTTAACCAGAGACAAATTTCAGTTAGCTAAAAAAAGAAGTACATTGGACATCCCAAGATTTAAAACAAAACCAGCTGTAGCTGATGTTGCCAGCCAATTTCAGACAACAGTGCATAACTTTACGCTACATACAGGATAAGATTTACGCAGCATACACGAAATGCAGTGCCGCAATACTCTTCAAGTGAATATCATAGCTGCGCAACATTTTCCTTACTATTTGTGGATGAGGACGATCACAACTTTTACAACCACCATTTTGTGCATATATAAAAAAAATAATACTGTTCTAGTCAATTTTTGTAGCTGACTCACTTCGTTCACCCAAATTAGCACTGCTTAATTCACGCTTGCATTATGGCAGCAAGTTACTTCAAACATTTATCTTGCATAAAGGTATGAAACAGCCATAGAGCTAGATATTAAATTACTAGAGCGCTAACTCCTTATCTTAGGAGGTACTTTAAATCCTTCCGCAGACATTTTGAATTCATGTGCGTGTTTGTAGAACATAATGAAATTGGATGGAGTGAATTTTAAAAGTGTACTCTAAATGCAACGCATAAGTACAACACACGCAAACAACTTAAGCGCGTCATGACGGTTACAAAACGTCACGGCAAAAATCATCTGCAGCGCGGTACGCGCACGCGTTGTTTGCACTGAGCAAAATGAAACGCTCATTTACTGATTGTGTGTTTCGGCATATCGGCTTCGATAACGCAACTTTATAGAATACAAATGCAGATATGCAAATAGCCGTACAAAAGCCGTAGTTTGTACACAAACATGGATGGGCCCAGCAGGCATCACTTTGTACATCGAGTCAGCGCTCTAGTAATTTAATATAGCCCTATGAAAACAGCATAGGTACAGCTGGAAACACAGTTGCAGTGTTCATACATTGTGTGATTCAACACATACATGTACATGAAGTAAAAATCTGTGAAAGTTCGAGCTCAATCTGTTTAAACATTGAATTTGTGCACGTTCTTATGGGCTCTTTTTGATTGTTGAAACTGAAATAAACCGCCGTATTTTGGGAGGTTTTCCAAAGCAAAAAAACAGCAGCATTTCAGACAGAAATATTTCTCAGGAGGATTGGAACTGGTATCATCTATATAAATAGTAAGCTTTCAGAATGAAACTAATCAATTGTTTGCATCATTATCAAAGCTGCACCACACCTTTAACCTTTTACATCAGCCAGTTGTACTGCTTCATCGTCAATTTTAGTTTCTATCCAAATTTCATACAATTTCGGCTGCCCTTTGTTGTCCATCTGTCAATGTTTTTCAATGTTTTGTTTTTCATTCCCTTCGTAATTAAGTGTGCATGCCTAAATGTGGTCTTGTTTTGAGAGACAATTTTCTGCAAGTTTCGGCATCAAGAAAATTCAACTTCTATATAAAAATGTATAAAATTACTTTTTTTTCTTACCCTTATTATATTTCATTTTAATTATGTCTCGGGTACTTCATCCTTTGCGTTTTTTATCAAAAGTACAAAACTTAAATGCCTTATTGAATTAAAAATGAAATAAATATTCAATGGTGAGCGTGAAGGCATCAAAAAGATATGCCTTAATCTCATATTTACCTTTTGCTTTTGTACATTAATCGTTGGTAATTCAAACTTTTATTATTAGCACTGTTTATATTTTCAATTGATAAATTGTGAACGACCGGTACAAATAAATCTTGTTAATTTAAAAATAAAAAAATTGAAAAACTAAATTTGACAAGCAATGTCTTACTGGTCTGAGTTCTGTGACGTCCCAGCCGAGGTATTCCGCGACGTGCATCATCTGGTTGACGATACAATCCAACTCCTGTCAATACCAATGGAGAAGCACAAATAATCCGGTCAGCAAGGTCGAATGGTTGAATTTTGCACAAATATTGCCTGTTTTTGAGTGGTAGAGTAAAACTATCCTCCCTGGGTGATAGCCGGAGTGTTCTATTTTCCTGAAGCAAGGCTAGTTTTACTGTACGAGTGAAAACAGTATTTGTTTTACGAGACCTCATTCCATAAATTATGAAAATACATTAGGCCCTTACCTGCACTTGTATTTTTTACATTTTTTGAAATTCTGTGAGGAGAAAAAGCTTGCACTCAAACATTTCTGATGATGGTACACCAATTTTATATACCACAACATCCTGAATGAGTAAAACACAGGGGTGAGATTGGCTAAAAATGAAAAATCCACGAAAAATCCACGAAAAATCCACGGGGACCCCAGGTCAACATATAGTTTGTATTTGCCTAAAGGCACCCCCTTAAAATAACAATTTGTATTGGTCTATATCCACTTTTAAAGGTAAAAACGCCTTGAGGACAACACCTCAGGAATTCCAGATTGCAAAAGAGATTCTTTAAAAATTCTGAAATCCCGACAAAAAATCCTCAAAACCAGGAAAAATCCTGACAAATCTCACCCCTGAAAAGAAAAAAAATGGCAGGAGTGCCAGTGCCTCAATGCCCCACAGGGTTTACAGGTTTTTTTTCCATTGCAAAGTTCTAGGGGTCAAAGGAAAAAAACAACCATACTATTTAAGGCATAAAAACTACTCTTTCCATTAGATTGAAGCTGTTGTGTCCAGGTTTTGGGGTACATCACCCTGAAAAATCAATGTCAAAATTGGGTTGCTAATATTTAGTATATACGGAAAAGCTATGAGCTTTCCAATCAGACATTAGAACAAAAACATTAAATGACAGTAACAGATTGAATACGTTTCAAATGGTGAATTAGGAGTTACGCTCCTGATTCCCACAGTATTAACCCCTTGCGTACGGATGACGCCATTGGCCGCTGTTTGTGCAGTTTCAATCCATTGTTGGATTATTGTGTATAGGTTACACTTGACTGCACAAACACATTGTAGCGGTTCGCTTGGCTGCCAGAGCCGCCGCGGCACCCGACGTCTCCTATAAAATAATGTACTCAAGGGTTTAATGTATGTCGATCTACATGCGTAGCACAAAATAAAACAATATATTTGAGGAAGAGCATATAGACTGTACAGTGTAGTAAATGCTTTTTCATTCAGAAATACAGTCCCCTTTCAAACGAATGGATCAAATTTCTTCCTTTTTTTTGGAAGCATTGTAACACACCACTACTTACACTGCTATCGAGAATTCCATTGTCGTCCGTGTCATACAGTCTGAACATAACTAAAAATATTTAAAAAAAAAATTAAAATTAATTAGAGAAGCTAAAAATACTTGTATATAAAAACAATTTCATCGATCAGAATACACAAAAAATGTAAAAAATATTGATGGATTCATGACTTTCTGCATGCCATCTATTTTTACAGAATAGGGCTGGGGGTGAGGGTGGAAGCACAAGTGCACGTAACTTTTCATGACGTTATGTATTTGAATCACTTTTTCCAAAGCAAATTATATATCTTCTCCCCCTTTGTGCCTAGCAACAAATCTGACGTCATAAGACGAACGCCCCTTTTATGTCTAGCACTAGGCACAAAAGGGGAGTTCGTCTTATGACATCAGATTTGTTTGCTGCCCGCAGCGACGACTTTTAGACAAATGGCACCAGCGGGCTAGACGGGACGTGATAAGAATACCTCTCAAAAGTCACATTTTGGTTATTTAATGGTAGAAATAATTGGCAGTTTTATTTTACAATACGCAATTTACATAAAAGTACAAAATGACGAAGAATTCTCTCAGCAATCAACATCCTCTTTAACCAGTTCGCATCGGATGACGTGTATAAACGCACTCGAGCGAGAAAGGGACCCAGCGGAAAAAAACTGTCAGCGACCGGCTCGCAGTGAGCGAGGCCGGAAATATCAGGGTGTGCTACCCGCAGATGACGGCCTGAACCCGTCTGGCACCTAGGTTCGTGAAAAAAGGGTCCCGGCGTGAACTGGTTAAAAAACCAGAGAGCATTGTGGGATTAAAAGAGTAATTCCAATATGTGACAAGCTAGAATAATGTTGACATTGGAAAGCTAAAGTTATGTTACAACTCAATTTAATAATCAACGTCGGCCGCGGCCTGAAAAAAATATATATTTCAAAAAAAATGCATGAACAGCAAACGACCCCTTGTAACCTTTGGAAGTTACGATTACATGGATTCCACCATCCTACCTTCCCGAGAAAAAAAAAAAGAACAAAATTAATTGGCACATTCAAGTCTGTAAAGCCAAAGGAGGGTGAAAAAATGTAATTAAGGCCGACGAGAAGGCATAGAAACAATGCAAGGAATCTCGGCAAACATGTGTTCAATCACGTAACCTTGTGAACGCTCAGCTCGGCTGGGTAAATTGACATTGTAATCAGTATTTATAGTGTGTCTCCCTGACAGGGTGAGGAGAGGGCATGTCACACGGTCCGTCGATCGTAAAGGATGAAATTGTAGGAGCTGGAATATGAAATGTTGTTGTAGACAGAGAAGAGTAAAATTACGCCCCCCAAAAAAAGCACAATTGACAGCCAAAATTATGCTTTAGCTTGCTCTGGAATGACAAGAGGAGAAACCATGGCAACCGTGGTGTGATTCCACACCAATTTATTTTTAAGATGAGGGGATGATTCGCAAATTTCTGCCCACTGTCTTTGTAATGCTCCCGTCCAAACTTTCAGGCACTCTACTCGCCTGGCTGTCTCATCACATCCTTTTACTGAGACACTCAAGTTTTTTTGCTCGTACTGTCTCTCGTTTGAACTCCTTACCTGTAACCTGCTTCCCTTCCATAAATCTTCCACAATTCAAAGGAAATGTGAATAGATGCCTTCTATCCCTGTGATTTCTGTCTTTTCTTGTCTTTTTGTAGCCCACACCTTGAGTGGCCTTTTGGCCTTGTGTTGGACAATACCCGTAAAACAATTTATAAAAATGATGCATCAAGGGAACTTTATGCGGCAATTTTTGTTCAGAATTGTAACTCGAGTCATTTGAAAATACAGATGCTACGTTCACGTGATACTACCGGTACTTTGATAGGTCAGTTACACCTGAAACCCATGTACTAAATTTGCTATGCAGAAAATATCGCTAAGTAAGTTTGTTGGCTGAGCACCAATCTGTTGGGAACCAGTCAAAAGCAATGTACAATGCACAGCATTTTGGCTGGTAACCTGTTATTGCGAAGCAAAAAATTCGCATGCTTAGTTGGGCCATATTTCAGGGCACTGCTTGCCGTAAGTGAATCCCATTGTAGCAGAAATTCTGTTAGCGGTTAGCGTATTTCACTGGTTAGCAAAGAATTTTTGTTTGTGCACACGGGTACATTGTACATCCGGCCGGCTAAGAATTCTTTGCTTTATGCAGTTACTACAGAATTTTTGTGCAAATGCCATAAACAAAGAATGTGCCAATAAGCACATATTTTCATGTTAAGCATTAAATTGGGCCCTGCTCTTTAACACTGATCCCCTGCAAAAAAGTTTTCCACACCTAAAGCTTCAAGACTAAGAATAACAAACAGCCAAAATGTATTACTCCTAACCTAGGGAGCCTAAACTTGACCCATGACCCCTCCTACCCAGACACCCTTGCATCAAGTAACTATTTTTGAGGGGGAAAAAAACCTAAATCTACTTGTGTGCAAAGTAAAATCCAAAGGAGCAGCAATTCCCATGAGACTTTCCGTCAAAAAAAAAGAAAAGAAGAGTCTCAAACTTCGGATGAATAAAGCACTTAGGCTTACCAGAAGAGATGCTGGCAAATTCTATTAAGTGCAGGCGAAACTCCACATAGACCATAATTTAGAACATAAACCACAATTTAGGACAAATAAACGTCACCGCCCACTTGACTTCAGAGGCTTCAAGAGCAGTGTATCCCACTCCTCTTATGTTTTTCTCTCTGGCGTTAGGACAGTATTAAATGTCCTGGTGATATTGAAGTATGTGACTTTAGGAGGGTTTAAAGGTGGAGGTTGTATGATCTGCAAATGTCTCACGACCATCAGGTATGTTTCTAGTTAAGGCTCATTGCCTTTTATCATGGCAGGCGAGGACATAGACATTTTGGGGGACGAGTTCCTCTTAAAAGCTTGCCAATTTTGTAAGAGCCTGATTTTTGAAGAAAAAAAATTGTGGTTTTCGAAAATGTTTTGACAATTTAATTTCCTAATAAATTGACAATTAAAATAGAAAAATCTTAATTTGTTTTCCTGCAGAAAAATGTGTTATCGCTCAGTCAAAGCTGATGCGAAATGATTGAGTTTTCCATTGCCGATTTTCAGATGCAGGACAGCTTGGACAATAATTTGCGATCTCCCTCTGTCAAAGGCCAGTTATTGCAGCCCAGCGTTGGGCAGACTGTCAGAATGTTGGAGTTGATGACTGGGCTGAAATTGTTTGCAACATTTGCAGTTTTCACAAAATTCATTCCAAAATATATTATCAAACAAAGCACATATAGTGAGACACTTATCCTACGTGTTTCAGCGTACGTATTTTTCAGAATTAATATACTGACTGGCTCTAAACTTTTACACAAGAAGTTATTCTGCCTGAACATTTTTTCTTAAACAGGCCAGAAATTTTGACTAGTAGCGCCTACAATCAATTAGGTATGGTAGGAATAAGGGTGTCATAACGAGGCAGCGGTGACCATTGTATGGCAAAGAGGAAAAGGTGACATTGCTTCAAAAAAATACTTAATTTGTTAATTACTGCAAATTAATCTCTCTTTCTTTAAATGAGGCTGAGATGGGGTGGGCATGTATCCCCTTTGAACTCCCATCTTTCAACAGAGGTGACTAAGAGAAGGCTAATAACTTTTCAAAAGAAAAACACCTGCTTATATTTTAATTGCTGACTAACACAATGTGCCAAGCATGTTCTATGGAAGAGGGGTCAGATTTTGAGTATTCCCTTTCGTCACCCAAAAAAATTATTTTGCAAGATTTGAACCTATGACCTCCAGAATTGAACCTGCCAGTTATATTTGTTCGCTTTGAAAATTCACCCAAATTACCTAGTCAGTTTCCCTTGTGGTTTGTTTGACAAACAAATAATTTCAATTGAACTTTTATTCTAGTAAATAATTGTTTATTTGAGAAAATATCAAATAGTTAGAAAAATACAACTTCAAAAATTAAACAAATATCAGGATCTCAATAATCTCAATTGCAGCCACTCCTGCATATTTTTGGGTATAAAGCCATGCCTGGCTGTAAATGCTAAGGAAT
This sequence comes from Hippasteria phrygiana, assembly GCA_037893225.1. Classification (NCBI taxonomy): domain Eukaryota; kingdom Metazoa; phylum Echinodermata; class Asteroidea; order Valvatida; family Goniasteridae; genus Hippasteria; species Hippasteria phrygiana. Next base: position 674,833 of record JAZGUH010000125.1, read on the forward strand.
TCGTAGCCCACAACCCCCACCCCTTGCAACATAAAAACAAAGTCCCTTAGCTACAAGCGGCACAGTCACACCGCTAACCCTACCCATTCAACAAAATCCTACACATTCCACCAGGTACGTGCCATCCTCTTTAGGACTCGCCCAGTTGCCACCCAGGGAAAACAACCCAACACCGTAGGCTAACAAAACAAGAACCAGTTTGAGAGGGGGAACAAAAATCTGACCATCGCTGTTTCAAATCTGTGACTGGCGGCAGTACTGGGCTTTGAATTCCGGCACCTGTCATATGGCGGAAGCGAGGACTGCCGATCAAAGCCGTCGTGATTACATAATTAACCCTATCAAGCTCCGAGTCTGGGCATGTAGCCGAGATCAGGGAAGGGGAGCAGGTGCATGTGGATGGGGCAATCGTTTCTTTGGCTACTGATAACGGGCGGGGGGGGGGGGCGGGGGGGGGGGGGGGGGGGACCAGAAAAGAAAAATACAGGGATGTCCTAAGAATAAAGTAAGGGAAGCCTGATTATATGTTAAGGCCTGAAATTAGTCCTACGTTTTACATCAAAAAGCCTGAAATATAGCATTCCTGAAGAAAGTCTTTTTTTGGTCCATACGTACAAATAAACGCACCGGTGTGGACTGGTATGCACTGGACAGGTGGATGAGAATAGTGTAAAACATTTGTTGGGCAGTAAAACAAACAGTCAGATAAAACCACAAACAACCAACCTAGTGGTGCACCCAGGAATCGTTGGGCGGGGGTGAAGAGAAAGAAGGTCAACAAATCATTTTTGAACATTATTCCTCAAAAAGTGATCTCACAAAAATTGGGCCCGATATTTTTTGGTAGGGGAAGATACCGAAAGGAGGCAGGGTGTTAGCACTACCCTTTGAGGGCACCCTCGCTACTGGGTGCATCACAACTCATGTTTAGGTAAAGATGTTTATAGAAAAAATGACGTCCATCCTCCTCCAAAAAACGAAAGTGGGAGGAGAGAAAAAACACAAAAAAGTTATTTTGTTGCACAATAGCTGTGCTACCGCAAGTCCAAATTGCTGCAAGTTTCTTCAGGCTTTTGAGTTCCGTTGCAGTATGTACTTTTGAGGAATCGTTGCCTTCAGTACCCAAAATAAGGAATACACAGTAACTCCTTGCCTCTGGCTGTCATTGATGGAGGCTGGTACGCCAAGACCGGTGCCGTGCAGCCAAGCATAAATGCAAACAATAGGCACCACCAGCGGCGGCAATTTCTCGTCAAGGTTGGGGGGGGGGGGGGGGGACGGAGAAAAAAACGCACAGCCAATAACAACTTTGACGTGCTAGTTGTGCAATGACGTCACCCTTATTGTATTTGTTTAATTTGTTTTGTTATCAACCACGTACGAAGTACTATGGGGATGCTAAAAATAGGTAAACTTTATACTTACCTCTTGAAATACAAACAACAAATATTGGAGATTACATAGGCCTATCCATCCCTGACCAATACTTTTTCGGAAGAACGCACAATCAGTTCAACTGTTATTAGAGAGATCATGTAATTGGAAATTTTGCTATTTGGTGTCTCTTGGGAAATTTTTGAAAAAATGCGTGCTGATGTTTGTGTTTTGGTGCACACTGGTGCATGTAAAAGTCAATGACCCCTGGCAAAATATTGCCATGGGGGGGGGGGGGGTGGCCACTGCCATAGCTGTCCCCTCCACAAAAAATATTGGGGGGAGGGGGGGACGTCCCCCCGGGATCGCCGCCCATGGGCACCACACTGAATAGAGTGGTCCTATTCATCGAACTTGGAGCTCCACCTTTGGTGTGAATGAAAGTTTGAAAAAGCTCCATCTATTCATTACACTCCCATTCAAGAACAATATAGTTGAAACATGAATGGATTGAGTATGCGCAGGAATGTGCCTATAGACGTGAACCGGCCAGGTGGTCCTTTTTTAAAACCACGGCTAAGGGGTCGTTAAAAAAAGGGTGGAAAACCTGCGGCCCACTTACATTCTAGTTTGTCCTCTGGTTTTCCTCCTTCCAGAAGAGACAAATAGCAGACGATATCCTTCATGTAGACCACTTGGTTCTCTACGTCTGGGTAGCTGGTACCTCCCATCCCGCTGATGACCTGGGGACCGTCCACACGGCCTGAGCTCTTGTTCCGCACCCGCTTTTTCTTCTTCTTCCGGAAGGAGAGGAAGAACCCGCCTCGTGTTCTCATTTCCCTGTCTGGGGGGAGGAAGGGGAAGAGGGTGGGGTTGAGGACTGCGTTAGCCACATGAGATTTTACTGGATATCCTTTTAGAAATTAGCAGGAAAACCATTTGGCACATGAGTTTCAATGTAATTTTTTTTGATGGGGAGGTTGGAGATTGGAGTTGAATGACTGAAATGCATTTCATATTTCAGCATTTCTGTCACATCTGTTTGAAGGAACATAAATGTAATTAGGGGAGAGAACTTTCATAATTTCTTTTTGTATAAAATGGGATTTTGGTGCGTTAATTTCAGCATAAATTATAAGGTCTATTTCCAAACAAAAATGACAAAATGTTGTGCGTTCATTTTCATAGTGTACCTTTTTTGAACAGCATCCCCCCACCCCCTTTTTCCATATAATTTGCAGGTGTAAGTTTTGGAAGGGTCACTTTTTGGGGTGATTTCTGGAAGAAAAATCTTGATCATCCACCCCCCCCTCCAGTTTTGGGGACGGATTTATGCCACCATTTGACTGTTGGGGTTCTAGTGGTGATGGGATACAAAGGCACTCTCTTAAAAAAAGATCACTCCAGCCCTCCCAAACTTGCCAAAAATCAAGTGTTTGGTTGATTTTAGATGACACTTTGGGCTTCAGCTTCAGCTATCCCCCAGCTGTGGCTTGTCTGAAGCCTTGAATACTACAAACACAGGCTCTACCACTGGGTTCATACAGAAGACTGTAACGTACACCTGACACAAAAAGGGCCCTAGACCTAGCCACAACTTAGAAGTGAAAACATTTGCAACCATTTGCGCGTGGATACCTGGACGCGTGACGCGCCCCGGATGCAAGCATGTCGGGGGCGCCACTTGTCCGGGTAGCCACGCGCGCCTTGACTAAAGGCTACAGGGCAGTTTTCCAACGATTTCCAGCTGGAAATCGTTGGAAAACGATATAAATTTCCACTTTTCTTGACAACGACAGCACACCTGGTGCCATCATTTCACAGGATGATTGAGACTACTATGAACTTACAGTCTAGTAAGGTATTTCGTAATAATTCAGTAAAAAAAAAATTGGAGGATTACCAATCGTGTACAATACCTTTAAGGAACTAAATTATTGTCCGGCCGCAAATAATTCAACATCTGGCAAGTAATTATCTGACAACTAAGCGTGGACAGATATTTTCGCTTGTCTCATTCAAAAGTAAATAAGTTTTGCACTGCTAAAAAAAAATAGCATTTAAAAAAAAAAAAAAATTTGAAGTGAAACTCGAAAAAAACAAAATAAGTATATAAACCCTCACTTTTAAACCATGCCTGATTGGCCCCTGATCGCAACTAAAGACAAAATACATTCATCTGTACACAAATCTTCACAAAGTCTTAGAACTGTCATAAGTGAGCAAAAAAAAAGATCGTGCCTTTCTTTCTCCTGCCATTGGTCGCTGGCATCTCACTCTTGGGGCTGTCGGCCTGAGCCTGCAGGGCGTGGCTTGTGGAATGACTTGATGGGGTGCCGTTGGAGGCGGTGGACTTTTTAGAAGAGCTGCGGGATTGGGCGGGGCTTGCATTGTCGGCTGCTCCTGAGATTGAACAAGATGACAGTCTGTTAACAAAGCTACATTATCCATACAGCAAAAAATAACAAAAAACCTGCATAAACAAAATTGATACAAAAGCAAACCTAAGCTTTTTAGATCTAACTAACACTTTGATTTGACTTATTCTAAAAAAAGTTTAAAACAAAATGTGAAAAACTCATTCATGTATGATTCTAGCAAAAGAAAATTACTAATAATCTGAGAAAGAAAATTACTAATAATCTGAGAAAACAAATCTGGCAAAAAAAGTTACAAATTTGTTTCTATTTGTGACCCGCTCTGGAAAAGGTCTATTATGCACATGTTATGTCGCAAAAATATAAAAAATGAGTTTTATATATGTTTGGAAAGCCCGCAAAGTAAGCTTTTATTTGGTACAAGATAGAGCTCCAAAGCCCTTTCTGTTCTGGAGATATCACGTTTTTGCATATTAATTAGTTCTATGGAGTTCAAATTGCACAACAGAGAAAACATGCTTTGAAATAGCTAATTCTAATACAATGTAATGGAACAATGCACTCTAAAAAAGTTATTTTTTCACTTTATTCACTGAAATCAACATTGTGGTGCACCAAACCTGAAACTTTAGATGTCTAAGATGTCATTCAAGACAAAAAACAAAAAATGAATTTTGACGAAAAATTTCACCCTCTCAACTTGAAAGGGCCATTACACGTAAATGCATAGCGCGACTTATATTACCTTTTTCTGGAGCGGGTCACATTTAATATTTGCAATAATATGCAAAATTAGCCTCTCCACTACAGGACACTGATCATTTAAATAGAATGCTTAATTTGCTTAAAACAACAAAGTTAAACAAATGACATGACATATTTATGTATTATCTAAAAATGTAAGTAAAGAAACAGGCTAATGAATGATAAAAAGTCCTAAAAACTAAAAATGTAATTACAACAATGGAACCAACAAAATCAGTATATTTCCCATGCACAGCCATTGAGCCGGTACACACATACATGCAAAGAAAGTGAGTACACGTATCACAGCCATATTGGCAAAATGAACATACAATTTGGAAAGCATGCTTATTTTTCCCTTTCCATGAGCACATATGAGTACTGATAAAATGGTTATTTCTCATTAAAACCAAAGCAAATTATACTTGCAATGTTGCAGAAAAATAGCGCCCGGTTACACAAAAAAGCTGCAATTGAAACTACCCATATTGCATCTTATTCCCATGATTCTGAATCTTTCTCAGCAATTTGCTTTTCAACGTGCTGTTGAAATTTTCATGACCTGCGCCCACTGTGCATACAACATATACGCTGCACACAAAACCTATCCACTGCTGCACATACAGGCGACCTGTCCAGTGTCCGCTGTGCATATAGTCTATCCACTATACACACAGTCTGTTTCCTGCATCCACTACATGCACACAGCCTATCCGCGACTCACATAACCTTTCTGCTGCGCAAAACTTAAGACCCGCCCCTGTATCCACTACACACTCAGTGTGTCCACCATGCCATTAGTCGACTGTGCACACATCCTGTCCACTGTATCCACTCTGCAATTATGCCTATCGGCTGTGCACACAATCTTTCCGCTGCGCACATAGCTTTCCCTGCATCCACTACGCACACACACAAACGCGTATCCACCGTCGAATGCGGACGTCCTAGGTTTTGTACACGATCTCAATCGCGGACGTACGCTGGGAATCGCGGACGATATCGTTCTCTTTTGTTCTCCGGAATTTTTCGTCCGCGGTTTGAATACCCCCAACACGTTCAGTCTGTCCCTGCATCCACTGCGCACATGACATGTCTGCTGTGCATGCAGCATGTTTGTGCATCCACTATGCACATCTGCTGCGCACATAACCGTTCCACGGCACATATAACCTGCTGACAATGCAACTTTCAATCCGCTGATAGCATGCTCCATTCGGGAAGAGGGGAGGGGGGGGGGGGTTAATTGTGACGAGTTGATCAACTCAAAAAATTTAGCCGAAGCAAAAAGATAGGTAAAGATCGAGTAGGTGACTATGTTAAGTGCATCTAAACATGTCAAGTTTGCAGAATTCCACAAAGCATTTATGTCATCTTCTTCAACCCCAAAGATGTGCTAGATTTTGATAAAGGATGCCTGCTCAAACATAATTCATGACAAGCTGTTTTTGAAACTTGAAATCATCTGATTACATATTTACCTAAATTAACATTAGAATTAATTAGATCAATCAAGCTGGAATCTTTTTACAATTAGACACAGATTAACGGCCGGTGCACAGATTGTGTGAAAAGTCTGTGAGATGATCTTTTGCATACAGGGGTGAAGATGAAAAAATCCAGACGACTTGGTATGTTAGTAACGTTAATACATTGTATCTCTATGGTTGAAGGGAGCTGTGCAATAGAGTAAGTGATGACATATTACTAATAGAGGCCACATGCAAACCAGGTCTTTTAAGACTATGGCTTCGGATTTGCCACTGAAGCACTACAGAGCACAGCCATAGCCACAGAAAAAAATGCTCAATTCGGACAAGACCCAGGCTTTGACTTTAAATCAACCATACGTTAAACTTGACTGAAATACATAACAGACATTTGTGGAATCTAATGCTGCGTTCCAATCACGTCGTGTTTTCCGTGTTCACAAGTTCACAAGTCTGGTAACTCGTATTCACCAGTGGTGAACTGGAGGCGGGATTTTCTTCTCGAGTTCACGACTTGCTTGATGACCTGTGCACGTGCGCATTGGTGCAACCATCTCGTAAACACGAGAAACACGACGTGATTGGAACGCAGCATAAATCTAATACTTTAATGAGAAAACTAAAATTGCCTATTTTTAAAAACTCACTACCATAAACTAATTTCCCATTAAAAGTTGTACACAGATCTATTATTTACAAATTATTTTTTTCATTTGTATGGAAATAATGGTCTGAATTTTTTGACTCAAATAAAGTTCTCTTTAAGTTTTCATTTTCTGTTTTGTGTCTGTGTATTTTTTTTTACTTAACTATTTTTCATCATTTTTGTGAGGGAAAGGGAAGGCCATTGATAAAAACTAAAAAGATGCCTTCGCAGTTCTATTTTGATGACCCTGGAAATTTAAATGTTAACAATCGGGTAGGCCTACGTGTGCAAATTTCAAGATTCAATTCTGGCAATTCAGAACACAAACAAATGTTGTCGTTGGTGGCATAAATCCTGAATCAGGAATTCCAGATTGCAAAAGAGATTCTTAAAAAATCCTGAAATCAGGAAAAATCGTGACAAATCTCACCCCTAAATAATGTGCACAAATTCAATGTTAAAACAGACTGGTTTTTCACTATTTTCTTTCGACTTGGGTGACGGACTGAGCTCAAAATTTCAAAGATTTGGCATTTCGTGCATATGTTGCACTACAGAAGTACAATGCACACCGCAACTGTGTTGTCAACTCTCCCAATGCCATAGTATACCTTTAAAAATAAGATTCACAGTAAAGTCCATGATCTCCATGCTGAATTATTGGCGTTGATTAAATGGAAGAGAAACTAACTGACAAGGGATTACCAACTCTGCAGTCATTACCACTGATCAATTATTTGACATTAAGGAATGGTCTATTTGCAAAACGTCACGAGTCTGTCAGAAGTGTATCCCTCACAGAGGATTTATTTCTAGGCCAGTGTGGTTCAACCAATGATGTTTATTTCCGCACGTCGGTCATTCAATGAATATTCAGTTGTAGTGCTTGTACCACAGGGTGGATCACTATGGCAACCAGCATTACATACCAAGAACCTTTTGGATTTTCTTATCTTTATCAGAAAAAGTACGGCTGTTTCCTTTACCGTAAATTAAATAAGCTTGCTATTTTCGTTTTTATTGGCTCTAACCATTTCCCTGTGCAAATGTGCGAATGAAATTCCCTAACAAAAACCACAATGCCTATCGCACAAACAGTGTATGTCCCAGCAATTATGGGAAAAGACTGTGTGTGGGGGGGGGGTTTGTTTTTGCATTCAATAGGGGACCCGTAACAATAGAGGGCAATAAGGGACCCGTAACAATAGAGGACAACAAGGGACCCGTAACAATAGAGGACAACAAGGGACCCGTAACAATAGAGGACAATAAGGGACCCGTAACAATAGAGGACAATAAGGGACCCGTAACAATAGAGGGCAATAAGGGACCCGTAACAATAGAGGGCAATAAGGGACCCGTAACAAGGGGACAATAAGGGACCCGTAACAATAGAGGGCAATAAGGGACCCGTAACAATAGAGGGCAATAAGGGACCCGTAACCATAGAGGGCAATAAGGGACCCGTAACAATAGAGGGCAATAAGGGACCCGTAACCATAGAGGGCAATAAGGGACCCGTAACAATAGAGGGCAATAAGGGACCCGTAACAATAGAGGGCAATAAGGGACCCGCAACAATAGAGGGCAATAAGGGACCCGCAACAATAGAGGGCAATAAGGGACCCGTAACAATAGAGGGCAATAAGGGACCCGTAACAATAGAGGGCAATAAGGGACCCGTAACAATAGAGGGCAATAAGGGACCCGTAACAATAGAGGGCAATAAGGGACCCGTAACAATAGAGGGCAATAAGGGACCCGTAACAATAGAGGACAATAAGGGACCCGTAACAATAGAGGGCAACAAGGGACCCGTAACAATAGAGGACAATAAGGGACCCCTAACAATAGAGGGCAACAAGGGACCCGTAACAATAGAGGACAACAAGGGACCCCTAACAATAGAGGACAATAAGGGACCCGTAACAATAGAGGGCAATAAGGGACCCGTAACAATAGAGGACAACAAGGGACCCGTAACAATAGAGGGCAATAAGGGACCCGTAACAATAGAGGACAATAAGGGACCCGTAACAATAGAGGACAATAAGGGACCCCTAACAATAGAGGACAATAAGGGACCCCTAACAATAGAGGACAATAGGGTCCCCGGTTGAGAAAAGTCCCCAGTTGAAAACCATGTACAAAACCAATTGCCTTGCCGAAAAGTTAAAGTATGAACAATAGGAGGACATGTAATAGTAGGTCCCCAATTGAAGGTGTTTACATGGCTTTCCTATATAACCAATCCCCCATAGACGTTCTACACATTTTTCCTTGTGGAGACATTTTCCTCTTCAGAAATTCCTTGTGGAGACTGGAGACCTATTCTTTTGTCCTCAATTGTTTCCATGCCTCCACAGGGTACTGGGTACCGAATTGTGTGGGATGAATTAATCCACTGATAATATGACGGAGGTCCATTGAAATGACATTGGTATTCTGAGTTGCAGGCAAAAAATAATGTATCTACTGAAACCTGATTTGAAGGTTTTTTCCAAACATATTTACACCAAAATACAAAACAAAACATGGTTAACAAACTTTGAGATCTATTTTCTGACAAAAAGTGATCATGGCTCCAGCATATTCAAAAGGTTAGAGCCAAGAACATGCAATATATCAAATTAAAGCTTATAATAACCTGCACATTCAGGGAATACCATGATCTCAATTTCCAAATGCTCCTTCTTTCCACCCATTTCATGGATCCAAATCACAAGGCTTTGCATGCTGGTGGGTACCAGTTGGGATACATTCTATGGATACACCATGAGAGGTGACCAACTCTTTAAAAGACAAGTGTAGTTTTAACTTACAAGAAAAAATGTAGCATTAATACTTTGCTTCTTCCAAGAAACACAATCCCCCCCCCCCCTGATTTTGTTCTACTCTGATCAAGCATCTTATAGGAAGCATAATTTTCACCAACCCACGCATTATCCTGTGGGGGAACATTAATCCATTTCTTTAAGAGGTAATGTTTCGAGATTTCGAGGGGGTGGGAGAGGGATGCACATTTCAATTTGCGACGGCGTCACACTGCATTAAGCGGCTCTCTCTTCCCGCATCCCAATTGTCTAGCCAGTAATTAACTTTTATTCTTTTTGGGGAGCCTTAATGAGTGCATGCGTGGGCGGATATTACACGACATGTACTCTAAATAATGATGGGATTATTCCATTGGTAAGCCGTGTTAATCCCGTTTAGTTTAATTTTTTTCTTCCTCGCAATGGCAAGACACTTTTGATGGGCATGTCCTTAAGAATAGCAATGCCTCGTTGCCATCCGTTTAGATATGTGACATGCCCCCATGAAATAGATGAAAGTAGCAAAAGTTGAAAATTTCAGGTTATGGTATTTCCTGAAAGTATGAGAAATAAACTTGAATTTGATGTACTGTGTGTTGCTGTAACTCATTCCTGGGCTCTACCGTAACATTCTAAAGTTGTTTGAGTCTTCTCCAATGTTTTGAAAAAAATGAAGCTCAAAGTTTGTGACCTGTGCACATTACAACCTTGTTTTTGATTGAAATCACCCAAAACAAGGCTAAAAAACCACTCTAGGTAAAGGGTTACGATCAGGGGTGCCAGACAAGGGGTTGGTGACACTTTGAATTGCCAACCCTACCACCCAAGTTTGAAAAAGAAATTACTCTCAAAAACAATTTGAGATTGAATTCAGTTTTAAAACAGGATAGCGCTTTCTTTTCAAATGTAAAAATGTAAAAAGATTTTCTTTTCAGTAAAAACGGTTGTTTCTGCTTGTAACTCAAAATACCATAATGCCACTTTCTGCTCATTTCGTGCTTCCAGGTCACATGTAGGGTCGGGAGGGCACAGAGGTTACTGATAATCAGACGTCTTATAAACTTCTGGTGCACGAATATATGGCACAGACCTTATTGACAATTTTGATACCTAGCACTAACACTGGGCAATATTGTGATTAATAAATTATTATAAACCCTCCTTTGCAAACATACATTATGAGCCATGTTGTATGGGTGTTTTAATGGAGTTATGGTCAAAGGTGATTGATGAGATGTAAGAGATTTTTCGAATTGACCAATCATATCACTGTCAACTTTTGAAAAGTAGTTGAATTAATCAACACAAATTGTACACTAAAACTGCTTTCGGTAGTAGCCAGATCCCACAGTAAATGGAGATTCAACTGACAGCTTACATAATCTTGCTTTTAAGAAGAATCTAAATCAAAATAGGCATTCCCAAAAATGTGATCTAAAAAAGGCTTTCATTAAGAGTCGCTAATTATAACCCTCATTTCTGATTTGTTACATCTACGGAGCAATTACAAATCCATCACAAAGAACTTCTTTTTATTTTAACCCCTTCGGTATGCCAATACGGGCTTGTGCAGCCAAGCGTAATGCAAACAATAGGCAAACGATGGATTGAGTATGTGGAGAAATGCGCATATAGACAACAACCAGCCAGGTGGTTAAGCTTTCCTTGTAACTCTATGAAGTACTCAAATTTAAATATCCTTTTCCCCGAAAAATGAGCCCCAAACGTTTCATTAGTTGGCTCTTCTTCAATCCTAATTTCTGACAGAAAGAGTTGAACCAAATTGCAATTTCCTTGGGAACATTGCCGAAGATTGCAGCACACATATAACAATGTCAACAGAGATGACAGATTTCAAAGACCGAACCACCATTATATGTTCAATTGCTTTTTGTTTTATTTTTAGGATGCAGATGCAGATGTTTCAAAATTCCTCAGGGATATAATTTCACGAATCCCAGCAAGTAACCCAAGACAACAACTGATTATGTTGTTTCTTCGCACAACCCATAAAAAGAAGGAAGGTAGGTAAGATGGGAAAAAAAAAGAGCAACTTGCAAGATGCCGAGTTGTAAAAAGGAAAAAAAACATAAACAGAAACACATCTGCGGCTGAGCACAGACAGAGTGCAACTGGTTTCGGCTGCGTCTCCCTGGGGAAATCTGCCCTGATGAAAACAAATGCGGCCAAGCATGATGAGCGCTGTAAAGGAATGACCTTCTTACTTTCACTTGAGCCTGGACCGGGGTGCTGATGATCTACTTTTAGACAAAAAGGCTACGGTGGATGTCAATCTGCAGAACGACGCATACACATTGCACATCGACTCTGGGTCTTTTAATTCCCATGAAATTTCAGGCAACCACACGGCAACGACAGAAAAGTTGCAACCATTCTGACACTAACTTAAATAATGCTGCAATGTCCATCTCAGACTGAAAATCTCAATTTTATGGATTTTCCTCTCCTAATGATTTATGGAAGAAAACTGTATTTTTCTCTCCTCATGATTTACGTTAGAAAACTTCATTTTATGGATTTTCCTCTCTTAATGATTTATGGAAGAAAACTTCATTTTATGGATTTTCCTCTCCTAATGATTTACGTTAGAAAACTGTATTTTATGGATTTTTCTCTCCTAATGATTTATGGAAGAAAACTATTTTTCTCTCCTAATGATTTATGTTAGAAAACTTCATTTTATGGATTTTCCTCTCCTAATGATTTACGTTAGAAAACTGTATTTTATGGATTTTTCTCTCCTAATGATTTACGTTAGAAAACTATTTTTCTCTCCTAATGATTTACGTTAGAAAACTTCATTTTATGGATTTTTCTCTCCTAATGATTTACGTTAGAAAACTGTATTTTATGGATTTTTCTCTCCTAATGATTTACGTCAGAAAACATAATTTTATGGATTTTCCTCTCCTAATGATTTATGGAAGAAAACTATTTTTTTGAATGAAAAAAACACGCCACTGCACTGCATTTGGCCTTTCTAAAGTAGAATAAGGTAAAATCATGGGTAAAGATTGGAACAACATCCCACTTCCTACTTCAAATATTCAAAATGTGAAATTAATAAAATCTGTTACTTATCGTCTGATAATTTCTGTGTTGAATGTCTCACTGGAAAGCTCAGATGCTAACAAATTAGCAATTCAATTTGAAATTATATTTAAAACCTTTTGACAGCGTAAGGGGACAAATATCTAACCCTAACCCCTAACGACAACTTCATTCCGATCACATTTTCATGTCAGGTCAAAAAAGTTAACTGGATACATGGATGTATCGCATGGACGTCGCAGAGTGCAGTGTACTCAAGGCAACCAATTTTAATGGCTTCGGATAAAATTCCACAGAAATGTTTTCTGTGCCCTGAACTACTGACCATCTCAATAATTCCAATCCATCTAAAAATAACAAAACCCGCGGTAAGAGCAGAATGTAAGAGCAATCATAAACAAGGATTATTTTCTTCTTGTCTACAGATAGTTAAGAGGGTTTTAATGGGAGCATTGCGTTCAAGGACTTAAACATATGTTTATGTATTTTGTAATAACATAAGAAAGTCCTTGAGATATATTTCTATTTTTATTAAATTCAGAATGAAACCTACCATATATTTTTGTTTTTTTTAACAAGAACTGCCTCTTTTTTCAATGAAGAATGCACTGAATAACAGATTTGATTATCCACTGCAATAACAACTACCACAAAGAGAAGGCATGCACTTCTGGACAAAAAGAAATGATTCAATAAAAAGTGCATTCTGCATTTCCTATTTTGCACGTTCAAATCAAAATATCTCTGCTTTATTTCTTTTATTTCCTTGCATTCTTTGACATGGTTGAAGCCACGTATTACCAGGACAAATTTCTTGAGTGTATGAGAAATAGGAATTGGCCCAATCACCAAGAAAGTTCAAAACAAGGAATTGTCGATGGAAAATATCCAAAAAGATAATCGCCCGTTCCACAGTATCACAAAAAAAAAAACCTAAACTGTACAGAAGAATTCAATTCTCTTTTGAAGAATTTTTTTCTTGAGATAGGAATATCTTCCCATTTAACAAAAACAATTTCTGGCATTGCAGTTAAAATAACATACTACCAGATGGAATGACGTCTGTTTATTGAACATTCAGATACACACATACATTATCTAAACAAACATTTTTTTCCTTCCGAATTGCCATGTCCGATATAACTCCCTACACAATAAAGTTGGCCCTTGGCACTAAACATCGTGCAGAATCAATTAATCATCACAAATTTCCAAAATACAAATGTTGCCCCCGCGGCATTTGCGAGTGGCTTCATAAACTCTGCCCAAGCGGCAGCCCTGCGTAAACTTCTAAACTTTACACAGATGTAAACAAGCTCATGGATGTGATGGATCTACAGGCCCGCGAAACACAATCAAGAAACAGATATAAACAACATAACACAATCCTCTCCATCTGTTGCTCTTTAAAACCTGGCCAGGGAAACCTGACAGAAAGCCTCCGTACGAATAAAAAAGAAAGGGAAAAGAAAACACTTCACAGAACCCTCTACGATAAGTTCACCAGCATGTTCTCGATTCAGCTATTAAAACAAAAAAACAGAGAAGACGAACTATTAATGATCTGCGTTCCCCGCATAGATCATCTGACCTCCGGGGCTTTTTGGCCGGTGAACGGTGCAGAACACCAGTTTATCTGTTTACAGTGGAAAGGGCAGCAGTTTAAATTTAGCTCAACATGAAAAAGTGAAAATGTAAACGCTCAATCCCCACAGCGGACTGACCCGGGCATGGGGTGTAGGCACCGTGACAAGCCACGGGTTAACCATATAATAAATTTTCAAAGTGAACAAAGAAACTGGCACGAGCGGGATTCGAACCTGCGACCTCCGGATTACCGTACCGGCGCTCTACCAACTGAGCTATCTTGCCCTATGTTGGCGGTCTCCCAAATTGTCAGTATCCTTGTTCGAGTGGGCGCTATAATAAATTGACGACTTGTACGGCACAAGATACAAAGTACAAGATATCAAACCCCTATGAAATCCCCCAAATTTAATCTCTTGGTTAAGTTACCTATTATCAAGGTCCGAGTGTAAACTTTCTACAATAATGTGTAATATTTACAGAGAAATGTGGACAAAACCAAAGCACTGACATCTGCACTTGAGACTGGTGCCGCACATAGTGCAGCTTGTACGCAACCAAAGCGCCAAGGGCACCACTCTGAATTCCAACAATGCGACTTTTCCAAACCATTTGTTCCCCAAAATTATTTCCATAAATGATTTTCGGACAAATGCTGCACTTTTCAGGGATAATCGTGTACATTATTACATTCTACTTTTGAATGATGTTTCCAACCATAGCGATTTTAGGACGAATGCTTTTTGTAACCCAATGGGCCTCCAAGGCATTGGGGCCCTCTGAGCTGCTCATTTTTTTGGGGGGAGGAGTCGGCACACAAATTAATCAGTGACAACATACATAATTTCCTCCCATACACAAAGACATGGGTAACTGCATATCCAATTTGTTAGGTGACTTATTTTTTTATTTTTCCACAGAAGTCCCCCAATACAAGGCTACTCTAGGTAAAGGGCTACAACAGAGGTGGTGAGGTTGGCCACATTTATGACCCGCTCTGCAAAAATAGGTCGGATGTCACGCATTACACTTTCACGTACTACAGGGTGGTTTAATGTCTTAGAATTTTTTATATAACTCCAGTTAAAATTCTGCAAGGAATCTTCAGGTGGTTTACAAGATACAAGAACTGAGAAGTCGCACACTTAAAAATAATTTTTAAAAAAGAAAGAAAACAAAAATGAACAATGCCTTACACTACAGAGTTGTGCCATATATCAAATGAAAGCTTATTTCATGCTCTTTCAGACCATGGAGGAAGGTTCCTTCCTCCATGTTCAGACCAACTGTAAAAATGTATTTTTAACAGACTCATTTTTGTAGAGCGGGTCACATTTTAGCTTGCCAGCCCTACCACCCTTACGGTTTTCCTGTTTCCAGATCTAAATAGAGGATAAATCTTCACCAGATACCAAAGAAATTATCCCAGTTTTCAGACCTATAGGCCCAGGCGGGGTAACTTCCACCGCTGGTGAGACCAACTCACCTCCCCCCATGAGGGTAGAATTAAAAAACACAGCCAAATGAACTGATAAAGTTCAAAAGCAAGGTGCATAATGCGCAACTAAAACACGTGCAACACAAGAACCATTTTACGCAAAACTTGCCAAGTCATCCACAAAGTTAGTGACTGTTAAAATTCAAGCAATTTTTGCTAAATGTAGTAGCTTGATCAAAAGTAACACAAACACACTGCATATTACAAAGTCAAATATCATGTGAACAAAGTAGCTTACAGCTATGTTAGTCAGCTTAGACACAGATACAGTTATGCCCAAAAATATTCATACCCTATGAAAAATCTGGTAGTTTGCTTTTCTCTCATACATACATGTAAAAGCTGGATTGGTGGAACTTAGGCTTTACTTAATGACTTTTAGTTGGCATGTACAAATCTACATATAATTTTGTTTCACATCATTAGCATAAAAGTAGAAATAATAAATAAAATGATTCACAATACCCCAAATTTGGCATGGGTATGAATAATTTGGGGCATAACTGTGAATATTGAAGGTAGCGCTTTAAAGACTAAAATTTAAAATATAATGCGGTATGTCAGTTTTAAATATAGTTGATAATTGATATCAGCATTTGGAAACATCGCACAGTCCTTTTTGTTGAATGACAAATAAAGCACTGCCAGGATTGTTTATAAGCGGCATCGCCGTACTGGGCTCTCATCTACATGTATGCACGATGAACGCGCCTGGAGGAAAAGTTTATGTTTGGAGATCGTTGATAGATCACGCACTCATTTAGAGTACACGACGGGCTGATGAATTTCCGTGTCGAGGTGCCAATATGCAAAAAGAAGAATCTCCAAGATCCTTGTCACTGATTGGTGCGTCAATATTGCACAGTTAGGCCAAGTAAAAAAATATAATAACCAGTTGATCGTCCGGGTTTTTCAAAAAGGGGAGGATGATGGTCTTTCTATTTGTTAGTTGTTATTTTTTTCCAACATGGCTGCCAAGCATTTAAATTCAAGATGGTCGTTAAATTTTCATTTCAAATTGACTGTCAGCTTTTTATTAGCTATTCTAGAGTCAAAATATTCATGTTAAACAGTGTTCTATGTAAGTACCCAATTGTTTATGCATGTTCTTTTCAATTGCATTTTCACTTCAACAAACTATTCAGCTCGCATATCGCGAATGCCAGTGAACTACCGCCCTCGCTGGCTTTGTAGAAGTGTAAAATATCGGCAAATGAAATCAATCATCAAAAGAATGGTGCCAAGATAGAAAACAAAACAAACAAATAACGAAAAAAAGGATGCGGCTTCAAAAAAGGTTGCGGGCGGAGAAGATCAACTGGTATTTTTTGCCAGCTTGTATCAGATCTCACTAGAGATGGGAGTTTTTACTCGAAGCTTTCTCAATCATTTTCTTACATTTTCTTCTGAGAAATCAAGCACTGAAAAGAAACTTAGACTGATTAAAGTTCATTTGGTTTTATAGTGGTTCTTTTTTTGCCTTCTTCCAAGGTTTTAATTCGAAGTAACTCACTCACAAAATCTTTCTCCATTTCTTGAAAAGGTTAATCTAAAACCCAGTTTTAGGGTAGTATGAAAAAAATAAATAGAAGTCTTGAATCGAGCAAACGCTGTATGCACCCCACCTTGACAAGGTGTTGATACGACTCAGAAACCCAAGCTAACTGACCCCAATTAATTAACATGCCAAATGTTGGTAGCCGGGAGCATAACAAGGAATCTACACCACACATTATCCCAACAGACAAACTGTTTAGTTAATGACAACACCGCGTTTCCTTGCAGCATCGACCCTACGATGTCAGGTCTCTCCTACCCACACCCCCCCCCCCCCCCCCCCCCCTCTCGCCCACGCCAACGAAACCCTGAAATGTAATCTTGGGGCCGATCGGAGCTTGCTTAGGAGTGAGCGAGGTGCAAGAAAGAAGGAAACGGCCCCCTCGGTAATCAGAGGGATAAGATGGGAGCGAGGAGTGACATTTCTAGGAGGTGAAGACCCTGGCCTCTTGCCAGTCAAACACAACCACGGTCTATCCAAACAGCAAAAGGTTTCGCACTGACCAATATTTATCCAGTTCGACATCTCTCCCCAGGTCTAAGGGGAAAGCCGCAGTGAAGACTCTCGGGTTACCATTTTCGGTTACTGTCATTTCAGGGAAGGTTTTTGAGGGGGAAATTACGTACGTATTGTCAAACGCAAGGAGGAAAAAGGGTGCTTGAGTGCAGATAGGCTCCTATGATACATGTGGGATACTTGGTTAAAAGAACAACACAAATAAATACCAAATTCAATTGGTTTTCCACACACAGCCATGTCTTACAAAAGTGCCATTCTTACAAGGGACGCATTCCTCCATTCTGAGCTACAGGCAAAAATCTATTGGGGGTCAACATTTTCCATTTTCATGCTTAAAATGCTAGTTTATGTAAAATAGAATCATAGTGTTTTCAATTTTTAAATTTTAGTACAATAAAATGTTTTAACAAAATAGATTTTAGTTTGCAATGTTTTCACGTGTATCGCTGGTGTTGCAATATTCTATTAATTTAATGATGAAATTTATAGGGTACCAGTGATTTTCTCGCACGGTTAAAAATTCCGTAAAATGACAGTTTGTTCCTCTTTTAAACCAAACAATTACCATATTTTAGTTTTAACGGATTTTGGACTTGCGGTACTGTGACCTAGAAAATATCACGTGTCCTTATAGTCTTCGCGTTTTAACATCAATTATACAAAGAGGATGTAAATCTACAAGACCACTGCAATACTAACGAAGTGTTGTTTATTTACAGAGAATCTACTGTTCTCCTACACAAATCTCATTATGCAGCAACTGACCAATCAGAACTGAAGGAATTTGTGTTCACAAAAGCCAAACGGCAAACTGCGCATGCGTAAAAGCGATTTCACTGCACAGTATCCTTGCGAAAATTGCATCGATACATTCACACGACCAATCTCAGTGATCGTCGCACGGATGTCGCATCGATGCAACATTTTGGAGGTCTTGGCTCCTGTTACGAACTGTACGGGACCTATGCGATTTGGTGACAGTGATACACTTTCACATGGCACAGAATCCGTGCGTTTGTGATGACATTGATGAGATTTCATTGCACGGGAACCTTTTTTCTAGCGGTCATGTGAAACGGGTTTTCGTTTCTCTGCGCATGTCCTTGCACTGCTGATGACAACATATTCTGTATTTTCCCGATACCTTTCCTTCTGTAAGATGTGTGGGACAGAAAACTTCGGGCAGGAAATAGCCTTGAATTACTCATCTTTGTTACACACAGTCACGTGTTTTGTAAATGAAAAAAATATTAATATTCGTTATTATTTTTTTGTTTAACTACATCATATAAAGCCAAAGTTTTGATCACAGGTTAGGCGAACAATTAAAGTATATTTTTGGTTGTGAATTGGTTAAATACAGCATCAAATGCAGTTTCAGTTTCGTATTTGGCTTTGTGCAGATGGATTAGTCAGACATTTCTGGCAGATTTTATTTTATAATGTTTTCCTTCTACAAAGGCATTTCCGGTGCATAGGTGCCTTACTCAAATACTTTATGGCCTCATTTGGGCACAATAAAAAAAAGAAATTTTAGAGTCCCTGCTCAATTTCCTTTCGGAGGCCACCTACTTTTATTAAGATTTTCTTCTTGGCTTTTTTATTTAAAGAAAGTCATACAAACCCCAAAACACCTTAAAAATGCAACGGGAAGAGAGGAAATGCCCCCCAGTCCACACATTACTTGTTTTGAATTGGTTTGGGGCTACCATGTCAGCAAAACCAATCTTGAAAAAAACTGGGAGGGGCCATCTTGAAAAATATTTTCTGCCACGATTTAAAAATAGAAGTCAAATATAAAGGAACTCCTCCTTCCTTTTCTTGGAAATGGCATGATGAATTTTATTTATTTTGCCTTATGTTACGCACCTCGCTCTATCAGGCATTTAATTCTTGAGAACCCTCCCCCCCCCCCCCCCCCCAAAAAAAAGAACCTTGAATGAACCCGAATGATCGAACACAACATCTGCAAATCATTAACAGGCAGCCTCGTGTACTAGAACCAATTTTACTGACAAAATCAACACAAAAGTATAGCTATCAACTTCCGATGTTTTGACAAAATATCCCCCTCCACAAAAATCAAACTCCCCAAAGACTTTGTACGTCAGGGATGATGTCAATTTCAATAATGTTTGTTGCCCTTGTTGACGTACATGTAGTATTCAATTACTGCATGCTCATCAGTGCTTTTCGAGAGCCGGGTTCGAACCCCGACATTCTGCTTTAAATACTATGTCAGGGACCGGCAAAACCCTTCATTTAAAATCAGAATCCATCTGACTTTATACAAGCTTCTCTTGGAAGTCGTTCTTGGTTTTATGTTTTATCAGGCCTTCATACTGGTCTTTTTTTTTATTCTCGTTTGCTTGTCATTCTGTTACGGAAAGTTCAGCTCTTTGGCAGTCGCTGGTAAATTGGCAGGATTTAAAGTCAAAACAGCAAAAATACCCTACTCCGGGCAAGTTTAGGATTGTGGATAAATCTCACCAGATTTGCAGAATGATTATTTGGGGGATTTACTTAAAACATGCACAGTACTCAAAAGGGCAAGGATGACGTACGAGTGCAGTGGCTAAATTTAAGGGTGTTTCAATTCCCACAGGTCGGGACGTTACTTCACGTCTTGGATCAAATTGTAATTTACGTTCTAACCTCGTAGGTTGGGCTGGTTGAAGTTGGGCTGGACTAATTTTGGTGCGGTTCGCTGCAGCTTTTCATCATTTCAGCATTGTTTGGCTTGCTAGCTTAGTGCAAAGAACAAGTTTTCCCATCATATTTAAGTGCAACACAAACGTGCTTAATGCTGGCATCATTTTCACATTATTCTGAACAGAGAAAGGCATATTCCATAAATGATTTAACGACCAAAATCTAGTTTTTCCAGCTGAATAAGTAGAGATCAAAACTGACAAATTTCTTGACTGAAAATAGCCAATCATGAGATAATGAGAGTCACGACAGTTACACACTACAGACTACAAACAACCACTCTGCTGTTAAAAGCAGCCCACTCAGAATGCAACTAAGCACGTTGCTGGCACGACGCCTGAAATATTCAGTTAGGGTTGGCAGTGCCAGGAGAAAAGTGGCGTGGGTGTCGCACCTGCATTACAAATCCTGTTTACAACACGCAAGTCAAGGTCGAAAGTAAACATTTACGTGAGGGGGGAATGAAATTGCGTGGAATTTTCTTAGAGTCAAATTCCCTTCGGTAAAGCATTCACGGCGGCAGATTGTCAAAAAGTTACGGCAAGCAAATTGCAAATTGCAAATTGCTCCTAGGGAAAAACTGCACAATTTAATTGTAAATTTCTGTTCAGGATATGTGATGCATAAATTTTCCTATCCGACTTTGGGACCTAGTCCAGTGCAAATAGCAATTACAAGTGAGCAAATATTCTTACTTACCAACAGGCCCATGAAAGATCATTAACATTTCAAATTAACATTTGCAAACAATTACGTTTAAACAAAAACACTCACCAGGTTTATCCTTTAAAAATATCACATTGTACGTTGTTATTGGTTGCAGAGGAATAAAGCACTATGCTGACACTACACAGACTGATTTGTATGTGCTTGGCTTAGCAATGCATTCTGAGCATTTGCAACCATTCCTTGATAAATTGATTGAAAGTGGAATTTCAATTTTAAATGACGAGATTTGAGCACTCGCGATAAATGTATGTGTAGGCATTTGGTGCCCACGCAGAACACAGAGACTGTTCAGCAATTCTTGAAGACACCGTTGGTGGGGTGACAGAATAAAGCAAACAACGACGGCTAATTGGTAAAAAATTGATATATTTTTTTTCTCTCTTCATCAATGCAGCGTGTTTGCTTGTGCCTTCGAGGAAGCAGTGAGGCTACAATTTGATTTAGAATTAAGATCAATGGTTATTGGTCTGGAGAGAAAGTGCCGTGCCCCTCTGTCCAAGACTGCCAGTCACAAAGACAACCGAGGGGGGAAAAAAAACGTAAAAAAGAAAGAAAGATGGAAGCATATGAATGAGAGTCCTGTCCAACTGCCAGTTCTGATTGCATTTCCATTACATTTGGGGCCGGAAAATGTAAGGCTGACGTCCATCAATGCCAAGACACATGCACTTTTGGGGTCTGAACATTGGTTAGGCGACATAACATGCGCATTGTACTGACAACGTTGTTATGTTAGGATTACAGCCGTTGATGATTATAATCATGACCGATCACAAAGTGTGGGTGTTTTATTTTTGTTAACCCTAACATCACCTAAAGCTGCAAAATACTACTAGTACTAGTAGTAGTAAAATGTAGTATGCAGTACTCTCACCTACATGTACTTGTGCAATGCCTGTAGTAATTTTTAGTATTTGGTACTTTACCCCAAATAGTGTACATAGTAATATGTAGTACTAAGGTTGCGCAGTTTGGAGGAAAAATGTTTGTTATCATCTAAGGCGGAAACACAGTATGAATTACTGGTTTTCAGAGATGATACATTTTTTTAATCTTAAGCCATCCAATTCATTGACAAATATAATTTACCAAGTAACTTCACTGTATTACATAGAAGTAGTATTTTGCAGTTGCCAGTATCTAGACTGCTGTCATTACACACCCATTCATCAGTCACAGAGAGACTCAGTGCTACAAAATACTAAGTCGTATTCTGTAGTACTCAGTTCTTTATCCCAAAGTAATGCCTAGGACGTTAGGGTTAAAGTGATATTCATAGACTTTAAGAAAGAAGACATTTTGTTTTCTCATTTAGGACATGAATCACCACAGCAAAGCATTTGACAAATTCAGCCTTTAGCATGGGATCCACTTTGATAAAAATGTGACCCAAGCTCTTCCATTTGGAGCTTATATTGATCTTTAACCAGAGAAATACTTAGCATTTTTAACACGAGAATACAGACCAGTGAAAAAAAGCTGAAGGTGCGTCCCAAAAAATATAAAAATCCCATTTTGTAAATGGCATTCTAAACGTGAATACAGGTAACTTGCAGCAATTAGTCATTACAGGGTGTGGACTCCTAGTCTGGTTTGGTACAGGTGCAAATGTTAGGCGGGTTGGGGTATAAATAGCAAGACAGTAAGGTTAGTTTTCTTCACAAGATCAGCAATGGAATGTGGCCAAGGATATACATACATGATGATTTGATGTGTTAGCAAACCAAGGTTTGCATGGGAGACCTCACCTAATTTGTTGCAATGAGACATATTTTGAAGAATCCGCTCCGTGCCACAACGTCGACGCTGGAATAATTTTCAGCCGCACGAACAAACGGTAAATCAAACGAGCTCACACAGACGTACTGTGTATAGAAAGTGATGACCTTCGGGAGACGGAAATTTTTCCATAATTGCAAAGCGTACGACCATCACTAAATCATGGCTGGGAACTGGGTGGGCACGGAGCGGACATTATAAAGACAGTACCACCATTGGATGTTAGTTCCGCAACACCACAGATATAGAAAAAGTCGACACGACAAGTGGGTGGGGTTGAAAAAGCGGTGTGTATGTGGAGTAGTAATGGGCAATTACTTGAAGTGAGTGATGCATGTTAGTGACAAGGTCGAGCGAGAGAAAGAGACAGAGAAGAAGGGGTGGGGGGGGGGGGGGGGGGGGGGGGGGACACTGCGTTCCGATGATGAAAAACCGATCTACAGTTGTCAGTCGGAACTTTGGTTTGGTTTTTTCATACCCCTATCCTGCTCTGTGGTTGTAGTGGTGGTGTTGTTGCCGGCGGAGGCCGGTGGCAGTGTGGTACCTGCAGTGGCCAGCGCAGCGGCGCTTTTCTCAATGGAGGTTGCGCTGCCCGCCCCAGTGCAGATGGGCGCGCAGGCCGTTTGCGTGGTGGCGGCTGCCATCATGCTGGTCACATCCAGCTGCGCGCCCTCCTTACCCTTGAGGGTGTCATGGTGGGGGACCACAGGAGTCTTCTTGACGAAGGACAGGAAGAGGTGACGACACAGGTCCTCTGGCATGTCCACATCCAGGTACGTCTCCATGAACAACTTGAAGCCCTCATAGTTGATTGGCTGTGACAAACAGAGAAAAACAATATAGTCAAACTACATGTATATTGCTTAAACGTTCACAAAAATCAGGTAAAAAAAATAACGCTGTAAATGGTTCCGAAAGAATAATGAATACATATTTTTGTGAAAAATTGGGGTTAGTCCCCACCCACAGAAGAGTACCCCTTCATAGCTATGATGTCATTGCTTGTAAAAAGATTGTTTGCCGTGCTCCTAACGCCCAGAGTGTTTTGTATGCAGGGGCGTGGTAATGCTCATGCTCAGTGATGTCAAAGAAAGCTGTGTGGGCGGGGGCCTCACCCAATCATTCTTTTCTGTCCTACATAAAGTATCAACAACTAACTGAAACACAAAAGCAATCAATATCTGTATTCAGGCTTTCAAGTGGACCCAGGTGAAAAAGTAGGATCAATATTTTTGTTTAAAGGACAAAAGTAGGACTTTTTGAGGACAAAATCAGGATAAATGTAGGACTTTTGCAGCTTTCAGGAGGATTTACTGATACTCATTAATGTCCACAGCATCACAAGCCTCATTTGGCATGCTCTGTACTCACAACACTTGTGCTCCATCCTCAACTAAGCTCTTGGAAGTAAACCCTTCATTGTGTGATTTTCATATGACAGTGTTTAACACTGTTATGAAAAATATTCAATAAGATTTCATTTTTCGTTGAGTTGTGGGACAATAAGTAGGAAAAAGTAGACCAAAACAAAATGGGAATTTCAAGAAAAAAGTAGGAAAAGTAGCAGCATGGTGGAAAAGTAAGAATACTTGAAACCCTTATCGACAGTAGACAAAACGAGTTGCACGAAAATTGGTTCTCCCTTGAACCCATCTCACTTAACGAAGGTTGAGATACGAGTTGTGCGATAAGGTTCTTTTCAGAACCCATACCTCTCGTTAGTTGAGATAAACACATGGTGTTACCGCAAACCGAAACGATATCGATATTCCACCATGCAAAGCCTCAAAACTTATAACTTGAAACCCTGTAATTATTATTATTTCAGAAGCATTTACAACATTTTCCCTAGTTTGACGAGCTCTATGTACGGTGAGCTGAGATGGTCCAAGGAATGATTTAAGGGCTTGATGAGCAGGAGTATAATAAGGGGAAAAAAAACCCAAAACTTGTATTGCCCTTTAATGGGAACAATCGCGAGGGTCGGTTGGTCAATTTTTTATTATTTCTTTTTTAACATACATGAAAACAATACTACATGTCGTGTAACTCGGAAGTTGGGAGGCAAAAAGAAAGCTAATTTAAAAGTGAAATTGTGAAATGCACGATTGTGCCGTCGTAGTTTTATTGAAAGAGAATTATTATAATAAAACTTGTTCATTTTGTGCAAGGAAAAGGTGAGATTTTGACAATTTCTTTAAAAAAAAAAACACACACATACACATGCATGTAGTCGTACTTCCCCAATACGTCCGAGGACAATGCTTTGTGTTTCCTATTCTTCCTTTAATATAACCAACCCCCATAGACTAAGCACGTATCCTTACGTTCGAGGACCGATTTCAACAAAAGACTCTACGTTCGAGGACTGAAAGGTTTCTTTGTGTTTCCTTTCTTCTCTTGTCCTCGGAGATATATAAAGTGCACGTACAGTTGTACTTTCCCAATACGTGCAAGGACAATGCTTTGTGTTTCCTATTGTTCCTTTAATATAACCAACCACCATAGACAAAGCACGTACTTCTAAGTGCGA
This sequence comes from Hippasteria phrygiana, assembly GCA_037893225.1. Classification (NCBI taxonomy): domain Eukaryota; kingdom Metazoa; phylum Echinodermata; class Asteroidea; order Valvatida; family Goniasteridae; genus Hippasteria; species Hippasteria phrygiana. The sequence goes on from JAZGUH010000125.1 coordinate 700,265, forward strand.
GGACCGATTTCAATAAAAGACTGGACGTAAGAGGACTGAAACAGTTGCTCACAACAGGTGGCCGGTCGTAAAATTAAAACGTACCGAGCTTCCAGACACCGTTTTAAGTATAGCGAGTTCAACTCGAAGTGGTTTATCTTTGCTTTGGGGTCACGTAGAACATCCGCTCATTTACATAAAGCGCGTGCTAGTTCGTGTATGTTTGTACATTGTACATGCAGTGTTGTGTTCTCCATGCATGAGGGGTTTCAGCATGGCGGGCCACCTTGCCAAAATTTTATGCCGCCACGCAAAAGTTCCATCGCCCCGCTAAATTGTTACCGCTAAATTGTTAAACTTTTCCCCATTCGCAACTTCACACTTTATCTAAGTACGAAGAAGTTTACCAGACTCTGTGGCCGTGGACTCACGTCTATTTCACCAAAAGCGCATACAGTATATTATAGCCATGCATGTATAAAATAATACCACACACGTCAGTCAACCGAAATGAAAACACCCCAGAATATCACAATGTGTGTGTATTCACAGACTAAAGGGAGGTAAAGCTAATGTGTCTATGTACATCGCACAGTGCTCGAGTACTTTACCTACCTGTAGTGTATACATAAATTTAGTCAACTATACCACGTACAAGTTGTACCTACAGCACCTAGCTGTACTTAAAACTGGCTCCACGTAAAATTATTAATTGTGCAAACATACTCAGTCCGTAACCAGACCATTAGTATTATTGGATATCACCACAACGGAAGCGATGGATTTAGGGTCGTGGAGAACACTGACGTCATGTATAATGTGTGCACAGCTTTCAACTGGTTGCCGGCGCACATACATGCTTCCTAACCAGTGCTGTAGTCGAGACCTTCATGTCCGGCGAGACCAAGACCGAGACCGAGACCAAGGCTTTCGAGACCAAGACCAAGACTGAGACCAACTCTTTCGAGACCGAGACCAGACTTCCGAGACCGAGACTTTTGCAGGCCGAGACCGAGACCGAAACCGAGATCACAACTTCCGAGACCGAGACCGAGACCAAGGCTTTCGAGACCAAGACCAAGACTTCCGAGACCGAGACTTTTGCAGGCCGAGACCGAGACCGAAACCGAGATCACAACTTCCGAGACCGAGACCGAGACCAAGACCAAACATGTATGGTGTTGAAGCTGATTTCCCTCATGGAGTGTTGTACCCTGCTTTAGATTAAAATGCTCAAAAAGATAACTTCCCACGGATGATAATTTGTGCTAATGACTCATGTGGGGGATAATCTTATCCAAAAATAGAAAAAAATCTAGTTTTTCGGCTTTAACAAGGACCATTATCTTAAATTGTTATTACTGGTTTATTGATAAAATGCATTTGTAGCCCGCAGGCTAAATCACAGCAAAATCAACTTAAAAAAATAAAAAACAACCATAAAATACGTAAAAGATTTGAGGAAAAGATAATTTAAAACATTAAAAATTATTTATGAGATAAACAAAATATGGAATTAATTATGCAAGATATACATGTATAAAATTAAGTGCTCAATTAAAAAGTCTCACACAGCACGCAATCATCAATTAAATAATTCCACAAGACTTGACGGTTATTATTTCACCTCTGGTAAATAGTTGTGCTTTCACATTTTTGACATACCGTACATATGACAGGCAGATTGTAATTTCTCCTAATATCTTTTTAATACAAAAATTGAACCGACTAGAATGGTTGATTATCCAGAATGGACAATGCAACTGGATTTTCTGCGAAGTTTTTTGTTGTAAGTTGATTTTTGAAGGAAGGCCTATCAATTTATTTTATTTCTAAATTATTCAAAACACGGTAAAGAAAAAAGTAAAATTTAACATTAATTAAAAAATTCATAAAAAAAAGAATTTGATGGCGTCACCTACATGTACATGTACATGTACATTTTCATTCACAACACATACCCGACTATGTACATGTACGTACAAAGTTTCAAACCCAATTAGCCTTGTACTTCTCTAGATATCTTTTTATGTAATTATATAAAACTACCTAGTAGGCCAATACTAAAAGCATGCGTTGTGTAAGCATTGAGCAAGAATGTCAAACGTGTCTACCTGTATGCACATATAGAAATTAAGCGCGCTTGTCGTCGGAATCCCATACCATGTGCACCAGTGAAATACATTGGCGGCGCACATCTGCGGGTACCAGAACTCAGAATAAACAAGCTGCATTTACTGGCCGCCATTCCAGCTTCAATTGAATTCTTCAGCATGAAACTTGTACTTATAGGACAATGTTGTTTAAATGTATGGATGAAGACTGGATTTTGTATGGCGCATTGTATTTTGCTTTGGTCTCGACTGGTCTCGGGGGTAAAACTCGAGACCTTGGCATCCGAGACCGAGACCGAGACCTGCACTTTCGAGACCGAGACCTGCACTTTCGAGACCGAGACCGAGACCAGCCCTCCCGAGACCGAAACTTTGCTAGGACGAGACCGAGACAGAGACAGAGACCTAAAAAAAAAGGTCTCGAGATGGTCTCGAGACCGAGGCCTGTCTCGAGACCTACAACACTGTTCCTAACACTTCATGCTACGTGCATTCATTGCTCGGATTCATCGTGGACCCATGACTGTGAACATGGCGCTGTCTCGAGAGATTCTTGTCCGAATAATTATCACCGAAGCAGTGGCCATAATGTTTTGTAATAATTTCAACAACTATTTCAAATCAATGATCAAAAAAAAATATCGGAACAATGAACTAAATGTAAGGGTATACCAAGAGCAGAAAGATGCCCGTCAAGGCTAGCAAAAATGGCGATTGCCCACGCTACGTTGGCGTGCATGCTATGCATGCTGTATCTAGGACGCATAGCTGGACCGGACGTGACAACCACTATTGTTTACACAACAAGAGGCGCACCACAAAAGGGGTTTAATGTAACACCAGGTCAACTGTGCTGGCTAAAACAAGAAGCATGTTAGCTAAAACTGTTCAGACATCGTACTAGAAGATAAAACTTCTGTTCTGCTAAACCCTCCTTCCGAGGTGTTTTATATCACCGTTTTAGTGTCGAGATAAACCCAATTCGGTGCAACTTTAAAACAGTTCAGACACCGTTTTGGTGTCTGAACGTAGCCATTTAAGAAGGCACATTTGGTCACAGAAAAATGGTAGCACCCAATCATTTTTTTAAAACTACAAACCAGATTAACATTCTTTTCCTCCTTAAAGAACTATTACCCCTTCAATATAACAGGAATTTAGGAAATTTAGGAATTTAGGTTTCATCTAAACGTTTCTAAGATTGGCAAATGGTTTATTTTTACAAAACCATTTAAACATTTTCAAATCACAGGCCTCATATTTACGCATTATTAATTCAGATTATCATCATTAATTATCTCTTCCCTTATCAAAACTCACCATCTAGGTGGGGTTGTGTGTCCCGGATCTCATCATGCATATAAACTTTCACTAGATCATTATTCTAACAAGTATATATCTTCTCCAAACATAAAATGGTATTTATTTGACATTTTAAAAACAGGGAAGTGCAGCTCTTGTATTATGTATAAGTGAGATGTTTTGGTTCTGAGCGGAGTGTGATGAGACCAGATGTTGAAACTGTTTTTTATTTTTATGTTATTCAATGTGTTAGGGTTTTTGGTGTTTTTTCCTTCTGGTTTACACCAAAAATAGATTGGAGAATTAGTACAGTAGATTCAACCTCATCATGTCTCCTGTACCATTTCTGTGAAGGTAGGAGCACCGACATATGAAGGGCAAAAAAAAAGAGTCTTTTTCCAAACTAAATGAGTTGGAAAATCCTCTTACTGAAGACGGCTGGGGTAACGACCATGGGCTATTTGGGATGAAACAAGTTCAGACAAATCGTATTGTGAGGGGCTTATCCAATACTGTTGACTATTACTGTAGTGAATCCCCCCCCCCCCCCCCCCGATACAATGCAGGTGCTCCAAAAAATAAGATGGGTATATCGGATTGAATCTATTTTTAGACCTAGTGCCCCTCCCCATTTTTCCTGAGGCAAACTTTAGTAGGCCAACCTGTTTTTGGAATAACTTTTGGGGAAAATGCAGTGAGCGCCCCCTCCCCCCCCCCCCCCCTCAAAAAAGTAAAACCTGCACCCCTCATATTGCAAATTGACTCAATTGTTGATATTCCTGTAGCCAATTTCACAAAACTGTGCATAACTTACGCCATGGCGTAAGGACTTGCGCTATAAAAATGTTGCGCACCTGCGCTACATCCTTGCGATCCATTTCACGAAACAGTGCGTAGCTGCGCAATGTTTTATTTGTTTTATACATCGCAGACGAGGCTGAATGCCACTTTTACGACGACTGTTTTAGTACAACAATAAAAATACATGGAACAGTCGTGAAAAGGAACTGTGGGGTGCCATTTTAAAACTTTTCACTTTTGAAACTTTGAAGAAAAAAAAATTGTGGCTTCTTTCGGAAATATCTTACAGGTAAACCTGCAGCAGATGATCATTTCATTACCATGAGCCTCTTAAAATAATCTAGTGAATTGAATTGAGCAACTAACGGCTCTATAATGCTCACGCTCGGCTAGCTAAGTCATCATTTTGGTGTTTGTGCGGACAACTTAAGCCACCCAAAATGAGTACGTAAGTTACGCCATAATTTGTGGCACAAGTCAGCGATTTACGTACTGCGTACCCTTCGTGAAATCGATTTTTTAAATGTCAAAGATGTTGCGCAACTTATCCAATAAATTGTGGCGTAAGTAGAGTTATGCAATTGCGCAAGGTTTTGTGAAAGCGGCTGCTGGTTTAAAGACTACAGTTGAACGGAACCTCATTAATACAATTTGTATACAAAAATAGCTCACTTTATCTTGTTCAAGTGTCTTCCCATTCATTGTGTACATGTAATATCTGAGCATTTTACACAAATGTGTGCGCTTTGGTTAAAAACTGTACATTGCATTCCATCTAGGGCTATGCATCCGAACCGGGTACCCGAGTTCTTGCCTACTCATGTTCCAGATTATGGAATCGAGTACCTGTAACTGAATTAACATATCACTCAGACAATGAAGAAGAAAATTGTTAAATGTCATGTGTAGGGAATTTTCAAAAATGCAAAAACAAAACAGATTAACATCCATTATGCTTGCAAAAATGCAATTTACACCCTAAAGCTATAGAGCTCACTGTACACACTTGCATCTTGCTGCACTGATACACCGATGTGGTTGTAATAATATACAGACCTTTACAAACAATATGAACAGCAATTTGCAAGATTTAATTTTTGGGATTGGCTTTCTTTAACAGGTACCCGGGTACCCGGGTACCCAAGCTTTTTTTCAATCGGGTACACGATTCCCATACTATCCGTAAATGCACACCTCTACATGTATGTTCATCTCGTGTGAACAAAACTTGTATTAATTAAGGAGATTTGATTCTACTCCCTCAAACAATTTTTTTGGAACTTTCCTACCTGCTCCGGGTTGTACTTGGATAGGACGCCGTTGCCATGGAATTCTTCCAGTACATCCTTGAGAGTCTTGCGGGAATCTGCAACAAATGATAGAACGAATAATCATCATGAGCTAGGAAGCAATGGATTACAAGTCACACTCGGCTTGTCGTTCACCAAGTCCAGCATCTAAAACGGGAATCATTCACACTGACAATGACCTACCGCGGTAGAACTGTGGGAGTGCAGTTTGTGATGCAATGTCTACGACAAACAAAGATTTCCTGTATAAAATTCCATAGAGTTGTCCAAGGGGCGTGGTTATGTGCCAAAGGAATTTATGGTCAATTACTATTGAGTTTCTATAGTTCAAGTCATGCTTAAAAGGTATTATACCACTTAGGTAATGATCAAAATAGGGCTGTGCATCCGAACCGGGTACCCGAGTACTCGACCGCTAATGTCTTGAACCGGTTCCATATTATGGAATCGAGTATCCGTAACTGAATTAACATATTACTTAGTAATTTCTTACACAATGAAAAAGAGTTTTTTAATGTAATTTGTGGGGAATTTTCAAAATGAAAACCAGGGTACATGGAAAAACAAAACAGATTAACATTTATGATGCTTGCGAAAATGCAATTTACACTATAAAGCTATAGAGCTCATATACTTGCATCTTGATGCACTGATGCACCAATGTGGTAGTATTAACTACGGACCTTTACGAATGAACGGCAATTTCCGAGATTTAATTTCTGGGTTTGCCTTTTTTTCAATCAGGTACCCGATTCCCGTACTACCCGTAAATGCACAACCTTATATCAAAAAACCAAATCTACATGTATATCATATCTTTAAGATTGAACGTTTGCTTTGTCTGCTGTCAACTTATTTGGAAATGATTGTCACTCACAGTTAATGCTTTTAGGCCATATTTTTACCAAATGAGGGTGATGTAATGCCACAATTTTGGCGGTAAGAACAGAATTTAATTCCCGGTTACGAAAGTCCGGTCACACATTTAGTAGCCTTAATATACAGGTACATTTTTTTCCCCGTGATTTAAAAAAAATTGAAGTAAGGCTACCGAACATGAACATTTACTTTAATATAGGTGAAATCACTTTCGTACTCCCCCCTCCCCCCCCCCCCCAAATGACATTGTTACAATGTCAGTGTATAGACTGTCAGTGTCTACATTTGTGGAAAAGCTTGCCTCCACTGGTGCGGGTTCGATTTACACATGTACATTGTATATATTTCAGCAAGTTAACCCCTTGCGTACGGATGCCGCAAATATGCGCACAAAAAAAAGTGCCACCAGGCCGGATGACGCAATTGGCCGCCGTTTGTGCAGTTTCAATCCATTGTTGGATCAAACAGTGCCACCAGGCCGGATGACGCAATTGGCCGCCGTTTGTGCAGTTTCAATCCATTGTTGGATTAAACAGTGCCACCAGGCCGGATGACGCCATTGGCCGCTGTTTGTGCAGTTTCAATCCATTGTTGGATTATTGTGTATAGGTTACGCTTGACTGCACAAACACATTGTAGCGGTTCGCTTGGCTGCCAGAGCCGCCGTGGCACCCCGACGTTTCCCTTAAAATACCGTACTCAAGGGGTTAACACTACCTTGTATGGTGATTGTTAAAATGTAAACAAAGTAAAAATTACAGGCCAACAACAGACAGGGAAACTTACGAATCTACAAAATACAATACAGTCCTGAATACAATTGTTACTTTGTTTTGTGGATCTAGAAAGTGTTTTTTTTTTCTAATGAAATGAGGAACGATACACATGAATCTATGACATTTATACAAGTGTGCATATAATTTACATACATTACATGTTATGTTCTGTGATTCCGCATGTCAACTGACAAGCCCTATCAACTATTACAATATTTAATGCATCAGGATGATGTGATGCACTGTCCTATCTAATTACACTGGCCATCGGTCAATTATAGCTGACAACATGACACTGGCCGCATTTGAAAGGGAAATACATATTACCCATGGGATAAATGTTCATCCTGAAGTCTTGTACAAATTGTAAAAAACCTGTACACTGTGCACAAAGTTTTTTTACCATTTGGATGAATTAGAACTGAATTATTGGGACATTTTTCTCGCATCCCCACAACATTATTGGCCCTCAAAACGTCTATCGCAGGACTGATGTGTTGTCTCACAACTACGAAACGAAAATAATAATAATGGTGTAGAGGTGCTTAATTGTGCCTTATACAAAAGTCTCCAAGCACTTCATCATTACATCGGGCCATGAGTTCAGTTTTAGACAGCAGTTTAAGATCAGTGCAATCTATTCTCTGCTCTCACAGGTACCATACTCCTGGGTGGAGTGAGGCAATTGTAGTAAAGTGTCTTGCCCAAGACCACAAGAACCGATCCATCGAGTCAGAAACCATGACTACTGGAAGGTGTTGCAGATTACTCACAACGAACACAAAAATACAATCTAATACTTAACTTCTGTGACTTCACTTCTTTGGTTGATAACGGGTAAACCCAAAATCTCAGAAGGAAATACGACACAGGCCCAAAAATCCTGATGGAAAAGGTGAATTTTGGGCAGTTTTCTCAGAAAGGGGAACACTCATCAAGTTAACATTTCTGTAATAACCCTTTTGTTTCTCCTAAATACCAGAAGATGAAAAGTTCAAAACTATTGGTGTAATTTTACCTTTAACTTTTCTCCATAAAGACAAACAAAAATTGCTTTGTTTGCCTACACCCGTGTACACTTATTATTATAAGTTATAACAATTGTGAATAGACTCAAGAATACTTACAGCGTTTTGAATACATGTATATGTAGTCCAAGGGAAATGGCGTGCGGTTAAGATTGTTCATTCTGTGCAAAGATCCGTGTAGGTTTGAGCTGTCAAATCACCACCGTACACTGTGCATACCCATACATGTACAGCATGAAAGAGCTTATTCAGTCCTTATAGGACATGTCTAGATAGAACCTGAATGTGTTGGCACATGTACGTCACAGCAGACAAAACCTTAAACTGATATTTCCTTTGAAACTTCCTGGTGACAAGAGGAAATGGGGATTAAATCATATAAGAGTCAACGGGCGGCCCAACAAGAACAAACAAAATAAAGTGTAACATCTTCTACGTGCATGCTGACTGAGGCACGCATTCATGCATTGTTGCGTACTTCCGCACTTCCTATAGTCGCTGCGTGATCAGTTGGTCGATTTTCCAGGGATTGCTCAAGCGTGGGGAGGGGTTGCATGGCTGGCCAACTGGAATGGAACTTTGGATGAATAGCACACTGGAGTGATCACTGGACTTAATTGTATCGGATAGCGTCAAGTGCCGAGTTCAAGGATTGTGGATATATGTGGTATTTTTAATTTATTTTTTTAGATTATCGTCGTGGGAACCCTCTTGGGGTTTCTTGCATCCTTTGTTGTCTTCCCCTTTCACTCTACTCTTTTGCCACATCCTTCATAGTTCCTTCCCTTGCCTGATTACCACCTCCTATTAACTCCCTTTTTTGTCACACTCCTTTGATTCCCCCAGCTTCATCCCTCCAATCTTCACCCAAACCACACTCCTTTGTTCCTTGCTGTCCCATCCCCTCTCCTTCCTCCCTTTGATTTTTACCTATCTACTGCTACACTCCCTTGGTCCTTAATCTCTCTCGTGTTTCTCCATCCATCCCTGCATGCTTGTGTATCCCCCACATGTTTGTTTCTTGTACTACTGTCATTTGCCTCCGAGAAAGAAATTACCCAAATTTTCGGCCACCTGATTTTGTTGATTTGTATATTTCAGGTCAATCCAGTCAGTCAGCAGTTTGCAGCAGTTTAATTCATTTTCATGTTTTTATTGAGACCACTGATTTTCGGTTCAGAAAATGGTCTTAATATGTCAAACTTTACAGTACAGTGGTGAGTTACCAGTCTAGTTTGATTAGTTGATGGAAAACCGGAATATCAAATTCTTTTGAATGAATTTTCAAAGTGAACAAAGAAACTGGCAGGAGCGGGATTCGAACCTGCGACCTCCGGAATACCGTACCGGCGCTCTCTCACAGTTTGTATATATGCCCGATTGGGCTACACATATGGCTGAAAAGATTTTTCAAATTAAAATGACACACTCAACCATCACTTGAAAATGTGCTGCTGTTTTTTTAACCTCTTCAGCAGCGACTTGAAAGGGTAAACATTTTGACCCTTGACAGTTTTGGTCAGAAGACCTTAGTTCAAGTAAACTCATGGTTGTTCAATGAACGACATGTTAAAAAAATACTAAGCTTTTTGAGTGGTATATATACTAAAATCTAACACTGAATAGCAGTCACAGATCAGGGAGTGATTATGCTTTGACGGTAATTTCATCATTTTGACACTGACCAAAGACAATTGACAAGAGCGGGATCTGAACCTGTGACAACTCGGATGGAACAATGTGTATTGACACTCTCTAACTGAGCTATCTTGCAATTTGTCAGCATTTTTATTTATTCAGTTGATGCTGGCTAGATGACATCAACTCACAATACTATAGGCAGGGGTCTCACTCTATTTAACCCCTTGAGCACGCTATTTTACGAGAGACGTCGGGGTGTTGCAACGGTTCTGGCAGCTAAATCGAACTGCTACAATGTGTTTGTGCAGTCAAGCATGACATACACAATAATCCAACAATGGATTGAAACTGCACAAACAGCGGCCAGTGGCGTCATCCGGCCTGGTGACACTGTTTTTTTGCGCCCTATGGCGTCATCCGTACGCAAGGGGTTTTAGCCTCAAAGAGCAGACGGGAATAGTGTTTTTGTTTTGTTTTTTGTACCAAGACTTTCAGACTTTTTCGACTATCATCTTAGGCACATTTTCACACCAAATTTATAAAAATGGGGATACCATTCTTGTCCATTTTTAACTTTTTCTGAATGTCACTTCAATGACCTTTCACACAGAAACCATACATCCAAAGCACATGCACGGCATGTATCATGCAGCATAACTACAAAACCCTTTCATTAATTGGAATGAAATTTTGCACACTTAATCATCGTCAGTAATTCATAAAAATCTTACTCTTTGGCTGGGATCCAAGGGGGGGGGGGGGGAATCTAAGTATGTACAACGAAGATGTCTCCCATTCAATATGCCAAAACTGTGAACGCATTTATGCCTACGTAATATCTAAGAAAATAGAGCATGAAATATTACAAAATTGCTAAATATTACAATAAAACTGAATGGTGTCCTTTCTCTTCAAGAACATTTGCAATATCAAACCATCCTTTTCATTTGATCAACATTTCCATTAAATATGGATACCGGCCAGGTTTATAAACAGCCACAAGTTCAAATTTCCTCCCACGGGTCACCTCCAAAGCATCAATATTTACCCTGGCTTCCCAGTGGCTTATGGGTACTTATACACCATTGGAGAATTCTTGCGCAAAGTAGTGCCAGCATCTTTATTAAAAAACCCACCGGGAAGGAAAGAACTGGAGGGGGATATATTCATCCACGGGAAATAGCTAATTAAAGAGCAGATGATAATGCCTTTAAGGATCTGAGCTGAAATAATTACTCATGTCTGACCGACTTTTACCCGCGTTTGAAGTTGAATTTGGCTGGAATACCCCGCTGACTTTCTGGCCCCAGGATATGTGTTGTTTTCACGGTGCCTTGTACGAATTGAAGAAATACTGACAGAAATTGATGAATTTCATTTGTGGCGCTCTCAATAGAGAACAATCTCTCATCGCAAAAATTCATTTATAGATTTATATACCATTGGAAAGAGCACATCATAAGCTTTAAAATAAAAAAAAAAGCTATGATAATTTTAGTTTTATTAGATGATCCAGCACTATTGTAGAAATAAAGCGATCAAGTTTGTCCATTTCCGCACTGCTGAACGGTTCACGATTAGGGGGCAGCTTTGGTATCTCCTAAAAGTGTCTCTTGTTGGTTTATTTGTGGAAATATCGGTCAGATCGGCCAATCAATGAAGAGTTTAGATCCCAAGCTTTAAATTGATACAAATTTTGTTATGATTCCATTCAAAATGGTGATGTACACGAATCGAAAACTAATTTCACATAAACTAGCATTTTAAGCAATAGAACGAAAATTGAAAATTTCGACCCTCAATGGATTTTTGCCTGCAGCTCAAAACGGAGAATTGCGACTTCCGACTGGTCCCTTGTAAGAATAGCACATTTGTGCTGTTCCGTTATGAATTGTATACATGTATAGCAATTGTGTTTATAGTCGTGTCTTATCCTATGTACCTGCCTATATCATTGGAATTAGCTCGTTTGAGATGACCTTTATAGTTGATCGAATTAGAAATATTAGGTGTTTTTCAAAGCACTCTAAAAAGAAAAGCTTACAAAACAAGCACTAAACTGGGATGTTTAACTTGCAAATTTGCATGTGTAGGAATTAAGTGATTCATTAAAAGGTTCCCATTGCCTTGGAGGCCCAATTGGGATACAAAAAGCATTCGTCCTATAAAAATGGCTACGGTTGGAAAGATCATTCAAAGGTAGAATGTAATATTGTAAGAGAGAAAATCTCTTGAAAATGCAATATTTGTCTGAAAATCATTGACGAAAACAATTTCGGTGACCCGAGTATGGCTCGGAAAATTTGGACCTATGGAATTCAGACTATTATGCCATTTGGTTGAACACAGGCTGCACTATAAGTGGCACTAGTCTGAATGTCCACATGTCAATGCTGCGGTTTTTTTCTCATTTCTCCATAAATATTAAAAACATTATGGTAGAATTTTTACACTCAGACCTTGGAAATAGGTAACGTAACTAACCCAAGAGATTAAATTTTGGGGAATTTCAGGGCAATGTGCCTCTTTAATAACACATTAGTCCAAATCTATATGAATTTGGAAAGCCAATGAAACAAATACACATTAGAATGTTTTATTGGGATGTTTGATGAAATTAAAGTAGCTTTTCATTAAAATAATTTGATATCATGATGATCTACATGTAGCTCACAGAGATATCTTTCAATTAAATCGTTAAAGAGCTGACATTCTGCCAAATAATGCCTTTACTAAAGGCACATTGGAAGTTAGTCCATTTTCCAGTAGAGATTACTGAAGTGAGTCACCATTTGCCATCATTGTGGTTCACACACTGGTTCATGCGCACGTCTTTACGCACACAATTGTGCACGCAGTCGTACTTCCCCAATACGTCCGAGGACAATGCTTTGTGTTTCCTATTGTTCCTTTAATATAACCAACCCCCATAGACTAAGCACGTATCCTTACCTTCGAGGACCGATTTCAACAAAAGACTCTACGTTCGAGGACTGAATTCTTTGTGTTTCCTTTCTTCTCTTGTCCTTGGAGATATATACAGTGCACGTACATAGGAACAAGAAATACATGCTACACTTCGCTATGTCAGCTCTGCAACAAAATGTGAACATTTAAGTACTCTCAGAATGAATTCAAAGGTCTGCAGATATATTTCGATGTTTATTTCAGAATGTTTGGACAGATGTACATGTACACATTTACTTGATGTAATGTCATTGTAAGTTTGAACAGGAAAAAAAGAAAAGATATTTCAAAATGGGGAAAGTCTTGAGTCGAGCCCCATGAGCCAACTAAGGTATGTGTACAATCTGTAACATCAGCATTTTTTACATTATTTTATTCAAAGATTCCTAAAAAAAACTCATATCGCACTGTGGCTCGAAAGCCTGAAGAAACCTGTAGGAAGGCGACGAAGAAACTTCAGGTACAGAAGTGGGAGGAAAACCCCAGAATGATATTCTGGAGAAAACCCACGAAATCCGGCAGGGACTAAAAAACCCAATCCACATGTCAGCCCTGGTGGGATTCGAACCCGGGTCACAGCGGTGGAAGGCGAGGAAAGTACCCCAAGGCCAACCTGACTCCCCAAGCACCACAGCTGAGAAAGCATCTTTGAAGTCAAAATGCTTGAAACATTGCACCGATAACATCACACCTGGAACAAGCTCTGCTCCAACTCCAAACAGACAGGAATTATCATATGATGCTGTATGAAAATGCTAGTCATATTCTTAAAACCCCCGAACTGTTTTTTGCAACTAGAGATTCATTTGCAGAAGCTGTCACATTGACACAAGACCCAAGTGGCAAATACTGGGAATTTAAACAACCTAGAAAGATCGGAGCAGACCCACTAATTTGATATCGGTCATGTTGCCACTTTTCTACAGCACCTTACTTCCCTCCAACCTTTCCAACGAACCCAGGCCTGATAATACCTTCCCCTGCCCTCATTTCCAAGACAGGTCGATTTCGTTTTTCTCCTTTCCACAAACGACCCTCGTCCAACGTGCAGGGAGCAGGTAAACACATGTCAAGCGGTTAATTAACGAGGGGACGTGGTGGATTGGGTGCTTCAGTTTTGTCATTTAATTACGACTAAGCGTTCCCGTCGTCAATGGCTGGTTTGCCAGCACACCTCCCAAGTCAGCTGGCACATCTGGAGCAGTACCACGTTCGTTCGCACAGTGAACGGACAGGTTAAATTCCACGGCAACTGATTTTAAATGTGATGGACATTTTTGGAATCTTCAGCTCTAATCCGGCAAGAAATAGTTGGGGTGTCTCTTTTTGGTGGCTACAGGAACTGTGCAAGGAAAATCCACTTCAATTTGTATTTTCATTTCAACCATGTCTTACAAATGTAAGAACATAAACTGCAAACCACTTGGACGTGATTCCTGTGGACAGAAAGATTAGGACGCTGTGTTTTTTGACAATGGGAATCTAAATCACATCCTACTTTATTCAAAATAGCATCTGAAGCTTCAAACTAATAGTACCACCTTAACCCCTTGCGTATGGATGACGCCAAATGCTACAAAACAAATTTGGCACCAGTCCGGATGACGTCTATACACGCCATTTTCTGCATTTTAAATCCATTGTTGGATTATTGTGTATGATACGCTTGGCTGCACAAGCCTCTTGTGGCCATTTCGCTTAGCTGCACAGGCCATACCGGCACCCCGTGCCTCACTACGATAACCGTACTCAAGGGGTTAAAACCCTAACCCTGCCAGATGCAGCACAGTGCATCTGTGCTGACAGCTCCTTTTGCTGCACTCTGCACACAAGACAAACTGTGCAATCTGATGCGTCTGGCAGGGTTCTAGCCAAAATGCCTTGGAGGGTTAGGGTTAAATGGTAGTATACATCACTTGCTTTTGCTGTAATTTTCAGAAATAAATGGATTTGGGGTTTAGTATTTTATATCACGCTATCAAATACTGTAACACTGACCTGTTTAAAGTTTTGTGTGCATAGATCCTAGGAAAACAGAGAGAAACTAAATTATGTTCTAGTAGTCTGGTTCCCTGACCCTAAAACGGAACAATTTATAGGTTAGGGAACTAGACTATTTCCAACGATAGTCGGCCAACAATCATTGGAAAAACGATATAAATTTCCACTTTTCTTGAGCACACCAGGTGCCATGATTTCACAGGATGCTTGATACTGCTATTTACTTTATACAGTCCAGTATAGTATTTCATAATAATTCAGTAGTTTGGTTGTTTAATGTTTGCAAATGTTGTATACTACATATAAATGATGGTGATTGCTGAGAGAAGTCTGAGTCATTTTGTAGTTTTATTTAGATTGCGTATTGTAAAATTAAACAGCCAATTATTTCTGCCATGAAACAACAAAAAAGTGACTTCTGATAGCTATTATTTTATCAAGTCCCGTCTAGCCCACTGGTGCCATTTGTCTAAAAGTCATCGCTGCAGGTAACAAACAAAGGACAGTTTCTTTGACTGACTGCTTCGCAAAGATAGGAGAGGGTTTTGTAATAAGCTGGGTTTTGGATGACATTCAAGACAAAATTGATCTCCAGCAATTTGGTAACATCAAAGGCATTTCCACCTCCCATTATTTAGTTAGTCTCCTCCATTCACTCCATCAAGGTGCTGACAGAGTCGACAACGTTGGGACGGTGGTTCTGACGGATTTCTCCAAAGCGTTTGATATGATTGACCATACCATTCTCATTGAGAAATGTATCCGCTTGGGAGTCCGCAGATCTATCGTCCCTTGGTTGTGTGACTTTGTCAGCAACCGCACCCAATGTGTACGTTACAATCAGGCACTCTCAGAGTACAGGGTTCTAAGTGGAGCTCTCCCTCAAGGAACTAAACTCGGCCCCATTGGTTTTCAAGTTGTTATTAACGATGCTGCTTATGATCTGGGTGAAAAGATCAAGTGTTGGAAATATGTGGGTGACTTGACACTTGCTGAAAATCGCTCGTATCTCCAACCTAGTGGGCTACAAGTAGTCCTTGATGAATTTACTAAATGGACTTATACTAATAAACTCGGCCTGAACCCTTCTAAGTGCCAAGCCATCCAAACATGTTTCAAAACTAAACCCCCACCACATGCAGAGTTGAGCATTGCGGGAGTCCCTTTGAACTTTGTATCTGAGGCAAAGATACTTGGAGTCTGGCTACAGAACGATCTTCGATGGGAACAAAATATAAATGAAATTTCCAAGAAAGCCAATCAAAAATTGTACATGCTCCGCCTGCTTAAGAGATTTGGATTCAATGATGAAGAGCTCATAATAATCTATAAATGTTATGTGAGGCCTGTTGTTGAATATGCTGATGTTGTTTGGTCCTCCTCCATTACTGCTGCCCAGAAGAAGACTCTGGAGCACCTGCAAAAACGTGATTTAATTCTAACACTTTTCAAAAACAAGGTCGCAGGTTCAAATCCTGCTCCTGCCAGTTTCTTTGTTCACTTTGAAAATGTATTCAAAATTTACCTAGTCAGTTTCCCTTGTGGATTGTTTGACGAATTATAAGTTAAAAAGTCGTATCCTCATTGAGTGATCCCCACAATGTCGCCTCCCAGGTTGTATCGTAAAATTGGGTGTGATTCCTGGCTACACGGCATTCTGGGTTTATGACTTCTTACTGGGGCCCACCCGAACAAAGATACTGACAATTTGGAAGACCGCCAACATAGGGCAAGATAGCTCAGTTGGTAGAGCGCCGGTACGGTATTCCGGATGTCTCAGGTTCGAATCCCGCTCCTGCCAGTTTCTTTGTTAACTTTGAAAAAACTTTTCAAAACCGTTGGAGTTGCTCTGATGGACCCGGGAACAGGTACAAAATATCCGGCTCCGAACGAGTCACGGATCTACCGGGTTTAAGTTCGGTCTAGCCACGCCCCAAAGTACTTGTGTCATACAATACGTATATTATCCATGGTACAGGGCCAGTATCGGGTTCAATGCTCTATACAGGAATTCGCCGAACAAAATTAGAAGCCATTTTGCAGTTGTGCCATGCTCGCGTGCAGGATGCCTGCGTTCGTTAATTTGAGTCGCGTGCACATTTTGGCAAATTGTAAACACCCTGCTGGTCGAAGCTGCATCACGCGCGTGCGTAAAACGCGCACGCGAGCGTGGTGCCACCGCAGTAAATGCTTCTAATTTTGGTTGCCGGATTAGTCTATAGCCTTGTGACCACAAAGGGCTCAGCCAAGTGGTTGGTCTCCGACTTTCTGCCAGTCTGTGTGGTTTTCCCTGCCATTGTTTTGACAAGCCAGAGTGAATGTCCCGGAGCCTTCACGTGATTGAATTAGAGCCGATTCTCAGCTCTGGGCTTTGTACACAGAGAATGGGCAATTTAATCTGGAACCGATTCTTTTGGATCCGGAACCGAGTATAGCGGGTACCCGTTTAAAAAAAAGAAATTGGACTACGCAGTACCGGAACCGCCCAATACTTCTGACGACATAGGGCAAGATAGCTCAGTTAGTAGAGCATCGGTACGGTATTCAGGATGTAGGTTGCAGGTTCAAATCCCACTCCTGCCAGTCTTTTTTGGGTTTTTTTGAGTTAGTTACTTCACACGATGTATCTGCAAACATTTCCAGAAAAATCTTTCAGTACATCTTTCAGTAAATCTTACCAAAGCCTCACATTTAAAGCAGATGCGTAGCCACTAAACTTGTTTACAAAAGTAGACAACTTCTATCTTTTCTACAGACGTTTATGAAGTTTAAATGGATGCTGCTAAATCTTATATTGGTCTTCTCTTCAAAAACGATCTCCTTTAAAGCAATTTCCAGGTCTTTCTTGCCTTGGGCGCCGTCAAAACAATCATTTCATCATCCTGAATGATTTTGTTTTCCAACTGTCTTAAACAAGACAGTCGGACAGAACAGATGTCTAAATGCAAAAATATAAGAATTAAAACTTTAATCAAAAACGGTGTCATGCAGCCAGCTCCAAAAAAAAATATGCCGTAGGAAAGCAAGGCAGCTGCTAATGGGAATTTGGTCTGGCCTCTCCCAATGCTAAATTCACTTCCGGTTCTCGGCGGTAGATAGGCAAAAGTGTGAGGGACACGGAAAGAAAGAGAGAGAGAGAGATGCAGACGGAAAAACCTTGCTGCCACAGCTGCTAATGTCAAGGGCGACATGTGTAATTATTTCGCCGTCTTTGTCCGTGACAGATTCACAAACTGACTGAATGACAGCGCAGGCAGTTCAGGTGAAAACATTGATTAAGTTTTTGGGTTCGTGAAATGGCCAGGATCCTAAAAACAGAGAGACAAAAAAGAAAATCCCAGTGTCTCTTCATCTTTGGAAGGAGTCTGGTATCGGTTTCATTACTGGATGCACTGACGTCAAAACTGACGTACATTTTATCAATGAATCAGCGGAGTGTCTTTTGTGACAGTCAAACTGAATGACAACTTTGAGCACCGGCGACAGACTGATTAAATCTAGGAATGAGTGAACGCTGACCGGCGGTTGAGATAGCGTCCTGTGCGTATCCTGTTATGGTCACTTTGGGTTTTTGTTGTGTTTTTTTATTTTTTTGGCTGCTAAGGAAGAAGTTGCTTTATGGTTATATCTGTAATTGGAGCCTGCTGTCTTTGTCTGAGTGAATCACAGAATTATATTAACAAAAAATATTATGACTGGGAAAATGCATAATGATGTTGCTTTCCCATCGGGTATTATTTTGGATTGTAGCATTTAACGGCACTGTTTCATCAGTCCATGAAACATTAATTTAAACGTATGACACAGATTGTGTGGCAGACAGTATATTGCAGTCAAAAGTTTACATATATGTACACCAAAGTTGTAAACCAATCTAAATGATTAGCCACGCACGAGGAAGGACTTTTGAAATTCTCTGACATTTCTCTGACAGAGTGAGAATTAACAGACATTTTTTTTCAAAGTGAACAAAGAAACTGGCAGGAGCGGGAAAAAAATTGCTAGAAACAGACACTATGAACATCTAATCCCTTAAATTCCCATTAAAAGTCCACTTTTCCGTGAAATAAATCCCTAAGGGATGTTTCACGGATATTTACCTGGGGCTTATTGCACTAATCCCGTAAGGGTTTTTTCACGGTTTTTTAATGACCCTGGCCACTGAGGATTATCATCGGTCATACATAACGGTAAACAACATCTACCACCCTGAAGATTTCACGGTGTTTCAATTAAGATAACGGTATTAGGTAACTGCCTTGACCTTTACGACCCCTAGTACAATGTAAACACTTTTGCTGGTGGAACAAGTAAACAAGCAGGGAGCTTTCTGTAAGTCTTGAATAGATTGTATTTGTGTGTTCAAATCCAATGTGTGAGACTTTCATTTTTTAGACTTACAATAAGTTCAGGTCAAATCAGAATTTGGTGATAGATTCCGAAACGTGGCGCCGGCGCAATTTGATTTTTTCGTAACTATTTGTTGCAAAACTTAAGTTTTTTTTATATCATCTTCAAACAATATATTATGGCCCGCCATCAATATTGGGAAACAGCGTAGTCTAAGCTTAGTCTGCGGATATCTGGATCAAAGCCTTTTCATGGTTCCCGCCACCAGCCAGAGCTGAGGTGGCTAATTTGCATGTGAATGAAACTGCTTAACAATAGGCCCCTTTCTTATTACAATGAAGTGCTGTCTGCGGGGTCTGCAGAGTCAGCAGAGTACGCTGATTGTATACTTTATTTAGAACGTTTTAATATATTTTTCATCTTATCCCAGATTTACTGACAGCTTGTCCATTATTCTAAACTTATACTTAAAACCAAAAAAATAGTTTTCTCCCCTATTTATTTTTCTGCGAGTTGCGAATCACATATTTATTAAAAGAATGATCCCGAACCGAAAACAAAATGTTGGCTAAAACTTCTAGAGTTTTTAACCACAAGATTTCGTCAGATAAGAAATAAGAAAAAAAAAATAGAAGGCCACTAGTACGTTATATAATAATCGGTATGTTCGATGTGACCAGAGAATTTCCCTTGTTCCCCTTTTAAAGATGGACAATTTTAAATATTTTTAATGAAACCTTCAGGATGACTTTTAAATACTGGTAGTCGAGCTCCACCTGGCTGGATTTGTGCAATACTTCGATCTCTCCATCACCTCGCTGGTGATAATGCCCGCTGGATAAATGTACCGGTACTTCCCAGGCCGATGCCGCGTGTGGTTGGCATGGAATATTTTTTGTTTTATTTTCGCAGGCTTTGCAGTCCAGGGGCGGCCTACACAAAGAACCTCTGGAGCTAAACCCATTGTATACATTTTGTTACATAGTATTACAATGTATAAATAATCTATACCTGGCAAAAGTTGAGCTGTCAATCACTTTAAAAGGTTTCAGGGCTCTTGGGGTGGAGGATATTTTATTTCAGCCCGCCCATTAGACTAGCGACGGGTACCAGCGAATTGTGTAGATACGTACCAAGAGTCATCATTCCGCGAGATGAGAATCAGCTGATTTATTTAGAGCTACAGGCAGGAGGCACGAACCACGTGCGAGCAGCCCCAAGTGCAGAGAAGCATTTCTCAATGAACGGTTGAAATGGATACGCCCACTAATTTGCATAGATTTAAATATAGCTTAGTGTACAAAAAACCACATTTTGAGAAGTTTTAAGGGTCAAATTATGACAATTACACCAAAGGTAACCAAAAGGGTAACAACAATAGTTTAAGTTTTGAAAACAACTTCTTTGCAATACAATCGGAATAATTTGGTCAAATTTAGGTGAAAATTATCATTTTCAAGCTGCTACCATGGATAGGAAATACACCATTTTTGTAGACTATAAATAGATCGCCTGTCTCATGTTAAGTGGTGATTTCACTGCAAAGTTAAGGGCAGAGTGCCGGCGCTGCCCGCCATGTTTGGGGTTCATGGCTTAATACGTCCCCCGCAAGCATCCCGCTGTGTAGTACCTACCAAAATACTGTGTTATTAATAATATTAATAATGATGTCAGAATTGGGCAGGAACGGAGGACCTTCTACAGCTTTTTTTCTTTTACAGATTCACCCATACGTAATAAGCAATTAAATTGTTATTAATAAATACTTCTACAATATATAGGCCTATGACAACACAATGACAACGCAAAAAAGTATGCCTCAACGCTTTACGTTAGCGTTTCGTTGTTCATTTTTTTCCCTCGAAAAACCCTCCAGATTGTGTTACTCGCCATCCCGACAAGCATGCAAGGTTTGCAAGTTCTGAATGCAGTATTAGCCTTCCGTGTTCATGTTTATTCATAAGACGTATTTTCTTGGCAACAATTAATAGCGCGCTCGGTCGGTTGGGCAAGCTCAAACCTGGAGTCAATAAACTCTCCATTGTAAACATTCTAAACACTTATCTGGAGGGCCAGGCAGCAGACTTGCCAATCTCAACCACAAGATTATAATACGGGAGTTTTCACGGATTCCACAACACCGTGAAAAACCTAACGGTACACAATCTGGCACTGGCATGGCTAGTGGCTGAAGTCACCGGATTTTCACGGACGGCTAAACAAAGGACTTTTCTAAGGGTGTTTTCACGGACTCCTAATCTCCCTAATATGTTGAAAAAACCGTGACAATTTTGGCTCACGGTAAATTAAGGGAAAAGTGGCTCTTTAACGAATTTTTAAGGGATGAAGATGTTCATAGTGAGAACAAATCTAGAAACAACCGGGGGAAACATTTCCAAGTGAACGTAAACTTTCAACATCATCTGTACGTATGTACGTGCACTGTACATGTATATATCTCCGAGGACAAGAGAAGAAAGGAAACACAAAAGAAACCTTTCAGTCCTCGAACGTAGTCTTTTGTTGAAAGACGTAAGGATACGTGCTTTAGTCTATGGGGGTTGGTTATATGAAAGGAACAATAGGAAACACAAAGCATTGTCCTCGGACATATTGGGGAAGTACGACTACATGAATTTGTTTGCATGTGAAAAAGGGTTACAAATCCCCACCCACCACCCTCCCCAACACGCACACATAAAACACATGCTTCCTGAAATACGCGTGCATTCATCTTTGATGAAACTCAATGCAAGAGGCATTGGTGAATTCAATATGACTGTGTAATCTGAGCAGAGCAGTATACACACAACTAGTACTACACCACACAAAGGACAGATAGCAAAAGGTACATGTATGCATATTGTATGTTTTCTTAGACCATTTCGGCTGCAGCTAGATTCCCTTAGTATCTATATCTCCGTACACTCCGTTAACGATGCACCCTGCTCGTGTAATGAATCCATGTACACAGTTGACCTTATATAGCATTTTCATATTCCGACCGTACGCGGCTCTTACTCAGGATTTCCCGAGCTTTATTCGATAAGGTTCAATGTCCAACAAGGATAGAACTACTAAAAAGAAGGAAAAAAAAGGGATATCACACCCATACATCTATAGCCTCGGCGCTAATGCACAACTGAATCTCAGTGGGCACATTCAGATCCTCATTGTAGATTTTTTTTTTGCGGGGGCGGAACTGCGGCAAAGGCGAGAGAAGCGTGTAGGGTCATGTTGTGTATGGGGCAGTCTCCAGGGGGGAATATGGTACGCCGTGACTGTCCCGCAGACAACGGGCGACTGTTGTGGGTGTCAAAACACAATAAGCGCTACAGAAGGGGTGTATTGAGTGTGTGTTGTCACAAAATGCGACGGGTTTGGGGGCCGCGCTTGTGTGGAAGTTATGGAAAAAAGCATCTGTTCGGTAGGGCTCTCGATAAATTCGGATTATAAAATTCGGGATGCGAGAGCGAGGCACAATGTGCCGGGGCAGGCTCAAATTGTCGGTGATATACGCTCGGTAATTAACTGCAAGGGAGCTGTGGAATGGTCTGTACAAACAACGAACGACAATGTTATCTGAAATATGTTCCTAACAGCTGTACTCGATACAGACGCGGAGTGATTGTTGGAGGGAGCAGCATTTTTATGATGTGAGACAGAATGTCATAACCAATTACGACCAACGACAAATTCCTTGAAAATCACTATCACACGCAGAAAAATCCTACCCGACCTTTCCTTTGTGTTTGCTCAAAATATATAACCAATTGTCACTGATTTCAAGCTGAGAATAATTGTTTAATTTGCTATGATATATGCTTGTGATATATTTCCAATTCAAAGAATTTGATTCACGGGGGGGGGACTTGTGTTTAACCCTAACGTCACCGAATACTACAAAATACTACTTGAGTAAACTGTAGTATGCAGTACTATTACTACACAGGCCTATGAGAATTGAGTAGTATTTTGTAGTACCCCAAGTGAATGCCTAGGATGTTAGGGTTAATAAAAAGTTAATGTGAATCTAGCAACATCAGCATATACAACTATACTATGTAAACATGCATACATGTAAATGGTTTATCACAGCAATTTCATTCTTAAACAATTCCACCAATACTAATACAGTATTATATTAGGACTATATTAGGTCAAGTAAAAAAAACAAAAACATGTTAAGCGTGTTTAGCGTCCGGGTTTTTTTTTTAACAGGAAGGAGGAGGGGGCCTTTTATTTTTTTTATTTTCAAGATGGCCGCCATTCTTTTTATTAAATTTCCAACAACCGTAGCTTTTACAACTGTTTAAAGATACCAAATGAAAGAGACATGCTAGACAATAGAATTGAACAGGCTTGCTGTGTTTTTAATAGTTTTAGTTAGCTTGTATTTTATTTTCCGATGGATAGGTTGACATTTTTTTGTTTCACCTCATTTGCACTGGTAAATTTTGGTTAAAACTCCAGGCGACCCCCAAAAAGGAAGCGGGCGGGGACGCTAAACATGTTTGTTTTTTTACTTCGCCTTACGTCCACCCCTTAATCAAACGTTCCACCAATGCAACAGTAAATATTTACCTCCTTGTACAGCGTTTTAATGAAAACAAGTTGTGTTGAGAAAAGACAAAATATATTTTGGATTTGAGAAGAAATTTGTGACCCTACATTATTGTATACTTTCATGTGAAGTATACATTTTGTTACACTGAAGCCATCAATACATCAAACATTCTGCTATAACAATTTCCCCTACAGTTCCCATAGCGTTGTCTGTCTGCAATCATGGAGAAAGGAATAAACGCATAGTGTACATGGCCACTTACACTACAGAATTTCTGTGGACATCCCATTATACTGTACATGTAGCACACGTTTATCACACAAGCACCTAATAAAACACGCACACAGTTATCACCAAAAGTGTTTGTTAGAAATACCAGCAATAATTGTCAAATATAACTTTCAAAAGTGATCACTATTATCAACAATCCCAATTCTTCATGGCATAGTGACTGTTCACTTTAGCAACACAGTGTTTTTACAAAGATAATAATCAAATTTCTAGCATCCTTTATTGTGTTGACACCCACACCCACGCACACCACACGCATGCACAAACAGCATAAATAAAACAATTCTGACTTGCAATTGCAAGTCCTCCGAGTGCGAAAACAACTCTTTGGTCCACTGCATAAATGCGGGGGAGGTCGGGTTGGGCAGCCAAGCATAACATACACAATACCCCAATAATGGATTGAAAGTGGAGAGATTGGCACATATTATGTGTCAATCTGCACATATACCTGGCAAGGGGTTAACCGTAACCACAAAACATACGGTTACACGGATAATTTTAGAACCGGAAACTTGCAGCTTTAGCTGGACGCTTTCTTCAAGACCATGATACCTAGGCCTACATTGTATATAGCCGCATTTTAGGCCCCTTTCAGCAGGTTTTGAGTGTTTTAAATAAAAAGAAAAGAGGATCGAAGTCAATGTCGTACTCAATTGAATGTACATTTATTTCTTATATTTTGTTTCTCTTTTTAAAACAATTTGCATGGGGGGGGGGGGGAAACAGGTGCTCCGTGCTCCCCCCCCCCCCTCGCGAAGCCCACGTGTATCTATATAAGTGCCATAAAATTTGTCAGTATTATTGTAGTACAGCAACAATCATGGATGCAACTGCTTTTTACACGGGACACTTTTAACCCCTTGAGCACGATATTTTACGGGAGGCGTCGGGGTGTTGCAGCGGTTCTGGCAGCCAAGCGAACCGCTAAAATGTGTTCATGCAGTCAAGCATGACATACACAACAATAATCCAACAATGGATTGAAACTGCACAAACAGCGGCCAGTGGCGTCATCCGGCCTGGTGGCACTGTTTTTTTGGCGTCATATGGCGTCATCCGTACGCAAGGGGTTAAAGGTATACCATCCGGCTCTAGTTGTGTTTCACCCGAAAGAATAATTTTGTTTTATAAACTGCTATTTTTCTAGCAATAATTTAAAAAAATTCACTTTTGAATGGGACATCGAATGAAAAAATATTCACCCACACTTAATTTAGTTATCACATAATTATTTTACAAATGTCAAATTATTTGTGACTTGATAGATTAGATGCACCAGAGCAAGCAAGAATAACATCCTCTTTTTTTTGCAGACGCCCAAAATAGAAGAAAAGCTTTATTTTTTCAATTAAAATAAAAAATACAATTTGAAACAGACAGTATATTAAACTTTAATGAAAAACAGCGTAACACACGTACATGTATGGTATTTCTTTACATGACAAAAAGACATACTGGTACGCAAAGTTCAAGTTAAACACTTATTTACGACAAAGAGCTGGACAATTAACATTTTAATTTCTAAACATGTACTTTTCGTACTAAGAACCCCAGAAAATGATACAATTGTGGCTGTACACGTTAAGTTAAAAGGAGGGGTCTTTGAATATCAAAGGTTTATATTTAGGTTGATATTTAGGTTTATATTTAGGTTTATATTTGAGTCTAAAGTGTATTAAATCTAACCCCTTGGGTTCATGCAAAATCATATTAAAATTGGAGGATTTGGGACTGAATAATGAATGGGGAGTAGTCTGGTGTCCTTTACATACCATTTCTGGCAAGCCCTAAACTATATAGGTTGGTATTGGTACTTGTTTGGGGAACCTGACCAAGCCATGAGAAGTGCCACAGGTGCTGTACAAAAGGGAAATAGCTTTTCACATATCAGGTTGAAAAATGTGGGGGTGGATTGGGGATGAAAAATTATCATTATTATTAACTGAAATATGATACTTTCATTTTCTCTTCCAACTTTAGTATGCACGCATGTGCCATTCTACAGGGAGTCTACAGCCCGGCCCCCAAAAAATTGTTCTGCCCCCTAGAAAAAATTTCATTTCTTTTACTCACCAAAAATATTCCTGGAGTACTCGCAGAACACAATCAAAGATTTCCCCAAAAAAATTCGGAAAAAGTGAAATTCTGAAATCCGTGTCCTCAAAAATCGGTTATTGCATTCCTTCATGTTGTCAAAGTTAATTAATACAACTGACCAGGCTTACAATCATGTCAAAGCCTTCCGTCTATTAAGAAGGCAGGTTCAAACTGTTTACTCAAGCCTTATTGACCTTGTTTGTAAACAATAAATATGTATAAAATGCTATCTGAAGTCGATCGATATGTTTGTGTGATTATGGGTTATGGGAACAGTGCTTGCTGCACTGTCTGTTCTTCGATTAAATATGCCCGGCTAAACAACACTTGAGAAATTATGGATTTTTCCAATCTCTCTCTTTCTCCCCCTCTAGATATCACTTCTTTTTTTCTCTCTCTCTCTTTTTTTTTTACTTGACAATTCATGATATTAATAAGGATTTAATGTGGGAAGGTTCGGAATTGATCCACAAATTGCTGCATGTTTACAGTGCACATTACACTCACAAATTCCTGTCGAGGGGGAAAAAAAGTGGCGCGCACGTACGTCTTGAAGCTAGTACATCATGCAAATAAGAACTGCTTTCACATTATGAAAAGAGTAGCGTAGATAATGCACAAAACTGTTCTTGATTAGTGATGCATCATCGACAATGTTCAGCAATTTTTTCAAAGGGTTCATTCTGAAACAAAATCGTGAAAACTAAGGCGCAATCTACATACATTCTAATTAACCCTTGCCATGGAAATGCGGGAATGCAATCAGCGAATCAACATCCCATTAGACCCACTATCAGCGGTGGCGATTTCTCGTCAAGGTTGGGGGGACGGAGGAAAAAGCACACAACCAACAATAATTGTTAAGCGTTTGTGTGCTGATCTGTGTATTCTGGTGCGTTCTGGTGCATGAAAAAGTCAATGACCCATAAAATGTACATGTATATGACTATGGTGAAATTATTTGGGGGGGGGGGGGGGGAGGACACTGCCATAGCCACCTCTTCTCCAAAAAATATTTTAAAAGAAAGGGTACATGTCCCCCCTCCCATCCCTCCGGGATCGCCACCACTATTATTTGAGAAAGATTCTGCTGGGATCGAAACTTCAGGCCCTCCCAACTTTTAACTTACAAAGTGCAAAGTTATGTTTTAAAACCCTTTCAGCAGTATTCCTCCCCTTTTTTTTTTATATGAAGGCATTTACCAGCTAATAATGACCTCGCAGGGTCGTGGCCGGTGTTAATTTTTGGCTCAGTCCATAAACAGTGATCAGGCCTTGCCCATTGTATGGTAAAGATTGGGTCATTCTACTTCTATTCTGTTTAAATTCTATGAATGTACTTGTAGAAATGTATCAAAACAGACTCACGTAGGCCCTATACATGTATATCTATTACAGTAGAACGGCATTATAACAAACATCATGGGATAAACAAATTGGTTTGACTATAGTGGTCATTCGTTACAGTGAATAATGGTATGTATTGAATACATCAATTTGAGAGCCAAAGAGGATGTTCATTATAGCCAAATGTTCGGTATAGCGGTGTTCATTATAGCAAAGTTCTACTGTATACAAATATGCAAAAGAATACTGTAACTATGATGTGTAAGAACATCAAGAAAAAAGTGGCTATACTGACCAACCATGACCATGTCCACCACGCTCTGTGCTTGGTCCTTCAATGCCATGACCAGGACCGAAGTGCACGGCACAAAGAGGGGCCGGTTAATAATGCCCTGCGCGGTCATCATGAGGTTGTAGCCGTTGCGGCAGCGGTGTCGTCGCACCCTACACCACGAGGGCAGTGTCAGCCGGCTGGAAACCCTCGGCTGGGCATTCACAGGTGGCATAGGGACTGGCTTACCCCGCTTCCAATCAAACAATCCACGGAGGGGATGGGCAAAAAACAATTAATCCACTCGAGCTATCTCTCTAATTTGCACAAAGTCCAGATCCGGAAGAAGTGAGACGGAACGGAGGGGAACAAAACAACAAGAACCGCTGAGGTCTAGGTAGTCAAGGCAACAGATATTGAGAATCCCGCGTCCTTTACTGTGTACATGTGGCTGTAGTCCATGGCGGTGTAATATACATGTACAAACTCCCTGTAGAAACACTTCACAACTGTTCACAGGTATGCATAACCTCTCAATGAGAATGAAGTCCCCGGCAGCAAGACACATAAAAAAAACACGCTCTTGATTGTACATGTACTTAAAGAATTGTGCTTTATGCTGTAGGTAACAGTAGAATCCTACCCTCTCCCCCACATGTCCGTTATAGTAATACTCCGAGGGGAGAGGGGGGGGGGGGGTGGTGACAGTAGTAGCAGCTGAATAGCTCAATATTTACCACTGAGGCAACAGTCAGGGATATTACAGACGCTATGGCTGGAGGTATAGTGATAGTGTGCTCTGTGTGTACATTAACGACTGGACTGGCTTGTTGCACAGACTGACTGCACGGCCAAAAATGCACTTGCACATGTGCGGAACAGCCTGGGCCCCACACGACACCAATGCAGCCTTCCAAATCACTGCTGGTTGTCACACCGACTCCTCCTAAATGTGCAGCATGACAATCATCACGCACGTTACAGTGACAGCGAACACTCCAGCCATGGCCGGTTATTATCTTAAGTCATTCAGAGATGCACAGCATTCATCACAGCAAAGTCACGGACATATGAATTAAGGAATTCTGACGGATGACAACATTGACCCAAGTCAACACAGCAAAGTGAATTATGCCCGACTAGGATCTCTGGGTTAATGCGCTGTCCCGAGAAGCTTAATGCGTGTAGGCCACCGTGTGGTGAGCACGGATTTCTTTTTCTTTTATATACGCAGCCAGCAGCGTGATTTTCTTTATTCTCGATCACCGTCCGCATCTGTTTAGGTTCCCAAGTACAATGTACAGCAGTGCCATGTAGCTTCATGCAGACATAAAAGGCTTTTATGACCAAATTAATTTTCACTATTGATACCCCGCAAGTATAGGATGAACACACTGGTTGGCGATAACTACATCCCACGCACATTGTAAAAATAAACAATACAGCAATTATAAATATTGGTGCACAGATAATTATTTTTCCCCCAAACAGTATTTGCATTTACAGCCTTCGATCAAACCAGAGTGACATTATGCGGGTACAGGGACAAAGTGGTTTCTTGTAACTTTGAAAGGTGCAATTTGGAAACAGATGTGCAGGCTCCGGAGGTGATAACGCCGTTAATTTATAAACGTATCAGTAGCAAATATTGCCTACATTCGCCAACACATCAAAGCGAATGCTGATCAATGCATCTGTGCAAGTTAAATGTGAGCCAGCTGGTGTAACCCCGACAGAATGTACGTTATTAAAAACATGAAGTCAAAGTCTAAATTCCACAGCCAATAGTCCAACGTTTTGCAAACAATTTTGTTGAGTGCGTGCAACTGTCCTCAGTGTAATTTTGATGCAACAATTACCTTTGATTGGAGGAAAAATTCCAGTGCCGAAGCTACTAATTTGCAAACAATACAATTCAATCACGAAAATACAATTAGATTTTGTTTATCCCAAGAATATTTTTCAGTACATTTAAAGCTAAATATTCTTCTTTGCAGCACAATTCCAATCAAACATAAAAATGAATTTGTCCGTGCAAGCTCTGTTCTATGTCAACAATGGTACCAAAAAGACATTGGAGGAAGATTCTTTATTAATATGAGCTTGATGAAGAAAATACTTGGGTGATCTCAAGTTCGCCGTAAAATCCTCCCCACTCCATGCACCATCCAGGGGCAGATTTTCTTTTTAGATTTGTTTTTTCTCTGCTGCAGCACTTGAAAAAAAAACATTTCCACAAGATGCCAGTTTTATCTCGTCCGAGAACATCCACTAAACATTAGCTTGTCCAATCGTCCTAAAGCCGTAATTCCGTGTAAATCCGGACAGAAATTGCAGGAATTATCCCGAGGCCTAACTGGAAATGGGCTTTGCCGTGTGTGTGTATATATATATATATGCTCATGTCGTTCTACGACGAGCTAACAAACTTATAATTAGCTCCCTCTCCACCTTTACTGCAGGTGCAGCGGTTTTATGTTCTCTGACCACTCCTACTTTTTGCCATCAAGCCAAAAAGGGTAAACTGGGGTCTGTAATGGATGCAACTAGACAAGCGAAACCGCTGGTGAGAAGAAGAAAAAATGAACACGGGCAAAACTGGTAAATAATACTCGGTCCAAGTAGGCTTACCGCCAGGGTGTATGCATGCACATGATGTGGCAAGGTTTTTAGAAAACACTCGGCGAGAGGTATTTCAGTTGAATTTGCAATGATCTTACCCTCAATGCGAATATGTCAGCTGAACAGGACCCATGCAGTAAAGACTGAAGCACATGACTGATTGCCAACATACCAACAACTCATGGATTTTTGTCTGTGACTACTTGTGTTGAATACCCAACATCTCCAAGAAAAAAAAAATACATAGTACGAACTACACAGTGCACTCAATACATGCCAAATACCCAGAGATTAACCACAGCTCCAGCATGTACAGGGTTAAGCTTCACTGAGGAGTGTACACTGCATACAAGGCCTGATGAGAATAGAGTGCCACCAAAGTTGGAGAGTTGAGGCCTTGAGCTTTTAACTTTATCAAAATGTACAACCAGGCCTCTCTGCAAATAGTCGTCTGTCTCCCTCACAAGACGCCACACAAACATGCAATTAGGTCCAGGAATAGAGGTTCATTTTGTAAAAGACTGGCAGAAAGAACAAGGCTTGAATCAGGCAGTGGGGGTAAATAATGAATGTCAAATCCAGGCAGCATGGGTTCTTGAAGTGGCATGACCTCCACAAATGAGTTTTTTTTTTGGGGGGGGGGGGGGGGGAGGAAGGGAGGGAGGGGGGGGGGTGGCGGTGGACAGAGCTATTGTACACAAATCCTGCATTGGATGACGGGAATCCTGCATTATGTTGAGCAAGTGATTATGCTCAGTGCTAGCAGTTAGAAGCTTCTTTTATGATACTTTTAAAAGCACTTTAAAGAGTCAAGTTCAATAATCCAAGGCCCCAGGAGAATAGTTTATTGACAACTGATGAGGGTAACCATCTAGAAACTGGGGGGGGGGGGGGGGGGGTGGGTTGGCAAACAGAAAACCTGTGTCTTAATCTGTAAATATCTCAACAGACAACATCCCTGGGGTGAGATTTAAGGAAAATGAAAATCCTCAAAACATTCAGAGGCATTTAATTTGAATAGGCATTTCTGAAAAATGCGTAAGAAAACTATATTTTCTACCAAAAGATATGGTTCAAAATTGCAAAATAATAGGGTCACTAGAATAAAATGAAGGCTGTTGCAGGTTGCAGAAGTCATTTTGGAATGATAAAAAATAGAAAAATCTTCCGTAAATTTGGAAGACGTTTTACCAAGAATCCTGATATCAGGGAAAATCTGAGAAATCTCACCTGGGCTTTGGAAAAAGTTGTTTATTTTCTTTTTTAATTTAATTTTAAGTATTATTGATCTTTTTTTTTTTGGGGGGGGGGGGTTGAGCTTTCCATCAATGCACCCCTGGCTATCGTGGTAAAACAATGCAAAATGAACAAATAGGGGCTAAACAATTCTGCATTAAGTCAGTATTAAGCAAAATGTTTTTAGGAGAGAGCCAGTAGAGACTACTAAAGCTGATTGAATACCGTACATTGGCACACTGTGGACCTGTACAGGTTTTCAAGACCTTTATAAAAATTGCATTATTATGGAATTTGCACTTCCTAAATGAATACATTATTATTATACACAAACTGAATATGCATCAGCCAATAGAGTACATTACCCGACAAGTAAAGCCACGCATTAATGCTGTGTGCAAAAAGCGGACGTTAGTCACACCCACTGCATACTAATTACAAGCATCCGTGTTTTCATTGGTTAACCGGCTTGAGTCGCTGTGTTACTCTTGTTCTGATTGGTTCTTCCATTTGTGCACGCAAAAAATCAGGGCCGATGGTTTTGTTCATAAAGACTTTTTGCAAGGTTTATCGAGGGTCGTTCGGGAAATGTACGGCCCAACATCTGGGTATAGTGACAGAGACAGTACTACATGTATATCTGGCCAAACACAGCACATTAATTGAAGCCTTATGGATTTAGTGCGAGGCCAGCCCAATGTAACAAATAGCTTCTCATGAATCAGATGATTCTTACGGTCTGTGTACAGTTGTACATGAATGAGTACATAAACTAGCAACTAGCATGGATTGCTTTGGGTTTTTTTTCAACCAGGATCATTTTACGGAAATTGTTTTCCCAATTTGTTTGACAAAATTTTTCAAAAACTTGAAACATATCCCCTCTCAAGACAAGCCATGGGTACACCGCTGCTCTGATGGTGCGTACTCCGAGATTAATTTTTGTTATGCAAGTTTGTTCCGAACAAGGCTAAAAGCCACTCGAGGTACAGAGCTACAAAAAGAAAAAGAATCAAAGATACAAGAGGTCAGAATTCATATTCCTCTTGAAGTAGGAAAGATCGTAAGATGAAGAGGAAACATGCAAAGAATTCCATAGAGATACAGAACGAGGGAAAAAAGCTATTGGCATTTGTTGGTACAGCTAGAATATATTGGTGGGGAAAAAAAATGGGAAAAGGAAAAGTAGCCCCAGATGTAGCTTGTAGCTTGTAGTTGATGATCCAGGGAAATACAATAAAGTTTTGCAGTAGTTTCACAACACTCTCTGTAGACAAGCATGCATTATGTGCAGATTGCTCTACCCAGAGAGTTGCTTGTATTCTTTTTGAAAATAATTAATTTGTATCTTATTTTACTTGAAGTTGTATCCTCATTGAGTGACACTTGCCGCCTCCCAGGTTGTATCGTAAAGTTTCTTAGGTAACATAACCTTTCTTGAAATTTTGAACTTTTTCTTAGTTTCAGAAATTCCTTAAGAAAAATGAGAAACAAATTACTTCTTGAATATTTTTCTTCTCTTAAGATTTTTTTCCATATTCAATTACTCAATTCAAGAATATTTTCTTATTTTAAGAGCGTCTTTTTTTTTACTGCAACAAATAATTTCTTACTCTTCTTACAATAGGAAAATACAGGTATATCCCAATGTGAGAAACAAATTGTCTTGAAAGCAAAAGAAAACCCTTCTCTTTAAGAATGAAAACTGCAAATTTGTTTTCTTAAACATATCACTGGTCACTGTCACCAACATCGATGATTCTGGCAGTATAGAGAACAAACCCAATAGTGTATTCACCCACTTTCTGTTTTATGGACATCGTCCAACAAACATGTAAGCGGCTTAAAATGGGCACTCAAGGTGTGGTCTACAAAAGACAAAATAAATCACAGGGCTCGACAGTACCTATACCCATCTTGTTTGAATGGTGGAAGGGAAGCAGGTTACAGGCAAGGATGTTCCAAGGAGTGGCAGTACGAGGAAAACAAATTTAAGGGTATCTCACAGTACTAGCCTTTGGAACAACAACAGTGAAATGATGTGATGAGGCAGGCAGGTGAGTAGAGTGAATGAAAGTTTGGACGGGGAAACTAATGATGAAAGGCCACTCGAACACCTTCCATGACAGTATCGATAAAAGAGGCTCAATGAAGCAACACAGCATTGGACATAAAGGGGTTCCAAGACACTAAGTCCTGTACACAAAACCACCAAACGTAGACCACTTTGGAGTGATCCTCATACATGTATCATATGCGTCAGGTTAAACTACATGCGCACACATGGCACGCTTGACCGGTATACTTGAAATAACACTTCATGAGCATCAATACGCTATGCGGTCCATAACGACACATGAAAAGGGTTTATGATTTGAGGAGACGACCACAGTCACATACTAGTCTGACACAAATCTATCTATGACATGACATTTTAATGTCTTTTCAATCTTGACTCAAATTATCCACGAGCCATGAGGACTCCCTTTGGCCGGACTGACATTTTCTTCTCCTAGCTTTTTGGCACCCGACCTGTCAACATCTATCAGACAGCATTCTGGCTGGTACATTGTATGTACAACACTCTGGCCTAGCCTACAAATAAGAAAGGAACCACCACCCAAGATACTGTGCTCATTTAATTTGCAGGCCATAACTAGCGCAGGTGTCAGCTGCAAGCGCCAAATAAATAGATTCCGCCTTCTAGACCACCGGGCGCTCGCTAAGGTGTGGAAGACTTCTGGCGCTTAAAGAGGCGTTAGGCCATAGGTATCTCCATCAGAAACAGAACGATGCTGGACGTGGTATGTGAAAACTCTTACTTGATTCGTCACTGCCGTCATTGTAGAACTACTGACGTTCTAAAATTGCATAAATCTCAAGCCTTATCGGGCGGAAAACAAATTTCAATCCCCAAAAATAAATAACAGCCAACAGAAAATAACAACACCTAAAGATATGAATTAGACATGTTGTCGACCTCATCATTTATGGGTTTGTCACGGCAGGCGATGTGGAGACAATCTGACCTGGCAAGAGCATAAATTTCCATCCTTGAAGAGGAACTGATCCCTTCATTGGCAAAAGCCAAAAGATACTTAGGGCTTCATATATTTATACACAGGTTAAGTGAATCCTTGAAACAAGTGAGAGTGCTGTTAAGGCAATTAAGTTAATAGCTTTAGTGAAGGGTGTTGAATTGAAAGACCTGATATTATCAAACAATACAGGCAAATAAATTTGATGCAGTTGCAGTTCTTATCTTTAAAACGTAATGCTACATGTACTTGGAAAATTCCTACACAGCAAATTTGATATCAATTTATAAGATGACATGTACAATTTATATTACATTCCTGCACAAAGGATTATCAAACTTGACTCTCTTAATAACAAATTCAAAATATTTAGTTGCCGTTATTAAGCTAAAACAAAGTTAAACAAAGAAAACAATGAAACCAGGAAAGACAAAAAGCTGGTATGACATGTATGAAATCTAGGAAGTGAATTTGCATACTTTTCCCTTTTTGTATTTTTTGGTCTTTCTGTACCAAACACAAAATTCATGTAGGTTCAGAAATTTCCTGATCATTGTGGCCCTCTATTTCATGTGTGTGTCAGTCCTTGCAGAATACATGGATATCTAAATGTACACACAGTATTTCATTTAGCCACCTGTCTACCTCTTTAACAGACAAGAAAAAAATGAAATACTTTTTATCACGCAGTTTTTTCCCCATAGAAATTGTACAAGCCTTAAAAAAAAAATATCTTTAAAAGGTATGAATATCAATTCCCAAGAATTCCCAAGGCAATGGGAAAACACTGTACAAATGCATTTAACAGAGTGCCGGAATAAGCACTTTGGGCATGTGCAATTCATATTTTTTCCAACCAAAATTCCCAAGATCTTGGGAAAAATCCCAAGGAGTGGCCACAGTGCCATCTGGCTGTAATTATAGCACAGGACTGGCAGCATGAGGGGGCTGTTTCAGTTTTATACACACGGCACAGATTAACAGTACATGTATATGAGGCCCTCTATTGGTCAGAACTGCTTTCTACATAGTCTTCTCTAAACAGATTTTGAGGTATTTAACCCTTTTGCGTACGGATGACAGCTGTGGACGCAAAAAAAAAAGTGTCACCAGGCCGGATGACGCCATTGGCCGCCGTTTGTGCAGTTTCAATCCATTGTTGGATTATTGTTTATGTCATGCTTGACTGCACAAACACATTGTAGCGGTTCGATTTGGCTGCCAGAACCGCTGCAACACCCCGACGTCTCCCGTAAAATACCGTGCCCAAGGGGTTAAAATGAGTATGAATGACCGAAACTACACAGTTTCTGCTCCCTTACTGGAGTAACTAAATCCCAAGCAGAGATTTTATTACTTCAGTCGCTGTTCCTTTTAATGGGATCTTGCTCAGCCGGAAAAAAAACCCTGGTATGATGCATGACGAAATTTCATACCAGGTTTGGGTTTTTTTAATGTCAAACTTTGACCTTTTTAAGTAAACTTATGATCATTTTAATGAAAACAAACACATTTTATCTTGAAAAATTGAGCCTCATTTTCTTGTCATAGGCCTAAATTGTTTTCCTGACAGTTTCCGATGGGCAAACAAAAGCTTGAATGTACCATCATTATTCCATCTTTTAATTAAGAAAACATGTCTTGATACATGTCTTGATGTGTGTCCAATTGTGCCCAAAAGTTAAAAATTTGGTCTTAAAAATTAATGTACGATTTCATGTTCTTGGGCACTAAATTCCCAACATTCCAGGCCCACAGGGCACACGTAACTTGAATTGTTCCAGTTTCTTTTAATTGTTCCAGTTTAAATGGCTGCCGGCAGTGAACATTGTTCCTCTGAAGTCATACTGTTCAACACATGTTGTATCCTTCCTCCATGTGTGCTCTGAAAGTATGTTTTCTGAAGAGTTTTAAGAGACTTAAAATAAAGGCTTGTAGAAG
Organism: Hippasteria phrygiana; assembly: GCA_037893225.1. Classification (NCBI taxonomy): domain Eukaryota; kingdom Metazoa; phylum Echinodermata; class Asteroidea; order Valvatida; family Goniasteridae; genus Hippasteria; species Hippasteria phrygiana. Next base: position 736,826 of record JAZGUH010000125.1, read on the forward strand.
ATGGATGCAAACATATCGTCGCATATCTGGCGAAGTGACGAATGGGCCATTTTGGTGTTTTTTTAATTAAATGAGTTTTAGGGGGGAAAAACTTCGAATTTTCAGATTTTTTTGTTTTTAAATCAAAAAAACACTTGATTTATGTAGTTCCGAAACCCACTAAGTGACGAATCGGCACATGATGAATTAACGTTGTCTTGCGAACTGACGAATAAATTATTCGACACTTATTCAGATCATTACAGCCTCCATTATCTGACGAAGCGACGAATAACCAGGTCTTCGTTGGTTACCCACATAATCGTCTTCATAATTGAACGGCCTATGAGGGAACCAGGGATCTTCTGTTTCGCGCGCTTTAATTTCCTTCAGCTTTACAAACTAACAACTTGACACTGCAACATTAGATGAATATGACTAAAAAGAGGTAAGCATAACTAGTGTATCTTTATTTAATTGTTTTGTGGGGTTATAATCTTTAAAATGAAAGAGGCTGCGCCGCGGTAGGCTTATACAGACTGGGATGTAGGCCTGTCACAAGCCTTCAATCTGTGCTTAACGTCAGTTGCCTAACGTTAAAGTATAGTATAGCCTAGGCCTACCACTAGCCTAGATGTAGGCTACTCGATGTCGATGTACTGGTTTTTGCCAGAGTTTGAGGATATTCTTGAATTTGCACTTGATTAATAGATTGTGGCACTTCGTAAGGTTTATTTGCGTTGTAAATCACAGGCCTGGGCCTATCGTGTCTTGATCGTATAACGTGCGTAGCCTAGCCCTAGGCTCAGCCTTTGGCGATTGCGAAATCGTGTCGGTTTAGTATTAGTCTATTATGTTAAGCCCTAAGATAATAATTTTGTTTTTCTCATTAAATATTCCTGGGAAATTGAATCCGACAAAGACTTGTTTGGTTAAGACTGTCAATATCTTGTTTAATAATGTCATGTCATGTCATGTCATATATATAATTTAATAAAAAGTGAAAATGACGTCACCGCAGAGACAGCGTACAGTGCTGTGACACGACATTCTCAAAGTCACATGAACCAGGGGCGTAGGTTCGAACCCTCAACTGTATACTCTTTTTTTTTTTTGCTTAATGCAATGAGAAGAATTTCAGTCAAAAAAGTATTTGATCACAATGCAAAGTTGAAACTTTTCGCCTGAAATATTTTATTTCCTATTTAAAGCTTATACACCGTCAACTTTAAACAGTTTAAAAGTATTCTTCAGTATCGAGCCCGCACTCGGTGGTTATTTCTGAAGAGGCGTACCATTTTATTTTATTATTGTATAGGACTAATGTTACATTTTTTTCTTCAAATTTCATTCACAGAATCTGCTATCCTTGCAAAGGAACGGATGTTTTGGTAGAGTGGGACGACGGTTCACAAAATGTCGTTGCTGTTGACGAACTGCGAACTGAACAAGACGGCCCCACATCTTTGAGTGTTGGGTCCGAAATTTGTATGTGGTGGCAGCCACAAATGAAGTGGTGGCATGGAAGGGTGGTCACTTTTGATGGTAACCATGAGGACATCAGTAGTGAAGATGAGGATGAGGACAACATTCCACTGACAAGGTTGATGACTAAACGATCATCTGATGCGGTAGAGGTCAATGATGTATCAATGACGGATGAAGACCAACGCTTGTCTCAAAATTGTGAGACATTTGACTGTGAGAAAGAAGTATGGGCAGCCTGCATCTACTGTATGTGCCTACTGTGTTTTGATCATTTCGAGTCAAGCTCCCCTTGCCACCTTCACAACAAAATGGTTCTTCCTCCCAACAATGACATTAGCCATTCGAAACCTAACCAGAATGATCAAACTACTCAAGCAGAGATCATTAACATTGATGACATCCCAATCATTGATCTTTTTAGCACCGATGAGGTAAATCTTGACGGTTTTCTTCCTCTTTTCGAATCCAACTCAAGCACTGTGACAGAGCAGTCTTCATCAGAGGATACATCGGATTTGATGCCTGAAAATTTCACTGTAGAAGGAGAGCGCCGTGAAGAATTGAACGAAAGTCAAGAGAATCCAGTCGTGAAACCTCAAAGTGCAAAGGAACTAAGGAATCACGGACTGCCATATACATCTTCCAAGACCCACAGTAAAATACCAGGGCGAAGGGGTCTTAAACCTGCCTGTAATGGATCCTGCACAAAAACAATGAAGTGCGGTACAATATCATCATCTCACCGTCATGCGTTGCAAGAAGCATACTTTGACACAGGAAACTTACATGAACAACGGACATGGCTTTCCAAGCACGTCACTGTTCTCTTGCCGAAAAAAGCAAACGGAGAAAGGAAAAAAAGAACATTGAAGTACTGTCTTCCGGATGAAAACGGTGACTTAGTGCCCGTGTGCCGTACGATGTTTCTCAGTACACTAGGCATAAGTGAAAGACAGGTGCGAACTGCACTCGCAAAAACTAATTCCTTTGGTATTGTGGAAGGAGAAAAGAGGGGAGGAGTTCAACAGGAGCGCCGGAAGAGTACGGAGGACATTTTCAGTTCAATGAAGGCGCACATAAACCGATTCCCACGCACCGAAGCACATTACTGCAGGAAGAACAATAACCGGCAATATTTAGCTTCAGACCTGACAGTAAGCAAGATGTATCAGATGTACAAAAGTGAAAACACCAGCCATACAGGCTCATATATCACTTATTGTAGAGTGTTCAGAAAAATGAATCTGAGTTTTCATAGGCCAAAGAAAGACCTGTGTGGTCTATGCGATTCCTATAACAAAGGCGATGAGATTCAAAAGGAAAAGCTAAAAGAAAAATATGATAACCACACGCAGGAGAAAAACAAAGCAAGGGGGAGAAAAACAAAGCAAGGGAGATAAAAGAACAACTGAAAGACAAGTCTTTCAGTAGCACAAGAAAACTCAGAGTTGCCACCTTTGACCTTGAAAAGGTAATTTACCTCCCCCAAAGTAACAGGTGCAAAATATTTTACAGACGTAGGTTGTCATGTTACAACTTCACTATTTTCGATCTATGCACTAGGGAATGTAGATGCTACTTATGGCATGAAGGTATAGCTGGACGCGGCTCTAACGAAATTGCATCTTATGTAAACGATTTTCTCTTAGATTCAGACAAACGTGGCTTTGAAGAGGTTGCCTTTTTCGCGGATGGTTGCGCAGGGCAAAACAAAAATTCTATTGTCGCATCAATGCTACTTAGGTCTGTGCAGCGTGCAAAACATTTTAAAAAGATAACGTTGTACTTTTTTGAAAGTTCACATGGTCAAAACGAGGGCGATTCCGTCCATAGCACTGTAGAGAGAGCCCTCAAGCGAGGTGGTGACATATTTGTCCCTTCTCAACTGGTTACTCTCATTTCTCTAGCTAGAAATGTTCCCTATTCAGTTAAGCAGGTTCAGAAAGAAGATGTTATCGATTTCAAGGAGTATTCCGAACAAATCGGGGTCCTCAGGGTTCGACAAAGTGAAGAAGGGCATAATGTGTGCTGGACGAAATTGAAACAGGTCCAAGTGAGACAAGATTCTCCAAGAAATATGTACATCAAACATTCGCACCTAGATCAAGATTTCAGTACCTTAAAACTTGTACGCCGTCGTTCATCAGACGAGTCAAGAATTTCAGATCAACTTAGTCCAGCTTATTCAGGTGATGCACCAAAACTTTCTCGGGCAAAATACACTGATCTGATGTATCTTTGCGAAGGGGGAACTCCTGTGGTTAGCCATCCTGAGCATCAGAAGTTTTATAAAGACCTACCCCACTGAACAACAATCAAATACAATCCCAAAACCACGAGTCAGGTTTGACTCTAAAACAGTCAAACTTTCACCTTCTTGATTCTATAGCTAAACCTATGTAGGACTACTCAGGTGGGAGAAATGTTTACTATTTTCTAATCAAATCTGATCAGAGGTTTCATTTATAGGCCTCAGTATGATAGTGTGTTTTAAACAAGAATTTGTTTGGAATTTACTTTTACTTTATCAAACCCTGTAATCTTCATAAGTTTAAATGATTGTAATTGTATTATAAATCTGAAATTGTGTAGAAAATGCATAATGGTGAAAACGAACTGAAAATGCTGTGGAACTGACTGTAATAACGCATGCACACAATTTCTGGTTGAATTGCCACATTTAAACAGTTACATTTGGATGCAGCAGAAACCTGAAATGTTGAACATCATTTTATTTCAATCCCTTGATGAATTTAATATTTACGGTAATCAAATTTTTATTTTCATCATGAAATGTCGACCTTTAACGATACTGGCTAAACAAACTGCTGTCTAAAATGAATGAATGAATGAATAAATAAATAGTGTTGTTAGTTCACATTATTCACATTTTGTGTTCTTATTATTTTGTTGAGTCGCATTCGAGATATTTTCAAAGATTTTTTTTATATAATTACCATATAGCAAGTACCTGGATGTGAACATGGGGTTTGAAGCATTACCAGTTTGTTCTAAAATGCACGTATTATGCGCTTCAAAGAAGTGACGAATAGATTTGTGATGCGAAAACGCGCGCGCAGTCAAAAATGTTATATTACAAAGTGACGAATAAGAAATTTTACATGGCGAATAGGCAAAACGACGTTTATTGCTATCTCGCGAAGTGACGAATAAGTTTTACTGTACAAATTAAACAAACCTTTACTCTTACGAACAAAAAACAAAGTAAAAGATATATTTCAACAATCAAATTACCAGCTTCCATTAATTAAGAATGTAAAAAAGTGGAAAATGACATCAAAAATGGGCACGTAAAAAGTGGCCAACTTTAAATGCGTTTTTCCCAGAATGGCGTTCCCGCGTATTCGCGCGTATTCGTCGGTTCGTCAGATATGCGACGATATGAATGCTGAAATATTGGCTTCCAATTTCCAAGGTTTTTGGACTAATCAGACTTATAAAACCTCTTTTTTGTATGGAATGGAAGGATGATTTATAGAATGGGCTGTTCCATTTGGATAGTAGCAAGAGTTTTAACTGCATGTTTACTGCCAGTGTCGAAGCAAAAGACAGTTTGTCCGATTTTTTTTCCTTTTTGAAAAAACCCTCCAAAAACCACGAAGAGAACATAGGGAAAACATTTAACACGTCCATCCTTCTCAAAAGAAAAATTGGCAAAGAATAACAAATAAGGAAAAACAGGAAATTACAAACCAGAACACAAAGTTGTGGTGTTTTTTTTTTACCCGCATCCTCACGATATTAACACTACACATATCTACATGTACACGTACTGATGAGCCATCATACAAGCTCAACCAAAATTGTTTGACGAAATGTTATATATAAGGCCAATGGCACTGTTACATGTACATTGCTTTGATGCTGAAGAAGAAGTACAGTAGTGTCACAAAAACTGAGAGACTCCTGCATAAGGATTTTTTTCACTGTGAAGTTAATGGATTTTACACTAAGGTCAATGGGAGTTTTTTTTTATAGGCCAAACTGATTACCACAAATTGTAAACCCACAACTTTTTTTGAATTATAAATGTTTGGGGGTCATGCAATTGATAGATTGTGTAATTATGATCAGCTATCATAACCTGGGGGTTCTGTACTTCAACGTTTGTGAAGACTTGATAAATTTTGGCTTTAAAATTGGTCCTATTTGGCTTGGCAAGTGGAGGGATGCTGTGAGAAAAATGGCAGCTAGCCGGTTGGGGAAAAACCTAATTTTTAGGGTTGGGGACAATTAGCAAAAAATCCAAACGGCTGACCTGCCAAATATTGAAAAGAATTTGACAGATTAAGATTAAACAAATTTTCAGTAGTGTCACAAAACCTGAGAGACTCCTGGATAAGGATTTTTTCACTGTGAAGTTAGTGGATTTTACACTAAGGCCAATGGGAGTTTATTTAGTGTGATGCACCCCTACATGGAGGATGAAGAGCCCCCTCTGTTGTCTAGAAAAGGTCAACTTAAAAAAAAACCTGTCAGAAATTTGATGTGGCGCCACCAACTCATTCACAGGAACGTCACTGAACGGCAGACACGTGCAGCTGGGTTTGTTTGGAGGGCAATTCATTGCTTGAGAACCAGGGATCATGGATGGGGAAAAACACCAGCAAATATCCAATGCACTTTCTCATAAATTTTGAGTGATCAAATTTTCCAAAATTGATGTCATCTTTCCAATGTTTTATTATGAGTATTTTGATCTTTTAAACAACAGGAGAGGTGAACAGACCAAATTGGAATTACCGTGCACCGACACGAAAAATAAAATAATGGAAGAGCAAATCGTTTACCATTCCGGTCTGAAAGTTAAGGGGAAAACAACGTTAATAGTTTTGAGTAGACCATAGTTCTGGCTCTCTATTAATTGATCACATGGGTCAGTAATTTTTTTGGGGGGGGGGGGGGGGTTGGGAAGTATTAGAAAATGTTTGAAATACCCCAAATTAGTTACCTAAAATTGTTTATCTTAAGGTAGCCAGTGATCAGTCTACCAAACATAGGCAATTTCACATTTCTGGTTCCAATGTGGTCTATAGTACCGTACTTCAGATCATAGTTCTCACATGATGTACGTACTTCAAACTAAAAGGTTAATTACAATTACACATTTTTGCTCCTGGAAATGTACGCTGGTCATGTGATAGATGTTGTAGGGGCCAAAAACGTTATGGGGACAGAGAAATGTCCCCATAACTCTGTCCTAATTTGCCTAACAAATAGAAACGCCACCACTACATGGTCAATGCCTACCCACAAAGCCTTCCACAGCCGATTACACATTTTCTATTAATTTCCATCCCAAAACAATCCTGATTTCATAAATTAAATATATACAGTGGACCAATACAAATAAATTCAACATTGCACAGAAACAGCTGTGACATACAAAAAAATAACATCTAGGCCGCAAAATAAAAAAGGAGCTCCAAGCCAAATATAGCCTCTGACATAAGGCCAATCCTTTGACATTGCTTTTTGTATAAAAAAATAATCTTGACATATCTAAAATTAACTAGGCAAATACACAGATGAGGGCCTTGTGATGGTGACATTTGGAAGTATTTATAGCAAGGTGAAAGACCCCAGGCCAATAATAATGATGATGACTCCACCGGCCTTGACGGTGCAAAATGACAGCTCCGAAGAGGCCAATCAGAAAATGAAGATAAATGAGTGAGAGAGAGGGAGGGAGAAGGGCACTCAAGATGAAAATATGGCTAGGAGGGAGGGGGGGGGGGGGAGTGGGAGGAAGCCCAGTCTTGAATTCATATCAGCAGGGAGGCAAGGTTCGGTTTATAAATAATTTATGGAGTTAGCAGGGTGCGGGATGGCAAAGTCTTCGCTGGTTTGACATTGCTTCTGATAGAGAGATCAGTTATTCTCTCTGTACCTGTCTTCTTATTCATCAGACCGACGTTACCCCTGGGGATGGGAGATCCAATTCACACCCTAATGGCTTTGACGCATTCCCATCATTAATAAATAACCCATCCGATGGGCATGGTTGAGCTGTTCGGTCTTCAGAAGTGCTAAACTCGTACCCCCTCGTACCATATATAGCTCTATTATATAGACAAATCTTCGTTAGAAATGTGTATGTGCGCTTTGATGGGTACATGAATCATGTCTCCTTGGCACCTGTGTCGGACATTACTTTTTGTTTTGGACGTTTTTCGGCAGAGGTCAGTGGCACACCATTTCATTTTGATGATAATCAATTTGGGAAAGTTGGTCGCCCACAAAATGTGGCAATGTTCATTTCCGTCAATGATGACCAGGCGATGGTAATTTTGGTCTGATGTCGCCATATGGTTGAATATTGGGGAAACGTGCCAACAAGCATGTACCATTTCACATCATTTTCTGCATTTGACTTTTTTCGCGTGTTGTCATGGACCACATAATGTAGTGATGCTATTAAAGTGATTCAAGTAAACCAGTCAAACGTGCAATGTGTGCGCACATGGTTTACCCTGCTCCATACATGTACTACGATCTAATAAGGCCATTTTGGGGAGAACAAACAGTCATAATTTCACATTTACTGCAGACAGTTTTCATATCCAGAAACTTTGATGCGCTTAGGAAATTACATATTGCAAAAAGGTAACTTTTAAATCAAAGAAATTCTTACTTCAATGACGGTAAATAAACTTCTATTTGTACCCCTAAATGTTGTCAATACAGTCCTCTAGCGACATGCATATTGCATAAGGGTCATTCTTAGACATGTGTTGAGACCAAAAACATGGAAAATTGTGTAATACATGGGTCATTCTATAAATTTGGGGTACCAAAAGTGTGACATTTTTTGGTGTCCCCGTTATATCTGACCTGTGTAATTTTCCATCAATATCATTAAAATTCACTTCACACTACCTTCTATTTGTTTGGCAGGTACTTTGCTTTACATGGAAGACATTAAAGAATGGGTCCTGAATTGCAAAATCTTATACATGTCAGTTGTAACAGGGACAGCAAAATTGAACCCCAAATTTAAAGAATAATGAGCCACATCCCTTCTAATTCTAAAAACATTACAGGTGTATTGTTTCTCCTGTATGACTTATACATGTCTACCTTTATTAAAACCCTAACCCATCCAGGGCATGTTTGCTAGAAACCCTGCCAGACGCATCAGATTGCATACTTTGTCACATTGACTTGTGTACAGAGTCCAGCAAAGTGGAGCTGTCAGCACTGTGCTGCCTCAGGCAGGGTAAGAGTAGTGGAATTTTGATGTTTTGGTGACACTTTTTTAGGGTCAGAGGTCAAATATTGCTAGTCACGTGTGTGACATCACACGAAAGCCAATTTTTTCAAATTTAGTTAAAGACTGTGAATTTTTAAAAGCTAGAATGTTATGGTATAGGCATGCATTATACATGTAGATCTGTATTGTTAGAAAATAGAAATAAATCAAGTAAATTTCTTACAAGAATTTTGTTACGTATTAATTTATGTAATGAAGTCTGGTCACGTGTGTGACATTTGCTTCACTTTACAAAGAATGGCCCATTAGTGCTTCATTATGAGCATGGTGAGCTACAGTGTGCCCATCCATGCATGACAAACATTCTTATTGGACTAATACATCAATAATGGATTTACAACCATCTTCGAAATCACATTTTCTCTTTAATGGCAATTTGTTTCCTCCATCTTAATCTCGGGGTATTGCGTTCCCCCGACGCACGTGTCAACAACAGCGGGCTACACGCCTGCTCTACACAGACCCTGTTAAGACCTGTGTACCACAATGTCTTGGGTATGCTGACTATCGTCAAAGACAGCGATCTACCGCGGAAATAACACTTCATTCCCGTTCAGCATTTAAGCCATGTGCGCTCTCGCCTTGCCAACCCTTCGGGGCATCCATTCCCGGCATTGCCATTAATTAGATCAACTTTTGTTTTTCTTTAGCAAGTTGAGCAAATAAAACGGAGGTGATATGTTTTCCTGTCGCTGGGATGGAAGGTTGATTCTCGCGGAGGCCGGACCAATCTAGGTCAGGTCGGGAGGAATGGGTTTTAATAATGAAAGCATGTGTTAAATGAAGATGCAATGTCATCTTTGATTAACCTCTTAACTCGTGCAAGCCATCGGTGCTAGATAGAGGCCATACATGTTCAAGGAACAAAAGCAAAATGAGAGATGTCAAACAAATGAAAGATGTCAAACAAATGAAAGATGTCAAACAAATGAGAGATGTCAAACAAATGAAAGATAACAACAACAAAAATGAAGACTCTAGAATTGCCATGGCTGAGAATTCATCTGGAGAGAGTGACTTAAGATTTGACTTGAAACTTTACTACAGTGGCTTACGATTTGACTTGAAACGATTACAATGGCTTAAGAACTGACTTGAAACTTGATTACAATGGCTTCAGTTTTGACTAAAAACTTACAATGGGTTTAAGATTTGACTTGAAATTTGATTACAGTGGCTTAAGAACTGACTTGAGAGCGACTTCATTACAACGACTTAAGATTTGACTTGAGACTTGACTAAAGTGACTTGCAGAGTTTTATTCGAGTCCCTGCAAGTCCTTTCACAAGTTCTTTCACAAGCCGGGTCAGAAGTGCTTTCATAAAGCTTGTCACAAGTAACTGGATGAACAATGACAAAGGAATGCCTTTGTCACAGCTCATTTGAATAGCTTGTGATTGGGATTAGGACTGGAGGACTTGTGATGGACTCGACTACATCTCTGACTTGACAGTCAGATGAACAGGTATAGCAGTAAAGGGACTTGCAGGGACTTGCAGGGACTTGCAGGGACTTGTGATGGACTCGACTACATCTCTGACTTGAGACTTGATTCGAAACTTGCTAGGCTAGACTTGACTTGAGACAGAGTTGGAGTCGATTCCCTGCAAGTCCTTTCACAAGTACTTTCGCAAGCCCAGTCAGAAGTCCTTTCATAAAGCCAGTCACAAGTAACTGGATGAACAATGACAAAGGAATGCCTTTGTCAAAGCTCAATTGAATAGCTTGTGATTGGGATTAGGACTGGCGGGCTTGTGATGGACTTGCAGGGACTTGTGATGGACTCGACTACATCTCTGACTTGACAGTCAGATGAACAGGTATAGCAGTAAAGGGACTTGCAGGGACTTGCAGGGACTTGCAGGGACTTGTGATGGACTCGACTACATCTCTGACTTGAGACTTGATTCGAAACTTGCTAGGCTAGACTTGACTTGAGACAGAGTTGGAGTCGATTCCCTGCAAGTCCTTTCACAAGTACTTTCGCAAGCCCAGTCAGAAGTCCTTTCATAAAGCCAGTCACAAGTAACTGGATGAACAATGACAAAGGAATGCCTTTGTCAAAGCTCAATTGAATAGCTTGTGATTGGGATTAGGACTGGCGGGCTTGTGATGGACTTGCAGGGACTTGTGATGGACTCGACTACATCTCTGACTTGACAGTCAGATGAACAGGTATAGCAGTAATGGATAGCTGGAGTGCAAGTATGTACATGTACTTCCTCACTGTGAAAGACAGGCGCAAAAGCAGCTTTTCAGTGAAGATGCTCAAACATTTTCAAGTTCAATACCAGATTCACTGACCGATCCTAAGAAATGGGAATTAAAGGCTGCTGTACTTTTTTCATCAGTCAGTGACTGAAATAGAAAACTACACCAAGTATAATCAGGACTGCATCATGACAGATTTTCTAGCATCACACGAGGATTAGAAATGCATTTAATTAGCATGTTCAGAAACAAAAACACCAATGATATTAAAACGAATCTCCAAAAAAAATAAAAAATACACAGGCCGATCTCATAAACAAGGAAAGTGCAGTTACTGGGGAATTAATTAGGCACTTGACTCCTCTCTCTATCAGAGGACGGGGCCTAGCCATCGCTCTTGTGACACGATAAAAAGTTAATATGGCAAGTCGATGACTGACACGCAGCGGCGTGGTGTTTGCTGGGACAGATGTCAGATAACAGAGCAGATTAAACCCAGCAGAGCGTGCTTGCGCTCGTACGTGACAATCTCCGTAAGGCTCATTTGAACATCAGTCATGAAGTGGGAGCTTACATCACATGCAACGCTGACAAGAAAATAAACCCCAATGGAAGGACTATGATCTAATACGACCATCGAGCACCCTATAAACATGTGACTGAGCATTTCAACATGACAATACTTCATTTTTATTTATTTTTATTCTTTCTGGTAATGAAACCAAGGATTCCTCAAAAGCGCATATCGCACTGTACCTCAAAAGCCTGAAGAAACCTGTAGGAAGACGAAGAAGAAATGTTCAGTTTTTAGAAGTGGGAGGAATTGGGCACAGACTGAAAAACCCAATCAAATATGTCGCAAGTCGCCAGAGATATTTCTGAGTTACAGGCCCTTAAACATGACTCAAACAGTGGAAATCAATAGGAACTGTCAAGGGATTTCATCCGCATAACGTCCATATTCCTCAGGATGTCAAAATGATAAGAGAAAGACAGACTGCGGGTAACACCATATGAAATAAATCTCTTCCAGGAAGATGTGTGGTTCTGAAAAGAACCGGGATGAGTGTGTTACTCGACGTTTCGACTTTGATGTCAAACTGACAGAGACACAGCAAGCTCGTTAGTCGAGTGGTTAAGACATCTGCACTATAAAGCAGGAAGTCGTGGGTTCGAGTCCCACCCGAGTAAGCCTTTGAAATTTGTTCCCACAGGCACTCAGAAAGCACTGAACATATATGTAGCCAGTATACAGTGTGTCGCAAAAAAGACAAAAATCTCGTCTAATTTACCAGATACATCAAAGAATGAGCCAAGTATGCTCCTAATGCAAGAACAACTGAACAAGTCAAAAAATGCCCTTAGGTCTCATTTTGTAATATCCGGTCACATCAACCTCCATATGTGTATGAACTGATAGGGTTGAGTTTAACAATATGAATGCCAGAACTTATCACTATTGGATATGAGGCATATGAACCTGCAATACTGAGATTACAAATGTATGTGATTATACACGTACAGTTCTTTGTCCAAGTCCCTAAACGGACATGAGTTGATTGTCAACAGGTGTGCGTTTTAATATTTCAATTTCCTCTGCCAAGCAGATTGTTGCTTTTTTGACCCGTGGGACACTAGACAAGTGGATGGACTTTTGTCCTGGGTCTACAGATCATTACTGTTGAAAACAGAACATTACTGTAAGGTGAAGGCACGTCTTTGGTCATGCATCTGCCCTGTAGTATGTTCATTATATTGGCATTCATTAAAGCTATCCAGTAGAACATTAAAATGGGCGTCTATAATTATGGGCGTCTATAATTATGGGCGTCTATAATTATGGGCGTCTATAATTATGGGCGTCTATAATTATGGGCGTCTATAATTATGGGCGTCTATAATTATGGGCGTCTATATTTATGGGCGTCTATATTTATGGGCGTCTATATTTAGATGGTTTGTGCGTATAATTGCATGTGCACATGCATGTTCAATTGTTGGGCGTATATACGCACATTCCAAACAGTAGTGCATGCAAGTATTGTGCCTGAATGTCAATTATATAATTTATTTTGTCAAATTTGCAGGAGAAACTTCACTTTCATAATTTTTTCTTTTTTTATATGTCAACTAGTTGGAATCCGTACACACAAGACCTCATTCACTGAAGAACGACAGATTTTATCTTTGATTTGGGACCGTTCTACATGTGTCTTCTCTGTTCTATTCAGCATGTACTTTATCAAGACAAGTTATTTAGGCAGCTTGACTTAGCTGTTGTGAATAAGAAAAATCTGAAAGCTCGCAAACTATGTACAATGTGCACGTGTTTATTTAAATCTGGACCCAGGAAAACCGTAAGGATGGCAACCTTTAACACTAACCCCCCAGGGTGTGTGGAAATTGATATTGATATTGATGGATTCAGCAGTGTTTTTTTTATAGGGATAATGTGGCCAACCCAACCACCTCTGTTGTAGCCCTTAATTACCTGGAGCGGATTTTAGCATTTTATTGGGAGACTTCCGTAAAATAACCCCCCCCCCCCAAAAAAAAAATTTGAAAAATTGACAAAAACTGTCTACATGGTACACAGTTAATGCACGAGGCTCAAGCTAGTTAACAAGTGAGCTGTACACAAATCACCCTTGGTGGTGAGCCAAAAAGCTCCCTGAATATTTAGTGGAAGAGAAGATCAGTCAACCCACAAACAGTGATGGGAGGGCAGTGGAGGTGTGACAATGAACTTTGCCAAAGACATACATAGATGTACAGCTGTGAATGTGATGGAACGTTTTGATACGCTGCAGTCAAACACCAAACTCATCCTATGTAGCTGTGAACCAAATCTAATTGATTATACACGTCCGTGTACACGAGGAAGGACATTTAAAGCATGGTTTTATTGATATACTCAGAATTTACAACAGAACAACTGCCAGAAACAGAACAACTGAAGAAACAATTCCCAAATATCAACTAAAAAGACCGCAAGTGGGAGGGTGTTGCAATCACACAGCTGGGAATTTACAAATGTCTGGCTGTACACTCATGAACTACATGTAGTAACTAAACTACACTGGCATTTGAATCAAAACTGAAACAAAACAGATAAATAGACAGAGACTCTCCAGCCTCCACACAAAAGTTGATCTATTCATGTGCGAGTACCAAAACAAGAAAATGAAGCACGCGCAAACAAGACCGTAACGCAACATGATCAATTTCTGTAGTTTGTCTATGTTATCTAAACCATGGAGGTAGTTTCCTACCTCCATGTCTAAACCAAATCAAAAGTGGAAGAAACTAACCAAAAACTACACCAGCAAGTTCAAACTGAACAGGATAAATTAGTTGTGAATTACCTCCGAGTAAAATATCAATCCTGATGTGACCGACATCCTCCATTTTGCCGGCAGAGTCAACAGCCAGGCTGCGAGCAACCGATGTGTAAAAAAAAAACGGTTTTCCGGGTTTCAGATATCATTTACTGGTAGCATACTATATTGTTAGACTACATAGTGTGTTACATTGTAGCTTCATACACAGCTGTAGACCAGAGGCTGAACAACCACCGATTGTTTGCTAACAAGATCAAAGTCTAAAAGGATTGAAGGTATTTTGGGGACTAGATAGGACCTCAAATATACCTTATGGGTGCAGTCAATGGGTGATGTGGCCCTGTTGAAATGAGCAGGAAGTTACACTGTGGTATTTAGAGTTACAAACAGAAACTTTCTTTTTTAAACCCTAACCCTGCTACATCTAACAATTTTAATATGATTCTGCATGCACTCTAGCGGGTAAAACAAAGTGTCGAACACACTATAAAGATATATTGTCTGTATGTCATGATGTCATAATCCTAATTAAAAACAGATACAGAAACCTTGGAGTCATATGCAAACGTTTGGTAACTGGATCCAATATCGCCCACTGAACAAAAATACTGACAATTTGGGAGACCGCCAACATGGGGCAAGATAGCTCAGTTGGTAGAGCGCCGGTGCGGTATTCCGGAGGTCGCAGGTTCGTGGTCATGACTCTTACATCTTTAAAAGACTGTAGCATGAGTACATGTTGGAACGAGCTACAGCGACACACAATACATTAAAAGCTTGTTTTCTGTACTTTGAAGAAATACCGTCATCTAAATTTTCAAACTGTGCTACTTTCCATGCATTTGATGGTGCCAGGTCACATATTATTGACACGCACACACAGTTAACACTGACTTCCTGATAAAGCACTTGGCTCTCTACAAACCACTCAAAGAGTGACGCAATTGTTTGAACTTGTCTCCACTTCAGTTAACTACCCAGACACCAAAATGAAAGATTGTATTCAAGAGGTTCTAGACCTAACATTCGAGGAGGGTTTAAATTACTTTTTTTCCATGTAGCCAAGTTTTGAGAGCGTGTTTTTGGGAAAAAAATGATTTTGAAAGGTTTTTGAAAGTTTTAGACATTCTTCAAATGTGGTTGTTAATTTGCTCTAATAAAGGTGGGTGGGGATCAGGGAGGGTGGCACAGTACTCGAATGTGATGTTGAGCACGGTTCATACAATAAAGATATTATCATCTGTTTGTAATGATAATGTACACAGCCCACGTATGTTGATGTATATAGCGGGTGTATCAGTTTAGTTTTATCACAGGCTGGTATGCTGCACTCGTATAGTTTAAGCCGTTGCCCGGATCGGGTCTTTTGTGGTTACGGCTTCAAATTTGGCTATTGACAGGCTACAGTGAAGAGCCGTAGCCATTGATAATAATGTCTGTGAGATAGTCTTACATCGGGATGCTACTAGTCGTGTTGCCAAAATACTGCACAAACGCTATAACAACACGAACCTTCAAATTGTCTCTTATCAGGGTTTTCTGTTAGATGTACCATAGAAATATATGTGCACAAGAAGTATCCCAAGATACACAATAGTATAAAATCAGGCGTGCAAAGGTTTGTTTAAGTAATATTTATTGATTTCTTTGTATACATTGTCAGGTAATGTCGGAAGTAGATAGTATCGATTCTTGGCATATATATTAGTGATTGGTATCGATATGATTAAAAGCTATTGAATTATGCACTATTTGAAAATCACCGGGATCGCTGGTTCAGGTAATCAAATGCTGCTACAGAATCGAACCACGGCCTACACCGGGTTTGAACTCGTGATTCTAACCCAAAAACCTTTGCACACTAGTAATCACCAGAAAGGTTTCAAGTTGGTCGTTAGCTTCACTTCCATGGGATTCGCATTCTTGTAAAAACCCCGCTTCCGAAGAATCTCCTGAAAACTATGACAGCAACAGAAGAAATCAACAAATATCACTGCTTGTAAAAGGCTACTATGCAAATCAATTACGCAACACCATTATGCCTATTCAAACGCAAATAAGCACCTAGTCTTGGTTCCAAGACGCCCTTAGCGCGGTGCGACGTACAGCGCGCACGGCAGCGCCCTCTAGCTACACACACACACACGCCAAGGCCAAATCGCTAAGAATGTCTTGGGTATTTCGCAAGGGAGCGCGCGCGACCTGCTTATGCATAATTTAACAGGCGGGTCAAATAAATAATCGCGCTTGCGCACTGGAGGAAACTCATGTGGAAACTCATGTTTAAGTAATAACTTACTGGTCAGTTAACGTTCTGAGCAGAGTCATTCTGGACTGGCAAACGGGATTGAGAAATCTTCGGATTGTTCCAAAAATGTGATCTGGAATATCAGACGTTATCTCTGCCAATTTCAGTCCCAGATGTAACTGATCAACGGCCAGAGCTTTCAATGGCACGACGACAATAATCAGCGCTTTCTCCTGTTTGCATTCGGTTACTTCGTTCATGGAGGTAGGAAACACCTCCATACTTCGGTCAAGAAATCTAAGACCAATGGAGCAGCTTGAAAAATTACACTCTTGCCAAATCCCGTTGGTAAATTAACAAACAAATCATGGCCAAGTACAAATTGATGAATGGCACTGATCTGATGACTTTTTAGCTTTCCAAAGCCCAGTTTTTTTGCTGTAAAATCGATCGCTTGGTCCACGCGGTCAGACATTTTTTCCAACAAACAACGAATGGCTTGAGGTACTGCGCTGCACGTTCATACGTACGTACACGTAAACCCGACGTGAGTGTTGGCTATTTACATGCTATGCTGCAGCTACGTCACACGCGCATGCAAATGCCACACAGTTCTGCTCGCGATTTCACGAGCAGAACTTACGAAATTCCCAAGACGGTCTTAGCGATTTGGCCTTGGCGTGTGTGTGTAGCGAGAGGGCGCTGGCGGCCGGCCGGCCGTGCGCACTATATGTCGTACCGCTAAGGACGTCTTGGAACCAAGACTAATAAGCACCTCATTGCTTAAAAAAAATAAACTGATCTGACGTGACTTGTACAACACAAAGGGTAAACTGTAGATCTGCACAATGAGCAAAACTAAGTTGGCGGAGGAAACATAAGTGAGCCACAACATGGGTACACTTTTTGTTACAAAGACACTATTATGAATGACAGAGCAATGCTGAATAGCTCTTTGAAAAAATAGGATTTGCCACACTTCTCAGAGAACTTTTTATTCCAAGTTGGCAGAAAGCTGGATGACGGATTCCTGTGTAATCTCAAATAATGTTATACATCATTATTTTTCAAAATGTTGTTCATAACATGGACACCAAAAAAAGGTGTACCCGTGATTGTGGCTGTGCACTAATGCAAACTGATACCTTTCACTACACATCTTGCTTCTATTTTTAAGCTAGTCAGGAAAAACATTTTTATCCCCTTGTGGCCTGTTATTGATGGGGGGAGGGGGGGGGGGGGCTGGTATGCCAAGAACAGGCTGTGCAGCCAAGTGTAAATTCAAACAATAGGCACCACACTGAATAGAGTGGTCCTATTCATTGCACTAGGAGACCCCCCCCCTTTCATGTGAATGAAAGCTTTGTTTGAAAAAGCTACATCTATTCTTAACACTTCCATTCACGAACAACATGGTTGAAACATGAATGGAATGAGTATGTGCAGGAATGCGCACCAGCCATCAACATACAGACATCAACCAGGCAGGTTTTTTTTTTTAAACTGCGGCTATGGTCGACGTCCATATTTAGGAGGCTGGTGGTCAGGAAGAACATTTTAAAAAGAAACAACATACATTGTTAGCGAGCAAGCTAACAGCCTCATGCCTCATGCGGTTTACACAAGCCTCTGCAACATCTAGATAAATCTCAGACCTTCACACTCCCAGGGGTTTAAAATGTGTATGTGAGAAGCGGCGACTTCATCCTTTGAAGAGACATACGTACTTTTCGTTCTTTGTCTCCCATCCTAACTTGTCAAAATTTATCTGACAAATGAGAATAATTTACCTCATCTCTAGAGAGACAGTAGAGGGGGGGGGGGGAACTACCCGAGGGTTTGCGAGCCTCTATTTGGTTAAATCTGAGAGAAATGGCCTTGAAGATTCTTCAACATCGATCTCCTCTTTCTCATATCTTGCTCGGCCGAGGAGATTTCTGCCTTCTCCTGAGGGAGAAGAGTCAAAAGAGTGGTTCTTGTTTTAAGAAGGCATCAGATCAGCGTGACAAGAGTGCAATTTGGTTCGGCGCAATATTTTAAGTGCATGTCAATCTTCTGGCTAATCCTGTTTAAAAACTGTGGCACTCTTTGGGGAAATGATATTAGGGACATGATTCCCTGCTTCACCACAATAATACAGTGTAGCTTACATTGTACTTTTATTTTTCTATCAAGATTTCCGTTCTGATCAGCATTTGTCAATCTAATTCATTTCCATGGAGATCTTTCTTTAATTCTGAGTGATGTCTAATACTGAAATCACTTGAACTGGTCATCAAACTTGAAACAGACAAAACAAATTCTTATATGATATGATGGAATTATGTTCAAAATGCAAAATGACATGACAGTAATTTTTTCAGTGTTTAGCGTAAATTGGGAACTTCTTCATTCACATCTGTTGAATTCAGGCCAGACAATGGCTGGCAAAAAAAACACCATCAATTCACAAATGGAGTTTTTGAATAATTTCATATTTTTAACCAATAACTTTTGCAGCTGATGTAGTTTCTGACAATTGCTGTTTAATTAACTTGCTACCAGGGTTGGCTGATTTCAATCACGTTGATTTAAATCAAATGATTTCTTTGATTAAATTCACTTTCTGTAAAAGTCCTATTTTTGCAAAATAAATTGATTGAGGGTCATGTTAATCATTGAAATCAACTGATCCATTTAATTACAAAGTGTAAGATGTTGTTTACACATTCAAATGCCCTTACTTTATTAGCATCGACCCGACATACATATAGGTTTTGCATAATTACCCAAATCATTGTTTTGATTTAAGACCAGATTTGAGTCTAAATAAGTTTAAATTTCAAATCTTATAGATGGTTAAAAATTTGAAGTTTTGATTCTTGTAGAATATCAATAATTGTTCAGTCAGCACACTCACTTTTGCTTTTACCAATACTTTAATCTTTAACCAGTTCGCGTCGGATGACGTGTATACACGCATTTAGCGAGGCAAGGGTCCAGCGGAAATATCTGTCAGCGACCGGCTTGCAGTGAGCGAGGCCAGGGTGTGCTACCCGCAAATAAAGGCCTGAGCCCGTCTGGCACCCAGGCTCGTGAAAAATAATCCCGCCGTGAACTGGTTAATCATCTGTATACAGTAAGAATATCAATGTTGCTGGTGTAAGCTTATATAATCCATCTACATGTGTAATGGTGTATCAGAGATCAAATTAAATAGTTATTTTTTTTAAATTGCCGATTCATTACAATTTGTCTTTCTAAAACATTTAATACGTGTACTTACATGTATATGTATAACTCATTGATTCTTTAGACATTTATACAGCTACCAGTATGTTCTATGTCCAAGACACATGTACATGTACATGTATTAAACCTGTAGCCATTCAATTCATGTTTACTGCTTTGAATATGAATACAAGTTTTGCAGCCTAATGGTTTCCGAGCCGGTTCCTTAGTTGGTTGGGGGGGAATTTCCATTGTTGACTGGGGATATGCAGAAGGGTGATTTTTTTGTTTTTAAAAGGCATTAACCCTAACCTACCAAAATTCATCAAAATCCTTTCCCTGTTTCGGAGGATTTCGGCGGATTCAGGATACCTCCATATTGAAACCTGGGGGATTTTGATGGATTGAGGATTGTACGCCTAGCAGTACTGCAGGATTTTGATGGATTCAGGATACCTCCAGGATACCAACTTTTTGTGCATGACAAAATAGGTGGATTTTGGCGGATTCAGGATATTTTCTAGTAAAGTTACCCAAGGGGTTAGGGTTAATCAATGTTACTTGAAATTTTTGTCTGAAAATATATAAATACCGAATTCCGTTTTGTGGATCATGGGTACTATAGGAACCTGAAAACTGATGGTTGTAAGGGTGCGTGGGAAGATTTAGACAAATTTTAAGACAAATCAATATTTTGAAAGTTAAAATTCTGTTTTTAAAATCCAATTTAAATATAAAAAACCTGATTTAAATGTTTTAATCCAATTTTAAAATTTTGTTTTAACCAGTTCGCGTCGGAGGACGTGTTAACATGATCTGGCTATTTTTATGCACGGGCACGGCAGACGGGTAAAAACATCAAGCTTGCCTCGACTCACCTCCGGGTGACATCTCAACATGCTAATCCCTCATTTGTTTTGTACACACACACAAAGTCCGAGAAGTCTGTGGAGGCGGACTGTGTGTTGAACTTGAACTTGGCCGCTGTGCACGGCCTGTTCTACAATTTACGCTCCGGTTGGCGCACCCGGAGTATTGAAATATGAGGTTTCGGCAAGAAATATTGTACAAATACTGTTGAAATGACTCTTGCGAATCAGTATTTGTGGCGTTTGGCTGTATATCAGAAGTTGGCTGCTATATTTTGCCTTTTTTGGAAAATAGAAATTTTCGGCAAAAATAATCCCAGCGCGAACTGGTTAAAAAAATGAAAAAAAATTGCCAACCACGCTTGCTATATATACATGTACATGTTTGCGTGCTCTTGTATTGTACTACGTTCGAGGACAAGAGGAGAAAGAAAATACAAAAGAATCTTTCTTGTCCTCGAG
Organism: Hippasteria phrygiana; assembly: GCA_037893225.1. Classification (NCBI taxonomy): domain Eukaryota; kingdom Metazoa; phylum Echinodermata; class Asteroidea; order Valvatida; family Goniasteridae; genus Hippasteria; species Hippasteria phrygiana. The sequence goes on from JAZGUH010000125.1 coordinate 757,928, forward strand.
AGTCGGTCTTTTGTTAAAATCGGTCCTCGAACGTAAAGATACGTGCTTAGTCTATGGGGTTGGGTTATATTAAAGGAAGAATAGAAAACACAAAGCATTGTCGTCACGAGTATAGGAAAGTACGACTGTGTGTGTGCATTACAACAAGCAAGTCAATAAAAAACACACAAACAAAAGTTGTGCAGTGTTCTTGCAGCATATCCGCAGCCCTACGATAAAAACAACACAGGCAACCTAAGCTCAATGTTACTGCCTTTAGCCAGAGGGTGCTCTAAACTCTAATACCCAACACAGTCGGTCCCATCATCCATGGTGTTGACACGCTGCGTATCCCCACGCCTAACAAACCTAAAACCTAAAACCCAAGCCATCTTTAGACCCAGTAGATGTTTGTTGTGCATTCCGTATGCTACTCCTGCAACCTCTCTCCCCCCCCCCCTAAATTTTAAATCCAGTCACATGCTACTCAGCCCTTCAGCCACGCGACCACTGCTTCAAATGACAACAGGACAAGGGGGGACAGGACGGGACGTGTCGCCAAGGGTCTTTCGAGATGTTTGCTCCCCATCTCGTTCCAATCATCCTGGCTGCTGATATATTTAAAGGTGCTCCATATAAATACGTGAACGGAGGCTGTCCTGTTTACCCTAGGACTATTTCGGAGTCCTATCAGTTGATTTCAGTCCCCCCAAAATGAGGCAGGCACAAACAAAGCTGTCCCGCTTTTGCAAGACCTCGTAAAAATCTCGTATTTCACTTCATCTTTGGGCAGCAACTCACCTCGCTGAAGAGGCAATGTTACCGTGGATTACCATTAAAAGTACTCCGCACTGACCACTCACAACTGAGCCCCGTTGCCATCTCTTTTAATTACCAATTTTCTTCTATACTGGTCAATACATTTTGAGTCAAAATTAAATTGTAAAACTAAGACCCAAAAGTGCTATAGAAATGGGAGAAGACTCAGTCATGTATTGTTGGAGAGCAAGATTGGGTTTGGAACGGACTTTTATACTTACAATACATTATCTTTAACCTCTTGAATACGGTTCGAAAAAGACCACCTGGCCGGTTGTCATCTATATGCGCATTCCTGTGCATACATGTGTACTTAATCCATTCATGTTTCAACTATATCGTGTAAGTGTAATGAATAGATGGAGCTTTTTTCAAACAAAGCTTTCATTCACATGAAAGGGGGGACTCCAAGTGCGATGAATAGGACCACTCTATTCTGTGTGGTGCCTATTGTTTGCATTTATGCTTGACTGCACAGCCCATTCTTGGCATATGTATGTACATGTACATGTACAGGTCCCCTTTAATGATTAATTAATGTAGTTTCATTTATACTGACCTCTGACCTCCCAAGGAGTTTGACCTCCTAGGGAGTCTGACCTCCCAAGGTGACCGGCTTTGATAGCAATTATTTGCTCACCGGTATCCTACCCATTGTATTGTTTGCCATAATGGTTATCTATTTTTTGATTATATTTGTACGTACTTTACAATGTGGTGAAATAAATTCATTCATTCATTCATTCAATGACAGCTGGACACAAGGGGTTAAAATACACAGGGTTTGGCATACAATCTAACAATTATAAAACATTAGATTCTGTCCAATATTTAGTTTCAATACATGGTACACAAATTTTCAAATTGCACTTGAAAACTTCAAAGGTGACATCCATAAAATGGCGTTCATTTGTCAATATGACAGAGACTGTTAAGTACAATGTATTAACTAATGGAGACATCTTAAAATTTGCCAATTGCTTCTTTTTCAATTACCTGTGATAGGTTTTGTTATTTTTGCAATATGATAAATGCATAGTTATGGTGTACGCCGAGTACATGAACAATATAATGAAATAAGAGGAAAAGGGGTCCTCAGTTGGCAAGCTGTCAGCGGGAATATAGTTTCACAAGTTTCACTGTGAGTGGTGCAAGTATATAATATAATGCCTGAACAATTAAGAACCATAAACTCCTTACGTAAAGCCATTCAATAGTGATATTTCTGCCATTTGCCCTGATCTACGGAGTTATAAACTTGGTTGCCACAATAGTTTGGAGCCGAATGGCAATTTCCCCTTGTTTTTCCCCCAAAAGGGGTTTTTCAAGGTGTTTTCTGGCCCATCCCATAAATCAGCAATAGGCTAAAACTGTATAGTTGAATATGTAACCGTAAATAGATTTATTTGTGTACATGTATACATGTATATGTACAGTACATGTATTCTTCTATGTGTGTAATTATTTTTGTATGTGTGTAAATATTCATTGTTAATTAAAAATGTATGCAGGGCCACAATGGAAACCAGTCTTAAATTGTTCGGGCACACCCTGAAGAAATGTAATAAATACATATGTCCATGGTGTAAACTGTAGAAACACGTGGGCACCTTTCACTGTGAACAAGTAACAATGGATTTAGTGCCAATGGATGTTCATTGTTAGTGCACCGTTTTTCTTTTGTTAGATGTTCATAGTGTTTTTGCAGGTCAATTTCTCGAGCACTGCTGGCTGTTAAATTTACGCCCCAAAATTTGTAGTCAAAAGCTCAGAATACACACACAAAAAACAACCAAATTTAATCATCTCTATTAAAAAGATTTCCCAACTATTTTGAGACCAGAAATGTCCACTTCAATTGCTTCAGTTAAATCTTCAATAGAGCTTCCAGCATTCAGGCTTTTTTGGGCTTTCCTTTGAAGAAAAAAAACATGCATTATTGCTTTTCTCCAAAATCAATGCAGCGTGGCCGGCTGCAAGAATGAATGAATATTTCATATCATAAAAGGCATTCCTCTAGTGACATACATGTACCCTTGCCTGCCTGTCGAGCTTTTCTCAAATGGCACGTCCATCTATTATTGCATTACCCTATTCACGTCTCTAAAAGACCCATTTTCATGAGAATTTCAAAATGTAGCTCTGAATCAACATTTGAGATGAAACGTGAAAAATCAACCTGCATCATGTATGCTTCAAATGCAATCATCATTTCATTCAAAGGATTTCTTCATCTTCATTTACAAGTGCTATTTAATTTTCCACATGGATGTACACATAGACAGACACTGGAACTGACAAACAAACTGCACATACAAAGACGGCCACAAACTGCTACACTGCTAATAATGGACTTTTTGGCTGAGAATTAGAAGAGTTACATGTACCAAAAGAAATGATTTCTGGCAAGTTCTTTAAAACCCAATTTGGAACTCTATGTATTAAAACCTAATTCACATGTTGGCCAGAGGCGGGAATCAAACCTACAGTGGATGAAGGCAAGGAAATGAGCACTGAATTTGCAAATATTGTTTTTAGAGTATTTCTAAAGTTAAACTTCCAAACACTTTAAAAAAAAAAAAATTGTTTGAAACATCAAACTAAAATAATACCAAAATAATATTCAAAGCCATGTGTGTCAATAATGGGTGTTGTTAATGTCATAACGTGTGTGTTTGTGCCAAAATTCAGAGGACATTCTAATACTGAGCATTGCATCCCCGGCAAGACATCAAAACAACTGTCCCGTCGGCCAACCGATGTTCTCTCTTTCCTTTCTGTCGCTTTCTCTTTAAGCTCCCATCTCAGTTCATCTCCTTCTCAGTCTTTCCATTTCTGTCATTGCTAAGCCATGCGCTGAAAACATCTGACCTGGCAGGCCAATTTCCACAACAAACCTCTCTCTCTAGACCAAGGCAAGCAAAAGCACGGTGCTATGAATAGCCATCCGTTTGACGTCAATCCCCTCTCCAGCGATCACCCCCCCCCCCCCTAAACATCATCTCCGACAAGTTATTAAAAAACCGTGGGATAGTCTGGGTGCCCGGGTGGGCAGCCCATAGATATCAGGCGAGGACGAGCCTGGGTGCTCATCTTGTTGTTTACAACTTCATCTCCAGCGCCTTGATCGCTGTTGTCTGCTGGGGGGGGATAGGAGCTTGGAGAAGTTTCTGGGCAAGTTCATGCCGAAGCACTAATGGCCCCGAGTGTATTGGGGGACCTTTTTATATCTACCGTGATGGAATTATACGGCCACACAAAAAGATGTTTATTTTCGTCATGACACTGGTGATGTATTACAGCTAAGGTATAATGTAAATGACGACCAAGGCATAGGGTCCATATAACTGGAATGGACAACAGCAGGAAACGTCAAGTACACATTTGTTTTTTTCCTTACAGCTATATTTCAACATAAGCCTCTGGGAATAATACATGTACTTGCTAAAACCTGTCCAGTGTTCAATAGACCGATCCGGCATGTCAATCAAACAGAGCGCATTGACCAATAGGATTACGACTTTTGGTTAGCAACAGTTGCTACAGGCGTGGGCCGCCATTAGCTCGGTCAAGCTCGGTCAAGCTTGGTCACATGCGCTGTGAAAAGTGTACACAAACAAATGTGTTTGGTGCGGCCGGGCACCATATTTTTTCAATAAGAGTGCGGCTGTAGCCTACATATAGGTGTTTATATTTAATGGGGTAGTTTAAGAAATGGTAAAAATATGCTGTCATGGCATATGTAAATCAGACACCAGGTACTCAGATCAGGACATCGTTTTCTTCCCGCAAAACCGAAAACAATGTTTGAGCATGGATTAAAGCGTGTGGCCGGCCGCATTCCGATCTGAATGTCAAGAAGGACAAGTACATATGCTCTGAGGTAGGATTCGCAGTTAACATGTTTAATATTCTGTACATGAATAGGAGATGGAAAGTGTATAGGCCCCTACATGTAATTGTCATCGATTTAATATATGAACAGGAAATAAAAGAACTATTTATAAAAAAACTTTATAACTTTGACCTGGTGCCCTTTTGCTGGTTGTAGCTAGACCCGTTCTGTGTCGAGCCTTGAGGGTACTGGTTAAGAGTTTTCTTTAATATTAGACTATGGTAGAAATAATTCAATTGCGTCGTAACATCCGCGGTTTATTTTATTCCAATACTAACTCACCCAGCAACACAGCTACATCTACTTTCTGCAACGAGCCCGTCCTTTCCGAAACAAAGTGTGGCGGGTCTCTCTTCCTCATGATTCGATAACATTTCCCCGCAACAGCAACTTGACCATCCTTCATGACTTCATGTACATACCCCTCCTTAAAATAATTGTAACCCTTAACTTTCGCCCGCTTGCTAATTTTGTCCCCGCCTAAAGAATTTAAATCCACCGCCTTCGGCAGACTGTACCAAGTCGCGTCGTCGTCGATGTATTTGTCCGGGTCGCCGTGCGTTACACGTAATGTTTGTGTACCTCAAAGTAAAGCTTGACCGAGGTAATGGCATCGCCATGCCGTTGCTAAGGTGGGCGGGGCTTATGGTCAAATCCGGATCGGTCTATTATACAAACAAACAAACAAACAAACAAAACCAAATTCTCAGGGAATTGCATTTACATAAATATTTCTTTGAAGCTCAGTGTTTTTTTGTTTTTCTTTATTTAAATTTCTATTTTTTGTATTTTATTTTCTTTTATTTTTTGTATTATTATTATTATTAATTATTTTTTGGCGGGTGGGGGGCCTACTGTATGTAACGCCAAGTCCAAACCCTTCTTACCCCCCCCCCCCCCCCCAAAAAAAAAGAATATCAACCACCACGGCACTACCTTGTGACATTTTTTATACAAATATCAAACTTTCCCAACAACATAACATTCCCTGTGTCAGACACTGGGTCAAACAGACTGCACTGCACCCAACAAGACCCTCAGTTAAACCTTGGCATTCACCACAAAATCACCCCTTCTGCAAAATTCAGTACTTCATTTGCAGCGCTGATTAGAGTTCCGTGCAAAACGTGCAATCGGCCCCAAACCTATTACCGATTCCTACAACGGCCAGCTGTGCCTGCAAGAGAGATTGGGGGGGGGGGGGGGGAGGAGACATCTCGGGAGGCAATACGTACGGTCCATACTCTCTCCCGTAGAATCCTTGACAAACGAAAGACTTAACGGGTAGTCATGTTAAGTCAGCGACCCCTCTTTCATAATAACAATATCATCCCCTCTGAAACCACAATGGTGTCGATTAAAAGTAAAACACTGTCGGACCCATTTGCACTATCGGTGTTATCTGTGACTGAAGTGAATTCATGGACTTTTTTATTGACCGAGCGTAAGTGGGAAGGTTTTTTTGTCTACCTTAAAGCTTTCATTACAGTGTAAATGCTGTGTACGGTGGAACAAAAGAATCAGATTTGTTGCTTTTTAAAAGGCATGACACTGCTGTGGTCATGAAAATTATTAGTTTCAATTTATAAGCTTCTTCTTTTATAGAAAGATGGTACCAGTACCAATCCTGAGAAATATTTCCATCTGAAATGCTGTCATCTTCGAGAAAATTGTAATGCTGCTATGGCTGATTTCAATTTACCAAAACAAAAATAAGCAGATGTGAAGTGTGAGCACAAATTCCCTGTTAAAGGTAGCGTACACAATTGGTAATCCTCCTTTTTACTGCATTATTACGAAATACCTTACCAGAAGGTACATGTAAGTTAATAGTAGTCTCAATCATCCTGTGAAATTATGGCACCAGTTGTGCTGTCGTTGTTAAGAAAAGTGGAAATATATATTGTTTTCCAACGATTTCCAGCTGGAAATCGTTGGAAAACTGCCCTGTAGCCTTTAGTCAAGGTGAGCGTGGCTACCCGGACGAGTGGCGGGCCCCGGACATGCTGGCATTTGGGGCGCGTCACGCGCCCAGATAGCCATGCGCGCCTTGACTAAAGGCTATCATCCGCCCGACGGTTGAAAACAAGTGCCGTTTTTCTCTCTCTTTTTTTTCGCCACCCAACAACGCAAAACTTTGAACAGGTCAGTGGAACGATATTTCCTATAAAATACTAACCCCCAAATCCGCCCATTTCTGAAAATTGCAACAATGACCAATCATGTATACTACCTTTAAAACAGAATGATTTTTTCACTATTTCCTTGGGACTCAGATGAAGGATTCAGCTCAAACTTTCACAGCTTTATTTCTTGTATATGGGTCATTCCATAAATTAGTTGTCCAAAAGTGTGACATTTGTTTGGTGTCCCTGTTACACCTGACCTGTGTAATTTCCCATTAAGCATCATTCAAATTGACTTCACAGTATTTTTTTACTTGTTTAGCAGGTACTTATTAGAGATAGAAGACATTAAAACCCTCCTGTGCACCTGACCAAAATCGACCCAGTTGTTGTACAGATCAAAACCTATCAAATGGCAGATTGAAACACACACAAACTGTGAGAGTTGGTGTTTAGAGTTTTTGGACCCCAAATTTATGGAATGACCCACATTGCCAAACTAATCATGTAAATATTTTATCTCCAAAAGTCAGGTCAGAGTTTTGGGTGTTTTTTGTCCCCTAAGTTTGAACAGGAATGTAAATATTTTGGTCAATGTATCACCCATATGCTTTGACATTTGTGAGGAGGAACCGGTAGGGGAAACTGGAATGCCGACATTAATCAGGAGAAAACGGGTTGTGATTTACAACTTGCGTCAAACAAAACGAAGCATGTTGCTATAAATTAAGTAGGAAATGCCAAATCTTGTTAGAGAGGAGAAAAGAAAATGCACCATCAAACTGAGAAAAAAAAACCAGCTTTGCAGTTGGAACTGATATGGAGTATGTGTTAACCCTAACCTACCTGAATCCATCAAAATCCATACCCCTGTTTTGGAGGATTTTGGCGGATTCAGGATACCTCCATATTGAAAACTGGGGGATTTTGATGGATTGAGGATTGTAAGCCTAGCGGTACTGCAGGATTTTGATGGATTCAGGATACCTCCATATTGAGCAGTCACCAAAACCAACTTTTTGTGCATGACAAAATACAAGTAGGTGGATTTTGGTGGATTCAGGATACTTTCTAGTAATATTAGACTAGTGCTGGAGAAAATATGTGCTCTGGTGAATGTCAAGAACCAGGGGGAGTGGTACAAGGGGCGGAGCCAGGACTTTCAGAAAGAGGAGGCGCAACCTTGAGGGAAAAGCCCAAATGAGTGAGCTCCCAATACATGACACTTTCATTGCTCAGGGGTGCATGCACCACACTAATTCAAGCTCCATTGACAACAGTGTAAAATCAACAAAGTTCAGGGCCAAATAACCTGTACCCCAGCATCACTGGGGTCTACAAAAATCTTTTATCTTTCCTTTTCTTTTCTATTTTTGGGGGGTTAGCCAATTACATTTTAAATTATTGACACAAAATAAACCCACCTCCCAAAAAGTCCTATTTCCCAAGCCGATCAACAGCCATTTTTAACATGGTATCCCTCCACTTTCTGGGGCAAATAGGACACATTTTTTAACAGTAATTTTATCAAGTCTGCACACAGATGGAAGCCCAGAAACCAGGGAGTTGATGCTGGGCTATGTTTACACAATTCCACAATTTTTGGAGGCACAAACTCTCCTTTTTCAAAAAAAGTTGTGGGTATACATTTTATGTTGATGAGCTGGCGCATAAATTCGGACATGAATTAGTGTAGTGCACCCTCAGTACACGTACATTTTAGAATGGGGGCAAAACGGCAACAATTCGGAGGGGAGAAGGGGGCATGGGCACGTGCACCCCCTCTAAATCTCCCCAGAGGACAATTTCATGACACTGAACCTTCACCAACTTCATTGAGACTATATTTACTGTAAGCAACAAGCACAGCGAAACTCGTTAACTTCAGGGGCAAAATTTACTTAATAACTCCTTGCGCCCTGCTTTTATAATGGGTCACCAGTATGCCAGACGGGTTTGTGCAGCCAAGTGTAACGCACACAATAGGGGAACAATGGAATAAAAATATTGATTCTCTTGAAAAGGTGTCCCTAAATTCATCACAAATTTTGAAAGAGGAGGGGGGAACAGTAGTGGTGTTACACAAATGTTCAAACATACTGAAAACCAGGGCATCATTTTTCTTTTGTGTTAACCCCTTGCGTACAGATGACGCCAAATAGCGGCAACAAAACAAAACAGTGCCACCAGCCCGCTATTTGTGCAGTTTCAATCAACAGCTTGACTGCACAAGCACATTGTGGCCGTTTCGCTTGGCTGCAAAAGCCGACGCGACACCCTGGCACCTTCTGTAAATAACCGTACTTAAGGGGTAAAAAAAAACAATTGAAACACACAAAAAAAAGTCTTCGTCTTCACTCCCCCACACCTCCAACACATCACAGACATACATGTATTGGGTTCAATAAACTTATAATGGCCATTAGCTTTGGTATATAAATATAAAGCAGTATTCATTACGGCGGCGCCAGTCTTGTTCATAAAAGAAGACCAGGTTTCATGATTTATTTACACTAATTGAAAAAAAATTCCAAAAAGGAAGTTGTTTTCAATTACATTTATGGCAATCGGAGGCTGCAAGCACTTTATGTTAGACTATTATTCTATGGGCGAGACAAAAAAATTGTACCATCTTTAGCGGCAAACCTTTAGTGGGACTAAAATATTTGTAGGATCAGTACAAGTAAATTAATATGTGATAACCTTGCAACACCAGCAGCTTATTAAGCCATCTATTTTGGATGTTAGTGTTTTCGCCCATAGGCACCTACATGTGCACGTACATTGTACAATGTAGGCTATGCACAATTGACAGAAATTTTATAATTTGTTTCCATGAGTTTGAAGGCCAGCAAATAAACATGTTGGAATGCATTTTTTTCATTCAGTCAAGTGTATTCTACATGCAGGGCACATGTTCATCAGGGGGGAAATCATCAGACTCCCTGGGAAGTTAGTAATGCTGTAATAGATGATGCCTGGACAAAGCGCCTTTTTAGGGTTTGCCCAGAGGGTCTGTCCATTCAACACATGATGATCACTAATAAGCTGCCACTCTGGAAGGGTTATCATATCAAAACATAATCTAGGGATGTTGAAATATTCAAAAATGGAAACTAGAGTTTGCCCACCAAAATGGTATCGATAAGTGAGATTTTGGGTTTGGGCCCATGGACTATATGTGTTGCTGGTACTATCTGTGTGTAAAACTGGGTAATGTGGCAAAATGACTCATCTGTAGCTCTGTCTATCACTTTTGCTTTGAAAACATGGTCTCGTTTTGCTTACTTGTTTGCAAATCTAACTGGAGTTGCAAGCAGACTTTCAGTCAATTTCATTTCTAAAAAAGTTTACTGTTTGTCATGTATGGTTCGAGATTTTGAGAGAGAAAGAAATCCAGCAATTTCTAAGAACTTTTCCATATTCCTGACCTCAACTCCTGAATCGACAACATACGCTACATACCTTGGCAGACTGATGCAACTAAAATCAACTTCCCAGTTCAAATTCTAACAAATCTGAACACATTTAAAAGCCCTTTTGCAACAAGTGCCCACAAAGTCTAGCTCCCAGACCCCACTCCTTAGTGATTCCAGGTTTCCGAAACTTAAAACTTAAAATCTGAAACTTGTTTCTTTCAAGCAGCTAGAAAAGAAAAAGATAATCTACAAATCTTCATTGTGGGGTTATCCACCTCTCTTTCTAAGGATATCATAATATGCTCAAATAAATTTTATTGCACAAGAATTACGAGGAATTACGTTCATCTCCTTGATTGCAAATGCATGATTGGCCATCTTTGCTTTCAATACTACTGGTAGCAATCAACAGTACACAGTTAATAAACAGGGCCATCAATGGTCACTTAACCACCAATACTGGGCCGAGTCATTTATGCCAGATGCCTCCAAGCGTGACTATGGAGGATGGGTTCTGCTGATGCGCATCACTTGTCTCCCGGCCCACCTCCCACCCCCCATCCCCGTTGTAACAAACAAGGAGTGAATTTCCCCAAGTGTGAAGGTGCTTCCGCACAACGTTATGCCTCGCTTGATCTCGACTCTGACAGATGCTCCTCTCACTTCGATTAATCTCATTGCTAGGATCAGTTTTTTATTTTTTTTTATTTTTCTAATTTTGCATCAAGGTATTGAGACTTGAGACACCTTGGTTTCTGTACGCAGATGGGGTCTCGCGACTTCATGACATCATTTAGCAATAAGGACCTATAAGTGGTTAGCACTTGTCAAGGCAGTTGTTACTACATGTATGTACAGAACTATCGCATCTACATGTAATTGCAGTGGTGTAATTACATATATAGGGAAATAGTACATGCCCCACCAACCTTCTGAGACTGTAGTTACATGTACGTCGAAAAAGAATTGAGCCCTTTTTTCTGAGGTGACATCATACTTGGTTTGGTTGCCTTTTAGTGTTTCAGGTACTGTTGCCGATTAATTTACAGTCCACCACAATTTTTGGTATTTTTTTTTATAACATGATAAAAAAAATTTTAAAAAATTTAAAAAATTAATAAAATCATTCGTTTTAATTTGCCATCACAAGTAAGAGCGCATATTTTTAATGGGGTTTGAGAAATTATGAAATGAAATTTGATTAATAAAATCTACATTCAACAAAAATAGCTGCATGGATGTAGTCTAACGTTTTGAACTTCAGCAAGTTCGTTCTCAAAGGCAAATTCTATGTTCCCATAAAGTACATCTATCACAAAATGTGTACATGTATGGCTAGTATGCAGCCCAGGTATTTAAGTTCTGTCTGGTCATGAAACCAAGGATTGCTCGAAATGTAGTTTGCACAATGAAGCTTGAATGCCTCAAAAAATCAGTGGGAGGAGGATGGGGATATGTTCAGTTTTAGAGACTGGGAGGTAAACCCCAACCCAACCCACCCACACAAGTGTGTAAATACCGGCAATCGCGGACCTCCTATTGTCCCTCTTTTGTTTGTACTTTTTCGGAAGGCCCCCCATATGTTTTGTACACGACTTTCAATCGTGGACATTCGGTCAATCGTGGACCCTTTGTCTACGCCCTAACCCTTATGTCCCTAGTCCACGATTGCCGGTATTTACATACCCACCAGTACACTGAATTTAAGATCTTGGTAATATCACAGATTGTGGGTTCAAACCCAGCCCAGAGAGGTACTTGAGCAAGACACTTTGTCACAAGTTGCTTCTCTCCACCCAGCTTAAATGGGTACCTGTGATGGTTTATGTGTTTGATTAGCCCATGTGCGCTTAACTTGCAGCCGGGGCTGTATACTCCCTGGGGAGCTGAGAAGGTTTCAGGAATGATTGCTGGGCCTGATGAGCAGGGGTAATAATAATAATAATAATTGTAAAATGCTGTGATTTAGTTGAACTAGAAAGAGCGTTCTAAAATGCTGGTAAGTGTCATTACCTTTATTATTAAAAAGGGACTAAATACCACATCCATGTGTCGACCCCAGATGGATTCGAACCTGGGTCACAGAGGTGGAAGATAAGGAATGGAGCATTGACTCCCCCGAGTTACAGGCCAAAGTAATTGTAACCTAAAGGTTTTATAATGTGGAAAATGACAAAAATCTACTGCATTTTAGAAATTAAAGCCTAACGTACGTTTCCTCCGCCAACTTAGTTTTGCTCATTGTGCAGATCTACAGTTTACCCTCTGTGCTGAACAAATGACGTTAGATCAGTTTCTTTTCTTAAGCAATGAGGTACTTATTTACGTTTGAATAGGCATAATGGTGTTGCGTAATTGATTTGCATAGTAGCCTTTTACAAGCAGTGATATTTGTTGATTTCCTCTGTTGCTGTCATAGTTTTCAGGAGATTCTTTGGAAGCGGGATTTTTACAAGAATGCGAATCCCCTGGAAGTGAAGCTAACGACCAACTTGCAACCTTTCTGGTGATTACTAGTGTGCAAAGGTTCTTTTTTGGTCAGATTCACGAGTTCAAACCCGGTGTAGGCTGTGCTTCGATTCTGTAGCAGCAATTGATTAACTGAACCAGCGATCCCGGTGATTTTCGAATAGTGCATAATTCAATAGCTTTTAATCATATCGATACCAATCACTAATAAATATGCCAAGAATCGATACTATCTACTTCCGACATTACCTGACATTGTTACAAAGAAATCCATAAATATTACTTAAACAAACCTTTGCACGCCTGATTTTATAATGTGTATCTTGGGATACTTCTTGTGCACATATATATTTCTGGGGTACATCTGACAGAAAACCCTGATAAGAGACAATTTGAATGGTTCGTGTTGTTATAGCATTTGTGCAGTATTTTGGCAACACGCCCAGTAGCATCTCACAGACATTATTATCAATGGCTACGGCTCTTCACCGTAGCCTATCAATGGCCAAATTCGAAGCCGTAGCCACAAAAGACCCGATCCCGGCAACGGCTTAAACTATGCGAGTGCAGCATACCAGCCTGTGATAAAACTAAACTGATACACCCGCTATATACGTCAACATACGTGAACGTACTGCACTTGTAAGTATAAATATCACGGTTAAAATCCAAGGCCCTACGTAATTGGCAATGCAGAATGTTAGCGATCACCCAGCCACAACATTGTAAGGAAAGACATCTGGTTCATTTTGAGTCGCATCCCGCGTGACGTCATCCTCCCGGCGAGCGAAAAAAACAAAAAAAAGAACAGCTGATGTTTTTGTTGCACTCATGATGAACCAGGGGAATTTAATTTCATTTGTTTACACATGAATTGCAAAACAGAGTGCTGTGCACAGTAGGCATGTGGTATGGTGGCTGACACGTTAATTCACAGTGGAGACTGGATGTTGGACGTTGACTGCACAAATTTAACAGACATCTGAAACATTAACATTACATTTACGATTTTACGTACAATGAATGTGCAATTGGTTTAGTGACATGTTGGATTTTGGCACATTCAGACTGTTCCTAGAAAAACAGTTCAAACCCTAACCCTCCTCAATCCTCCAAAATCCTCATGGTAGTTTTGGAGGATTTTGGAGGATTGAGGATGACTGGTGATTGAAGCACCGGAGGATTTTGGAGGATTGAGGATGAATGGTGATTGAAGCACAGGAGGATTTTGGAGGATTGAGGATGGTTCCCAGCAATAAGGGCCTAGGGGGTTAGGGTTAAATTAATGATTATATTTTAAAGCACGTTTTGGGCAATTATAACCCCTTGAGTACGGTTATTTACAGGAGGCGCCAGGGTGTCGCGCCAGCCTTTGCAGCCCAGCGAAACGGCCACAATGTGCTAGTGCAGTCAAACGTAACAAACACAATAATCCAACAATGGATTGAAACTGCACAAATAGTGGAAAATGGTGTCATCCGGCATGGTGGCACTGGTTTTTTGGGTGCCATTTGGCGTCATCCGTACAAAAAAAATCCTGGATCTGCATTTTATGATATGGTATACACTTTACAGAATACTGTCACCATAATTAGGGTCAATTTAATATATAGTGATAATGAGACATGAAAAAAGCTAATTCCATGGTATAAATTGGCCTATTAAGTATTGCCCTAATGATAGCACATTCTAAATAAAACTATTCTCCAAAAATTCCCTCCAGGTTTCAGGTCAAACATGGTATTCTTTCATCAGCCCCGAAAACAAGAACGGTTTCATTTACACGTACAGAGAATTTAAGACTCTGATTTTGACAGGTGATTCTGTAACTAGTGTCATTTACGTTCAAGATCAAGGGAACGACCATTTTGTAGTTTGTAAATCCTGTCATAACACGCCATATGTCTTCCAGGTATGAGACAGCCTCTGTGATAAACACAAACTATGTCCAACCATAAACTGTACATGTACATGCACATCGTGAGCGCCGGTAGGAATATTGCGCATGGCATGACTGTCGCCCTGTATGATTTAAAGTCGATATATTAACATCTGTTTGCGGCCGACCAATTAGTTGATGGAGATCGCTGGCATTAAGTCATGCAAATAAATTAATGGGGAGCTCGTGCGCTGGGCCAAGTGCTTGTTATTGCTTATTAACGTAAATATCTATTCCTTTAAGAGGTAACGTATGGAACATGAAGGTTTCGTTTTTTCTACTTTACTGAAAGCAGTTTTCAATGTATGGTTTTTCTGGCAGAAGCACTACAGATAGCTGCTTCAAACTCATTTCTTCCCAATGTATATTTGTGTTTATCTCCTCCAGGGTCATCCATTATGTTTGACTAATGAAATAATACTGCTTTCTAAATGATTCTCAAGTTTGTTCCATTAGAAGTCAGCCGGTCATTTTGTTGGTTTAATTGGTGTAACATTTCTGCTGTATAGTGGCTGCATACATTTTTCTCTCAAATCTCAAATCTCAATTTCAAGTCCCATACGTAACGCACCATGTTTTCTTTAATTACATAATCATTCAAAGGACTAATAACATATTAATTCTTGTGGGTACTCTCCTTGGAGATGCCCAACATTACGCAAAATACCCCACAACTTCAGGAGGGAGGGTCGGTCGGCCGGTCAATTTTTATTAAGTTTTTTTAACCATCCATGAAAACAATACTACATGTCGTGTAACTCGGAAGTTGGGAGGTAAAAAGTAAGCTCATTTAGAAATGAGATTGCGAAATGCACGATTGTGCTGTGGTAGCTCTATTTAAAGACAATGGTTTTGATCAAACTTGTTCATTTTATGTGGGAAAAGGTGAAATTTTGAATATTTCTTTATTAAAAAATACAACAACAGCGATCGACTTTTGTGACTTTTAGGGTCGGTCGGTGAGGCAACACAACTATTTTTATTTTTTTGGCCTTAGAATTACACGTAGAAACACTGAGATCTTTAATAATTGTTGTATGAGGGTTACTGAATGTCCCATACGTAACACTAACATGTGCAAATTACTATTTAAATTTTCCATTTTATTTACTTGTTTAATTGCGAGGGGTGGGGGTTTCCTTCAGAGCATTCTATTGGGGCTTAGGGCAACAGTTTTGTTTTCTTAATTCTATGGGTCTCGATTTTAGTTCCTTTAACCCTAACCCCCTTCAATGCTTTTCATAGGGCCCTGCTAAATCCAACAATTTCCAACAAAAGTGAAATGAGAAGCCTGCTAAATACAACAAAATCCAACAGCAAATTTGGTTGGATTTTGTAGTGTACCATCTCATGGTATCTGCATGTTTCAGAAAGTCAAATTCAAGACTTTTTAAGACCCTTTTAATGCTGCCCTAATCAAAATTTAAGACAAAAAATAAGCAGACCGACACTAGATGTATGGGTGGATTTTGGATCCTGGGATTGGAATGCTCGGTAAATACATTGTGCGGTGTCTGCCACGTGCGATAAGCTTTCCGAAAAAATTTGCTGATCATTTTTTTTTATACACACCGTGTGATTGTTATTTACAAGCTGCTAAAAAAATCATTACTCGCTTCTTCCATTTTTTTTAAGACCTTGGAGAACTCAATTTAATACTTTTTAATGCTTTTTGAAGCCTTAAATTGAAAAAATTCAATTTCAGACTTTTTAAGATTCTTTAAAGACCTGCAGATACCATGCCATCTACATGTACACGCCAGCCTTGGCATTTTGCAGCTACCCTACTGAATCCAACCAATTACAACAGCTTGTTTGCCGTTGTTGGATTTTGTTGGATTTAGCAGGGCTAGGGTTAAAGCAAAAGATGCATGTATCATAATGTTTCTGCTGTACATGTCATATCCTATATTTGCATATATTTTGTTTTCATTTTTATCCAGCGGAGTGGGGGGGGGGGGGATGGTTTCCTGGCCTTCTGTACAACCCCATCTGCTTTATGGGGGATCTCGAAGGGGAGAGGGATTGCTTGGATTTAGGCCGGTATAGCGTGAATTTCAGTCACTATGAAATACGGGCTCAAAGTTACAATATAGTATTGAGAGGGTTTAACCAATAATACGGAAAAGGAGTCCGATTTTCACAGGAGTCCGATTTTCATATGACACCGGGAATCCATGTGTCCACACTGCATTATGCGTAATGCATTTAAATAAAATTACACAAAACGGGTATACATTGTACTTCCATTTATCTACATTGCGTATTACATTATCCGTTTTGAGTGATTCACGCATTATGCATAACGCAATACAGACACGTGGATTCCCAGCCGTTTTGTCTTCTCCCCTCTCCTAGGAATCGTAAAAATAGACCAAATTGAAGTTTTTGTAGAAATGCTGAAAATCAGATTCTCCCCCTTTCATCATGTCCAGATAGCGATTTCCCACCTGTAACAAATCGACAATTACCGCCTCGTCATCTCAAGCCGGCATTCAGGATCTGCCCTGACCAAAATACCAGATTTCTGGGGTAATCGGAAGGGATGGAGATATTAAGGGGATCATTTTTGAGGAGGGGGTTTATTAAGTTTGGCCGATGGCACAAGTCCCCACACACACTGCCAGCTGACTGGACAGGAGAGCTTGTGGTCAAGCTGACAAAATGCCTATCACACATGTGAAGTCCAGAGTGTTCAGGTAACCTGGATTAACTAGAGATATACGGCCCGGATTAACAGGCTACAAGCCAGATTTAGTCATCGCTCAATGATAGGTAGTCTTAACAAAATGCATATTACACATGACAGATTTTGACAAACCGATCCCCTGACACAGCAAAAACCAATATCAAAAAGATACGATTAGTTCAACATCCCCCTAAAAAAAAAAAAAAAACATAAATAAATAAAACAACTAAATATAAAAAAAGAAAATTAAAAATTATTACTCACATATATTTTCACATTGTGACACAGGAAAGACAAATATTTGACAGATCTGCGCTGAGTTCAACTCAAGTTCTATTTTAAAAACGTCCTTAATTAGCACAGATATCAATCAGACAGTGAGTGATACTGGAGGGCTCGCTACACCATAACATTAGGCAAAGTCAAAACTGAACAACATGACTTTTGACAATCTGTTTATTCAACAAAGAAAAATCATTAAGTAAAATCTTGCAGGTTTTTCGCATGCTTACTGAGTGAAATTGCCCAATCACAATCAGCCTTTGCTAAGGAATTTGGCAGTTAAAGGTAGTATTTGCATCAAAAAACAAAACTACTGAATTATTACAGAATACTGTACTAGACTGTAAGTAAATAGCAGTCTCAGGCATTGCCCTGACCTGATAATTCCCCGACTGTATAAGTTGCTCCGTTTTGTCTAAAGTAGGGTACATGTAGGCAGACTACAAGTACAGAATTGTTTTTCTCTCCGTTTGCCCAGCATCTGTGCACACAAAACTTTAAACAGGTCAGTGTTACAGTATTTGCTAGCACGCTGTTAAAATACTAACCCCCAATCCATTTATTTCTGAAAATTACAGCAAAAGCAAATGTATAGATTAATCCAGCGACCAAAATTAGAAGCATTTACTGCGGTGGCACCACGCTCATGTGCGTGTCATACGCACGCGCTCGATGCAGCTTTGACCAACAGGGTCTTTACAAAATGCAAACGCGACTCAAATTAAAGAACGCGGGCAATCTGTACGCGAGCGTGGCACCACCACAGAAATGGCTTCTGATTTTGTTTGGCAAATTCCCGTATACTACCTTTATAACCCCTCTCCCCCAGGATTTTATAATGAGGGGCCAGTATGCCAGATGGGCTTGTGCAGCCAAGTGTAATGCACACAATAGGCGAACAATGGAATGAATACACGGAAGAATGCTATAGCCCTCATCGGTATTCTATGGGTTAAAGCCTGTAAGTCCATGCATAATCAATTTCTCATTATGCCCTCCAAGCAGTACAGAAACTGTAACCCGATTATAGCCAATTAATCCAAGTACTACATAGACTCTATTGTGGAACACAATGTCAAGATCGGCCACGCAGGCAATCAAAATATTTCACATATCACTCCTATCAGATAAATCTTCCAGATTAAACATCGACAATTTCATTTGGACATTATCGGCAAATCGCGTTTGGCTCGACTGAGTGAAGTACAGAGTAAGTCGCGATAACAAAAACGTGCCCATACTCTCTCTAATTGAACAATCAAATTTCCGTAGAATTCTAAAGGGGGGCAGTTTATGTTCCTGGCACTCCATGTCATCCAGAGTGTTGTACGACCCTGCCCTCAAGATAGGGGCTGGGAAAATTGATCTCCGGACGAGAAGAGGGAAGGCGTTGGAGCGCTCAAAACTCTCCCGACCCAGCGCAATCTGTCACAGCTGTGCCCCCTCAAATACAAAAATGATGGATCTGCGATGTAGCCCAGTGCCATTGGTGAAAAACTGAACAAACTCGAACTTTGTAGTGTCATCACGCTTTAAGGAGTATTTATAGCGAGTCGTGGCCGTAATGGCTTTCTCACCCTCAGAGATTATTAGAATCAATTTGGCCGCTGCCTGCCCGTCCTCATCCTCGGCATGCAAATGCCGAAATGAAGAGTATGGAAATTCCATATTTTGATTTTTTTTTTTCTTCTTCGTTGGTTTGCCAGAATGCGCTGGACGGACAAGAGGAATGCATTCACTGCGAATGATGATTGTAAAGCAATGTGTGCAGGTTCATTTGGGCACAGCAACTGTCACCTGCTTATCCACTCTGTGCACAGTCAGTCGAGGGCAGCACATAACTTGTCCACAATCCATTATTGAGAGTGATTCAGAGTGATTTGAAGCAAATTCTGCTTCTAAAGTTAGTGCGCTCTTTCCTGTACTTACAGCTTACAGTCTATGAAATGGCGGAGGTTCTATTAGCAGGAAATCAGACTTGAGAAAAATGAAAAGAAAAAAAAACACAAAACATCCAGAGGCATTTAATTTGTATGGTGTTGCTGAAAAATGTATAAAAAACTACATTTTCAAAACCGAAAGAAATGGTTCAAAATTGCAAAAAAATAAGCATCATTAGAATTAAAAGAAGACCGTTTCAGGTTGCAGAGGTCAATTTAAGGACAAAAAATCTTCAAGAAATCTAGAAGATGTCTCAGCAAAAATCCTGAAATCAGGAAAAAATCCAGAGAAATCTGACCCTGCTACATGTATAAACCTGGGCCTAGATTTTAATACAAAGATCTTGGTTTGTTCACCATGCCGAACACAGCGACCAATCTCCATCTATGGCAAAGACCTTCTGTTAACTATTCCAAAAATTGATAGCTTAACAGCATCTCAGTAAAGGTGAGTACCCCGATGTACCCCTTTAAAAATAGCCCACCCCTACCTTAATCCTCTTGTGGCGTAACATATTATCCCAGGAATGCCCCATTCATAAATATCAGGGATATAAATATGAGCTAGGGCAATATTTAGAACTTCAAACATAAGCCCTTCATCAAGATCAGCCAGACAAGTTGATTCAGAGGTTTTTGGTTGCTGCGCTGAGAAGAGAACCAGATGATCCCGGCAAGGCAGATTTCAAATTGATTATGCAGACACTAAGCAGGGACTGCTTCCAGAGCATATTTTACAACTAGGGCACTAGCCATCCGTCATGATTAGTAAGAAAAAAATGATCAAGATGAGTTCATTTAGTCTCCTCCATGGATTGGCATGAGAGATGCAAGATGTGACAAGTTCTAGAGATCTAGCATATCTGGAGGAAGGGTCGGAAGCATGCTTTCAGGTACAGGGGCTATCTTCCACAAACAGAAAGACTCGCCAGGGATTGGGGAGTCTCAATCCTTACACTTGAACTCGTTGAAATTTGCCGCAAACAACATTTCCGTTTAATTGGTAAAAGTTAGGTGGGCCTCACATTTCTCGGAGGCTAAATTTCAATTCAAACAATATTCTGACAGAAATAAGTTAGGAACTGTACAAATATGACCAAATCAGACATGATTTTATTGTGAAAATTTTATGGGGCAAGAATGACATGCCAACGTACATCTCCAAATTTTGAAAAACTGATTTGTGAACCAACCCCAGTTCATGAAAGGTTTGCTTATGATCAAGAACCAAATGGATTAGTTTCAATCTGAAAGCTTGCTGTTTTTTAAGATTGTACCAGTACCAATCCTGAGAAATATTTGTCTGAAATGCTATCATCTTCGAGAAAATTGTACCTGAAGATGTCCAAAAATTGCAATATGCAACATTAACAAAATCACTGCTTAAACGGGGTGGTATCATTGTATTATTTTCTCATGACTTGGTTGATGAATTGAGGTCAAACTTTTACAGATTTATTTCACGTATATATGTTGAATCCAACGAAGTACATGTATGGAAACTGCCTGAAACTATGTTGCAAGTTCTATCATGCTATATCACACCTTTAACTCAAAAAAATAAAATTGAGTTTTAAAAGCAATTGTAAACTACCCTTAATTTCTACAAAATACATACATATAAATATAAGACACACATGCCTCATAATTGAAATCGTAAACAAAATCCTGCCCGAACTACTGACAAATACAGTAGTCTTAATATCCAACAGCAGACAAAAATGTGCAGATCAAGTATCTACCCTATCAAACCAGATAAAAAATTAAACAAAGACAATAAACAAATTGCGGCATATCTGTCTTTCTGAGTGATAGAGATACATATCTGTAAAACCAAGGACAGCTTTCGCCGCACATCTATCAAGACGGGAACCGTTACAAAATCTGTCCTGGCTGTAATGCGCCGCTCCGGGGCAGAGATGTTTCCGGCATATCTAGCCTTGTTTCTGATGTGGCCCAGACTTGCAACAGAAACAAAAAATTGCTTCATCTCTGTTGATTCGTTCAAGTCATCGAAGCTAGCTTAAAAAAAACATCCAAAGCAAATAGTTGACTGAAGGCATTTAATTGACAGTGTATAACTCCATATAATATTTATTATTTTTTCCTTGTGTGTGTATACTAGATCTTATCAAGTAATATTTTGCATATATAGATATACATGTACCTTCCGGCAAAGTAATACATGCTGATCTAAATGTACATACATTGTACACATTCCAATCCAAAAAAAACACCACTGGGATGGATATGAAATGGTCAGGCATGGCTGGGGAATGCAAGGAACCAGACTATAACCTTAGGGGCCAGGTTTTGTTCACTAGGAGCCAAGGTATCAGTTTCTGGCAGAGAAAGAGACAGCTCAAGCTCTTCAAGTTAATTAAAATTAAAAACGCATGTACAAGGAATGCATGTATTGTCATTTTTGATGCTGCTTGAAATTTGGATTTTGATAAAAAGGAACGAAAACAATATGACATAGAAAGAGTGTGCATCTGCAACTGAGGAATATATGCCACTAGAGATACAGTACACAAAAATCCTTCCCCCTCCTCCCACCCCCCCCCCAAAAAAAATGCTCCGAAAAATTATACATCTGAATTTGGGGGAATTTTCATAATTAAAACTAAATAACAAATTTTTGGTTGGGCTGGGTTTTTTGGGGCCACGCCCCCGTTGGGCCCCTTTAGATCAGCCCTTGCTGTACAATGTATGCTACCCTACAAATGCTCTCTGATCCAGCTTAGCCTCATTTGCACCCTGCATTACCCATATTTACCCTCACCTCACCCCACCCCCCCCCCCCCCCTTACTTTTTTTGTTTCCTATTTCTTTTTCTTGTAATTTTTTTGTAATTGTGTACAGTGCCTTTGAACACTGTTTAAGTGTTTTATAATTAATATTTACATACTCATCCACAAATATTTGCCTTGTACATGTATGCGCAGGTAAAATATAGCATAAATCCAAGACCTGCGATATCCTGGGCTTTCAAGGATTTTCATGACTTTCTTTTTCAGGATTTCTATAAACTTTCCCACAATTTGTATGACTTTTGCAGGACCTAGTACTTTTCCCCTTTAAGGGGAAAAGTACTAGGTCCTGCAAAAGCTAATAGCTTTTGAAGATTTGTTTATAGTGTCTTGAGATTTCACTTCTTCCATAAACTTCAAACACTTTCAAAAATTTTAAAAACGTTTTCAAGAATTTCTAAAACCTGAAACCAAATTTTGCCTTCACATTTTTGTTTACAATTTTTTTTTTTTTTTACAAACACGAATTTGTAACTCATCAACTTTCTTTCGATACAGATACCATCAAATTCAACAAAGGTCGTGTGCAGGATTTTGAAACCAAATACGGTGAAATACTTAGGTTTGGTTCATTTGGCTCACCCAGTAATGCGCATGTACAGTGTACATCACATGTTGTACAGTCTTTGCTCCATGTATGTAAAGTCTGTTCAACATTGTACAGTACACACATTACTGTACTTTCACAGATGCTATACAAGTTTCTCCACAAAAAAAATGATAATCAATAAAAGAAAAAGTCCCAGATTCCATAAGAGGACAGACCTGTTATTCAGTCTTCAACTGCCACTTGGCGACTCATCCCACAGGGAATTTCTTCCTCTGTTTTTGGTTTTTTTCTTCAATTTTCGGCACTTGAAAATGATTTAAACATGAGTAGGAGATTGTGAAAAAAAATGACGCAGGATTATAAAGAGATATAGTCAATAACAGAACTGAATTGCCCTTCCATATACTCCCCGGGGCATGTGGTAAATACATTTGCAATTTGCTGAAGCCCAATTTTTCATATCGTCAACTTGATTTTTTTTCTTGTATGTAGCATGGCACAATACATTTATTTGCACAGTACTTGAAGGTTTGCCAATTTTATGAAATAAAACACATCGAGACATAAATAAATTACCAATCTGTTCAAGTTTCTTCCTAAAAAATTACTAATCTTTTTGTTTAAATTGCTGGGGTTTTTTTGCAACACAAAAGTTATTCACTTTGAATGAGACATCCAATGAAAAAATCTGCCCATGTTTACAATGTAGTTATCCAATCAATTACTTTACAACTGTTGAATTATTTATGGCCTGGTAATAATTCAGTTCCATTCATTAGATTTTTAATTTTTTTTCCTTAAAATAAAACACACAATTTACAAATATGCAATTTGCTGAAGGGTAAAGACAGCATATCTTTGAAGGTGCAGAACGCTAAATAAGTTGTCTTGTATGCCCGTGTACCCCCCCCCCCCCCCCCCCCCCCCAACCCTCCAACTGAAGCAATGCCCATGAACGAGGCGGCAACATTTGGGTCATTCCATAAATTTGGGGTCCAAAAGTGTGACATTTTTAGTGTCCCTGTTACATTTATGACATGTTTTAAGATTTTGCAATTCCAGACACATTCTTTAATGCCTTCTGTCTCGAAGAGTGATTATGTAAAGCAAAGTACCTGCCAAACAAGTAAAAAATATAGTGTGAAGTCAATTTTAATGATACCTGATGGGAAATTACACAGGTCAGGTGTAACAGGGACACCAAAACATGTCACACTTTTGGACAACTAATTTATGGAATAACCCATTTACACTACAAGAAGTAAATTCACTTCTCAAAGAAGGTCACAACTATTACATGTATCTTTTGCACTTATTAGCACAATATATCGTGACAATTGTTTACTGCTACGATGTGGAAGATGGATTGTTTACCCCCCCCCCCCCCCCCCCCCACAAATGACACCATAGGCTTACATCCCTCCGGTGTGAGAAACAAAAAAGAGACGTCCCAAAGGCCCATATGCAGGAATTTTTGTGCAACAGTGGATATCCAAATTTTCCAGACTAAATTATAAAATTTACATCAAACATGTATCCTCAATTTTATTGGTCCTGCAAAGTTACTGGGATATGATTGGGTATAAAGCTGATATGCTCTTGGATGTATCACCATGGAAATATATTTTCAAAATGTGTAGTCATTAGCGAAGTTATGAGGTTTCCAATGAGACTTCCCTACAAACAAACAAAATGACAAAACAGAAAGTGGCAGATTTAATTTTCAATTAGGAGCAAGACATGTAATTTCCTACTACAGTATGAATGAATCAATCTTTGCACGTGGCACATAATCAAATCGTTTTAGAAAGACCAAATCCCTCCATTCAAAAATAAAACTTTCTTCCAAAAATCATCAAGTTGAAATGTTCAGTCAGACCAGGGTCACCGCAACTTTAAATGACACCACCAGTATAGGTCATTAAACATACGTGTATCTGCATAACATGCATTTATAAAAAAATGCACAGAATGTAAAATATTGTGTGTCTCTTTGTGAAATGGTACTTGAATGTACTGTGTTCCGACTCGAATTGTTACCGCTAACACAATCACACAGCACTATTATAATAGGATGGAAAGGGGGGAGGGTTGGCCAAGAAACAAAGCCACGTTCAAGCTAGTCATCCTGGTGCCTGTTGAGTGCTTCTCGCTGGCTGCGAGTACGCCCTTGAAGATTGTGGAGATGAGGTCAGAATGACCCACTTCTTGTATTAAAGATGTCCTGCAGTCCATCCACTATACATTAGCAAGGGTTTGCCGGGGGAAAAATTACACGGAATTGTAATACGTACTGTCTTGCGTTTAAGTATGCTTTGCTCCTAATCGTGAACTTTAGTCCAAAAAAATTGGCAGTCCATTCCAAAGAATTCTGGAGAGTGTTTTACCCTAGTCATTTTAGTGATCACAGCACATGAGCATTGTCTTTTGATTTGGAGTTCTAACAAAGTCAGGGGATAAATATGGTCAATAATTGTGTTCCTGAGCAAGATACCTTACAACATTCAAGTCTTGACATCCAGGACCAAATGGGTAAGCATCGGAAGATTTTGCAGGATTGAGGGCATTAGAGGATTTTTGCCTCTGGAGGAAAATGGAGGACCCAGGTGAGGTCATACAGACCCAATCTGGTGCTGGATGATTTCGGAGGATTGAGGTTACTGGGGTGTTCATCCAAAACCCACTGGAGGATACATGTATCTCATTCAGGTCCCTGAAAATTCTAAGAACCAAGGGGGGAAGCTAAAGAAATAAAATAGCCTTCAGGACCGCTTATTCATTTTTGGTGACTGTAAAGGTCCCAAAATGAGGACTGATCAATCTACATTTTGTCCCCATGCACTGAAATGTGCTATGCATCAAACAGTATGTTGACATGGGGCCGGCCAGTATCGAGATCAAAATTTGTTTTTGTTTTATTCCCAAGTAAACAAAACTGACATCACATGGGCTTATCAAATGCAGTAAGGGCTGGCACTGTCGAACACTCTACTTTATCCAATGCCGATCGCTGAAATCTTTGGATACATAAGCTGGACAACTTTTTAGATTGGCTCTGCTAAATCATCCTTGCCTACGTGTAATTTTTTCTCTTGGATTCACACTCCACCCCCTTCTTTTCTTAATACCCCTGCCATCTGGCTTATTGTCTCTACAGAGGATGTATATGTCAGGCTTTCCTCCAATGATCTATGCAGACGGGCTGAAGCCATTCAAACAAACCCTGATGCAGATTGCCTCGTCGAACTCCTTCTGACAGGCTCCTTAAACTCTGCTAATGTGGCACACAGTTTATGTGCACATGAACAAATCAGATGTGGAATCTCGCTCACATGGAATTCCAATTGACAGGAAGCCACCCCTTTTTCTCTTGATGTGAATTTCGTTTTAAAGAGATGCGTGTAAATGCTCAATCCTCTCATCAGCTGGGGGAAATTAGGATGAGTTGACTTTATTGACCTCAGACAAATCATCTTGGCTTGCAAATGTGTGCACAGCACAGCAAACCTCAACGCTGTTAATACAAAATTTTAAAAAGAGCGAAAAAAAATGACTTGCCCGACCATCACGCACATATACTTTATGCCCGGGGCTGTTGACACAGGGTACATTTCTTCCCAATTCTACACAGGTCGTGGCTAAAATTAGCCACTGGCCGGCGATGCTCAATTGGCAATTACCCACGGTGCAAGAAGTGTGTGGTCGGAGTCATCGGAGGGCGTAGGAGGGAAAATGGGCAAGCATTTATAACCCCTCAAAGGGTGGTGGTAAAGGAAAGAGGAAATTAATGGGAACCTAAAGAAAGAAATGACAATGGACGAGTAGAGAAGGAGCATTCTGTGTCACAAGTTAACTAAAAAGAAGAATGATAAATACGTGTACAGTGCTTGATACATTTCTTTTCAAAGAGTATCACAATTATTACCCTTGGCTGTTCAGGCCGGGAGATCAGTTTTATGCAACAGTTCGGAGTGAGTTGGTCTCACCACTAGTGGAAGTTACCTCACCTGGGTCTATACATGTAGGTCTGAAAATTGGGATAATTTCTTTGGTATCTATTGAAGATTTATCCTCTATTTAGATCTGGACCCAGACAAACTTTAAGGGTGGTAGGGCTGGCAACCTAAAATGTGGCCAACCTCACCACCTCTGTTGTAGCCCTTTACCTAGAGTGGCTTTTAGTCTTGTATTGGAAGACTTCCATAACAAAAGGGTTTGAGACGAGTGCAATGTTTTTTACCCTCACAGGTACCCATTGGAGAAAGCCAATAGTATGTCTTACGCAAGCACACAACCACCAAGATCCTCCAGCAGAGTTCAACATAGGAGTGAGACACTGTAACCACTAGTTGACCAGAGCATTCTACTGGTAAGAATGGCCAACCAACACTGTCAAATTTGCATGAGTGACAGGAATCTGAGGCCGTGTCCGAATAGTCTATGTGATGTGGCTGCAGCCACTACCGTAGACTTGTGTTTAACTTCAAGCCGCAGCCAAGTAATTCGGACACGGCCTAACTAATAAAGCCTGGAGGACACATTGTACACATGTACATGGGTCATTCCATAAATTTTGGGTCCAAAAGTGTGACATTTTTGGTGTCCCTGTTACATAGTGACTTGTATAAGTTTTTGCAATTCAGGACACATTCTAATTAGCCCTAACCCTCCAGGGCATGTTTGCTAGAACCCTGCCAGACATCAGATTGCATACTTTGTCACATTGACTTGTGTTTTTACAGAGTGCAGCAAAGTGGAGCTGTCAGCACAGATGCACTGTGCTGTGTCTGGCAGGGTTAGGGTTTTAATGCCTTCTACAGGGTATCTGCACATTTCAGAAAGTCAAATCTAAGACCTTTTAAGACCCTTTTAATACTACCCTACACAAAAAATAAATGTAGTGTACACGATTGATAATCCTCCATTTTTTTTTTACTGAATTATTAGGAAATACCTTACTAGACTGTAAGCTAATAGTAGTCTCAATCATCCTGTGAAATTATGGCACCAGGTGTGCTGTCGTTGTCAAGAAAAGTGGAAATTTATATCGTTTTCCCAACGATTTTCAGCTGGAAATCGTTGGAAAACTGCCCTGTAGCCGTTAGTCAAGGCGCGCTTGGCTACCCAGATGAGTAGGGCGCCCTAATGGGCGCCCCGGACATGTTGGCGCCATGGCATATCGGGGGCGCGTCACGGGCCCAGATAGCCACGCGCGCCTTGACTAAAGGCGATCATCCGCCAGACAGTTGAAAAAGAGCGCCGTTTTTCTCTCGTTTTTTTCGCCATCCAACAAAGCAAAACTTTGAACAGGTCAGTGCAACGATATTTCCTATAAAATACTAACCCCCCAAATCCGCCCATTTCTGAAAATTGCAACAATGACCAGTCATGTACACGGCCTTTAAGACCAAAAAAATAAGCCGACAATAGCTTTTGGGGAGCTGAGAATGACTCAAGATGATGTTCTCATCAGAATGAGTGACCGGTTTACTGAGCCGGAGCTGCGATAACAAAAAGGCATGCTGGTCCCCTGAAAGATTAATACGTAGGGGGAGGAGTTGGGGTAATGGAGCCAGAATGGCAGTGCAAGAGAAAGATCGAACCTTGCTGAACCAGGTGGAACTCGGCATAATTGGTAGGAGAATGCTGAAATATGGAGGGAGGAGGGCTGGAGTTCTTACTAGAGTCACTACTCCTCTGATGCGACAAAGACAAGAACAATAGCTATACATGTAGTTAATGAAGTTCCTGGAACTGTCAATCATAACCCCTAGCGTACTGTTCATGACCGACGCTAGATGTAGGGATGGATTTGGGATCCTGGGGATAGAACGCTCAGTAAATGCAATGTGTGGTGTCTGCCTAGTGTGGTCAGTTTTACGGGAAAATTGCTGATATATTTTTTGACACGCTGTGTAATGGTTATTTACGAGCTGATAAGAAAAAGTCATGAATTTAATAAGTCCATTTTTTAAGACCTCTGAGAACTCAGTTTAATGCTTTTTAATTTAAAACCCTCCTACTATTTAAAAGGTCAAAATCGGTCAAAATTTCCTTCCACCTCCCCTGCTATACTTTTACACAGACATGATCAGATTACATGTGGTTTTGTACAATGGCAGGAGGGTAAAAAACAATCACCTTGACTGATTTTGACCCATACAACAACATGGCTCAGAATGTATGTTTGCATAGGAGGGTTCTAAGGCCTTAAATTTAGAAAAGTGAATTTAAGACTTTTGAAAGACCCGCAGATACCCTGTTCTACGGAGATCTCCAAGAGTGATTGTGTAAAGCATAGTACCTGCCAAACAAGTAAAAAATAGTGTGAAGTCAATTTTAATGATACTTGATAGAAATTACACAGGTCACTGATGAGGGTCAGGTGTATAATATCAGGGACACCACAACAAAAAGTCACACTTTTGGACCCCAAATTTATGGAATGACGCACATACATTGTGCATAGAAAATGTGTTCATGATTTTCACTTTAATACTTTTAACTTAGAAAAAAGTCTGATGTGAAATTATAACACTTAGTACACACATTTCATTTGCAACTGTGACAGCCTACAAAAAACAACCGCTCTTAATAGACAATCCCAATGGAAGCATGGTGGGTGATCTCTGGTGTATTTCACATTAACAGAGCAGAACTACCCGGACAAAGATGAATGATATTTACAGGCAATGCAGTCATGCGTGGCGTTGGCTAAGTGCTGATAGGAAAACAAAGTGACCTCATCGTGCAGCTTTATGCTTGAGATAGATTTGTCAGCTAACCAAGTTACCAGTGTCAGAAAGATGGAATGTGTTGGGGGTGATGTCAAATCTCGAACCCACGACTGTGTACCTCCTGAAACCATAATGCAGACACATCATAATTTTATATAAAGGCACACATTTTCCTTTCCACCGTCCTAACATGTCGCTAGGACAGTAACTCTGAAATCCTGACCGATTCAAAGTGATGCATCCCCCACCCCATGGCCAGTGGGTTATTATTTTTTTTAGACACTCGGACATAATTTCTTTGGGTTCTGGTCATGTAGGCTTCCTTTCTCTATCCTGGTCTGACCATTTTTAGCCGCGTCGCATCGCAGACGGGGCTCTAGTATAAGCGCTTAGCGTTGTTATTGTTCTTCTTGTGCCAAATTCGTTTAGTCACATGACAGTCACATGACAGTTTTCCTTGACGAAACTCTCACATACACAAAGTCTATGAGACCGCAGGCTGTACTGTGCGTGTGTCTATGACGAAACTGTCAAACACGAAAGTCACCAACGACGCGGCTCCTGCACGAATTCGTGCTTATTTTTTTAAACCATAACAAAAATCCCCCGTCATTGGTCAACTCTGTACTGAAATACTTCAAAACTGACAAGAGCTGAACCCCTCTTCCCCCCCCCCCCCCCACCCCCAGTAGCTAATGTCTAATACTTATCACATCTGGGGCCACGATTCTCTTCACGGTCTACCACTGATGACTTTCTGCACATGCTTGAGGGGTACTTAGTCTGCAAACAGATAGACCATTAGTTTTATCCACAGCAGAATCTGCCGCAGATGTGGGATAACAATTCAAAGAGTCGTGGATATGCCAAAAGCCTTTCGCTAATTACAAGGAATAACAAGAAAAAGGGTACCAGCTGACTGAAAAAACTCACATCCCGAGGTCAGGTGATGAAATGTAATCCGAGTACACAAAAGCCTTCTTTATCTTTTCATGTTTATCATATAGCACACTACACAAAATTGAAGCTGCCATATGTTCGTGCCGACTGAAATTTAAATTTAATTCCCTTCTAACAAATTAGGGAAGAAAAAATGCACTACACTGTTCATAAAGTACATTGTCTTGTTACCTGCTATGCATAAAGATTGATACACTACCCTAAGCCTTACAGACACCAACAGCAGGTTGTGTTGATTTTTGATGGGTTCAGGACTGTTGTGCCTTGGCACCATTACTTCACATGAAGCTATGATGGCCCAATTTGTCTCAGTTCAAAGAATGTGCCATAGGTATTCTCCACAGTGTTGGATTTTGACACTATAGGAATTAGAAGTATCTATTTCCTCATTCAAATTTTCAAAATTACTAAATTAGTTAATTATCATTGGTTTTTTTGTTTGTTTGTTTGTTTGTTTGTTTGTTTGTTTGTTTATTTGTTTATTTGTTTGTTTGTAGAATAGGCTTATTGGGAAGCTCACAGCTTTCAAGTATCTAATGCTTTAAATGAGCAGTTCAATTTTAAATTTCATCTTTCGGGGTGATATGCCTAAAATGCTTGGACATGTAACTGATAATATACATGTAGCTGTAACTGATCAATATAATTCAGGAGATGTCTTAATGGAAAATACACGTCGTCAAATAATACAATAAAATCCAACATACAATGTACCTATCGACTGAGAAACAACCACACTACAGTGCAAGTACTGTACACAGGTGATGCCATTCGATTGAAATTTACAAAAATATGATTTAATCTTGGAAATGATTTCTCTCAAAACCTCTCCTATTTGTCACAAAACCTTATTAGTCAAAGGAGCTTATTCACACTGTGTTTAATGCAATCTTCCAAATAGATCCGAATGACATCATCACACACAGCGGGCATCTTTACAAAAGTAGTCGTCGGTGAGTACACAGACGAGGCGACACACGCCGAAAAGCCAGTGCTTCATTGAACACACCGGTTGTGGGTTCAAAACATTGTGGCCGCATGTTTGGCAGCAACGCAGACACACAAACCAGTGGGGCTTTATGGGTCACCCAGATGCCACTAGACTGGCTTGTCCTGCTTTGCATTTACGTCACGAGTAATCACAATCTATTTATATGACAGCGATCATTCCATCCGAGTGCTTACCGCAAACGCACCATCCAGGGCAGCATGTTTTGATTGACACTATATAGAACTACCATCTTCGGGAGTTGGCAAGGGGCCGTTTTCTCCAATCTTATTTTTTCCATTTTTTTTCCCCCCCTCGCTCTTTGCCGTAGCAAAAACATCGCCATCAATGGTTTTGTTTCTATATAGATTTTTTTTTCTATTTTTGTTTTGTGAGCGAAATACGTTCTAGACTTCCCTTAAGCAGTTTTCCATTGTCAAAATTTGCGCTTCCGTCTCCATTCATCCCGTCTTGCTGGTTTTTTTTTTAGAATGTCTGAAGACAGAAAAATAAGCTACGGTGGAAAAAAAATAACAAGTTTTACTCAGTGGAATAAAATGTCCTCATAAGTCACCAGACTACAGGATGTCTGATTGTTTAGTACAACTGATGACGAAGGAATAAGGAAAGATAATTATGATCGCTTCCAGGGTTGTTTGATTTAAATCACTTGATTTAAATCATTGATTTAAATCATGATTTAAATCACTGGAAAAAAATCAAAAAAATCACTAATAAAAATCCCGTTTTGATTTTTTTTTATTTCTGTTATTTTTTTTAATGTAAAAACGATTTCTGTTATTCAGACCTGACTGTCATTAACTTTAAATCGCTTATACTCACTCTAAAGGGATGTATAAGGCCAGTTTCCTGAAAGTGTACTGCTGTAACATTTATCTTGTGTACAATGCATATGATTCTGAAGTACATTGTACATGTGTGTGTAATGTACTACCTGCATGCAAACTACAGTATTTCTCTCTTAGTTTAAATAACTCAATGCATGTAATGCGCCTATCAATTGATACCCCCGACCTGACCTGACCCCCCCCCCCACCCCCAACCCGATCCCCCCCACCCCCAACCCGATCCCCCCCCCCCCCCCCCCGGCCAAACCTGCCCCCTCCCCCACTCCCCCTGAGTGAACATTTTTATCCAGTTCATCAGGCATGAAGGACTTTCTGCTGAGTTGTATAAAAATGACAATTAAAAAATGTGTTGGGACTTTTAATGATTTTTAATAATCGTTTTGCATCATCGTCTCAGCTAAATCGTCTATATTTTAACATAGGCCTCTTCAATGGTGCTCTGTCCATTGAAAGTTCCATTGTCTGGTTCCCATTCTACAGCTGCAAATGCAAAATGACGCCGAAGGACAATATTTCCACCGCAAAAATCGTAAAAACCTTTACGGGATCAAAATATGGACCGTGCGTTAAAAAAATATGGTGGCTGCATTAAATAGTTTTATTCCACCATGGTTGTGTGTAGAGAGGAGGGGGTTCCTGTTATCAACTTGGATGAGAAATGTGCAGTATGATGGGGATGCTGTAACAGAGATTTTAAGACAAACTTTGTATTCTAGAAAAGAATATGATCAATGAAAGGGATTTCAGTACTGATTTCATGAACAATTGTGTGTGGTTATTTAAATTGACTTATTTAGAACAAATGTTTTATGCCAATGGTGCATTAGTAAAAAAATTAAAAAAATTGATTTAAATTAAAAAAAATTATTTAAATTTTAAAAATCTGATTTTTAGATTTAAAATCATGATTTGTATCAACCCTGATCGCTTCACAGCTAAAGTTCTTTTGGTTCTTTACAAATGCAAACTGAAAGTACTTGTCCATTAACCCAAACCCTGCTAAATCCAACAGTAGTTAAAAGCTGTTGTCATTCCATTTGAACATTTATTTGTCAGGGTTATTAACCCAAACAGGACGGACATAGTAGCATTAATATCTACAATGAATCTTTACTTTCTACATTATCTTCAAGCAAACTTGAATCCTTGATCATGACTGGTCGATCTATGGCAACTAACAGTGTGATATTATAAGTTATCCCACGAGCGCCGAGTGGATCACGGAATAATGTAGTGCGTCCGTGTCCCATATTCCACGAGGCCGAAGGCCGAGTGGAATATGGGACACGGACGCACTACATTTTCCGTGTTCCACGAGCGCGAGTGGGATAACGAATTTATCTTCAAGCAAACTTGACGCGCAGTAAAGATGGAACACGCAACGGCGCTGTGCGCGAAACCTGTACCACATACACGCACACATCATTAACAGCCAGCACTATCCTGCAGGAGAAACAGGAGCTATCTGGAAAACGTAACAAGTGTGCGCCGAAGACGTGACGTTCCACATTGGACGCAAACGCGCAGCTTTTGAATTACCAATGGATTGTGCAGCACTGCGTTTTGCGTATCTATTATCTTCAAGCAAACTTGAATCCTCGATCCTGATTGGTCGATCCGTGGCAGCCGAGAGTGTGATAATAACCCATATCACACGGCCCATATACACACTCCGAATTGCGCTGTTCTAATTCCGCGAATTGCGCGATACGCAAAACGCAGTGCTGCACAATCCATTGGTAATTCAAAAGCTGCGCGTTTGCGTCCCATGTGGATCGTCACGTCTGTTTCGGCGCACACTTGTTACGTTTTTTCCGGATCGCTCCTGTTTCTTCTGACTGTTATTGATGTGTGCGTGTATGTGGTACAGGTTTCGCGCACAGCACCGTGTGTATTCCATCTTTACTGCGCGTCAAGTTTGCTTGAAGATAAATTCGTTATCCCACTCGCGCTCGTGGAACACGGAATAATGCAGTGCGTCCGTGTCCCATATTCCACTCGGCCTTCGGCCTCGTGGAATATGGGACACGGACGCACTACATTATTCTGTGTTCCACTCGGCGCTCGTGGGATAACTTATAGTATTGCATGGTTTACATACATCGTACTCTGTGTATTGCGTTATATGCAAAACACAGAAACTGTTTAATATTGATGTGCACGTGTGTTGTACATTCTAGTTTTGTGTACGGCTTGCGTGTTCCATCTATATTGTGCATCAAGTTTGCTTAAAGATAAATTTGTTATCCCACTCGCGCTTGTGGAACACAGAAAATGTAGTGCGTCCATGTCCCATATGCCACGAGGCCGATATGGGACATGGACGCACTATTATTCCATGTTCCACTCGCGCTTGTGGGATAACTTATACTATTTGAAGATGAAATTGATTTAAGAAGCATTTTTATCATACGTTCTCCTTCCCTATCAAAACGAAAAACAAAAAATAAAAACACCCAAAAACTGTACTTAGGTTTTGAATAGGAAGATTTTATTAACTTTTTATTTCCAGTGTATATTTTTTCTCTTCTGTTGAATACAGCTATCACTTGGCATAGTTCCAGAGCCACTTACAATTTTTTTTACAAGGCAAGCAAAACTTACAAATAAGTATAATTTTCAGGGATTTTTGCCAATCGATTCTATTCAAAGAAAGACAAAACGTGAGACAGCATGTATGAAAAACAAATCTTTTGGGGGCTCAAATTGAAGACTGCAAAAATAAAACTTCATGTACAATTCCCCCCCCCCCCCCAAACCTTGACTTTTAAAGTTGGCATGAACACATGTAATGATCGATGTTAATGTATTCACTGATTTGATTGGCTGGTGGCTGGAATTACATTTCCACCATGTTCACTGTCTGAATGAAAAAAATATATTAATCCAGAACTAAGAGAAGAGATTTGTTTCAAATCGCAGGCAGGTGCATTCGGCACCTGCATGCACTGTGCTGCAGTTCTTCAGGGAAAATAAAATCACAGAATAATTCAATTCCCAAAGAAAATGACCTTTATCATACTGAACTGTTTGGTCCAAGGTGCTTAGAGTTTGGGCTGATTTTTTTAAAAAGATGTACCATCCCTGCTCTTTTGGGGGTTAAAACCCCTAAAATTAAATAAATTTACAGTAATTATTTTTTTAGCTTTAATCCAAACCAATTTTCGGACATCAAAATTGGGCGGTGTGATAGTTCAGTGTGCATGTACAAGCTGCGTGATTTTCAAGCTACATTCACATTACAAAAGTTAAAGTTTAAATACAAAGGAGCTGGATTCATGAGTCAGTGATTTATTTGTTGGCCTAAGACATAAATGCTTAATTTGCATGTAGTGGAATTTGGTATCCCCCCCCCATCTCATAAAAAAAGGGGGAAAGTTATTTCTTCTGCTGAAGCTAAAATTGCATCCGTTCGGTTGGGATTGCAATAATAAGCCAGTACACGCACAGTATAATAGCATTTGCATGACAAAACATTGTTATCACAGTTATGATAGGATTTCAAAAAACCTTATCTAAAAACAAAAATTCATACTTCCGTATTTTGTGTGAATGTCCATATAAAATATGGAAAATCAGTACTGGTTGGCAGATCTGCAATATGAAGGAATAGAAAAAGAAGAGAAAATTCATTTTGTAGAGGTCAAAAATGACTCCCTGGACCAGTGCCCTGGCCTAGTGGTTTGGAGCATTGAATTCGTGGTCTGCGGGTAATTCTGCAAGTTGTGGGTTCGAGCCCAGTCCTGGGCTATAGCACTTAATATGGGTAGAGGCATTATTAATGCCTTGCAGTGCCTTGCAGTGGACTAGTTACCCATCCCGACCCTATTCATACTGTGAAGAGATCAGATTATCTTGTCTTGTTTCAGTGTGAGGGACTGGTTCTTCCACACTTTCCTCTGTAGCCCCCCCCCCCCCCCCCCCCCCCCCCCAGTGGCCGGCTGTTACATGCCAACACAGGCTTGTGCAGCCACACGCAATGCAAACAATAGGCAAACAATGGATTGAGCATGCGGAGGAATGCGTGTACAGATTACAACCGACCACATGGTCTTTTTTCAACCACACCTATGGCCGTTATCCGTATTCAAAAGGTTAAGCACAGGAAAAGGCTCGCTTTTACTTCAGCGGCAGAATTTGCTTGGAATAGTGATGCAACAATAGAAGTCTACATGCACATGCAGGCGTTAGCACAACTTGGCTATGAAATGGCACTTAAAATAAACTACCAAATTTTTTTGTACTGATGTCTTCACAAGGTGTCCATTGAAAGAAGAACAATTTTCAATGATTGATCGCTATTGACTTAATTTCCGCACTTACAGCAAGCCAGACCCTATCACCATAGTATGGCATAGTATGGCATACCCTATAAAATAAAACAAATTAGCAAACTGGCAGTTTTCCGTTGACACGTTTCGGTTGACACAGGCCGCCCGGTTTGTACACACACCTGCACGTAAAGGTGTGGTTTATGAAAAGGTGTGAAGGAAGATACACAAGGCTTTTCAAATATGTGCCAAGTTGAATGCTGCGTTGACACTGCGGGGCCAATGTTGGATGACTTTACAGAGTGATATGGGAAAACGCACATACATGTACCAGTACATGTATGTACACATATATTTCGCAATAAAACATTTCTGTTTACATTTGGGAAGATTTTTTTCTTCTGCTAGGTGAGTCATGGCATGTGCAATGGAGGCCATTGCTTCAGCTCTCTAGAAATGCTTACTTTCTCATATGTGACCCGCTCTACAAAAAAAGGGTATTGTGTCACACACAGGGCTGTTCTATGTGAAGCGGGCGAACAAATCTTCACCTACTATGTAAGTGATTTTTTTAGGGTGTTTTTTTTGGTTTGTTGGCTTCTGTTATATCTATATTTTCATAATTTATTTTCAGAAACATTAATATCGATGAATACAGATGAAAAAAATAAATGTGGATACAAATTACTTATATCTTATTTCTTTGCACTTTTTGTGTTCAAAGGCCTAGGCCTATATCTCTAAACGCACTTCCGTTAAATTTGAAAATAGAGTATACAAATGTCAAGATATCTGAAGAATACAAAATGCCACAGGGGTCAAACCTGCACCAAATTAAAGCTTAGGATGTGACAAATCCAACTATGTATATAACTCATTTTTTAAATTTTGAGACATAATAGCCCTTTTTGCAGAGCCGGTCACATATGTGACCCGCTCCAGAAAAAGGTGATATAAGTCGCGCTATGCATTTACGTGTTATGGCCCTTTCAATGTTGAGAGGGTGAAATTTTTTGTCAAAATTAATTTTTTGTTTTTTGTCTTTAATGACTTCTTAAATATCAAAAAATTCAGGTTTAGTGCACAACAATGTTGATTTCAGTGAATAAAGTGAAAAAATAACCTTTTTAGAGTGCATTGTTCCATTGCATTGTATAAGAACTAGCTATTTCAAAGCCTGTTTTCTCTGTTGTGCAATTTGAACTCCATAGAACTAATTAATATGCAAAAACGCGATATCTCCAGAACGGAAAGGGCTTTGGAGCTCTGTCATGTACCAAATGAAAGCTTACATTGCGGGCTTTCCAAACATGCATGGAACTCATTTTTCATATTTTGCGACATAATATACATGTACAATGTACCTTTTTCCAGAGCAGGTCACATATTTCAATTGACACAATGTCCACACTTTATCAGATGTAGACCTGTTTGACAGTGACGTCTTATCATCGGGTCACATACAGGTCAAACGTAGGGGAGTCACGTTGGTGTAGTGGTACATTCCTCACCCTCCACCTAAGGTGGCCTGGGTTCGAATCCGTGTGGATTGGGTTTTTTAGTCCCTCTCTGATTCCGTGGGTTTCCCAGAGAATATCATTCTGGCGTTTTCCTCCCGTCTAGGAAAATTAAACATTTCTTCGTCTTCTTCCTGCAGGTTTCTGTAGGCTCCTGTGTCCTGCAGTGCAACATGCACTTTAGAGAAATCCTTGCTTTCATTACCAGAAAGAATTAAAATAACAATCAAACAAAAAAGGACGAATGAAGAGCCACAACGAACGAACTTCAGTAAAATGAAGAAAAAGAAAAGAAAACAGTTGTTTAGCATCACACCTTTTTTTAAGACAGACTTTTAATTCCATATAATTTTTACCACCTGTCAGGTAGTATTTTCCCTTGATAGTAGGGCTGTCCCGAATATAGCGAATATTCAAATATTCGATCATCAACCAAATATTCAAATAGCTTTTTGCGGGTTTGAATATTCAAAAAAATATATATATGCACGTACAGATATGACTGATGTTATTAATATAAAAGTTACGGCGCTTAGCAGTGTCAAATGCCACATTTTTTGTGGACAGAGGTTTATTGTTCCCAACCCTAAAACCCTTGACAATTCTAAAATAATTATTGCAAAAAAACAGGCTGGAGTTTGGTTTCTTGTTATCATAACGTTATACGTACTCGTAATGATCTTGATACAATGCAAAAGAATAACCATCGGGTGGTCTCTAATATGGATCGCTGCATGTAAAACACCGGCGTGCTTTGCGTGCAACTTTTTACTAGCGCGGCATGCAGTTGCAGCAGACGCCTGAAAGACTGGATCGGCGAATATTCGGTCAAGCCCAATCTCGAATAATCGAATACTAAATTATTCGAAAATGAACAGCCCTACTTGATACATGTAGATATCCCTCTTTTTCAAGATGGATACCGCAAAAAAATGGAATACACCAAATCCATTCACAACGCCTACTAGATTAACTGCGAGGAATTTTCTCTCATCCTTTTGCACTTTTTTTTTTTTTTTTTTAGAAAAGACGAGAATGTTTAAAAGCATGCGGCATCTAAAAAATAGAAGGAGGCAGGAAAGATAACAAATCTTTTTTCTTACTTGGATTTACAATACGGGCTTCATTTTGAAAACAGCCTGACAAGACCAAACGCGTGCATAAAAATGCCACTGCACTCATTAGAGTCCTAATGTACAGCGTTTAACTCCCTACATGCGTTTCAATTACTCGGGCGACGATGTCAAATCTATTTCCTCTTTAGCCCTGTCTACATGTGTATCTCCCGGCTTCAGGAAAGGTCTTCATTATATCTTATGATCCCCCGAGGAGCAGGGGACTTTTAGGAAATAAGTCTTTAATTACGGGGTGGAATTGATGAAGGGAATAAATTTCAGATGCTTGGGGGAAAAGGGGAGACTCGGTCTGTATTCAACATGCACGTTAAAATGGCAATTATCGTACATGTATTTTTTGTCATATTTTTGTTAAAAGATGCTGCTCTGACTAAAGATTTCAACGGGATTTCCCTAACTGACAAACGATGGAAGAACACTATCTTTAAACAAAAATGGTCCATTTGGTTGTCCTACAGTGTAACATTGGTTTTAGGAAGTGCTATGTGCAAAGTGTGCTACTACATGTATGTGCTACACGCAATCACATCGTTTTTGTCTTGCTGACAAATTAGCACTTTAATTTGTCTGGGTGAGACACCCCCAAAAGCATAGACTTATTTAGCAGCTATAAAAGATTTCCCGACTGAATCTTAGGTGCTACTGAATTTTCTGGATGCACTAGGACAAATGATTTGATTCAAATTCCAATTTCAAATGTATACCGTTCGGGAAAGTGCATATTCAATTCAAGAAATCTCTCCCCCCAATTCTGGCTCAAAAACAAAACGTTGGACCAAAACTCCTTTGCGGCACTCCAATGTCCACTGACATCTGCGAAAAGTATTTCTCTAGTGTCTCCACCACACATCATTAGCCAATCACTACAAATTTACGCGGGCACTCACTAACACCTCTCACAGCTGTGGAGACACAATGTGGCAATATCGTCGTCGCAAGCGCCTCATCGCTGCAAAAGCATGCAATGTCATTCCCCCCCCCCCCTCCCCACTACATATAGAAGCAGATCAATCAAACGTGCAATATTAACAGTAGTTCAATCATACTAGCCAACGGCTTTACAGAGGCTCACTTCTTACGGTTTAATCATGCAACGTCCTTGCTCTGAACATTAAATCATTGTGCATCAGTGGTGTGCCCAGGACATGTACACTTTCATCTGTACATGTTTATTGTACCTGACGTCTATCATTGGTGGATGCTCACCGCATCCAAGATTGGAAAGTAAGAAAACAGTACACTACGTACAATGTATTACACTGTTCTGAGGTATTTTGATGACAATTTTTAACATGAGCTCCAATGAGTGTGCATGTACATGTTTTGACTGTCACACGTGCATGCATGACAATAAGCCAGTTCGGTATT
This sequence comes from Hippasteria phrygiana, assembly GCA_037893225.1. Taxonomy (NCBI): domain Eukaryota; kingdom Metazoa; phylum Echinodermata; class Asteroidea; order Valvatida; family Goniasteridae; genus Hippasteria; species Hippasteria phrygiana. The sequence goes on from JAZGUH010000125.1 coordinate 798,694, forward strand.
TCAACTGAAAACCATCCCTTCGGCAATGATTTACGAAAAGGGAGCATCTGTATTTCGCGCTTTTCATACCCATTTTGTTTGGCTTTTGGGGTTGCTTACATCATGGATATCCTTATGAATGAAATGCTGTAAATTGAGGATCCCAGCGGGTCACCATGAATGAATTAGGCATTTTATTTGACCTGGCTGTGAAAGTGGCACATGCGCACAACTTTATCCACTTTTTACAAGGGCCGAAACAGCGGTGTACCGTGGCCATATGCACGTACGGTGACATGACCTGACCTGACCTGACCTGAAAATCATTCACAGATTCAAAGGTCAGCTCATGTGATCAGGTCATGTCAGGGTTCATGCAACTGTGTACTGCATGGAACGGTAAATGCTCAGCACCTGACCCACTCGCGTCCTCAGTTTAATGTTTCAAAACGTCAAAGTGTTGTTTGGAGTATATCAGCATAGTACACACCCCGTGGGCTTAAAACTTTCACTGACGACATGGCCTGATGACCTGGGATACTAATAAGGATACTAATAAGGATACATGCCAGGGAGATATACGTGCGATGTACATGTATGTCCATGCCAAGTCAGGTGAGTACATGTTATGTTAGTACAACTCACGTTTGGATGACAGAATTGTGAACGCTCCGAGTCTGGTTCATGCGCGCCCTCATAAAATTCCCCGGGATCTACTTTTAGGTCATTTGGGTAAATACGTGCAGGGGCGTGGCGCATTGCATCACAGCCAAAAAGGTGCATTTTTGGTGGGCGGGTACACACCCCATTTTTAACCTGTCCTACATCTCTCTCAGATGAAAATACATCAAAATCTCTATTTCTTCTATATTCAGCAGTGTTTCAGATTCAGAACCTTTTACAGCAATTGTTTTCCTCTTTTGGTTTCTGTTAACCTTTAACCCTCCCTCTCAGTGCCAAAATGGAGCCAACTACCCTCTCTATCAAAACCTATCGAGTGACAGGTTAAGACACACAAGCTGTGGGGAGAGGAGAGGATTTGGTTTTTCGATAGGTTGTGATAGTTGTAATAGTAGGAGGGTTAATGTATATGCACACATAATGTGTAATAGCCCTAGGAAAACAGTCACTATACATTTGTACTGCATAATTTGAATCATGCAAGCTTTGTGATGTATCACACACACACATACATACATGTACATGTAGTACCTACCCTGTGCACTATAAAATACTACATGCCCATTGAAATAAAAATCTTATGAAAAGTAACAAATCAAACATGTAACAGCATTTCCGAATCTCCACAAGTTCATCCCATGATTAGGATCAAAGCCAAGTCAAATCACATTGTCAAGTTTTGGAAGACAGAAAAACAAAATTCTCAGGGATGAAAAATCTGCCGTCAACAGGCCTTGGTCCAGTATAGTGTATGTGGCCCAAGAGATTAAGAATAGACTGAATGGCAGGGTCACTTTTCCTCTTCACAAAAAAAAGACAGGCTGGGACAGGGTCTTGGATAAGAAGTCAAGACCAAGGGATTGCTTCTCTCGGGATAGAGAGAGAGAGACAGAGAATAAAGAAGAAAAACAGCGATCGATGTGACTTGGCAAACGAGCATCTTCATAAGGCTGGAAAAGACGGAAGACGAAGGCGACGTGGATAAAGCCAAACCCCGTCAGATGTGAAAGCCATCAGGAAATTACTGGGGCATCGGAGGAAGGGTCAGACAAGGGCTAGGCACGAGCGCGCTGATGCGACGATGGCACGCAATTTGAATTACCGGCCGACTCTAGCACAGGAAAAGGGCCTTCCGTGTACATACACGTAACAAGTTCCACATTTGTTGATCAGTTTTCTCGAGTGGCAGCCGGCTACGTGAGAAATACTACAATGATGATGATGATTAATGTCTAACAATATAACATTGTGAACCTATGACATTTCCGAAGAAATTGATAAAAGAATTCTTACATAGTTTATGGCACCATGTACATGTACAATGTACATACAGGCACCATACCTTTAATCTGAACATTAACTTGTATATTTCATATGGGACCCAATCCTAGTGGAATGGGACATATTCAAACATCATAGTTTGGACCACATGTCCTCAGGAAAAGACCACAGTACACTGTCATGCAAAATTATGCCTGTATTTTGAGGCTTTTAGAATTCAAAATGCAATATGCAATTTTTATTATCTTCATTTACGTAGGACTAGGTTTACACCGCACAAATACGACAGTAGATGACCTTAGTATGAACATAAATGTTTATGGCTGGTTGCATTTTATTACTGAATATTTTTGCTCTGTTACTATGAGGATATGCTCAACGATGATCAAACTTTGTACATGTAGCGTTGCAGGCACATGAATGCATGTACTAGGGGTGTGGATTTACGGGTAGTAAAAGAACCGGGTGCCCGATTGAAAAAAATACGGGTACCCGGGTAACCGTTAAAGAAACCCAACCCAAAACTTCCAATCCCGAAAGTTGTAAAAATGTCTTTCTCTAAAATTCAAAGTCTTATTGCAGACAAAAGTCTGAAAAATCTAATGCCTGTTTAGTAAACATGATCACTTCTCCACCTTTGCGTGTGCCGGCTCGTGCATGCGCCAGCATATCACAAAAGACGGCTATCCTGAAGCTTTTTACAGTTGTATATGCTATTATGTCTCGACGAGGCTCTTATCCATGCCTTGACTACAAAAACTACAACCGGTAAATCCCTTTGTTGTCAATTTTCGTGAGTGTCATAAACGTGAAATCTGTGCTGGTTTTTATTCCCATGTAGTCGGGTTTCAATTTTAAAAATTTCCAACAAACAACATTCAAAACCTTTCCTTTTTTCATAATGTATTAAAGTTGTACGGGTACTCGATTCCATAATCTGGAACCGGTTCCTTATATGAACGGTCGGGTACCCGGTTCCAAAGCACACCCCTAGCATGTACATGTATGCAATCAGGGGAGCGAACATGGGTGGGCTTGCCTTTTCCCAAACCCCCTTCAGTGTTTTTCCTATGGCCCTGCTAAATCCAACAATTTCCAACAAAACTTAAATGTGAAGCCTACTAAATACAACAAAATCAAACAGCAAATTTTGTTAGATTCTGCAGTGTACCACCTACACACCAGCCTTGGTATTTTGCAGCTACCCTGCTGAATCCCACAAAGTACAAGAGGTATTTGTTTGTATGAGCCCTGCCAAATCCGACGAAATCCAACTGAACTTTTACCAAAAGTCTGCTTCCACCCTCCTAAATCCGACACAGGTACATTGTATATTTAGCTTTTACCTTGCTGAATACAATATCCAATGCACCATGTAAAAAATTATAATGAAACAATCCTTCTTGACATCATGGAATTTGCACTAAGACACAACAAATCCTGTGTAACACAATTGTGGTTGGGCTTTACTCTACAATCACTCAGTCCCACAAAATCCTCCAAACCCTCCTGATGGATTTTGAAGGATTTGGGAGGGTTATGGGATTTGTATAATAAACCCCTTCTGGCAGGCTGTTACTTATGGGGTGCTGGTATGCCAAGACGGCCTGTGCAGCCAAGTGGAACACAAACAATAGGCAAACAATGGATTGAGTATACACAGGAATGTGCGTATATATGACAACCGGCCATGGCCATCGTCCGTATTCAAGAGGTTAAGGAATTCCTCAACAGTTTTACACTAGATGGACATAAGAAAATAACGCTTTAATGCTGTTACTGGTTCATCTGTAGCAGAGCTGTAGTCGAGTCCCTGCAAGTCCTTTCACAAGTCCTTTCGCAAATCTAGTCACGAGTCCTTTCATAAAGCCGCTCCCAAGTAACTGGATGAACAATGACAAAGGAATGCCTTTGTCAAAGCTCATTTGAATAGCTTGTGATTAGAATATGGACTTGTGATGGGAATATGGACTTGTGATGGGAATATGGACTTGTGATGGACTTGTGATGGACTTGTGATGGACTTGTGATGGACTTGTGATGGACTTGTGATGGACTTGTGATGGACTTGTGATGGACTTGTGATGGACTTGTGATGGACTTGTGATGGACTTGTGATGGACTTGTGATGGACTTGTGATGGACTTGTGATGGACTTGTGATGGACTTGTGATGGACTTGTGATGGACTTGTGATGGACTTGTGATGGACTTGTGATGGACTCGACAACAGCCCTGATCTGTAGGGAAGCTATACATGCATGTTCGCAGGTTTACACTAGTTTTTCTAGCCTTGTTGAATGCCCCACGGTCGCCAGTCAACACACTCACACCTGCTGGCTTCTGGTAACAGGTTTTGCTTACCCCGTGGCCTAATTGTCGCCTATTGGATTTGGAATATTCCGCCAGCGCCCTGGCTGTCCAAATAGGCTGCCTGAGAACATGCAGACCTGTACTTCATCTGAACAAGACCACAGCAAGGAAAGGACACCGACGGGGCCATATATACCGAAGGGGGCTCAAGAGGAAAGGAATTCTGGCACATCCCCCGAGCTAGTCAGCAAAAAAAAAGGCAATTAACATTTTAAAATTACAGCGTTATTAATTTCACCTGTTGCTCAATATTTTTGCAAGTAGACATGCAGTGTGCCACTCTAAGATTTTAATAAATTTTTAGCTAACAATGACGAATATATCCACCCGTTCAATGAAAGTTTTTTTATTATCAATGCAAAGTAAAATTTTCTGGTACATACATGTACATGTACTGGTGGAGTAAAACAAAATAATCCAAAGCCAAAATATTTCCCCATGAGTAAAGGAATCCTGCACATGACTGAATTGGATTTGAATTGGACGGGTATAAAACAAAAGCTTGTATGTCTGCATGCATATCTGCTTAAAAAATGAGTTCGGCAGGTTGGACTCAATATCACTAAACTTGAGAGGAAACATGGGGTTCGGTTTTTTTTTTTTTCGCCCTGTATATTTCTATGTTTACAAAAATTAGAATTAAGAATGGATCTGCAAATTTAAACTTTTTCCTCAACTGTTTATCTGAAAGTTAGAGCTATATATTGTCAATTACCTGTGACACCTGTGATGGAAATTTGTCTTTTCTTTTGTTTGCACTGATTTCAGTCGGCTTCCAAGATTAGACACGTAATTTCACTGTGCAAATATTAACATATCGGATTCCTAACTTGAGCCAACCAATTTAAGTCACTGTAGAAGATGGAACCGGTTTCCAACAACACGTCTTTCTGATTCAAGAGAGCCTAAAAATTTCCAAAACAGTATTTCATTTTTTGAAAAATCCTGAAGAAGCAAGGTTTTAATTCATGCCGTGGTCAGTTGAGAGGTTAACGAAACTTGAGATTTCTGACTTTACGTTTTTAATATGCTGACCCCTGCCATTGATTCCTTCAGTGGTCGGAGCTTCTGTCTTGAGAGTCATGTCCAGGTAGAATTTCATCTTTTGAACTGTCAGCAACTGATCCAGGCACTGCGGCCGAAAGGGGGAGGAGGGTTGGTGGGGAGGTCAAGCTGGTCAACCAGCCGATGATGGGACACTCGATCTATCACATGAGGACTGGGGAAACTGAGAATAGGACAATTTTGTTGTCCACCATTTCTGGAAATGCCAGTGCTCTTTGCTGTTGAAAGATGCCCAGAAAAATGTGTGTTTTTGAGAAAGAATTTCACTGATGTTTATGCATGCAGTGAAAGGATATGATGAGACAGCCGGACAAGTAGATTGCCTGAATGTCTGGACATGGGGATACAATGGAGTGCATGTGAGTTTGTTTTTGCATTCAATAGGGGACCTTTAACAATAGAGGACAATAGGGTCCCCGATTGAGAAAGGTCCCCGTTTGAAAATCGTGTACAAAACCAATGAGGGCCCTTGCCAAAAAGTTTAATAAAGTTTAATAGGAGGTCCCCGATTGCAGGCGTTAATACACACTTGTGTGTTGATGTAGGGGACAGCTCCAATTCATTGCATTATTGCATTTTAACCCTGGTACATTCAGACGGGTTTGTGCAGCCGAGCGTAACGCACACAATAGGTGAACAATGGAATGAATACACGAAAGAATGCGGGTATAGACGTCAACCGGCCAGGTGTTTTGTTTTGGTTTTTTTACCGCTGCTATAGCCGTTATCCGTACTCAAGGAGTTTTAAGATTAATTTGAGTGTTTTTGGTGTTTCACATTCATGTTTTTTTATTAAAATGTTATTGACTTTTGGGGCAGTCACAAATAAAACACCGTCTTCTGTTATTACCATTGTACATGTATGTAGAGTGTACTTTTTTTCTGAACAAACTAAATGTCAACTGCACAATAAATGTTAATAATTGGTTTTATATCAAATTTAACATACTGATCACAAGTGCACGTACGATGTAGGTACATGTACATAATTAGATTCTTCTCCAAAAGCATTAAAAAAAAAATAATAATACCGGTACTAAAAATTGAGACTTCATGAATTATTCCAAAATGGTATGGATCATATCTCATTTGTATTTTCCAGAAGAAACAAAAAATGTCCGGAGGTCGGATTCCCTGTCCCTCTGTCCATCTGCAATTTGCTGGACCCTGGACAGCCGAGCAGTCAAACGCGGACATGGAGGAAACACGATCCACTGCAGTGCATGTTAAAATATGACGTCTTCACTTCGCTGAGCTGTCACGTCTTCATCTTTACATATCAGGTGTGCTATGGGGGGAAAAACGGTCATCCTGATTACCGTAGAGGAAGCACAGTGCTATTCACACTGAAAAAGAAAAGGTGGAACAGGATTTGATCTAGGCTTCAAAATCTAACTGAAGCAGAGATTAAAGCTGTTATGTCCATACTGTAGTTTACACAATTTTTTCGGAAGTACACAAGTACATATGTATGCCAGACTAACATGTCAAATTGTACACATTTAATGGTCTCAACACAAAAGCAAAGCAGTTATTTTGAATTAAATATGCTTTAGACTACAGTATCTTTATAAAAAAACAGGAATCATATAAATTGCAAAATTACTAAAAAATAGGTCATTTCCCTTGCGGACGCCACAAATAGAGTGCAGTGTATAAATCAGCGCTGTTTTCATTCAAAAATATAAGGTGAAATCCACAATGAAATTTTCAGTCAGATCACAGACTTTACAGGCTTTACAGGCTTACAAATCTGTGTGTTGACTCATGGCCAAATAACGTGACAAAAAAACAAAAAAAATCACCTAGATAGAAAATTTGTTTTTGGACAGGAGGAATTGTACTACAGGTCGTTACATATGGGTCATTCCATAAATTAGGGGTTCAAAAGTGTGACATTTATTGGCATTGCTGTTTTTTACACCTGACCTGTATAATTTCTCATCGAGTATCATTAAATTTGACTAAACACTATTTTGTTGGCAGGTACTTTGCTTTACATAATCACTCTTGCAGATAGAAGGCATTAATTAATTAACCCTCCTATAACCATCACAGCCTATCAAAAACTCTTAACACCAACTCTCACAGTTTGTGTGTGTTTCAACCTGTCATTTGATAGGTTTTGATCTGTACAGCAGCTGGGTCGATTTGGGCTCTGAGAACAGGTGTGTCCTGAATTGCAAAATCTTATACATGTCACAATGTAACAGGGACACTAAAAATTTCACACTTTTGGACCCCAAATTTATGGAATGACCCATCACAGAATGTGTTTTGGCATCTTTCAAACATGATTATGCTTGCACTGGTCGGTTTTTACAAATTATTCATAAACACCTAAGACAGTTTACCCGTTCCTATTGGTCGAGAGCCCATCACGTGGGTGGTTTTAAACGGCCGATAAAACACGAAACCTGGTCTATTTTATGTGAATGCAAAAGGTGGTCGCACAACGCACACGTGTTAAATTCAATCAGAATGGGCGTTCGCGTAACATGGCGTGACATTACGTCAGCAATTTGATAACCTTTGCCCTTTGAGATACCGAACTGGCTTATTATGGAAGAAAGCTGTATGTTTGGAACACCAACATGCACGGTACACTATTTGGTCTTCCTGAAGTACATGTATATTGTTTCATTATGTGCGATGTGCGAAGATTGATATACATGAATAATGTAGGAATTCTGGGTGTCCTGATCCTCAAATTTAAAACTTACCAAACCAGTAACTGTAAACCAGTACGGTAACCCGGAGGTGGCAGGTTCGAATCCCGCTCCTGCCAGTTTCTTTGTTCACTTTGAAACCATTAACTTATCAGTCAATATTTTTTGTGGAATGTCTCATAAGTTACATGTATCCAATGCTAACAAACGAACAATTCAATTTCTAACATTTTTAGGGCGATACACCTCAACAGGAGGGACCATAGCAGCCTTAAGTCTTGATTATTTTCCACTTCTACCAGCACGACTTTCTGTTTGAATACTTCCGGTTAAAACACATTTCCCTGACATAATGTGCCAGTGCTGCATGTAATTTACTGCCATCCAAGACATCCAAGATAACTCTTTCAGCTTTTTTCGCTTTAAAATCAGTCCGTATATCTCCACCCTGCTCTGAACAAGTCATATTTTGAAAAAAGGAAAAACAAAAACCAAAAAAACTGATTTTCCTGTGTTCTGGAAACTCTTCTCCGAGCACGCCAGTTCGACGCTCATTCCCTTTGCATTGATCCATTTCCAGGGCCAAGTTTCCTGTGTGACTGCAAATACCACACGAGCACACACACACACAAACCACGCCGACCGGGCTCTGATTTCAGTCAGTACTGCAGGTCCGCGTTCTATATTTGGGGCGCGTCTGTGTACTTTTTCGGTTTCGTGCACTTCTCCGGCAAAAGTGCTGGATCGGGAAAAACACCCACGCAGCCGTCCTCCTCGGCGGGTCCGTGAGTCATCCAAAACCGTTTGACTTTGTTGTCCGCGTCAATTTGCCGGATTGGTTGCATTTCCAATTTAAACGCCGACGCAGTTGAAGTATACTGTACATGCTTGTAATTAATTGACTTCTATAAATAAACCCGGCTCTCATAGTATCGTGCAGGAGGATAATTGTCAAATCATGGAACCTTGTCTACATGTAGTAATGCGAAATTGACTTTAGAACATTACCTCATACATTACACAATTTGCAAAGTTCTCTATGTATTATTTTCACATTGTCAAACAACAATATCTCCCATTTTTGCCATTCTTCAAGTGAACTCCACCCAATTTCCGTACATTCCTTTTACTCAAAGTATTCACCATTCCCTTGGGTTATTCCTTCACTACAGAGAATGAAAAGCAAGCATGAAGTGTTTCTCTATGAGAGGCATGCTTGGGCCAGCCATCTGAAAAATATTTCCCTGGTGAATGGATCTAATCTTCGGACGAAAGTGGGTAGGATAAAGCCAGCCTTAATTCAGCTACATGTAGGTCATACAATGTACCTGATGATGCAATATTATTAGTTCTTTCAGTTTCACTGAATGTGGGATGCAATTGCTCTTTTTGTCCACAGAGAAAATATAACATTATTATTATACATTATCCAGGGTGTGCCAAAACAGTTTAAAACTGGTTTCCATTGGGCCCTGCATTCTCACAGATGTAGCAAAAAGTACATCTGTGAGATGGATTATGAACATTAATACTTACAAATTACAGGAATATTTACACAAATAGAAATATTTACACAAATAAAACAAATAGATAAAACTTGTGTGAGCTTATGAATGTTTTCAGTCAACCAGGTACATGTACACTGACAATGGCAAGTTAACCCCTTGGACACGGTATTTTACGGGAGACGTCGGGGTGTCGCGGCGGTTCTGGCAACCAAATCGAACCGCTACAATGTGTTTATGTGCACAGCAGTCAAGCGTATCATTAACAATAATCCAACAATGGATTGAAACTGCACAAACAGCGGCCAGTGGCATCATCCGGCCTGGTGACACTGTTTTTTTGCGCCACAGGCGTCATCCGTACGCAAGGGGTTAAAAGAGCCTAAAAGCATCCAGGACCGGACGTAAAACGGTTGCTACTGAACAAAAACAACCAAATTTAGAAAGAACTGTTGCTCAAATTGTTTACTTAACTCATCATAGGTAAACATATGAAATTTTATTATTTAATAAAGACTAGTGTCATGGCCAATGGTCACAGCAATGAAAGCGACAAGAGGAGAAACACATCCTTCCTCCCCTTATCCAATCATCAACAAAATGTTCCCCTGCTTTCCCTCATCAAGATTAATAACACCACTTTCAAACCATTATAACGGCAGAGGTTTCCAACCCTTCCTCTCTGCAAAAAGACAAGTACAGTGTACGTGTAATCAGGATGTAATCCACTCAGCGAACCAAGACAGCTCTCCTGCAAGTCAGACAGCAAGACAGAGCTGAAGGACTTGACTAAAGTCCCTGGGTGCTAACTGATGGTAGAATTAGTGAACAAGATTAACTGATTACAACTAGATGGAGGCTGTTATGAGACAGTTACAGTTTATACGAACAGGCTGATAACAATTGCTGGATGTTGGGAACTGCGTCAAACCATGGAGGAAGTTTTCTTCCTCCATGGTCAAACCAAACATGGTGGGATGTGCAACTGCACTGTCCAATAGTGCTGCATGTATGTTTCTAGCCATGTTGCCAGCTCGTGAATAGTTCCTCCAATGTGTAGTGTAAGCTTTGAATCAAAACAAAATAAGCCAAGCTGCTCGGGTGGTTTTAGTGGCAAAGCGTCCAATTTTGGATCACATGCACCGAGATCGATTCTCAAAAAGACAATTTGTCTCATTTGGGACAAATTTGTTGTTAAAAACTTCAAAGGTTGCTCTTTTTCTAAAGCATGGTATGGAGAATTGTTTTAACCCTAACCCTCCAGGGCATGTTTGCGGGAACCCTGCCAGACGCATCAGATTGCATACTTTGTCACATTGACTTGTGTGCAGAGTCCAGCAAAGTGGAGCTGTCAGCATATATGCACTGTGCTGCATCTGGCGGGGTTAGGGTTAATTAAGGACGATAATAAAGTCCGAGAACCAGTCTGGCAGCTCCCATAGCAAAGTACAGAGAATCTACTAGCCAATCATAAGTTGGCAACAAGGCCTCGACTGACGAGATGTGCAAGTCTCTGCCCTACTATACCGACCATTTAAACAAAGCCAACAGGTGTTGATGACTGCCCTGGAATGATCATACATGTAGTACATGTACCATATGGGGCAAGTTAAACAACATCACACTTGACTTCACTATTGGCCTGTTGGTTTGGTTTTAAACCCTTCCTGCTAAAATGGGCGTTTCTGATAATTGTTCTGTTTGCCTTCCTGTTGGTCTATTTTTCTTTCACTAATACTTCATTGAAAGGAAACTCAACAGAAAATAGTTTTACCAGCAAAACAAGTTTTAGTCTGGTACCGGACTGTACCAGACAGTTGGCAGACAAGGAAGTCAAGTAATTGTTTTTGAATACGAGTTATCTGATCTCTTTCGAATGTTAACCCTATACGATAACTATAAATGATGATTTGCTAATTTCCTAAGATTACTGAAGGTATATTCACTTTTAAATGAGACATAAAAACCGGTCTTTGATACATTGTAAGTAATCAAATCGATGTGTTAAATTACAAAAGGGCAAATAAATTCAGCACGACAAAAAAGCAGCTGGGTGTCTCCAGTTCATTCACTTTATAAGGTTATGTCCTGATAAGCCACAGGTACATGTAGGTCCACAAACAATGTGCATTGTAAAATTGGACTGATACATGTACATGCGCAAACTGGCCCCATTTGTCTAAGTCACAAACAACGGAAATAAGTCACACCACAAAACCCAAAACAGAACTTAGTAGAATAAACAAGTACATGTATACAGTATCATTAACCCTACATGTAACCCTGCCAGACGCAGCACAGTGCATCTGTGGTGACAGCTTCACTTTGCTGCACACTGCACACAAGTCAGTGTGACAAAGTATGCAATCTGATGCATCTGGCAGGGTTTCTAGCCAATAGTCTGGTACGCTTCTCAAACTCGACACCAAGGCTGGACTGACCAGCACATGTACGCATATGTCTTCATTGCACATTCACCGTGCACGTTTCCCCGCAAGTGGCTTGTTTTCGCTCGTCCTGCCTGCCTGACACACGTAATTGTTGCCAAAATGCCCATACCGGGGAACACCAGATCTGATTACGTCCCAACCCAATCAATAAATTATTTCCCCTCTTCCCCCCCCCCCCACTTTTTGTCCCTTTTACTTGAGGAGGCAAGAAAACAAAGTGCAGCAGGTAAGCAAGCGTAGCTTTTCTACAGGAGTCCGCCATGACGCGAAGCTTTGAATCACGCATTTCGATTAAATGGACAAAAAGCACTCGCTGCACATCCTGTATTACACTACGGTCTGTATACTTTGACTTTCGGCATAAGAAAAATGCATTATAAACCATTTAAACTTAAGCCATGTCCGCACTGGACTTCGTTTTTGGAAGGTTTTTACCGAGACGATGGTAAAATGAAAAATGGTCAAATGTGACCACTGTCCGCACTTGGACTTTCGACACAGGAAAATTTTACCGAGACCATGGTAGAAGTAACCGAGCTGTCAAGATAGCATCTCATGAGGGCGCTTTGCATGACCTTTCTACATTGACGCGATTGACCCAAATCACGCGTGCCTTTATATTGTTCCGGCCGATGTGTACACGTAGGCTAGGCCTATGTCTTTAGCACCAATCAAACTTCCGACTGTATCAATAATAAAATCTGCCATGATTGTGACCAAAAGAGGAACAACGCACTGGAATTTGGAAACTTGCCACGTGCACCACACCGCGGTGAAACAATGCAAAGTGCATGCGTGGTTTCCCTGTGAAGCATGACCTTGCGCTCAGGCCGGATGTACGCTTTCCTGAGCCGCTTTTACCGACTCGCACTGTCTGCACTGGACTTATCGTCTCAGGAAAAGTTACCTGGTCAGTAACTGGTAGAAGTAACCGCTGGACTCAGGAAAAGTAACTGAGAGGAAAGCGTCCTAGGCTGTCCGCACTGGACTTAAAATGGGAAAAGTACCCATCGTCTCGGTAAGTTTTACCAAAAGAAGTCCAGTGCGGACAGGGCTTATGAGCCGTATATGCTTTCACCATCTGTTGAGTTTAAGACGACTAACCCCAACCCCCTTCAATTGTTTTCCTATGGCCCTGCTAAATCCAACAAAAAAACAACAGCAATTTTTGTTGGATTTTGCAGTGTACTGTACCACCTACACACCGGCCTTGGCATTTTACAGCAACTCAGCTGAATCCAACAAAATACAACAGGTATTTGTATGAGCCCTGCTAAATCCAACAACATCTAACTGAAATTGTACATGTACCAGAAGTCTGCTTCCACTCTCCTAATACAACAAAATCCAACAGGTATTTAGCTGCTACCCTGTTGACTACAACAATATCCAACACAACATGTAGTTTGTGTTGACTGCTAAATCCAACAAATTACAACAGCTTGATACCACTGTTGGATTTTGTTGGATTTTGTTGGATTTAGCAGGGTTAGGGCTTCCTTTTACTCAAACTTTGTGGATTGTCCTGCCTTGTTCTTCCAGAAACAGTGCACATCGTAAATGCATCAATGTGCATTATAAAACAAAAGCTAAACCTCATAGGATCAGGCTGGTACAGTGGTACATTCCGCCTTCCACTGCCATGACCCTGGTTCGAATCCCACCCGAGGCAAACATGTGGATAAGGTTTTTCAGCCCCTACTGGATTCCGTGGGTTTTTTTCTTCTCCCACATCTCAAACTATGATTTCATTGGTCAACATTTTCCCAAGAGACCCCAATGGAAACTAGGGCTGTTCATTTTCGAATAATTTACTATTCAAATATTTGAATATTCAAATATTTGAATAGTAAAATATTTGAATATTCAAATATTCGAAACTGGGTTTGACCGAATATTCGAATATTCGATACTCGCCGATCAGGTTTTTCAGTGCATGCCACACCGGTAAAAAAAAATTGCACGTAAAAGCACGCCGGTGTTTTACATATGACGATTGATATTATGGACTGTTCAAATATCATTTTTTTTGCATGCCCCTGTTGTATCAAGGGTTTTACTGACAGGAACAATAAACTTCCGTCCACAAAAAATTGCGATGAACAAAAATGCGGCATTTGACACTGCTAAGCGCCGTAACTTTTCTATTAAAATAGCATCAGAGTCGTATCTATACGTGCATATATATCTTTTCAAATATTCGAACTGGCAAAATGGTATTCGAATATTCGCTTGACGATCGAATATCAAATATTCGGTATATTCGGGACAGCCCTAATGGAAACAAGTCAAAAGACCTCCATTGGCTCTCTGAGCCGAATGCCAAATACTAACCAAATGCACCTGCAGACACTTTGGGTCCGTTTGTTTCACACAGATCCGGATCGCTTTTAGGGATCCTGCTCGTGAGGTGGGTTCGCAAGATCCAAGATGGTGACATGCGAGACGGACAGAGAAAAAGTGAGTATTTGTTTGTAATTTTAAGCATTTAATGAGCTTTTGTGACGGTATTTAGTCATAATTCTTTTGCAGTGTATTTTTTGTTTTTTATTTATTTACTTTTTCTGGAAATACTAGATAGTTTATTATAAAAATAACTGTTCTGCTTGCAAAATTTGAAGCAGACGACATTTGTCGCGTAGTACAAATTCTCCCAGCATGCAACATATATCGGGAGGGCGACCTAAAGGTTTCGCGATCCCGTTTGTTTTCGTCTGGCTCTGGATCACCTCCAGATCTGTGTGAAACAAACGGGCCCTTTAGCAACAAACCTTCCCCAATCCTCCAAAATCGACAACTACTCAGTATCCATATTTTGTTATACCCAAAGAATCAAGCCCCCATGTCAAGCCATACTATAATGGCTTGGGCTCTTCAGTCTTGAATCCATCAAAATCCAACAAAACATTGATATGGATTTGATGGATTTTGGAGGGTTAGGCTTAAAATATTTAAACAAAATGTAATGTTCATTAAGTATTGCACGATACCATTTTTTTATTCCATTTTATCAACATTCTCTACCTGGAAATGTAGCATGGGATCTATTTGCAACAAATATAGACAGATGCACACACGTTCACAATGTACACACACACTGGTATAAACATGAAACAAACATAAAAAACACAATATTGGATCGAAACACGTACGCATAATCCCATGTGAAAGGTCCTCATCAAGCTGCAGAGCTCCCCCCTGAGCTATTTGCATAATTCACCCAAGGAAAACATCAGCAGATACAGCGTAATTGATACTGTTTGGAACCGTGGCGTAACCCTCCACGAATCCCCAACCCGGCTTGTGAAGCCGTGTAGATTTTAAAACCCCCGCTATCACAACAACCACCCCAGCTTCAAAATTCACGGCCCGGCTCCGACACGAGAATGACATTTCTATCATCTCACGGCCAATGGTATCTTGTTTCACAATTCCTAGATTTTAAGTTTTCTCTCCTTACCCAGTCTCTCTGAAAGACTGAAGTTTGGGTTTTTGTTTTTTCTCAACGAGTGAGATTTGATTTCTTTTTTATCTAACCTGTGACCGCTATGCAAATGTCGATCCTTCTTAAATACGGTGACATTTCCAAAAGCATCTGTGACAGGTGGTGATACGCGGTTATGGAACCTTGCCGTAATGAATTCTTTCCGGCACGGTCGGAGCACCATCGTCGGTGAAAAATATATAACAAAGCAAAGTCAACGTCCCTCTAAGCACAGTCAGTATGCTATAGATGGTGACCATGGGTGAGATGTACATTATACGTGTACCTACATGGACAAGACCCAGGGGCACACGGTAACCTTTACAAAAACACTTGGGAAGGTTCTGGTGTTAGATTATGTAGAGGCCTTCTGTGCAGTTAAGACACTGATGAACAGTGGATCATCCCCACCCCCCAGATTTGTGTGGTGAGAAACAAAAAAATACTTCAAACAATCAAAATTATTTTAAAAAACCAGAACACACAGTACAAAAGCTTTGCACATTGTGTTGTCGGGCATAGGGACATAAGTGTGCATATTTGCATTAGATGTACATGTACACAGAATAGGTGACAGGGGGCCAATTTCATAAAGCTGTTAATAAGCACAACAATTTGCTTAGCATGAAAATGTCTTGCTTAGTAAAAACAGGTGCCCAGCCAAAAGTCCATGTAATTTTCATGCTAAGCAAACAACAGCTGAATGCCAGTCAAAAGCAATATTCCACACATGGAAATCTTGTTGGTAATCCAGTTTTTATCAAGGAAGCATTTTCATGCTAAGCAAATTTTTTTGCTTAACAGCTTTATGAAATTGGCCCCAGAACTTTGTAACATATCCTTCCTCCATGGTAACATGAACAGCATATTGTCAAATTTCTTTGGTCGGCCGAGATTTTTGTCATCCCCCCACTCGCCGACACAGATTTACGCCACTGATCAGTCTAATAATTCAAACAAACCATACACATAAAGATAGCACTGATTATGACCTTTCTGGAAATTTGCACAACATGTACATGTATTATGTTGTGCAAATTTCCAGAAAGGTCATGATCAGTGCAGTCACAACCTTGTACTACATGTACATGTACATGTAACAGCAAGTAGACACACACAAATCTTCAACACTTCCAAGCTCTGTCTCGGATGCACCCATCTTGGCTTCGCGAAAAATGCAAAGGAAAGAAAGACAATTCCTCCCAATTAACCCTAACTACCCCAAGCCTTACAAACTCCAACAGCAGGTTGTTTGATGGGTTCAGGACTGTACAGCTGCATGTACAGTGTATGATGCCCCAATCTTTCCAAGTCCAAAGAATGTGCCATACATGTACATTTGTGTATACTGCAGTGTTGGATTTTGACAGGTTGATACTTCCTAGAAAAAAAGCCAAGGGGGTTAGGGATAATTATTAATCTACTGCACGTTTTGAATTGATTTGGAGCTTCCAATGTCAGCAAAACTGTCAGAAAACGGGGCGGCCATCTTGGAAAAAATTGCCCGGAAGATAAGGAGCCCCTCCTTCCTTTTTGTGTCGCCTAAACAAATGTTTTGGGGGCACTTACCAAGCATAAATTCTGTCCGTGTGGCCCGTGTGACTGTGTGCCCGTATGTTAAAGTTTTAGGTTAAGTTTTTGCTCTCATTTGGTGTCATTTAATAAGTTGAAGTCCAATTGGAACCAAATGTGGGTTATACATGTAACATGGGAACCTTCATAGTTATTGAGGTCAAAGGTCACATAACACGGTTAAAGGTTATCTGAGGTCAAGTCAAGTTGTAAAATGGGCTGAACATATAATTGGCCCCATTAGAAAAGTTAAAGTCAACCTCGTTCCCAAGGCTTACTTTATTTTCAACCTCGTTTCCAATAGTAAGCCCTGGGATGGGAACTTCTTACTCGTGCCCTCATTGGATAGTGAAAATACAGGTTTAGCTTATCAGCATATAGAGAAATTAAAACCGTACAGTTGGTGATTCCACTGTATTTCTTGATGAAAGTTTGTCGGCACGCCAAAAGTGAAACTTTTGTTGGTATTTTTTAACGTTAGTGACTTTTCTGTAGTATATATTCTCTGAAATTTCTGCAATGGCGACGCCCAGCCCCTCACAAAATACAGCCGTCAAATCTGATACTTGCATCTTGTGTTCAAAAAGCGACAATCGTGGCACGCACATCTGGAGAGTCAGTGGACAAAAAAAAAGTTTTCCGCAATTGCTTTCACCATAGCTTTCACACTGAGGACGTGACACAATATGCCGAAGTTGCGAAACGAAGGTCCATAAAACGGTGGAGGATGCACGGGTCAACTTCGCTAAACTGGCGTGCATGTAGCAGCAATGGTTGTAGCAAATAATTCCTACGATCTCCTGGTGAGTGCTCCAGCTGCGAAACGGCAGGTTTTTGGTCCTGTCAATACAACGCCGCCCACCGTGCTGCAGTCTGAGGCCTGTTGCCCCGAAAGCCTGTCCTCAGGCATTATCAAAACTAAAAGGAAGTCCGAAGCCTAATTTGCCTCGAATGTGCGACACGTACGGAAACACCACAAGGAAAACTGGTATCACAAGGGTATGTACATTTTTTTCGTCCTTTTCATTTTGAGATGACGCTTCGTTGATGCTCAACCATGTCAACCATTCTGAGAACCCATGAACTGCATGTAGTTTGCGGCCTTTTTGCACGATTTTACAATCAAGCTAATCAATCTAGTACCGAAGAGCCTATGCTGTGAATGCGACGAAGATGTGAAGTTTAAGTATTGCCATCAGACTACTACGTGCCCAGAATACATCGCTCAAAGGGAGCCTAATTTGCATGAGTATCCAAAAAATCTTGGATATTTAAATGATCCCATACCAGGGTGAGAGAGCAGCTGTGGCAGAGAGGGCGCTGCTCGACACCATGGGAACGAGGTTGAGTTAAAGTCCAATTGGAACCAAATGTGGGTTTATATACATGTACATTTTGTAACATGGGCTGAACATGTAAAATTGGTCTCATTTGAAAAGTTGAAGTCCAATTGCAATCAAACTTGAGCCTTAGGTGCAACATGAAAACATTTGTGTTGATGTTACAGGTCACATAAAGGTCATTGGAGGTCAAGTGGTAAAATAGGCTTCAAATGTAAAATTGCTCTCATTTGAAAAGTTGTAAATGCGATGCAGTGACCAAAAAAAGGTGCCACGTGTGATCCATGGATCACCTTGTTTGAAAATGGAATCGCAATAAAAATGTTACATGTAGGTAATTTATCTTTTTACTATTTTCAGCATCAACATTTATGGTTAAATGGATTTCAGTCGCTGTTCAACTGAAATAATGGTTTGTCAATATTTAACTAAAAACCTATTCAAGACGTAAATGAATTGATTTTACATGTAGTCTGTTGATCAGTAAGATATTACTGAATTTTAAGATAAAACTGAATTTTATGCTCTGCCACCACTTTCTGGACACAAGCCATTTGACAACGGAGAGGGTGCTAAAAAAATCAGGGGTGCCGTCCCCTATAAATTTTGATTTGACCGCAGACGTTGACTGACCTGGCTATCCCAGAGATGCAGGAGAATTGAGTCTTAAAAGTGCTTACTATACAAACGATGACCTTTTTTTACCAACGTCAAACCTCTCCAAACTGCCTCACTTTATACCAGTCAGACCTTTTTCTATTTAGCTTTATTTTTCTTTTTTCTATTTTTTGTTTTGTTTTGACCAAACCATCTGGCACAGGTGCATGTTTGTGATAAGCCATCTCGCCTCTAGTGATAGAGTGTACTGCGCAGGGATGACATTTTCACGTACAGTGCAAAATGCAAGGGAAAGACTGCCAACATGACCTGATATGAACTGAAAAACAACAGCATCATACAAAGATTTATTCCTTGGGTGCTTTGTGCGAAACGACTACATTTCTATCATTCTTTCATCTGCTGTACATTTGCAAATTAACCCTAACCCTGCTGAATCCATCACTAGTAAACAGCTGTTGTAATTTGTCGGATTTAGCAGTCAACACAAACTACGTGTACATTGTACAGATGTAGGACTGTACAATGTACATCCGAACTGGGTACCCGAGTAGACGATGAAAAAGAAATTTTTTGAATGTCATTTGTGGGGAATTTTCAAAATGAAAACCAGGGTAAATGTACATAATGCAAAAACAAAACAGATTAACATAAATTTATGATGCTTGTGAAAATTCAATTTACACAATAAAGCTATACATGTAGAGCTCACTGTACACACTTGCATCTTTAATACTGCACTTATGCACTGATGTGGTACAATGTACATGTAGTATTAACATGAACCTTTATGAACATGACCTTTACAAACAATGTGAACAGCAATTTCCGAGAATTAAGTTTTGGGATTGGCTTTCTTTAACCCTCCTATACTTATAACTATCACAGCATATAAAAAAAACTCTAAACACCAACTCTCACAGTTTGTGTGTGTTTCAATCTGTCACTTGATAGGTTTTGATATATAGCTGGCTCCATTTTGACCTTGAGCACAGGAAGGTTAATTAACAGGTATCCGGTACCTATGTTTTTTCATGGAGGAAGGAACTTCCTCCATGGCTTTTTTCAATCAGATACCGAATTCCCATACTACCCGTAAATGCACACCGCTAACTACATGTACAAATGTACATGTAAATGGTGTGTTTGATTTTGTTGTATTCAGCAGGGTAGCAGCAGGGTGGGAGCTAAATATACTTTTTGGATTTTGTCGTATTTAGGAGGGTGGCAGACTCCTTGAAAAATTTCAGTTGTATTTTGTGGGATTCAGCAGGGTACATGTAGCTGAAAAATGCCAAGGTGGTACACTGCAGAATCCAACCGCTGTTGGATTTTGTTGGAAAGGGGGTTATTAGTGTTAAATGAAAGGAAATAAAAATAAGGCAACTGATCTAGCAGACTCCAGGACCAAACTAAACCAGTGGGCTAGCGATTTGTCTTTATCAAGTGTCTAATAATGACAACAGGCAGAACTAGAGTACACTGTCCGAAACATTGAGTTTCCCCAGTTCTTTTCAGAACCCCACAAACTCACAAAAAAAATGTTACCACATGGTGCTACCGTAAATCTTTATCTTAAAGATGGGATTCCAACTGTACAGATAACATCACACCTGCGCAGAATGTCCTTAGTGAATTTTGATAGGCACTAATTAATCTGGCCTAGTGGATCACTCCAACTACAAGTTCTAGCGGATAGCTGGATGTACATGTACATGTACATGTATGTAATAGTACGGTGGTGGTCTATATGAAATTAGTCAAGCCCTGTACACATGTACATTGTATGCTACACAATCCAACAGTTGTTATAAATCATTATTTGTACTAATGAAGGACTAATATGGAGACATACCGTACCCTGTGGAGACATGAAAACAATAGACACAAAGGGACTGAATAGGTCTCTACAAGGAATTTTGTGTACAAAGTCTATGGGGGTTTGCAAGTACAGGGACAAACGGGAGAACAATGCCATGTCTCCACAGGGATGCAAAAACGCGGACGACTGTATGTGCACGCACACACACATTTCTGTACATACAAAAAAATGTAACAAATAACAAGTGTGCTAAATGATGCCTGGCCTCATTTGACAATAGCCTCCATGTGTGTGTACATGTACATGTACACAGCCACTCTCATGGTCGCCACACTGAATGTTATACACATTCGGGGTAAGAGCATATCATGTGCCACCTTCACAAGTGTATCTATCCCGCTCTTCCGGGAAAAACCTGCTCGCAATTGCCGATCAACATATTGCACACAGATATTGGGCAGGCGGGTGTACGTGCCGCACCACACACTCAACTTTACCATTGTTCTGTAATTGGTTAATAGGAATGAGTCAGGCTATTCAAGATCTTACTTCATGTTTTTTTTTTTTACTGCAATGCCAAATTCCACAGAGCATGATTACATTTTAAAATGGGGTTAATTGGATTCTCCCGCATGGGGTACATTTTGAATTACGGGAGCCGAATCGCCCTGAATAGGTTGTGTCATTGTATTACAATATACAAGTACTACCTGGTTAGAGGGGAAATGGGGCAATCTATTTTTCCTGAGGTACTGGCTGCAGGTCTACCACCCCGAACCCGGAGGGGGAGGGGTGGTAGGCCTGTAGCCAGTACCGAGGGGAAAATGGATGCTCTATTTCCCCCCCACCCCAACACAAACCACATGTACAAAATTAGTGGAAATTTATCTGCTCTTTTCAAAACCACCCCTTAACGAAATGTTTGAACCCAGCTCTGCAGCGCTGGCACTTCGGAACAACACGCTCAACGCGCACACCCGCATGCATCTGCACACAAATACTGTGCCATCGGTATAGAACTTTGGTTGCTAATGGTATAGTACATACGTTTGGCCGTGCACAGGAAGATAGCAAAAATAGAAAATGCCATGTGACTCGCTCTTGGCCAATCGAGGTGTAATAATAAAGAAATACCACCCCGGGAGATAGGCTTTTTCAAAACAGCTAAATGTATGAACTGGTACATTAGCTCAGGAATATTTAGAAGTTGTAATAATGTATACTGAGTATTTTTGGACTTTGCTTCCAAAGTGGATGAAGGGATGCGTATACATGTATTGTGCACAAATTCAACGCATGATTTCACCTTTTCATCAGCATACTACATGTATTTTGGGAAAAAGATTAATTAAATTGACTTAATTCCTACTGGCTGTTATTGATGAGGTGCTGGTATGCCAAGACGGGCTTGTGCAGTCAAGCGTAATGCAAACAATAGGCAAACAATGGACTGAGTACGTGCATGAATGCACATGTACATACAGTACAACTTGCCAGGTGGTCCGTATTATACAGAGGTTAAAGTCGTGTCCATTTGGGGTGTATCAACCTCAAATTTGTCTAATTGAATTGTTGATTTGTTAGCATTAGATAAGTTAGGAGCTTTCGTTCCACACAAAAATCAACCAACCATAATTAACTGGTTTATTACATTACAAATTTTGAATCTGAAGCAGAACGCTCCTAATTCCAACAGTATTAATGTATTGGTATACATGTACATTGTACATATATCTTCACACATAGCAGATTATAAAATTATACACTTTAGGAAGACCACGGGTACTGTATTACGTTCGAGGACAAGAGGAGAAGGAAAATACAAAGGAATCTTTCTTGTCCTAGGGAGTCGGTCTTTTGTAAAAATCGGTCCTTGGACGTAAAAATATGTGCTTAGTCTATGGGAGTTTTTTTTATAAAGGAACAATATGAAACACAAAGCATTGTCCTCAGTTGTAGAGGAAAACACAACTGTGGCGTGTACAGTGTATTTTCCATTCAAATATACATGTACATGTACAGCTTTCCTCCATAATTCGTTAGGCGGAAACCCATTAAATTATAAATGTTCAGTCAGTCAGAGCACAGATATTGTGCACAGCTTTAAATACATGTATCTGGCAAGTATTTGACTAAACTACAGGCAATTTGTTTCTGCACTTCTTAGGTTATGTTTGGACACAAACCCCTGGTATGCCGACAATGATACCTGCAACTAGGCAGATCATTTCCTTATAATATAACGAGGAAATTAGTTTTAGTTAAATGTACAGTGTACCTGTAACGCATACTAGATAATCCATTTAAAATATTGACATTATAGATACATTATACATTGTAATGTACACGTATGTATGGGATACAGTGTACATGTACATATCCAATCCTACATGCATTAACCTACCATCCCTAACCTGCCAAAATCAAACACCCCATTTGCGTTGAATTTTGTGTGATTGGGTACTGTAGAGCCTTGGCACCATCACTTTGCATGGGACTTGATGCCCTGATTTTGTCCAAGTACAAAGAATGTGCCATTGGTTTACTACACAGTGTTGGAGTTTGTGTGGTTAGGGAAGGATTCTAGTAAAAAGCCTTGGGCTGTTAGGGTTTAAGGCAAACAATTCTTTTAGAATCATGTCTTCTTTCTTTTTTCAGGAATGAGGAGGCATTTTTTGATTTCTAGTGCCAGGCAGTATTTCCAAGATGGCGGCTCCCTTTTTTCAAAATGAACATCCACCCAAATGACCCAATCGATTTAAAATATGCCATAGATCAACTGCAAAGTACATGTACATGTGTATTTCCTCTATTTCTCTGATATTTTTGATGGATTATTTTGGAGAACAGGCCAAAAAAAGCAAAGGAAGTGGAGGGCTAAACATATTTTCTTTGTGTGTGTGTTTTGTTGTTTTTTTCGTGTTTTTTAAACACCACTTTCAAACGAAAATGTTGGAGAAATCTATTAAGAAATTTCCGCTGTCTGTTCATGTGTGTAATGTGTGCATGCATATAGTCCAATTTGATTTCTATCATAACCTTATTGATATCATAAGAGCCCTTGTAGGTAATGGCGCAACATATGGAGATGTTTGTATAATGTGGTATACATGTAGATCCGAGGAAACGCTCCATTGAATGTAAACATCATCAGGGCCAGTTAATTATACCTCAGACTCAGAGTCTTGACAGAAGAGATCTATAGAGAACTGCAGTGTGTACAGTGTACATTAGCCTGGGTTGATTTCTAGGAAAAAATCCAGGGTTGGTTTAATCCCCGAAAAAAAACTTAATTACATTCAGAATAAATTGCTGGAAGGTGAGTTGGTCTCACTGACGGAGTGAAGTTACCCTGCCCGGGTTTACAGGTCTGCAAATTGGGACAATTTCTCTGGAATCTGTTAAAAAAATATCTTCTATTTAGATATGGACTTAGATTGGCTTTTTAGCCTTGTATTGGGTCATTTTAATAAAAACAATATTTAAATAAACAAATAAAATACAATTCCAAATTATCAGTAGAAAGTTTTCATAGGGGTACCAGGAAAACAAATCTTTTTTCAACTAGGAAATTAAGTGTAGTGTACGCAATTGGTAATCCTATTTTTTTTTTTACTGAATTATTATGAGATACCTGACTAGACTTTAAGTTAATAGTAGTCTCAATCATCCTGTGAAATTATGGCACCAGGTGTGCTGTCGTTGTCAAGAAAAGTGGAAATTTATATCGTTTTCCAACGATTTCCAGCTGGATATCGTTGTAGCCTTTTAGTCAACTTCCGCGCGTGGCTACCCAGACGAGTGGCGCACCCCGGACATGCTGGCATTCGGGGCGCGTCACGCGTCCAGTTAACCACGCACGCCTTGACTAAAGGTTATCATCCGCCCGACGGTTGAAAACGAGTGCCGTTTTTCTCTCGTTTTTTTTCGCCATCCAACAACGCAAAACTTTGAACAGGTCAGTGGAACGATATTTCCTATAAATTACTAACCCCCAAATCCGCCCATTTCTGAAAATTGCAACAATGACTAATCATGTACACTACATTCAATAACAAATAGGGGCAATGTCGATTGACACCATTTGGGAGTTTTTATTCTTTACCCGTCCTTTTCCCTTCCCCCTTAATTTTCTCGTATATCCTCAGAAACAGCAAGCTTTCGGATTGAAACTAATCAGTTTCATTTTTCAAAGTGAACAAAGAAAACTGGCAGGAGCGGGATTCAAATCTGCGACCTCCGGAATACCATACCGGCGCTCTACCAACTGTCAAATTGTCAGTATCTTTGTTCGGGTGGGCGCTAGTCAGAAGTCATAAACCCAGAATGCCGTATAGCCAGGGATCACACCCAATTTTATGATACAACCGGCGAAGCGACATTGTGGAGATCACTCAATGAAGATACGACTTTAAGTTAACTTATAATTCATCAAAAAAATAACTCGTTTTTGATCATGACATTACTGAAGCTATATCATACTCTGTTTCAGTTAGTTTTGAGCAGAGCCGTAGACAGTAAGAGTTTTGTGGGGTCCCAAACATTGGACCAAACATGGTGGATTATGCATCAGGGCACGTGGACAATTGGTCAACAATTGCCACATGCTCCAGCTACATGTATATGAGCAGAAGTTGTCACAACTCTATCTACACGACCTACATGTATTTTTCAGAATAGATCATGTAATGTGCATCCTTGTCCGTCAACATACATGTACATGTACAACCTACTTTAAATTTTCAATGCTTGCTCCATATTGTCCAACCTGTGCATGTACATTGTACATTAGGTCATGTTACATGTAGATGCATTACATACATGTGTCATTAATTTTCTGTTCTCAGACTACGCAGACATGATACCCACAATATGGAAATGATTCAGGCCATGCACATACTTAACTGCACATAGAACATAACCCGCCATGCACGCTCACATACCCAACCCACGGCGCACACCTGCAGACATGCGCAAACAAGCCCATCAGACGTACACCCTGAAACAAATGAATGGATCCCTGTTACGGTACTACTACTGCAGGTGAATCGATGCATGCCTTGTCTCTCTCTCTCCCCTCCCCACCCCTCCCCACGCCCAGCCCTCAGCCCTCACTCCCCCAGCCCTCACACTTCCCCAGCCCTCACCCTCCCCCAGCCCTCACCCCCCCCCCCCCCCCCACACCCTTGAAAAAATACTGCAGTGCAACATAGTGATTGTGAATGGTCAGGAACAAAGCTCAGGACATTGATGTAGCTGTGGCATGCTTGCACAGTGGTATAATTAACAATCTCTTCTCGCCACTCTGTTCACAGGTCAATTTGTTTTTTATGCAACAAACTATGGGTACAATGTAGGTCTATTTTACACACGTATGTCACTTCGAATTCCTAGGTTCAGGATTTCAAGCAGACCCAGATGAAAAAGTAGGAGAATATAGTAGGTTCACAATTTCTTTTTAAGGACAAATGTAGGACTTTGGAGGACAAAATCAGGATAAAAGTAGGATTTTTGCAGGTTTCTGGAGTAATTTTTGTTGAAGGTGTGTAGGCAGCACAAAAACTGCATCGTGAGTATGTGTTTTTCTTTTAAGCGTGGTGTTTTGGCACACGTGTCTGCACAAGCTTATTACACACACTGGCCCTCTGCAGTTCTCTCAACTAATGGCCAACTAACCGTTCACAAAGACTTGATCACCACATTAGCAAAGTAATGTGTTTACTTAATGATTGTTTGACAACTTTTTTTCTATACAAAAAAAACCAAGAACTGAGCTCTGCCCAAAGCTATAGGGGGTTTATTGGATCAACACAAGCATTTAAGGTACGTTAATCACCAGTGCCGTTTCTATGGTAACCGCATCATCTCACTGATGAGCAAAGGAGGCCTTGATGTTTATCGAAGGGAGAGGGAACTTCAGTCAAGCTAACAACTAAGGGACATTTTCATTACTCATTGATGGGGGGGAAAATACACACATCAACGGATGGTTCCGACTGGGTGCCTGACACGTTTGCTTGGCCAAATGAGGGAGAGAGAAAATTATGACTGGAACAATGGTGCACGATTAACCAAGACTGGAATATTTCTACACAGGAAATTCAGTTGAAGTCGACCTTGCCCAGGCTTTGTGGCTGTAGGGTCCACAGATCCAGACGAGTACAGCACCTTACGTATGGGTGAATCCAGACAGGTGGAGGAGGGTTTGAAGCTCCTCCCCCCCCCCCCCTTCCTGCAATGAGCCAATTTGTGTTTTATGTTAATGAAGATGGCCCAAAGTATGATGCCATCAAAGGCACAACATAAGTGTCTCCATAGATTGATGTAGAAATATCTTTCTTTCCTTTTTACATTATCAGTACAATGTGGGTTTCATTTTTGACTTGATTTGTATTTGTAACAGCTTCCTTGGACTCCATTAGCAACTAATATTTCTTCACAACTTCTCAAACCTTGGCCCCGGCTCCGGCTTCCTCTCCAGCCATTCCCCAGTTCTATTGCCAATCTGAAGCCTTGCATACTTGAATAAACCAAAGAGGCTCTGGCTCTGGGCTCAAATATAAGACAGTGCCCCAAATCTTGCCACATCTTGATGATCTAAAATTACAAGAAGTCAAAGCCAAAGCCAAGGTTTGAGAAATGGCCACTTGGTGGGTTATTTTGAATGACTGATTTAAGTACATTTCTTAAGCCTGGTTCATACTTCATGCGAATGCGTATGCGAAGCGTATTCGTTATGGTAACGGAGAACGTCACAATGAAACTTCATTTGTTGACGTCATGAAATTCGCTTCGCATTCGCATGAAGTATAAACCGGGCTTTATGCTCTTATAATATCAAGGAGTTCCTTCTACACATATTGCACCACGTACAGATCTATAATAAAAAATTGTTCGGTTACGCTTTAATTTCATCCTGGCTAGACCCAGTGATGTAGTCGAGGCCATCACAAGGCCAGGCACAAGGCCAGCTTGCAACAGGCACAAGTAACAGGCATAAACCATGCCAAAGGAATGCTTTTATTACAGTTCATTTGAATAGCTTGAGACTTGAATTAAGACTGAAGGTCTTGTGCTGGCCTTGTGCTGGCCTTGCAGGGTCTTGTGTGGCCTTGTGATGGCCTCGACTACATCACTGGCTAGAACACTGCTTACATCATGTTTTTTAACACATTGATAATGTGTATGAAAACAAGTTCAACTGCATACATGTATATCCACTACATGCATCCTTTAACAAGCAAAAGCAAGATATAGGTCAGAGTGCATTACCCATTCTTTTCAATTGTAAAAAATTCAGCTATTGCACTCTAGTTGAGGGGCCGATGGGTAGCATTATTCATGTATAGAAGGAGGGGAATGGTTGCTAATCTAGTTGTCAAATGTCTTGACAACTAAAATGCACTCTATCTTGCCCCTGCCAAAAAAAATACATCATGAAATATTTGAACTTATTTAAAATGTCAAAGGTCATCTGCATTTAAAATGATGCGGGGTTACTGTCAGGTATACAAAATGTAGGGTATATATGAGAGGAACTGGTTCGGTAGCTAACGCGCATCAAATTTCTATACTGTATATCATGTGTTTGACAAGAACATGATAGATGACAGCCTATAGCTTTCGGTGGACTGGATGAGAAATTGAACCGTATGTGTGAATATATTACTTGTAACACAATATTATAGACAAACTCCAATCTTGGTATATGTATTTATGGGATTCTCCAACTGGCTGAAAACAGGTTGTCTCCATATTTTTGTAATGGAAGTTCGCCCCGAACAAGGCTAAAAGGCACTTTAGGTACATGTACAGAGCTACAAAAAGAAAACGAATCAAAGATGTAAGAGGTGCAATGTAGGAAAATAGTCCTCTTTAAGCAGGAAAAATGCACCAGACAAAGAAATCCATAGAGATACAGAATGAGGGAAAAAGCTATCGGCATAGTTTTTTGTTCTACATCTGGGTGCAGTTTGAGTACATTGTACATGTATATTGGTGGGAACAGGCGGAAAGCTGAGTTTTATGCTCAAACACCCTAAGGCTATATAACTGGAGGAACCAAACTGGACAAGCCAGCCTGACATTTACCATGAAAATATCTGTACTACGTGTAGAACAGACTAAGAGTAGCAACATATCTCCTGTGCGAGAGTGATTGTACGGATGAGCCCAACTCTTCTCCAACAAAATTAATTATGCATTTCTGTTTTCTTTAATAAAAAATAAGTGACAAGCAGAAGGACCAGCCCAGATGTGGGATCAGGCCAAAAAAGGATAGCCCCAGGAGGTAAACACCTGATCCGAGCTTCAGCTCCAGCAAATGTGACGAGCTGTGCCACATTACAAAGTGGAAAGAGATACATGTTCATTTGCTGCGCTTCGTGCTCTCTGGATTTAACCCCTTGAGTACGGTTATCGCAGTGAGGCGCCGGGGTGCGGGGGCGGCCTGTGCAACCAAGCGAAATGGCCACGATGTGCTTGTGCAGTCAAGCGTAACATACACAATAATCCAACAATGGATTAAAACTGCACAAATAGCGGCAAATGGCATCCGACCTGGTGCCACTGGTTGCTTTTTTCGCCATTTGGCGTCATCCGTACGCAAGGGGTTAAAAACATTTTTTTAAACAATATTTGTAATTAAACATGTGTATGTACATGTACACGTATCAAAACTCCCAATTTACATACGTGTTCATGTACATGTATGTGAACATGAATGATGAAAGATTTAAAGAATAGAGTATGGCGAGACCTTATACAGACTTATAGTTGAATTTTGGAAAGTGCAGTTGTGGTCATCAGTACACTTGGAAATTGTTCCTAGAGCTGTTGTGTTTCTTACAATTTTCCTCGTGTAAATTCTCAGTATATCAATAAAATCATGCTTCAAAAGTCCTTTCTCTGTCAGGTACATGTACAAACTTTGAATTTTGTTCACGGCTTTCGGATGACTTTTAAAATTGTTTGCAGGACTGTGGGTGTAATATGCACGTCAACGTATGACCACGACTGGATAAGCTTTACAATCAATGCAATTGATGTACATGTACATGTACATGGATCACGGAAGAATCATATGTGAGTACAGCTTGTGAAATATTGTCCAATCACACTGATAATAACTAGCGTAGAAATACAAATTACCGCATAGGTTTGTCCAGGCAGCATGGTTAACTCGCAAATGACATTGATAGGTTATTGTGCACAGTGCACACTGAAACCTCCAATATTTGAAAAACATGTACATGTACTAATTAATGGGGTCAACTAAAAGGGGAGGGGATAGGCGGGTGCTCCCATACGTTTTAATGAAAGTCACTGAAATTAAGATCAAAATTTGGGACTGTACATGTACATGTATGTACATATGTACATATCCACTACAGAGAACAACTAGAGGGCACAAGCATGACGTCACGTACATTGTACATGTAGCTCAACAAGAGCCATGTTCAACTTGGGCAAACAGCGTGCTATTGAATGCTACTCGTATAGGTACTTTGCATTCTATTTTCCCACTTCGAACCTTGGGTTTACGTGCAAATCCAGCCAAATAGCACGCACAAGCGTGTGCGCGTTATAGTTTTTATAACTCTACGATGTCCATTTAAACTTCCTTGTTTGAGCCATATGCTCCCTCCTCCTCTTTTGTTGTGACTCCTCTCCCTTTCCATACAAATGGACGGATCTGTGACAGTTCATTAACCTCTATACATCCGGCTGTTATTGATGGGGTGCTGGTAGTCGGCTGTGCAGCCAAGCGTAAAAATTATGCACCACACTGATTACAGTGGTCCCATTCATCGCACTTTGATGAGGGCTCCCCTTTTTCGCGTGAATGAAACCTTTGTTTTAAAAAGATCCATCTATTCATTACACTCCCATTCATGGACAATATAGTAAAAAAATGAACGGATTGAGTAAATGCAGGAATGCGCCTCTAGACATCAACCGGCCAGGTGGTATTTTTTCAAAACTTCTATGGCCGTCGTCCATATTGAAGAGGTTAACTGTCAATTTTTACTGCGTTCAATGAGTCTGCAAGGAAACTGATTTAAATATGCGGTGTACATACAGTACAATGCCTAAAGTACACTGTTCATCCAAGGTTAGATGTAAAAAACATGTAATTAAATTACACATTAAAGTGCACACTTTCTATTCATTGTTTTCATTCCCCCAGTTTGCAGGAAACCACTCTTCAAATTGCCAGTCTAGCCAGAATTGAGGAACTCGTAAATTAATGCTATTGATTGGAAATAGGTGAGAATGTTTAATAATCAATTTGGAATTTCTAAAAGCACACAGGGGGGGGGGGGGGGGGGAATGCCGACATTTAGAGCAAAATTTGACATTTCCAGCAGTGTGCAAATGTACGTGTACAAATCTTACTCAATGGATGACTTCTATAGAGACGCTGGTGGCAGAAGACATGGCAGTTCTTTTCCATTGTTCTCACCAGTCGTGCGTATGCTTAGAAATACGCGAGCATGCTCAGAAATACACAGGCATGCTCAGAACTAGCAAAAAAGGACCGGTATGTCTGCTGCCACCATCGTCTCAAAAAGTTTCTAATTATACAGACCTGTGCCATATACATGGGCAATGTACATTGTACTGGGTCCAAATGTATTACTCTGCATTCTGGTGCAGACACCAGAATCACAAAATATTTAGTAACCTACATGTACATTATATTTCTGGTTGAGAATACATTTATACAATGTACATGTACAGACAAACCAAAATTTCTTCTGGCAAAACATGCTTACAAAATTCACTGCTGAAGCTTAAACGTGTTGGTCTTTTTGCTTAATAGGGTAAGCAGAGTTTTGACTTCAGCCCCATTCTGCCAATGCTAAGTCTGAAACAAATATCACAACTTCTTTAAAACCAGGGTCCAGCGGAAATATCTGTCAGCGAGGCCAGGGTGTGCTACCCGCAGATAATTAAAGGCCTGAACCCGTCTGGCACCCAGGCTCGTGAAAAATAATCCCGGCGTGAACTGGTTAACCCTAACCCCTTGGGTAACTTTACTAGAAAGTATCCTGAATCCGCCAAAATCCACCTATTTTGTCATGCACAAAAAGTTGGTTTTGGTGACTGCTCAATATGGAGGTATCCTGAATCCATCAAAATCCTGCAGTACCGCTAGGCTTATAATCCTCAATCCATCAAAATCTCCCAGTTTTAATTATGGAGGTATACTAAATCCACCGAAATCCTCCAAAACAGGGGTATGGATTTTGATGGATTCAGGTAGGTTAGGGTTAATCTGAACTTCTCTCCAGTAAATGTAGTATAAAACATTTGCAAACATAAAACTACTGAATTATTAAGAAATACCATACTAGACTGTACATGTAAGTAAATATCAGTCTCAAGCATCCTGTGAAATCATGGCACCTGGTGTGCTATCGTTTCCAAGCAAAGTGGAAATTTATATCATTTTCCAATAATTCACGGCCAACAATCGTTGGAATATATAGTCCCCCGACCCGATAATTTCCTGACTCTATAAATTGCTACATTTTATCTAAAGTATGGTAAGAGAACCAGATTACTAGAACATATATTTTTTTCTCCGTTTTCCCAACATCTATACATGTATGCACACAAAACTTTAAACAGGTCAATGTTACAGAATAGCACTCTATCAAATACTAAACCCCAAATCCATTTATTTCATGAAAATTACAGCAAAAAGCTGTAAAATACTAAAACTGCGGCAAACGCCACAACAAATTACACATTTTATCACATGGTGTTTAAATTGTCAACAATTACCGTTTCTGTCTGGGTTTTTTCACCCAGTTATGCTAGGAGATTTCGCAAACGTACATGTACAGAGGCAAGGCGTACCCAAGAGGATCCAGGTTGACCCCTGGTGCATTTACAGAACAGGGAATCAGCATGCACACCAGGGATATAATGTCATCCCATCGTATGGACACAAAGCAAGACAAACATCAAATATTGTAATAGTCTGGCTGGGAGCTGGTGGAAGAGAGGCACTGCAAAAAAAAAAAAATAATATAAAATAAAAACTGATCGAGCATGGATTATTATTTGACATAACAAGGAGAGGGAATCTTTGTACCCCAGGTCCGGCAGGAAGCAGGGGAATTGCTGATTCATTTCTTGGCATACAGTGTACATCTCAATTTTTATGAGAAGAGTGGGGGGGTGGGGGCAGGAAGAGCGAGCGAGGAGAACTGGTTGGCAGGATGAGAATTATCCGGAGGAAATGGGACTACATGGATGAGGCATTTGAAGCAGGAGAAACAGGGGACAGGTAAAAGAGCAACATTGTATACTTACAGACAGTAACTATGATTACAGCGTATTCCAAACACCACGTTTCATGGAGATGTCATTGCTTAACAAATTTTTCTGCCAAGCAATTTTTTCTGCCAAGCGAATTCTTTTAACCAAGCAAACAAGGAGTTTATGAGAACCAGTTAAAGACATCACACAGCATTTTGGCTGACAATGTGTATTGCTACATATGTAAGCATTTTTTTCCGCCTAGAGTGAATTACATTGTATGTATAAAAGCAAAGTACATTTTACCTGCCAAATAAGTAAAAAAATAGTGTCAATTTTAATGATATTCAGGTTAACTGGGACACACTTCATCAAATTTGTATTTCATTCTACCTGTATTCCACATTTGACATAATTTTCAAAGGTTGTGAAATATGGATATGATTGTAGTGCATACTCTATCATACAATCTCGTTTAGAAAAAAAAACACAGAGGGACTTTAATTATTAATAAAAAAAAACACGTCCACCCAAGCTTCCACTGAGTAGCATGCGATTTTAATGTACATGCGTTATTAAATGACCTTTATTCATTATTCAATGCAGCCCATCCATCAGGAATGCGGACAGAGTGAGTGTGTCGGCGATCACGTCCAAGCGCTTCGCACCCAAAAGGTGATAAAGTGAAAAATATGTGCAACTCTAATGTCGTCAAATCGCACCAAATTGAAATGGCTAAATCGTAATATAAGCTGTGTCCCGGAGATAAAATGTGGGCCGATGTTTGCATGGCAGTGTACACTCCATACTGACGCGCTACAAAGTGGTGTTTTAGGCCTACACAAAAGCTTATTCATCACAGTTAAGTTCAGACTTTTTTCAGAGGCACAAATTGGAGCAGTTTTGGCCCGTTTTTGCCTTTTGAATAGTGGTGAGAGAAATCAGAGATTTAAAAATCCGGTTATCCTAATTTTATTTAAATCGAATAAAGGTTGTCTGATTTCAACGGAAGTTTCCACCTAGTTCATAGTCATACCAACAAAAAGTGACAAGTGAGGTGCCGCATGAAAGTCCTCTCAATGACTGGATTTGCAGGATTCACTGACCACTGGGCCAGATAGAGCTGTACTGTTGGAAAAAAATGGATGGGCAGGCTATTCATATACCAAGAAGACCGCTAATGAGTGAATGCAGTTACAACCAGAGAGTCCATGGAGCAAATTGGAGCATGTTCCAGTTGTTTTCTTTAGCCTGTGTCACAACAAATGGGAGGATTATTTTTTTTAAGGTTGCTTTCGAATACATATATCCTATTTTCAAAATCAAAACCAAATAGTGGTATTCAAGCGACTTTCGAATAAATGTTTTAAAGGCACAAACTCCGCTGGCACACGTTTACTTGCGATCTTACTTTTAATCTTACTTGTAATCATACAGCTTATGCAGATATATTTATTAGCAAGTTATCCTGCCTCACACACAAGTTGTGGGTCAAGTGAAACTACATTTCAAGTAATTGCTATGTACATTTGCTTATCGTTTAGACAAACCCTCCGTCATAGTTTCTCCTTCCCATCAGTCCAATTACTTAGTATTTCTAGTGAGTCATGTCTTGTTTTGTAGGTCATCTGCCTTGTCCATGTTCTGATTTCCGTTTGTCATTTCGTCAATACAGGTTTACCTCTCCCCCCCCCCCCTCGCATTTCCTCCTCTCTGGGCATTTCTTGCATGTACATCAAGCTCCAAGCTTTCAAGGACCGCGTTCGATTACTTACCCCCGCGCTTACTCGTGCAAGCGCGAGCCCGTTCGATTTAGCTCTCACTTCTCGCGCTTACTCGGGCCTGGCCCTACTAACCGACTCACCGAGCCGGTTAGTAAGGTACATGTAGGTATCCCATATGGCCATGCTAAAAACATGGCTGCCACGTCCGGCGATGCGCCAGCGGTGGCAAATTAATTCAAAACAGCGACAAATATTTCTTTCCAAATTACTCTGGACGATTGACGTAAATGTGTACATATTGCGAATGAAGCACCATGGCTTCAGTCAAGTATGTCACCTTTATATTTCAAACCAATCCACTTTAAAATGGGGCTCCGATTCTGTCTGTCCATCAATCATTGACACTCCGCCTAACAAGGCAGATTCATGAAAATGTTAAGTTTTTTCAATTCTTTTAAATATATCACTGAAAAAAAGAGTAATAAACATACAAACAAATTGAGGGGTCAATGGTAATGATAGGTTAACCCTATGCAAAGCTATGGATTTTTATTGATTTAATTTTTGGTCATTCTGGAGGACAATTTCAGTTAAAAAGTTGTGACCATATTGCTAAATTGCTAAAAAAAACAAAATTTATAATTATAAAATTTGAGCCTCATTCATTTCTTATCAATTTATTATAAAAATAAATATAATTCTATGAGTCATTTAAAATAGAAACAATTAACAAACACCAATTATTTGTCAATATATGATCAAAAAATAAGAAGAAAAAAAATTATAAGCTGGTCACAGCGCTGACAGAAAATTGGGCATCGCAAATAGCGCCACGTATGTTTCCTCCGCCAACTTAGTTTTGCTAATTGTGCAGATCTACAGTTTACCCTTTGTGTAAATGAGGTGCTTATTTGCATTTGAATAGGCATAATGGTGTTGCGTAATTGAATTGCATATTAGCCTTTTACAAGCAGTGATATTCGTTGATTTCCTCTGTTGCTGTCATACTTTTCATGATATTCTTTGGAAGCGGGGTTTTTACAAGAATGCAAATCCCATGGAAGTGAAGCTAAAATAACGACCAACTTGAAACCTTCCTGGTGATTATTAGTGTGCAATATTTTTTGGGGGTCAGATTCACGAGTTCAAACCCGGTGTAGGTTGTGCTTTGACTCTGTAGCAGCAATTGATTAACTGAACCAGCGATCCCGGTGATTTTCGAATAGTGCATAATTCAATAGCTTTTAATCATATCGATACCAATCACTATAGAAATATGCCAAGAATCGATACTATCTACTTGCAAATTTACCTGACAATGTTACAAAGAAATCAATAAATATTACTTTTAAAATACTTTGCACGCCTGATTTTATGTGTGTCTTGGGAAACTTCTTGTGCACATATATTTCTGGGGTACATCTGACAGAAAACCTCGGAAGAGATCACTTTTGAATGGTTCGTATTATCAAGCGTTTGTACAGTATTTTGGCAACACGTCTAGTAAGACTATCTCACAGACATTATTAGCAATGGCTACGGCTCTTCACCGTAGCCTGTCAATGGCCAAATTTGAAGCCGTAGCCACAACAGATCCGATCCAGGCAACGGCTTATACTGTGCGACTGCAGCATACCAGCCTGTGAATAAACTAAACTGATACACCCGCAATACACGTCAACATACGTGGTGCCACCAGGTCTACAGAGATGTTGTCACCAGCCGCGTTGACGTCACTCGAGTGACCCGAGATCGTTAGTTTACTCTAACATACTACGCATGTGCAACTTTCCCCGATTTGGAGGCACGAGTAAGCGCGGGTTAGTAATCGAACACGCTGAAGGGGAATTGCCTAATTCATTTCTTCTCATCTTTTACTATGACACACAGAATAATACCTCAAATGTGCGGACTGAAATGAGCTGCTGCAACTGTTTTGTTTTTTTTCCACTGGCAAGTCGATTTTGGAATTTTAACATTTGTACATGTACCTCACAAAAACCCTTTGGTAACTCTATTTCTTACAAACCATTTGAAAAGGAATAGTGGTTGCTGCATATGTACACGTGTACATACATGTACATACACACGCAAATAGGATGATACATTGTGTTGTGCCCCGAGATTGAGCTCTGAAGGTTCATTGATTTTTAACTTCATTTTTTTCTAAAAAGAAAAAAGAAGACCTGTGACTCAAACTTCATATACATGTACATGTAGTGTGGGCTAGAAACATGCTACAGTACACAATAAACTAAAGCTTATTCAGGAAATACATGTATATACAATGACAATTTTCAAATTTGGCAAGATTCCGCCCACTTTGTGAGGCCAGGTACATGTACTGCTGTAACAAAGGGAAAAAAGTCATTATATAAATATAGGTCTTCTGGACTTTCCATTTACATGTACTTCTACAGTTACATGTATTACACGTTTTCCTTGTTCCCCAAGCTCTATAATTACAAATAATGGCAAATTGGCAACTAAATAAATATACGAGGTTCATATTTGATAACATAGTTACACAATTTTCATACGAGTTGTCTAAGAGATGTGGTTACATGTACGCACACATGACAAGACATGTTGTTGGTCATTCAACAGAAAGGTTGCCACAGATAATTTATTGCCAAATGGGCTTTAAATAGCTACAAACGTTGATAACAATAAAAGAAGGAAAATCCTGGTTGCCCACCTGCAGTAGTTGCAAGCTGCTATAAACTTCTTCCGAGTAAAATCAAATAAACATTTAGCAAATGTTCTTTTTGGGGGGGGGGGGGGGAGATCTAAATTCCAACAAGTTTCTAGCCAATTATGCACAGTGTTTAAAGCATTCAATTTTGGCAAACTAGTGTGTTACACTGTTGAAGATTCCTATTTTGTGATCATTTTCCCCTCACCACCCTGAACTTTCAGCAACACTGTATCATGCGCATTTTGAATTACTGAACTCCTAATTTATCTAAACTGCTACACTCTTAATTCCTATACATGTACATGTCCGGGAAGAGTTTGTTCTATGCGTACATACCTGAATATTTAAATAATTCCATTCTCTCATCTCCTCTGGCACTCCTAAAACTTTACTCTCCCTGTGTATCGTTATTAATCCAGCGTATTAACAAAATGTGTCCCATCTTCATATAGCAACCTCATTTCGGTCTGAAGCCTGTACTGCTCTGCCAATGAGCTAGAACTGAGTGCCATCGCAGACGGAAAGTACAAGATACATGTATGTCCAACAAAATACCGGAAGCAAAATGGTGGGACTGATGTCCCAAGGTCTCTTATTGGTTCCCGGGGAAACCCTACCCCAACTGACAGGCATGTTCAACCAACCTTGGGTCCCAACTTTAATTTGACTGCACCATAATCTCCCAGGAGGTTTAATTGGTTCCTAGGGCAGTGAACCACTACCAACTGACCAATCTGCAGCTGTGTTAAATGAAAGAAACAAAAATGTGGTGACCCACCCCCTCCACTGCATGCATTGACAATTTGTCTGAGTGGGTTTGTTTCCATGGTTTAACAAAATCTCAATGATGGCCTTTGAAATTACAGACAGAATTGAAGGAGTTGTTCTGAGAAGATAATTGACATATCGATGTGAATACATAACACAGCTGTTAGGGAGGTTTTATAGAGCACGTGTATTTTATGGCATGTACACTGTACACCTTGTGATCTAACTGCAATGTACACAGTCTGCTAATGAATAATTAATTATTTGCACAGAATTATAAACACTTGCCCGAGGATTTGAAGTCACGTATAATCTTATGACCGCATTCAAATGTGAATAATAACAGCAATTTTGTCATGAATTTGAGTCAGATTTTCCATTAATTTAAAGATGTTGTTAATTGCTGAGAGAAGACTGCGTCATTTCTTTAATTTTTATGTAGATTGCGTATTGTAAAATACCAAAAAAGTGACTTTTCAGAACTATTTTTATCAAGTCCCTCTAGCCCTACGGGTAGAACTACAGCAACCACGCGGTAACCACTGTGTAAACAATGCGACTTCCTGTATCATGTCACTACACAGCGATTATCGCTAGCGTGCCCATGGAAATGGTGGTATGGTTTCCTGTCTCCTTGTGTTTACATGTGTACAGTGCAGTTGCGCTAGTATGCAGCGGAGCGAACTGACCGACGATCGGCCACATACATACGAGCATACAACAGCTACGTTTTTCATCCGTTCACTGCTTGAAACATGGCAGATTTTATCATTTTGTGAGAGGTTTAATTGGGTTAGATGTCAGTGAAAATGTTGGGTAAGGCAGAGAAGAATTTCGAGGAGAACTGCCTCAATATGGAGGCACACGTGCGGGAGTTATACACCAAGATCCCTTCGATCGAAACCCTCTTGGTGTTCGCGAGACCCCAAAATCGCGATCAGCCTAACAGTTTTTGCGTAGCCCCAGTTCTTTCTCTTGGAACTACCACCAGCAGGGTCGGCTTTTCTTTTCTTTTTCGAGGTCTTGGAACTCGGCGGTACGACATTTGAAGATGATGCCATATATTCTACACTAGACTAGACTGATCTTTTCGCGAGCGTGTCGGTATGTGTACATGTATGGTAGCTGACTATACAATGCAATTTAGAGCGCGAAAAATTACGCTAGGTCGCCACGTCTATCACGTCTAGGTCAAAGGTGATTGTGCACAAGTGTGACATTCTGCCAGCCTCGAAGGCGAATAAATGTTCTTGTCACGGTAAAAAGTCCAAATAGAAACGCAAGGTAGAATTACGCGAAGGAATGTCACTGCAAGTTTCCGCGAAGCCACGTAATAAAAAGTCCAATGGAAACAC
Source organism: Hippasteria phrygiana (assembly GCA_037893225.1). Lineage (NCBI taxonomy): Eukaryota > Metazoa > Echinodermata > Asteroidea > Valvatida > Goniasteridae > Hippasteria > Hippasteria phrygiana. The sequence goes on from JAZGUH010000125.1 coordinate 838,350, forward strand.
GGCTTAAGTCCAATTACATGTAAACTCACTCAAGGCTTTAGGGTAAAGAGTTGAAAAATAGAATAAATATGTCAACACCTACTTCAGAACCCAGCCTAGGGAGGGGGGATTTATCAATTTCTTTAATTCTTCTTCATCTGCTGGTATCATGCCTGGCTACAGACGTTGATAACCATGTCCAGAGTTCTCTGTTGTGAGCTGTTTGAATGAACTGGTTGTGAGATGTGTGTTATTGACTGTTGTAACATATGTTGTGTGTTGACGCCCTCCGCTTCCTTAGTATATGTATGGCCAGGAAATTTCATTTTCTTGATTTCTTTCATTAGACTTCTCTTGTACTTGCATCGATTACAGATCTCAAAATTTGAACTTAACTCTTTCAGTGCCCATGCTTTTTAGCATTTTGCCCCTAAAATGCCCAGCTTTTGGGGGGTTTTCAAAATTCGGTTAAAAAAATTTAATAAAAGTTTCACCCTCCGAACAAGCTGTATCTTGCTCTTTCACAAACTTCTTCTAGAGTAAAACATACACGTTTACAGGGGGCCGCCATCGTTTCAATACGTCACCTCAAGCAGACAACCGTAGCTAAATATAGAATACATCAAAACAGCTCAGAGACCGATGCGTCCTCTCGCAAGAACCCGAATAACAAAAAAACCCAAAAAAGTACATGTACGAAATGGGTAGAATACGATAGAGCAATAGCGCCCTCTTGCGATAATCCGAATAGTGTAGGTCGTACATGTACGATTGGTGGCACTTTTGGAGTACAAAACATAGATCGTACATATACGATAATGGCACTTTCGGAGTACATCGAGTAGATCGTACATGTACGACCTTGGCACTGAAAGAGTTAAAATACCTAGGTTGCTTACAGTCTCCTTTCTAAAACTTTATTTAGCATCCAGCTGTCAACAATACAGAAGTACTGACCTTGAGTATGATTTTATAAGACATACTTTTTAGTCACCCTGATGATGCTTCTACTGCATGTACAATGTAATCAATGCCCGCGTGTACCATTCTATAACTTGTGAATGAAAAGTTCTCGGTAAAGTTTATTCTTAATACATGAATTTGTTTTTGGTGCTGCATGTAATTCACTCCAGTTCCATTTTGGGAATCGGTTCAAGTGTGCGGCCGATGACAATCCACTATCAATCATGAACACATAATGATGTATGGTTCACATTTGGTTGGAATTTTTTTCAGAGAATGATGGCTTCCAAGATGTTAGCGAATAGTTCACATGACACTCATGGTTCACTGACCGTTATAAATATTGAACGAATGCTATAAATGCAACAGTTCTTGGAACATCCCCAGGTGTATTAACTGTACAGTGAACTCAAGTGATTACAGTGCGAGTGCATTTTTCACAGAAACTCTTAAAGTTAACAAGTCGAGCACATCAAAAGTGACTCACAAATTGTACCTGATATGGTTCTAATGGGGGAGACCGGGAGATGCGGATCATATTGGGTAAACAAAATAAATAAATACAATTAAATACAATTAAAAAAACAAAGCAAGAATTAAACGTGTTTACAGACTTTTTTGTCCAGACTTTTTCAAAAAAAGTTGAAAAAAATTGGCTTATGAAACTGGCTTATGAAACATTTGCACTAACTTTCCACACAAAACATGTCCAAAATGCTTTGGTGAGGAAGCAAAACATTTTAAGAAAAAACAAATTATTTTTTGGAAATTTGTTCGTCTTGAGCACAAAGAACAAAAAACATTTTGCTTGCCAAGAATCTAGGCCATGGGGGGGGGGGGGGGGGGGGGGGGGGAGTGGAAGGGAAGGACTGAACCACAAACCTTGATTACTGTAGGTCACCAAGACTACACATTGTTTCATTTTAAACTCTATTACAGGTTCATCAGGCTTTACCTGGCTTAGGTAACAGTGATCATTATGGTATTGGTTTTAGAATTCATACAAGTCATACTGTCAAAACGATCACTCGAATGTTCTATCAGTACAACAAGGCTGATATTAGTGAGCTCTGTAACACATTGAACAGTGTTCCTTGGGACACATGCTTTTCGCCAGGATTTGATGCTGATGAAGTCTGGGACAGATTTAAAGACTTACTGTTTGCAGCGATTAAGGATGTCGTGCCCATGGCCAGACAAAAAGGAAAAAAACGGAGTCCTTGGATCACTAGTGAAGTCGTTCAACTCAGCCGGAAAAAGCAACGAGCCTTCAAAGCTGCAAAACGTAATCCTACAAATACTTACCTGTGGGAAAAGTACAAGTGCATACGTAATAAGGTTAAATATATTACTGCTCAGTCCTACCACAAATTTGTAAACGACCTCTGCCTCAACTGCTCCAACAATCCCAAGAAATTCTGGTCTTTTGTTAGTGGCCAAAGAAAGAAAAGCTGTCCTAGCAACTTTCATAATGGCGACCCTGATTCTGCAATCACTGAGAATCTTGATATTGCAGACAACTTCAACCGGATCTTCCAAAGTAACTTCACCCGGGACACTCACTCCTATTCAACTCCTCAATCCTGCAACCATTCCCCTTCGGAGTTTAGACTAACGACCATCGTTGTGACGCCATTCGAAGTGAGGAAACTATTGAACAATTTGGACATTCACAAGTCTGCAGGACCCGACGAGATTTCTCCACTGTTTTTGAGCATTGCCAGTGACAGCTTAGCTACACCACTGACAAATTTGTTCAATTTTTTCCTTTCCTCCGGCAATATTCCTAATGAGTGGAAACTTGCTCATGTTGTACCTCTCTTCAAATCTGGTGATCCACGTAACATGTGTAATTATAGACCGATTTCTCTTTGCTCCGTAGTTGGTAAGACATTAGAAAAAATTGTAAGCAATCACCTTGTGAATCATATTTGTAGACGAGGCATAGTTAGTGATGCTCAACATGGGTTTTTCCCTAAGCGTTCATGTGTAACCCAGTTGACAACTCTTTATCATGAATGGGCTGAAGTCATTGATGTGCGTAACCCTCCTCGTATCGATGTAATCTTTCTAGACTGGTCTAAAGCTTTCGACAAAGTTAGCCACAGCATGTTATTAGATAAATTGCATAAATATGGTATTTGTGGCTCAGTTCTATCATGGTTTAATTCTTATCTTAGCAACAGATCACAAAGAGTAATCTTCCAAGGTACCCAATCAGAGCAGTTAAGAGTTTTATCAGGTGTACCGCAAGGCTCTGTTCTTGGTCCCTTGCTTTTCAATATCTTTGTTTTTGATCTCCCATTCTGTGTTCAATCCAATCTTAGACAATATGCAGATGACACTGTATTGTATAGACCCATTAGATCCAACTCTGACACAGTAATCCTTCAAAATGACTTAAACAATGTAATTAACTGGTGTAATATTAATCACATGGTACTTAATCCTAAGAAATGTAAACTTATGACTGTAACTCGTAGCAGAAATCCTCCTAGTCCCATTTATAATATTGGCTCGGATTCTCTTGAAGTTGTTTGCCAGTACAAGTATCTAGGTGTCGTCATCTCTCGTGATCTCAGTTGGAAGAACCACATTGATAGCATTACTTCCAAAGCTACCAAACTTTGTGGCTTTATAAGACGGGTTGTTAAGAGTAATAATTCCACTGTTCTAGTTAAACTTTACACTTCCCTATGTAGACCTGTCATGGAGTATGCTGCTCCTGTCTGGTGCCCAAGCCTACACACTCACCAATCACTCATTGAAAAGGTTCAGAGGCGTTTCACACGTTCTTGTCTTGGCCTCCCTAAAAGAGCCATACCTAACAATGCCGACATTGACTACCCTTCCAGATGTAAGCAATTAGGAATTCCTTTGTTGATCAACAGACTTAATTTTCTGTCCATTTCTTTTGTTGTTAAATGTTTGTATAATAAGTTTGATGTAAGTATCCACAGTTATGTTTCTATTAATTCTAGGCATTGTGATTTTGTTAAGTTTGTTCACAAGGGGGGTCGCACTAACTGCTTACACAACTCTCTATTTGTTAGGTTTCCAAGATTATGGGATAGTTTACCATCTAATGTTAAGGAACAAGTTGTACTTAATATGTCCAAGTTTCTCAGTAGTTTGCGTAATTATATTCTGTCTCCCGGTAAATCCATCATAATTCCATCCTAAATAGGCGTGCACCTGAAACATAGAGTCTTGGTTTGCTTACATGCGTGCTTTTCTATGGCCCTACAAGGTGCCTGGTACCCTGAGACTACAATAGACTTGTGCGCATGTAAGCTAAGTGTGACGTCATTATGTTTTAGGTCTATTCTGAACTGTTACAATCTGTTATTTGCGTACATAATGTATTTTAATGAGATTTAATATCATAAATGTATTTGAAATCCGTCTACATATCTATTTATTTCATCTCCTGCATATACTGTAAGCAAACCTATTTATAACTAAATTTGTATTTCTTTTGTATTACTATAGTATTGCCTTGCATTTTTTTATTTTTCATATATATATGTACATGTATTTATGTTGGCATGGCTACATTTGGAGAGCCACTCGATTGTGATTTAGTTCACATTTGGCAATCCTTCAGGGGTGTTACCATGTCATGTTTTGTTTTTATGTCATTTGTTCATCTGTGTACTGTACCTTTTTATGTTTGCCCTGAGAAATAATAAATGAAATGAAATTAAATGAAATCATTCAATTACAGGAATTGGAGTCTGATATTAATTTGATGAGAGATTTAATACTCTCATTGAATCATAGCCTCTTGTTGCTCTTGTTAAGTGCCCTTTTGAATGAAGAGTCACCTTGGAAACCGTAAAGCCCTAATTATGTACCATAACACAGACAAAAATTGCCTTTAAAGCAAAATGCAATGGATATTCAGTTCAACTTGCATTCCTGCATATCACCATGTGTTACAAAAACACAAACATGATATGGGGCCAATTTCATGGAGCTGTTAAGCACAAAAAATTGCTTAGCATGAAAATGCTTCCTTGATAAAAACTGGATTACCAACCAGATTTCTATATATATGTGGAATATTGCTTTTGACTGGTATTCAGCTGTTTGCTTAACATGAAAATCAGATGGACTTTTGGCTGGTAACCTGTTTTTACTAAGCAAGACATTTTCATGCTAAGCAAGTTTTTTTGTGCTTAACAGCTCCATAAAATTGGCCCCTGAAGGTTCATTGAAATAAAAATCAATTCAAACATAGAACCTGAACATTCAGTTTATTGGTCATCATTAACGCTACCAAAAAAGGACATGGTGTACATGTACATGTATTTAAAGGTACTGATTCTCTCTTCTCAGTAAACTGGTTGAACTCAATTCTTAAGCACATATAGGGGTATCGTCAGAGCTGGAAATTTTAAATCACAATTAATTGCCTCAAATCGGTACTACATGTAGGTGACGTCACTTGCATTACGTCACTAACATTGGAGAAAATTACACAAAAAGTCCTCCTACGTTGTATGTTCAAAAATATTACTTTACAAAATATTGAGAGATAATTTATTAAAACAGATTTGTTGTCCACAATATGCAGAATACGATCCAAACATTAACCCTCCCTCTCTCAGTGCCAAATTGGAGCCAACTACCCTATCTATCAAAACCTATCGAGTGACAGGTTGAGACACACAAGCTGTGGGGAGAGGAGATTTGTTCTTTTTGATAGGTTGTGATAGTTATAATAGTAGGAGGGTTAAAAAAAAGGCGCATCAAAGGGTTAAACAAAATTTTCAGTTTTGTCCTATTGCTGTGGAATTGCCCATACATAGAAATAAAAATGTTGAAATTTTAACTGGAACTGCTGTAGTCATATAACATGGCAAGAAAGCTGTCCTGCATAATATATTCATCAAGTCATACAAATCCTAATTCTTTTAATTACATGGTATCTCTTTAACCCCTTGCGTACGTTTTTTTTACGGGAGATGTCGGGGTGGCTCTGGCAGCCAAGCGAAATGGCCACAATGTGTTTGTGCAGTCAAGCGTAACATACACAATAATCCAACAATGGATTTAAACTGCATAAACAGCGGCAAATGGCGTCATCCGGCCTGGTGGCACTGGTTTTTTTCGCGGCATAGGACGTCTTCCGTACGCAATGGGTTAAGAGTGAAATTTCAGATTTCAACAACAGCTCATGTATACATAAAATCGAAATAAATAGCCCGAAGAACATGATAATTAGTAACAGCAGCAAACCAGCAACAACAAAAAGACCAATGCAGAATGCTGGTTGGTCTCATCATGGAGGAATAAGAACGCATCGTCCATGGTCTCAGTGTCATAACTGCAATGTTCCTATAGCTCTATTTGTAAAGCACAACTTATCACATTTAATTTTCACACCAGTATGTCACAATGCCAATCAACCCCCATTCACATTCTATCAATTTGTGCATTTAACACTGAATAATGTGTGAAAAGGTACAAGATGTATACATTTGTGTAGCATTGGTAGAGTTGACAAATTCCATTCATCCAATCCACTTCGGTGGAAAATCATTCTCCTACAAGCCGATCCTCAATCATGTTTTCCCAACACTGGAAAGTGTCAGCATCAAGAGCATTCAAGACTCAACAAGAATCACAAATGCTTTCATTCATACAATGCCAGGCTCCACTGAAATTCCAGGCAAAAGTCCAGTGAACATAAGGCAAAATACATACATGGCTCACAACATGTTTGCAGAAAATACAACGAGAGCTTTTTTGTCAGTGTGCAAATCCAGTGCGATTTTTGCAACATTTCAGTACGTCCCTACTGTTTTGAAATGAAGCAAGCTAATAAGCAGGCTATAGCCAAGATGTGGCTCAGACCAAATCACAGGGGAACTAAATGTATGAAAATAGCTAACTGCAATTTCACCAGTGATGTAATTTGGCAACAACTAAATCAGGGTGTAAACGTACAAATTGGCTATTACCCATACAGATCCTAAACGGAGGTTAAATCCCACAGTTAAGTTAAGTTTCCCCAAAGTGTAGGGCAAGGTAAACAAATATGGCTCCTACCTTGACTATGTTAGAAGGAAGAAAACAAACAGAAACATGAAATAGTCTGACTAAACAAGTTTTCATCAAAAAACACAGGTCCGTTTCAATTTTTTCAAACCTTCCTACAAGTTCATACTGAATGATCTGTCCGAGCTAGCATTTTATAATACCGATATTTACAACTTTCTTAATTACACGTATGTGCATTTTAGTTCTGCTTGACGAAATACCAAGAAAAGCCAACCAAGCCAAATGTAGCTCATCTTTTTAGTTTATTGTGCTTCGGTGTCGACAATGTTCATTCCAAACTAGAGCTATGGGTATAAGCCCCCTAGCCAAGCACATTTTTCCACAAATTTCACGGGTCAATTTCACAGGGTTGCTTGGCAGTTGGCACAAAATATTGCTTAGAACCAGTCATAGGTATTATACACATGCACTTTTGGCTGGTAACCAAGTTTTGCTAGGCAATACATGTACTTTGTGCTTAACAGCTCCATGGGATTGGCCCCCGATGAGAAGCTCTATGTGAAAGGTATACAACATTTGCAACATAAGAAAACAAAACTACTGAATTAATATGAAATATCTGCTTAGTCTCAAGCATCCTGTGAAGTCATGGCACCTGGTGTGCTGTCGTCTTCAAGAAAAGTGCAATTTTTGTATCAATTTCCAGCGATGGTCGGCCGACCATCGTTGGAAATAGTCCAGTTCCCCCGACCTGGTAATTCCCTTTAATTTGTCTCTGTTTTTCCAGCCTCTATGCACACAAAACTTGAAACAGGTCAGTATTTTCTATAAAAAACACTAACACCCAAAGGCATTCCTTTCCGACAATTAAAGCAAAAGCATATGTTGTATACTACAATACTTTCAAGGTTAACAAGTATAAAACACCAAAAGAGAAACGTTTACTTACAGGTGACGTAGTCCAGCAGTTGCTCAAACTGTCCGGGGCTCAGTTTATCCCACTGCATCGCTGCCGTTAAACACTCTCCTCTGAGATTCCCAGATCAAAATTATAAAAGTGGAATGCAGCTCAACGCTTTCTGTGAAGAACCCGTAGCATCCAAGGAGGGCAGACAAAGGCCGCGGTGACAGTAGGCTATCCACTGAGGGGAGGGAGGAGGGGGGGGGGGGTTGGGGGACGTCTTCGTACGAATGCGTCCGTGGCAGTGTTGTCGCGGTGGAGATTAGGGGAGAAGGGTCCGGTGTGGTGACTGGTTCAGTGTGGTGACTGGTTCAGGGTGGTTAACTCAGCTGGACGTGCTCGGAACTTGCATGTGTGTGCGTGGTGAAGCAATACAAACCCCAGCTGAAGTAAAGTCAGAGATATTCATATTAAAATTTGATGGCGGGCAAATGTGTACCTAAAACAGTTTCAAGTGAAGCCTTGCAAAATAATGTTTTGTTCTTTCAGAATTTTCCACAAGTATACACGCACCGAACAAAGACTACACACCAATTTATTGAGCTGACGGCTGACTGACAAGTATCAGAAAGTTTCTGATAAAATGGGTTACGAGTAAAAATGCCAAGTAATGTATGTGGGTCTTGTCCACACTATTAAAATGATACATTTGTGTGACATTTAGAATAAATTTCCAACTGTAAAATGTTGCCCTTATTTTTTGCTTGCACATATCTTCCCTATATATGCTTGTTAATCCAGAAAGATCAAAATAACTTGAGCAATATTTATGAAGTTATTGAAGGTTAATCTTTAAGATGTACCGTTTGTCACATGGACAAACACTTTTCTTTCCCTAACCATAACTCAAAGCAAGACAAACAAATTCAGCAAATTTTTGTTTTAGTATAATTGATTACTCTCATTGTTAATATTTAGGTAACTTTCAAAGCAACTATATTCTTTCTTAGGAATTGATAGGGAGGAGGAAACCATGAAAATAACGTACGTCACTGGGACAGACAAGACGGTATCAAATTATTATTTTTTTGATTGATGAAGACCTTTTTTAACAACTGAGAATAGTACGGCCCTGCAAACCCCAATTCAATTTTTTTCTAGACTGTTCAACCATATAAAAACTTAACATGAAGAAATACTAACATCTTTACTGACATAACGTTTGTCACATGGACAGACATTTTGTTTCTTAAATTAAAAAATAAAAGTAAAAACCATGATTTATAATTAGCCTAACTTGTTAAATATTCTTTCAAAGTTAATATTTGATATTTTTATTTGCAGGAAGACTACTTCAATTTAGATTGCAACCATGTAATTTTATTTCATTGAATAACGTTTGTTACAGGGACAGTATCACGTTTGTTACATGGACAGACACATGCATTGTACAATGCAAGATAACGTATGTCACTTGAGGACAGACAAACTTCTCATTCTTCATTCTTGAGTTTTATGAAATTGGAATCGAGTAAGCATACTTCACAGGGTACATACAAATTTCAAGCAAGATTTTATCAGAATGGATACCATTACAAACAAGTTGTATATAGCAGGAATGAGTTTTAAACAAGTCACTATAGGTGAGTTCCAAAGCTGACATAAAATGTACGCAACAAGTTATTTTACATCTGCTTTCAGGCAATTAAATCACATATCTTTAGAAGCCACACAGTATACTGGCACTGCCTATCTACATGTAACCTAATACCCTATTCATCAGTGCATGCAATGTAACAGTCAAGTACGAACTACAGTAATTCTAAAACAAAAAAATAAATAACAGCATACTTACTAACCAACGTATCACAAACAAGGAAAATTCGATTTCGCATGAACTATTGGCACAACCAGCAGAATTTGTACAAATGAACTGCCAAATATACAACAGTCCACACCTACATGTACCAAAGCCCAGACAGCTTCGTCTGTATATTCAATGAAAACTGCATGCAGCTCGGATGGCAAAAACAACACACCTTACACTGTGTGTAGCCCACTTCCTGGTTGTCTCTCCCACACAACAGCAGTGTCAGCCCAGTACATGCAATGGGCTGGTCCTGTCCTTGGTGTATTGAAGCTCTGTTTACTGTGCCTGCCTTCATATACACACAAAGGTACTGATCCGCTGGTCAGGCTGTGAAAAGCTTCACATAAAACAGCAGTCACACTCCAGTTCTTGCTAATAAACACCCTACGAATGCTTTGGTGGGATAACTTTTTCCCTTTCCAAGCAAACAAGGTTTGTGCCTACTCAACCACATCCACCCTTTTTTTCACACACTGCATGTAGACCGGTTATCACACCTACGCGTTGTGTGGAGCGTGCTGTGTGTGTGAGAGTGCAGGTACAGAGGCCGTAGCGCAGCGTGTGTTGGCCAGATGTGTTGTTAATGCACTGTACGAATGAACGGTACCCCACATACATGTATATACATCAGGCAGTCACTGCTCCAAGTCTATGCATTCTAATTCCAACCCACACTATACTGGCTATCTGCAGTTAGTCAACCACACCATACTAATGCTTAGGCCCACCAGCACAAAGTGGCTAGGCACTGGCCAAGGCAATAACACTCACCTTATCACTGACTCAGGCCTAGAATGCTCCAGGGGTTGCGGTTAGACTGGCTATTGACGTAATCAGCGTCGCTGGCGGGGTCGACCCAAGAGCATCTCCATCACGAGCCCAAGCTTTTTATTGGTTTCACAGTCTTGCGCTCCCCGAGTTGAAAAAAACCCGTAGCGTATGTCCGTCCGTTAGTTGCTGCCGCCAGCGGTCTGTTGTGCTGGGTGGTAAACAGCTGATGATGAGAATGATAGCTAGCTGCAGCGGCAGCGACGACGGCAATGACCTAGCATGTCACTCCAGCATTCCAGGGCGGTGTCATCATTTCTTAATCCCTCCTATCCACGGTTGTCTTCACTGCTGACAGATGGAGAACTAGGGTCAATTGGCCGACCATGTATCAGGAATTCTGCAAAACACGGTTAAACAAGGATTTTATTCTGAGAAAAAAATGGCACCTGTGAGTCTGTCAGTGCTTAGGAATTTGTGTAGCATGCAATGAAGCAACGTAAACAAAATAGTAATAACACTATTATGCAGGTACTCATCCCCCCCCCCCAAATGTATACACAAAAATTATGTTTACAGAAGAAGAATTATGAAAAAAATTATTGTGTACACTAGACCAAATGAAACAATCCACAGGTCTACATACAATGCACAACAGTAAATAGCGCACAACTGAAAAGATTAGCACTGTTTTTAGTATTGATGGAAACAAATATTAGGAGACAATTTAGTGTAATTGTATACAGTTGTGGTTATGAGCTGAAGGCATAAATGTGCAAGTTAATTTTAAATCCTTTCCGTGATACTGCAGAGCCGTGAATAAGATAGACATTTGAAAAAGACATGAAAACAATCATAGAAGTTTTTACGTGTGCCGTCACGGACCGCATAGAACAAGTGATGCTAAATGATTAAAATAAACCAGGTCAAGCATGCAGTTTGCACGCATATGGTTTAACCTGCCTCGTGTGATACATGCACTACGATCACTTCAAGATGGTCCACGCACGGTGATTTTGTTTAGATTTCATGTTATCTGCTCACATGAAAAAGGGTCTTTTGATATCCTCTTACATTACATGCCAAGAAACCTCGTCACCAGAAAATGACATCCATTTATTCAAACCCAAGTTTTTTTGTTTTTTTTTGTCAATGTTGGCAAGAAAATGCACATATTGCTTTACAAACAAAATTCAGTTCAAGATTAAACTGTTACATACATGTACATTGTACTTCTGTAACATGGTGGTCCACGATGTACACACTGAAGCTGTAATACTATTTGTGACCCGCTCTACAAAAAAGGGTATTATGTCGCACTATTTGAAAACACACAGGGCTGTTTTATGTGAAGCGGACGAAAAAAAATCTTCACATTTAAGTGATCTGTTTGTTTTGGGTTTTTTTGCATCTATTAAATCTATATTTTCATAATTTATATTCAGAAATGTTATTATTGATGAATAAAGATGAAAAAAATAAATGTTGATCTCATTTCTTTGCACTTTTTTTGTGTTTAAAGGGCTATATCTCCAAACGCACTTCCGTTAAATTGGAAAATATGAGTATACAAGTGTCAAGATATCTCGAGAACTAACACAAAAATCCCACAGGGGTACCTACACCAAATTAAACCTTAGGATGTGACAAATTAAACTGGGTATATAATTCATTTTTCAAATTTTGTGACATAATGCCCATTTTTGTAGAGCCGGTCACATTTTCTCAGAGGATAAACAGAATTGTTTACCCTCAACATATTTGTTCGTCTGATAAGTCTTGTCATTCCAACTCGGACTGTTGACTTTTCTTTCTGATCAGATTTGCACAGAGATGGTAATCCTGCAATTCATCAGTTTTATTTCCTTCTTTTTTTTTTTATTTGTTTCCCAGGGAGCTGCCCCTTAAGATGTTGAAACTAAACACTTTGGTCATTTCATCGGCCTGCAAACCTCTTCCAGGGATGTGATTTCAGAAAAATGAAAAATCCATGAAACATTCTGAGGCATCTGATTTGTATGGCATTGCTGAAAAATGCATAAAGAAAACAGGTTGCAGAGGTCATTTCAGAATGATAAAAACAATTTAAGGACCAAACAAATCTTCCGGAAATCTGCAAGATGTCTCATCAAAAATCCTGAAACCAGGAACAATCCGGAGAAATCTCCGTAATCTCACAGTAAATGCATCCATGTACATGTACATTGTAGTTCGTGAGTCATTTCTTGTTGCATGAACATTTCATCCAAAGTACCAAATTCCATTAATTAACCCTAACACTGCTGAGTCCATCAATATCAATACGAATTTCCACACACCCTGGGGGTTAGGGTTAAATCTTTTCTCAAATTTGCTATGTCTGTACTCTACTTTTATGAATTTTTCCCCAATGACAAATTATGGAAGAAAATTGTATATTTTTTTTTTAAAGCACTAACTACTGGGAATACTACACAGTACACTATATTTGGTCTTCCTAAAATATATAGTAGCTTTATGGTGTGCTACATGAACTGATTTACACTAATACTGTAGGAATTAGAAGCTCCCAGCTCTTAATTCAAAATCTGAAACTTAGGCAAACAAAACCAAAAACTTGTGTTGCCCTTAAATGGGAAAAATCGGGAGGGAGTGTCGGTTGTTAAATTTATTTATTTATTTATGAATTTTGTTTTTACCATCCATTTTTTTCTTTTTTATGCAAGTTGCCCATCACAAGGCCAAGGGCCACTCGAGGTGCGGGCTACAGAGGAAAGTGTGGAAGAACCAGCCCCTCACACTGAAACAAGACAAGATAATCTGATCTCTTCTCCTCACAGTATGAATAGCTTCGGGGCGGGTAACTAGTCCACTGCAAGGCATTAATAGTGACTCTACCCATATTAGGCGTAGAAGGGCTATATAGCCCAGGACTGGGCTCGAACCCACAACTTGCAGAATTACCCGCAGGCCACAAATTCAATGCTCCAAACCACTAGGCCACAGCACTTCAAAACAATAGAAACAATACTACATCAAAAGTCGGGAGGCAAAAAGTTAGCTTATAAATTTAAAAGTGAGAGGGCGAATTGCACGATTGTGCCGTCATAGCTGTATTTTAAGACAACGATTTTATTTAAAACTTGTTAATTTTGAGCGGGAAAAGGTGAGATTTAAAAAATAAATAAATTAATAAATTAATTTTAAAAACACGACCTGACTTTTGGGACTTTTAGAGTCAGTCGCTAGAGGGCAACACAATTCTCTTTTTTGGGGGGGCCTTATTAAAATCTGTTACTTATCGTTGGTTGATTTTTATTGTGACATGTCTAATAACTCATGTATACTAAGAAATCAGCAATTAAATTCAACAAATTATTTGTCAGGGTGTCAGACCCCCAAAAGCATGCATAGCATGATTTAATATTAAGAAATGTATGGTACTGTTTGTCACGGTCTTTGGTTATTTTTTGTGACTCTTTTATTTCTATGGGGGAAAATGCTTGTGGTTAAAATAACCATGACATGCATAGGATTGTTGAGTTTATGGTCTGTTTAATAATTCACAAATTTTAATAGACTTTATGATTGTACAAGTAGGCCTACATGGCATATTTTATTCCTCACGAGATTTAACAAAAAAAAGTGAACATTTTCATTATGTATGCTATCCAACAAAATTGATATTATAAACAAAAAATTAGGATACATTTTGTAATATGGGTGAATACTTGTATAAAAAGAATAGCAAAACCTGGAACAAATGAGATTTCTGAGAAAAAAAATGCAAACAAATGTTTTATGCAATGCAAATATTTTGTGCCTACTGTGTACTTGATTGATGCAAAAATACATGTATGTATGTATGTATGTATGTATGTATGTGTACTGCAATACAGTGTCAACATACATTAATCCAATTTAGCATTCATGAACTTTTGAAAAGGTATTTTCCAGATTGATTTCTCAAAGTGTGTGCAACAGTTATGAGTGGGAATTGCTGCATATTGTAGCCCACCAATTCATCACGTTTCTCTGAACGAGTGACTCTCTTCAAATTCGGTGTTGTACACATACGTAGGTTGCCGGTTTACACACATGTAAACTTAAATTGTACTTATTCCCACCTGTGTTGTACCATACATCAAGGCCTAAAAATAGCATTCTAGATGTAAATTGATTTCCCCCACCCCCCTCATTCAGGATTTGTACCAAATGACTTACACGCACGCGTACCTGCCAGCACTCAAATTAATACGGAGACCGTGCACGTACATGTACGCAGCATTGTACGCGGCATTGGCTATAGCCAGCCATACGCCACATGCTAAAAAATGGCAATTGAAATGCGTTCACAACACGCGGGGGTATTGTGTTTCCCGCACGGCAGATCGAATGTAATTGGCTTTGTAACGTCTCTCCCAGGGTCATGTCTATGGTCAACGCAACAGGCGGGAGCTGATTGGTTGTCCGCCTCAAGACTCGACAACACAGACAACCTACCCCTGGGTTACCAAGGCGATAATGAGAATGGGGAACTGGTTATCTTTGCAGGGTGCACACAAGTATTAAAGGTTTGATTTAAATTCTGCGGCAAGCAAAACACATACAGGATCATGATTGGGAGTGAAAGAAAATAGTGAAAGTGAGTAACTGCAAAGTTATACATAACAGACTTTATACCAACATTAAGCCAGTTACAAAGGATTGTTGTTTGCATAATGGTGACTGCATGGATCCTACGAAATGGATCTTAACTAAATTTTTTGACTTGTATTTTTTACTTGTATTATTCATTTTGATCTATCGCTTGGTTTTACATCCTGATATGAATACCATGCAGGTAAAGACCTTGAACATTTCTATTGATTTCCACTGTTTAAGTCAATGTTTATTAAGTCAAACTTGCAATGGGTTACAATTCAGATTTAAATTAGAATAGCTCTTGTTCAGTTTTTCCTTTAAAAATACGGTTTAGAAATCAAAGAAATTTCCTCATTTTGTTAGTTTTCTCCTTTTTTTTGGGGGGGGGGGGGGTGTTGGGGGGTGTTTGAGAATGATGTACATGTACCCCAAAGAACATATTAAATGGGGATTCTGAAAAAGAAATGCGTGTAGAAATAGCTAATATTAAAAAGCATTTTTGAACACTTATACAGGCATCAGCAGTTAATATGGACACACATATTTATATTAACTAACTGTACATGTACATGTACTTGTCAATACAGGTACTGGTAACTACACAGTACTGTACCCTACAAAAACATCACACAAATTTCACAGAACCAAACCAAAAAGAATTGCCTGTGGAAATTTTATATGCCAAGTTCCCTCTTTTGGAAAATAAGGACAGAAATGGCTCACGTACGTGCACATGTATGCATACGTACGTACGTGTCCATGGCACACTTGAAGACAGAAAAAAAATCTTGCAAGTGGAACTCAGGGAAATGTAATACAAGGAGCATCACAGCTGCGGTGGTTGCGCTTCTAAGATTTCAACTCCCTGCTGGGGTTCATTTTTTGTCTCCCTGTGACAAAAGCACGTCCAGTCTCGACATTTTAACGTTTCAGTTTCAGTTTTCCGTTTTTTGCACAGGTTTTTTTTTTTTCAATCATCTGAAACCCTTTTCTTCATGTTTCATGCTTTTTTTTCTGACAAACCAAACAAACTGACCCAAAAAAAACGTCTGGAGCGAGGCTATGCGCAACTCAAAACTCTCCAATGTGCAACTTGAAACTGACAAAAGAATACACTTTAAAAATTTAACAAAGTCAGCTGAAACTAAATAAATCCAATGCGAAACTAGATCGCAAGTGAAAGAAGGCTGTAAAGTGACGGGATTCTCACATTCAATGAGAAATCATGTCCAGACATGAACAAATAATATATGGTTTCCATCCCAAGAGACAATGGTTGCTTGGTAGAGCCAGCTACACTTTTATGTAGACTACGCAAGCGCCTACATGTACATGATGAACACCAGGCAGTAAGACTTACCCTACTGACCACAATCCCATTTGGGGGGGGGGGGGGGGGTGGTTGCAAAACTATCAGGATTTGTTCCATATCTTGCAAGCTAATTATGTCAATTAATGCCTTGATTAATTTTTGGATAGAGCTGACACTCAATTGCAGGCAGTGTTCACATACGTCGTGTGATTCAACATATGTATGACATTTTAAAAAAAAATGTAAAAGTTTGAGCTCAATTCATCATCCAAGTCACAAGAAAACAGTAAAAATAAATTATGTTTTAGCACTGATTTTGTATACGTTCATATGTGCTTCTTTTGATTGTTGAAATTGAAATATGGCCGCCATTCTTTTTTTAATTTCCGAAAACCATAGGTTTTTCAACTGTTCAAAGGCACAAAAATGAAAAAAACATGTTGGACAAGAGAATTGAACATGTTCACAGTGGAGCAAGTTCTGTAGATCGGTTGACCGGTTTTTGTTTTTTTCACCTCATTTGGACGTGATCCCTGGCTATAGGGCATTCTGGGTTTATGACTTCTGACTTTCTGACCAGTGCCCCCCGAACAAAGAAAACTGCCAATTTGATTGAAGATTGATTAAAGATTCAGTTAATAAGTTTCAACATTTGCAGTATGAGCAGGACCCCTCTATTACATGTACAGTCTAATAATACAGGACAGTCTTCACACAAAAAGTTAAGACCAAATAAGAGAATCAGAGTGTGGTATTAAATTGCTTGTTTGTTTTTTTCGTTCAAAAATGCAGTATTGATCCTCCATTATTTGATCGCAGGAGGAAATCAATTGAATTGAAATTTACAGCTAAAGCACAAACATTGCAGCTTCATAAGCGACGCTACAACTGCAGTAGTAAAGTAGAACTGATAATACAAATGTCTTACATGGTCCTGTATTTTACATGCCAGCTGGGCTGGCACTTCAATAGACTAATCCCTTAAAGGTAATATACAACATCTGCATCAGAAACCAAACTACTGATTATATAATACCTACCTTGACTGTAAGTAAATAATAGTCTCAAGCATCCTGTGAAATCACATGGCACCTAGAGTACGTGTGCTGTAATTTTCAAGAAAAGTGGAATTTTTGTATCAATTTCCAGCGATGGTAAACCGACCATCGTTGGAAATAGTCAAGTTCCCCAACCTGATATTTCCCTAATGTCTATAAATTGCTCAGTTTTGTCTGAAGTAGGGTCAGGGAACCAGACTACAAGAACAGCATTTTTTTCCTCTGTTTTCTCCGTTTTCCCAGCATCTATGCACAAAAAAACATTAAACAGGTCCATACTAACTCCCAAATCCATTCATTTCTGAAAATTACAGCAAAAGCAAATGTTGTATATTATGTGCTACCTTTAAGCCCCATCACCTCTAGCTCTTCACACATTGACCAATCACGGCCGTAACTATGCATTCAAACATCAGACACACAAATGTCCAACATACATTTGCATACATGGCACACGAAGCTGCAGCACTTGTCTATGTGACCTACGTGCAAAGGGAGTGTATGGGGGCTTATAATGGAGCAGTTTATTTGCAGATTGGTACATGCATTATGCATTACATGTATCACAAATAGGGGTGTGCATTTACGGGTAGTGCGGGAATCGGGTACCCGAGTGAAAAAAAGCACAAGCCCCCGGGTGGAAAGCCAATTTCAAAAATTGAATCAGGAAATTGCTGTTCTTATTGTTTGTCAAGGTCCCTACGTTATTGTACCACATCGGTGCATCAATGCAGCATGATTCAAGTGTGTACATGTTCTGTATACACGTTCGAGGACAAGAGGAGAAAGAAAATACAAAGGAACCTTTCTTGTCCTTGGGAGTTGGTCTTTTGTTGAAATCGGTCCTCGGACGTAAAAATACGTGCTTAGCCTATGGGGTTGTGTTATATTAAAGGAGCAATAGAAAACACAAAGCATTGTCCTCAGTAGTATATGGAAAACACGACTGTGTGTACAGTGAGCTCTATAGCTTTACAGTGTATGAACATGTAAATTGCACTTTTGCAAGCATCATAAACGTTAATCTGTTTTGTTTTTCCATGTACCCTGGTTTTCATTTTGATAACTTTCCACAAATGAAATTCAAAAACTTTCTTTTTCATTGTCTGACAAATTACTAAGTAATGTGTTACATGTACTTTGGCTATGGGTGCTCGATTCCATAATCTGGAACCGGTTCCCGACATTAGCAGTTGGGTACTCAGGTACCTGGTTCGGATGCACGGCCATATTCACAAGGAACTGAAGAAAAATTCCCAATCAGAGGCATATTTCCAACTGAACACCCACACAAAGTTGACAGGAACTCCACTCGTCAGTAGCCTACATGTACAAGTGAACACAACATGATTTCATGGCCAGCTCCACTGTAGAATTCACAGCTGAACACTTCGCTGGCTCATCAAGGTTCTTTCAAATTATTGATTCAAATCCACATTTCCTCAAACAGTTAAGACCTACGCAGTACAGCCTACGCTTTAAGTCCGGTTACATACGGATGTGGGTAATTCCATAAATTGGGGTGCCAACTTGTGACATTTTGACCCAAAATGGAAAAATTGATTGACAGGGGATTTATTAATAATTTTCAGTATAACTTAAAGATATTGACATTCCTCATTAATTGTAGCCAAAATCAGACATTATTTACTCCAGAAATGCCAAAATATCATGTCAAAACCCCATTCACGGTTTCACGTGTAAAGGGGGACACCAAATTAGTTTTCTGCTATTTTTGTGATAATTCATGCTCAATGTGGTGTGTTTATTTTTAAATGTATTTTTTGTCTTACCCAGGATAAAACATCAAGGTTTATTGTGAAAATAACTTGATTAGACTAAAAATAACAATTCGGTGCATGATTGCGTATTGGGGACACCGTTTGGTGTCCCATTTACACGTGAAACCTAGTAAATGGCCCAAAATTAAAAATTTCCAAGCATGAAATCTTTGTTATGATTTCACACTTATCAAGTGGGACATTAATTAATGGTGATAGATTTGGATTTGCCAGTGAACCCAATTATCTTTTTATTTCTCAGAAACATTACACAAATTTCACGTGTAAAAGGTACACCAAAAAAGTGGGTCTTGTTTACACGTGAAACATTTGGGCTAAACACACTGTCAATCTCGGTCAAACTAGTTATTAAATCATTTAAATATGGTGCCATTCTTAAGCAGTATTAACATGCTTTAACATAATGAAGGGCAATTTTTCATACACCTAGGTACTATAATTTGAGCAACTAAAATCATTTGTATATATTTCACTGTTGGTAATACAAGGGAAACAAATATCACAATGTAAAGAGGGACACCAAAAGTCATTGGCCCCCACATTTATGGAATCATCCATGTTTAAGCACTCATCATGCTCACCGTAGATCTCTGCACAATGAACAGACAACATGCACAATTAGTTCAGGGAAGAGGTTATATATACTTGTAAGGAAACAGAACTGACTGTGTATTTGGTGGTGTGGAAATGTTGCTTAGTGACTTAACTCCTTGTGATTGGCTGTTGCTACATGTACACCAAGAATGGGCTGTGCAGCCAAGCGTAAACGCAAACAATAGGCACCACACTGAATAGAGTGGTCCTATTCATCGCACTGGAGCCCCCCTTTCATGTAAATGATCAGCTTTCTTGAGAAAGATCCATCTATTCATTACACTCCCATTCAAGAACAATCTAGTTGAAACATGAATGGATTGAGTATGCACAGGAATGCACATACCAGTGTTGTAGTGGAGACCATTTCAAGACCAGGCACAAGACCATTCACAAGACCAGCTTGTATTTATAACAGGCACAAGTAACAGGCATAAACCATGACAAATGAATGCTTTTGTTACAGTTCATTTGAATAGCTTACTTGGATTAAGACTGCTGGTCTTGTGCTGGTCTTGTGCTGGTCTTGCAGGGTCTTGTGTGGTCTTGTGCTGGTCTTGCAGGGTCTTGTGTGGTCTTGTGATGGTCTGGACTACAACACACAACAACCAGCCAGATGGTCTTTTTCAAACCACGGCTATGACCATCATCCGTCCGTATTGAAGAGGTTAAGGTTGTGCCCATGCCCATTACCCTCAGTGACAAATTATGAACTTACATGTAGAAAACTATTTTGGAATGAAAAAGAAATTACTACACTGTGCACTGTAGATTCCTAAAAACAATTGTTTTATTACGTGCTACACACAGACTGTAGGAATCAAGAGTATCCCACTAGTAATTCAAAAATTTCAAATTATTATATTTCACTTATTGTGGGTTGGTTTTTTTTTTCTGGCATGTCTCACAAGAAAACTCGTAACTTTTCATGGTGATATACATGTACCCCAAAGCACGGACACATCAGCTTTTATCACATATTAGGGAGGGTATTAAAAAAAGGGGGGGGGGGGGGGGAAAGGGCGATAACCAGTCTTTAACCCTAACTCCCTAGGGTGTGTGATAAATCATATTAAAATTGGAGGATTCAGGACTGTTAGGGTTAAGGACACTTATTTGAAAATCTTAAATTTTGGGGTACAAAATCTGTGTATACATCCTACAAATTTCAACAACAAAAATGAAGAAGAAAAAAGGAAGTGAAAAAAAAAGGGCAACATTTTGGGTGCCTCGCAAACTTTTTGGAGCTGTACCCCTTAGAATTATCCTTGGTTCTATCCACCTGCTTACCTGTACAGTAGGCAGGCAGAACTTACTTTGGACCTGCAGGTTTTATACTTGTAGTAAATATGCAAGGACTTTTGTACGTTTTATTCATAACACACAACTTTTTTATCAGTGTAAAACCAAAGAAAAGAAAATCTGTACTAAATTTAAACACAGTCCTGCAGCAATGAAAATATATATGCACGTGTACGTCATCAAGAGGTCAGTGAACCTATCGATACGGAATTAGATTGAAAAACAGTGGATCTTGTCTGCAGAATCTATACAAGGACATGTATTATATGTCAGTATTTATGCTGGATCTTCTGTAACCGTGTCCAGTGGAGAATGTCAACTCCAAACGATTTCAAATACGAGTACGTTGTCCAATCGAGTGAAATCAATTATCGCATCTTTTTTGAAGAGTCACTGACCGAGTACACTACAGTGTAAACGGTAACAAATATGGGTATACAGGAATTGACAGAAGGCAACATGATGCTGTGGAGAATGCAAATGTATTTTTTTAATGACAATTCAGGATTGATCATTTATACTCCTCTTTCATGCTAATGTTTCGTGTTCCATGCACACTGCTTATACATTACATGTATAAGACCTTACATGTGTGCACATCAGCCATCTTTGAGGTATATCTTTATCATTCAAATTATGCAAAAATATTAAAGCACAAAAGGTCTACTCATGCCTAAAGACACTAGCCATGAAGATGGCCACTTCACATGCATTGTAAGGTCTTTCACTTTCTGTAGTGAAAGCTCTGTGTGTGCCATTTTCTGTTGTGTTCCAACATTGGCCATTTTCATTCAGAAATTGGATCTTTATACTCTACAGGTTTGGCTTGGGTTTAAAACCATGTAACTTCAAACACAGTTTGTGTTGGTAACCCAAGAGTGATGGGCAGAGTAGGGGTCTAGTTTTTACAGTAAACCGAGTATATGTGGCCTGGCACCACAAAACAGGTGCAACGTAGCAAAATTTGAAAACTGAGATTATGGTCTTTACTGAATTATAGTATTTCCTTCGAAAACAAAAATAATTAGTTTCAATCTAAAGTCTTACTAAATGTACAAGTTTATAAAGAAAGATGGTATCAGTACTAATGCTCCTGAGATATATTTCCATCTGATATACACATCTTTGAGAAGATTGTATCTAAGGACCTGCAAAAATAATGTGGGGTCATTCCGTGTCAAATCACCCCCAAAAATATGGAAATTTTAACCCGACCCTCTTCAAATTAGCTCAAATTTTGTGTATGGGGGTAATTGAGGTTGAAAAAGCTGAAAGTTTTAGCCCCATCGGATCAACGTTTTGTGCGCCATGACACTTTGTTTTGGTGATTTTGGCCAAAATGGGCACGCCAGCCAATTTTCAAATGACCATATCTGTGTATAACCTGTGGGTTAAATCTGTTGATATTGGAGTCTTTGGAAAGGTATGCATAATCAATCCAAATTTGCCATTATTTCTTTAACCCTCCTACCATTTCACCACACAAAACCTTACAAAATGTTCATATCCAAATTTTACCATAGCATTAACACACACATGGCAAAACCATACAGTGTAATGCTATAGCAAGCCTATTGACATGGCAAAACCATACACATGGTTTTGTATGGTAAACATGCGCTGCTTCACTGTGGTACACAGTGTATGCCAAATGGTTTTGTATGGTAAACATGCTTCACTGTGGTGTACAATGTATGCTAAATGGTTTTGTGTGGTGAATATACAATGTACTTCATTGTGGCTTATCAACAGACTACTTGGGGCTATGGTGAGTTATATATAATGTATAAGGAGAAACCACCCTAATTCTAAAATGGTATAGGCCTATTCATCAATGTTCCCCAGTACACAATGGAGTTGGTTCACCATACAAAACCTTGCACCTGCCAGCAGACACAGCCTGTACAACCATACAAAACCTTACAGTGCCATACAGAGGTCAAGTTGATTTACCATTCATCACCTTACATAGTTCAGTACAGGCAAGTCTTTTGACCATACAAAACCAGACAGCTGTCAGGTTTTGCATGGTATACCTGCTGTACACTCAGTGACTTACTGTATGGTTTTTGTATGGTGAATCAACTTTCTTATAAATTGCCTCAAGAGTATAGGAGGGTTAATAGGAGCAATTTGAAGTTTGATGACCTTTTGACATTTACTTTGACCTTGAATTTGCCCTTGTGGATCACATGACCTTGAGACGAACTTGAGTGGAAATTATACCCAAATATCTGCAAAGAAATTTGCAATGTCCTTTCAGGGCCATCATAAAATTCCATAGGAACATCACATTTTTGCATCAAGTATGCCAACTTTGAGAAGAGCTAGAAAGCAATACAAAAATATTATACCTGTAATATTTTTGATATTATGTAGAAAACATGTTGAGGTATAATTTGTACTCAAGTTCATCTCAAGGTCACGTGATCCACAAGGTCAAAAGGTCATCAAACCTCATATTGCTCCTACATAAAAGATAATAGCAAATTTGAATTGCTAAATGCAATTACCTTTCCAAAGACACCAATATCTACAGATTGTTGCCAACTGGTTAGAGATGGTCATTTGAAAATTGGTGGGTGTGCCTATTTTGGCCAAAATCACACAAAAAAGGGTGTGTCGTAGCGTGAAAACTGTTGGTCCGATGGGGCTCAAACTTCAAATTTCAGCTTTTTCCGCCTCAATTATCCCATACACCAAATTTGAGCCACTTTGAAGAGGGTCGGATTTAAGTTCATTTAACCCATTGGGTGATCTGACACGGAATGGCCCTCATACCTTTAATATACATGTACAAATTAACTTCAACATTTCTGTTTTACAAAACCATCATTCAAACGACATGCAAACACCCTTGAACAATTCACCAAAATTGATTCCGACTCCGAGAAGGCAGGAAAATGCCCAAATGTTTTCTCAATCATAATCAAAGTGAACAATGCCTACGTGTACTTATTTCCTCCCTTGACCAGAAAAAAAAGGAGAAAACTCCAGACCAGGAAGCAAGAGAATGTAAACTCAATCAAGCTGGCGGTTATGTCCACACAATCATGGTGCGGCTTTCCGTCAAACAACAAATTGACCGAATCAAGATTGAGGTAAACCTTTCTCGAGTAGCAAGTGTCCAATCAATTAAACCCTGGAAAACAACGAGGTCATCGTCAATGGATTCAGGGCGAAGGATTACCAGCTGGAATGAGGAAACGGACCCTTGGGGAGTAAAAAGGTAACAATTAATAACACAAATCCTTTATCGTTTTCATTCCACTGTGTGAACACTACATGTATGCAAATCCTTCGGGAAAAAAGCATGTTAAAGCATATGTGAATTTGGTATACAAAATTTCACACTGTCAAGTTTAGAGTGCTTCTTGTGCAGCAGTTGATTAACCCTCCTATACTAATAACTATCACAGCCTATCAAAAACTCTTAACACCAACTCTCACAGTTTGTGTGTGTTTCAATCTGTCATTTTATAGGCATAGCTATCCCTAACCCACCTCATCAATCCTCCAAAATCCTCCTTGCAGTTTTGGAGGATTTTGGAGGATTGAGGATGAATGGTATTTTATTAAAAAGAGGATTTTAGAGGATTGAGGATGAATGGTGTTTCAAGCAAGGAGGATTTTGGAGGATTGAGGATGAATGGTATTATAAAAAAAAGAGGATTTTGGAGGATTGAGGATGAATGGTGTTTCAAGCAGAGGATTTTGGAGGATTGAGGATGAACGGTGTTTAAAGCACATGAGGATTTTGGAGGATTGAGGATGAATGCATTTTTTGGGGCAGGGTAATCAGAGGATTTTGGAGGATTGAGGATGGTTCCTAGCAAAAAGGGTCTAGGGGGTACAGCAGCTGGGTCGATTTTGGCCCCGAGAACAGGAGGGTTTTAAAGGACCCTTAGCCGTAATTTTGTTTTCCTAGCCGTGACTTTGTTTCATCTTCAATCATGCAAAAGTGGAATAGGCCTTTCATTTTTCTGCATCTTATTTGATAAAGGGTCGTGGATTTCTTTACAAATCTAAATGGAAAATACATGTAAGGCCAAGGAAACAAACATATTAAGCATCCCAATTATAGGTCTTTTAATTAAATTGAATAATTAGGCCTATGGTTCTTTCCTCATTTTGTATACTCCCCAGGGAGCTGAGATTTCAGGAATGATTGTTCAGGATAATAAACACTGTGATTTAGTTCAATACAGAGGACGGCCATAGCCACGGTTTGAAAAAGACCGCCTGGCCAGTTGATGTCTACAGGCGCATTCCTGTGCATACTCGATCTATTCATGTTTCAACAATATTGTTCTTGTATGGGAGTGTAATGAATAGATGGAGCCTTTTCAAACAAAGCTTTTATTCACATGAAAGGGGACTCCAAGTGCAAGGAATAGGACCACTCTGTTCAGTGCGGTGCCTAATTTTGTGGCTGCTTTGTGAAATCTGATGTTGTTTTTGTTGGGTCTTCAGATTTGTTTAATTAAATGAAGGACGATGGCAGCCATCTGCCTTGGACAACACCAGGTCATTTCCCAATGGCATTGTTAAATAGTTAAAAAGGCGATATAGTACTAAAGTAGGGTTCAAGTTACTCGGATAGATCAACAGCTAATTTAGATAAATTATAATTATAAACATGATGAAAGTGGATTTTCGTTCACCACAGCAACATTTTGGTCGACCTTGATTTAACATTCCTCGTTCTTACACTAACCAAACTCCGGCAATTGTGTAGTGTAGGGCCCTGTTCCCTATAACTAAAAAGGGAACAAAAATCCACTTTTAGGTTATTGGAATTGCCAAACTAGTTAGCGACATTACAAACCAACAACAGGTATGCCGTAGTTTTAAAGGGCAGGGCATTAGTTTTTGAGGGAAATTTTGGGGTAAAGCGACGATGAAGGCGACAAAACGCAACGCAAAAATAAAGATGCCGATCACCGCGGCGCACAGTAAACATGCAAAACCGCGTTGATTCGCATGGCAACTGCCAGCATAAAGCGCATAACTTATAAGAAAATTGCATTTTCTACTGCAATAAACTGTTCAAAATCACACAAAAAAAGATGTCAATAGAATTGAGAGAAGTCTGCTTTAGGTTGAAAAAGTCATTTTGGAATGAGAAAAAATGCCCTTGATTCTAATTTGATCAAAACTAAAGAGGGGCCCCGACACCAAACTCCAGCGCTCAGCAGTAGGCCTACACAGTCAATGACAGTATTATGGTCTATGCTCAATATTTGTATAAATATTAGCCAAACTCTTGGGGTACAATGACAGTGGCACAGTCAAAAGAACGAGAAACGGACTGGCTTCCTTGTGCTGAAAATTCAATTCATAAAGAGATACAATTTACGAACCTTTCGAACTAACTCCCGAAAGTTTGATAAGCTTCTTGTTGAATCTGAAACGCAAGTAAATTTCTCCTTTTTTCAACAGCGCCCTCTCGGGACCTGAAAGCACTTTATATTATTGTGTTGCCTGATACTCTTGTGTAATCAGGCCCAAAGTGGACAACTAAAAATTCTATATTTTGGAATGAGGACGATTTATAAAGTTGTTATTTTTTTAAACGGTTTGCGCGATTTCAAAAATCTTCTGCTTGCAGAAGGTGGGAAGACCAATAAACTATTCACTACTTTGGGGCTATGCAGCTTATCCCCTCCAGGCATCCCGCGCCAGTGGCCTTATGGGCTAGCTGCGATTCCGGCCACAATTTACGATGAAGGAGACGCAAGGCAATGTAGACGTGGAGAACAATGTCCCCACCTATTTTGCTATCAGCATTTGCATATACATGTATATCATACATTCTAGATTGCACCAGAATGCATGTAAATCTTCCACAAAGTGATAATGGCTAGGGCCAGGGATGGCCCCTATGCCCCCCCCCCCCCCCCCCCCCCCCCCCCCCCCCCCCCCCCCCCACCCCCCCCCCCCCCCCAGATCCGCGCGCCGCCAGTATCTATGGCCTTATAATTTTCTTTTCAATTAGGCCTACACGACTTTCTCCTCGGAGTTCCCTGTCACATTTCTTGAACGAGTAGGATCGAGACTAACACGACCACATACAAAAACAAAACTTTCAGAAACATCTCCCAAGGGGGGCGAAATGGGCTAGGCTATCCTTTGGTAGAAATGGGCAGGTAACAATCGTGGGAGGGGAAATGGGGAATATTTGCCAAACTTTTGGACCACCGTCTTCCCACAAGACGCTAGAACTCGCCACCCCTGCCAAAACCCCAGTGTGTGTGTGGCGAGAGCGGTTGACGCACCTTCACATTCCTGTCGGAATGAATACAATAAAACACAAGGGGAAAAATCAATAAACTAAAATGATTGTATAGAAATTCTAACAGTTGTGGTAGCAACCCCTCCCTCCCCCCTCCCCCGTGCAAATTATTTTTGTCGGGTATTTTTGTTGTGTGGGTGGAAATTGCAAAAACAAATGCAGACAAAATTAATGGTAAGCTCTTCAAATGACAAATCCTGGGAGGCCGAGGACCACTTCTCACATTCCTAGAAGCACCCGCCGGCAATTCCAATGGTCTAGCGACGCCCATGAACGTAACTCCCTAATTTTTGGTTCTAGTCATTGAATGAGTTCTAATAAGTTGCAGCGTCTGGATTAATTTCATGAGGCTGTGACACGGGCGTAAATACCGGGGGATGGGAGATGGGGGATATACATCCCTCCACTTTTTGACCAGGAGATGGGCCATTGGATCCCCCCCCCCCCCCCCCCCCAGATTTGTGTTGTGAGAAACCCAAAAAATATGCTGATTTTGAGGTTATCTTGTAATTTTCCAAAAGTAAAAATGTATTAACACGGAAAACAAACATACGTGTGAAAGTATGCTGAAGAAAACACAAAAATAGAATGAACTTACACTGTACACCCGCAGGTCCGACACAGGATTTTAGATGGCGGGAGGCACATATATCCCAGTTTAAGTTCCCAGTAATGAAATGGTGATACTATCAATAGTCCTTGCATGTCATTAGATGTACACAGCCTACATACCCCACCCTCCTCCGAATATCTTTGGCCGGTCGGGATTTTGGTCATCCTCCACCCCCCCTCCCCCTCCCCCATTCACCGACACGGATTTACGCCAGTGATGCTGCGAAGTGAAATTTTTTCTTTAGCACGAAATGTTCCCTGGCACAACAGGATTGCTGACTAAAAAATTCTTTGTGATGTAGGCCTACATCTATTTTACTTTTGACTCGTTTTCAGCCTTTGTTTGCTTAGCATGAAAATACCCTTTTTTTAACGTGAAATTTACCCGTGAAGCGCAATCCTGACGTTAACGCTTAAAATAACTTTTCAAAGTGAACAAAGAAAACTGGCAGGAGCGGGATACGAACCTGCGACCTCCGGAATACCGTACCGGCGCTTTACCAACTGAGCCATCTTGCCCTATGTTGGCGGTCTCCCAAATATCTCTTTGTTCGGGTGGGCGCTAGTCAGAAGTCATTAACCCATAATGCCGTATAGCGAGCAGGGATCACATCCCGAGGATACAACTTTTCAACTTACAATTCGTCAAACAATCCACAAGGGAAACTGACTAGGTAAATTTGAATAAATGTTCAAAGTGAACAAAGAAAACTGGCAGGAGTGGGATTCGAACCTGCGACCTCTGGAAATACCGTACCGGTGCTAAGTTTTTGTTTGAAACCCAGTTCATACAATGTGCTTATTTTCTGGGAAATTATTGGCAGGAAAATCAGAAGAAAACACAAAAATAGAATGAACTTACACTGTACACCCGCAGGTCCGACCCAGGATTTTAGATGGCGGGAGGTACATATATCCCAGTTTAAGTTCCCAGTAATGAAATGGTGATACTATCAATAGTCCTTGCATGTCATGCTTCACACAGACGCATTATATACAACAGTCAGACAACAAAGATTATAAGGAAACTTTTTTCTTTTAATATCTCAAAAAGAGAGATAGAGAGGGGGGGGGGGGGGGGGGGGGGGGGGAGAGAAAATCCACAATATGGAGGGTGGGGGTGGGGGGGGGGGGGGTCAATATGCTTCTTCCACACGCTGGATACAGGCCGTTTGAACAGGAGACTTTTGAGATGCTGGTGGCATCAGACATAACGGTCCTTTTTTTTTAGTTCCGAGTTGTACTCGAGTCCCTGCAAGTCCTTTCGCAAGTCCAGTCAGAAGTCCTTTCACAAAACCGGTCACAAGTAACTGGATGAACATTGACAAAGGAGTGCCTTTGTCAAAGCTTATTTGAATAGCTTGTGATTGTGATTGGGATTAGGACTGGAGGGCTTGTGATGGACTTGCAGGCACTTGTGATGGACTCGAATACATATCTGGTTCTGAGCATAGGATTCTGAGCATGCGCAGGACTATTGGGAACAATGGAAAAGGACCGGTATGTCTGCTGACACCAATGCTCACGATAGGAAGATTGCATTTAAAACTAAACATCAGACACCATGAATTGGAGTTTATTAAAAACAAGCACACAAACAAACACCCCACCAAACCAACCAAAAGAAGATACGCACTTTATATGCAATTGCGATTAAGCATGTTTATTAAACATGTTCCTTCGTGAGTATACAATGCAGTGTTTGCACCATAAATACATTTACAAACATAAAATATAATAATATTAACCTTGTCTACTGAGACATCACAAATTGATCAACAAAACGGTGGACGTACTTTCACTAAAATAGAAATATAAAATATACTTTAAAATACCAATATTGCTGTTGTGCTTTTCTCCATTTAAATGCACCATATACTAAAATTAAGTTCCAGTTATACAATTAACCCAAGAGAAAGAAAAACTATATAGATTCAACCCGACATGCCCGTCCATTTTTGTTTTAGGACTACATGTACATTGTACTTGGATTGTATCAGGGGCATCAGTACAGTAATAATCAATAATATTGGATAAGCCCATCCCAATTAACAATTGTTGACTGCTGGGATGTGGGATATGATGATTTTAACACCCGAGGGACGCACAGCACCAGAGGTGAAGCCGAGGGTGCCATGCGTGCCCGAGCCCAGTTTTTTTCAAGTAAACTTGCCTTGCTCGGTGGAAATTAACAAACAAATTACACAATCAAAACAGCTGATAGTCTGCTGCTCCCACTATAGTTTACTACCGTCATCAACAGTGTAGGTGAACATTGCGTGGGTACCAATGACACTATGAACATCTAACAAAAGAAAAACCGCACACTAACAATGAACATCCATTGTTACTTAACACTAAATCCATTGTTACTTGTACACTGTGTGAGACGGCTCAATAGCTAGCTGGCTGATGTATGTGATATCATGCTTGGAGTGTGCCAGTCGTTTTTATAGACTGGACACATGATCGTTCTAGGCCAATAGAAATACATGTACAGTATCCAAGAAGGAGATATGACAATAGGATTTGTCTGCACTTGTTTCATCTCACACATGCACTCATTCTCACACATGCACTCATCCTCACACATGCACTCATCCTCACATATGCACCCTTATGGGGGGAACCATTATTGTTCACCCTACTTTCCTACTTTTGTTCTCCTTTGTTCCTATTGAAATCTCAAACTCCATAGCGTTTTCCTTGTGGGGCACCAAGATTTCTAAAGACTACTTCATGGGATCCCATTGTCTCCATTGTTACCCACTGTGTATGGGACCCCCTCAGGCAGTACTTGTACGAACCATTATGCTAACCTCAGCTGTCTTCAGTAAGAGGATTTTTCAATTGAATGATTTGTTGAGACTTCTTTTTGGCCCGCATACACTGATGCTCCTACCTCCACAGAAACAGTACAGGGGGAATATGAGGTTGAATCTACTTTTTTAAACATTAGAGTTACACACCTCACGTAAAAAAATGAATAACAGAAATGATAATGCGCTAATATCCAATACTTAGAAAAATGCACACTAAAAACTAGGTCTACCTGACCGCTAATGTCAGGAACCGGTTCCAGATTACGGAATTGAGTTAGTACCCATAACCGAGTTAACATACTACTTAGTAATTTCTCAGACAATGAAAAAGAAAGTTTATGAATGTCATTTGTGGGGAATTTTCAAAATAGAAAACAGGGTACATGGGAAAAACAAAACAGATTAACGTTTATCCGAAGCTTTCGAGCTCACTACTTGCATCTTGCTGCATTGATGTGGTGGTATAAACGTGCACACTTTACGAACAATATGAACAGCAATTTCTGAGATAAAATTTTGGGGATTGACTTTCTTTAACGGGTACCCGGGTAGCGTACCCGTGCTTTTTTCAATGCACACCCCAAGACAAATTGGGAGACTGCTGAAATGGGACAAGAAAACTAAGTTTGTAGATCACACTTAAACCCATGCATCCGGCTGGGGTGCTGGTATGCCAAGATCAGGCTGTGCAGGCAAGTGTAAATGCAAACAATAGGCACCACACTGAATAGAGTGGTCCTATTCATCACACTTGGAGCCCCCCCCCCCCCCCCCCCCCAACCCTTTCGTGTTAATGAAAGCTTTGTTTGAAAATCTATTTATTACACTCCCATTTAAGAACAATGTAGTTTAAACATGAATGGATTGAGTATGCACAGGAATGCGCCTATAGATGTCAACCAACCGGGTGGTCTTTTTCAAACCACGGCTATGGCCATCGTCCATATTCAAGAGGTGAAGTACATGCAATCCAAAGGTCCCAGGTTCAAGTCTCGCTTCTGTTTATTTTCTTTGTACACTCAAACAAAAAGTTTGCATTTTAAACAATTCATCTAAAATGTGTGACAAGGTCTGAGAAAATGATTCAGACATCACCCAGTGTGTTTCAGTAATTTTCTGGCCCACACATGGTAAAGCCTGTTTGTTTGGATTTTTACTTCTTCGAACTGAAGAATAAAATCTGGGGAAGAAACTAATGCTATGTTTATTAATGAATATCCCAGTTTACTAATGTCTCAACGGCGCCGGAACACTTTTGAAAGTAGGGGGGAAAAAGTAGCGCTGGTGTGGGCCGGCTGCTGCCATTTTCTATGTTTTTCTTTATGCGGAACTGCCAAAAGTGGGGGTGCCATTTCCCCCAAGTTGAAAAAGTGGGGGCAGGGGGGGGGGGGGGGGGGGGGGAAATTCCCCCCTTGGCCCCCCCTGTTACGCTGACGTAATGTGTATTAAAACCCCCCAGGGTGTGTAGAAATTCGTATTGATATTGATGGATTCAGCAGTGTTAGGGTTAATATTTATTAATATCAAAGATGTTGTGTCCATGCCATTTTGAACATGACACCCTGAACAAATACATTTGCTAATTTGTTTTCATTTGATAAGTTATGAGCTTTTCCATGACACATTACACACATTACACACACACACACACACAGTCATGTAAACGGGTGCAATCGTGGACCTCCCATTGTTCCTCTTTTGTTTATACTCTAACTTTTTCGGAAGGCCTCCCATTGGTTTTGTACACGATTTTCAATCGTGGACGTTAGGTCAAACGTGGACCCCTTTGTCTACGCCCGAATTCTTTTGTCCTAGGTCCACGATTGCCGGCATATACAAACTCACACACACACACACACACACACACACACATACACAAAATCAATTAACAATAAGTTGCCACCTGGCGGAATATACCAGTACCTCTAAGAACTAGCGGGTACCACTTATAATACTGTATGGTTAATAATGATGTATTCCCTAATAATGATTACCAGAGGCAGTTTTCATGACATTTGCCTATGAAAGTTTATCGTCACTGATGGCATCCAGTGCAGGGTTTCCACCATTTCATGAAAACAAAATTCCCTGATTTTGTCCATAGTTTTCCCAGATGAATTTTCAAAATTCCAGTATGATAATCATTTCGACCTATATCCAGTTTGACACGTCTTCAATGTTGTTGAAAGAGAGATAAAGAGGGATTTCCACACTAAAAAACCACCATAGCCAACCATCCAGTGGATACGCTGTTTGGCCATCAGACAAAATATAACAGATTGACCACTTTCTCTTTTGGGCCAATCAAATTTCCTGATTTGAGGCATTTTTCTCAATTTCCCTGACTTTTCCCCCCCGACAGGAAAAAGCGAAACTCATTTTCCAGGTTTTCCCCGATTTCCAGGATGCGGTGGGAACCCTGCAGTGGCTAATAGTCAGAGGGGAGCCAGGCATGGGGGGGGGGGGGGGGGGAGGTGGTTCGGGCTACATGTTTATAAACAATCGGTGGATTTTGTAAACACATAAATGTAATTTTCTGTGAGTTCAAGAAAACCTTGTTGGTTCAAGAAAACCTTGTTGGCTCTGAACCAACAGCAAACATAGTGACCAAAGAAAAGAGTTCCAGGACCTAGTGGTCACACCAGCAGAGGTCAAGTAAGCAATTGGGAATTTTAGTTACCCATAAGTCACCCCGTGAGGCGTTATTGATATTTCTCATATTTCAGGCTAGTACTGAAAAGCTTTTGGAAGCCTGGAAAATATTTACAAGTAACATAACTTAGTGCAAAAAGACACGGGGAGGTGAGTTGGTCTCACCAACGGTGGATGTTACCCCGCCTGGGTCTATAGGTCTGAAAATTGGGATAATTTCTTTGGTATCTATTGAAGATTTATCCTCTATTTATCCTCTATTTAGAAAACCGTAAGGGCGGAGGGGCTGGCAACCTAAAATGTGGCTAACCCCACAACCTCGAGTGGCTTTTAGTCTTGTATTGGGGGACTTCCATATAAAGAAATAAAGAAATAAAAAACGTGTCGACCTTTTCATTCGCACAATGCAAAATGGCCTCTCAGAGGCAAACTGCTCGTGGCGCACTGGGAATAGCCTCTATTCAGATTCCTCTTGGGATTCCTCTTTGGTGTAACCAAACAAATTCTGTGGCTAGACCGCAGAAACTGATCTGTTTATGTTTACTCAAAAGAATTATTGCAACAATTAGCACCGCTTCATGAATGTTCGGTTTATCACTCACTCGCGTTGTTTACAATGAACACTGTGTGCTTGGTAACCAGTTCGGAGATGATTAGTTCCTCGATACTGCACGACCAACTTTTGTCGGTGACGGAGAGCTTGTGGTACTCCTCGGGGGTAACCATGGTAACCCATTCATTTCGCTCTTCAAGAATGTTAGCTATAACCACCTGTGATGAAAATTCGATTGGAAAGTAGAATGAAATTCAAATGACTTGTACAGGCTTCCAAGCAGACTCAGATGGAAAAGTAAGATAATAGTCGGATCAAAATCTAAAAAAAAAACAAAAAAACAACAGGACAAATGTAGGACTTCAGAGGACAAAAGCACATGCAGGACTTTTGCGGGCTTTCAGGAGTAGTTTTCATTGACATTCAATCATGTCCAAAGCATCACAAGCCTCATTTGGCATGTTCTATACTCACAACACCTGTGCTCCATCCTCAACTACGCTCTTGGAAGTAAAGTTGCAATACTCCATTGTGATTTTCATATGAAAATGTGTAACAATTTATGGATATTCAATGGGATTTCATTTTTCGAAGTAGTGGGACAAACAAAATTCAAGAAAAAAGTAGGAAACGTAGTAGCAAGGTAAACAAATTAGGAAAGGGTAGGAAAAATAGCCCGCTATATATGCAGAATCTTCAGGATTCAATACGGAGTCAATAGATTCGGTTCAAAGAAACGGTGAATAAACCACTCAGACAGTAGAAAATGTGTTACTTGTTACACAGGGCACACTGACCAATCAAAGTAAGTTTGATATGAATTCTGTTGCGGGCCGTAATTGGGCATATTTCAGACAAAGGTCCGGAGCTAACTGATGGGTTTTTCAACGAATAAGAGTTGTTGGTTTTCCTCAGGAATGAGAGACCTGTGATGAGACGCTGGTGGCAGCAGACATACCGGTCCTTTTTGCTAGTTCTGAGCATGTGCGTGTAGTTCTGAGAATGCTCACGACTAGTGGAACAATAGGAAAAGGACCGGTATGTCTGCTGCTACCAGCGTCTCAAACAGGCATGAGAATGGGTTGTGTTAGAAAAAACTGGAAAATAGCGATTCACTATTAATGACCCAATTAAGCCGTAGGCTTGGCCCGAGCCGAAGGCGAGGCATGCCGGGGGTTTCAGGGGGCCGGAAAGCAGATTTAAAGGGGGCCCCGAGCGTGAAGGGCCGGGGATTACCGCGCCGCGGGCCCCGTTGGAGAGAGTTCGAGAGACACGGTAGAGTAGAGAGTGCGTGGAAGGGTTGGGCAGAGTCCGGCGAGCGGGACGGAGCTCCCACCCCGCCGTGCGGCGCTCCGCTGGGCCCCGTCAGACCCGGGGCACCCGACAGCGGGAGGTGCGAACGGCAGATTTTGCGCACTGTCCAATGGCGGGTTCTGCCCTGTCACACTGCGAACTCGCCGATATTGCACTTTACTTTATCGGCAATACCACTTTTACCAGGCAGTTTAATTTCCACATCTTCCTCTAACCAAGACCACTTCCATTTTTCTTTGACACCTTTATCCGACTCCCGTACGAATTGTTTTTCATTTCTATCCAAAATTCTCGGCATTTTGAAGTCGGATGCCTCCGATATTTCACGATAATTTTACTATAACTTTTTTCTTTCACGTACACAAAGGCCAAAGCGTTAACACGATGGCCGCTCAATCAACAACAGCATTTCCTAACGCTCATTATAGGGGATCGTTGATTGGAAAATTGTTATGACGTTATGGAATACTTGATACCTAACGCGATTGTTGATTCGTTTAGTAAACTTCATCTCTGTAACAGCACTTCATCGCTCTGCGTACGTCGTGTAAATAGGATCGGACAAACGGGTTTATAAAACAGCTGGGAGCGTCTAAAAACAGAGCTACGAAGCCGACTTTAAAGGTGCCGATCTCAGGGCATTTCAGCAATGATATTTCCACAATTTCCCTAAAAAAAAAAATCACCCTAGACCACCTCTACCCCCAAAATTTTAAACCGGATTCACAGTGAACTCGGAGAGGACATATTTTGGCCTCCAAAAAGCGGGAAACCGCGGAACGGCGGGAAATTCTCATGCCTGCTCAAAAGTCTCCCATTACTGGATTATATTGTACTTGCATTGAGACCAAAGCAACCTGATTAATATAAATAATTTAAGAATTCGTCAAACAATCCACAAGGGAAACTGACTAGGTAAATTTGAATACATTTTTAAAGTGAACAAAGAAACTGGCAGGAGCGGGATTCGAACCTGCGACCTCCGGGTTACCGTACCGGCGCTCTACCAACTGAGCTATCTTGCCCTATGTTGGCGGTCTCCCAAATTGTCAGTATCTTTGTTCGGGTGGGCGCTAGTCAGAAGTCATAAACCCAGAATGCCGTATAGCCAGAGCGCCGGAACGTTAACCCGAAGGTCGCAGGTTCGAATCCCGCTCCTGCCAGTTTCTTTGTTCACTTTGAAAATGTAATTTAAGAATTAATATTTATTACTGTTTAATGATTAATAATATATATAAAAGAAAAATATAAAAGAGAAACATGACAGGGAGGCAGATTTAGAAATAGGGGCGACAGGTAAAGTGGCGGTACGAAAATAACACGAGCTGCCCACAAACCCTGTGTGGAGAGCCCTCCGAGTTGTTAGAGAAAATGTCTATGTGAAGCATCAAGGACTCAAGTAAAGTTCTAACAAATTTGCAACCGAATCTGGCCAATGAGAAGAACCGATTTTACCTGGTGATTGTACTTTTCCAAAGCCTGCCTGGCCTTGTCCAATAGCAATGCCCTATCTGTCTCCAGTTTGAATGAAACCACGAAGGCATCGGGTGCCCAGTGGCGAACCAGAGGGGATAGCATCTTGGGCACTACATGAAGGGTGATGTTGGGTGGACCATCAGCCGACTGAATCTTGTGCTCTATCTGGAGACAGCGAAAGTAAAAATGCATCTACAACTGGGTATTTTGCCTTCAGCTATAGATGTTCACAGTAACAAGCCAATGGCAAAGGTGGGTTGTGAGAGGTGGGTTGGTCTCACCGATCGTGAAAGTTCAGGGCTCGAAATTCCCCCAAAAATGTACTTGCGCTTTGCGCAAGTTGGCATTTGAAACAACTTGCGCTAACAAAATTTAACTTGCGCTAATTTTTGTAATTCAATGTATGTATGACATATGAAATACAGGCAAAGCTTCGGATGCCGGCCGCTTACTTTTGAAGAAAGAGAGCAGACTTTTCTGCTTCGGTGTGAACGTTTCATGATGATCGGAAACCCCAAAATGCAAGAAAAAAATGTCACAAAATATCTCACTTCTCCGTCATTTAAAAGCCGATCAGTGCGCGAAACGATGTCAACAACGTTTACGTGTAAAATCCCCGCTCCACGCAACGCACGCTCGCACCCGGCGGTTTCAGTTACATTCAACGACTGACTTGTATGAATGGGAGCGAGGTTACACATCGCCCAGCAGCATGTCTGGTCCCCAACGCAAGACATGCATAAAATGGCAATGATGTACTGTACGTGCAGTCTGCACCGTTCTATGTACATTAACATTGCACGGATTTCGTTCCGATCTGCATGCAGGGATTGTGCGAGCGCTATGATCATAAGTATACATGTAGCTGCTGGGCCGCGGGACAGACAGACCATGCAGACAGAAAAGCTACAGTAAAACATATTTGTTAAACTTATTGTTTACCCTGACGTGGTGCAGTCACGTAAACACAGCCTGTAAAGCATTGCCCAGTCAACTGTAATTCAGTGCAGCGTGCACAAAATCTAAGACAGACAAAATTGCGTTCGGGTATTTTTCACTTGCGTTGCGCAAGCACTACAATGGTAATTTCGAGCCCTAAAGTTACCAGCCTGGTGCGCTGATGTCTGAAAATTGGGATAATTTCTCCAACTTCTGTTAAGATTGACCCTCTATTTAGATCTGGGCCAAGGAAAACAGGGCGGTAGGGTTAGCTTTTCAAAATGTCGCTAACTCTACCATCTCTGATCGTAACCTTTTACCTAGAGTGGCTTTCAGCCTTGTATAAAGTAATTTCAATATAAAAAAACCTGTGGTCATACCCGAACTACGACTAAAACTAGAGCAAGTTGGACCAAGCAGGCCCGTACGTTGGGGGGGGGGGGGGGGGGGGGGTTCGGGGGGGGGGTTCGAACGAACCCCCTGCTCGCTGATGAGTTCCGCTTCTTGTGTGTGTGTGTGTGTGTTTTGTTTTTGTGTTTTGGTTTTTTATTAAATAAAAAGTTCCACTTTGGGGTTTGACGAACCCCCCTCCTCCAGTATCAGGTCAGGGCGTACGCACACGCGTATCGCAAAAAGTTCCACTTTGGGGTTTTAATGGTGCATAGAGACATGCCCTCTAGGAAATTCAATTTTGTCTGTCTTAGATTTTGTGCACGCTGCACTGAATTACAGTTGACTGGGCAATGCTTTACAGGCTGTGTTTACGTGACTGCACCACGTCAGGTTGATTCTAACAGGCCTAGTGAAAAACCAGAGTTGGAGTCGAGTCCCTGCAAGTACTTTCACAAGTACTTTCGCAAACCCAGTCAGAAGTCCTTTCATAAAGCCGGTCACAAGTAACTGGATGAGCAATGACAAAGGAATGCCTTTGTCAAAGCTCATTTGAATAGCTTGTGATTGGGATTAGGACTAGAGGGCTTGTGATGGACTTGCAGGGGCTTGCAGGGACTTGTGATGGACTCGACTACATCTCTGTGAAAAACACTGCAAGCTTATGCAGTTAGCAGATAGAAAATCTTTAAATAAGGGGAAAGTTTCAGGCCTCAAATTTGAGATTTTCTAAGGCACGGCCATTTTGCCTTCGATAATAAAAGATTCGGCAGGGCACCAAGGGCAAAGGGCACCAAGGCCAATGGCATGTTTTTAAAGGGCACGGAGGCCAGTCATTATTACTTCTATTAGAAATATTCTGTGAAGCCCTGTGAAACTCTACAAGCTCTGTAAAACTCCACAGATACATGTACATTTACATGAATGTTTGTCGCTTTAAGTCCCTAACCATCCCAAATCCTCCAAAATCCTCTTTGCCAAAAGGAGGAATTTTGAGGATTGAGGGCCTTTGGACGTTGGTGCATTGGAGGATTTTGCAGGATTGAGGTCATAAGGGGTTTTTGCCTCTGGAGGAATATGAAGGATCCAGGTTATCAGGCTATATCTAATGCTGGTTGATTTTGGAGGATTGAGGTTACTTGGGGTTTTATGCAAAAGAGGATTTTGGAGGATTGAGGTTACATGCTTGGGGGTTTATCGAAGAATGATTTTGGAGGATTGGGGTTTTACTTCGAGGGTTTATCGAAAAGTTTATTTTGGAGGATTGAAGTTATCATGGAGTTTATCCAAAAGATGATTTTTTAGGAATCTGGTTATTTTTACCTTACTTTCACACTGCTCATGCCCTGTGCACATTCTGAATATAGGTTCAGTCAAAGCAATGAGGCATTGTTTATACATGTACAACTTATTCTTTAGCTTATACTTGCATGCACTATACATGTATACACATTCCCCATAGAGGTCCAGTCAAGGTAAGTTAAGACATTGTTTATGCATATCAATGGTCTTGTTACACTGTACTGCTCACTTGTGAAGGTCAGTTTTTGTTTTAAAAGCCACATCCATTTTTCAAGAGGTAAGTTCCTTTGTTATGTTTATGTAAGTCAGTTTTTGTTTTGTTTGAAGCTACATCCATTTTTAAGAGTTAAGTTCCTTAGTTATGTTTATGTTGAATAAATTTAATCTAAAAATTACACAAGCCAGTGAACTTCAAAGGCAAGATAATAAAAGGTAAGTTATACTTATGCAATATTATATAATTTATGTAAAACAGTAGATTTTTAAAGCTATAAATAAGGCTGAAAATTACTGATGGTCACCATTCTCATATGAGTCAGCATGACTTCACGAGAGCTTATAAACCTGCAACAGTCTATGTCGAAGGAGGAGTCGGGAGTGTTCCTGAGACAGATCATGGGAGGAAGTGGAGGAAGAAAAGCACCAAAGAAAAAGAGAGAGCGAAGAGTGCTTGGTGTAGAGGAGGAGCATATTGCTGGGAGCAGTGCGGGAAAGGAGCCCGGGAGGAGGACGAAGAAAGGAAAAGGCAAGGGGAAAGCGCCACTCCCCAAGAGCAGAGATGCCGGCTACAAGGAGCGCCTTGCGGCCGCTAAAAAGCTGGAGCTACGGCAGGCTATACGGCAGAGTGCCGTTGAAGCAGGGGTTCGGATGGGGAAAACCTACCGGGCTTTGGCAAGCACCTCTGAAAGTGATGAGGAATTTCTGGACAACGCCTGCATGTCCCTGCCTGAAGAGAGTTGTCATGAGGAGACACTGAGCGAGGAGGAAGAGGAAAGTGAGGAGCCCAGGGGAGATGGGGACAAGGACGGGAGGGAGACCCACGAGGAGGAGGAGGAGGAGGAGGAGGAGGAGGAAGAGGAGGAGGAAGAGGAGGAGGAGGAGACGGGCAGTGACATCCCCGAGCCCAGTCGACGGAGGAAGGAACGGCGTCGCCAACCACCACCTCCAAAGAAGGCGAGAAGAGGGAGAAAACAGCCGGATCCGGAGTCGGACAACGATCCTGACCCACCATCAGTGCTCCAGCCTGACATCCCCCCTGATATACATGGATGGACGAGGACTCTGTCAGATGTTTTCGTGCGACCCTTCAATGGGAAAAAACCACCTGGGCCCAAGTTCAGACGGAGTGAGTCACCGCTCCACTACTTCCTACAGTTTTTTCCCCTGTCCCTGCTGCTGTCCATCGTCAAGTGGACGAATCTAAGCCTGAGGGAGGCACTGAAGACACCGACAACGATCCGGGAGATCCGTGCGTGGTTTGGTGTCCATATCCTTATGGGCCTCAACAAGCTCCCAAACTACCGCGGCTACTGGAGCACACACCCAGCCCTCAGAAACAACATGATTTCTACAACGATGTCCCGCAACAGGTTCGATACCATCAACACATACCTTGCGTGTAATGATCCCGACAAAGACCCGGCACTGATCAGAAGCAAGGCAAAGCAATACAGATTCAAGAAAAAGAACCCCCTGTACCCCCTCCAGCCACTCTGGAACAAGGTCAGGCGCAGATGTATCAAGAATTTCAATGCCCTGCGTGAGCTCTCCATCGATGAAGCTATGATTAAATACCGAGGGTTCAAGGCCAACATCAGAAAAGTCTTCATGCCCCTCAAGTCCATCCGGGTAGGATTTAAAATATATGTCTTAGCCGAGTCAGCTACTGGAGCCGTGCTCAACTTCATGCAACATCCCTGGGGAAAGCAGATAAAGATGACGACCATTGCCACCAAAGTTGCCAAGCACCACCGTACCCGCTTCCATCACATCTTTACTGACCGCCTCTATACTTCAGTGTCTTTGGCCAGAGCGTTCCTAGCCCGCCGAATCTACCTCACTGGGGCAGTAAAGAGTAATAGCCGAGGTCTGCCCAAGGATCTGGCAGGAAGACTGGTGGGGATGAGACGGGTGAAACGAGGCACCTTTTATTCCAGGCAGAATGGCCAGATGGTCGTCACTGCCTGGAAAGATAGCAAGGCAATGATGGTGTTGTCCACAGCCCACCAGGGATGGCGGGATCCTGACCACCACAATGTAAAGCGCAAGGTACCCGATGAGAGTGGCCGGAGGAAAACCAAAGTAATCCCAGCTCCCCCTCAAGTCATTGATTACATGGCCAACATGGGAGGGGTGGACCGTGGGGATCAGCTCCGTGCCTACTACACCTGCTCCCGCAAAGCACAATACTGGTGGAAGAAGGTCCTGTACTTCCTGATTGATATATGTAGGGTGAACGCCTACATTTGCTTCATCAAGCACCGCCACCAGGATGTACATGTACCGGTCGATACATCTGATGACAGCTCCGGTGATGGCGATGCTAGTCCAACTAACACCAAGACCAAGCATCTCAGCCACACCAAGTTTATCCTCGAGCTGGGCACGGAGCTGATCGATGGCTATGCTGGAGGTTCAACAAATCCCCAGTGTAGATCTGCCACGACCATCCCAGGTCACAACATCAAGGGCCACTACAGTACCAGGATGCCTGGCCTCTACCCCAAGCGTTGTCAGTGGTGTCTGCACAACAACGGCGTGACGAAATCAGGCAGGCCAAAGACAACCCGAAGTGGCTGTGCAGTCTGTATGGTCAACTTATGTACCGGGCCTTGTTTCATAAAGTTTCACCAGGCTGTCACCCGTCCCGACCCTACCACAAGCACAACAGATAGCACTGATGAGGAGTCATCAGCCCCCGAACCCCCAAAGAAGAAGAAGAAGAAGACGACAAAAAGTACATGAAGAAAAAAGAAAATCCAGAAGAGAAATTAACACAGAGAAGAAAAGAGGTTAAATCCAGTAAAGAAAACCGAA
Source organism: Hippasteria phrygiana (assembly GCA_037893225.1). Classification (NCBI taxonomy): domain Eukaryota; kingdom Metazoa; phylum Echinodermata; class Asteroidea; order Valvatida; family Goniasteridae; genus Hippasteria; species Hippasteria phrygiana. The sequence continues at coordinate 880,922 of JAZGUH010000125.1, forward strand.
AAAAGTAGAAGAAAACCTTTACGTTTTTGGTTCAAAAGAAGGACAAAACCAAAGAAAAGAAATTCCAGAAAAGAAATCGACACAAGAAAAGTCGAAGAAAACCTTTACGTTTTTGGTTCAAAAGAAGATAAAACCAGAGAAAAGAAATTCCAGAAAAGAAATCGACACAAGAAAAGTCGAAGAAAACCTTTACGTTTTTGGTTCAAAAGAAGATAAAACCAAAGAAAAGAAATTCCAGAAAAGAAATCAACACAAGAAAGTTGAAGAAAACCTTTACGTTTTTGGTTCAAAAGAAAAAAAAAAAAAGGAAAAAAAGGCAATGATGACAAAATGATATTTGACAAGCAGATGTTGTTAGTATCAAGTTACTGAGCCAAAAAAAAAAAATCCATGTTTTTGATTCACTTCACAATCTGATACAGGATTTTGCAGGATTCAGGCAATGATGAGAACATCCAGTAAGCAAAAGTTGTCAATGTCAAGTTTTCCGAGCCCCCCCAAAAACAAATCATTTAGAGGCCGTGTGAGGCTCGCAAGAGACCCCACTGGACTCAGCGGGCGAGAGCTGGTGGATGCCGGCCGTGGATGGACGGGGACATTTTCCATAGGGGTGCAGTCAAGTTGTACACTGTTTATGTACATTTGTGATGTGTCAAGGATAGAAAACTTGATATACCAAGTGTAAAGTGTGTTGGTCCCTTGCAGTTAGCAGCTGTTGGTTCTATTTTTGGCTGCTTTGTTTTATTGAGTGTCCATGTACATAAATTTATCAAAGGGCTATACTGTTCTTGGGTTACAGTGTGGATACTGCATTGCATTTAGGGGGTGTCTGATTTCCGAGTGCTTATCATAATGGTGTGAGGGTACACTTCTGAAGGTCATTTTTTTTAGAAAGCCATATCCATTTTTTAGAAGGTAAAACTTAGCCATTTTTCCTGTTTCCATGATTTGGTATAACACTGGCCATAAACCAACTGCAGGATTTTGCAGGATTCAGGCAGTGGTCACCAGTAATGAATATTGGAGGATTTTGCAGGATTCAGGTTACATGGAGTTTTAACACTTCAGAATTAGAGGATTTTGCAGGATTCAGGTTATGTGTAAGAAAAAAGGGGTAGGGAGTTAGGGTTTTTAATCGATCTTTTCGTGGCATTCTTACAAACTTGATAGTTCAGGTTATGTATTATAAACAACACACAATACATCGGTCATACAATGAATGATGCCATGCGCCGCACGTACACAACTCCATGATGAAACTTGAAAGCGTGAGCGAACGTGACAACCAACTTGGTCGATTTTGCCTGGTAACCTATGCACAAAATATAACCTGGGTACCAGGCACATTTGACTAGTGGTTGGCAAATAGTCACTGATTGAACTTGGCCGTACCGTGCGTGTACATGCTTTAGATTAAATCTGGCTTCTGCCCCCTGATTCAAAATTAAAATGCTGATGGAGGGATCGAAACCAGTCTATATCAAGCTTCGTGTCGTATGCATGCAGCAGCAGCCGTACATACATGTAATACATGTAGTACATACCGTTACGGTCTGGCCTGCGTGCAACGTTGCCGCGCTGCGCCGGCCGCGCCGACTACGGCACGGCACGGGTGGGTACGCGTGGGCCGGCAACGAGGACACTACGGCCAGTTGGGAAAAGGGCACGGCAAGACTGGCCGTGAAGAGTGCGATTTTGTGAAGGGCACCACGGCAAACTTAAGGGCATCGACTGCACTGGCCGTCGTGGCCGCCGTTAATTTTGAGGCCTGGGAAAGCATACATATGTCGAATATTCTTGCCAACTTCAAGCTCAAATATGCAAATTTTCTGATAAAATTTGTTATGATCCTTTACTCACAGTACTGAGAGCAGTGAAATTAGCTGTACAGTTCCTTTTCATGTGACATCACCATTTCAGGCTTTCAAGCAGACCCAGGTGAAAAAGCAGGGGAATAGTGGGATCAACATTTCCCACAAAAAAACAGGACAAAAATTGGACTTTGGCGGACAAAATTGGGATAAAAGAAGGACTTTTGCAGGCTTTCAAGGGTAGTTTTCGTTGATATTCAAACACTTTGAATATTCAAAAAGTATACAAACACCTTTTTCCCGATATTTGAAACTTCCCATTAACCTCTTGAATACGGACGACATGCGCATTCCTGCGTATACTCAATCCATTGTTTGCCTATTGTTTGCATCACACTTGACTGCACAAGCCTGTCTTGGCATACCAGCACCCCGTTAATAACAAGCTGGCCGGAAGGGGTTACAAATAACTCACCATTTCATTGCTTGGTATGTAGAAATCCGACACGGCCGCTGCCAGATAAAACATAGCCTGGCTACCGGCGAAGGAGAGTGCCTCTGCAGCTGCTTGGAGGAGATAGAGATACTCCTGGAGCATCATGAACTCAATGGAGAGGAGACTGTTGGAGGCCTGGACCTCCTTGTAGCCTTTCAAGATGGACAGGAGATTGGGGAACTTCTCTTGGTTTGCTGTTTGAGGAATCATGTAGGACTGAATCAAATCAAATAATTCAATATTCAAATATTCGACCTTCCATTCGATCGAATATTCAAATATTCGGTTGTCCGGACAGCCTATTTTGGGGTCAACAAAGTATGTACAGAGGAAGTCTAATTAACGCAAGAAACTGCTCATTATCATCATTATTACAGATTCTCACTTTTATGACTATCGCCAGCACTAAGGAATGATTTAGTAAAAGGTTTAGCACATGTGCAAAAATGCAGTAAATACATTTGTTTGCCCTCGTGACAACTACATTCATCAATACGTGTTTGTAACACAGATAGATACATGTACATGTAGCCTGCTGTCATACAATTATTTGGACAGGAACCAGTCACAAAGTCACGGTTGTAATTTCGTTATAAATGTTGAACTTTTTCCCCTTCTTATACTCCTTTGGCATTACACCTTCGAATATTCGAACTCGAAAATAAATATTTGAATATTCGATAATCCATCAAATATTCAAATCTGAATATTTGGCACAGCCCTAGAATCATGCAATAGAATTTGAATGAATACGACTTGAATTCACAGGCTTACTCGGGTGGGACTCGAACTCACGACCTCCTGCATACACAGATATTGTGGGTTCGAGTCCCACCCGAGTAAGACTTTCCCGCAGACTCTCGGGGAGCACTGAGCATACAGTGCTTCATACACTAACTTAAAGGATAAATTTCTTTCTTCTAATTTACACCATCGCCAATGCAGATTCCATCTTAGGTTTACTGAGTTAAGGTAAGTTCAGAATGACAAAGTTTACTCTAAGTTGTGGAATTGTTGTCGTGAAGAATCTTCGAAGGTACAATCTTTCATAAAAGAGCAGATTTTGTCAGTGCAGCACAACCAATTTTTAGTGCGTTGGGTAATTTTTCAGCGTGGCGAGCCAGCTGCACCTTTTTTCAGCACTTGGGTATTTCTCAATTTTTCCGGGTCTTTGCTCGACTTAGCCTGTTCTTACCCACTATTTTATGCGTTCCATCCGGGTCATTGTGAATATCCAGCACATCCATCAATCTGGTGTTGGCTAGATGACGCTCGTACGGCAGGAGCGTCTTGTGTCTGTGAAGAAAGATTACAGCATACCCTTCCGAAAGGAATTGTGTGCTCACAGTGTTAAAGAAACTTCTCATATTTGTATAGTAATAAAGTTAAACAGAAGTGAATTTGAGGATAGTGTGGTAAGTTAGCATATTTCTTTAATTTAAAACAACAATACATCCTGCTTAATTAAAAAAAATACGTAATTACAATCTGAAATTTTTATAAGAAAATCTACTTCAATTAACGTGAAATAAGTTTTGTTTAGTCAAAAATATTTACACATCAAATATGAATGGCACTGTAATTCTACATTTGAAAGCACATAATTACCGCGTTCGATTACTTACCCCGTGCTTACTCGTGCAAGCGTGAGCCCGTTCGATTTAGCTCTCACGCGACTTCTCGCGCTTACTCGGGCCTGGCCCTACTAACCGACTCGCCGAGCCGGTCAGTAGGTTAAGTATCCCATAAGGCCATGCTAAAAACATGGCTGCCACGTCCGGCGATGCGCCAGCGGTGGGAAATTAATTCAAAACAGCACCAAATATTTCTTTCCAAATTACTCTGGATGATTGACGTAAATGTGTACATATTGCGAAAGAAGCACCATGGCTTCAGTCAAGTATGTCACCTTATTTAAAACAAATCCACTTTAAAAATGGGCTCCGATTCTGTCTGTCCATCAATCATGGACCCTCCGCCTAAACAAGGCAGATTCATGAACATTTGAAGTTGCTTCAATTCTTTTAAATATTATATCACTGGAAAGAGTAAAACAAAATAGCAATCCCTATGCAAAGCTATGGATTGTTGTTGATTAAATTTTTGGTCATTTTGGAGGACAATTTCAGTTAAAAAGTTGTGACCATTGCTAAATTTCTAAATTGAAAATTTGAGCCTCATCTATTTCTTATCAATTTGTTATAAAAATATAAAGAATTCTACGAGTCATTTAAAATAGAAACAATTAACAAACACCAATTATTTGTCAATAAATGATCAAAAAATAAATAAAAAACAAATTATAAGCTGGTCACAGCGCTGACAGAAAATTGGGCATCGCAAATAGCGCCACCAGGCCTAGAGATGTTGTCACTAGCCGCGTTGACGTCACTCGAGTGACCCGAGATCCTTCGTTTACTCTAACGTACTATGCATGTGCAACTTTCCCTGATTTTGGAGGCAGGAGTAAGTGTGTGTAAGTAATCGAACACGCTGACAGTGTACAAGTAGTAATAATATTCATATAGCGCATGTACCTCGAGTAGATTTTAACCTTGTTCGGGGGGAACTTGCATTAAAAAAAAATGAAAAGAATTATGACCTAAGATGAAACAGGTAAATTTTGAGTTGACGTTTAACCCTAAATCATATTAAAATTGGAGGATGTGGGACTGTTAGGATCAAACTAGTTGACAGACTTGACGGACAGAATTTTGAATGTTGAGAGGTAGTGAGTTCCAGCAACTCTGCATCTTGTCACCTACATGTCTGAATGTGCATTGTATTTTTTTAAGTTGCCCCTTGGCAAGCCTTTCTGTCAGGAATGCTGAGGTCCAGTGAGTCTTATGTTTTGTGAATGTATGCTTCACCAAGTGTTTAAAACATTGAGAGCCATTTAAAAAATAATGCATTTCTGAATACGTAGAGTAATCCACCCAAAAAGCGTTTGGGTTAAGTATAATCTGAAGCTTTGCATGGTGGAATGATACAAAAGTGAGGTTTGCGGGTTAATGCCGTATGAGAAAATTAACTCTCTGAAGAAATGTGGTTCTTTCCTTTTGTAGTATACAACATTTGCAAACATCAAAAAACAAAACAACTGAATTATTATGAAATACCGTACTAGACTAAGTAAATAGCAGTCTCAAGCATCCTGTGAAATCATGGCCCCTGGTGTGCTGTCGTTTTCCAACGATTGTCGGCTGATAATCGTTGGAAATAGTCTACTTCCTGATCTGATAATTCCCCGACTCTATAAATTGCTCCGTTTTGTCTAAAGTATTGCCAGGGAACCAGATTACTAGAACAGAACCAGACTACTAGAACATAATTTTTTTCTTTCAGCATTTATGCACACAAAACTCTAAACAGGTCAGCGTAACAGTATTTGCTAGCATGCTATTATACAAATAATAAATGTTTGTGAGTGCGATGGTAAGAAAAATTTCATGAGGTCATTTTTTCGGGTGACACAGCATCATTAATGCTGAAACACACACACAACAACACTGGATTCTATACAAGTTTACATTTCCTGGGGTTTCCAAGATTGTGCAATTACTTCTAAACCAGGAAATCACTGTATGTGGTTAAGAACTTGTATGACATGTATGTCCTATACATGTTAGAGGGAAATGCAACAAATGTTTTCCTGAATTGACTATAGTTTCTGGGAACAAATGTTTCCAATTTGGAAATGAGAAAATCTTGAAAAAAAAATTTTCTCTGTGGTAAGTTTTTTCTTGGACTGTATTTAGTTACAACCCAAATACTCGAAACTTCTTCAGATCTGCAGACAGAAAAAGAAAAAAATATTGCAATTTTCTTTTAAGCATTCCGTAAACACTGTTATGGTATTTTCTTGAACTGTGAATGAAATTATACAAAAAGCCCAAAATATCTTTAGCGTTTTGTAAATAATCATAGTAAAGAATATGGTTTTCAAACTTTACCCATTTCTTAAGGAAGTACAGAACTAGATTTATCAAAAATGATGCTTGCCAAAAGGGAAAAAACAATGACAAAATGCAAGACTCTGAAATATGTGGCTTGACTTGAAAACACTACTTCAAAAGGCCCATCTGTGTGTCCTATGGGGTTTCAGGAGCCATGTATGCTGTAGTGTCATGCATATATATCAAATTCATTGCAACTTTAAAGGCAAGAGCATGTATGCCACTCTTTCCTTCACAATCTAAATTATAATTTTGTTAAATTTTGTTAAATCAAGATAGCTGAGGTACATTTACTTAATTTTGTTCCTCCTTTATATGGCCTGGATGAATGCTAACATGTTTTTTTTCAAAGGATATTCAGCTGAAGCCGACCCTCGTTTTCCTGAGCTGAAATTATCGATGAATCGAACCATCTTGCTCTCCAGAGGTACTGCTGTGCCACCAGACTATTGAGAATTCAGAACAACAAAGGTCACACGTTAAAACTGGAGGAGGGCTTGGAGGAGGGCTTGGAGGAGGGCTTGGAGGAGGGCTTGGAGGAGGGCTTGGAGGAGGGCTTGGAGGAGGGCTTGGAGGAGGGCTTGGAGGAGGGCTTGGAGGAGGGCTTGGAGGAGGGCTTGGAGGAGGGCTTGGAGGAGGGCTTGGAGGAGGGCTTGGAGGAGGGCTTGGAGGAGGGCTTGAAGGATTGGAGGAGGGATTGGAGGAGGGATTGGAGGGGGGCTTAATTGGAGGGGGGCTTAATTGGAGGGGGGCTTAATTGGAGGGGGGCTTAATTGGAGGGGGGCTTAATTGGAGGGGGGCTTAATTGGAGGGGGGCTTAATTGGAGGGGGGGTTGGAGGGGGGCTTGGAGGGGGGGCTTGGAGGGGGCGGCTTGGAGGAGGGGCTTGAAGGGGGCTTGGAGGGGGGGCTTGGAGGGGGGCTTGGAGGGGGGCTTGGAGGGGGGCTTGGAGGGGGGCTTGGAGGGGGGGCTTGGAGGGGGCTTGAAATAATTTGTTTTGACGCTGTTCTTTTTACTGAAAGGTAGATTAAAAACTTTTAGCAAAATATTATTTTTCATTTTAATTTACAAAATGTGAACGATATATCAAATTAGGGAAAAGGAGAACGAAAAAGTCTAGTACGAATTTTTTTCTCCAAACGACATCCGAATGTGGTTAACGCTATGAGATTTCGGACTTGACCTTCCCATTTAAAAAAAAATCCTCCGGAGCCACAAATTAGAAAAAAAAATGAATTCCAACGTAATAAAATTCCGGACTTTATTTCCATTAAAAAAAAAATCCTCCAAAGCTGAAAATTAGCACCAACAAAAATTAAAAATTGTAACGTTGAGGTCTCGCACCGTATCCACTAGGCCATCGGAATGCTCGGAAGACCTACAGAATTCATTCATTGCATTATATACCCAGCCCTATATATTAACACATACGTACATATATTCAAAGTAGAGGGCGCTCAACAATTAATCCATTCGGATAGTTTGGGAAAAAACAATATGCAGGCCGGGGGGGGGGGAGGGGGGGGGGGGGGGGAATGAGATGGGGGGGGGGGGGGATGAGATGGGGGAGTGGGGGAAACAATTGACAACTTACTGTGACAAGGACAACCCGTGTGTTATTCTTCAAGTGACTCTCGGCAAATTCGTGCATCCGAAGCTTTTTACTCGCGAAGTCTGGCGGAGGCTCGTGGCATTCAAAAAACACCTCCCACTCATCTTTCTTGTTGTTGATTTGTGTGGTCTCAGATTTACCAGCTTCTGGTTCCACGTTTTGCTGCTGCTGCTGCTGCTGCTGCTGCTGCTGCTCAACTGCTGCCATTGTCGACATGGTCGAAGAATGATGAAATAACTTGTGCTGGGTCAATTCATGGGTCACAGTGCTTCCAGTTCCACAATCAAAATGAAAATGTCCTTATCCTGACTGAGAGCCAAATTTCCTTATTTTCCCCCCGATTTCCTTATATTTATTTAAACCACCAGAAGCCTAATATTAGTGCTTTCCTTGTGTTCTAGAGGGTAAGTAGAGGTTAGTAATAGTAGTAGTACCAGTGGCAGTAGTACAAAGCTCAAAATATCCGGTCTCTTTTGAAGAAAGACGTGCAAGCATGCAGTGTAAGCTCGGAACAGCATATCATTTACGTTGCACCATGGTTGCACTGCAGTCGGTCGCTTCGCCCAAACGCCACTTCGCCCAAACGCCACTTCGCCCAAACGCCACTTCGCCCAAACGCCACTTCGCCCAAACGCCACTTCGCCCAAACGCCACTTCGCCCAAACGCCACTTCGCCCAAACGCCACTTCGCCCAAACGCCACTTCGCCCAATTACTACTTCGCCCAAAAGCCACTTCGCCCAAAAGCCACTTCGCCCAAAAACCACTTCGCCCAAAAACCACTTACCAGTGTATTTATCAGTTCTAACTGAATGATACCACCTCCATATAATGTACAGTGCACATGAACATATTTGTATGGAATGCGCGCTATATAAATGTAATTATTATTATTATTATTATATGATGTTACTGAGACTTTTTGAGAAAAATGACACCGCCACTGCCCTGGAAGAGTTTTAAGCCAAAAAAGGATAGGGCCTATCCGTGTTTTTCGAAAGTATAAAATGACTTTCGCGGGTTTTTTTTCGCCCTAATTCCCGTACGGTAAAGCAGGAATCACGACAATACTGGAATAAGTTAAAAACCTGAGTTATTGTATAGGCCTATATGCAGATTTAATTTATTTGTGTGGGTACTCGTATGCGTGTAAATATTAATGCCATGTATACGTAGTCGTGTTTGTAATATAGGTTTTCCTGGCGGGCAATTTGCCGTTTTCGTTTATTCATGGAGGAAGGAGTCCTGATCCTCCATGGTTTATTTGGTCATTCAAATTATGGTGCATTCAAGACTGTATTCGCGTTCTTAAATTGATTTTTGTGACATCCTTTTTGTGACCATGCTTCTCTTTTCTTGGAGGAAGCCATGCTTATATATGGGCAATTATTTTCATCAAGTGGTCATTCAAATTATAACGAATTTTAAAATTGATGTATTTTCCAAGAGGTTTTTATAAAAATTGCGTGAAATTTATAATGTAATTTTTTACAAACATTTATAATGTAACTGATGTATGTAACCATGGAGGTAGTTTCCTACCTCCATGATGCATAGAGCAAGCCTTGCTCTATGCATGATGTAACGAACTAATAAAATGAAAATAAGGCATACGGATCGGGCATGGGCGAAGTGGTTTTTGGGTAAAGTGGTAATTGGGCGAAGTAGTAATTGGGCGAAGTGGTTTTTGGGCGAAGTGGCGTTTGGGCGAAGTGGTTTTTGGGCGAAGTGGCGTTTGGGCGAAGGGGTAATTGGGCGAAGTGGGGTTTGGGCAAAGTGGCGTTTGGGCGAAGTGGTTGAGGGCGATGTGGTTTTTGGGCGAAGTGACTGTAAATATGCTGGCTCAAGTAATCAGTGGCGCGTGCGCGTATTTTACTAGTCTTGGTTCAAGACGACAGTGTGATCGATAATGGATCGGTAGCGTCGCCATTCGTTCCATGCAGTGCGCCCTCTGACGGTCGATTAGAATAACTCATGGGCTCGCACTTTCGTCTTGGGAATCCTGCAAAATGTGGGCGCGGCTGTAATATGCAAATAAGTTTGTTTGCGTTAATATTCATAACCTTCGAACAACATGGCGCGTCAATCAGTCGGCGACCCCATGAGAGGGGTAGTGGCTGTAGACAGTGTTCTTTAGCAGCGAACAAAAAAATTAAAATCTAGAACTTATCAGTACATTTTTTAAAAAAATAGATGGAGGTGAAACAACTTCACTTGGTCGCTAATTCCACTGGCACTTGTCAACAACTCGCTGTGTGAAACAATATTTCCGCACATCAAGTCTACATGTAATGTACATGTACATGTGAATGTACAGTACATACATTACATATGTACAGTATGTACAATACATCCGATCCATGTACTTGGTATGTGAATTGTTCATGTCATAAAAAGTAATAATAAGCGAATAATTCGTGCAAAACAGGTGAAAATTAGGGTTGTTTGAATATTTGTCGGGGTGTTTATTTCTTTGTTTCTTCGGTAGTCAGCCAAACTGGAGAGGAGAAAGGCTGAATGCAAATGGAGACTTTCTCATTTTCAACAGGATTTAGACTCATTTAAATTTCATAGAAATAAAGTCATTTTTTTTAATGAACCGTGCATGCTCATCGTGAGTTTTACACCAATTTTGTTGACAAGAATAGTCATGATCAAAGGAATTTTTTCTTAACCTTGACAAGTCTGCCATTCTGCCATGTCACTTGGATGACTTCCGTGGCCAATGACATGGGTTCCTTCTTTGTTCGGAAGATTGCCAATATTGGGTCGAGGCTAAGTAATGTAATCTGCTCGCCTATATTTGATCTTTCGGATTTAACATCCTCAGCTGTTGGTACTCTAACTGAATTCACTCAGCTTTCGGAATTTTCAGTTCGTAAGCTTCTTTTAGGCTCTAGTAGGAAATTTTGTATTCACGATCCCATACCAACAGGACTACTATATAGTTGATAGTTTAGAGGTTATCTTACCTGTTATCACAAATATGATTAATAGTTCTCTGCGCTCTGGTCATTTCGCTACAACGTGGAAATCAGCCATCGTGTCCCCGTTGTTGAAAAAACTTTTTGCGGTTGTCTTTTTTGCCCTAATGGCCGCCAATAGTATAACGCCTTGCATGGCATAATACACACAATGGCTCGGGGCTGGTTCGTTGCGGTGGCGCCTGCGGACACTAGACGACAGTTTCTATAAACGACTTGATTTCAAGTATACAATCAATAGAAAGTAAAAGCAAACTGCTACACCACCAGGACTTGTGAAGTTGTGCCTTCAAATATTAGCCAGTGTCAAACTGTAATTTTCGGTCTCGGGCAAAATGGAAAAGTGGGACAGAATAGAGCCAAGTGAAGCTACGAAACTACTCGTTTATGACCCCAGGGACGATTACTCCGGGAAAAAGTTTTCGAGTCTTCGCCGCGAGCAACCGAAGGAGACTGCGGAAGGTCTGCAGCTGTCTCTGTCCATGGGAACCGAGTCCACGAGAACCGAGTCCACGGTGCAACAGCATAAACATGTGGCCTACGTACAGCGGTGGTATATCCTAGCGATATTCTCCGCGCTTGCTGTTTGGTCTGCCGCAGCGTGGAATACATGGGGACCAATTTCAGACACATGTAGGTATAAGTACGATTTTTGAGACAAGAGGGAGAAAGCAGCCAGTTTTGGGAGGTTTTGAAAAGCACTTTGTATTTGTTTTTAATTTGGGGGAGATTTTCGCATTTTCGTATTTAAAAAAAAAAAGATATTCTAAAGAGAATTTTTAACCCAAAGTTGAGCTTTTCCAAGAAAGAAGCCAGTTTGGCGATTTTTGTAAAGAACTTTGTATTTGTTTTTAATTTTGGAATATTTTCGGAAAACTTTTTAAATTCTTAAAACAAAACGGATCCAAGAAAAATCCTAGCCCAAAGTTGAGGTTTAATTCATCTTCGTCAAACAATCCACAAGGGAAACTGACTAGGTAAATTTGAATACATTTTCAAAGTGAACAAAGAAACTGGCACGAGCGGGATTCGAACCTGCGACCTCCGGGTTACCGTACCGGTGCTCTACCAACTGAGCTATCTTGCCCTATGTTGGCGGTCTCCTAAATTGTCAGTATCTTCGTTCGAGTGGGCGCTAGTCAGAAGTCATAAACCCAGAATGCCGTGTAGCCAGGGATCACACCCAATTTTACGATACAACCTGGGAAGCGACATTGTGGAGATCACTCAATGAGGATACGACTTTTTAACTTTTAATTCGTCAAACAATCCACAAGGGAAACTGACTAGGTAAATTTGAATACATTTTCAAAGTGAACAAAGAAACTGGCACGAGCGGGATTCGAACCTGCGACCTCCGGGTTACCATGAGGTTACCCGGAGGTCGCAGGTTCGAATCCCGCTCGTGCCAGTTTCTTTGTTCACTTTGAAAATTTAATTCATCTTGGTAGATAATTGAAAAATATTTACAAGCTGCAGCTCGTTAACTTAATAAGGAATAGTTAACAGGACTTCATACTTCATGACATTTTGTTTTGAGCTGGGCGTGACATAGCTTGAAAATTCCAGCTCTAGGCTCATGACATGCGAGATTCGCCGTTAAGAGCTGGAAACACTCGTATTGGGTTTTCAGCGGTGTTTTTTTTTTTTGCCGATATTATACAAATAATGAATGTTTATGAGTGCGATGGTAAGAATCATTTCATGAGGTGACAGATTGAATGTTCCATTCCACGAGGCGAAGTCGAGTGGAATGGGACATTCCATCTGTCACCGAATGAAACTATTCTTCCCATTGCACGAATGTGAAACATTCATTATTTGTTTTATACAACGCCTGAATAAATCAGACAGATTGCATGCATGGATTTCTTGGTGTAACGTTACAACGTGCCGTTTACCTTCTCAGTCCCGCATAAAACCGCGACAAAAAATTGTCGAGTTCCGAATCAGTTAAAGCTTCAATTGTTTGTCTTGCAAATTCATCTAATCGTTTCACTGCATATTTGATTTGTCTCTTTGTATTTGGAGCGTCAGCATCGCCTACGAGTTCCAATATTTCGTCGTCTGTTGGAACAAACCGCGGCAGTTCGGGAAACTCGGCCGCCATGTTGTGTAAATGACAGCCCTGTTGTAGCGCCACCATAGTGACCGTGAAATTAGGGAAGTTATTTTGGTTCTATCAATGCGCGCGCACCGTTTGATAGAACCATGTGATAGAACGTTTTTCAATAATTCAATGCACGTGATCGACGATCCACCAATCGGATGGCTGGGATTTATTCAGGCGTTGTATAAAATCAGATATCTTCCGTTCCCTGAATATATCAACCAAACACTCGCATTACCGGCAGAGTAGTAATTCATGCAAGTAGTGCAGTCTGTCTAACCAGGTAATTCCGCCCATTTTGACGGGATCTCGACCAATCAAAAGGCAGCATTTGCCTCCACGTGTCCTTCATTAGCATAAAATGAGGAACGGGAATGTACCATTTAGCACGGGGTGTCCTGGCCTTACGTTCTGATAGACAAAGATTGTCGCTCCTAAATTTACTTCTAACCATCTAACGTAAACATTTAAAAACATGAAAAACGTAAAATTTGAAATGTCAATTACCAAAAAGCGGAAACTAAAAAAAAACAAAAAAAAAACTATTAGTCTTTAATCATCACTGTCTTCCTCTCTATTCAAGTTCCTCTTCATCTTGTTGGAACAGTCCATCAAATTTGGCCTGGTGTTTAGACATAATTACTCTGTTCAGGGCTTTGTTTACTTCCAGACCCTTATTTAATTTTTCTTCGAGATCTCCCACAATATCTTGATGAGTATCACTATCTTTCAGATGTAGGTAACTTAACAAAAAATCCTTCTATTTGTTGAAAAAGATTCGCTTTATTAACTGTCTAAATGGTCTTTCTATTGGCTTTTTCCTTGGCTTGATCTTCACCCATACCACAGTTGACGTACTTTCTTCATATTTTTCACTCCACATCTCTTTAGTGGCTTCTTTGGCCTCTTCCAACCAGTCCAGATAGGTGGCATTGTCTTCCAATTCAGAACTAGACTCATCTTCATCAGAAAAATTCAAGCTTCTGACTCCGTTTCAGATACATTTACTCAGACTCCTTGAGTAAATATGTAACTCTTTTCCCCCACATGTACAACTCATAAAAGGATGAGATTCTTCCTACTTTAGAATTAAGTTCCGACATTTTAGACTTTCCGACATATTTTCAGAAAGCTGGCTTTATTATGGTATCAGATATTTTAACACCAATGAAGTTGAATATGTTCTGAAATGAAATAAAATAAAAACGCATTTGTTTCTAATATTTTTTCCTGTCTCATGTCTTTCTTTCTATTTAACCAAAAATCACATGCAGTAATATGGCGTGCATGATGATGCCACGCACATGTCAATCGACCACGAAATGAAAACATCGCAACACCCCATGAGCTGAATCCAACGCGTCCGTCGCACAAAGCACACGCGATACATTTAAGCATTCCGTACTGTAACCAGACCATAGCAATATATCGACTCGGACGAAAACAATGCCAAAACTGGCGATTGAACATCTAATTTGAAAGCTAAATTTTTAACGCTAAAATGAATCTACCCAATGGATGATGACAATTCAAGCTTGCAGTCGCAATGAAAATGTCACATTATTATAAAGACTTCTGACAAAATCACTGTGTACGACGAGATGCGGATGTACACAACTCCGGGAAAATTGTGTGAATTGACCTGCTCGGTACGAGAGGTTCGTGGGTCAATGCACGGGGGGGGGGGGGGGGGGGGGGATTCGGCCACTGCGCGCTGAGTCGACGGGCATGTTGATCGTGTGAGAACAAAATTGACAGCCATTTTTTGAAATTATTGTAACGGGCCTGGAGCACCCGTTCAGAGAATGATTGTTCACACCCCTTTAGACGGGGCCAAAGGGGAGATGGTAGTGGAGAATCAGGGTCATCAGCGTTGTTCCAATCGCACCGTAGAACCAATCCTAATTAATTATGTCGACAATTGCAGTATTCATGAACGGACATACATAAACAACTTGACAAACGGGTCAGACAATGATGCTCAGCAAACAATGTAGAAATTGTAGCGAGGAATCTTGTATTTTAATGGCACATCAGTATAATTTATTCGAAGAATCTCACGGTAAAATCAATGGAGAAATTACGTTCAGTGTTCACTGTTGGATCGGGTTGAGTGACCTTTTTGCATATCGCCATCAGTGGGGAAACTGGCCTTAAGCCCGGTTCATACTTCATGCGAATGCGAAGCGAATTTCATGACGTCAACAATTGAAGTTTCATTGTGACGTTCTCCGTTATCTTAACGAATTTGCAGTGAAGTATGAACCGGGCTTAACGCAAACTGTGCTTGGCGCTTGCATTCATAATACGTGGCTCAATTAACTTGCTATTAACTTCACGGCTCTTGTAGCCGACTTACTCTTCACGGCACTTGCTAGCTCTCTTGTTCTTCTTCGCAGGGAACTGTTCTGGAAGCGAACAGCTCCCCGAATATGTCAACAACGTGCGCCTTTTATACTTTTTGGCAGCGTAAATCTAGGGCAACGCACTCGGATTGGCCAGACTCCGCGTAGCGTATGCAAATTAGTCACTCACATCGATCAGTTTATTGCATATGTACAGTATTTGTTTTACGTACAAATCCTAATTACTGCACACAAGATAATGTTCGGCATGCATTACGTGCATTGTGAACAAACTCTCAGCGGTCATTAACCAGTTACGTTATGCATACATCACTGTCGTAAACTCGCTCAACTATCTGCAAGGAATAACAACTTTAAGTTCATTGGTAAGTCATCTAAGTTAATAAAATGCATATCTTTAATCATCAAGGATTTGTCATGAATTCTCACGAACAGTGGGTATTAAGTCCAGTCAGTGACAATAAAATGTGAACTTTCATGAAGTTTCAAATATACATATTCTTTGACTATCGTTTAATGCGGGGATCACACAGTCCCGATTATTGCTCTTGTTGGCGATCAGACAGCGCTACGACACGAAAAGTGAAAAAGTCGGATTACAATCCTCAATGATCTGGAATGTCCTATTGTCTGAACGCATTCGTATACGTTCGTAACAGAGTCGTAACAGAGTCCTACAGAGTCCTGCGGGTCGGGAAAGGTCCTGAGAGGTCGGCCAAGCACTCCCGACAGTTAGGTGCCTCCCGTCGTTGTCGGGAAACTCAGCCGATTTTGTCTAGTCGGATTACAATCGTGACTATTTCGTGACAGATTCTGCTGTATCGGATCAAAATCGTGACAATGTCCTGTGTTGTCTGGACGGTGTCTGGACGGTGTCTGGATGGTGTCATGTGGATTGGGACGCTGTCGTGTTGAACGGGAATGATTTGGAGAAATTGTTCATTGCCGTTATTGCCGATTGAGTACAGATTGCATCCACGTGACTAACGATTTTCTGTCGGGTCGCTTCCGGCAACATCGGCTCACTGTCGCGTCACTGTCCGATCTCGGTCGGATCGCATTCGGGAGAATCGGGACGCTGTCGGGACAGATTCGGTCGTTTTTTACCGTTCGAAAGATACAAATCGGTTCAGATTCGTATTGAGAACGGGAAAATCGGGACGAAATCGGCTAGAAACGGCTGAATCGGGACGCTGTCTGAACAATATCTGATTGTTGTCGTGATTAAATAAATGTTTCTCCAAATTTTCGAATTTCCCGCCACGAATCTCACGATCTTGATCAGACTTTTGACAAATTTTAATCAGGAATGGTCCTATCGAGGACGGCAGTAAAAATCGGGAATGTGTGACTCCAGCTTAAAGACAAACTCTAACGTTACTTAGCTGGATCTATTTCACTCGTGGGAAATTTATAATAAAAAATGGAGCGATTTTTGTCACACTATGGTAAAAAGTACAAATTATTACTATCAATATGTGTGCGTAAAGTTTGCCAAACTTCCGAACCAACAATTTGTGTTCGGTTCGTTTCGGTTCGGTTCGGAAGGCCATGTTCGGCCATTTTTAGTTCGGTTCGGCGGTTCGGCTGCAGCACTACAGCAAACAGCCGTTGGATAACTTGAGTTTAACTTGGGTTGAACTTGAGCATATTCTCATTTTGAGGGGATCACAAGCTGCATTTATTACTACTCTGCCGGTAAGGTCAGTGTTTGGTTGATATATTCAGGGAAACGGAAAATATCGGATCATATCGGCAAAAAAAACACACCGCTGAAAACCCAATACGAGTGTTTCCAGCTCTAAACGGCGAATCTCCCATGTCATGAGCCTAGAGCTGGAATTTTCAAGCTAGGCGCGACATAATTTGTTTGGTTTCGTTTCCTTGCGGAATTCCGGAATTTCGTGTTATTGTTTTTGGATACGGTACTTACACTCCTTATATTGGTTAATTTCACAGCCAAAGTTGTATTTAATTGGAGTGATGGTAACGTGGCGCTCTTAACCAACTGGAGTTTCATCACCTTTGTAGCATCCGGTATCTTTTTCTCATGGCTAATGGACGTCAAAGGTAAGTCTCCGCACTCTTTAAAAAGTTGGTTAACAGACCAACTGCGATAGCAATATTGGTACACAATTGATCTTTTACAACATGGTTGCTGGTAAGATTTTTCCACTTATAGTTTGGTAAACGTAAATGCCGCCAAACACTGACTGTGTATATGTGACGTGTTACCACAAAATGGGCGTAAAGTAACAACATTTAAAAATCAAGATTATTGAATTTCCTGAAGGTACAGGTTAAGAGCTTTAATTTGATATAATGTGTGTTGTGGTATCTCATTTCTAGCCCCTGATACAACCTTTTAGGGTTATCAGAGTCTTAGCCCCTTGTTTTTGAGAAAATGAAGTTTGAAGTTTGTGATCTGTGCACGCTTTAACCCGAGTTCAAAAAAGAATTTCCATCAAAAATATTTTGAGAATCGATTTAGTTTTAAAACTTTAACTTTAGGATATGATAGAATAGGGGTTTATTAAATATACAGTTGTTAAAATCCCAAAATTGACTTTTCAGTGACAAATTGTTGTTTCTGCTTGCAACTCGGAAAGCCATAGTGCGACTTTAAGCTCATTTTGTGGTGGCAGGTCACATATATAGTTTAAGCTATTCAGCTGGTCCTTATAAATTTCCACTTAGTGGGTTCAGAATCAGATTTGTTACAATTCAATTTCCCCATGTAGGAATATAGTGAACATAGTCTTTTAAAAAATCTGACACGATTTTGCAATAAATGTTCACCTATGTTGACTGGGAGATCAACTAATGGATATAATACACACAGCGTGTCCGAAAGCTTTAACCAACGTAGGAATTAAAGATAATAAAAAAATAAATAACTAGATGTGTTGTCTGTCCATGACAGACGAACAGGCTTTTCCGGGAGTACTGATTACTGATATACAGGGTGTATCAAAAAGAAGTACACTCAGAAAATTATCTCAACAATGAAAATGTCAATATTGTTGGAATATGGCACCATACATATGAGTAGAAAACCTTTCAGGCTTTAAAATGATCATTTGGTGTATTTCTGCATGACTGATCAGGGGCTACATTTGCAAACCTTGTAAAAAACGCCTTGCGCACAAAAATGCGGGGTTTTAAACTGGATCAAAGGCAATAAAAGACAAATCCAACATTTGCCTGTTTTAATCACCATTTTCTGTGGAAATTTAATTACAGGTTAATCTTCCGCCCTCCTTAACATGTCATTTACGCAAAGGCGGAACCAGAACACAATTTCTTTTGGGGGCCAAACTTTCTTTTTATTGTTTAAATTACATATAAAATCAGGTGATGACGTCATCACGACGTCACTTTAAATTTCGCAATCCTGGGTGACATTTATCATACCTGCAAAGTTTTGTCACGGTTGGACCTTGTCTTTTGCGCGTAAAAAACCCTGCATATATTATGATGTCATCATGACGTTACACATTTTTCACATCTATATGTAAGAATGTATGAGCTAACAAACCTGTTACAACAAGAATTTGGAATTAAATCGGATGTACAGTTCTCAAGATATAGGACCCTAAAGTGTGCACATTTAGGATGACGTCACATGACCATGATGATGTCATCACGCCGGTAATCGTGAAAGCAAACATTTGCGATGTGGTCTTGGCCTGTGTCAAGATTGGATCAATGACAATGGAAAATTTGGAGAGTACAATGAAATTTGAAACATTTAAAAATTCATAGTAAAGTCAGCTGATGACGTCATTATGACGTCACTTTTGAATTTGCATGCTATTGACAATATCTGCCTACCACCAATTTTCGTGACGATAGGACCTACCCTGATATACACATTTCAAAAAATGTATTTTTGAAAACGTCATCACGACGTCACATTTTAAAAATGTATATGTAAGCATGTATGATCTAACAAACCTATTGCAAAACGAATTTCGAAATTAGAATGTTCTGTTGTCGAGATATGGCCAAAGGACTTACATATTTAAAAATTGCTATAAAATCGTATGATGACGTCATCATGACGTCATCATGACGTCACATCAATTTCTGTCTATAACACAAGCCGGTCTACCACTAAACCAATTTTGAGTTCAATCGGACCTACGGTTCTCTAGACATGGGCCCTTCCAAAAACGCACATTTAAGATGACGTCACGTGACACGTGATGACGTCATAATGACGTCAGAGTAATATGCACGAGTTCAGTACAGGGTCTCAATCTATGCAAACTTTCATTAAGATAGATGGGGGAAAAGTGAGGGGTGGCATGAAACACGTGCATTGTCTATGGCATTTTTGATAGTACAAGAAGATCAAAGAAGAAGACTTTTTTGACTTTTCAAATGAAAACTTTATTTCACTTGACTAGAAGACAATAAATAATAACAAATATGTGTGTATATATAGGCTACAAAGAATAAATCATATACAAATAAAAGAGTTGTAAAGTGATTTAACAGAGAATCGGTAATAAACGAAATCAGTTTGAACAGAGAGAGATTCAAAGTAGGCACATAAATACACAAATGTAAGGTTAATCGATGCAACGTCACCGCGGCACGCCTATTGACTGTATACATCTGCCAAACTAGCTTACCGCGGTGACGAAGCAACAAAAATTAGGCTTACTAAATAAACAATACTTATTTTTTGAATAAACAACAAATAAGACTTATATAGTCATTAAGTAGTTGAAAGAAGGGAGGCAGGGGAAGGTTCCAAGGAGCCACCGGCGTTTCTGGATGTGGGCGCACATAGCACCCACTGCCGGCGGCTTCCGTGGGGAAAGGGGGGGAAGGGGCGGGGGAGGATGGGAAATATCAACAGGATAGTAATTATCGTAGTAATAATAATAATAAACATAATAATAATAATAATAATAAATCACTGAATTAATATAATTCAAAAAACAGTAGACCGTCTACAAGTTGCGAAGGGCTTGGCATGAAATGGGATATAGGGGGCCTACCGTAGCTGGAACATTACAGGTACCCGATAGACGTCCGTATACAGAAGATAACAACTACTATGTCAGAGTTTACACAAGTTAGGCCGTGGGCCGAGTCGCAAAAAGTGCCTTAGTTTAAATTTTCGTTAGGCTACGTACCTCAGCAATATACCTGCAAATCATATTAAAACGAAGCCAAATAAAGACTGAATTGTGTGAACCTTCTTCTTTATATTTTGTTTTGTTTGCTTTTATGTAGTAGTAAAAAGTTCGGGCTTAAAAATTCCATCAAAGCTCTATTTTTTGGAGGACGTGGCTGTCAAAAAAAGTCGGGTCCCTCTGCTATCGATCAATGTTAACAATGTATTGGAGCGTCTGGTAACAAGATGTTGCGCAATCGAAGATGGCGACGTCCGAAGGTGACGGACATGACATGCATTCGTGATTTCGGTGCATTGTACATGTTGCACAATCTGCCAAAGGAAAAAGTGTTCCCCTTTACTGAAACGTCATGGAACAAGGTGACCCACTGTGTGCAAAGCTAGGGGGAACAACTGGACAGCAATTTCGCCGAGATCGCTCGTGCAGTAGCGGCGACTGCGGATGTCTATCCGCGGCCGCGTTAACCAGCTGGGTTTCATCGGGAATGCTGTGTAATCTCACTTATTTCATTACTTTATTAAAATTGTAAGCCAGGCATCTCGACTAATATTATTTGTTAACATGATATAAAGACATTCATTCAGTAGTAAGTAAAATTAAGGCATACTTGTATGGGGGAAGGGGCGGTAGCTTTATCCGAACAAATCAATTTTAAACTTTTCACGATATTGAATAATTTACGCATAATTCCAAAGACATATATTTTTAAAAGAATTTTATGAAAATCAGGTCAGAAGGAACGAGTACAGAACCAACCCCCCCCCCAAAAAAAGAAAATTAGTATTAATGAAACCATGCCTGACAACATTTTGAAATTATAGCTCGTGGGGGCCATGCATTTTTACGAGGAATCTGGGTTAAATATTATGGGTGCACATTTTCATTTTTACTACTAGTACTACAAGTTATATTAGCTCATTATGAAAACCAAAGCAAACATTTAAGTGAGACTGAGCTGTTCTAGTAATCCTTATGTTCATCTTAATTGTCTTTACTAGTTAAAAATGCTTTCTAATCTGTTTTTAGTGTAGTTTAATTTATATAAAAAGAAAGCAAATATGTATTGAACTTGTGCTTCATATCAGAATATTCCCGAGAGGTATTTATTGTTTATAGTAGTCTTATCAGTATACAGATGTACACACCTGTTACCTGTCAGTCATTCTACTTCATTTTAAAAAGGCAACTTAAGTTTGAAGTAGGCCTATTCTAATGAAACTCGTCATTTGCTATAGAGCAGCATGCATGATGAACAAGTACGCTAAACCTTTAAAGTAGTTCAAATTGTTTTTAAATTTACTTTTTTAAACCATTGCATCAGAGAAAAAAATTGTTCAGTCCCCTGAACAAAAACGTTTGTTGGGGGGGGGGATGTTTCTAGACAGACTAATCACCCCTTGTAAAATTACACCAGTATTGCAAGGGTGTTAGATTGAGTACAATTTTTCCTTTTTATCATTTCAAGAATATCTACAAAAATATAATCCATCAATTTATTGAAAATAACTTAGAAGTGTAATTTCTCACATGCTGATCATGGAATGGACAAGAATAAATTTGTTAATATATGAATATGCTAACTTTTGTCAGCAATTTTTTTTTTTTTTCATTCGTTATTAATACATGTACTTACTAAAACAAGAATTGCAAAGTACAACACCTTGGAAAGTGATTTTAGCCATTGAAATTATTAATTCAGAATTGTTTACTCCTTTCAGTCTTGAATTGGAAATTCACTTACAATAGTTATTTGGAAAAAAATGGGCACTGACCGTTATCTTGCAACATTAATTAAGAAAATAGATGGCCACAGTCCACTGTTCTTCTCAGACCTTACAGTTCCAGTTAAAGAATGGCATAATTAAGTTATAGAACAGTCACCGATATTTAAAACTTTGAGTGAATATCACACATTGTATTGTCCATCAAGGAACAAGACTGAAGAATGAGTGGCCTTAAATTACGTAATGGTTGATGGCATATTTAGAAAGAGATCCCTCAGTAGTACTTGCATCTCGTCACGTTAAGTAATGGAAGACACTTTCTCATAAGAAAATTACTTTAGCTCCAATGTCTGCTCAAAATCCAAGTAGCTTCATCAGGGCCGCCTCGTCAGTGAAATTTAACAAGGCATAAGCACAACATGCAACATAGAAAGCCAAAATAATTGCCTAGACTCAAAAAATAAGGTCAAGGTAAAATCAGGTTGCCTTTCTTCCTTGATGAATGAATGGAGTGCCCAGTCGATCCCAGTCCTTGGTAAAGTCCAACAGGGCATGCACAAAAAGGCGTGCACAAACGTTTTTCCTGCGTTGATCATGCTGGTGAAATTTCTATGGGCCCTTTTGAAAGATCCTTTGTCCTTAAGTGACTGGTGGTAGACCCCTCGTGCTGAAAAATAGGAAAACAGTTATAAATAAATGTAAAATGAATATTCAAGATGGTTGGATCCTTCTTTCAGATGTTGATATAGTTTGCTAATATCTTCAGGATGTCCTGAAACTCCTAATAAAGGCCAATTAACGAAATTTATTGGAAAATGTTGAACTTGTCTGGCAAATTTATTGTAAAAAACTTGCTGAAACATGTCATGTTGTGCAAAATCAACCCAACCAATGTGTGTTTTTTTTTTAAGGGGCGGGGTGGTTAAGGGCGCAACAGTTTGGCTTACTGTTTTTGGAATTATTTAAAATATTCAACGGAAAGAATGCAACATCCTGCCGCTACTTTTTTTCACCATATCTTACTTTAAATTTTTTGTTAGAAAATACTCTTAAAATGGTCATGAGTCACCATAGACAATGTACATAACCAACACAATGGCGTCTCAATACTACATTCTTTCCTATTCAACTAGTGTCCCTTGAAAACAAAACATTCAGAAAGTGATGACTTTACACAGAGTGTGTAAGACCTTTTCTCAACAGAACACCCCCCACAAACCCCAAAATAAACTAAATACTAACCTCCCAACATTTCATTTTAAAAAGAACACTGCCATAATGACCATGTCAGCAGTCTCGACCAACACTAGACCTGCAGACGAAAATGCAGTTCTGCTAGTAGGCCTATAGGCCTAATCCTGGTTTAACGTTAAGGCCCTTGCAAAGGCCTATGTATGATAGCTATAGTTTCAAAATGTTGTCAGGCATGGTTTCATTAATACTAATTTTTTTTTTTTTTTTTTGGGGGGTGGGGGGTTGGTTCTGTACTCGTTCCTTCTGACCTGATTTTCATAAAATTCTTTTAAAAATATGTCTTTGGAATTATGCGTAAATTGTTCAATATCGTGAAAAGTTTAAAATTAATTTGTTCGGATAAAGCTACCGCCCCTTCCCCCATACAAGTATGCCTTAATTTTACTTACTACTGAATGAAAGTCTTTATATCTTGTTAACAAATAATATTAGTCGAGATACCTGGCTTACAATTTTAATAAAGTAATGAAATAAGTGAGATTACACAGCATTCCCGATGAAACCCAGCTGGTTAACGCGGCCGCGGATAGACATCCGCAGTCGCCGCTACTGCACGAGCGATCTCGGCGAAATTGCTGTCCAGTTGTTCCCCCTAGCTTTGCACACAGTGTGTCACCTTGTTCCATGACGTTTCAGTAAAGGGGAACACTTTTTCCTTTGGCAGATTGTGCAACATGTATCATGCACCGAAATCACGAATGCATGTCATGTCCGTCACCTTCGGACGTCGCCATCTTCGATTGCGCAACATCTTGTTACCAGACGCTCCAATACATTGTTAACATTGATCGATAGCAGAGGGACCCGACTTTTTTTGACAGCCACGTCCTCCAAAAAGTAGAGCTTTGATGGAATTTTTAAGCCCGAACTTTTTACTACTACATAAAAGCAAACAAAACAAAATATAAAGAAGAAGGTTCACACAATTCAGTCTTTATTTGGCTTCGTTTTAATATGATTTGCAGGTATATTGCTGAGGTACGTAGCCTAACGAAAATTTAAAACTAAGGCACTTTTTGCGAATCGGCCCACGGCCTAACTTGTGTAAACTCTGACATAGACGTCCGTATACAGAAGATAACTACTATCTGGTACCTGTAATGTTCCAGCTACGGTAGGCCCCCTATATCCCATTTCATGCCAAGCCCTTCGCAACTTGTAGACGGTCCGCAATTACCTTTCTGTATATTGTACACAAAACCGGCTTTGATCAAATCTGATTTGATGTGGTGAGCTATGTCCCGGGCATGTTTTAGATTACTAGAGTGAGCAGGCGGGCGGAAGGGCGGGCGGGGGGTGGGGGCGGGGAGTTTCTTTTTTTTCTTCGTAATTTGCATTTCAAAGATATTTTTCATACCTTTTAAATGCACAAAAATCGCCAAGTGTGGTATTTTCAGAAAGCCTGTTTCTTTCTCTTTATAAATATTACCTTGAGAAATCTGTAGCCCCACACATTTCGTGTGATACGAGGCATAGTGAGAACTCGGTGTCACGTGTCAAAAAGCCAAATTCGCCGCGCCCTTGATGAAAAACCTTGTCTGATAAAGTTCCTCCCACAAAATGTTAACAAAATTGCACGTACGTCTCAAATCTAATTGCATCAATGGAACAAACAAGTCTTCCTATTCATTAATTTGGTATGTTTTCATGAGTGTCAGGGGATATTTTACACTAAAAATCAAAGATTGAAAAACACCATTTTAGTGTGGTGACAGATAGGAAGGTGAAAAAATCCACATTTTCCCTATATCATTATATAAAATTTTACACCAGAATGACTTGCATGTGCATCTGGAAAAAAATGCTGTTTCACGAGAACAGCATTTACGATTTTCATAAAATTTGTGTTAAAATTACGCAGGACATTAGCGGAAAAACTCCTAAAGGATACAGCACGAAAAGAAACTTTGTTACGGCAAAAATGTACAGGAGGCAGGCAGACTCCGTCCCTTAGAATTTTGAGTAAAAAAAGAAATTCGCTTTTTTCTCAAACTGGCAAAATTCACTGAAGCACTTTCTACAACCAGCCAAATCATGCAAATTACTCAAATATTTAGTGTCGTGCCGAACCCTAGTCTGGTTCCCTGACCTGAAGATTCCCTGACTTCTAAATCTTAGGTCAGGTAGCTACCGCGGTTTAAAAAGATCATAACGTGTGTGTTAGTCCGAGTGACGTCAGTGGCATCATTCAAATTTAATATTCTTGCAAAATCCAGCCGGCAAAATACTGCAAGAGTGTGGCATTGATTTTTCAGTTTTTATATATAATTGAGAATTCAAATTCCAGGATCTGTAACGGGCCTGACAGACATTTTGTTATTGCGAACATCAACGTTAACAGCCAAATGCTACCGAAAACAAGTTCGAAAAACTTCGGACATTTTCGGAATATGTCAAAATTCGGACAGTTTTCGTCAGGTGACATTGGCGGCTACCAGTTGACCATAGACGCTCGTTTGAGCTCGGTTATTATGAATTAATTTCTGTTGATTTCATTCTTCTTCTGAAAAAAACAAAAACATTTATCTTTTACTGCTGGTTTTTACTCACTCCGTAGCAAGATAAGTTGGGTAGTAACTTTATCAGCCTCACAAAGTTCAAATTGTCATATTGTAACCAATGTTTCCTTTTTGTTTGTTTGTTTGAAAGGGCTTCGGGTGGCCACACTGGTCAGTGCTTTGCTCCTATTCGTAGGTCTGGGCATTCGGACGCTACCCGTAGGAATGGATAATGCCATATGGTAAGTATTTACCGTGCATGTGTCCGTGCATTCTGGGCGCTGCACAAATTTCCGAATTGATATAATTAGATTTAGATAAGTCATGCGCTTTCCAATGAGACTTTTCAACCCAAAACAGGCCATTGATATGTAACAGAATGGTGTAATATTTTAAAATTACAATTGGAGTGGACGCTTCTAATTATTACAGTGTTAAAGTACCGTAACACATTGCTCTGAAATCCCACAAAATTTAATCTCTTTGGTTAGTTGAGCGTAAAAATTATACCATAATGTGTAATATTTATGGTGAAATGAGAAAGAACTGAAGCACTGACGTCCGGAAATTCAGACAGGCGCCGCGCACATTGCGGCCTGTATACGCAACCATAGCGCCAAGGGTAGCATTCTGAATGTCAACATTCCAACTTTTTTGTACCAAACTCGCGTCCCCGAAATTAGTTTCGTCAATGAGTTTTAGGAAAATGGTGCATTTTCAAGGAATGGTCGTGAGTAGTGCAGCACGGTCGTTATTTCTGTGCACGTTGTATAGGGATTGCTGAGGGGGTGTGGCTAAAATTGAGGAGGGAAGTGGAAGGTCAAAAGAGGATTATACAGGATGCATTGTGTAGGGATTATGTATAAGAGGTTGGTGGCAACTATTAATGGTGGAAGGTCAATCTAAATGGCACGTAATTATGAACATTGTAGTAATGATGGTGAAGAGGATTTAGGTAAAACAAAGTCTAGACAGATGCTTTCAATCACCCTACTGTAATTTATAAGGTCTACATAGTATAGCTGGTCTGTAAAGTGTAAATGATTACATAGTTCATCGATGGGCTCGGGTCAAGGAATTAAAAGGGTACCATGTCTGTGTTCCTCGAGTTTGGTATGTGATGTGTCATTTTTCTTTTGGGAGTACTTCATCCGTGTTGGTACCGCTTGCAATCATTGTGTCGGGCCATCTAATTGTTCGGGGCATAGCACACCTACATTTTGGGATAATTATAACCTCTTCAATGACCATCACTATAACCCGTAAATTCAGTGTTCGTGTGAAAGAAACATCGAAATTAACCCAGTCGTGAATGGATTCAGTCAGTCATACGTTTGTACATCAGACTATACTAATTTCTGCCCAATTTAGAATTTCAGACCTGTACATTCTCCAAGCTGAGGTTAAATAATAGAATTAACAAGTTTAGGACCTCAATGAAGCCACGTAGGCCTTCAAAATATGTGCCGGTGTTGTGTTCTGGTTACCGTCACCATTTGGATGCAATTCCAATGTTTGTGTTCTAATGAAGTCTGAATTATTTCCGTGCAGCCACACTATTACTTCACGACAACATGCTTATTAACCACTATGCACAAATCTTATTACCAAATCAAATACAGCCTTAAATACTCATCCGCTCAGTTCTTGCTCTTTGTATTGCTAATTTTACTCATTTCGCTGCTCATTTACTTATTTCGCTGCTCATTTGCTCAGTTCTTGCTCTTTTTGTTGCTCATTTACTCATTTACTCAATTCTTGCTCTTTTTGTTGCTCATTTGCTCTTTTCGCTGCTCATTTAATAATTTCGTGCTCTTTTTGTTGCTCATTTACTAATTTCGTGCTCTTTTTGTTGCTCATTGGCTCATTTGGCTGCTCATTTACTTATTTCTTGCTCTTTTTGCTGGTCATTTTACTCATGTAGCTGCTCATTTTGAGTAAATCTTCACCTAAAAGAAGAAAGGACATGTGGATTTTGGAAGAAAGGAATGTTGGATTTCTGGGACTGTTGTTAGCCCCTATTTCAAGCACGATCGGCGGGATTCTGTTTTCCAAGTAATGCGCTACGCTAGAAAAACCATGATGAACCAATGGTGAACTTGTGTATGAGGGAAATGTTGTGAAAGGTTCAAATATTTTTGTTCCATGTTATGACGTCATTATTTTCCAGCTGATTTACCAATATATAGCTTTCCGCTGTAGTGTTTTTGGTACGCTATTGAGAATTTGCGGTTTTAGGTCATCCTCCTTGGTTGAAGTTAGCTCCCCCGTCTGTCCTGTACCATCACGCGGTGCCTCGGCTCCCAATGTTTCTCGGCTGCTCGTTCCGCTGGATCTAGGCGTGGACATAGTAACGGACATAAGGCGGCCAGTCAGGTCGACCTTGTGACGAAACAGAACAGTCCGCGACTGACTTTTTAGGATCAAGCTACGCCTGCGCCACAACCGTCGGGAAGACATCAGTCGCCGACTTTATTTTTACCCGAGTTTAACTGCGACGATATTAAAGGGACACATTGCCTTCAAATGTCATGAAATTTTACTGTTTGGAAATGTTCCTTATCTTTTATAAGAGTTGTTCATGCAAAAAGACACGTATAATGTGTTGTAATTAGTGAGCAGTGATTACGAAACAAAAAAATTGGCCGCTTACCCCTGACATCTGACCCGCGATACATAGACGTATTTCCAGTACTAAATACCACCGTCTAAATAATGCGCAAAATACGCTGTAAGAGTCTTTAGGCTGGCGCCACAGCCAGTGGCCTTGTGAACCTATCAGATGATCGCCAGGTACAATTCTCTACCTCTCGACATATATCGCCAGTGCTGCGCGCCGTGCCACAGTACATCAAAATGGATCAACAGAACGTACTTCAACCAGATGCGACTGGAAATACGACTGGTGAACACAGTCCGCCATTTTGTGGAGTCAAAAATTTGGTTCTACAAAATGGCGGACTGCTATTTGTCACGAAATTAAACAAAAACCACGCAATTTGAAGGGATAGTTATGTGAATCTTTATATTCTACTTTAAAAAAAGCTTCCCAACCATATCCATTTCAGTTTTATAGCCCAAATCGCAAAATCCAAAGCAATGTGTACCTTTAAGGTGATTGGCATCAGTTAGCGATAAAAAAAAAATCACCAGTCGCAGAAGTAGAACAAATTCAACTTTTACGACGTGTTCCCGACAGGCGGAATCAATCGCAGTCGACCTGTGTTTGAATTTACGACGTCGTGCGCGCATCAAGCTCCCTTTTCATCGTCCAGCCAATCAGCACACAGGGTTCCGCTTTCCGCGCCAAATCACACAGTACGCGCCACGCGCTCGCCAATCTCCATATAAGGAGATTGTTTACTACTCCTCACGAACAGCACACTACATCATAGCTAGAGGGGTGTTTGAAAAACATGAAGTAAAAATGTTGAACAAAATCAATGATAACTTATAATTTTTGACTTGTTTCGACACTTTGACTTAAGGTATTTATGAATGAGAATATGCAAGTACGTTTAGATCGTATCAGGGGATTGGGTGCTAATAATGACCTGAGCCGAACCGGCAAAGCACATATTTATTCCCTCTTTGTTAAATAAGTCACATGACTGTCTTTGCCGTAGAATTGTCGTGGATATGGATCGTCGCGTCGTGGTGACTAGTCTTGGTTCCAAGACCTTCGTGTTCCTTTTTTTCCTTCCGAACGAGGGCGCTGTTTCTCAGTAAATCGATTCTGATTGTATTCGATAAAGTTTTATATATTACGCGCTCTGACAAGAATCGATTCTACTGTTCTTTGCTCGGTTCTTCGCTCTCACGAAGGTCTTGGATATCTCTGTCCGCGGGTCTTAACTTTTTCTTTACTTTTTCGACATTCTCCCCCGACTTTCCGGGGGAGCCAATCAGCGATTGAGTTTGACCTTGACAAATGAATTATTCATAACTTGGCGAGCATGCACGATTAAATAGGACGCGGTGCGGTCATCACCCTCTGGGTGCGGTTTTTTGTGTATGTGTGTGTTGTGTTGCCCGGAAATTTGAAGTTCACCGCGCCCGGGCCCAACGCGTCGACCGTTGTATTGTTTTGGATAAAGGATTGCGCGATCCGCGTGACCCACTGATCTCTACTACGCTGTAGTAGAGATCAGTGGCGTGACCCAGTCTGTCATGTCTGTGGGAAATATTTTTTAAGTTGACGTGGCACGACGTACGTGTCGTTAAAATCCGCGAAGTATCTGTAGTGCAGCTGATTTCTGTAGTGCAGCTGAAGTTTATTTAGACATTAAATAAAGTGTAGGCCTATACGAAATATTTGTGCGGATGATGAGTGAACATGTGAGGTATATTTTAATACTTCCGAATGTAAATTTAGAACTATAACCTTTGATGACAGCCAGTGTGTTTACGTGCTTACTATTCCACATGTAATAGAAAAAATACATGCAGTAGTCGGTGTACAGATATTGGTTAAAAGAACTACATCACAATTGATTTATTGATCATTTTCAATTTTTTTTTTAAACAACAATTTTTATACAAAGAAAAACATATCAGAAAGGATTAACAAATGGTGATACATACGGCGTACATAATAGCCCAACTTTTATAGTTAAATATAATCCCCAAAAACTTGTCGACAAGAAGAAGTGTTGATAAGTGAAGGCAAAAACATAGATTTCGGGGTTGTAGGGATGGGGAATATATCTCCACCCACACACTTTATGACAAGATCACCCCTAGACAATAAAACCAGACAGAAGAAAACAATTAAAATAGACCAGGAGTATTAAACATTTCACATGGAAATTACAGTAGAATTGTCGGAAAGAGGGTTAAATTTGGGTTTGTGTATGGACCATAATTAATACATGTGTAATAGACAGCGTAGTGTCCAATCCCCCCCCCCCCCCCTTCGAAATTTTCAGTTGGTTGGTTTTGGAATTTCATGATACCCCCCCCCCCCCCCTTTCCCGGTCTCCACACATGTCATAGTCAAATCATGGAGGCGCGCTTGAGTGAAGGTAACAATTTATGAGAAGGTATTACCCGATGACATGTACATTATATATTGTGCATGTACACTGTATAAGCTAGAACACTGGTGTATAAACATATGTGAGGTGATAAACTTAAAAAGACTTCAGAATGGAGGACGTCCCAGCCAGTTTGTATAAGTAAATGTATTATACATTTTTTTAAATGCCACATGTACATGTAATGTCGATTTTTTTACACTGAGTAGTAAATGACCGGTACATCTGCCAATATAATTTTTCAGGATGGAAATTGAAAATACATGAAAAAAGAGATGTAACAAATGGTGTGTTTCATATTTCTGATGAACTCTGTGGCAGTTCTAACCTTCAATGGTAAAGTATATGTTAACATAAATGTAAATTTACAATAATGGTTTAAAATCTTTACAGAAATACATTTTATCCAGTGAAAAATTATGTTTACCTCAAGAATTAAAATAAATGAGTGAAGTTAACCATCTACTTTGATTTTAAATCCACTGCATTTAAGTGGTTTGCTGGGCTTGCTATTTCAGACTTCTCTTCTTCATGTTCACTTTTTTAAATATTAGTATACATGGATTACTATACACATGTAGGAATGTAATGTATTTAGTGGAGGACATTTTTATTGGGAGAAATATAAATAATTAAGACAATGATGAATTTAAGCTCCACCTTGAAGACAAAGTGAGTAAAAACGTTTTTCAGTCAAAAGTTGACCAAAGACCGTCCTGTAAATTTATTGTGCATGCATATAACTGGACTGAAATATCCAATTAATACAATACTGGGCCTGGCCATGGCTGGCTGCAAAAAAAGGCACCACATGTTTGTACATGTAATTAAACAAGACTGGCAAAAATCAATCTTTGATAAAAAAATAATTTAAAAATGTTACTATTCTGCATTTATTCATTCACATTGGCTAACTAACATCCCAGATTAAAGTGCACACCTGCAGGTAATTTGTCATTATCTCATTCTGGGACGTAGCAAGAAAGATCAGAAACTCCAAGTTATTCAAACTTGAAGTTCAAGTACGTACGTATACGTACACTATACATGTATCCACAGTGTTCATATGTGGATATGTACATTGTACATAATACATGTACATTGTACGTACACTTGGCTTTTGTACACAGTAGTACATCCACGTTTTTTTTCAAACGGTATTATTGTAGCGCCGGTGCCGGTCGGTTGGCGGAGGGCGCTAGCACGGCACCACTAGCGGAACCGTTGCGGTGGAGCCCCAGCTGACCGGCCGGTAGAGGGCACCAGCACGGTCCCACAGCGGAGCTGTTGCAACGGAGCCCCTGCTGGTCGGCTGGGGAGGCCCGTTGCGTGCGGCGCACGCGCAGTGACCCGTTTCCCTAGTAACAAGCAGTGTGCGATCCTCCTCCATTTTTGTGTGAGGCCTTGTGTATTTTGCTACCCGAATAAACGGCCTAGAGCCCTTCAGAGCTTGAGCAAAGTGTGCCGGAGTGTTCTTTCAGGGTGTACGAGAGTCCCGCGCACGGTCGACGCTACATTGGAGGCAGCGGTGACATACCAGGAAAGAGCAAATCAGGTAAAACCTCAAGTTCTTGCGGCATGAATCCACCGGGTAGGGACAGTCTGGTGTCCGACTCGCCACACGGCGCGGACACAGACGGGGATATAGCTCCACACGACGCAGGCCAATCGGGAGATAGGAATGGCGGACCGTTCGTTACCTTGAGCGAATTAGAATCCTTTTTGAGGGATAATCAAGGGAGTCTTCCTCGGGATAAGAGGGAGACTGGGGGGTCATCGGGATCGGAATCTCTCATGTGGGAGGACGGGGAGAAAATGAAGCCTGAGATGATAGATCAGGGGGGGGCGAATTTGTTACATTCCATGTCGCATTTGCATCGATTCCCCCCAGACTAGTTATGAGTCCCTCAGTGGGCCGTCCCACGCCGCTGGCGTCGGGGTGACAGACGCTCCGTTCCACCCGGAACGTTGCCGAGTCGCACTGGCCGGTGTGGCGGGGACGGTGCTTCACTGTGGGACAACCCATGACCCTTATTCCGGCGTGTCGAACGCCGGACCCCGTGAGGGGCCGCCCGGTGCTGCGCACGGCGACGGCGCAGACGCTGCGTTCCACACGGAACGCCGCCGAGCCGCGTTCGCTGGGGCAGCGGGGGCGGAGCCTCGTGTGGAGACGGCCTGTGAGTTTCACGCCGGTGCGCCCGATGGGGGGCCTCGCGGGGGGCCGCCCTGCGCCGTACACGGCGGCGAGGCAAACGCTGCGTTCCACTCGGAACGCCGTCGGGCCGCGTTCGCGGGGGCGGAGCCTTGCATGGAGGGGGCCTTTGGGTTTTGCACCAGTACGCCCAGCGGGGGACACCGGGAGGGACCACGCCGTGCTGGGTATGGCGGCGGGGCGGATACGCCGCTCCACACGGAGCGCGGTCACGCCGCGTCTGCCGACGCAGCGGGGGGTCGTCCAGAGACACCCCACCGGGAGCCACGAGGAACTGACCACCAGGGCAGGCCCTGGCGCAACGGGGATTCCCCAGCCTACACGCCCCATGACGGTAACAGTAGAGCCCCCTCAACGGTGCCGGTGTGGCCAGCCACTCCGCGTGGGAGTCAATGGAGAGCCACTCCGCGTGGGAGTCAATGGAGAGCCACTCCGCGTGGGAGTCTATGGAGGAGAGCCACTCCGCGTGGGAGTCAATGGCGTAGAACCACTCCGCGTGGGAGTCAATGGAGAACCACTCCGCGTGGGAGTCAATGGAGAGCCACTCCGCGTGGGAGTCAATGGAGAGCCACTTCGCGTGGGAGTCAATGGAGAACCACTCCGCGTGGGAGTCAATGGAGAGCCACTCCGCGTGGGAGTCAATGGAGAGCCACTCCGCGTGGGAGTCTATGGGGGAGAGCCACTCCGCGTGGGAGTCTATGGAGGAGAGCCACTCCGCGTGGGAGTCAATGGCGTAGAACCACTCCGCGTGGGAGTCAATGGAGAGCCACTCCGCGTGGGAGTCAATGGAGAGCCACTCCGCGTGGGAGTCAATGGAGAGCCACTCCGCGTGGGAGTCTATGGAGGAGAGCCACTCCGCGTGGGAGTCAATGGCGTGGAGCCACTCCGCGTGGGAGTCTATGGGGGAGAGCCACTCCGCGTGGGAGTCAATGGAGAACCACTCCGCGTGGGAGTCAATGGAGAGCCACTCCGCGTGGGAGTCAATGGAGAGCCACTCCGCGTGGGAGTCTATGGAGGAGAGCCACTCCGCGTGGGAGTCAATGGCGTGGAGCCACTCCGCGTGGGAGTCTATGGGGGAGAGCCACTCCCCGTGGGAGTCAATGGAGAGCCACTCCGCGTGGGAGTCTATGGGGGAGAGCCACTCCGCGTGGGGGTGAGTGGTGCGTCGCCAATTCGCACGGGAGTCCACGGAGTGAGACAGGCCAATCGGGAGGGGGGACCCGGGATCGCGGGGTGGCACCACACGGAGCCCCCAGGCGGGACCGAGGCACCCTCCACCACAAAGGGGGTGCAGACTACCCCTGGTACCCACGGTGCCGCCGGGCGATCGGGAGACATACCAACACCACCACCCGGGATGAGCAAGGAGACAGCGGGACCGGGACATCCCGACCCAGGAAGTCAGAGGCCAGTGATGCTTCCCGACAGGTTCGACGGGGGTTCGTCGTGGTCCGACTACTTGATCCATTTCGAGAGTGTTGCGGCGGTCAACCATTGGAGCGAGGCCGAGAAAGCAATGTTCCTGGCTTCCCATTTGAGGGGCACGGCCCGGGAGGTACTTGCGGATATGGAGCCGGAGGCGCGAGAGGAATATTCCTCCCTCCTCCCATTGCACCGGGCGCAGTTGTCTACGCGCGTGAGAGGCCGCGGTGAGTCACTTGGTAGCTTGGGACAATCAATTCGGCGGTTAGTCAACCAGAGCTACCCGAAGCTACCCACACAGGCCCGTGAAGATCTGGCGGTGGAGGCCTTTCGCAACGCACTAGGGAATGAGCAGTTGCAATTCCACATCTTCTCCAGAAAAGCGGCGACATTGACCGAGGCAGTCACCCTTGCGGCCGAAATGGAGGCCTTTCTCGAGTCACAGGCGCACAGGAAAGGGAGGCCAGGGACCAAAGACGTTCGGCTGGTAGTCCAACCTCCAACCGAGGAACACAAACCGGCTGCCGGGATCGGGTACGTGCAGACCGCCCGCCCCCCAGTGGCGTGCTACCGGTGTCACGAATTCGGCCACATCTGGCGGTACTGCCCTAGGCGGAGGTCGGCTCCCGACCGGCAACAGGGAATGACGGGAGCAATGCCGAGACGCCAGGACCCAAGCAGAGAGCAGGCTGCTCAGGCCAGACCGATTGTCGCAGGGGTGCAGGTGATTAAGAGGACGGATCTGACGAAGTGCCCCCACTGCAAGAGGGCGTTCAACCATAACCATAACCTCCGGAGGCACCTTCGGACGGCGTGCAGGGTACTCCACCCGGAATGTCCCTACGCCTGCGCCCGGGGGTGCGGGAGAACCTTCTACAGGAAGGACGTCCGAGAACGACACTACCCCTACTGTGCTGGGGTCTTCGTGGGATCGGTGAGTGCGGAGGTCGATGAGCTTGACGTCCACGCCAGCGACGGAGAGATGGACGCCGCTCCATCCCCTCCGCCTCCGACGTCCCACCGGGAGGGCCGCGACCACCCGGAACAGCCCCCCACTCAGCCGCTCCGAGCGCAGGGCAGTCGTCCTCGCCGCCGCACCTTACTCGTCAGAGGAGTCACCAAGCCCCCGAGTCTCCCAGCAGGTCGGGGGACCGTGTCCACCCGGAACGCTCCCCAAGACCGTCCCACTCGGAACGTCCCTCGGAGGGGCGACCATCTAGGCCGGGGAGCTGCGTCCGCCCGGAACGCTCCCCGGCGCCCCCCTCACGACACCATTGGAACCGGCGCCAGGGCTGGAGAGGCCGACCGACCCAGACGGAGGGAGAGGTGCGAACGAGATCCTCTACGCCACCTGGAGCGCCGCCACCCCCGCGCTACCCCAACAACGTACCACGTCGCTTCTGGGAGGAACTGTTCCGGCAGACGGAAGTCCAACGGCAGCCTCCACCTACCAGCTGAACTGGATGTTGTTTTCCCTTCCCCCCCTGGACTTTTGTGTAACCCCCCTTTTTTTTTGTGTGTGTGTGTTTTGGTGGTCACTGCGGGCGCCGTCCGGCTCGGGCCTTCCTGGGCGTCCGGTCATCGGTGCTGGTTGTCTTGTTCGGGGACGAACAAAGGTCTTCGCGGGGGGCAATGTAGCGCCGGTGCCGGTCGGTTGGCGGAGGGTGCTAGCACGGCACCACTAGCGGAACCGTTGCGGTGGAGCCCCAGCTGACCGGCCGGTAGAGGGCACCAGCACGGTCCCACAGCGGAGCTGTTGCAACGGAGCCCCTGCTGGTCGGCTGGGGATCAGGCCCGTTGCGTGCGGCGCACGCGCAGTGACCCGTTTCCCTAGTAACAAGCAGTGTGCGATCCTCCTCCATTTTTGTGTGAGGCCTTGTGTATTTTGCTACCCGAATAAACGGCCTAGAGCCCTTCAGAGCTTGAGCAAAGTGTGCCGGAGTGTTCTTTCAGGGTGTACGAGAGTCCCGCGCACGGTCGACGCTACATTATATTACACGTCGCGTCGACCGCAGGCGCATTTTGCATAATTGGGGCAATCGGTCAAACTTAACCATGGAGCTGAGGTCAGACCAGTCACGTGATATGAATGATGCATGTTTAGCCACGATTTCCATAGTCGGGTCCCGCCCTCAAAAGTAGAAATATCCAAGACGTTACTGTAACTCCGTGATTGATCGCGCGCTCGCGATCGCCCGCCGGTGACAGCCTGTAAATTGCGCCCTCTGTTGATGACAAGTATCAGACAGTAACGTCTTGGAACCAAGACTACGTGGTGACATGTGCATGGTTGCGATTATTTTGCGTCGAAATACCGCTTGTTCAATTCCAGGGGAATCAATACAATTTCTCAGTTTTGTGACCTGAGCATTTTTTTCTGTTTGATGCCGACGGTGGCGCAAACAAATCGCAGGTCGACCTGAGGCCACCTTTAGGTTCAATTTTGAGAGCATGATCGTACTGAAGATACTGCTGTAATGCTTGATGATACAGAGCCACCTTGTTGTCATCTGGAAGGTCTGTCCTGACCAGAATAATGTTCATGTCTTCCTCCAGTCTTTGCAGTTTGGTCCGAGTGGGGTTACGCGTGAGAAGAACATTTTGTATGGCACTAGTCACCTGATCGGTAGAAGCACTAATCATGTTTTTCCTAGCGTAGCGTATTACTTGGAAAACAGAATCCCTCCGATCCTGCTTAAAATAGGGGCTAACAACGGTCCCAGAAATCCACCTTTCTGAACCAACAGTCGTTTGCGTTTGGAGCGAGAAGCCTTCTTATCGGCAAGAGCCCTTAGATGTTTCTTGTTTCATGCCAGTGTTTTCTTCTGGCTCTGCGTGAGCGGAACACGGCCTTTCCCAGCAAACACAAAAACATTGTAAAAACATTGTTCAAATGTTTTCGTAAATGTTATGATAATGTTTCCAGATTATGTTTTTTTTGCGTTAAAATGTGTGGAGACATCATGAAAATGTTTTTAAAATATCCTAATTTAACGTTCCTACAACGTCCCGCCAAAAATTAAAATACATGATTGGAAGCCCCCTATTGTTCCTCTCCCCAACGCACATCCTATCCTCTGACTTCTCCACCTCCACCCTCCACCCTCCACTACTTCCACGCACCCCTATCACCCTGTGTTTTTGTTTCTTTTCCTTCGGCGAAGAACTGCCCGGATGTCAACCCCCATCGTAATAGAGACGTGTTAGTACAGCGCACTAAACCACTCGGCCACGAGCGCTTGTTAGTTAAGGAAGGACTTTAGTCGTACTTATACCGTACCGTTACGATATGTCAACATGTAACATTGTTGCAACGTTGCATGTACGTTACTGTGTAACATGACGAATAGGCAACGTTGCGGTAACCGCGTGTGTTAGCTGGGAAGTTAGGTGTCATTTAAACATTTGTATAACATTGTTAAAATGTTATACACAAAATGTTTTTAGTTACCATGAAGTTAAACGTTTTGATAACATTATTTTATGTTTTGACAATGTTTTGACTACAACTTTTCAAAAATGTTTTTAAAATGTTAGGCCTATTGCTGGGTTTAAAACGTTCAGAGCACAAAGGCAGGTCACAAGTTATTTAAAATGTCCTTTCTTCTTTTAGGTGAAGATTTACTCAAAATGAGCAGCTACATGAGTAAAATGAGCAACAAAAAGAGCACGAAATGAGTAAATGAGCAGCGAAATGGCAAATGAGCAGCGAAAGGAGTAAATGAGCAACAAAAAGAGCAAGAAATTGGTAAAGGAGCAACAAAAAAGAGCAAGAAATGAGTAAATGAGCAACAAAAAGAGCAAGAAATTAGTAAATGAGCAGCGAAGGAAGTAAATGAGCAACAAAAAGAGCAAAAAATTAGTAATTAATGAGCAACAAAAAGAGCAAGAAATGAGGAAATGAGCAACAAAAAAGAGCAAGAAATGAGTAAATGAGCAACAAACAGAGCAAGAAATGAGTAAATGAGCAACAAAAAGAGCAAGAAATGAGTAAATGAGCAGCGAAAGGAGTAAATGAGCAACAACAAAAAAAGCAAGCAATAAGTAAATCAGCAACAAAAAGAGCAAGAAATGGTGATCTTTATATAAATTACTATAGAACATCACTTGCAAAACAAAGCTTAATTACTCGGGGTGCTCTCCTTTGGAATAAACTAGACAGAAAACTTAAGAACACCACTAGTTTGAAAGTGTTTGCAAAGGAATTTAAAGATAATGTACTAAGTCAATATTAGTCGATATTACATAGCTTAAATTATTAATTCGTTTATTTACCTAGAAAAGATCATTTCTATCATTATATACTATTTAAGTCAAGTTCCGTCTTCTTGTCCCTTGTCAGTAGAATATTGTTACCAGTAATCATTTTACATATACTGTCACTTCAGTTTGGTCTCATAATATTTGTCCTCTGTCCTCACAGAGAGAGCATAAAAGCTTGCTTCGCTCTTCCTACATGTTGGTATTGCAGTGTATGATACTTAATATATTATATTGTTATATTAGATTACTAATTTAATTATAACAACCAATTACCTGTATAGATGATTAACTTCATAAATTATTAATTATCAACTTACATATATTTGAATTGTATGCCAACATAAAAATAAATGTGTGTGTGACTATAACAATTCAAATTTTGCACGCATGCGCATAAATGGGACCTGCGGGCAAGAAGAGAAATCGGCCCATTGAAAATTTACAGGGGTCCAAAATGTTTTGGCATTTTCTCTCAATTTCTCCAAGATTTGTCCCATTTGGCTTCCTGAAAAGTCTCTGAAATCGTCATAGGATTTACTTTCTGGTCTAAGTGGTTTTTGGGGGGTACAAAATTAAAACTTTAAAAAATGTTTTCGTCCCGTGCGTACGAGGCCAAAGGAATTAAGCAAGGCTCCTTTCCACACGAGTCCCAACAACTAACCGTGTGCTTCGGGGTACCATCCACGTTGCACTTTTTGCCGCTGACTGTCGCAGCGTGATTTTCGCGTGGGGCGGCCCAGGCTTAACGCACAATCTCCGGTCAACATGACCGTCTGTGCACGGTGAAATCATTTTGTCCAGCGTAGATGGCTGAAGCACATCGTATATACTGATGTGTGCAACTGTAATCCTCTCGTTACTGTCATTCTAGTATGACGGTATTTTCACTATTTTGGTGCTGAATAGAAAAATATACATTCTCTAATAATGGCGATTATCACTTCAGAAAGTTCAGTTTGTTTTAACAAATGTAGTGTATAATACAGTCAAAGAATTGCACTTTTTAAACCACCATTACATTTGACATGTTTTCTCCAGAGTGTTCAAGCAAAGAAGCCCTTTATCAAACAATAATTTGGACCTCAGAATATCCTATAGCTTGTATACGATGACTTTGACACACCATTAACGTCTGTTGACTTTTCATAATTATTTGGGCAAAATATACATCATTATTGGCCTGAATTAAAATTCTATTAATCAAAAACAAATTTGCAAATGATCATCAACTAGTTCTGCAACATCAGGGGCGGTTTTACATGTACACCAATTTTGAGGCCTTGCACTATTCTTGGGAAGATAACATTCTTTAAGTTTTGGAAACCTTTAGCTTTTTGTTGTACATTTCTATTTTTTGTATATTTTAATTTTTTTTTTTGGGGGGGGAGCCTCTTCGTAGAACCATGTCTGTTTACAATTTAGGAATGGCCACATTAATGTAATTTCTTGGGGTTTTTTGTAAAGAAATCCGAATGTTTTATTTTATTTTATTTCCTTTATTATGATTTCTTTTCCATTGTTTATTTTTTTTGGGGGGGGGAAGGGCTAGGGGAACGGGCTAGGGGGACTTAACTCTTTATTTTGTCTCGCATCTATACACGCTACAGCTTAAAACCATTGTTGTTCCTGGATGTTTTTCGCCACCAAAATAGCGAAAATACCGTAATACTAGAATGACATTCACGAGAGGATTACAGTTGCACACGTCAGTATACGATGTGCCTTAGCCATCTACGCCGGACAAAATTATTTCACCGTGCACAGACGGTCAGGTTGCCTGGAGATTGTGCGTTAAGCCCGGGCCGCCCCACGCGAAAATCACGCTGCGACAGTCAGCGGCAAAAAGTGCAAAGTGGATGGTACCCCGAAGCACACTGTTAGTTGTTGGGACTCGTGTGGAAAGGAGCCTTGCTTAATTCCTTTAGCCTCGTGCGCACAGGACGAAAACATTTTTAAAGTTTTATTTTTGTACCCCCCCAAAAAACACTTAGACCAGAAAGTAATACCTATGACGATTTCAGAGACTTTTCAGGAAGCCAAATGGGACAAATCTTGGAGAAATTGAGAGAAAATGCCAAAACCTTTTGGACCCCTGTACATTTTCTATGGGCCGATTTCGCTTTTTGCCTGCAGGTCCCATTTATGCGCACGCGTGCATAAATTTGAATTTGTTAGGAACTGGTCTATTTCGCATGGGAGCGCGCGGGTCAAACAAAAATCGCGCTTGCGCACTAGAGGAAATCAGGTAATGCAGTACTTCACACGCGCATGCAAATACCACACAGTTCTGCTCGCGATTTCGCAAACAGAAACGGCGAAATAGCCAAGACGTTCTTAGCGATTTGGCCTTGCCGTGTGTGTAGTACGTGTGTAGCTATAGATTGCGCTGTCGGCCGGCCGTGCGCGCTATATGTCGCACCAATAAGGACGTCTTGGAACCAAGACTAGTGCCACGACCATACACAAAACATGCATACAGCATCGTAAAAAAATTCAAATGCAATAATTTTCTCCAGTATGTGATCACGATATATAAGTTCATAAGTAATGGGTTTAAACGAAGTATTTCATATACAAATATTATCACTAGAAATTTAGAGAGGAAATTAAGCAAAATCAATTTTTCTTTACCAACAGGACGATGAATATTGGCATGATTTTTATCGGCCTATCCAATCCAATTTTATTAGCCGGTCCACCGCTCCTCTCATCTGTCTGGTTCCCGCCTCACCAGAGGACCACGGCCACTGCGATAGCTTCCCAGTGCTCGTATCTTGGTATAGGAATGTCGTATTTAGTGGGACCTCAGGTTGTGCATAACATCGACATTCGCAACACCAGGTGAGTTGGACAGGTGCCGTTGAATTACATGTAAATGAGTAGTAAGGGAGATGCCGATCCCATGTCATTTTCTGTTTTTTCACTTTTCTCTCCAATTTTGCTGTGGGTACATACGTCAAATTTTTTAAAAAACCAAAATGTCCAAAAATCGCCCAAATCCGATTTTAACTTTTGCTGGGGTACTATACACCAAAATTATCACAAAATCAAGAAAACAAAAAGTTTTTTCCATAGTCCACAGAGATACTAAATCGCCGAGGCGCCCGGGCGAAAAAAGGCAAAACATGATTTGTCGTAAGGCAAAAAAAACCCTCACCTCTACACTCAGTAGAGGTGAGGGTTTTTTTGCGTTACATAGATCTATTGCGTTACTAACTACAACTACTCTTTGCAAGGAGCGCTAGGCCTAGTCTCTAAACTCTCTTGAGCACTTGTGTAGCTAGGAGGCTCATCTCTACTTACGTTAAAATCACACTCATACTCTTTACATATTTCTAATTTAAAGTTGTAAGTTTTGCGATAAGATCTTTTTTTTCTTTCGCTAGAAGCTCGACAACTTTCTTTTCGACCTCATCGTCTATTTCTTTTTGGTTTCTATCGGACTCTTCTCTCGCTTTAGTTTGAGTCCTAATAGCTTCTTTCATTCCATAAAACTTTTTTAATTCATCGTTAATCAAAGTAAATTCTTCGTGACTTACATCGCCATCGTCTACAGCCTGAGACACTAATTCATTTATCGTATTTAATTTTGTTTCGGCTACTACTCTAATCTCATCGTGTTTCTTAGCTTTACCTCTAAACTTTTTACTAAATCGTTTTAATGCCAAACTTACACCCACGCATCCTATAGCTAATCCTTCTAACACCACGCCTACGGGTATACTAATGATACCGACAACGCTGACTATGCCTATTGTACCGGATAAAGCTCCTAAACATTCTATAACGGTCTCTGCGTTGGATAAACAGGTAATAATTTTATTATACTTTTTGTGCAACCGTTCTCTCTTATCTCTCTCGTTGGCTATCTCTTTTTGCACACGTTCGATTTTATTTAACCTAAAGACTGAAGACTCGTTAGTTTCACTCGGGACAACGGGCAATTTAGGGTAAATGGATTCTGCGGTCATTTTATAAAGTCGTTTATTATTTTAAATTTTTTTGCATGTATACGAGTATCAAAGTACCAACACCCACCAATAACGTCCACACGTGCTCCGCCAACCAACCGACCGATTTACTTAACAACGTAAACAACCAACTCGCGATAGCACCCAAAATACCCGGTAAAGCGACTAATAACTTACCCCCGAGCTTTTTTAGCAAATTAGCCAAGTTTTTTAAATGATTACCTATCCAATCTTTCACGTTACCTCCGGGTTTAGGCGTAGGAGTAACGGGTTTAGGCGGAACCGGAGTCGGAGCAGCAGCTGGTGCAGCCGCCGAACCACCGCCACCAATAGCCTTCACCAACTTATCAACGATCATACCTATAGCTAAAGAAAACGCGGTCAATATACTTACGACCGTCACACCTTGTTCTCGAAACAGAATTCTAATCTTTTCTCTTAGCGAGATATCACCATCTAGCATTTTATTAAACGTTTCTTGGAATCTAGCGGATTGATCATTCATGCTTAGTTTAAGGTCGTGCTTAAGTCTTAATCTACCCTCTATTTCATCTTTAATATCGTCTTGTTCTTTCATTAAGTCTTGCATCTCATTATCGGTTTCTACTACTTTGAGGGCTGTTTTTATCTTCTTGAGTCTATCGTATAGTTTACTCAGTTCGGCTAAATTTAATTCGGCATTACCGCTCATAGTTTGTAGTTTTTGATCTAAACCTTCAAGTTCTCTATAATTTAACCCATCAGTTTGCGCTTGAGCATCTACTCCTTTTTGTTGAGCCAAATTAAATTCATCAGTCGGTAATAAACCCAAATCTTCTTTTATAAATATATCAACGTTTCTTTCAGGATGAGCTATTCTAATGTTGCGTTTTAGCGCATCTCTAACAACTAGAAATTTTCTAGGCTGATTTTCTTGAGTCAACTTAACATCATCGAAGTATATACCACTATCATCTGCTCTAAACTTATCTAAATTTACATAAAGAAAATCTGGTCTAGCAAATCCTTTAGATTTCATATGGTTATAAAAATCGTTAGCTATTTCATAATTTCTATGATTTTTAAATGATTGGGCTATATACACATCCGCATCATTTGCCCGTTGTTGTTGCTCATCATCGTAGTTGTCCCAATAAAGATTTTGATCTTGATCTTGATAATCTTGGTCATCGGCATCTACATCATCATCGAGTTTGTCTTCTCGACCTATTTCATCCATAGGTATAAATTCTCCACCTCCAGCCATTTTATAAAGTCGTATATTTTATACGACTTATTATTTTAAATTTGTTTGCATGTATACGAGAATCAAGGTACCGACACCCACCAATAACGTCCACACGTGCTCCGCCAACCAACCTACCGACTTGCTCAATAGATTGAACAACCAACTCGCGATAGCACCCAAAATACCCGGTAAAGCGACTAATAACTTACCCCCGAGCTTTTTTAGCAA
Source organism: Hippasteria phrygiana (assembly GCA_037893225.1). NCBI lineage: Eukaryota > Metazoa > Echinodermata > Asteroidea > Valvatida > Goniasteridae > Hippasteria > Hippasteria phrygiana. The sequence goes on from JAZGUH010000125.1 coordinate 925,244, forward strand.
ATTAGCCAAGTTTTTTAAATGATTACTTATCCAATCTTTCACGTTACCTCCGGGTTTAGGCGTAGGAGTAACGGGGGCCGGAGCAGGAACAGCCGCCGCACCAGCTGCAGCCGCCGAACCACCGCCACCAATAGCCTTCACCAACTTATCAACGATCATACCTATAGCTAAAGAAAACGCGGTCAATATACTTACTATCGTCACACCCTGTTCTCGAAACAGAATTCTAATCTTTTCTTTTAGCGAGATATCGCGTCCTAATACTCTATCCTTCGTTTGTGCGATTCTATAGAATTGGCTTTTGATAGTTTTCATATTGCTTTCTATTGCCTCAGTTCTAGCCGCTCTATCATCTCTGTAACCTCTTAATTCATCAAGCAGAATACTTCTCTTATAAGCATCTTTTTCTTTACCTAAGGCTACTTTCATTTTCTCAATTGCATCATTTAACCTACTCTTTTCGGCTATATTTAATTCTAAACTACCGTTGAGCGTTTGTAGTTTTTGATCTAAACCTTCAAGTTCTCTATAATTTAACCCATCAGTTTGCGCTTGAGCATCTACTGGTATCGATTGAGAGGAAGGAATTGTATATCTGCCGGTTTCAGAATCATATTCGGGATCCATTTCAGGGCCATACATATGCTCTAGGTTGTATATCACATTGTTAGTTCTATCAACCATTTGTGTTGGAGTGACATAACGATCGTACGCTAAATCTATAGTTTCCTCAGCCTCTAGCAAATTAAATTCATCGGTCGTTAATAAACCCAAATCTTCTCTAAAAAATCTAGTAAAGTTTCCGTTTGGAAACTTCTCTTTAAAGTTTTTTTTTAACGTCGATCTAGCTACAAATCTATCGGGAAAAACTTTATTAGTCAATAAAACACCGTCGAAGTAAGTACCGTTTTTATATTTAGTAAAAAGTTCGTACCTAATGCGTTTTGGTCTAATTAGGGCTAATCTTTCCCCTGGTAGATCTCCCTCCCAATGATTATAAAAATCATTAGCTAAACCTTCTTTATGCATATCGCGACGTCTATCTATAATATCACCAGCTTCATCAATCGTCGTAGGCGGTTGTGGTTCAGCCGATCTGTTTGATTCATAATCGGGGCCCCTTCCGAAATCATCTTCGTCGACATCATGAAAATCATCATCAGCATCATCATCGACTCGTTCGTCTTCTCGACCCATGTCATCCGTAGGAAACAATTCTCCACCTTCAGCCATTTTATAAAGTAGTATATTTTATATTTTACGTAGTATTTACCACATTCTGAGGAATTATTCCTTGGCTCACCAACCAAGTCTGAGTAGCTAGAGCGCTACCTACCGTAGCGGTGATTTTAATCGTATCTTCTACGTCTAGCTTTCCTAAATCAGCGGGCTTAATTTTCAAAAGTTTTTTACTCAACATAGTATAACCTACGGTTAACAAACTCAACACAGCGCCGTGATAAAGAGTATTTGCAACGTTCTTCGTATCCATTTTACTTGTACAAACATTTTTATTTTTTTTATTTATTCCATTTCTAATAGTTCTTCAACTTTAGGGGTTGAAGTTGCGATCGTAACCCCTACCCCCACCTCTCGCTGTGAATTTACGGGTTTACTCTTTTTAAACGCGAGATATCCAATTCCTAAAACAACCAAACCAACTATCGCGTATCCCCAGCTCGGAATGTCTCTCATCGTTAGCGCCGGCGTTTGCTCTTCTTCTATACTTTGCATTTTTTGTATTTGTTCTTTCATCTTTCTGTTTCTTTCGGCCAGTTTTTTACCTTGCTCTACTCTTTTAGGGTCTTTTGCTCTTTTTTTTGTGACTCTTGATAGAGCCGACTGAGCCGGCTCTTGGGGAGGCGGAGCCGGCTCTTGGGGAGTCTCTTGGGGAGGCGGGGGAGTCTCTGATACTTGATCTATCGTTGTCGTTTCTAGACTCATCTTTTATAGTAATACTACTATTATTTGTAATAATATTACTCGTAACGCTATTATTACTACTATCTACCTGTAAATGTTTAGTCGTGATCAACATAGCCACCAAAGGAGATAAATAAACCCCATAATTGTAATGCACTTCGCAAAGTAAACTGGACAAGCTGCTAGAAATAACGGGATCTTTTTCTAAGTCGTTGATAAGGGCTTCTTCAGAATCTAAACAAAGTTTATAACCGAATGGCGAAGCCAGCGGCAAAGTCGCACCTAAAGCTTTTGCGTAAAAGGTCAACACGCAACTCCCCAAACTAACTATCATTTCTTTACCGAGCTTGGCTTCGTATCTTTTATACAGCTTTTCTTGTTTTTCTGCGGTCAAGCTCTCTATTTCATTGACGGAGTATTCTTTACCGAAATATTTTTTAGAATCACCAGAAGCAACTACGCCTAAAAGTCTATTTTTAGGCGCAGTTGCTTCCGGGATCGTCGCTACAGTCATGGGTGTAGCAGCTACGGGTTCTTGAGATAACGTGCTTAGAGATTCTATCGACTTGATCATTTAAAATAGAACTATATTTTTTAATCTTATTTCTACAAGAAATATAATCGTAAGAAAATAAAGATAAGTTGATGGCTATTACTAGTTTTAATAATAGGTCTAGATATTCGATCATATTTTATAGATGACTAGATAATCTTTAGATTATCTGTAGATCATCTATTAGTTATCTATAGATCATCTATTAGTTATTTAACAGTTATCTAATAGGTATCTAACAGTTATCTACAAATCATCTACAGCTATCTACAAATCATCTAATAGTTATCTAATAGGTATCTAATAGATCATCTATAGATCAACTATAGATCAACTGCCAACAGACTGGAGGATCAGTTTTTACCAATAATTTACTAAAAGGCACATCTCTTAAAATCTGTTTAATTCTCGATCTTTCTTCTAAAGGCACCGCATCATTTTCATCGAGGCATTGATCGAAACTATTTTTATCTTTGCAATAGAACAATACGACAAATGCAGTTTGGGCTCTAAAATCTGTCATTACGCAATTATACTTTTGAGTCATCAACCAACAGTAGTGATTGTCGTGCCTACCGCTAAACGCCAATTTCGTTAAAACGCAAGTGTTTTTCCCGAGCGCCGCCTTACGATATTTTATGTCTTGTTCCGAGCTACAATCGTCTATCAAAAATAGAACGTGCGATCCTTTAAATCGAGCTCTATAAAATGCTAAAGCTTCGTTGAGGGTCACCTTTTCTACCTCTAAATCGCATAGGTATATCTCGGGGTCTAACCACAACCAACGTCTCTCGCGATAGGTCTTGTTGTTACACAACGTAGGACAAATAACTACGATATTTTCAAAGTGATCTTTATACTCGGTTTCTAATAGATCTAAAATATATTTGGTTTTACCCGAATTAGTCCTACCGCATACTAGCGCGCAGTGTGGTGTTTTTGGAAACGTTTTATGCATATTTAATAGTAAAGACTATTTTAAGAGTAACTACCGCTAAATCTTCCATCTTCTAGCACCAACTGACCATCCATCACCAAGAAAACGTAACACGTTAGAGAATCAGCTGTCTCAGCCTCTCTTTCTAAATGGAGAGAAATACCCCCACCTACGTCTCCTATTTTCCTGCCAGAACCGTGACTTTTGTTGTCGTCGGTTACCCTCGTATCTAGCCAAAGACCGTAACTAGTGCTTAAGTAATCTCCTAGAGTCATATCGTGTAATTCCAAGTCTTTAGACACGCTAGCACCAAATTCTGTATTAGAGTCGCCGAAAAACTTGGTAATCTCATCCCAGTGTTGATAACGCTTCATGCCTTGACTATACAATTGATTCGGCTTACCCTCTATCGTAACGTCTACTTTTTCGATATTTGGATTATAAAAAATTCTAGGATCCTTTTCGCCCGATTCTTTAAATAAAAGAAGTATACCTTTGAGACTTCTAATGGCTTGATTGAGATTAATGTTCCAAGTAGTATCGGACTTGTTTAGCGTTAAAACCGTATATCTTTGAACTTTTTCGTATAGAAAATGAGTTTTACCTCGATATTTTTGTCTGATATTATCGGCCAATGTTTTATTGGTCACCGTTTCAAACTCGAGATCTAACCCCGAAATTTTATACTTCGCGTTGTTATCGGTAGATTTTACTACGCTAGCGTGATCGTTAAACGTAAATTCGTAAGTTAGTCTATCTTTGAGCGTCGATGGACTAAAAGGCTGATGATCCGTAAGCATTTCAAAATCTAGAGGAATGTAATATCGGTTACCGTAAGCGTTGGCAATCGCTTTGTCTTTTCCACCGTTCGCGCCAGCATTACCATCGCTAGCGCCGATTCTGAGTTTCGTGACGTTGCTATCTTCAAGTCCTCGATACGCATCGTTCGCGCTGGCTGGTCGCCACAAGTCTTTATACGCGTTATATACATCGGCATCCGTAAACGCTACGAAATCTTTACCTTCTAGTTTGATTCTTACGCCACTAATTAAATTTCGCGCGACGTTATAATATAGAGTTCTTGCATCGTCTTCGCTAGTGCCTTCAGATTCTAAGTCTATATTAAAAGCTAATCGTACTGTACCCGGTACGACTACATCGTCTTGACTCAACATAGGAAATTCAACGATCAACAGACTGCCAGCCGACGCGGTACTAGGATTATGAGTAATAACCATCGATTGCCTCAATCCCTTTAACGCTCTAGGATTTTTTAAACTTCTGTGTGGATTCAGTTTGCTTCCATAAATTGCGTTCATTTTACTTAACGAAACAAAATAAAAAGCAAAAAAACTTTTAAATAAACTTAAACTTTTAGACAAACTTATAAACTAAATAACCTAAAACAAAAGCAAACACTTTTAAATAAACTTGTAAACTAAAAATCCTAAAACAGCAGTGCCTCCTAAGATAAATACAATTTCACCATCTTTTTGACCTTCGCTGGGTACGTAAAAGTCTGACAATACAGGCTCGCGAGGTAATCGTATATCTTCGTTGGTTACTTCGTTATATAGTCTCAACGCGTCATCTACATTTTGAAAATCTTTTTGAGCCCTGGCTTCTTTATGTAGTCGATCGTTTAGATAATCTAGAACCTTGGTTCTTTGTTCCACCCACTCTTGTTTAGCTCGAGTTAATTGTTCTAAAGCGAGGTCGTGTCGTTTACGTTCTTCAGCCGACGACCCACCCATCTTCGAAAATAGAAAGTTCGATCCGCTAAACGCTAAAGCGTTTACAAGAGCTCCACCAATCATCATTAATGCACTCGCCATTTTTAATAAGTCGTTAAAATTTTTACAAAGTATAAAATAAAATGGAAACAAAACTAAGTAAAATATTTTACAGTCCTAAAGGATATTGGAAAGGTGCAGGCGCTATAAAAAAATTATCGTTAAAAGCTAACGTACCCGAGCCAGACGTTAGAAATTGGTTGAGAAAACAAGCCATGTGGCAAATATATTTGCCAGCCCCCAGTTTTATACCGAGACCTACGAGTCTCAATAAGGTTATAGGGAGGCCTAATGAAATGCATCAAGCGGATCTGTTGTATCTACCTCACGATGTAGTTAGACGTAAAAGATATAAATACGCGTTGACGATCGTCGATGTGGCCACTAGATATAAAGAAGCTGAACCCTTGACGAATAAAACGAGTACTCAAGTTGTAGAGGCGATAAAAAAGATTTACAAAAGATCGCCCTTGTCTTGGCCTCTCACGATAAAAGTAGACCCCGGTACAGAATTTATGGCTGAATTTAATACTTTGATGCGTACTCGCAACGTCGCAGTGCAGAAAGGCGAGGTTGGTAATCATAGAGCTCAAGGTATAGTAGAAAGATTTAATCGTACTTTAGCCGAAAGATTATTCGGTCATCAATACGCTCAAGAAATGTTAGAGCCTACCGAGCGTAGCCGCGAGTGGGTAAAAAGATTACCCGATGTCGTAGCTTCGTTAAACGACGAAGAAACTAGATTGATATCGACTATGAAAGGCAAACCGTTAACTCCTCGAGCGGCTATGTCTCAGTTAGAAATAAAACAGTTGAGTTCCTCGGGGCTCAAGAGCCCCGAAGTCGCGCTAAGCGTAAATGACGATATCGTTAGATATCTTTACGCTCCTGGAGAGCTCGAAAAAGACGTTAGAAGAAGAGCTACCGATCCTATTTGGAGCTTAGAAATGTATACGATTAGAAAGAGAACGACAGATCCCGGACAGCCCGCGTTGTACTGGCTGACTCACGGTCCCAAGAGATCGTTCGTTAAGAAAGAATTAATGGTCGTTCCGTCAGATACTGAGTTACCACCTTCCTCATCGACGTAAAATATCGTAAGCTAGATACCCAACCCCAGCAACTGCTATTAAACCAACGACTAAAGCAGTTTTTTCTTGTTCGTGCGAGTCTGGCGGTTGAGTAGGTGGTGTAGCTGCTCGCGTAGGGCGTGGGGGTACTTGCGTAGCTACTCGCGTAGCTACGCTCGTAGGGCGTACGACCTCAGGTAGCGGAGGTGTAGGGGTTGGTGACTCTAAATCGTCTAAATTCTCTAAATCGTCTAAATTCTGCTGGGTTACTACACGACTCTTTTTTACGGGAGAGGGTGGCGTTGGTAACGGGTCTAAATCGTCTAAATCGTCTAAATTCTGCTGGGGTACTACACTACTCTTTTTTATGGGAGAGGGCGGCGTTGGTGGCGTAGCTACGCTCGTAGGGTGTACGACGTCTGAGTTCAAGTTTATATTTAATCCTATCGATGCGCCGGGTGTAGCTATCTGTATATTATTATTATAACCTTGGTGAATACCGACTAAAAGCTCCATATTTGATGGAATTAAGTACAATCCAGGGTTAATCACAAAGTTTAACGAGCTTCTAGCGTACTGTAAAGAATTTTGAAATCTGGTTATAGAAGATTCCAAGTCCGTATGGCTGTTGATTATATCTTCTACTATATTTTCAAATTGTCTTTGCGCATCTAATCCGGTACCTGCAGTTAGTATACTCGTTTTTGTTTGGGCTTGCGCACCGAGTATGGCGTACACGTACGTTCTAACGCTTTCGTTTATTTTTTCTATACCAACGTCGGTAAACGAGCTCTCCTGAATTATAAAATTTCTAAAACCGAGTCGTACAACGTCCGCAGATTGTCTGATATACGCGAGCGTAATTTTACTATAATGTTTCGCATCGCCCGACTCTACAAATCCCATGTATGTGGCGCCGGGATTCATAGCTTCATAATCGTATTCCCACAATTTATTAGCTGTTACATAGTCACCCGTACTCGGGTCATATTCAGCCGAAACCTTGTAAAGCTTAATAGGGGTATAATTTTTACCGGGTACGGGTAAAGGTATATCTGGCGAGTACTTGTTTATTTTAAACGGGTAAAAATAAGCGGTACCTAATCCTCCAGAAGTTAAGTCTACGGTCTGTTTAAAACTTAAGTTTGGATCGACATTAAAATGTTGACAAATATCGCTATAAGCGCCTTTATCGATGCCGTTGTTTAGATCGTCGAACGTATTGTCGTTTGGAACTGGGCATTTTAGAAAGTAAAGTATCTTTCTGATCGTGAAATATACGTGAAACTTGAATAAAGCCGATATTACGGGGTTTTTATGAAGCAACGATTCTAGTCCTACGCCGCAACCAGAAGTCGCGCACCAAAATGCGAAGTTGAGTTGATTTTGATAAAACGTCATGGGATCCGATGCGTAACGTTCGACCACTTCGTCGTGTTTTACGTCGGACATTTTATAAGCGCTAAATATATCCGTTAAATTAGAGATAAAACTCGCGTTCGTGTTGGCGTTTACGATAATCTTTAGTTGGCTCAAGCGCGTGTTCAACGGGGTACTCTCCTGGGTAATCGCTTCGTACTTGTCGCTTATCGCTTCGTACTTGTTGCTAACGCTTTGTACTCGCGTAGCTACGCGAGTATCGTCTTGGTGATTCGCGATATCTAGATCATTCTTTACAGTTAGTTCGTTGTCGTTTATAAGCGCCATAATTTGAGCGAAATTCATTTTATTTTTAATAAACCAAATATTTTTTAAAGCTTTTGTAAGCTTTAATAAAATGGAATCGCACGTTTTTGAAATGTTTGATAAAGAACGAACGTTTAGACTATCAAAACCTATAGATAACTCAAAGGGAGATTACAGTATGAGTTTAACCAGCGCGATAGTAACCGCGGGCTTCTACAACACGGCTAGTAATAGCGAAATTCTCTATTCTATACATCAAATCGATCCAAACACTGGCAAAAAAACGGGTAGTACGGATGGTAAAATTGATATTCCTGCTGGATATTACGATATAGATTGGATCGAAGAGAGACTCAGTAAATTAGTTTGGTTAGAAGTCTCTGTAGATAAACTTAATAAAAAAATATATTTAAATGTAACGGAAGAAAATAACATTCTACGCCTTGATAAAAACATTAAACAATTGTTGGGGATAACGGCCAAAAACTTAGTTTTTGGCGTAGATTATGTAGGGCATTATAATACAATGCCCGTCGATGCAATTTTTTTACATTGCGATCAGTTATCTACGTCTAATAATTTCTATAACGGAAAGAGCACGCACTTGTTAGACGTTATACCGATAACGAAAAGAGGCGATACGCTCGTAGAGCGTGCAAGATTAACCGCTCGTAGACTCGTGGGTGATAAGATAAACCAACTTAGCTTTAGTATCAGAGACCGAGACGGCGATTTAATAAATAATCGAGGAAAAAAGATTAGTTTTAACTTGACGATAGGTAAATTTTAAGCGATTTTTAAAGCTTTTTTAGCTTAAATAAAATGGAATCGCACGTTTTTGAAATGGCTAGTAACGAACAAACTTTTAGTCTATCAAAACCTATAGATAACTCTAATGGAAATTACTGTATGAGTTTAAACAACGCGATATTTACCGTCGGTTTCTATAATATTAGTCGACGTATGACTATAGGATGGACATTAATTAAAAACACTGGTTCAACTAACGGTGAAATGGTAATTCCATCTGGAAATTATGGTATCGATGAGTTAATAGATGAATTTAATAAATTAATATTGATCGTAGTTTCCGCGGACAAGATTAATAAAAAAATTGTTTTTAATGTTGGTAGTATCGAACCACCGGTAACAATTGTCATTAGATTCGATCCACATACTCAAAATGTGTTGGGTCTACCCCCTATTTGGTTCCCCATAACTGATGGTGAACTTGTAGGATATTATAATATAAATTACGTGAATACAATTTTTTTACATTGCGATCAGTTATCTACGTCTAATAATTTCTATAACGGAAAGAGCACGCACTTGTTAGACGTTATACCGATTGCATATACTGAGGCTAAGGATGTAATAGCGACTGTCCAGAATAAAAGAAAAACTGTCATACCTCTAATTAGGAGTAAAATACCCGAACTGAGTTTTTCTTTTAGAGACTGCGACGGCGAGTTAGTCGATAATAATCATAAGACATTTATTTTTCGAGTAGATATTTATCGATCGTCTTGTTCTGGCTAGAACGATGACCCGAACTTAGTTTTTCTTTCAGAGACTGTCTTGTTCTGGCTAGAATAGACTAAAGGTTAAAACGATAACCATAAGCCAGAGTGTCTATACCATTAGGTAAAATATATCTCTTCGTATCTAAAGGATTTAAAGATTGCTTGACTTGAGCCTCCGTGTATATCATGTGACGCTCTGTTCCAAAACGAATCATCTTGTTTGAATAGCATTCGTTCGATAAAACGCATCGCTTATACTTTTCGTAAGATAGATCGTTGTTTATAACCACTCGGTTTACGCCTTTGGCCTTTTTTAATACGACGTCTCCGTATAAAATCGAGTACATCTTCGATCTGATGCAAGTAGCTTCGCTTATGACTTTTCCTCCGCATTCGTCTTTAAATTTACCGATGACTTTCTTGTTTGTATCGTCGTATAAAAAGTGGTCTTTATCGTAGTTGCTAAAATCGTACGAGTCAGACTGTTTTTCTAGATTCCGATAAACGTCTTTCGTATAGATAATCAAAAGCAGCGAGTCCGTGTCTGTATACATCAATCTTACTTTATCGCCATACGTCTTTTTTAATTGGTTGTAATAAAAGTCGTACATTAGAGTCTTCGATAAATCTAAGATACTAACGCCGCAATAGATTGGTTTATTTAAATACGTTTTCTTTTTGTACGATTCCACGAATGAGAGACCGCATTCTTTAAACGCCGTAGTAGACTTGTAACAAGGTTTAGAAACCATCTCTTTGTATTCTTTTACTTGATCGTTTCTCAGTAGCGCACCATCTATTCTATTTCTGACATTTTCCATCGTTTTGCCGAATACGGAATTATTCATTAATTTGAAAAAGTCTTTTTCGAAATCCGACTTTGCTTTCGTTCTGAGTTGGGTGTTTTTATCGATGTACGATTTCATCCAAGGTTTTTGTTTAAATTGTAACGCCCGATGTACTCTAGTTAGTTTTAGACCTAGCCTCAAACACTGTTTCAAATTGACGTAGTGCAATACATATTTTTCTTTGCGATATAGCGTACCGGTTAATTTTTTTACCTTAGCGCCATCTCCTATCTCACTCGCCAACTCTCGTTGATACTCGGATAACCATTCTTCGGGTATGATTATATTATCGGCGGCTAAAGGATAATCGTTGTGTAGATCGTGTAGTTCGGCTGGATATTCCAGGTCAACTTCGAACATATATCCAGTTGAAGCCTCATCTTTTAACGCCATTATACGATCGTGTGTAAATTGTTTCGTACAGACCCATTTAAATCCTCCGTAAGGTAGCGGTCGACTCATGGCCCATCCGTATAGGTTGTTGGCGTCTAGATAGAGAATATACGAATCGGGTTTATCTCGATCGTAATCTTTCAGGTACTTATTGTTGGCCTTAGCATAGCGCGTACTACCAACGCTCGATATTCCTCCTCTTTTCGCTTTTTCAAAAAATAGATGTTTATCTACATCCGTCAAGAGCTCTAATTCTATTTTAGTGTGTCTTAGTAGAGCGTCCCAACTTAATCCCGGTGCTGTGAAGTAGTTGGCTGGATCCAACTTGTAATTTGTTCTACACATTTGTCTAAAATTCTCGAATACGCCGGCTAGTAATAGAGTATCTGCGGTTACGTATAAGTCGTGGTATTCGCCCATGTTTTTTATGTTAAAGGTCCGCCATACTTGTTGCGCGCGCGAGTATTCTTCGTCCGTTATATGTTTGTCCTTTAACGCGCTGAAAAAATAGTGTTTAGCTGGCAAACTAGTTTCGCTAAATCGTTCAAAGCTGTCCATGTACTCGTACGGATATACACCCTTTTGTAATAAGATGTCCGCGTTTTCTTCACCATAACGTTTCAAGAGTAGCCTAAAGGCGTCTCTCGGGCAAGACATTACCAATTTGTCGAGACCGCTAGACATAAAATGAAACGAGTCGATAAATCTATATTGACCGATCGAAAATGAAATGTATTTTTCTGAATTTTTGGGTATACACCAGATATCTCGTTGATACTTGGAAATACCCTGCATGATTAAGTGCGCGTCATAGTTTTCTAAGTTGTGAAAGACGACCGGTATTTTCGTTTCGTTGGGTTTTACTCGTAATTTAAGATTACAGTAAGCGTGCGCGGCTCCTCTGTACTTGCCGGTAGTGTGACAATGATCTCTTACTTTTCGAAATTTGTTAATTTTCTTTTGGCAGAACATACATGTTTTCTCGACGTATCCCTTTTCGTTTTCGTACGTATATTCTTCCAGTTCTTCTTTACTTTTAGGTTCTACGGGCTTGCAGCACTGGCAATTACACGAGTAATTTGGATAAATTGGTTTTTCGCAAATCCAGCACTCGTTAGAGTTTAGGTGAATTTTTTCTTCTTTTAGCGTATATATTATCGGCTTAATGCGAGCTAGTAATTCATTAATCTTAGGTTCGAGTTCTTGCAGCGAGGTTATAAAATTGTCTATAGCGCGTTCACCTCTATAAGTCTTTCGCTTGATCTGTCGGCCATCGCACCTAACTACAACGTACGAATAACCGCAGGCTCTATGTTCGTGAGTTTTAGTCGACGGCTCCTTTGTTTTTTCTTGGGGCACCAAGATAGATTCAAAATCTGCGTATATGACGTATGGTGCATCTTGTAAATTCTTAAAGTTTTTAAACATTAATTTGCTTTTGTCCAAGTATTTGTTCGCGCTTTCATGCGGCATTTTAACGGTAGATAAAGCAGAGTCTATTCCTTCGCAATCTTTTACGTGTATGTCCAGCTTCTCTTTCGAACAAAAATGCGTTAAACATCTCAAGCAAAACAGTTTGCGATGCTGACTATTGGTAACGCCAGATAAGAATCTAGGTAAGTCATTTATCCAACAATAATGACCGTCATATAATAGCAAACTGATAGTTTCTACATCGTATGGTCTTTTAGATAAATATAGCGGATATATCAAACCCCTTTTATCTTGTGGATAGGTTTTATTTTTGCAGTCTGCGTCATATCCCAACACGTTTATACTTATATCGTTTTGTCTTTCTATTCTCGATATCTGATTTATGGGTGTGGGGAAGTCTATGTTGGTGAAGTTTAATCCGTCATCGGTTTTATAAGTAGATGGATTATTTCCGCGAAATTGGTACTTTGGGTTTGTTGCTAATTGGTTTTTAACTCTATCGGTATATATACCTAGGGCGGCTCTTAAACACCATCTTATACACTCTTGATCTTCGTTTTTGATGTTGGCGGTTGCGCGTTTGTTAGTTATATATTCGGGTAGTTTTACGTAAGAAGCGCCTACCAGAGGGTTAACTCTGTTTATGTTTATGTAAAACGCGACTATTTTATCTATAGTCCAACCACTTCCTTCATTCGTATATTTATCTATCTGAGATAATATCGTTTCGTATTGCTGCCTGATGGTCGTAGCTATCTCGCTCTTGTTTAAGACTCGATTTTGATAACTAAAATGAGTAGCGGTTGATGTTGTAGTCTCAACGCCCGATTTTTTTACATACTTTATTTTCATGGCGATCTGTAGTTTCATCGTTTTTATTTGTATTAATTCAGCGACGATTTTGTTTTTTATCATCGACGTATGGGTGTTGTAAAATTGCTCTGGATCGTCGGTAAACAGACTCGGAATCAATTCTAAATTTCGATAACTGTTTTCAAATCTTCTAGTCTCTCGAAAGTCTGCTTCTCGAAAAGTATTTTTCTCCTTAAATCTTAGTATAGCTTCGATGTAATCTTTTTTTATCGCTCGACCATTTCTACCCGTTGATACGACTCGTAAATTTTTATCACGTACGAGTCGCTCTAACGAAGCTTTAGATTGTATTCTAAAATTTTTAAATTTGGCTTCTTCTCTTTTTATAGCTAGAATATAATCTCGCCTGATATACGTATTACGGCGTCCTGTTGGCGATCCTAAAGATAATTTATACTTATCGATATATCTTTTTAAAGATATTTTGTTCCATCTATTGTATCCTCGAATCGTAGGTTGTGTTTCCATCTTTATAGTAACAACTATAATATTTTTTTAAAAAATAAAAATTTATTTAATTTTTTTTGCCTTATGTCATTTTAGAGCAATATCTTTTTTCGCCCGGGCGCCTCGGCGATTTAGTATCTCTGTGGACTATGGAAAAAACTTTTTGTTTTCTTGATTTTGTGATAATTTTGGTGTATAGTACCCCAGCAAAAGTTAAAATCGGATTTGGGCGATTTTTGGACATTTTGGTTTTTTTAAAAATTTGACGTATGTACCCACAGCAAAATTGGAGAGAAAAGTGAAAAAACAGAAAATGACATGGGATCGGCATCTCCCTTACTACTAAATGGAACCCAAAATTGCCTGCGCTGACATAATCGTATAACTAAAATAATATTTTTATAAATATGTAGCTTGTAGTTTAACGATTGGGGAAAACAGTGCAACCGTAGCATTCCTGCTGGCGCCCATTTCTGTATGGGTGAAATAAGTCCAGAATAAGTGCATTTAACATTAGTGGAGGAATATTTTGAAAATGATAAACGAGGACACTGATTACCACGGGCGTAGATCCCGGAGGACAGGGGATACATATCCCCTCAACCACTTTTTGACCGGGGTAGTCCATAGGATCAACTTCCCCCAAAATTTCACACCCCCAAAATATGTAAGCCTATTTCAAAATTAACTCGCCAAAATGCAAAATTAAAAATGCAGTGATTGTACGTGTTCAATGGGTATACCTGTTGGGGGTTACTTTTGGGGGTCCAAACAAGTCTTGATCATCCCCCACTTTTAGGAATTTACGGCACCGATGAATACAATTGAATTTGATTAAAAATATGTCCATTCGAATATTAATTAAAATAAATAAATAAAGTGTACCATGTAGTCTAGAAATATCCGATTTCAGAATTACAGTGTCAGCGATACATTAATTAAACTTACAAACAATGAAACAAATTAATTTAGATTGTCCACAACTAAAATGTCAATTTCTCAAAGTGAAGACTAAAACTTCGTTTTGCCCCTTTATGTTTGTTGAACAACCTTCATGCATAAAAGACCCCTTTATTCTATCGCGTTCAGTGCTAAAGATCGATGCTGATGTGCAGACGTTTGCTACACTGTGCACAGCAAGTGAATGGGCCTCGTCCCCATGCACAACCAACCGCCAGATGTTGCTACAATGGTTACAAAAATTGACAAAGGCGTAAACTGAAAAAGGCCTTTTAGCGGTAAGCACTTAAAAAGACCAACCAAAATGACCTCGTCACGCCTTGTGCCTATTCAATAAAGCCTTGTGCCTATTCAGTCAGGCCCAGTGCGCTTTCAGTAATACATGACGATGTCGTTTTGGTGGTTCTGAAACAGTGCCTTCCCCTTGAGCACTGCTGAACAGTCGCAACCGAAAGTAAAACATGTCGGGCTGTAACTACAAAAGCTGTTTAAGCCATTAGATGCGTATAAATTAGTAGTCACTGTTTAAACCTCGTGTCTAACTTTAAACAAGTACTACAAAGCTTGCTTTTAGTTATCCGCGTTTAAATGACCATTGGATTTAAACATGTGTTTATAACAAACAATAGCAATTCTTAAACATGGTACGGGGGTTGTTTAGTGCGTATTCTGAGCCATTTAGAAGCCAGATATGTACACAGAAAGGTAGAAAGGTGGACAGGATGGATGCGCTTCAAATCTTCTTAATTGCACAAGAGGAGGCCAACGAACAAGAAAATCGTCACGGTCGCCAACACCAACGTGCACCAAGAGTTTTTAGGGACAAGGTGAATCCCTTAGAAGAGTATGACGAGGAACATTTCATCAGACGTTTCAGAGTTAGCAAAAACACGTTCAACGATTTACTTGGACTTCTGAGATTGGATTTAGAACACCCAACACGAAGAAGGAATGCTCAAACCACCGGTTTGGTTTATGTCAAATTTCTTGTCTCTGGCTAGACCTTTCGCTTTGTTTTTCATTCTCCGCCATAATTCTTTGTAGTCCTTAGCAGATCGGCTTGTACGGTCAGGAAACGAGATGGACATTTCTGAAGTGATAGCTTTCCAGGCATCAGCCTTTTTCTGGTTGGCTTTAGTGTCACATCGTTTGTCACCAATAATGGAAATAAAGTTCCTCATGGTCTCAACGAGAGCCATCCTTTCGTCAGCAGTGAAATTGTCACTGCGTTGCCTTTTGGTATCAGCCAGTAAAGACATCTACATTACAATAGCAGGGGCGGATCTAGGTTTTACCCAAGGGGGGGGGGGGGGGGGGGGGGGTTTACCTGAGGTGATTGGCCTACACACCCCAGCGTGCCGATTTTTCGACACCCGACACTGGTTATTTTTTTTTCTCAGCCCAAGGGGGGGGGGGGGGGGGGGGGTTTAAATAGGGACCACGGTCAATAAGTTTAGACTGTCCTAGTTACACAAGGATAACTAAGCAACTATTTAAGATATTTCGTAAGAGTTGTTTAATTCAGGTGTTTAGGAAGACGCGTGTAACTTGAATTTATCCACGTCTATATACTACACTAGTATAAAGATAAACAGCTTTCGTAGTTACAGCCCGTCATGTTTTGTGAGATTCATAACTACACAAAAACCGACGTAAAGCGTGAAGTCTCAACTATAGTGTAAAAAAGGTGCTGAGTAAAATTCCTTTTCATATCAATATCTCGCCACATTGGCATCAGTTTGACTTTTTTTCTTTTCAAAATGACAGGCCTTATGGCATTTTAAAACTGACAAGCACTCGTATGAACAAAAGTTTCCAGGACTCGGAAACATAATTATACAAGTGTGGAAAAAAATTATTTGGACCACCAACATTTTTATTATTTTTTGCAGAGCTGTAGGTTGTACGTTTCACGAATTTGTGTTTCGTCCTATATAGTGTTTTACAGACGTCTAATCGTGGAATCGGTGGGGCCGAAGGAGTGGGTCTACTGCCGCAATTTCGCGAGGAGTATTACTCACAGATTATGAACTTGATGTATATAGGTAGGTGAGGATACAAGTTCACTTTAGGTCATATTGAAACATATTTTGTTTCGAAGTTTCTGAATCAAATAAACATACTTGATTCCCATTTCTGAACATACATTTTTTGAATAAACCTTGTGGTTTGTTGGCTGATATTTAATTGTGTGTCCTGGTGCGAATGTTTATGATGCACAAGAATTACATGCGAGAACATTGTACGATTGGCAAACTGTCCTCAGTTTGAAACCGTGTACAAATCAAATGAAAGGCATAATATTGCCTAAAGAAGTTTTCAAATTACAAAGACTCTAACCCCGAACACGACTACGACCCCGACCACGACCACGACCACGACCACGCCCGGATCACGACCATGCACGACCACGACTAATTATGTTATAATGTATTTTTCTGTTGCCTTGGCGACTTTCAGAACTGGCCGTAGGCGCCGCCCTGTTAGTGTGTGTCATCGTGTCTTTTCCTGCCCAGCCGCCCACTCCGCCCAGCAACACGGCAGAAATACAGCGCAAGGATTTCAAGGAAGGAGGCCACATACTTATCAAGTAAATGTTCCTTTCATCTATTTCACCTTCAATTTTTACAATGTCAAACTGATACGCAGAAATAACGAAAGCAAAATATTCAGACTGGCGCCGCATATAGTGCATGCCTGCACGTAACCACAGCTCCAAGGATATTCTGAATTCCTGACAGTCCGACTTTTCCGAACCAAAGTGGCGTCCCCGTAATAATTTTCGTCAATGATTTTCAGACAAACGGCGCATTTTCAAGGGATGGTCGTGTACATTTTTTCTGTTTATTATATTCTACTTCAAGTTAAATGATCTTTCCAACCATAGCAATTTTAGTAGGATGAACGTTTTTATGTAGCCCAAGGTCCTAGGCATTGTGTCTCTTTAGAAATTACCTTTAGATTTATAGTCCTGGCTCCACGTTTATGTACAGTCCACAAAATTGAGCCTTGTGTATCCGAATGTGGCCAGTGATCTGTCTACTGAACATGCGCTGTATACAGCAGGGTTTTCAAAATGTTTTAGAATGGCAGGCAGATGGATGGAAGTAGGCGGCAGTGAGTCCTTGCCCCAAATGGCGTGGGGTCCGGGGCCCACCGAGGGGCCCCGGAAGTTTTCGGATTGTAGATGCTCTCTGGTGCAATCTAGGCATTTCCTGGCATCTGAGACTAGGTTTTCAAAGATCCTACTGTACAATACTGTACTTAAAGTTGCATTCATTTATTTAAAAAAAAGAAAAAAAAAAAAAAAAATGGCCAGGGGTTTCCCTGCGGTTGGTTAACCCATTTATCTGACTGCTCGAAGAAAATTTATTTTCATAGATTTTTTTTTCAAAAACAAATGGACAAGAGGATTCCTAGTTGATTGTAAATGTACCTGTAGACATTGTATATAGGCCTATTTAGCAAGAGTAATTCATATCTCGCCGAGTAATTCATATCTACCGAAAATGTGGGAAAAACAGCCAACCCTAACACTCCAGGGTATTTTGGCTAGAAACCCTGCCAGACGCATCAGATTGATACTTTGTCACATTGACTTGTGTGCAGAGTCCAGCAAAGTGAAGCTGCCACCACAGATGCACTGTGCTGCGTCTGGCAGGGTTAGGGTTTAACCTAATTAACCTATTATTTTACAGTCATAGAAATGTAAGTTACACCGCATGCCTTTTTGTTCATGCGCACAAAACCCCTTTAATTCTCATTAACAGAGTTAAATGTTCTGAAATGCAACAAGAAGAAGTAGTAGGTAAAGGGCGAAACTGGTCCACCCCAAAAAATGAAATATTTCTCTATAAAATTTGCCCTCTAAAATCGCGCCCAAAAAGTTTACATATTTCTCTCTAAAATTTGCCCTCTAAAATCGCGCGCAAAAAATAAAATATTTCTCTCTAAAATTTGCCCTCTAAAATCGCGCCCAAAAATTGAAATATTTCTCTCTAAAATTTGTCCTCAAAAATCGCGCCCAAAAAATGAAATATTTCTCTCTAAAATTTGCCCTCTAAAATCGGAGAAGGGCAAAAAGCTGTCTTCTAATTTAAAAATACATTTAACAGAACTATTTTTTTTACAACATGCGTTGCAAGCAAAAATTATACACGACTTCCCCTTCCCCAAAAAAATGGTCAGTACCATTGTGTTGTCTTTCAATGGTTTCCCACGGGCTTTTCTCCAGTCTTCCGTGTAATGTTGAGATCACCCACAGCACACTGGTTTTGAATGGTAAAGAACATACAAAACTAGCGCTTTGTGCTGTTTGGCAATTAATTTGTACGATGAATAAGCAATGTAGTCTACAGTCTAGTCACAGCATATGAAGCGCGATATGCGGGAAAAGGGACCCCCCCCCCTCTTTTGTGTTGGTCATTGTGTTCCCGGAATCTCAGGAATTCTATTCAGAAATCTAGGGGTGTGTGTTAGATAACATTCATAAATGCCTCAGTGAGTTTCACTATCCCTATTGGTCGAGAGCCTGTCACGTGGGTGTGTTTAAACGGTTGTTTAAACACGGCTGGAAGTTGTTTAAACACGGCGCGTCATAACCAGCTGTTCTCAGCCGATACGCAACAGGGAGAGCGTAGTAGGTGCACGCACAAGATGTACTGGATTTCATAATGTAAGACAACGGTAATCCACGCGTATAAAACGCTGCATCCCGTGCGTGTGCGTACGCGCACGCGACAGACAGGCGCGGAGCGCCTTTACGCGCATGTGTTTTGTACTGAGCAAATGGGAGAAAAAGTGGGGTGAAAAAGCTTCGCATTTTGTCCTTTTTACGGGAGGTTTTTGCATTTTTGGTAAGAAGGCATTTATGAATGGGGATAAAAATGTGATGACCCGGTCTTTATAATTACCAGTCAATAATAACCTCGAAGGGTCGTGACCGCTGTTAATGGACCTCGCCTTCGGCTCGGTCCATTAACAGCGGTAACGCCCCTCCTCGGTTATTATTGACGTGGTAAAGACCGGGTCATCACACTTTTATCCCCTTAATAATATGGAGTGTGCTCAGGGTATAGGGATAAAAGGGGGGGTGTACCCTTTTCCCCCATATCGTGCAGGGTAGGCCTATCAGTCACAGCGGGAAGCGTGTGCAGGAGGCATTCTTTTGTCATTGTGAAACTTGCAAGCACAAGAATGTCTGAATTAAAAATCATGCTCAACTTAACCAGCTAGAACACGCAGTAAAAGTTTGTCTGTATGTTCAATTGGGGGTGGGGTTGATCATTCGTCCCCTTTTAAACAATATGAACAATATGAAATTCTGTGGCGCTTCTTGTTTGCATAAATAGAGAATGTGACTGATTTCGTTTTTGGTTTGGGGATAATACGTTGAACATTTTCAAGCAAAGTGATCCACTTGCAGCTTGACATCTGAGTGTCTCTATTAGTTGGTGCAAAGATTCGAGCATGTACAGATTCAAAGCGGAAATATTTAATTCTATATAATCCATGTGCCTATAATAATAGGCCCTACCTTTTGCACGGTTGGGTTGAAAGAGCGAAGTATAGTTTTTGATTTGCATAAAATATATAAAATGGAGAAGAGACAGTCTATACTTCTGGTCTACTTCAGGTAAAAGAACACACGTACATAGGCTGGGGATACACATTGAAAGTTTTGTGAGAAAGACTTGCCCTGAAAAAAGCCGATATATAGTGAGGTAGGGCTTATAAGGTCTCACAAAAGAGATATCTTCCCATAGTGTACCCGCAACCTATACTTTTCCAACTCCTATCATGCAAAGCTTCAAACAACTACACTACTGTGGTTGATGAAATCCTTATTATCAAGTTTCTGTAACTCACTGGGGCATTATTTGGGGCTTCTGTACAGTCAGCTTCAGAATATTTGGGGGCAAACATCTACAGTTATTTTCCTTTTCCCAATAGAGGAATTTCACATTAGCCCCTTCTGCGCACTTCCGGGTTGAAAGCGAGAATGTCAGTGGCAAACAAAACAACGCTTTACAGCACATTCATGCATAAATTAATCAGGCCATAAAAGGAAGCGCAGGCGCACGATCAGCATAAAGTTGTTTACTGTGACATTGAGATCCTCGTTTTCAAACGCGGAAGTGCGCAGATCGGCGCTAAACTCGTCGTTGTGGGATTATGACAACTTATTTTGTTCGTTGCGGTGCGATTGCTTGTTTAGTTGAACTCGCAATACATATGCAGGCATGTCTGATTGACCCGATGACAATCACACTCCTGTGAAAATCGGACTCCTTTTCCCTATTATTGGTTAAACCCTCTCACGTGACCGTCCACTCTCCTAATTATCTTCACTTTATGCATGTGCAATACTACCAACGAGCCCGTATTTCATAGTGACTGAAATTCACGCTACTGTCTGTAATACATTCCTTGTCCGTTCGCCATTGTCATTCTACATTCAAATTCAAAGCTTAAATGGTATGGCTGCGTTGGTCAGTCAACCAGAGAGAGTGTTTCTTTCTTTGGTTTTTATAGAGCACAAAGTCGTCGTTTGGAATATTTACCTTCAAGAAACTGATATGATGACAGTTTTGCAAAACCTCTTTACACGTATTGCACTATACTATTGGCATTTGCACACTGTGGCCCATGCCAAACACATAGAAATTCGCGTTCCCCATTACGTACGAGTGTTGTTCCCGTAAGCAAAGTGATTCTTCACAGCTCAAAAACATTTTCTGATTGTTTTTTTATTCAGGAAAAGTCAATTCTGGGTCCTTGGCTTCGCTTATGGTTTCAGCATGGGGATTTACGGAGCATGGAGCACCATGTTAGATCCGATATTTGAAGAAACCCTAGGCGTTGAGCAGGTAAATGTATCAAAAACAAAAATATAAACAAACAACTCCTTCACTAAAGCTTGTCAATATTCTTTAAAGATCTGTGCACACACCTACACCAACGTAGGAATTCAAACGATTTTTATTGTTAAATATTATTGTCCTTGCTTTTTTGTGTGTTCAACCCCCCCAAAAAAAACCCAATTTATTTCTTTAAACTACTATTTTCCTAACGGCACAAACGTTATTCTCTTTTTAATGAGATATCGAACGAAAAAGTTGTCGAACAATAATACGTTACAAATATCGAATTATTTGCGACTCTACAGTTATTCGGGTGTAGCTTTGTGTGCATTAGATTATAGACTTGATCCAAGTCGGAAGTACTTTGTTCAATCTGTCCCTTCATGGCCCCTTATAATAAAATTATAGGGTGTCCTCATCATCTGGTTGCCCGGCGTTCCGGCCGCGAATTGTGGGTGTATTATCAATTTTCATGAATAATTCAGTGTTGTATTGATCACTCACTGCACAGCTAGCACTTAGGTTTCCGGTATATTTTCCCCCTTAACCCTGCGTACAGCACACCCCCCACCCCCCCAAAAAGAAAACAAAAAAAAATTATATATAATGACTCGGACGCACCAATGTGCTGCTCCGGAAGGCACTTTCTAAAAGCATGGACATGAAACAGTCACAGACGTATAGGCTTTTTGTGGGTGAAAGCAGCTGTTGTTTACCGTCTGTCACTGGGCTAGCAGTAGAATGATTGATAGTTTCCTTTATGATAGCCGACTACACCGCCAAATCAAAGGACCGTGGTTTGTTTACAATGAATGGGGTTTGTACACAAACCAATGGGGCTTTGCTATTGGCCCTTTTTTCTTCTGGTCGGTTTGGCTTGTTACTAATTTCGACATTAAAGATGACTAGAGGCCCTCAGACGTCCGAGGGGGTTCGATTGAGAATTACATGAAGTTTGAGCGGAACTGGCCCAAAGGTGTTTACGTAAATAACAGAAAATACAAAAACGTGCCTCACCAAACAGGCACTTGGCTGCACGCAGGGTAAAAATTAAAAATATCCCAACCATATCACAGTCAAGAAAAATGGGTACAGGTGGATTCGAACTACAGGGACCTTTTGATCTGTAGCCCATCCCACTATCCACTAGACTAGTCTGTAGCAGCTCGACAACAGCCGTTCTTTAAAATGATTTAATGTGACCAGTTGACTAAACAATAACAATGCTGTGACGTTTTGTTCTATTTATGAATAAACATGCTTTCTCATAAAAACTAATGAATTATTCATGCAATTATACACCCACCTAGGAAAAAAAAACTAGCGTTCGGCCGGCGATCTATTTTTCGTAGTCCAGAATTGCCAGAGTGTTTGTACTAGGCTTTATGAGCCGCAAGACGAGTTCCCGGACTTGTTTTCCCTTGAAATAGAATCCTCCACACCACAATTAGGCCAAATAGAAAAGCAAAAAAAACATTTTTCACGTCCGGGTTTTCAAAAAAACGGAGGAAGAGGGGCTTTCTATTTTTTATTTTTTATTTTCAAGATGGCCGTCATTTAAAAAAAATTCTGGCAACCGTTGGTGTTTCCCTGTTCAAAGACGCATTAAAAAATGAAAGAGACATGTTGGACACGAGAACTAAACATATTTATTAAAGTGTTTAAATAGTTAATAGTATGTTTGTAGCTGCATATCAGCACCATGTTATGTACTAAATTAATATAAAATGGAGATCGATAGTTAGGGTTTCACATGACTCAACACGCTCCTCCTTGTCTTTACTTTGACTCTATATATTTACCCAGTTCAGCTACTTAGTCGAGTCGAGCTCGTATTGTCTGTAATTTAAAGCCGTAGCCAAGTAATTCGGACACAGCATTACACTCTCACAAAGACGTGTTTAGAGATCGCACGGTCGACTACGTGATGTGGAAATTAGGTGACCGACAAAGTCTATACTGAAAACTTCCGACTCGCAAGTATTTAATTTCCGATTGACTGGTTGACACTATTGTTTTTAGCCGCGTCGCATTCCCCAGTTCTTCTTCTTCTTGTGCCAAATTCGTTTTCGCGACACGGCTCAACAGAAGAGGGCGCTCACGGCTCAACAGAAGAGGGCGCTACAACATTTACAATGAGCAAGTTCGATCAGGGACCAATGGTTAATTAGTGGTTGGTTTGTGACGTACGTAGCGATGAGCACTAAAGTTGAAATGCGAACGACTCTAGTCGAACTATTGTCATGTCAACGCGGCCATGAGAAAATGGCGGTGGCTAGTTTTTTTACGTTTTTGGACGACTTTCATAGATGAAAGCGACACGGACGATATTTGCTCAGTATAGTCAACAATGTCACAAGTGGTAACGTGTGCATTATTTCAACATGTTAAAAGAAAGACAAAGTAACAAAAAAACGATCGTTCACTGCTGCTGATTATTACGTTTTTTCGCCATTTTTCTGATAACTGGTCCTCTTTTCACTGTGCTATTAAAACGGCTATTGGTAACCAGCAATGCGACCAACCTCGGTAGGCTGGTCACGAATCGTTGACTAGACTAGTCCAACCATCGTCGACTAGCGTGCGTTCAATCAGAGTTAGTCGAACTATGGTTAACTATAGTCCTTGATCGAACTTGCTCTATGCTTTACTGATTCCTAGGTGGACGACGCGGCTCCTGCACGAATTCGTACTTGTTTTTATACATAATTTTTCTGTGGTAAAAATTAAAAACAATTCCAGGCGGCCTTAGTTCCAAAAAAAGAAATGTAAACAGGGCAGAGGATTCGGACCCAGGTCTGTCGAAGACTTACGCTCTGAAGACGTCACTATATCTAGCGCCCTCCTGCGATGCTTATTATGTTAACTTTTTTTATGAATATGCATGATGGCAATTCTGGTCTATGAAAAATGGCTTCCGTTTTCTCGCTCAGTAAGTCAGACTTGACGGATTGGGCAATGAGGAACCCCTTCCCCACCCCCGTCCCCCGCGTAGCATGTATTTTTTTTCAAAATGGGAGACTTTTAAGACGCTGGTGGCAGCAGGCATGCCGGTCCTTTCCATTGTTCTCATTATGTTGTGCGCATGCTCAGAACTACGAGCGCATGCTCAGAGCTAGTCTGGTTCCCAGACCAAAATATTCTGACTTTTTCTGATGAATATTAGATATAGGCATCAGGGGATCTTCAGGTCAGGGAACCAGACTAGCTCAGAGCTAGCAAAAAGGATCGATATGTCTGCTGCAATGCATATATGCAATACATAATTATGCACAATATTTTTTTCTTCAATTTTTTAATCTGCAGTCGACCGTTGGGTGGATCGGCGTCTCCTCAAATATTGCAGGAACCATAGGTGGTCTTCTGTTTGCTAGGTAATGCAATATATGATATATATCGTACGTCTGTATACACGAAAGGGCCATTAGGAATGATGAAAGACTCACTCATAGCACGTCTGAGAACGTCTGATAGCCACGCTTCGGTGCTATCTATCGCTGGTACCCACGCAAAATGTAATGGCTGCGCTCATGTACGTTATTTTAAAAAAGTTTGGAAAGAAATTCTACACAACATTAGGCCAAATAAAAAAATACCAGTTGATCGTCCGGTTTTCTTTTTTCAAAAAGAGGAGGATGAGGGCCTTTTTATTTGTTATTTTTTCCCAAGATGACCGCCAGTTTTTTATCAGCTATTCTACTTGTAAGTTGAGTCAAAATATCCTTGTTAAACAGCGTTCTGTGTATTTAATTAAAGTATATAAAAAAGAGGATGCGGCTTCAAAAAAGGATGCGAGAGGAGACGATCAACTGGTGTTTTTTTTTTACTGGGCCTCAGGCTAACTTTTATGCTTCGTCTCGATCATCCGCCATCTAATTGAATTAAAGGTAGGCCTATAGTGTGCACGATTGGTAATCATCCAAGTTTTTAATGAATTATTACGAAATACCTCACTAGACTGTAAGTTAATAGTAGTCTCAATCATCCTGTGAAATGATGGCACCAGGGCCCAATTTCATGGCTCTGCTAACCACAGCTTTCCGCGCTTACGATCACCATTTTGCGCTAACAGCGCTGGCGGAAAAATTCTGCGCTAACCCTGTAAGCACAGAATCCTTAGTTACGGGATGTACGCATGCTCAGGAGCCAAAATTCCCCGCTAATGCGTGAAATACGCTTGCCGTTAGCACATAATTTTCTGCTACAGTAAGCAGGGATTTTTCGCTCATGGTAAGCAGAGCCATGAAATTGGGCCCTGGTGTGCTGTCGTTTTTAAGAAAAGTGGAAATTTATATCGTTTTCCAACGGTTGTTCGGCCGAACAATCGTTGGAAAAAATAACGGATTTGTTTAAATACTGCCCTCTATTGACCGAATGTAGTTAGTCGGCGTTGTGTCTATCCGCGTGCGCGTAGTATACCGAAGCGACGTGTTGTTGGCCGTTCGCTCTACGTATTCTGTAGATCTTATGCGGCGGAAATATACGCGGCCGCGGTAGGCAACGCGTTCATAGGCTATACGTACGAATGAAATTATTCAAACTCGCATTTTTACGTCATAGCGAACAGTGCTATTGTGATGTCTGTCTGGGGCCGTTTTGCTTATGAATACAGTTTTCTAAACTAATTCACTAACCTTTATTCGTCAAACAATCCACAAGGGAAACTGACTAGGTAAATTTGAATACATTTTCAAAGTGAACAAAGAAAACTGGCTGGAGCGGGATTCGAACCTGCGACCTCCGGAATACCGTACCTGTCAGTTTTCTTTGTTCACTTTATAAATAATTCACTAACTAGTTAACTAATTCCATCCGGAAATAATTCTCTGTTGACTCTTTAGCAATACAAAGCCTAGTCTTGGTTCAAGACGAGTGATCGATATATAGGGCCTAGGCCTATTGGATCTTGCCATTGATCTCCATTATACAGACTGGATGGGACACCTCGTCGTGTTTGTGCAAGAATGTGCGGCCGCGCAATGGCGGCGCTTGTAGAGTGTGGTAAACGTGCACTGTGTGTTCTTTTAAAGTGAATTATCGAAAAACTTCTTAGCCTAACGTCATGGGGAGTTTAAGCGCTCCCCCAAAAATCAGTAAAAAAAGTAAATTGCTGTTCAATTTTTATCACACCTGTAAGGCATTAGAGCAGTTGTATAATGTAAATTTAATAATCGTATTGAATATTATTCTGAAATTACATTGTTACATGTAGGCCTATTATTTTATGAACGGAACACTCACAAAGAGAGAATGCATCGAATATGTACCGGCAGTCGTGGACTCCCTCTTTTGTTTGTACTTTAACTTTTTCGGAAGGCCTCCCGTGTGCTTTGTACACGGATTTTAATCGTGGTCAATCGTAGACCCTTTGTCTACGCCCTGACTCTTTTGTCCCTTGTTCACGATTGCCGGTATCAATACACACCCACCCACACACAACGCAGACTTATTACACATCTACCGTAGTTAGTATCCCATCAAGAATGCCAATAATAAAGTATGTCATAAGCGACCGCCCCTCGTATAAGTTTCTCAATTTTTTGTTCATTGTGTTATTAAAGAAGTTTGGTTTCTGTGCATTAACTTTTTCTGTAGTTGTAACGTTATACATGTAGGCCTACATTGATATCAACGTTATATAGACGTAGGCTAGCCCAGGTTGGACGATGTCTTCATTGCACTACGACTAACAACAACGCGAAGGGAGTCCATACTGGGGTAAGACGTAGGCCTACCGTTAAACAATTAATAATCATCAGCTATACTTGTGAAAGGATATTCCTTTTTCCTGACTCAAGTTTCCATCCTTCTGCGTGCAATTCACTGCCACGCACACGTTAACAATTGTTCTTGTCTATTTTGACCAATTCGGGTGCGAAATCCATTTTTTCCCCACGAAAATGAAGAATTAAAGAAAAAGTCTTCCACTTTTTCAAAAACGCAGTCGCGTCACGTTCGTTTTTTACCCTCTAATAAAACGCGCACTCAGGTCGGCGTTTAGACCCGGTGTCCTATCTAGTGGATCGTGCAGCGTCGCGTAAATTCGTTTTACGCAGTGCGCCCTCTAACGGTACGAGCGCATGAGTTGGTCTAATCGTAACGTTAGAGGGCACACAGCGTGAAACGAATTTACGTGACGCTGCACGATCCAATCACTATCTCTTGAACCTAGGCCGTTTTCCAAACCCCAGCTTCGTCTCCGGCCGTCTTTGGCTTCGTTCATGCAGTTTGGCAATGGTGATGGAGCCGAAGACGAAGCCTAAGCTGGGGTTTGGAAAACGGCCCAAGACTATAATATGCAAAGCCTGAAATCAAATTCAGCAGCGCCGCTAAGCGGCACTATAACGATCTCTATTTGGTATCAATCCTTACGGCATTCTGCTTAGTTGTGAATTGTTTAGGGTGCGTATTATTAAAACCCCTTGAGTACTTTTTTTACGGGAGACGTCAGGGTGTCGCGGCGGTTCTGGCAGCCAAGCGAACCGCTACAATGTGTTTGTGCAGTCAAGCGTAACATAAACAATAAGCCAACAATGGATTGAAACTGCACAAACGGCGGCAAATGTCGTCATCTGGCCTGGTGGCACTTTTTTTGACGCCATATGGCGTCATCCGTACGCAAGGGTTAATTAAGCAAACCAACGTTGGTCAAAATATGAAATGTGACACCAATATTGACGAAGGTTGGCAAAACGGCGAAGGCCTTTCTGATCTAGTATTTTGTTGACCGTAACCCGAAAAACCTTTTTTCAAGAGGCCATCACGTATAGCCTACTTCAGGGGCCATCCATTCTTTTGGGTCATTTTCTCGGGGTGGGGGGGATATAGAAAAAGAGAGTACTCAAGTTTGTATGCTCGTGAAAATGATGACAAAACTGGATGGCCCATAACCAGGCGCGGATCCAGGGGGGCCGCGGGGGCACGCACGTGCCCCCCGGTAAATTGAGTCACAAAAAGAAGAAAAAAAAGAAGAAAAGAGGGGATGTGAGAGAAAAGGAGGGGAGGAGAATGGCAACCTCCTTAAAAAAAATTACCGGCGCCATCTGCTGTGTCTACTTGTTGGCATAAAAAAAACTACTGAAAAATGCAATAAGAAAAAAACGGTTATCAATCATACCATGGAACTGAAACCCTCTTTTAAGAGAAAACCGGAGTATTTTCCGGAGCCCTGGGATTTCAACCTTACTCTGTCCATCGATCCCCCTTCGATCCTCCTTGCCGGGTTCGATCCCCTTTTAATCCCTTTGCCGGATCTAGTGTAAACGCGGTGCATCTCAACATCTAATCCCCTTGTAGGAAGTTTATTACAGGTTAAATGGCCGCAACCAGCAGGAAACAATGGTCACTTGACTGAACAATGACATACTAAATGTGCCCAAATCCTCAGTATTTCACAGTCGATCTGCCGATGGTTTTAATTACACAGGGCAAGGAACAGTCTGAAATCAAGCCCTTTTCTTGAAAATTTCAACTGGACTGAATTAAAACCAAGACAAATCCGGAAACTGCAAATTAAACGGCGAAAATGTGGGAGGGAGAAACTTATATATTTGTAGTTATGACATGGCTAAAATAATGTCTAAAAATAATGGCTAAAATAATGATATTCTCCGTATATATATATATATATATGGTTAAAGTGGCCAGGAATCGCCTCAGATCAGATTGCACCACGGAGCATCCAGAATGCAAAATTTTTCGGGGCCCTAAAGCGGGCCCCGGACCCCACGCCGTAAGGGCTTCGCGCTCGGCGCTCGCATTTGTCCGTTTTGGGTGTGCCTCCCGTCTACAAAATTCCTGGATACGCGCCTGATAACGTACATATTAAATCGACAGCTTTTGTATTGTAAGGGACGGCTGGATGGGCTCAGCATAAAGCTAGGATTCCAGTGAATCCCCTCTTAGTGTATTTTTGGAAAATGTACATTAGGTGGAATCCCTGTAGATATTCGGACGGTATTTACGGCAAATTTCTTTCCTTTGAGACTATGTTGAGTGCTTTATGAATTTGGTGACACACTCTCTCTTTCTCTAGATGTGTGGACAAGCTCGGGGGAAAGATGAGATGTTTGTTGATGTTCCTTTGTGGTTCTGCTTCATTGTCTTGTCTGTGGATCATTTGCTTGTGCTATCGATGGATCTCCTTCAATATTGGTACCGTTCAACAGTAATTCATTTTGAAGGGAATAGAACTTTCAAGTGGAAGAAAAAGTGGCCTGTCTGTCGACCAAAGTAGTATCCTTAAAGATGTACAGTCCGTGCGTTCGTCGAGTTTATTTTAAATTGCTATTTTTCTGGCAAATGTAAAAGTTATTCACTTTAACAAAAAATCCACAAAAAAAAATCCACCCACGTTTAGATATCGAATAATTAAATTACAAATGTTGAATTACTTGTAACCCGACAGGAGTTCGCGTGCATCTTCGCGTGCATTAGATGAGCGAAATCAACCCAAAATAGAATAGGCGTATAAGGTTGTGGTTTGTTTGACGAAACATAAAAATATGTTAGAAGAAAATATTAAGAAGGATAAACAAAATTACATTTTTCTGAAAAGCACCGACAGTATGTCTTTAAGGCAGGGAAAGAAGTGGAGGAAAACAAACATCAGACAGCCAAAAAACGGCAAATTATTGCAACTCTATAGTGTTTAATATGTGAGTAGACTTGCTGGACTGACTTCGATAGTGCCAGAATACACAATGAAGCACTTATTGTAGGGGCCGATAACACTGAACTGTGTCGATAATGCTTCGTATCGGGTTAAGTAAAAAGGCGTTCTTGTTCTCAAAGATTCACCAAAATCGACAAGAACAACATAAATGTTCTTGTAGCTCTGTCGGCACACCATACCATGCCAAAAGCCCCGCCAGAGAAATAAAAAGGGCAGTATAAAACAAGAGACAGAAAAATAACTTAATGACGACAAATCAAAGTTGCATAATGTTCGATGAAAAAATGCACAACATCGAATATTGCATACAGTGGAAACAAAAACAGGCAACCAGAGTGTTTTTCTGTTCCTCTCTGATTGAAATCATTTCTTTCCCTGTTTGTTCCCCAACTACGGTACTTCAACCCCGTCTAATACCACAGAGTCTCTCTTCGCCGCCTGCATCTTGTACGGGTTCCTGGTGAATGCTACCGTGCCAATCTTCTATGAGATGGCGGTGGAGGGGATGTACCCAGTAGCGGAGGGAATCACGACCATGGTTATCGTGGTACTCAATCAAAGCTCCGGGCTGGTGTTTGTATCCATCAAAATGATTCGTGGTGTAGGTGAGTGGTGTATTAGAGTATTATAATTAACTCACCGAAGTGGGTGTTCAAAATGTTGTGATAACTGGCATGACTCGAGTCAGATTGTAGTCATGACTCGACTTAGAATGTAGTCATGACTCGAGTCGGAATAATGTAGTCATGACTCGACTCAGAATGTAGTAATGACTCGACTCAGAATGTAGTAAAGACTCGACTCAGAATGTAGTAATGACTCGACTCAGAATGTATTCATGACTCGAGTCAGAATGTATTCATGACTCGAGTCAGAATGTAGTCATGACTCGACTCAGAATGGAGTCATGACTCGAGTCAGAATGTAGTCATGAGTGACTCGACTCAGAATGTAGTCATGAATGACTCGGAATGTAGTCATGACTCGACTGGGTATGTAGTCATGACTCGACTCAGAATGTAGTCATGAATCGACTCAGAATGTAGTCATGACTCGAGTCAGAATGTAGTCATGACTCGAGTCAGAATGTAGTCATGACTCGAGTCAGAATGTAGTCATGACTCGACACAGATTGTAGTCATGACTCGACACAGATTGTAGTCATGACTCGACTCAGAATAACTTGACTCAGACTCAGACTGTACTGACAACTCAGAATGTAGTCATGACTTGACTCACTGTAGACATGATTTTGGATGACCAGTGGAATGGCCAGTTAGGTTCTCAAAGCTCTTCAAACGCTTGTGTATGGTCAATGCACAAAATCCATTTCCTTACGTCTGTTTTGAATGTAGGGGCTGAATGGATGAACTGGGTGGCATTTGCCTCGGTTGCAGTCTGCCTACCACTGTTGCTGATTTACAGAGAGCGCCATAACCGACTAAATGTAGACTTGGATGTTAACTTTCACGGCAACTGTGAGGAAGACCAAACCTAAAAAAGCTGAAAGTCGCCATCTTGGCACTCTCTGAATTTGATCCAACCGTGGCCTTCCCAGCTCCATGTCCCATTGAGGCTGAGCTGCGTAGAATTCCAATGTATTTCCTAGTAAATATACATGCTGAACAAAAAATACGCATACGCGTATATGGGTCATTCTATAAACAAAAGTGTGACATTTTTGGTGTCCCTGTTACATAGTGACATGTATAAGATTTAGAAATTTAGGACAAATTCTTTAATGCCTTCTATCTCCAAGAGTGATTGTGTAAAGCAAAGTACCTGCCAAACAAGTAAAAAATAGTGTGAAGGCAATTTTAATGATACCTGATGGGAAATTACACAGGCCAGGTTTAACAGGAAAAACCAAAAAGATTTCACACTTTTGGACCCCAAATTTATGGAATGACCCATTTACACACACACCCTAATTCCTTAAAAGTAGTATACAACATTTGCTTTTGCTGTAATTTTCAGAAATGAGTGGATTCGGGGGTTAGTATTTTATATCAAGTAGCATTGGCCTGTTTAAAGTTGTGTGTGCATAACTAGATGCTGGGAAAACAAAGAGAGAAAAAATGTTATAATAGTCTGGTTACTGACTCAAGAAAAATTCAGACAAAACGGAGCAATTTAAAGGTCTAAGTATCATTCTACTTCTAGAAAGATTCTCCATCCATCGGTACAGATGGTTTCACTCTGAAGGTAGCGGAAGTATGCCGTTCCGTATTTTTTGGACCACCCTGTATAGACGGCCATTTAGGGAAACGAGAGTGCCCATCTTGATTATATAAAAACGGCAGCCATCTTGAAAAATGCGCTTGGTGACATATTCTAAAGGTCCCTGGTCCGTCCCATTTTGTACAAAATAAACAACCACAAAGAAATGGACAATAAGCATGCTATTAATTACTTGGCCATTTTCTGTACAGAAAAGAAAGTTGTTTGTAAATTTTCTACTCACATATCTCTGAATTTTAGAAAAGGTGTGTAAGAATTTTAACTGGTACAAATAATTTTAATAATTATAAAAATGTACACGGAATTTCGGGTTTGATTAAACAGAAATTGAGTTTGTTCCTTTTTTCATTTGGTAACCAGCAAGTTGCAGTTAGTAAAAATTGTAAAATATTTTTACATTATTTTTTACCCTTTCATTATAAATCATTTTTACATCAAGTTTAGAGTAATAAATTCCCAATTTACCTAACTTGTTAAATTGTTTTGTACTAAACGTTCTAGGCACAGTTGTATTCTATTCGCACAAGTTAATTCTGAATAACATATTTATACTGACAATTTGGGAGACCGCCAACACAGGGCAAGATAGCTCAGTTGGTAGAGCGCCGGTACGGTGTTCCGAAGGTCGCAGGTTCGAATCCCGCTCCTGCCAGTTTTCTTTGTTCACTTTGAAAATCTTTCTTAAGAGGTTAGAGTTTTAACACCTAGATAAAGATATTTTTAAAAATCCAAATCTAGGCATTAACTGTGGGCATAATTATGACACCATGTATATTATACAGTATTGGTTATGATTATAGCTGAAAATGAGGGTATACTTTGTCGGAAATGACCAATGTTCATTGTCCAATTATTTCGTATAGCCTAGTTCCTGTCTAAAAACCTTATACTGGGTGTCCCATTCCGAAGAAAAAAATTGATTTAAAACATGAACATTTTTCCACAGTGGTTTTTCCACTGGCTAATTATTTTTCTACCCAACACAACAAATGTAATCAGATTTGCTGAAAGGCCATATGAACTTGATGAATATCGCATTGAAAGTTAGATTGTGCAGATATCAAATCCTCGGGAATTATCAATCGACTGACCGACCGACCTATCAAATACTTGTTGGACTTAAATAATCGTGCTGTTTTCACTATGCATCAAATATGGGGCTGATTATATAGCAAGTTTGTACATTGAGTTTGAAAACTGATTGGCAAGCAACGG
Organism: Hippasteria phrygiana; assembly: GCA_037893225.1. NCBI lineage: Eukaryota > Metazoa > Echinodermata > Asteroidea > Valvatida > Goniasteridae > Hippasteria > Hippasteria phrygiana. The sequence goes on from JAZGUH010000125.1 coordinate 958,677, forward strand.
TATTTCAATATGAGTTAATGTGGTATCAGTCGAAAATTACAAATGTATTCCCAAACTTCCTGCTCGGTTTAGACATGAATGATTTTGTTAAAACTCCTTGGCAGGGGCGGATTACCTGTGGTGATTGGCCTACACACCCCAGCGTGCCGATTTTTCGACACCCGACACTGGTTATTTTTATTTTTTTCTCAGCCCAAGGGGGGGGGGGGGGGGGGGGGGGGGGGGGTTAAACGAGTATCCCGTGATGGCTAATCGAACGGTCTCGTGTAAGTTTCACTTTCACGTGTAAGCTAATCGAACGCACCATATGTTTGCGTTTATACCTTGGGAAAAACATAAATTAGAGAATACAGTACAGGGATTTCTTTCAGACGAGGTGTTTCACGGCAACTTTATATTTTTTTCTCGGCAGACGGATTTCAGACATTACATCAATGTACTTTTGTATACCCAGCACGATATGGGGCAGAGGGGTACCCCCTTTTGTCCCTATAGAGTACCGAAGTGATGACGTCAATCAATGCAATGTTTGGAACAGAATACATTCTAAACTGCATGTGTTTGAAACCATTGCCGCGGCAACTGACGTCAGACTTCGGTACTCTATACCCTATACATCCTCTCTAGACATCTGAAAAGAATTCCTGAGATTCCGGGAACACAATGACCAACACAAAAGAGGGGGGGGGGGGGGGGGGGTTTCCCTCTGTCCCATATCGCTCATCATATGTACTTTTGATGTGTACTTTGAAGAGATTCTTGCAAAACAATGTGACCTAGAAATACAAGACTTCCAAAGGCAACAAAAGAAAAACAAAACCAAACCTTCATGCAAACCGCAAAAAAACAACCCACAAAAATATAACCAACCCAAATGGTAAGACATTGCTCCTGAATAAATTGTTTGGACGGGATCTTCAGCCAATTTTATTTCTGGGTTTCGTTACAACATATGTACATTCATATTAATGCTGGCAAACTATTTACTGACCATTACTGCATAATTATGTCTGTGACCTTCTTTGGTGCATGCAATAAAACCACACATAGCCCCGCTAAAGTTAACACATTTTAAGGAAGGCATCCTTATTAAATAGGCGGTACTGTTAGTGGTACACCTGCTCCTTTGAAGTACTGGTATGCTCCCCAGGTGACCCGGCTGTGATGATGACTTTATTCTTGATTTGTGACTGCACCCTGGTTGTTTTGTGTCCGAATAATTCGTTAATGACGAAGAGTTAATGTGTTTTCCACTTAATTTTTTCACCTCGTGGTTATTCTGTTCAAAAGTTGGGAGTTCTACAATACACTGAATGCAGTACCTCAGTGAAAGCATTGGTACCGATGTCAATACCACCTATGTAATAAGGCAGAGGTGAGATTGGCCAAAAATGAAAAATATCCACGTTCACAGGTAACTACACCTTCAGGACAATACCTCAGGAATTCCAGATTGCAAAAGAGATTCTTTAAAAATCCTGAAATAAGGAAAAATACTGACAAATCTCAACCCTGATAAGGATTCAATCCCTTTACCAAATACTGTTTGAGGTGTTCATATAATCTGTTGTTAGGGTGTATCTAATACATGTACTAGCTCATCTTGGGAGGTCAGTTTGTAAATTTTCTATACAAATACATCCTTGAACCCTCCAATCCCGTTTACCATTAGACGATTCTAAATTGGAGATCCAATTTAACTTCTGTTACATTTTATTTCCCTTTGATTTCTAATTACACAGTAAAAAGACATGGTCAGAGGTCTCCTTTAAATAGTTAATAGGGCATGGAATATCGATCATTTTATTTCTTCCCAACTGGCTCCTATTATTAACATAAATTAGGAAAATGAATTTCGCACTAAAAGTTGGTTCATTCATGGGAAGAGTAACAATAATGAAACTCCTGGCTGGACTGACCCATCGCCATTCGTGAGTTCTTGGTCAACCAAGTTGCACACATGCAATATAACATGTACATGTAATGGTGGACTGCATGTACACAAGTGCTCATAAAACATCTGCTGTCCGTATCTCTGAACCGAGATGTTGCAGATTTTTCCAAGAGAACTAACTTTTCTCATTTCATTTATGTGCACGAACGTACGCACTTGTTCCTTGAACCACATTTACATTTTATGTTTGTTCGCAAATTTAGTTTCAACGACCAAGACAAGTTTTGTGGACAGGTTTTGAAGTTTTTTTGTTTAAGATTTAGAATGTCACGTGATACTCAACAGATGCCATGATTGACTGATATTTATGAACAGCCATAGGTCAATTAACTGCTACTGGAGTTAGCTTAACTTTTTCTCATAGTAAAAAAACAACTTGAGGGTCCAAACTCTCCTTAGCATGTTTACATTATTTGTTGTGGATTTACCCGAGGGATGACATCTTGCATCACGATTTGAATTTGTTACACAAATAAAATTGTGTCAGTTTGCCTTGACTGACAAAAGTACAAAGTTTCGAAACAGTTGAGGTAGCTTGTACAAGTCTGGTACCTGAACCCCCATCAATGAAATGCTATGAAAATCCCTACACACCAGCAATTTAGCCAGGGTATCAATTTAGTGACAGTCTCCCTTTCCCTTGTATTGCACAGCAAAATGTTCATACAAATCCCAATATTTTGGAACTCAGAAATTGGACCTAACGATTTAAACCTTTTAGATCCTGAAACTGTCAAAACAAAACCAATGTTGTGAAAGTAACTCCACTCTTTTCCATATTAATCCTAATCACAGCAAAACGTCGGCCAAATAAAGCACACAACAAAAAATCACCTTACTATATGAGCGACTGTTTGAAGTAACAAGTTGCAGGTAGTATTACTGAATTTGATTAATTCATTAATAAATTACAATTCACAGTCCTAATTTTGAAAATAGACAATCTGTTACTGTTACAGTGCGGATTTGTTCTTTTACACTGGATTAAAAGAACGCTATCTACAAATCACACCAACATTCATGAAATCACTCGATCCTATCTAATACTTGCCAATTCTTGTGACATTTCTGGTACAATGGACATTCTGTTCCATTCCCAAAAGCCGTTTTATTTTTAAATAGCCAGTTTATTAAGGAAGCCTTTTTGTTTATTTTTGGTAGTTACGCAAAAGAGAAATGTGGTCTTACATTGTATTTCATACAGCTGGTTAGCAAACACACTGCTTAGAAATCTTAGTTGCTTAGCAACATTCTGACGAGAACCAGCCCGACACTTACCATTACATGACAGTTTGGCTGATAACCCGTTTTGATTAGTTTAACGTATTTCGCTCATCAAATTTGTGTGAATAATGCTTTCAGTCCCGCATATTTTAAAAACAGCTGACCTTCAGGCCCCCCTTACTTTGAAAACACACACGGTCTGGAACATGGTCGAATATGAGACTAATACGGTAACTTGCAAGTCTATGAAATTCAGATAGACTTTAGAAATGGGACAAAATATCAAATCTCTCACAAAAAAGTCTCTTGCATTGTTTTCAGTTTACAGCAGCATCCGTACACCCTACTGTTGCCACGGATACCGTGTCCGTGGCAACACTTTTGACATCAGATGACCTTTGACGTTCTCTGGGCGAGGCTAAGTTTACTGTTTTAGGGCTTTGCTGAGGTTCTCGGCGACTGCATTCAGGAAGTCCAAGGTGTTCAGATAGTGTTCCGGCTTCACGCTGTGGATAGAAAGACAAACGAACCAGGAGTGGTTAACCCCATCTGGCCGGCTGTTATTAATGGGGTGCTGGAACGCCAAGACGGGCTTGTGCAGCCAAACAATAGGCAAACAATGGATTGAGTATGCGCAGGAATGCGCATATAGACGACAACCAGTCAGCTGGTCTTTTTCAAACCCACGGCCATGGTATTCAAGAGGTTAATAAAAAGCATGCAGTTTTAGAAAGCCCTAAATGTTGGCATAAATTAAATGAAAGTAATGGGGGAAATTGCATTGCTTATTTTAACTTATAGAGCAAAACAAAATATTGGCCTTGGTGCAATTAAATCTGGTTTCTTACAGACTCATCCATTCAGCTCCACTCTTTGACACATTGACCAAACACAGCTGCACATACAGCACGTTTGTCACGCATGTCAGACTTTTGTCTGACCAAAGTAACTGCTGTGATTGGCCAATACGTCAGTACACTGCCTGCAACTGTCTCGTCAGCTTTACCGATGTCAGCTCATACTTTTATTTGGCCAATTAGACTAATTAGCAACATCAACATCCCCGATTTTACAAAGCAGCACTCACGTAATTTCTCTTATTAAACACCCACGAAATGTCTTCTCACTAAGTACTCTAACGTTAAAGAAAATGCTTTCTGCCAGTTTTTGACAAGCATGACTATTTTGTGCACAAGCATGTTACTCTGAAACTAGTATGGGTTAAGGGCCAGTCACACTGGCCACGATAACGACGACGATAACGAAAACAGTGAGAATGAACGTCATTGATTGGTGGAATTGTCGCGTGTGTAATATCACCATCCACCAACAGAGAGCGTTTATCTGCATCGTTTTCGTTATCGTGGCCAGTGTGACCGGCCCCTTACACCTTAGTTTTACTTCATGGCACGGGTGACCACTTGTAGTTTTTTTAAAATATTGATTTCTGTACACTGTAAAATTTGGGGGGAGTGCAGGTGGAACTCTTACTTCTTGAGTCCATGGATGCAGCCAGCCAGATCCTTGGTCATCATGCCGGCGTCAACGGTATCCACGCACACCTTCTCCAGCGTGGTGGAGAAATGAGCCAGCTCTGGGTTGTTGTCAAGCTTGGCGCGGTGCTCCAGACCCCGTGTCCACGCAAAGATGCTGGCGATGGGGTTGGTGCTGGTCTGGTTACCCTGGGGTCCAGACGGTAAAGAAATTATTTACGTTCAATAGAGCATGGCTGTCATTAGTGAGGTTGGGGGTGGTGAGAGTATAGGGGCCAGGTTATGAGAGGGCACTACACAGTGATATCATGATACTCTTAGAGGATTCAGACTATATAAGATTGCGGTAAACCGATTTGGTCGAACTGCTGTTGTGCCTATATTGGTAGACCGTACGGCTGTGGATCACAAGGACCCAGGTTTGAATCCTCTGCTGGGTATGTTATGTAATTTAAACAGTCTTTTTCTAATTTAAGGTTTGGAGGGAAAACATTTTTCAAAGTGAACAATGAAAACTGGCAGGAGCGAGATTTGATCCATGACCACTGGAATACTGTACTGGTACGGTATTCCGGAGGTCGCAGGTTCAAATCCCGCTCCTGCCAGCTTTCTTTGTTCATTCTGAAAATTCATCTAAAATTACCTAGGCAGTTTCCCTTGTAGTTTGTTTGGCGATATTAATTAAACAACCCTCCTATGCAAACATACATTCTGAGCCATGTTGTTGTATGGGTCAAAATCAGTCAAGGTGATTGTTTTTTAACCCTCCTGCCATAGTACAAAACCACATGTAATCTGATCATGTCTGTGTAAAAGTATAGCAGGGGAGGTGGAAGGACATTTTGACTGATTTTGACCTTTTAAATAGTAGGAGGGTTAACCCTCCTACTAAAGGAACAAAGTAAGAGAACCTGTCTTGCAGCTCCCTCAGCAAATATATGGTGGGAAAAATGTGGTACTGGGGGGGGGGGGGGGGGGGGGGAAATACGGCCAGGCTATGGGACTATCAAAGGCTGAATGGATACAAGCACCGTAGCTCAGTGGTTACTCATGTAGTCTGCCCAATATGGGTTTCAACGTTCTTGTGTCCTTGAGCAAGACACTTTGCTGCAATTGTTTGTATCCTCCCAGAAGTACAGGTAACTGAAGGCAGAATCAGTTGTGTGAGGTTAATTAACCCTCCTATTATAACTATCACAGCCTATCAAAAAGTCCACACACTTCCTCTGACAGGTTGTGTGTTTCAACCTGTCACTTGATAGGTTTTGATATATAGGGTAGCTGGCTCCATTTTGGCACCGATTGAGGGAGGGTTAAAGTGCTTGTGTCCTTGAGCAATAAACTTTATTGCAATTGCTTCACCCAGGAGCCCGAGCTCCAAAACATTTCAAGTTAAAGAGTGTTGTCAATTCACTACGAATTACAATAATTATAGAATACCTAACATTGTTACAGGCTTTCAAGTGGACCCAGGTGAAAAAGTAGAAAAGTAGGATCAACATTTTCAGAAGAAAAAAAACATGACAAAAGTAGGACTTTGGAGGACAAAATCAGGATAAAAGTAGGGCTTCACATGCTTTCAGGATTAGTTTTCATTGATACTCACCCATGTCCACAGCATCACAAGCCTGATTTGGCATGTTCTGTACTCACAACACTTGTGCTCCATCCTCAACTAAGCTCTTGGAAGTAAAGTTGCAGTACTCCTGCACCCAAGCCCTTCATTGTGTGATTTTTATACGACAGTGTGTAACACTTATGTAAAATATCTAATGGGATTTCATTTTTCGCAGTTGTGGGACAAAAAAATAGGAAAAAGTAGGAAAAGTAGGAATACTTGAAAGCCTGTTATCAATAATAAGTTTGCGGTGTTCACAGTAAAAAACCAAGTCACAAGTTATCACTGTTATCAAGTCCTCAATTGGAAATCGTCCATGGGATCAACCTACATGTACGTACAAAGTATAACAAAAACGTGAACGCAGCCAATGCACATATCTGTATCACCTACATCAGTGTGCTAGGCCATGAGTACAAGCCTGACAACGGTTCGAGGTGATTGAGAGTTTATTCTCGCATGGTGTCTGGCCTTTAATATCACTCAACGGATAGAAAAGGAATCCTGAATTCCATGCTGGGTACAGGGGTTGTAAGCTCGTGTAGAGCTTGAAAGCTCTAACCCCTTGCGTACGAATGCCGCAAATGTGCGCAAAAAAAACAGTTCCACCAGGCCGGATGATGCAATTGTCCGCCGTTTGTGCAGTTTCAATCCATTGTTGGATTAAACAGTGCCACCAGGCCGGATGACACCATTGGCCGCTGTTTGTGCAGTTTCAATCCATTGTTGGATTATTGTGTATAGGTTACGCTCGACTGCACAAACACTGTAGCGGTTCGCTTGGCTGCCATAACCGCCGCGGCACCCCGACGTCTCCCGTAAAATACCGTACTCAAGGGGTTAAAGGTAGGTTGCGGATGCACCAAGGAAAGACATCTCTTTTTGTGAGAAGTGTTGGCTCTGAAGAGAACCGACGGTGAGATAAGGTCTCGACGTTTCAAACAGTGTGCTCTGTTCATCTTCAGAGCCAACACGTCAAAAAAGAGATATCTTTCCATGGTGTACCCACAACCTACATTCCAGCTTACAACTTCACCACGCAAAGCTTCAAACTATACCTAGAGCTTCAAAGTTACAATTATACACAGAGATTTTTCTGTAGAGTGTACTGCTTATTTTCCTTTCCAGAATACATTACATAGACAATCGGGACTTATGTGTTACAATGAGTTACTCTTGTAAACAAATTTATCAGTTGGTGGGAAAATAGTCTCTGTACCTTTTGGTGTTCTCTATAGTGTCTGGTGACTGTTCCGTGGGCAGCCTCCGCTTCAATGGTCTTGCCGTCGGGGCAAATGAGAACACTGGTCATGAGACCCAGGGAGCCATATCCTATATATAGCACAAAGGAACTATTGCTAATTCAACTGGTTAAACTGATTTATCTTATCTGTTCTAATTTATAGATCTGTGAAAAGGCAACACAATACACAGTATTTACACCCTGTATTTGTACACAGCACCCTCTAGTGTTCACAGAAAATTGAATCGGGGAGTGACCTTCGTGCGAAACGTGCAAAAAATCGCAACGGTAGGGAGTCCAAAAATTAGCGAGTGAGGTTAACAATTCATATATTCAGTTCTTGCGATCTAGATCTAGCATCGCAGAATTTCAAATATGGCACCCGCTCGAACTTCGCGATAAACTGGCCGATTTTATACATATCTGAATGAATAAATCTAAAATGTTTAAAATTAATGTGCACTTCTTCATCTACATACAACATCTGATTAAATTTTCCCAGGGAAATCAGAATAAATTGAATTATACTGCGTCGTACATGTATTTCCACGAATTCCAGGAATTAGATAACCAAGCAGTTTTAAAGGTTTACACGATTTGCTCAGGATTTCCACAACCACAGGCACAGAAAATACCCTAAACCCACCTTGGGCGACTACGTCTGATTGGACATCACCATCGTAGTTCTTGCAGGCCCACACGAACCCTCCGGTTGACTTGAGCGCCTGCGCCACCATGTCGTCAATCAGACGATGCTCGTACCAGATGCCTAGATCAATAAAAGCTTTCTTATACTTTTCCCTGGTAATCAAACACAAAGAAAAAAAAAAACACCAACAAAAACAGTCACTTCGTGCTCAACTGAATATGTTTATATTAAGCTTTCATATCACAAGTCATGGTGCTGAAAGCATGGAGTTATCATCCCTGCACATGAGGCCAATCAATTATTCCTGAAACTTTATCAACTTCCTGTGGAGTATGGAACCCTTGCTACAGATTTAGTGCACTGAACTAATGAAACCAAGACACCACTGCTCTCACCAGTACCCATTTACTCCCCAGTACCGAGAAGAAACCTATGACAAAGTGTCTTTCTCAAGGACACAAGCAACACCATGACAACAACCCCTCCCCCGACTGTGCTCTAATTGTTGATAGCATCGTCAATAAACCCCAGTGCAATGGCGCTAAATGGAAACACAGCTCACTATAAACTGAAATCTATCAAAATGAAGAATCAGTTCAGCTTTCAGAAAAGTTATAACTATCACAAAATGCCATTTTTGTGAAAAATGTACGACTAATTAGGATGCCATTTTGTATTCGTTTTTCAGCCAAATTACGTGAAGAACCAACTCTGCCCCAACAGTCGGCGACTCACTGTCTTGTGTGCTCCGATTGCGATTAATTGTGATTATACAACACCTGCATAAATCCCCGCCATCTGATTGGTGGATCTTTGATCACGTGCATTGAATTATTCGTCCCAATGGTGCACAGAACTTTCATTGCATGGTCACACCATCGGTCGCACTCTGACCAGTCAGGTGACAAGGATTTATTCAGGTGTTGTATAAAAACAAATATTGAATGTTTCACATTCATGCAATGTAAAGAATAATTTCATTCGGTGACGGATTGAATGTTCCATTCCACTCAGCTTCGCCTAGTGGAATGGAACTCAATCTGTCACCTAATGAAATTATTCTTACCATTGCACTCATAAACATTCATTATTTGTACATGGGAAATAGGTTTTTTCCCTGATTTTTGTCCATTGTTCTGACACTGTTGCAAAATGATTGAATCTGCAAACTTTGCGACCCAAAAAAAAAAAAATAAGTCAACCGTTACCAGTAATTAGCTTTTTAAATAAATAAAATGCAATGGAAATCAACAGAGGTTGTCAATGTTTTCACCCACATCCATGTTTTACCGGGGTACTAAGCTGAAAGTAAAAAGCTCAGTATGCACCATCTGATGTGTATAAAAACATTATAATTGAAAAATTACCCTTAAAACTTATTTTGTAGAACGACTTTAAATCAGGTGGGAAGATTTTAGTGTCTTTAAATTCAGTGCAAAAAGCGAAACACTGGTGTCAAGAAACTGGGCAGAAAAGAACACAAATGAATCCCTTAACACTTCAGAATAACCTACAGAATACCAACAGAGATACTTTTGAAATGGTAATTAATACGTGCTACCGGGCATATCGAGAAAGGTAATCCGCAAATAATTTTGCTCTGTCATCTGTGACTGCAGGGTGCCAGGAAGGTATTAATGCAAAGCTCCGTAACCAACCTTAAAATAAAACCATATTTATTATGATCATGATAATTAAGTTCTTAAATGTATTATACAACATTTGCAAACATCAAAAAACAAAACTACTGAATTATTACGAAATTCCATACTAGACTTAAGTAAACAGCAGTTTCAAGCATCCTGTAAAAATATAATTCATACAAGCTGTTAAAATCCCACCCACCTATTAACCCCTTGAGTACGTTTTTTTTTAACGGGAGACGTCGGGGTGTCGCAGCTGTTTTAGCAGCCAAGCGAACCGCTACAATGTGTTTGTGCAGTCAAGCGTAACATAAACAATAATCCAACAATGATTGAAACTGCACAAACGGCATCATCCGGCCTAATGGCACTTTTTGATGCCATATAGCGTCATCCGAACGCAAAGGCTTAAGCAATCACATTCTCATGTCACACCTTGGGGAGCACACAAATTGTACAAAAGGTGGACATTTAAAAATCAATTTTCAGTAGTCATACGCTTCCAAGACAATTTTCACTTAGGAGTTGTATTTTCTGTTGATTGTAAGACTTGGGATAAAAAAAACTTAAAACTTGGTACTTACTGATAGATAGCCTCAAAGATATCTTTGAAGCGACCATCGTACTTCTTAAGGATGGTATTCTTGGTGCTGAGATACAAGGGCCATTTCTTGGCAAGAGCATACTGGAAGCAACTATGGGCAAAGCCTTCAATGGACTGTGGTATTACAAACAAGAAAAACTTCACCTGGTTAGTAAAAATAAAAATTGTAATTTGCATGGAATTTGCAATCCGTTCATAACAGAAGGCACTGTTCTAGAACAACCAAAACGACATCGTCATGTATTACTGAAAGTGCACTGGGCCTTACTGAATAGGCACAAGGCTTTATTGAATAGGCACAAGGCCTTATTGAATAGGCACAAGGCGCGACGATGTCATTTGGGTGGTTCTGGTTAAGTGCTTACCGTTCGTAACAGCTATACGTTGTTGTGTTTTGTTGTCCTTTGTCTGGTTCCCTGGTTGTATGTTTGTCTGTCCATAGGTTAGGGCACAAAAGCGTTTTACGCTTAACCTTATACCTAAATGTTGTCACTTAACTTGTTGCTTCTTTATTATTTAACTTACTGTATACATAGTCTCTATCAAATATACTATTAAATTCCTTGGTAATTTCTATATGATTGTAAATATTGTAATGAATGACAACATTGAAATAAATGTTACAACAACAAATCTAATCTATGCTAGACACCACCCCCCTCTACTGTAAAAAAAAAAGAAGAAAGACAATTCTATAAATTTTATGTTATGTTTTTACATCATTGATATTTTTTATAGTCTAACCCTGCGGTGTGCCATGACAATATACACGCACTGTTACACCACGGTGTGACCTACTTAACGAAACAGCGCCATGGCACGCCGCAGTGTTAACTTATCAATATAATGTCTTTTGAAAAGAATCTGTTTTTATCCTACCACTTGTATCTTTGATTTATTCTCTTTTAGTAGCTCAGTACCTCAAGTGGCTTTTATAGCCATGTTCGGAGAGAACTTGTATAAGAAAACAAACATGCATACCTCATCATTGTTGTACATTCCCAAACCACAGCCGCCTCCTTTGAACTTGTAGACAGTGAAGCTTCTTTTCTCGCCGCCACTGTCCGGGGTGAACACCAGGTCAAACGTGCCTGCCTCCTCCGTCACAAAGTCGGTGGCTCGGTACTGTTACATCCATGGTGAACAGGTACATGTACATGTAACAGAATGCATGATTGAAAGAGTGAGATACTTTTTGAGATTTTTTTCCTTACAAATAAAAAAAACAGAATGCCGAAGTGTGATGTCATTTGTCACTGTTCTGGTTCGTCCGCTAACGTCTTTACACCCATAATTGTGTGCATATGCTAGACTTCGGTAATCAATGAAGTACGGTAAAATACCACTGTAATGATCATTAGCAGACATGTACCAGGAGGGGGATGGTTAAAGGTCTAATTTTTTTCACCTATTTTCAGAATTAGTCTTCAAAGTGGATGGCCAGTCATCCATTTTATGTTGAAATTGCGTCCAGTTTGAACGTACATAATTTGAGTCTCTTTTTTAACAATTTAAATTGTGTCTGGACAATTTTGATACAATCTAAATACATAGAGTATTCATATCATTTGACCAATCAGCATAGCCTTACCTGGTCTCCAAAAGCATGACGACCAATCACAATGGGTGCGGTCCAACCAGGAACAAGGCGGGGGATAGTCTTGCACATGATTGGCTCACGAAATACTGTACCACCCAGGATGTTTCTGATTGTGCCGTTTGGGCTTTTCCACATCTTCTTCAAATCAAATTCTAGATACACAAAAATAAAGATTTTGGTTTGGGGTGAGCTTACTTCTTGGCATAATTATGTGAAATAAATCTGAGAAAACATTGAATACAAAAACATTGAAAAATTATTTTTTTGCAGAATTTCAGTGAATATTTGTGGCAATGGGGGACTTTTAAGATGCCGATGGCAGCAGACATACCGGTCCTTTTTGCTAGTTCTGAGCATGTGCACAAAATGGTGAGAACAATGGAAAAGGACCGGTATGTCTGCTGCCATCAGCGTCTCAGAAGTCCACCATTGCTAGCCTGGTGACCTAAAACATCACTGGTACTTTCATGTTAGCTTGAAGAGGTCAAAGGGCAAATTAGGCTGGCCAATGTGACTAGATCCCGAGTTTTAAGCATTTTGACATTTGTTTTTAGGAGTTGACTCAGAGTCCACCTAAAAAAAGTTGATATTTGCATATACTGGGAGGGATTCCTCCGCGTCTATGCCAATTAAAGTTAACCATTACATTCAAAGTCAGAACGACAATGGATGAAGTAGTCTAAAAGAAAGCGCCCTCTACCTTCAACCCTCTCCTCATCCGGTGTGATGGTGGCACACTTGATGCCAACGTTGTACTTGAGGATGGCATGAGCGCAGTCGATGGTGACCTGGTCGTTAGTGAGGTCCCGGTGTGGCAGCCCCAGGTCGTAGTATTTGATGTCTAGTTTCAGATGAGGGAAGATCAACTGTAATGGAAGAAAAAAAATACACAAAACTCAGCACATTTGATCAACAACACTGGTTAACCCCATCCCATGCTCTGTCTGTTATTGATGGGATGCTGGTTTGCCAAGAACAGGCTGTGCAGCCAAGCGTAAATGCAAACAATAGCCTAGGGCGGAGCTACGTCGCAGGTCGGTAGTTACGTGACGGCAACCATGCTGTGCCAGTGAAAACAATGACCGCGTTTCACCGGCATTAACTGCATGCGCTATGCTATGCAAGTTTCCGGATGTCCGCGCTGGCCTATAGGCACCACACTGAACAGACCGGTCCTATTCATCGCACTTAGAACCCTCCCCCCCCCCCCCCTCGTGTGAATGAAAGCTCCGTTTGAAAAAGCTCCATCTATTCATTACACTCCCATTCAAAAACAATATATTTGAAACATGAATAAATTGAGTATGTGCAGGAATGCACATATAGATGTCATCCGGCCAGGTGGTAGTTAACCCCTTGACCCCGGATTTCATATGGGGGCACTGGGGCGCCATGCTGGCTTGTGCAGCCAAGCAAAACGAAAACAAGAGGCTTGTTTAGCCAAGCATAACGTACCCTAATAATGGATTGAAAATGCAGAAATTGGCGTGTATAGACGTCAACCGGCCAGGTAGCAATTTTCAATCTGCACGTATTTGTGTCAACCGTACGCAAGGGGTTAATCAGTGGCTGCTTTAGTTGATGACGGAGGGGAAAACCATGCACTGCAGTTGAAAACCAGAGTTCAGTGACCGACCTTGTTTTACACAGCACTGGTATGCAACACTGAAAATCCACAACAGTTGGAGTGTTAACCATAACCCTCCTCAATCCTCCAAAATCCTCATGGTGGTTTTGGAGGATTTTGGAGGATTGAGGATGAATGGTGATTGAAGCACCGGAGGATTTTGAAGGATTGAGGATGAATGGTGATTGAAGCACAGGAGAATTATTGAGGATTGAGGATGAATGGTGATTGAAGCACAGGAGGATTTTGGAGGATTTTGGATGAATGGTGATTAAAGCACAGGAGGATTTTGGAGGATTGAGGATGAATGGTGATTGAAGCACAGGAGAATTTTGGAGGATTGAGGATGGTTCCTAGCAATAAGGGCCTAGGGGGTTAGGGTTAATGTGTAGACCTGTTTGATTACTGTCATCCTCATGAATTCTAATGACGTTTCAGGGAATTAATTTTATAACTTTGTAATTAATTCTGAGGGCATGTACAACTACATGTATGAAGCAGCATTGTGAGGCCCAGGGGCAGTCTGGTGATTGGACTGACATTTTGGAAGGATTTCAAGCTCAACCGAACTCTATCTACGTTTTTCACTTTGACCTATTTGAATGAATTTATTACTTTAAGGTAACATTTACTCTACAAAGATTTGAAAACATATATGAGGGTGATGTCAAAAGGGCAACACTCAATGCTTGCACGGTGAATTCTCTACAAGTACAACTGATAGCTTATCGTTAAGACTCACAAATGTTACATTTTGAACTGTACTTTTACTGCTGTGCAAATTTACCAATTCGTGTTTCTATTTACTTATAAAGTCCAAGTACAGTGACACAGTGACATGGATGGGGGTTGAGATCTGAATGGCCTAACGGGCAGAAGAAATTGTGTACACAACTGTATCAGGTAAACATATGACACCTTGTCTGTATGAACTGCTATATTTTGTTGGAGGGAGGAGTGGGAGGGAGGGAAGAGTGAGGGGGGGGGGAGGGGAAAGAGGGAGAGAAGGGTGGAGCCATACTAGGGCTCGAACTATCCACTGGATCGCTGACAGTGATTTGAGCGTCAGTCTAGTGAACTCGTGACCGAACTAGTCCAGTGGTCTAGTTATTATTTTTTTCAAACACTGGATGAAATGTTATCACTGAAGTCCAATTTTTCTAAATCCCCATAATTTCTGTAATGGCCATTTTAAGCTACATGTACTGTATGAGGCAGTACATGGTCCACATGTGCTGGGTTATTCTCTTAATATCACCCAGACGCCCCTGTACTAACCCCCCCAAACTTCCCCTTCATCCTTTTCCAGATTTGCCAGCGGCTATACATTTTGAATCATTAAAAATTTGGAATCTGGAGGCACAATACACAAAGCTCTACCTAAATGTAGGAGACAACTTTATGGGAGTGCCTTAAAAACTCCCACCTGCATGACCTGTTTTTACCCTGCCCAAAAAGGTCACAAGAAAAAAAACTTAACCCTAAATCCCCAAAAGTTTTCATCTACTTCAGTATCAGTCTTTCAACTGCCACTGAAGGCCAATAGCCCTATGTATTGGGGACGTCATGTCAGTGTTTACCGGATTACATTGCAGTTTTCAGTGGGGGTCATCGCTCGACGCTCGCTATACTTTTACATGAAGAATGCCGACTTACGATCGGTTTTCAACCAAAAGACAGTCATATGTGCAGTTTCAGCTCTATCTGTCGTGGAAGATAACACCGTACCGTCGTCAACTATAAAAGATGATTACTGTGCAGGAGATTTTCGGGAGCCACAAGGTCGAAAAATGAGCGTGGAAAATGCTAGTGTATGTAAAAATCATATATGATCCGCGGCGGCGACCCCCATTTTTCCCCCGTGATGCACTGCGGTAAACTGTTTACCGGTACATAACGTCATCAATACATAGGGTTATTTCATGAAGCTTCTAAGCACACACAAAACACAGAATACTTTTGCTTAGCCTTAATCACATGCGATGCATAACTTTATCCCTGGTTCTCAGACGATTTATGCTTAGCACACAAAACAATTGCTGAACAATAATTTTCACTAAGCAGTTCCATACAATAAGCCAGTTCGGTATTTCAACTGCGCATGTGCACAATGACATTTTATCCCGAATGACCCGTGTGACCTAATGCGCGCGTGTGAATGCAAAAGGTGGTTACACAACGCACACGTTCGCATAACATCGCGTGACATTACGTCAGCAATTTTATCCCAAATAACCTTTGACCTTTGAGATACCGAACTGGCTTATTGGGCCCAGACCTGATGACATGGTACTGGACAACAACACGGGTTGACCTACCGTTTCTTTGATCTTCTCCCAAATGATCCGGGTCATCTCATCACCGTCGAGGTCAACCACCGGGTTGGCAACCTCAATACGACTCCCACTGGAATCTAGGGAGAAGCAAAAATTTAATGCAAATAAATACAGGGAAAAAAATACACAGACGAGCTAAATTCTCTTTAAAAATTTTTTGTTAGCAAATGAGAAATCTTTTTAATGCTTTGGTCCTATCATAAAATTTCCAGGTTTTTGAAATCAAACAAGTTGGGTTACAATTACAAAGTGTTGAGATTGGTGAAATCCCATTACTAGGGTCATTCCATAAATTTGGGGTCCAATATTGGTCTCCCTGTTACATCTGATATGTACGATTTTGCAATTCAGGACACATTCTTTAAAACCCTCTTGTTCTCAAGGCCAAAATGGAGCCAGCTCAAAACCTATCAAGTGACAGATTGAAACACACACACAAACTGTGAGAGTTGGTGTTTAGAGTTTTTGATAGGCTGTGATATTGTAGTTTTAAGTATAGGAGGGTTAAATTAATGTCCTCTATCTCCAAGAGTGATTATGTACATGTACATGTACATGTACATGTACATGTACATGTATAGCAAAGTACCTGCCAAACAAGTAAAAAATAGTGTAATGTCAATTTTAATGATACTTGATGGGAAATTACATAGGTCAGGTGTAACAGGGACACCACAAAATGTCACTTTTGGACCCCAAATTTCTAGAATGACCCATTACCAACTGGAAAATGTTTGGCTTTCAAGTCTTAACCCCTTGAGTACGGTATTTTACGGGAGACATCGGGGTGCCGCAGCGGCTCTGGCAGCAAAGCGAACCGCTACAATGTGTTTGTGCAGTCAAGCGTAACCTATACACAATAATCCAACAATGGATTGAAACTGCACAAACAGCGGCCAATGGCATCATCCGGCCTGGTGGCACTGTTTAATCCAACAATGGATTGAACCTGCACAAACGGCGGCCAATTGCGTCATCCGGCCTGGTGGCACGTTCTTTTTGCGCATATTTGCATCATCCGTACGCAAGGTGTTAACCTTGTATCTGCCGGTAATCCTCAACCCCAAAATATTGCAAGCGCACACTCATTGAGAAGCTACATCCAATTGAGAATGACATTCTACTAACTGCTACCAGAAGTTATTCACATGAACAAAAAAAATGAGTATACTACAAGGTTTACTATGCAAATTAAAACCTTAAACTTGTTTTCAGGTTTATATGCTCATGATAGTGTTCCAAATCCAATTCATCAATGCTACTACTAGCCAATGGGTCAGGTCAGGTCAAAGGTCACATGAATTTCATCTCCACGTGCTTCAAGAAATTAGTCAGTTTCCTGTGAGTCAAATCGGCGGGTATCCTGTGAAGTTTAATGGGAAATTTCCACATTGTCATCTGGGGGTTAGACATCTGGATCAAGAATGCCGATTTTGTTCCTCAACTGAGACAGAGTGCCATTATTTCCGAGTTTTGCGCTTAGCTTTTTATACATTTGAGTTTTTAAAGCCAAATCTTCTGAAGTCAGATGGAAACAGTCAAGGAAAATGATTAAGTCAATACATTAAGCTGTAACCATGACATCATAGATAATTATAAGATCTGACTTAAACACATTGTACAAAGATCATACAGGAAGGAAAATCATTTGAAAATGGCACAATTAAATTTGGAGATATCAAAGGATATTTTTAAGAAATGATTTTAACTCACATTTTATCAAAATGTGGAATAAGTCATCAGGGTGTTTTGAGTAATCAAGCTTTAAATATTCAGATGTGGTTGAAACAGTTCAAGTACAGGCATTATGCTGACCTCTGACTTCATGCCAGCCACTGATTGGTTGAATTAATGCATTGATTTCTCTTTATGCATGACAATTGACATCCTTTACTAGTGTCTTGACAGTACATGTTTATGCCTTGCCAAATTTTTCACTTTTGCCAGTGCAGTTCAAGAAAGCCAGACCATTTAAGTTTTTGTTCACCAAAGTGGATTTCTTCATTTTGGAGAATGGGCCTGAAATGATTCTGGGTCAATTTGTAGAACCTGGATCTTAAAAAATTATTTGTATAAATGTGAAATTTTAGACGGAGGTACATGTACATTGTACATGTACATGTATCGTATTATCTACATGTACATGTACCAAGATTAGTACCAAACATGCATAATAATCTTCATCATGTACATGTATCTACACAATGCATTCAAAAGCAAAGGAAAAACTCATTATAAAACCAATATATTTTGTGCTGTTGGGCATCTTGTTAAATTATAGGGAACATTCTGCATTATCTTGTGTGAGCACCACCACAAGAAAGTCCTTCACGGTAGTTCCAGGAACTTCTTGTGAGTTAATTGGCAGCCTGACTTAAATTCTGGTCAAGCTACAGTGCAGATGACCAGCCCATTATTATGTTTCACAATTACATTTAAATGCACACTGCTGACCAATTTATGTTTACTTTGCAAGTCTTGGCAGGACTGTCAAAAAGGAAATCTCACAGAAGTGATCCCAAATCTATTTGGACACAGCAACGTATTTTTAGAAGTGGGGGTGGGGGGCAGGGGGTGACATTATACATTCAAATTCTTCAATTCCAAAGGTTCTCGTTTTGTCAATCTTTCTTCTTTATACATGTACATGTATACATGCGTTCTCCTAAAGTACATGGACGTATAACAAAGGGAACAATATCATCCGCGATTCCCACAATTCGTCCGCGATTGAGATCGTGTACAAAACCTATGGGAGTCTTCCGAAAAAGTTAAAGTACAAACAAAAGAGGGAACAATAGAAGGTCCGCGTTTGGAGGTCGCTACACGTTTACACTATACATGTAAGACAAAATAAAAACATGATTAGCCTCATGCCATCCCCAAAAAAGGAAAGAGGCCCTTATTTGTAACTATTATTTTTAGATCATGTCCGGCAATGTTTTCCTTTGTTTTTTCAAGCTGGCTTTTGCCGGAATTCTCTTGCATCTTTATGGCTTTTTTTTTATTTTAGAAATGCCAGAAAAAAGAGCACAAAAAAACAAACAAAGCAAAAGAAAAACAAGGAGTTGGCTTTTAAAAAATGAAGTGAGCAGAAACACTAAACATGTTATGTGAAGTAAAAAAAAACTCTTAGCATCCCTGCACATTTCCTTTTGGGGGCCGCCTGGAATTTTTAAATTTTTACCAGTGGAAAAATACGGTGAAAAAAACCCTCAATTTCAACAGATCCATCAGAAAATAAAATACAAGCCTAGCTTAGGCCTACTAAAACTGAAAACTGTCGAGCGCAATCTGGAGTTTTACGCAAATTTATTGTACTCCCTCCCGAGTTTGTATCCCTATGAATGGATTTCATTCAAAGGGACACCCTCAGTCTAGAGGGAGTACAATAAACTTGCGCAAAACTCCAGAGTGCGTTCGACAAAACCACTGTAAAGATGTTCAATTCTCTTGTCCAACATGTCAATTTCATTTTAGTGTCTTTGAACAGTTGAAAAACCTACCGTTGTCAGAAATTTAAAAAAGAATTGTGGCCATCTTGAAAATAAAAAGTAAAAAGCCCCGGCCTGCTAGATCCTTCCTTTTTTTTTTAATACCGAACAGTAAACCTTTTTTTTTTTCCTTCCAAGGCCTTAGGCGAAATAATATAACAAAACATGTTTCGCGTCCCCGCCCGCTTCCTTTATGGAGGCTGCCTGGATTTTTTTTATATTTTTACTACAGAAAAATTATGTATATATATATATCTTTAAAAAAATGTCAACCAGTCAATCGGAAAATATATAGACCGACTTGCAAGTTGGACATTTTTTTGTTTTTTTGTTTTGGTTGATGGTGCTTGGCTATACTAAAAAAAAAACTTTAAATATGTTCAGTTCTCTTGTCCAACATGCCTCTTTCATTTTTAATGCGTCTTTGAACAGGGAAACACCAACGGTTGCCAGATTTTTTTTTAAATGACGGCCATCATGGCCATCTTAAAAATAAAAAATTAAAAGCCCCTCTTCCTCCTTTTTTTTGAAAACCCGGACGTGAAACACGTTTTTTTTTACTCGACCTTACGAAATCATTAAAGAAGTCTTTTATTCTTTCTCTCTAAATGTTTAAAAAGAATTTAAAAAGGCTTCATCTCTTCTATTTCTAATGTAGGCCTACATCATGTATTTCAATCCCCCCACCCCCCCCCCCCCCCCCCCCTCCAAGTTCCAATTCCCAGTATATAATTTTGACATGCTGTCGCCTACTCCTAGAACTATGAGGTTCCTGACATGAACCTCATAGGAAGACGCCGATTTTTCCCATAGGCTAGTACAGCAAGAAGGGTGTTGGTAAAAGTCGGAGGTGGTCGGAGCTAGCCGGAGGTAGCTTTATACACGATTTCTACAACGTTTGCAAGCCTTAAAAATGGTTACCTGTTAATAATAGTGTACTTCCGTGCTTTCTACTGACAAAAAAATGCCTTTTTATCTGCCATTTCAAAGTTGTCCGATTCCTCCGGGTTTCACCGATTCAATGGTTGTAACTTGCTTGTAAATATCGTACGTACAACTCCGTACGTACGGCACTGCACGCGCGCACGGCCGATGTTCGTATAGTAGTGCGCCCTCGCATGACTAGTTTTGGCTATTCCATTTACTACGGAGGAGCTTATAGGACATCACAAAGCTAATAAAGCCAGTTTGTGTGTATACACCTCTGGTTTTATGCTACCGTGGAACGACCGTTATTGAAGGAAACAATTATTGTGAAACTTATTTCATTTGGAACAATGGCAAGGACAATTTCGAAGAAGAAAAAGTTACTGGTACACTGGGGCACCATAAAATTGTGAGAAAAAGTACAGCTGACGCTCCATTTGGTGAGACGGAGGTTGATATAAAATACCGTATTTGTTAGAGCTCCGAAAAAGATATAAACCTGGAAAATAATAGTTTGTACCTGTGGAAACATTGCGTTCTGCTAAAAATGATTGTTCACAGTGAAGTTCTGTGTTCAGAGTAAATCACGCGCTAATATTGCCCGCCGAAAAGTACAAAAAGTACAACTGACACACCCCGTTTTGCATTATTTTTCGCGTCCAAATAGTGAGCCGGAGGCTGATATAAAATATTGGTTACAGCTCTTAAAACCATATAAACCTGGGAAATTATACTTTGAACATATGGGAACATTGCGTTCTGGTCAAAATTATTGTTCACAGTTCTGTGTTAGGAGGAAATCAGGCGCTAATATTGCCCGCAGAAAAGTACAAAAAGTACATCAGTTTTTTGACGCTCCGTTTTGCATTATTTTCGCGTCCAAATAGTGAGCAGGAGGTTGATATAAAATATTTGTTACAGCTCTAAAAACCATATAAACCTAGGAAATGATACTTTGTACATGTGGGAATATTGCGTTCTGGTCAAAATTATTGTTCAAAGTTCTGTGTTAAGAGGACGTCAGGCGCCAATATTGCCCGCAGAAAAGTACAAAAAGTACATTTGACGCTCCGTTTTGCATTATTTTCGCGTCCAAATAGTGAGCCGGAGGTTGATATAAAATATTTGTTACAACTCTAAAATCCTTATAAACCTGGGAAATGATACTTTGTACATGTGGGAATATTGCGTTCTGGTCAAAATTATTGTTCACAGTTCTGTGTTAGGAGGAAATCAGGCGCTGATATTGCCCGCAGAAAAGTACAAAAAGTATATCTGACGCTCCGTTTTGCATTATTTTCGCGTCCAAATAGTGAGCCGGAGGTTGATATAAAATATTTGTTACAGCTCTAAAAACCATATAAACCTAGGAAATGATACTTTGTACATGTGGGAATATTGCGTTCTGGTCAAAATTATTGTTCAAAGTTCTGTGTTAAGAGGACGTCAGGCGCGAATATTGCCCGCAGAAAAGTACAAAAAGTACATTTGACGCTCCGTTTTGCATTATTTTCGCGTCCAAATAGTGAGCCGGAGGTTGATATAAAATATTTGTTACAACTCTAAAATCCTTATAAACCTGGGAAATGATACTTTGTACATGTGGGAATATTGCGTTCTGGTAAAAATTATTGTTCACAGTTCTGTGTTAGGAGGAAATCAGGCGCTAATATTGCCCGCAGAAAAGTACAAAAAGTATATCTGACGCTCCGTTTTGCATTATTTTCGCGTCCAAATAGTGAGCCGGAGGTTGATATAAAATATTTGTTACAACTCTAAAAACCATATAAACCTGGGAAATGATACTTTGTACATATGGGAACATTGCGTTCTGGTCAAAATGATTATTCACAGTTCTGTGTTAGGAGGAAATCAGGCGCTAATATTGCCCGCAGAAAAGTACAACAAGTATATCTGACGCTCCGTTTTGCATTATTTTCGCGTCCAAATAGTGAGCCGGAGGTTGATATAAAATATTTGTTACAGCTCTAAAAACCATATAAACCTAGGAAATGATACTTTGTACATGTGGGAACATTGCGTTCTGGTCACAATTATTGTTCAAAGTTCTGTGTTAGGAGGAAATCAGGCGCTAATATTGCCCGCCGAAAAGTACAAAAAGTACATCAGTTTTTGACGCTCCGTTTTGCATAATTTTCGCGTCCAAATACTGAGCCGGAGGTTTAAGCTCCCCCAATCGGCTCTTGAATATATCGGCAGTGGCGTAACTACGGGGGGGGGGGGGGGGGGGGGGGGGGGGGCACATTCCCCCCACCATTTGAAATTTCGAATTGCACACAAACAATACATCTGTTGCCATTCGGTGCCCCCTTAAAAAATTGGTGCACCCCCAGGTGCCCCCCCCCCCTAGAAATTCAACCCTAATTACGCCGCTGTATATCGGCCCGTTTCACACAGATCTGGTTCGCTCCATCTAATATAGTCCAGTAAGAATTGACATGAAAAATGCCCAACCCTGGCATTTTTCTTCACGGAATTTCTACTCATAAACCGTTATAATGGTTGCCCCGAACACACACATAAATTTCAACCAATTTGGTACTTGGGGAAATGTAATTTTAAGCTCTTACAAATGCCGATTTCTACATGCGAATGTGATATTAACCAATTCCTGATACCCAAATTGTAACAATGATTAGCCAATAGAGCGTGTAAGTCTCGCGCCTAAAGGTCACGATTGAACTTCTGGGCACCTCCGAGCCGCCTGCTATAGGACTTTTACGTGTGGTTGATTTTGTTTTCTGTAATACTTTGTTTTAACGAAGACCTGAACCATGAAACGGCCATAAATATGGATGATGAATTCAAAATTAATTTTACAATATATGAAAACATGCACGACTGGCTAAATTATTGAAGAAAAGTAGAAACAAATGTTTGACCTGTATGAGCGTCAGGTTGCAACGTGATTGTCTCGTTGTCGGAAAGAGAGAGCCCGGCCCCAAAAACCCCTGTACTGTCCACACTGCGGACGTAAGTGAACGTACAAACATAATGCAACGACCGCCTAATATACTTTGGCGCGTGAACCACCAGAACAATGGGGAATGACGTACGTTTGATGTACGATACTTTTTCGTTCTCCTTTTCCCCAATTTGATATATCGTTCACATTTTGTAAATTGAAATGAAAAATTGTATTTTTTTAAAAGTTTGTATCTACCTTTCAGTAAAAAAAACAGCGTCAAAACAAATTATTTCAAGAAAACTACTCGCTTTACACGTTGAAGCTCCTGTTCGAGGTGCCCTGAAGTTAGGTTTTTCGTATAAACTCTCGTACGTTCTCGGGGTCAACTTACACGCTTTATACAGGCTCATCATAAAGCATGTCACGTAAAACCGTTGTAGCCAAGTTGTTACTTTTATTTAATCGATCACAGACTCAGTTAGCCTATAGCCATATTTTAACCGAACTGATGTTATTAACCGGATTGATATTATTTTGCAGCCAGATAAAATAACTTGCCGACAAAATTTGTCCTTAGTTGATGTCTAATTTTAGGTTTTTTGTGCGATTTTTTTGGAAAAGTTCACATTTCTGTGAAAAAGAATTACCCTCAATACAGCTAATTCCATAAAGTTTCACCCCGATTCTTTGCTGCAATTAATACGTGTTAACAATAACAAATGTATTTCTTTCTCCCAAAGTTATAATGATAATGGGGTAGGATGGGGAGCACAAGTGGTGGAGGCCTCAATGGCGGAGGGGGCGTGTCACAATGCCCTCGTACCCATTACACCACTCTAAAACGGTATTAGGATGAGTAATTGAAATATTTTTTTCAATAGGGCCATCTCTTCCCGAAAATCTCGAAGAATTTTAAGGGCAGAAGCCGTTTGGTACTTATGATGATGACAATGATTTTGCGATGACGACGAAGACGTCCTTAAAATACTCTTTTCTCATGCTAATTTTGGTCAAAATCTTCATTAAGTTTTCTCATTTGCCATTTTGTATTAATTTAAGTTGAACATTTGCAATGACCCTTTCCCAATCTTTAAAAGGGTATGATTTAGCTTAGGTGTCAGAAATACATGCCTTTCAATATATATTGTGCATCCCTTTGGTTTTCAATTAATTAACATATTTCCCCAAGGTTGATTTTGGTTGAATTTTTATGGAAGGTAGCTATAGAGTCCCAATAAATACCTTGCCACAAAAATGTTCCTGTTAACCAAAATGTCAGGGTCCTCGTCAATTCTTACTAGACTAATAGGCGGGAGTCTGGTGTGTCAACCAACGATAAGTCACTGATCGAGATCCCGATATGTGTGAAACAAACAGGACCTATACCGGTATACGCCGGTTCACACTTTACGCGAATGCGAATTGGAACAAGAAACATTTTTAGCGAAATTCGCCGGCCTTGAAATGTGTTCAATTACCGCAGCGAGAGTTCTTGTCATGACGTCTAAAATTGATTTGCATTCGCGCTAAGTATGAACCGGTGATATCATCTCTGTCGAAATATACTTCTATGCCATCAAATTAACCCTTTCACAAAAATCTCCAGAAAACAAATTATCATAATTACTCTGGATGTCTCAAATGAAGTATGCTTAATTCTTGAAACTCGTTTAATTTCAGAAACATTCCAGGAACAACAATGGGTCAGTTCTGCAAAAAAGTTGTTTTGAAAAGGCACTTTTCCGGTGCAAGCTAATTTTGTTCACAAACCCAAAATAGCAGACAAACTTTACTGTTTAATTGTATAACATAAAAATTGGAATTCACTTTGCACTGTAAAGTCTCAAAAAGGTAAACTACTTTCACGGTTTGAAAACGAATGCGTTGTTCACAGTATCACGGCTGTTCCTTTAGGATGCATTTCTGGCACACTCAGTGACTATCATCCAACGACTGTATGCACAATCCACTCTTTGAAATGCCTTGAATATGCAGCCAGTCTAACGCCTACAGAACGCTGTGGCATGGTATAGGCATAGGGTAGACCATGTCGCCTCTATCAAACTGCTTTAATTAGTGACATTCATCATGTACGAAATTATGTTGCAGCCGCTCTTTGGAGGTTGTCGAGGTACATTGGAGGAGGACACATTTGTTGATGTTAAACCCCTGTAATTTTTTTGAGGATTACGTGTATCTTTTTCAGCAACTTTCTTTAGCACTGACGGGCATGTTCGCATATACATGTATGTGGACAGGTGGGCTGTTTTATGTGAGAGATCTTGAGCAACTGCTTCTTCGTTTTCGAGTTATACTGAATTAATACCAGCGTATATTCAGACTACACCCAAGCTGCATGCCGAATAACTGCACCGCGCTTTTGGGGACATAGTGGTATATATTTGTTCGCACGCGGGGATGCTCTTTATTCGGATATAGTCTCACTCCATCCCCCGTGCTTCTACTTTGGCACACCTCCAGTCATCCTTTGCATTTGGGTTATTTGCCCAAGCCGGTAAAAATGTACACATCGCCACCCTTTAGTTTAACTGGTGGTTCTATATACCACCTTTGCCATATCGTGACATGTATAAAACGGCCATGGCGAAGGTTCAAACTGCATGAAGATCCGCTAATTGTGGTATACTATAGACGACACACCGCGTCGCCTCTTCCATACGCGACGCGACGGCACGACGCGACGGCTCCGTTGCATCGTGCCGTCGCGTCGTGCCGTCGCTTCTTTGTCATTACTTTTGTACACATTCTGGCGTCGCGTCGTAAATCGCTTCGTGCCGTCGCCCGTCGCGTCGTCGCGTCGTTTTTTCAGCTTGCAAGGTTTTTTCACCCTAGCGTCGCCCATCGCGTCGCACCGTCGTGCATCTCGTCGTGTGCCGCGTCATCTTTCATCGTCATGCATCGCGCCGCACCATCGTGCGTCGCGTCGTGCTTCGCATCGTGCTTCGCGTCGTGTTTCGCGTCGAATAGCCATGAGCAAGTTCGATCAAGGACCAATGGTTAACTAGTGGTTGGTTCGTGACGTACGTAGCGCATAAGCACCGAAGTTGAAGTGCGAACGACTCTAGTCGAACTATTAGAGAGGTTTAGCAGCACGTATTGCGCGAACGTCAACGCGAGCGCGCCTGACATTTTTGGAGCGGCGGTCAAACTGAATAACGCGGGCGTTCGGACGCGCAATGAAACGTTTAGCTGCACGTCACGACGGGTATCATGCACAACCACGGTGTTTTCCAACACGAAAGCTTTACAAGCAAGGGATTTTTTAAACATCAAACTGGACTTAGTTTGACTCAAAAATGCATCTTCAGTGTTGTATATTCAATGAGCTTTAATTCTCATCAGAAAAATATTGATTGCAATGTCTACAAATGTAAAAAAATATTGCAATTACTCACGTTATGACCCAACGTGAACTCACAATTTTCACGTATTTGACGTCCGTGTGAAAGTCACGTACGTGAGTAACAATACGCTGGAATTGATGACGTCAGAAAAAGAACACACAATTTTCGCGTTCGCGTTCACGTAAAACGTGCTGCTAAACCTCTCTATTGTCATGTCAACGCGACCATGACAAAATGGCGGTGGCAATTTTTTTACGTTTTTGGACGAGTTCATAGATGAAAGCAAGACCGACGATATTTGCTCAGTATATCAACAATGTCACAAGTGGTAACGTATGCATTATTTCAACATGTTCAAAGAAAGACAAAGTAATTTTTCTGATAACTGGTCCTCTCTGCACTATGCAATTAAAACGGCTATTGGTAACCAGCGATGCGACCAACCTCGGTATAAGGCTGGTCGCGAATCGTCGATTAGACTAGTCCAACCATCGTCGACTAGCGTGCGTTCGATCAGAGTTAGTCGAACTATGGTTAACTATAGTCCTTGATCGAACTTGCTCCATGCCATTGTGAAAATGTGCAGTTGAAATACCGAACTTGTTCATGGACTAATCCGCTAATAAATTCAAATTGATGCGCGCATGCTCATAAGCGTGCGGTGAAACAAAAAGCCTGAACGCTGCATAGGAAATGTGTAAAAAGACGATTTTGCTAGATTGTTTTTTTATTCGGTTTGCGATTTTCTAGCATGCAGGCCCGTCACAAGGGGGGGGGGGCAAATCAAATTTGCATCACGTGTTACGAGAACGTCAACGCGAGCGCACAAGACATTTTGGCGTGGCCGGTATGTATATGGGCCGGTCAAACAGAAATTACGCGTTGACGTTCGCAGGAAACGTGCTGCTAAACCTATTATCATTTTTTGTGGGCCTGAGAATTTTGTTTGTACAGCTACCGGTAATGATTCCTTGCGATTTCGCATATGTTTGGCGTTTTTTGTGTGAATAAAGACCTTGAACCAACCTTCAGTTTTGCCAGACACTGAAATTATTTGGTCACTCAGGTGAACTTTATTGAATGGCGAAATAAAGCATATAGGAAGACTGAAAAATCACCGGCCGTCGAAAATCGAAGGGGGGGGGGGGGGGGGGGGGGGGGGGGGACATCATTTGACGCATGAGGGTGCTGTTCAAAACATTAAGATACGTATATTTAGGCCTATATACATTTGGCCATGCTATAGGTTTTTTTCCAAGGATTTCCAGTTTTAAATTAATAAGCAGTCACAGCGCAATAAAACTGTTGCTATGAGTCTGTTCCTTTATTTGGTACTTTTCCTTTAATTAATTTGGTACTTTTTTCTCTCCCGCTGGATTTTCTTGGGGGGGGGGGGGGGGCAAACTGGGGGGGGGGCAAGGCCGACGATTGGAGGGGAAAAAATGGGAACATAATCTCCCGTTCCCAAGATTGCAGGCCACTCATTCAACAATAACGAAAAATGTTGGAGATTGCACTATTCGGACGAATGCACTATTAATTCAACCTTTAATAAAAGTTTAATACATGTTACCGGAAAATTTGCACTTGGTGTCTTTACGGTATACAAAGTACTGGTGCATGTGAAAGCCAATGGTTTTCCGAGCTCAAACAAATAACAACCTCCGGCTCACTATTCGGACGCGAAAATAATGCAAAACGGAGCGTCAAAAAAATGATCTACTTTCTGTACTTTTCTGCGGGAAATATTAGCGCCTGACGTCCTCCTAACACAGAACTGTGAACAATCATTTTGACCTAAACGCAATGTTCCCACATGTTAAAAGTATAATTTCCCAGGTTTATATAGTTTTTAGAGCTGTAACAAATATTGTATGTCAACCTCCGGGCTCCGGCTCACTATTTGGACGCGAAAATAATGCAAAACGGAGCGTCAAAAACTGATGTACTTTTTGTACTTTTCTGCGGGCAATATTAGCGCCTGGTTTCCTCCTAACACAGAACTGTGAACAATCATTTTGACCTAAACGCAATGTTCCCACATGTTAAAAGTATAATTTCCCAGGTTTATATGGTTTTTAGAGCTGTAACAAATATTTTACATCAACCTCCGGCTCACTATGTGGACGCGAAAATATTGGAAAACGGAGCGTCAGATGTACTTTTTGTACTTTTCTGCGGGCAATTATTAGCGCGTGATTTCCTCTTAACACAGAACTGTGAACAATAATTTTGACCAGAACGCAATGTTTACATATGTACAAAGTATCATTTCCCAGGTTTATATGGTTTTTAGAGTTGTAACAAATATTTTATATCAACCTCCGGCTCACTATTTGGACGCGAAAATAATGCAAAACGGGGTGGGTGCGTCAGATGTACTTTTTGTACTTTTCTGCGGGCAATATTAGCGCCTAATTTACTCCTAACACAGACGTTTGAACAATAATTTTGACCAGAACGCAATGTTCCCATATGTACATAGTATCATTTCCAAGATTTATATGGTTTTTTGAGTTGTAACAAATATTTTATATCAACCTCCGGCAATTTTTCTCCAAATTTATTTGGACGCGAAAATAATGCAAAACGGAGCGTCAGAAACTGTTTGTACTTTTCTGCGGGCAATATTAGCGCCTGATTTCCTCTATTACACAGAACTGTGAACAATCATTTTGACCAGAACGCAATGTTCCCACATGTACAAAGTATCATTTGCCAGGTTTATAATATGGTTTTTAGAGCTGTAACAAATATTTTATATCAACCTCCGGCTCACTATTTGACGCGAAATAAATGCAAAACGGAGCGTCAGATGTACTTTTTGTACCTTTCTGCGGGCAATATTCGCGCGTGGTTTCCTCCTAACACAAAACTGTGAACAATCATTTTGACCAGAACGCAATGTTCCCACATGTACAAAATATTATTTTCAAGGTTTATATCTTTTTCAGAGCTCTACCAAATATTTTATATCAACCTCCGTCTCACCAAATGGAGCGTCAGTTGTACTTTTTCTCACAATTTTATGATGCACCAGTGTACCGGTAACTTTTTCTTCTTCAAAATTGTGATTGCCATTGTTCCAAGTAAAATAAGTTTCACAATAATTGTTTCCTTCAATAGCGGTCGTTTCATGGTAGCATATGTTTATGAGCGGCATAAAACCAGAGGTGTATACACAAACTGGTTTCATTAGCTTTGTGATGTCATATAAGCCCCTCCGTAGTAAATAGAATAGCCAAAACTAGTCATGCGAGGGCGCACTACTATACGAACATCGGCCGTGCGCGCGTGAAGCAGTGCCGTACGTACGTATATTGTACGTACGATTACAACCATTAAATCGGTGAAACCCGGAGGTCGAGGAATGACAACTTTGAAATGGCAGATAAATAGTCATTTTCTTTTTTGGGGGGGTAGAAAGTACGGAAGTATAATATTATTAACAGGTAACCATTTTTAAGACTTGAAAACGTCGTATAAATCGTGTATAAAGCTACCTCCGGGTAGCTCCGGCTAGCTCCGACCACCTCCGACTTTTACCAACACCCCAGCAAGAATAAGAACGTCATTTCCATGCAACACGAGTCTACATTTTTCGCCGTGAATTACTTCATGGCTGCCCCCCAAAAAAATAATATGCCGCATTTACCTCCTCACCTCGGTTGCGCCAAGTCAATTTTCGCCTGAAACGGGTCCAATTTGCGGGAAAAAAAGAAAAAAAAATGCAGTCGTTCCGAAGCGATCACACACGCACACCATCGATTAAGCCGCACACACGAAGCTAGCTCCTGTAAGATATCCCAGCATGCATCCAGCCGGGTAATGTGCGGGGGGGGCCGTGGGTCGGTCAAGTCATGATTATTCATCGAAAATTCGAAGCGCGGTATGGCAGGCAACTGCCGCGTGTCCGTTATATACCGTCTGCGACGACAGGCAATGCATGCAGACGGTATATAACGGACACGCGGCAGTTGCCTGCCGTACCGCGCTTCGAATTTTCGATGAATAATCATGACTTGACCGACCCACGGCCCCCCGCAAAACAGGAGCTTCGTGTGTGCGGCTTAATCGATGGTGTGCGTGTGTGATCGCTTCGGAACGACTGCATTTTTTTTTTTTTTTTCCTGCAAATTGGACCCGTTTCAGGCGAAAATTGACTTGGCGCAACCGAGGTGAGGAGGTAAATGCGGCATATTATTTTTGGGGGGGGCAGCCATGAAGTAATTCACGGTGAAAAATGTAGACTCGTGTTGCATGGAAATGACGTTCTTATTCTTGCTGTACTACTACTAGCCTATGGGAAAAATCGGCGTCTTCCTATGAGGTTCATGTCAGGAACCTCATAGTTCTAGGAGTAGCTGTCGCCTAGCACAAGGCGACATTGACGAGTCATAAACATACAAATGTAGGCCTATTAAAAACGTTAAACGACAAGTTTCCAGAACTTCACTGTATTTCACAATCATATGAATGGGCACAGCCACATGGGCCCATACCAACCATGCTTTACTGTTTACACGGTACACATCCGTGAACTAAAAAAATCCCTGGGCCTACTTGAAAAAAATGCATTAAGATGTAAAGGAACTCACACTGTCGCGTCTGGTTGCAATTCATCATTGCTAATAAACCACATTTTGACGACTCTAATCGGCCCAGACTTCCCAAAGATCGGCACAGTTTGGCGACAGATCCAGCCATTTTTCCCGCGGGTTGTCACGTTTTCCACAGCACAGAAGCGAAAAGACAAATGAAAGAATGTTGTTGTTGTTGTTGTTGTAGAGTGGGTTGGCGCGTACGGCATTATACTATGCCCTTTGCGCCATTAGCGAAAGATAGTACGTCTCAACAGTAGTCTAGTTGTATACCTGGTACAGTAAGTACGAGTGAGCGGTATACGCATGCGTGACGGTCAAAATGCGGTAATTTCGACTCTGAACAAATCAAGATTATAGAATCGATACAAAAAACAAAAACAGGGAGAATTTGTGTAGGAAGGGCAGGTAAATAAAGGTAGGGAATAAGGAAAGCGTTCATGATCCACATGAGACACAAAGTGTCATAAGTGTCCTGCAAGGCCGGACCGTGTACCGTGCAGTTTAAGGGCCCGGGCCCCGCTCGGGTGATTCGCAGGTCCGCAACACCTTCAGGTGATGATAAGTGACACTATGTCCAGCCAACCATTCACGCTCCCCCATCCCAGAAGCTGGTGTAATATCAAGAGTATCGGCGAGGTGTATCGGGGAATTATATATTGACATTACAGTTATGTACATACTTGATAATATGGTGGCCATTTTGTTTGGGTTCAAGGAGTTGTTGGAGTGTTATTTGGGTATTGGGGAGATTAAGTGATTTTATGAGTATTTGTCTTTGGATGTTATATTTACAACAATTCAGGAGAAAGTGCTTAACATCCTCTGTACATAAGCATACTTCACATAATCCATTTGGATGTTTGCCGATTTTATATAGGAAATTATTCAGACCTTTACATGTGCCAAGTCGAAGTCTATGCATGATAACTTCTTGAGTACGTGTCATTCCCCAACTAGAGAAAATATAGGAGGCCTTATATTTCATGGTATTTAGATTAGTGCTGGGGAGGGTTTGGTTCCATTTTTCTTTAAGTTCTTCTTTGAGAATATGTTTAATTTCATTATCTAAAAGGGGTATGTGGTGATCGATGCTAGTTTTATGTGTGGCTGATTTAGCAATTTCGTCTGCTCTTTCATTTCCATTGATCCCACAGTGTCCAGGGATCCATTCAAAGATAACTATATTGCCTTGGCAATGGATGTTATTTAAGGTGTGGCGAATATCACAAACGATTTTATGTTGGGGGAAGGTTTTCGAGATAGACTGGATGGCGCTAAGGCAATCACTGAAAATACAGGTGTGTAAAGGTTTAACATCTTCTACCCATTCTAGAGCAAGGAGAATAGCAAAAAGTTCTGCCGTGAATATAGAGATGCCATTATTAAGGCGGGAGGCTTTACTGTATTTAAGTTGGGGGATGTATATACCACATCCGACAGTGTCATGGGTGGGATTGTAGGATCCATCCGTGTATATATGTAGAGAATTAATCCATGTTGTATTAATGGTTTCTAAACTAAGATTTCTCTTGTCATATATATTTGTAGCATTTGCCACCCGAGAGAGGATCTCAGTGGAGATAGAGGGCTTATTGTAATGCCAGAAAGGAGTAGGGTCATTGAGGGGGAAAGTTGTATAAGGGTATTGAGAGATCCTGGCTTCAAAAGGTGTGTTGTGGGTTGTAGACATCCATTTGTCAGCAAAATAATGCTTTTGCCAGTTATCTGAAAAAATATAATCATTAGGATGGGTTTTGTGGGCATTTACTTTGATTCCGTAAATATTACATAAGAACTGTCTGCGTAAAGCCAGGGGTGG
This sequence comes from Hippasteria phrygiana, assembly GCA_037893225.1. Classification (NCBI taxonomy): domain Eukaryota; kingdom Metazoa; phylum Echinodermata; class Asteroidea; order Valvatida; family Goniasteridae; genus Hippasteria; species Hippasteria phrygiana. Next base: position 991,806 of record JAZGUH010000125.1, read on the forward strand.
ATCTCCACATTCTGTCTGCAGCCTAAAAAGTGGTGAACTGTGAATAGCTCCTGTACAGATTTTAAGAGCTTGATATTGGATACTATCAAGTTTTTGTTTGATAGTCATGGATGCAGAGTCAAAGGCTTCACACCCATATTCCAAGATAGGTTTTATTAGTGCACTGTAGAGCTGATATAGTGTTTTACAATCGGCCCCCCAGGAAATACCGCTAATGCATCTGAGGATGTTAAGTCTCTTTTTACATTTGTTAATTATATTGTCTATGTGTTGATTCCATGTTAATTTGCTGTCAAAAATCACTCCCAGGAATTTGGCCGATGACAAAGTCTGTAATTTATGGTTTTGGATGTGCAGGGAGATATTGAAAATTCTTTTGTTGGTAAACAAGACAGCAATTGTCTTAGGGATGGACAACTTGAAACCCCATTTGTCACACCATAAATTGACATTATTTAAGTTTTGTTGAATTTTCTTTTCTAGGTAAGATGTGTTCCTGTTGGATTTCCAGATGGCCATATCATCTGCATATTGCGAGACATTGGCATCAACAACATGGTGGGAGAGATCATTGACAGCAACATTAAAGAGCAGAGGACTGATAACACTGCCCTGTGGGACACCATTTTCCAGAGTTCTTTCTTTAGAAAGAAAGTTATTGACTTTAACTTGAAATTTTCTATCAGAGAGAAAATTGTCAATCCATTTTATTATTCTGCCATATATACCCATGGATTGTAGTTTGATAACGATACCTTTGCGCCAAAGCATATCATAAGCTTTTTCGATATCAAGGAAAATGGCAAGGGTGCTTTCTTTATTACTCCGAGCTTTATTGATAGATGATTCTAAATTGACAATGTGATCTTTGGTACTTCTTCCTTTCCGGAAACCACTCTGATGGTTGGATAAAAGATTGTGAGTTTCTAAGTACCAAAGTAATCGAGAATTTACCATGCGTTCCATGATTTTACAGAAGGTAGACGTGAGGGCAATGGGTCTATATGATAGAGGGTTGGTGGAGTCTTTTCCAGGTTTAAGGAATGGAATAAGGATAGCATCCTTCCATTGTTTAGGGCATTGAGAGGTATACCATATCATGTTAAAAATGATGAGGAGGTAATTACGAATTTTCAGAGGGAGATGTTTGATAATAGCGTTACTTATTCCGTCTTTACCTGGAGATGTGCACTTGGATGAATCAATAGCATGGTTTAATTCTTCCAAATTAAAAGGTTCATTGATCACACTGTCATTGTTACTATTAATATAAAAATCTTTTTCAGCTTCACTTTTGATGGGTATAAATGAAGGGCTGTAATTGTTTGTACTGCTGACATTAGCATAGCTGTCAGCAAGGGCTTCAACCTTGTCTTCGTCAGTAATGGCATCTGTGCCATTGTGGTTTAGAACAGGGATGCTGTTGGTATTTCGGTTTTTCTCTATTCGTTTAATTTTATTCCAAATAATTTTGGTATTTGTTTTGGGGTTTATTTCGTTGCAGAAATTTTCCCAGTCTTTCCTTTTGGCATTTTTAATTGTCTTCCTGGCTATGGCACAAGCCCTTTTGTACAGTATTAGGTCTGCAGGGAGACGGGTTTTTCTGAGGATTTTAAGAATTTTTTTCTTATTATCAATGGCCTGCTTACAATCATCATTCCACCAGGACGTAGGGGTTTTATGATAATTTGGATTGGTTTTCGGAATTGAGTAACTCATGGCTGATTCGAGCTCATTGATAAAGTTGTTATACGTGTCATCAATGTTATCTGATGTGTTAGGTTCAGAGATATTTTGATTGCAGGCAGTTTTATATTTACTCCAATCAGCTTTTTTAATAGACCATTTAGGTGTGAAATTGGCTTTATTTTTATGAATAGGATGATTATAATTGATAATAATAGGGCAGTGATCACTTCCCCAGGAATCATCTAGAACCATCCAGTTACATTTAGCAGCTATATTAGGTGATACAAACGTGACATCAATACATGAGAGAGTGCCATGAAAGGTATTTACTCTTGTACCCTCACCAGAATTGATACAAATCATATCAAATTCTGTTGTAATATCCTCAATAATCCTGCCATTATGATCCAGTTTGGAGCTGCCCCATAGAGGGTTATGACTGTTTAAGTCTCCACAAATTATGCAAGGTTTGTCGATTTTATTTAAGATCTCTCTGAAAGACTTATCGTCTAAGGTGTTGCATGGGTTATATATATTAATGACGTTAATTTTATTTTTATGAATATCATATAGTTCACCAATTTGATACTCAATGGGAGTGTCAGAACCATATATGTATTTGAAAGCTAGGCCACGTTTGACAAGAAAGGCACAGCCTCCTCCCCTTTTTTTAGCTCCTGTGTTTTGTCTGTCATGACGATAAATGTCATAACCAGGTAGGGTAAACTGTTTCCCTTCTTTGAGCCAGGTTTCTTGAATACATATGAGGTCTGGTTTTTGTTTAGGGGGATAATTATTGATTGAGGATTTAAATTCATTACTATGAGCTGTAAGAGACTGTGCGTTCCATTGTAAGATTAATACCATAATATAAAGGAAAATCATGACGTTTTGTTCGATTTTGCTTTAGTTGTCTGACTGCTAAGATTATGGGTTTCCACCGGGTCTGTGTTTATTTTGGCCGAAGATATATTGCTCTTATTTTGGGTTGATCTTCGACCCGATTCGCCTTTCCTTGTATTGGTATGTGTGGGTGTCCTTTGTTTTCCTTGCGTTTCTTTGGTCTGTGATGGGGGATTGTCTGAATGGATGATGTGATTGACAAGGTCTTTAATAGCCGTTTGCCTTTCCTCTTTGTTCTTTAGTGTATCCAAAATTTGGATTGTGCCTGTCAGAAGTTCCGTTAGGCGTTGTTCATTACATATGCATGTACATCGTGTGTGTTCGGTTTGCGTTCCCTCATCAGTTGTGTTTGTCTGGGTGCTCACGTCTTTGACGGTTTTTTTGGGTTTTGCGGTTGGTGGTGGCATGTCCGTTGTGTCCTTTGTATTTGGTTGCACTTTGCCTGTCGTAGGTTGTGCCATGGAGGGTGGAACACTCCTCCATGGTTGTGCTGGCGGGGGGGTTAGCTGCTGTGTGGGATTTATTACGATATCCGTTTTTATAGCTTTAGCAGCATCTGCATATGATACATGATATGTAACCCTGATTCCTTGAATTTTCTTTTCTTGTTTTATGGTGGTACAGCCTCCATAGGCTGATGAATGGTTCTCACCACATCTGCAGCATCTAGTGTTTTCTTTCTGATGGCATTGTTCATAGGTGTGGGGCCCACCGCATCGCACACAACGTGTGGCGCTTCTGCAGTTTTTGGCGGTGTGACCTAGTCTCTGGCAATTGAAGCAACGAATTACAGGTGGAATATATGGTTTTACAGGGAAGTTTTCATAGCCTATTTGTATTTTGGTAGGCAGATTTGGCGAGTTAAACGTTAGGCAGATAGAAAGGCTTTTTTCAAGTTTGCCTTCGCGTTTTCGCATGAGTCGTTTGGCATCAGTGACTCCATACTTCTTACATGCAGTTACTATTTCTTGGTCTGTTATGTCCGTTTCTATACCGTATACAACACCTTTACTTTGAGTTTCGGATTTTGCATACTCCGTTGTGACAGTCCATTGCTCTAGTCGATTTATAGTTTTGAGTTTTTTAGCTTGTGCTGTGGTGTGGCATTTGACGGTTATTCCCCCTTGGTTGTTCTTGGAAACGTTTTTGATGAGGTCCTTTCCTACACTATTCAGGGCTTTGGCGATTCTAATTGGGTTTATTTTGGATAGTTGGACATCGGGGGAGTTAATTATTACTAGAGTAGGTTGAGTTTGGCAGGTGTTGTATGTCACAGTGTTTCGGCGTTTTGTTGGATGTGGAGAGTCGGATTCTGAATCGGTATAAACATCACTATAGCTGAGGCTGTGTTTTGTTCGTTTCCTGTTTTGAGTTTGCCAAGGGGACTGTGTTTTGTCTTGAGCTTGACTGTACAAGGCTTCAAATGTTGAACGCGGTTGTTCATTTTCATTAGGATTTTGGTCTGCATCCATTTGTTGCGATAACTGATCCCATGAGAAATCATTATTAGATTCCGATTCAGCCTCGGCCATGGCCGATAAGGGAGGGGAATATATTCCGATACACCTCGCAATACTCTTATATTACTTACCCGTGCCCGATGAGTAAAAGAAAAAGATCAGAAGATCAACCGTTGGTGATGAGTGACAATATTCGGATTTGAATTTCGCGCCACAGACTAGACACGTCCGCACACGTCACCGCTCCGCTCGAGAGTCTGAAAGAATGTGCACCGGCTTTTCACGTAGTCGCACGCGCACGGTGGTACGCACGTCACTCACACGTGAACTTAATTGTCGCGACCCTGGTTGGTCCCCGGCTCAACACCCTCAATATCCTCAGAGTGAAAGTTGACTCAGGTTACCAGTTTCAACCCACACGTGCACCATTACATGAACTGCACGTTCCTTCAAATTGTCTAAAACCGGTCAGGGCTGCGTGGTTACCGGTTTTTCCCAGCCCAGGTTTGGTTGCATTTTACCCCATCAAAAGCCACCTGCCAGCGCCAGGGAAGTTTAAAGTGTTCGACTTGGTCTTTTTCTTATGAAGGTGACGTAAAGCTGCATTACTTTTTGTGGATTTCCGAATACTTTGCGCTAAAAAAGATTGCCTGTGCCCGTGAACTTGATTTTCACCAGACACATGGTCATGATGGTGGCATGCATGGTTTTTGTAGGCAGAATGCCATGCATACACACGCAGCATGCACTCATGCAGGCTATGCAGCACGAATGAATACCGCCATTTTTGTTGAACTTGTTTTGTAAATCCCTTGAGGCCGGTTATTTATAATGAGGCGCCGCCCGGGGTGCCGTCCTGTGGGTAATGGGTCAACTCGTACCATGCTCGTACGTACGTACCCAGGTCAACTGGATGTTTTTATTGGGTCTTCAAACAGTTTTAATTAAAAATCTAAAGTAAAAATTAGCTGGCCTGACGTTTCCAACTTAGCAAGTTCTTTCTCAAAGGCAAATGACAGAGTACAAGAAACAAACATGTACGGAACACACATGCATGAGGGGGTGGGTGGAGAAACACAAAAGAGGGATGCAAAGGAGCCTGGCAGTGGGTGGTAAACATCAAAGGGAGGGGAAGGACAGCCAGGAAGAAAGGAACAAAGAAGTGTGGTTAGGGTAAGGAGGGGAGGGATTAAGATAAGACTATTATTAAGAGGGATGAAGCTTCATCCCTCTTATCTTAATCCCTCCCCTCCTTCATCCTTACCCTAGTATTAACCACACTTCTTTGTTCCTTTCTTCCTGGCTGTCCTTTTCCCCTCCCTTTGATGTTTACCCACTGCCAGGCTCCTTTGCATCCCTCCTTTTTTGTTTCTCCACCCACCCCCTCATCATGCATGTGTGTGTTCCCTACATGTTTGTTTCTTGTACTGTGTCATTTGCCTTTGAGAAAGAACTTGCTTAACCCATGCCCTGCCAGACACATCACAGTGCATCTGTGGTGACAGCTTGACCTTGCTGCACTCTGCACTCAAGTCAATGTGACAAAGTATGCAATCTGATGCGTCTGGCAGGGTTTCTAGCCAAAATACCCTGGAGGGTTAGGGTTAAAGGGTGGCTGCAATGAAATTGTACCAACAATCTAATTTTGTGTTGTAGAACTCTTTTACAATATAAGAAATGTGATTAAAATGTGTTTTCTGTGTTTTCTGTGTTTCTGCCCATTTTTGGTGTTTAATTTTCCCGGAATAAAGTGCCCCCCTTTCGTTATTGTTTCCGCGCCCCTAACTGCGTGATGTCATCTCGGGAACACGGAAACTCAGCGAGAGTAGTTTGATCAGTGTATGTTTGTGTACGTGTGGATGTATGCCGTTGTTGAGGGAACCAGCCACGCGCGATTAAATATCTTTGGATGAAGGGACCAGGGAAACATTTCTCGTCGCGTTAAAATCTTCAAACAGAATCTTTTGGATCTGAATCTTTTGGATCTGAATCTGAGAATCAAGTGTCGATTTTAGACTTGTTGATTCAGACACTTCTTCGGAACATTATTGGGGCGAGGAAGAGGAGGATCTTTGAGCTCTTTCGTACATGTATGAGCCAGAAGGTGAGAGTAACAGCGAAAAAGACTCCGAATCGGACTCCCGATGCGGAATGCGTGAAAGACTTGAAAACAATGATTGCTAGGCTAAATAACACTCTCCGAGTCCAAATACGACAGTATTTCAGTTCTACTGGAAAGAGGTGAAGACTGACACCATCCTTAGTGGTGTTGCTGAATCCAGCAGCAACACAACGACACGGTATTATCGACGAAAAACATTCGCAAAACACTGAAAGCTTTCCACGACACAGCGAAAACACACGTGCATGTCAATGCAACGCACGCTCGGGTATATGGCCGACCATCCACCACAGCCAGCCGGGTTCCCGGGATGACGTCACATCGGCATTACCACTTGATGGGCGGGGCTGACCCCCTCCCGCCTTAAAAATTTTTTTTTTCAAATGCTTACGCAAAATAAAAAAATTGAAAAATACAAACACACAGTTGTGTTTCAAAATCTTTATTTCATCGATATACACAATAAAAATTCCAATGCAGCCACCCTTTAAGTTCGAAACGTCAGGCCAGCAAATTTTTGTATTTGTATATTTCAGGTCCATTCAGTCAGTCAGCAGTTTGCAACAGTTTAATTCATTTTCAGTTTTAATTAATTCAGAGTAGATCGCACACTTTGCCTTGGAGCCTTACCACTTACTATCGCCAGATCATGTCCCGCAAATGTTTAAAAAGGCGATAAAGGGTCCAAGTTACTCGGTCTAGGTCAACTCGTACCCGAGTCAACTCGTACCCGAGTCAACTCGTACCCGAGTCAACTCGTACCCGAGTCAACTCGTACCCGAGTCAACTCGTACCCGAGTCAACTCGTACCCGAGTCAACTCGTACCCGAGTCAACTCGTACCCGAGTCAACTCGTACCCGAGTCAACTCGTACCCGAGTCAACTCGTACCCGAGTCAACTCGTACCCGAGTCAACTCGTACCCGAGTCAACTCGTACCCGATATGATCCGATATCTTCCGTTTCCCTGAATATATCAACCAAACCGGCAGAGTAGTAATTCATGCAGTAATTTTTCGTGCAACTTCGGTGCATGCACAAACCAGCTGTGTACAAAGTAATGGAGAGGATTTTTAAACATGAACGATGTTTTCCGATCGATTATTTTTATCGGCCAGCGGCACTGCGTGTGCCTCGGGGCTCGATATCCAATGGCTGTTTGCTGAAATACTGACAGCGATCAGCAAACAGCCGTTGTATATCGAGCCCTGAGGTGCGCGCAGTGCCGCTGGCCGATAATCGATCAAACATTATAAAAAGATTGATTTTCTGACGAGCAGGGCACTTTGATAAGCAGGGTGCTTAAATGTACATGTAGATCTTTTGTGAATAGCTACATTGTTAAGCACCCAACATATGTTAGCGGGGAGCTTCAGGCAAACCCATTTTTGCGTACTCTACCGATCGCCCAACTTTTGCCCTGCACAATTAGAACACTGTAGATCACCAAATTAAGCCTGGGAAAAACAATGTACATTGTACATTCGTGTTTTGTAGATGATGCACAATCTGCCCTGTGCAGTCGGCAGATCTTTGCATGATTGACCAATGCTTGTGGGACATATAGATCGCGTGATAAGTGTAGGACGATCTTCTTATCTTCGCGATCCACTGATCAAGCCAATCATCTTCATTCATTTCATCATGATCCTATGTGTACAATGTACGTATATGATGTCTTAATTAGTAAACTTTTTCATAAGATGTTTTTCGGGGGGGACGGAGGTTGGGGGGGGGAGCAAATTGTGTTCTAAAATAAAAAATTTCCCTGTGAAAACATGGGCACATTACTTTCAAAGTGTCTGTTTGGAAACTTGATAAATCACTCTCTCCATTCACATACCCACTGAATTTCTTGTCAGAAAATATTTTCTTATTTTTTGGCATATTAAAAAGACCTCACACTTCAAAATATAATCGACACTGAGAGGATATGGGCACTGTATTTTAAGCACAACGACTTCTTGTTACTGCTCATTCCGCTGCTTATTACTATTGCAGACTGACAACAATAACCACACAACCTGCCAATCCAATTTTTGCCTGCCAATTCATCATTATCACATATTGCAGTGGTAACCATCAACATCTTTAGTAACACCTGTCATTTCCTTTTTCCCTTTTAGGAGAACTGCTGACCACCTGAGCAACATGTTTCGCCTGCTGCGAACTGTCAACCATGTGGATGTTGCCACAACCTCCCGGATTCACAAGCTGGTGACCACTCGCTCCAGGGGGCTCAAGACGTCCCTCTTCCGCAGTGCGGAGGCCAAGAACCCACCTCCTGCACCGAAGGGGATCCCGTATAGTGAGCTGCAGATCGGCGTCCCCAAGGAGTCCTTCCTCAACGAGAGGCGGGTAGCCTTGTCTCCGGCTGCCGTGCAGTTGCTCACTAAAGGCGATGGCTACAAAGTGGTTGTGGAGGATGGAGCAGGCCTTGCTGCCAACTTCTTGAACAAAGACTATGAGAAGGCGGGAGCCATCATAAAGGGGAGGAAGGAAGCCTTTGAATCCGACATTGTCCTGAAGGTCCGCGCCCCGGCAATGGAGGAAGTGGACTTCCTCGCAGAGCGCAAGAACCTCTACAGCTTCCTGTACCCCGCCCAGAACAAAGAACTACTTGATAAACTGGCTACCCGGAATTCCACAGTCTTTGCTATGGACTGTGTGCCGCGCATCAGCCGTGCTCAGGTGTTCGATGCCCTGAGCTCCATGGCTAATATTGCTGGCTACAAGGCTGTCATCGAGGCTGCTAACAACTTTGGGAGGTTCTTTACGGGCCAAATCACGGCTGCCGGAAAAGTCCCGCCGGCCAAAGTACTGGTCATCGGTGGGGGTGTGGCCGGTTTGGCAGCCATGGGAGCGGCCAAGAGTATGGGGGCAATTGTCCGGGGTTTTGATACCCGTGCTGCTGTGAAAGAACAGGTGCAGTCCCTTGGTAAGTTGAGTTGGGAGAGTGAGGAGTGTATCAAAAGTAGCTGGGATGATCCTAGCGTTATGGTTGTACATAACGCTAGGAAACACGCACTAGCAAAAATGGCAATTTTGTTTTCAGATACGAAAAATCTTATAATATATTCAATATTGAAGTATAACTGACACAGTATGAAGTATATAGACCTATATGCACCAAATGATGAAAAGGTGAATAGTAAAATAATGACAACTCACGTTTGTACAGCTAATTTTTTTAGATCTGGATTCGTCAACACCCACTGAAGCACACTCAAAATTACTGTCGAGTGTAAACACATGTCACAGGTCAATGCAGGTACTTTGCATTAAGTAGCACGCATTGTTACCAGCGCCTAGTCGGGTACGCTTCTACCACTTTTATTTTCCATGTTCAATATATATACTATACCAGACGACCGTTTGGTGTTGATATTATTAGTTGAGATAAGCATCAACAATGAAAGTATATATATTTAAATATTACATAAAACAGTCATATATATACAATCTCGATGGTATCACTATACTATCGAGATTGTATATGACTGTTTTATGTAATATTTAAGCGAGTTTGGGGACACGATCAACATGTCTACAAATGACCGCATGGTGGCGATGTTTAAAGCAGGAAAAGAATGTGTATGCATGAGGCAATGAAAAGACAGTCGGATTTGTTGACGTTTTGGTAACAAAGGACTCCTACATTTTAGCCAAAATATACGTAAGTAGTTAATATTTCTGGTTTTATTTATCATTCAAGTGATGGAAACAGTTCAGCAACTATTATTATCCAGGTTTTAAGACAATTCTCGCCGTGTCGAGGAAAATATTGCAAAGGACATGGTTCTGAAAGAGATGTGCACAAGCTATGTCAAAAGTGGATGTTGGTTTATCTCAAGTCAAGATTCAAATTAGATTTTGCTAAGTTGAACAGCCAAGTCAAATTGTAGCTTATGTCTTTGGTTGGGGCTGTCTCGAATATACCGAATATTCGATCACCAACCGAATATTCAAATACCTTTTTGCTAGTTTGAATATTCAAAAACAAATATATGCAAGTACAGATGCATGTACGACTGATGCAAAAAAATGTTCATTGAGCAGTCCATAATATCGATCGCCACACGTAAAACACTGGCGTAATGGCGCGGCATGCAGTTGCAGCTGGCGCGTGAAAAACTTGATCAGCAAGTATCGAATAAATATTCGGTCAAATCCAGTTTCGAATAATCGAATACTGAATTAATCGAATACTGAATTATTCAAAAATGAACAGCCCTATTTTTAGTGAAAGTCCAATTCAGCTCTGCATCCTGGCATGGAAATATTCTGGTTGTGTTCAAATATTAAAAAATAATGTTAAGTGCACCATGATTGTCAGCCAATCCTACAAAACTACGAGTTTCACAGGTGGATTTCTAACAAGTGTTGGTGATCATTAGTTGATTAACCCTAACAGCCCAAGCCTTTTTACTAGAATCCTTCCCCAACCACACAAACTCCAACACTGTGTAGTAAACCAATGGCACATTCTTTGTACTTGGACAAAATCAGGGCATCAAGTCCCATGCAAAGTGATGGTGCCAAGGCTCTACAGTACCCAATCACACAAAATTCAACACAAAGGGGTGTTTGATTTTGGCAGGTTAGGGAAGGTTAGGGTTAATGTTATATGTGCTGTATGAGTTACACCGTAAATCAGCATGTACATTTACATGTATGTATTCCCTAAAATAGGGAGCTCTTTCAGGACAATGGCCATGGATTGTGTTTGTGAATTTGATTCATCTTTGCACCCACTCCCAATATATTTTTGAATACTTTACTCCATCATAAATTATGAAATACTGACTGCAAATTATTTTTTCCTCAAGACTGCTTTTTGGGTTCCACTCAGAAAAGGAATTTTTTAAAGAGAAATTGCTATTTTTCTCACAATACAAAAGTTATTCACTATTGAATAAGACATCAAACCAAAAACCCAGATCCCTTTTTTTATAATAATTATTTACAAATGTCAAACAATTTGTAGCCTGACAATAATTTTGGCGCATCTTTGTGTGCATTTAATGCGCTTAGCAACCGAGAATAAAAGCCTTTTACAGAGGGTTGCAGGTGCCCTAGATAGAAAAAAGGGGTTTTACGTTAATATTAAGTATGTTGGAAGAAAATATTTAGAAGGAAAAAATAATTGTTTTTAAAAGCATATCTTTAAACCTAACCAGTTGGATTCAGCAGGGTTATGCTTAAAGGGTGGCTGCAATGCAATTTTTATTGTGTATATCGATGAAATAAAGTTTTTGAAACACAACTGTGTGTTGTTTGTATTTTTTTATTTCGCGTAAGCATTTGAAAATAATGTTCTTAATGTGGGAGGGGGTCAGATCCGCCCATCAAGTGCTAACGCTGATGTGATGTCATCCCGGGAATCCGGCTGGCTGTGGTATGGTCGGCCATAGTACACCGAGCAGTGTTGTAGGTCTCGAGACCGGTCTCGGTCTCGAGACCGGTCTCGAGACCAGTTTTTCCTGGTCTCGGTCTCGGTCTCGGTCTCGGTCTCGGTACCCTGTGGTCTCGGTCTCGGTCTCGGTCTCGGTCTCGGTACCCCGTGGTCTCGGTATTTTGCTGGTCTCGGTATCGAGACCACCAATATTTTATACAAACAGCACATGTGCAGAATCGATTACAGCAGGCTCGACTCGACTAGAGATGTATAATTGTGCAGTATATTTAACAACTTCTTGTTTACAGAATTGATTACAGTACGCTCTACTCGACTAAAGATTTATAAACGTGCAGTACATGACATGATGACAACCTCGTTTCTTTGCCGTACGCGTGCCCAAACGTACAGTATAAGAAGTAGCGCATTAGCCTCATGTAATGGGAAGTTGGAAACGACATGCTCAAATACACGAACCACGTGTACATGTTTTACGATCAGCGGCGTGTACTCTATACGGGAATTCGCCGAACAAAATTAGAAGCCATTTTTACGGTGGTGTCGCGCCCGCGTGCAGGCTACCCGCGTTCTTTAATTTGATTTGCGTGCGCATTTTGGCAAGTTGTAAACACCCTGTTGGTCGAAGCTGCTTCAAGCGCGTGCGTCTAACACGCACGCGAGCGCCTCGCCACCGCAGTAAATGCTTCTAGTTTTGGTCGCCGGATTAGTCTATACACGTAAACCCATCGCGGTCGTTTCTACGGCTGGACATTGTTTTTTGCGAGTCAAGATGTCGATATACATGTAATGTAAACATGTAGCCGGTTAACCGTCATGACCGTGTAACCGCAGCCTTATTCTTGATGCCAATAAATACGGTTTACTTGTACATGTATACTCCTTTGCACATAATGCAGATGGAAATTTGTGATCTTTTTGCATTCATTTATTATGTAAATGACATACAAGGTCTCGAGGTCTCGGGCCATTAGGTCTCGGTCTCGGTCTTCCAGGTCTCGGTCTCGGTCTCGGACCATCAGGTCTCGGTCTTGGTCTCGGTCTCGGACTTCGGGGTCTCGACTACAACACTGACACCGAGCGTGCGTTGCATTGAGATGCACGTGTGTTTTCGCTGTGTCGTGGAAAGCTTTCAGTGTTTTGCGAGTGTTTTTCGTCGATAATACCGTGTCGTTGTGTTGCTGCTGGATTCAGCAACACCACTAAGGATGGTGTCAGTCTTCACCTCTTTCCAGTAGAACTGAAATACCGTCGTATTTGGACTCGGAGAGTGTTATTTAGCCTAGCAATCGTTGTTTTGAAGTCTTTCACGCGTTCTGCATCGATAGTCCGATTCGGAGTCTTCAGTAGTTTCGCTGTTACTCTCACCTGCTGGCTCATACATGTACGGAAGAGCTCCAAGATCCTCCTCTTCCTCGCCCCAATAATGTTCCGAAGAAGTGTCTGAATCAACAATTCTAAAATCGACACTTGATTGTCAGATTCAGATCCAAAAGATTCTGTTTGAAGATTTTAACGCGACGAGAAATGTTTCCCTGGTCCCTTCATCCAAAGCTATTTAATCGCGCGTGGCTGGTTCCCTCAACAACGGCATACATCCACACGTACACAAACGTACACTGATCAAACTACTCTTGCTGAGTTTCTGTGTTCCCGAGATGACGTCACACATTTAGGGGTGCGGAAACAATAGAGAAAGGGGGGGCACTTTATTCCGGGGAAATTGAACACCAAAAATGGGCAGAAACACAGAAAACACATTTTAATCACATTTCTTATATTGTAAAAGAGTTATACATCACAAAATTAAATTGTTGGTACAATTTCATTGCAGCCACCCTTTAAATAAATTACTTTTGATGTGACACATGGAAATGAATCCCAATTTTTTTTACACCACAGGTGCTGAATTCCTGGAGCTAGAGTATGAGGAGTCTGGCGAGGGTGTCGGGGGCTATGCCAAGGAGATGTCTCCTGAGTTCATCGCTGCGGAGATGGCGCTCTTTTCCAAGCAGTGTAAAGAAGTAGACATCGTCATCACTACCGCCCTCATCCCCGGCAAGAAGGCGCCAACCCTTATCACCAAGGAGATGATAGAGTCCATGAAAGAGGGTTCCGTCGTCGTAGACCTGGCAGCTGAGGCTGGCGGCAACATCGAGACCACCAAACCAGGGGAGTTGTATAAATATAAAGGGGTCACTCATGTAGGTTACACAGATTTACCCAGTAGGTTACCCACACAGTCTAGTACCTTGTACGCTAATAACATCAGCAAGCTGCTGCTATCCATGGGAGAGCAGAAGCACTTCAACATTGATTTAGAGGATGAGGTGGTTCGAGGTAGCATCATTCTTCATGAGGGGAAGATGATGTGGCCCCCACCACCTCCGAAGCAAGTCCCTGTGCAGGCTGCTCCAGTTGCTGCTGCTAAGAAGGAGGTAATTAAAGTGCCAAGGAATCCGTTCAACGATACCCTTAAGAGCTCCTTGATGTACACGCTGGGGTTGAGCACTCTGCATGGCATAGGGGTACTGTCACCCGGTGCTGCCTTCAACACCATGTTGACGACGTTCGGTCTGGCTGGCATCGTTGGGTACCACACCGTTTGGGGTGTGACACCGGCGCTGCACTCTCCTCTGATGTCTGTCACTAATGCCATCTCGGGCATCACTGCTGTCGGCGGGTTGCTGTGCATGAGTGGGGGTTACTTCCCGGACTCCACTCCAAGCACCCTGGCGGCAGTGGCTGCATTCATCTCATCCATCAACATCTTTGGTGGCTTCCTTGTTACCCAGAGGATGTTGGATATGTTCCGTCGCCCTGGTGACCCACCTGAGTACAACTACCTATACGCTATCCCGGCCGCAGCTGCAATTGGCACTTACCTTGCTGGCCATCTCTCTGGCTATGACATTCAGAACATTGGGTACCTGGCTGCCTCTCTGTGCTGTGTCGGGGCGCTGAGTGGTCTTGCTTCCCAGACGACATGTCGTGTTGGGAATGCCTTGGGTATCACTGGTGTGTCTCTTGGTATGGTGGCAACTTTGGCAGCATTGAAGGCGTCCCCCGAGCTGTACACACAAATGGCGGCATGTATCGGTGTAGGAGGTCTAATCGGGTCCATCATTGCTAAGCGCATGGCCATCACCGATCTGCCGCAGTTGGTCGCTGCATTCCACAGCTTCGTCGGTCTGGCTGCCGTCCTGACCTGCCTCGCGACATACATGAACGAGGCAGCTCAATTTGCCTTGGATCCCTCCACGGCTGCCATGACCAAGCTTTTCCTGTTCTTGGGTACGTTCATCGGTGGTGTGACCTTCACGGGTTCCCTGATCGCTTATGGCAAGCTGCAAGGTCTCCTGAGTTCAGAGCCTCTCCTCTTGCCGGGTCGTAATTTCCTGAATGCTGGCATGATGTTGGCTAACATCGGTGCTTTGGGCTACTACCTCACCAACCCAGGTTATGCCGCTGATCTCGGCTGCCTGACGGCCACCAGTGTTCTCTCCTCGGTCATGGGTGTGACCCTAACAGCTGCAATTGGAGGGGCAGACATGCCTGTAGTCATCACTGTCCTAAACAGCTACAGCGGTTGGGCACTTTGTGCCGAAGGCTTCATGCTGAACAACAACCTGATGACGGTTGTGGGTGCCATGATTGGTTCCTCTGGTGCCATCCTGTCTTACATCATGTGTAAGGCCATGAATCGCTCCCTGCCCAACGTCATCTTCGGGGGTTATGGTACAGTGTCAACTGCCGGTGGCAAGCCAATGGAAATCACTGGTACCCATACAGAAATCAACCAAGACACCGCGATGGACATGATCGTCGATGCGCAGAACATCATCATTACGCCAGGGTACGGTCTCTGCGTGGCCAAGGCCCAGTATCCTATCGCAGAGTTGGTCGACCTCCTAGCCAAGAAGGGTAAGAATGTCCGGTTTGGGATCCATCCCGTGGCTGGCCGTATGCCTGGTCAACTGAACGTACTCCTGGCGGAGGCTGGTGTCCCGTACGATGTTGTCCTAGAGATGGATGAGATCAACGAAGACTTCCCCGAAACGGACCTGGTTCTCGTCATCGGGGCCAACGACACGGTCAACTCGGCAGCAGAGGAAGATCCAAACTCAATCATTGCGGGAATGCCTGTCCTAAGGGTCTGGGGCTCCTCAAACGTCATCGTCATGAAACGCACGCTAGGTGTAGGTTATGCGGCAGTTGACAACCCCATCTTCTACAAAGAAAATACGTCCATGTTGCTAGGTGATGCAAAGAAATCATGCGATGCATTGCTATCCAAGGTGCAGACATACTATAGCTCTTAATGAATTAACTACAATTTATTCGCCCCAGAGAAAGATTTTCCATTGTAAACTGATCATGTTAGGAAATAGACGTGTTGGTTTTACAGAAATTATCATAGGAAAGCATCACTTTGTGGTATGGAAATGTATATCTAAGACCAAAGCATTATTGGGCAGTATTTTTGTGCCAGATGTTTTTATCTATGCATGAGCTATATTTAGTAACTTATATGTCAGTACAGTCTTATTGTAGTCTCCTTAACATTTCCGCAAAATCCAAGTTGACTCGGCTCATAAATTTTGTGGTAATCATCCCTTGCCAAAGATATACATGTATACGGAAATGACCGGTGATGCTGCAGGACAGGTACATGTATGCAAAATGAATTGAGGCCTCGTGTCGGGGCCACTACACCTATTAATATGGCCAGCTTTGTAGCCACTAGCCAACCAGTAGCCCAATATGGCCAGTTACCTCCAGATGTGTGCTTTTTGAATGATGAACAGCCTAAAGATTTGACTGCAGTTAACTCTTTCATGTGACATCCTCAGTCTAGATTGGATCATCTGGTGTAGTGCTTGTTAAAATAAATCAGTCAAGCATGTCACATGGTTTGACCGGCCCCATGTAATTCATGTTCTATGACCACACCAAGGAAGTTTACATGTACATGTACTAACATTGTTTACAACTAGCACAATCTGGTCACGTACATATAGTCCACATATACTAACATTGTTTACAACTAGCACAATCTGGTCACGTACATATGTCCACATATACTAACATATATTGTTTACAACTAGCACTATCTAGCCACATACCGTAGGTGAAAAGGGTCTGCAGACCTTTTTCACATGTCGTCATGGATCGCAGAGTGTAGTGATGCTGAAGAAGTACTTATGCAAGTAAATCAGTCAAGTGTGTCGTATGCGCACATGTGGTTAAACCTGTCCCATACAACACATGCATTATGATCACTCAAAGGCAGTCCGCACACACAATCTGGTAACGTGGGTGAAAGGGGTCTATATTGTGCAGGACACGTACACATAGCTCTTTTTGTATTCTTCAGTGTCAAATGAAAGTTTCCCAATGACCGAGGGAGTCCTGTAGGTTTATACCAGCTTTGTTCAGTTGAAAAAGAAAAAAATGAGTTGGAAAAATATCAAAATTGTGGGGTTTTGCGTGCGACAAAATGTCAACTTCACACCACATTGCCCCTACTGAAAAATAAGCACGGGACAAAAACTAATTTATTGTGTCTTCTTGACCTTCTAGGGGTGATTCACAATAGTGCGCCACCAAAGGTTTGTAACCCAGTGGCCATCTTATGCATTGCTCATCCGAAGAAGGTCAAAAAGACTGGACGTGCCGACCTTTTTCAGACGCCCATTGCTTACAGTGGCCAGTGCATTACAAACTCTTGGTGGCGCACTATTGTGAATCGCACTTACTTATTTAATTTCTGATGCCCTTTTTGGGGGCATATTTCCATTTTAATCATGGTAAAATTAAACACATGCAGATTGATATTGCTGGCTTCCTTTTGGTAAAGGGATAGTATTCACAAATGATTCTTTGTAATCTACCATGATCCTACAGGTAGAAAATGTCGTCAAATTAGAGTTGCAAATTACTATATTATTTGTGGCAGCTGATGTTTACACTTTACCCAGATAAATGGGTGAAAGTAGTCGCACAATTATGTATTTCTGGTATTATAAAAAGTATAATTTCATGTGATCTTATTATCTATTTTCATGTGATCTTATTTCCTCGTTTGCTTTGTTAAAATGCTAACAAGCAGTCTTGCAATTTATATTTTTGTTTTATCTTCAGAACCCTGGAAGTTATTCAGATATTTCTTTTATATTGAAGTGATTTTTTTTTTTAATGATTACTATTTTGATATTTGTTACATGAAAATAGAAAAATTAAAACTTTTGAAACTGCTCGAACAGATTGAAATGATTTCGACATTTGGTAATTCTAATTACGGGTTATGATTGAACATGCAAATTAATCGTTTTATCTGTTGGAGCTGATTTAATGTAAAAAAAACCTGACTTTTGAAAAGGCACACACACAAAATCACCATCTAAAATTGCAGTTTTGAATGTTATGGTCACAGTTATAAATTCATTTATTGTTTTCATTTTACAATTTGGTTTTTTGTTGAGGCTATTAAGTTTTTTGCTGATATTTGTTTAAAATGTTTCCCCATTTCACCAATATTGGACTGACATACAGTAATATCAATCTAAAACATGAATAATTAGTGCTAATTATGTATTCAGGAAAATAACAATGTTAGCACAAGATTCTAACGTACACGATTCTTGTACCAATACTTGTAATGAGGACTACCTAGAGATGCACCATGGATGGTAACAATGAGCTTGTGTTGCAGAAAACTTGAAAGCATTGTCTTTTGATGAATTCTTTGCCAAGTTAATGCAATTACCTGAACACATGAATATATTTGCCAAGGATGTAGAGGTTTGCTGTGGTGTGTTTTAAACACTGAATAAAACCAAACACCAAGACCCAAGTTTTGAATTCTTCATGTGTCATTTTTGTCACCTTGGTTATAAAGGCATGTGATGTAGTGTACATTATTGGTCATTGTTGCAATTTTCAGAAATGGGCGGATTTGGGGGTTAGTATTTTATAGGAAATATCGTTCCACTGACCTGTTCAAAGTTTTGCGTTGTTAGATGGCGAAAAGAAACATAGAAAAACGGCGCTCGTTTTCAACCGTTGGGCGGATGATAGCCTTTAGTCAAGGCGCGCGCGCGTGGCTACATGGACGCGTGACGCGCCCCGAATGCCAGCATGTCCTGGGCGCACCACTCGTCCGGGTAGCCACGCGTGTCTTGACTAAAGGCTACAGGGCAGTTCTTCAGCTGGAAATCGTTGGAAAACGATATACATTTCCACTTTTCTTGGCGACAGCACACCTGGTGCCATCATTTTACAGGATGATTGAGACTACTATTAACTTAGTCTAGTAAGGTATTTCAGTAGAAAAAAATTGGAGGATTACCAATCGTAAACACAAATGTTGATCCAGCTTTTAAAAAAAAGGCTGGACCCATAAAATGTACATGGGTAATTTTATAAATTTGGGGTCCAAATATGGGACTGTTTTAGTGGCCCTGTTGCACCTGACCTATTAAATTTTCCATCAAGTATCATTAATATTGACTTTAATATATTTTTTACTTGTCTGGCAGGTACTTTGCTTTACATAATCAATAATACATGTTGATGTAACAGGGACACCAAAATTGGACCCCAAATTTATGGAATGACCCATACGACAAGCAGCCCTCCCCCGGGATGGCTGCCCATGATTAATATCTTGATAATGGTTTCTGTCTTGAGTTTTTGAAACATTTCCCACTCGGTGGAGGTGGGAGTGCTTTTCCAAAATGAATCCAGTGTTAACAATTCTTTTCCAAATTTTATTTGGCCCGTCGATTTTAAAAAGGGGGAGGAGTAGCAGTTTTGAAATGATGGCACTTTCAGGACTGTAGAGGGCGCTACGCAACGAAATAATGGCGCGCCTAACCATAGACTGGTTCCCGGTCCCTCCATTGTCCTTTGGACTTCAAGGGGACCAGTCTAGCCTAAACGTAAACCACTCCTATCATGGCGGACAGTTCAACCACAACTCGGGATCAAGAGGAAAAGAAACCGATGTTTGGTTTCAAGAAAAGAGGCCGCTTAGCGCAGTCAAGGAAGAGGAAGACAAGTGAAAGTGATGAAGGTGAAATTAAGTGAATTGAACTGAATTGAATTTGGGTGTCCGTAATGTGACGAACATTCTCTTTATAATGTCGTTGTGAAGAGAATAACTTAAGCGAGTTCGATAGACGAGTTCGATAATTCAAAGGTCAAAGGCCAGCTGTACCAATTTCGCCTCGTCGTATAGGCATTTTACGCTGTTTTGGTACAGCTGACCTGTGACCTTTTACCTACATTGCATTGCAAAATTCAATTATCGAACTCGCTTATTCTCAGGCAGGTCTAGCTTGAAAATTCCAGCTCTGGCTGAGATTCGCCAACCGCCATTTTATAGAGCTGGAAACACTCTTATTAGGTTGGCAAGGGTCGTTTTTTTTATTGCCGATATCTTCCGTTTCCCTTAATATATCAACCAAACACTCACCCAAAATGCAGAGTAGTACTTCATGGCAATCATGCAGCTTGTCATTCCCTCAAATTGAGAATATGCTCAAGTTAAACCCGAAAAAAGTGAATTTTTCGTGCAACTTCGGTGCATGCACAAACCAGCTGTGTACAAAGTATATGGAGCGGATTTTTGAACATGAATTATGTTTTCCGATCGATTATTGGCCAGCGGCACTGCGCGCGCCTCGGGGCTCGATATACAACGGCTGTTTCCTGAAATACTGACAGCGATCAGCAAACAGCGTGCGTATTTTACGCACGCGCTCGATGCAGCTTCAACCAACAGGGTGTTTACAACTTGCCAAAAACAGTTTGACTAATTCGTTTGTTTCAATATATTCAACAGGCAGTGGTGACGATAGTACAAGTACCGTAATAAAGAAAGAGCGAAGACGAGAGTTAAGTAATCCCCTCAAACAAAAGGTGAGAAAATAATCACAAACAGCCAACTGGCTGATTAGAATTAACCTCTCAAATACAGACAACGGCCACAGCTGTGCTTTGAAGAAAGACCACCTTGCCAGTTGTCGTCTATACCGCATTCCTGAGCATACTCAATCCATTCATGTTTCAGCTATGTTCTTGAATGGGAGTGTAATGAATAGATTGATCTTTTTCGAACAAAGCTTTCATTCACACGGAAGGGGGAACCAAGTGCGATGAATAGGACTACTCTAGTCAGTGTGTTGCCTATTGTTTGCATTTACGTTTGGCTGCACAGCCAGTTCTTGTCATACCAGCCCCCATCATTGACAGCCAAACACAAGGGGTTTTGAAGTAATGAAATATTTAAAGAATTTCTTATAACTTGATCTTTGATATTTGCTCCCCCAGACAAAGAGACTGCAAGAACGCCAAGACATTGACTACAGCAGTGACAGCAAAGATGCGTCAGCCACAAAAAAGGACTTCAGAGTTTCATATCAGTCCACTAGAACAGCTGTAAGATTTCTCCATAAATACAGAATTGCAATTATTCTTTGTCACAAAGTCAATGAATCACATTGTCCAATGTAGAGAGGCCCAAAGGGCATCTCAAGTCCTGAACATTACTATTTACACTAGAATGCTCCCTTTGGAAACACACTGCATTCCTGTCAGGAACGTACTGTGTTCCTGGTGTGTTCTCAGTGGGAATAGGTCGTTCTGGAGTAAGTGTGCAAGCGCACAGATCACTGTTCCCGTACGGGATCAAGTGGTGTTCCCAAGCTGTTCCCAGTTAGAACAGTGGGTGTCCATGATTGGAACAGGCAGTGTCATTCTGGTCCAAGCGTTTGACTTTTAACCAGTTCGCGTCGGATGACGTGTTAACACGATCCGGCTGTTTTTATACACGTAGGGGCACGGCCGACAGGTTAAAACGTCAAGCTTGCCTCGACTCGCCTCCGGGTGACGTCTCAACACGCTAATCCCTCATTTGTTTTGTACACACACACACACACAAAGTCCGGGAAGACCGTGTGTTGAACTTAAACTTGGCCGCTGTGCACGGCCTGTTCTACAATTTACGCTCCGGTGGGCGCACCCGGAGTATTAAAATAAGTGAGGTTTCGGCAAGAAATATTGTACAAATACTGTTGAAATGACTCTTGCAAATCAGTATTTGTGGCATTTGGCTGTATATCAGAAGTTGGCTGCTATATTTTGCCTTTTTTTGAAAATAGAAATTTTCGGCAAAAATAATCTTGGCGCGAACTGGTTAAGGTGCTCCCTTAGCATTCATTTAGGGTAAAGTACATTACTCGACAAACTACTACAAAATATATTTGTATGCAGTACACATACACAATACTAAATAACGGAATAATACTACTAATATGCCCGTGTAGTAAGAGTACTGCATACCGCAGTTTACTACAAGTAGTATTTTGTAGCGTAATTAGGTGGGGTTATATTCTCAAGCAGTGATAATTTTTATTTTCTATTGCTAATAAAGGAAGTATGTAGTGGACATACAGTTCAAAACACAGGGATGTAGTCGAGTCCATCACAAGTCCATCACAAGTCCCTGCAAGTCCATCACAAACCCTTGAGTCCTAATTCCAATCCCAATCACATACAAGCTATTCAAATGAGCTTTGGCAAAGGCATTCCTTTGTCATTGTTCATCAAGTTACTTGTGACCGGCTTTATGAAAGGACTTCTGACTGGACTCTGTGAAAGAACTTGTGAAAAGACTTGCAGGGACTCGACTACAACTCTGTCAAAACACAGCATAAGAACAGTACAAAAATCAGTCCTTCAAAATTACCCGCCAACAAAGTTTTGAAGAAATTGTAAAGAAATATCTAATTTGGTTTCCCACAAATGCAAACAGACACTAATTATCATTCATCATGTCTTGTGCCCGGTACGTTCCTGTAGTTTTTTTGAACTACACTTGTGGTTGAAAGTTTACGTATGCCGCAAATTCCCAATTGATCTCAATGCTGTGCGCCAAATCCAGATTATACATGCATTCGGAAAGATTTGTGATTTTATTGATACATATGGATATATTTATTTACAATAAAAAATTGCAAGAAATTAAATAACTCTAGGAACAATGGAAGGAGCAGTTTCCAAGTGTATGTAAAGAATTGTATGTTATTGTTATGTAGATTTTTTTTAAAGTTAGAAAACAGTGTCGGTGCATATTTTATATATTGTAGAAACCAGAAGGACCAGATGACAGAGGTGCCACTGCTACAGTTGAAATTGACACGGAGAGCTCCGTAGATGCCCGAGCCATCTTTGAAAAAAAACAGCAGATCAATGAGGTCAGTCCCTTTCTTACTCCTCTAACATGTCGGACTCTCCTGCCTTACAGAAAAGACTGACTGACCGACTCATGCAGGGAGTGATCTAGGAATTTTTGCAGTGGGTGTCAGGCTGAACAAATTTTGTTGCACTTTAAAAGACAAACCCTCACCTGTACAAAGCGTACATCTTCACATATGCACCCATATGGGGTACCTCTATTGTAGACTTTACTTTCCTTCTTTTATTCTCCCATTGAAATCTCAAAACCCATAGCGTTATAAACTTTGTGGGGTACTTCGATTTCTAAAGACTCCCTCGTGGAGTACCATTGTCCCCATTGTTACCCTTTCTTCCCGGTACCCCGTAAGAAGACTAATGTACGAACACACAATCCTGCACCGTAATTGTGGGGACATACACTGGTCATGCGATAGACATCGTGGGGACCAAAATCATTATGGGGACAGAGAAATGTCCCCATAACTCGGTCCTAATTTGCCTAACAAATAAAAATGCCCCCACTACGTGGTCGATGCCTACCCAAGCTTACTCACGCAATTCTCAGTCGTAATTTGTCTTCTCCCTCGGGAATATGCTGACGTTTTAGAAATGTTCTTCATTAATATTTATGTTAAAATACAGGTCACCCACATGGTCCTGGTCCGATACTGTTCAAGTACCACCCCCCCCCCCCCCCCACAAAGGAAGATTGGTGGTCTGCACCCCCATGCCACAGAACAGATTTGTATTACTTCCCCATCCCTACTGCTACCAGTCCTGGCGAAACCCGTGCAGTCTTGTAGGGAGTGACAACCCAAATCTTGTGGGTCTGTTTTTTTATTTTTTTTATTTAAGGGATTAAAAGGGAAAGAAGATGACAAGATTTACCGAGGAATCAACAATTACCACACGTACATTGAGAAGCGAGACACGGCCCAGGGGAATGCGTCCAGCGGCCATGTCAGGTAGGTTTAAGCAGAGATTTTCTTTTGTTGTTATTATTACTGGTGGTCCCAATTTCATGATTGTAGCAGAAAATGTGACGTCCGCAAGGGAAATTGGACATAAAGTCGCACAACCTATTTTAGAGTAATTGCAATTTACTTGAAAATCACGATTTCTGTTTTTGTCAAAATACTGTAGTTTAAAGCATATTTAATTCAAAATACCTGGTTTGCTTTTGTGTTGAGACCATTAAATGTGTACAATTTGACATTTTAGTCTGGCGTACTACTAATGAAAAAATTGTGTAAATTGCATATTATTTTCTATTCTCAATGCTCAATTTATGGCTCTATTCAAAAACCAAAAAATATCGTATAACAGTGAATTTTTCACTATTACAAAGCTTGCATTATATATTGCATTATTGAATTGAAATCTCAATTTTCCAACTTATTTCTGATTTTGCTTGCTGTTGCCACAAATTGTTATATTTCTTTAATCGGCCCATTTCACATCTGTTTCCTTGCATTCTTTGTGTTCTGTTAATACAAAAATTCACTTAGAAATTCATTTGAAAATTGTCAAGTATTTTGGATCCCGTTTCATTAGATATAGTGTTGGAGCCATTTTTTAAGGGTGGTACACAATGAGGCTGTTCGATATCCATTTATTTTGATACCG
This sequence comes from Hippasteria phrygiana, assembly GCA_037893225.1. Lineage (NCBI taxonomy): Eukaryota > Metazoa > Echinodermata > Asteroidea > Valvatida > Goniasteridae > Hippasteria > Hippasteria phrygiana. The sequence goes on from JAZGUH010000125.1 coordinate 1,016,265, forward strand.
AAATATCGGCAGAAAAATATCGCGATATTCGATATTATCGTGATGACGTCACTTTTTCATTACCGGAAGAACGGAGGAATAGCAAATACATGACGGAAGTCACCACGGCATCATGAGGTCGGGGCCACCGCCGGGATCGGGCCCGCCGGGATTTAACGGCAGGAACGGGGGGCCGGTTTGACAAAGCTTCCCTTCGCTCGTTGAGTATTTGGAGTTTTACGACATTTACCTTCAGTTGGCTACTTTATGGCACTCCAGAAAGACTAGCGTTTGTTTCTATTTCAGCATTGTTGATTAGTAACACAGATGATAATACCATGGACGATCACATGCGAACTGTCAACAAATGATCGTGTCGTATTTTTTGTGAAGACGACATGACATTGCACAATGTACAATGGATGCGCGGCACGTGTTTTAATCTTTTCTCAAGACGCGGCGCAGTTCGCTACACGTAACTACACCTAACTGCGTGTGCCTTGTACACTGGGGAAAGACGGTGGCATTCAGTGCGGTTGCTTGCACTTGACGAAGGCTAGCAACAAAGCAACGCGCACGCGCAGATGCGCTACAGGGGTTGACCTTATTGCAAACAATTGCCATACCCCTCGATCTCAAGATAAGAAGATGAGTTCGCAAGCGTGTAGGTACGTACATTGTACACTGGGAATAAGACGTTGTTTGCACTTGACAACGTACGGCGCGGAGGGTAAATCGTTCGGAAGGTAAATCACGCGGAGCGGAGATGTCATGTCGGGGTTTAGAAAACGGTCAAAGAAAGACACATTTAGTGCATGTATGTATTTTTTTATTCCTCCATGGTACATCATGATACATTATATACTATTCTACCGTCCAATAATTAGAAATAACTGGAATTTCGAGCAAAGTAAACTGGACAAATCCACAAAAGAAATATATCGCGATATTCTTCGGTATATCGAATTCCCCGATATTCCGTTTTTTTTTAAAGGGGCCGATACGATTTTCGATATGAAAAAAATATCGAAATATCGGGAAATATCGTCATATCGAACAGGCTTAGTACACAATAAATGAAATTGAGGTGGTTGGTATGAAAGTCATGTGGCATTTGTTTAACTTTGGGATGAAAAAAATAGGAACTGATGATCTGCTATGAGCGAAAGACCAGTAATGCAAGGTTTAAAGCTTTGATATCTGTGATAGTAGAGCTTCCACAACTGTTTAATACAATTACATTCTTTTTGGAAAAGTAACCTTTCTCTAGTAAATCTTTCACTGCGCAATCGGGAAATGGCAAGTGGTACAAGTGGGCTTTATTTAAGGCAAAATTTATCTTTTTGGGTAGTAACATCATCTATTATCGAGGTCCGAGTGTGAAAATTCTACCATAATGTGTAATATTTATGGAGCAATGAGGAATAAACCCAAAGCATTAACATCTGGACATTCAGACTGGCGCCGCGCATAGTGCAACCTGTACACAACCAAAGTGCCAAGGGTACCACTCTGAATTTCCAACGGTCTGACTTTTCTGAACCAAACTTTATTTTCAATGATTTTCAGACAAATGTCACATTTTCAAAGGGTGGTCGTGTACCTTATTATATTCTACTTTTGTTTGATCTTTCCAACTATGGGTGAGTTCGATTAGCTATACACCGTAAACATAGGGTTACACTGCGGGGAAGCCAGGAAATGAGGCAAATCAAACGCTGCGGTGTATTCGCCTAGGCATGCTGGGAAAATTAACGTCAAAGGTCTTTGGGGGCGGGAACTTTAAAAAGTGTAATATGTTAACACAGGCTCACTGTCGTCCGCTGTACCCGGCAAAATATTGACCATGACGACATTATTATAAAATTCACAATTTACACACGGTCTAGTCCCCAACTGTTGTCAATGTCAGGAAAATACACTCGTTGCGTTCCAATTTGTGTCAACATTTGTACATTTACTCACGTCAAATTCGACTTCTCCACCATCTTTACGTAGTTTCAGCTAGCTGGTGACGTCATTACACCCGGGCAGCCACCAGAGACCCACTTGCTAGATGGGGTCGTGGTGGTTGACACGGGGGCAGACACGAGTATCACGTGATGACTAATCGAACCGTCTCGTGTACGTTTCACTTACACGTGTAAGCTAATCGAACGCACCCTACAGCAATTTTGAGTGCTTTTTGTAGCCTAATTGGGCAGCCTCCAAGGCAATGGGTACCTTTAAGAGGACGTGTTGTATTTATTTTCCATTATTCTTCTACAGGAAGGGTCCCATGAGAGCTCCGGCTAACCTTAGGGCTACCACTCGGTGGGATTATGCCCCGGACATCTGTAAGGACTACAAGGAGACAGGCTTTTGTGGGTTCGGTGACAGCTGCAAGTTCATGCACGACCGTTCCGACTACAAGTTCGGCTGGCAGCTAGAGAGAGAATGGGAGGATGGAACGTTCAGCAAGGAAGAAGGTAGGCGGGAAAGGGGCAACATGGCTGAAAATGGAAATTCTGAAAATGTGGCCTTGTTTTTTTTTTTTGTATAACATGCTGTGTATACTTTTGATTTGCACTGGCTTCATGGTATTGGCAATGGGATTATTGCCAGGATTTAAAAGAATTTCATCAGAAATATTTCAGGGTTTTTTTGGCTTATAATTGTCTGTTACACAGAGTTGACTGGTCTTTGTCCAATCTTTGACATTTATTTTGAACAAGCGAGCTTATCATTGATTACTTACCTATTGCATTGGGCAGATCGTGCTGTGCTCTTTGTTCCCACCGTACCTTGCGTGATCTTAACGCCTCGTATTGAGTAACTTAAATCTGCCACGACTTGGGTACATTGGCCAATCACAATATGCCATTTTAATTTGCTGTTTTTTTTTATTATGTTAGCTTAATGGTAAAACAAAAACAAAACAAAAATACAGGCGCAACGGCCACACAAACATTTCCAAACTGTTGCTTGCATGTGAAATTATTCAAGTATATGAAAATGAAATAAACTGTTGCTAACTGACTGGATTGACCTGAAATATGCAAATCAACAAAATTAGCAGGCCTAACATTTTGGACTTAAGTTCTTTCTCAAAGAAAGTATATGATAGCAAGTCAGCATTGTTTTTTGTAAGTCATCTGCCATTGGCTGGTGGAGGAACACTCAAGCAGGCCATTGAGTCAAGGATGCTGGTGACCTGTCTGTATTTTTCCTTCATGTTTTCGTAGACTTTAGCAAGTATGAGATTGATAGCGACGAGGATGGTAACCTCCCCTTCAAGTGCTTTATCTGCAGGCAGTCCTTTGAAAAACCAGTCGTTACAAAGTAAGTGTCCACCAGTGATGTAGTCGAGACCATCACAAGACCCCACAAGACCCCATAAGACCCCATAAGACCAACACAAGACATTCAGTCTTAATTCAAGTCTCAAGCTACATGTATTCAAATGAACTGTAATAATAGCATTCCTTTGTCATGGTTTATGCCTGTTACTTGTGCCTGTAACAAGCTGGTCTTGTGAATGGTCTTGTGCATGCTTTGCAGTTGGTCTTGTCCAGGTCTTGTGCCTGGTCTTGTGCCTGGTCTTGTGCCTGGTCTTGTGCCTGGTCTCGACTACATCACTGGTGTCGACCTTTAACCCTAGCCATGCTAAATCCAACCATATCCAACGGAGGGTACTTTCTGTTGGAAGTGAACAAAAGATCTTTTGTTTGAGCTGTTGGATTCTGTTGGCTTCAGCAGAGTGCCTTGGGAAAATCTGGAGGGGGTTAGGGTTAACAAATAAAAAAAATAAAAAATGTCTATTAGGGGTCCGCTTCACATCTTTTCCAGTTGCTAAATCTTACTATTCCTAATGCCTTAGTCTCACAAAATCTCACCCCAGATAACCTTAACACTTCTGAATCCATCAATATCAATACAAATTTCCACACACCCTAGTGGGTTAGGGTTAAGACTTAATTGCTAAAAAGACATTATCTTTAAACTTTGTTGAGAGGTATGTACTACATTTTGTAGTACATCGGCAATCACTTGGTCTGGATCGGAAGCCTCACCCTCGATCCCTCTTCCCCAAGTCTGATAATGTTTATTGACACTGTTAATCATCATATGGTGCACGATATGGGGCAGAGCGAACCCCCCCCCCCCCCCCCCCCCCTCTTTTGTGTTGGTCATTGTGTTCCCGGAATCTCAGGAATTCTTTTCAGAAGTCTAGGGGGGATGTGCTAGGTAACAATAGTCTGGAGAGTGTATAGGGTATAGGACAAAAAGGGGGGTACCCCTCTGCCCCATATCGTGCTGGGTATATTAATCATGGCCTTGGACTAGGCCATGGGAGCGTATGATTGATCATGCGTGGCATACTGCTTGACACTTGGCTGAGCCAGATCTGTACACACACATGGGAAATGTTGACGATTGTTTTCTGGTCAGATTTTTCAGGGTCAACACACTGACTAAAGATGCTCTCTCACCACAGTGTTGGCTATGTCTGAAACTGGAACTTGTGGAAGATAAATGGTGTAATTAAAAAAAAATGGAGTACCGGTAATTAACAAAAAAGAGGAGGCTTAACTAAAGATGGGCAGAATTAAAAAGTTAATATTAAAAAAGTGCAATGAAATTTAAAATCAAAATATTTTTTCTTCAACTCTTCAAGGTGCAAACATTACTTTTGTGAGAAGTGTGCGCTGAAGCACTACAAAAAGAGCAAGAGATGTTTTGTGTGCGGCACACAGACGAATGGAATCTTCAATGTGGCCAGAGGTAAGTACCCAAGTAATTTTCAGTTGAAAACTACTAGCATTCTTTGAATGTGAAAAGTATTGTTTGGTAATCAGTGACTTGAAGCTGGCAGAATTCCTGGACTCATGAATTGTGAAGAAAAAAAAATCAAAGCAATTGACAGGACAGCTTTATTTGGTGGGGAAAGATCTTAAAAAATTTGAAAAAATATTACATTTCTGTCAAAGTTTTTCCAAATTTCAGGACAGTGCTTTTGATGTGTGTTTGTCAGCAATGCAGGGAGATGAATTGCGAAAAAACAAAAACATAACATTATTTGCCAGTCATTAATCATACCGAGTGTTGTCATTCATTTCTGCATGTACAGAAGTGCAGTGTAGTGACAAAACAAGGTCCAAAATGAATGGATTGAGTAGTCACAGGAATGTGCCTATAGACGTCAACTGGGCAGGTGGTATTTTTCAAACCATGGCTATGGCTGTCGTCCATATTCAGGTCAAAAAAGTTGAAGGAAAGCAGATTTGAACATTTGATTGTCTCTATAAATTTGAGTATAGAGTTGTGATTTATTTATTGGGGACATATTCAGAACCCTTGTACAGCTACCACTTTTGATGATTTTTTTATTTTGCATTGGTCAAATTACGCACAAGATTACCTTCCGAAGTCCAGATGAAATAACCAAAATATGTGAATTTCGTTTTCCCCAAACAGACCTGATGGCCAAACTGGAAAAGAGCAAACAACAAGGACATGATCCTTCCAATGAGTCTCCAGAAGATTCTGACGAGGAGGGATGAGTGACTTCATCAGTTCCGAACTTTATTTTCATCACCGTCAGTACTGGGACTTTGTGTACAGTATGGTCAAGTGTGCCGTAATGACTGGCCATCTTGATTTTCCAGCCTCTGGTATAGGCTTAAGTTAAAGATGTAGTCAGTGGATGTTGAGGCTATCTCGACATTTTGTCAATTTTAACTCCCAGTCCATTGCCTGTCTTCTGTCCAGCTGTCACTTGGAGCTGCTTATTAATTATGGCCGTCATCTTTGTGTCCAGCCATCCATTGCAGCCAGCCGGATGTTCCTGATGGTCGATCCTTCTTTTTTTTTTTTTTAACTCAACCACTTTAAATCCAACTTTACCCCACAAGTACAGAATCACCCCACAAGTGTCCCTAACCCAGGATGCTTGTCCCAGAAGCGGGTTGCCGTGCCAACAGCTATTGCTGTCAGCTGTCCATTGTGGCCAGCTGTCCATTGTGGCCAGCTGTCCATTGTGGCCAGCTGTCCATTGTGGCCAGCTGTCCATTGTGGCCAGCTGTCCATTGTGGCCAGCTGTCCATTGTGGCCAGCTGTCCATTGTGGCCAGCTGTCCATTGTGGCCAGCTGTCCATTGTGGCCAGCTGTCCATTGTGGCCAGCTGTCCATTGTGGCCAGCTGTCCATTGTGGCCAGCTGTCCATTGTGGCCAGCTGTCCATTGTGGCCAGCTGTCCATTGTGGCCAGCTGTCCATTGTGGTCATTTTCAATTTTGTTATGTTGTCCATTGAGTGTGCCCAGATACGTTGTTGTTAATGTTAGATTGGTGGTGCGTACGGCATGTTATTATGCCCTTTGCACCATTAACCCCTTGCCACTGGTTGACACATATATATTTAGGGATTGAAAATTGCCATCTGTCTGTCTCATATCTTGCTTCAAATGTCTAGTTATATGCCTGCTCCTCTGTGGTCATATAGCCACCTGTCAATTATGGCTAGTTGTCTGTTGTGGCCACTTGTACCATGTGACCAGGTGTTTATTGTATCCTCTTGCCCAAGGCTAAGAAAGTTTATTTGCTAAAATAACACTGCTAATCACAGCCTTGGACTAGGCCATGGGAACGGCCTCTTGTACAATGTGGCCAAATGTTCATTGTAGCCTCTCGGATTGTGGCCACAACCAATTTTTCTCTTGGACTACAATATTTACAGAAGGTGGTTTTGATTGTGAGGCTAAAGACTCAAAGGTCAAAGGTCAGGGTGTTTATCCAGAGGTGGGAAATCCATTCATTTTGTTTGGTGTAGAGAGGGGTTTGCCAGTGGGTTAACCCTGCAGTGTGCCATGACAATGTACACGCACTGTTACACGAAAACAACGCCATGGCACACCGCAGAGTTAAACTTGAAATTCACACGAAAATGTCCACATGATGTACACACTTTATCAGCTTGCGTTTGTTGAAACTAAAATTGTGGCTATATAAGTTTCTCTGATGATATAATTTTATCATTCAAAATTATCAAACATTTCAATTTGAGATTAAACCAGGAATACAATAATTGATTTAAAACCGTGTATTTCTTTAAGTATGTGACTGAGAAGTGTGAAAGCGCTTTGAAAAGCACCTAGATATTGTCATATAAAATGTTATGTATTATAATTATGTGCCTATCAATTGCTTTCCCCCACCCCTCCCCCCCAGGCTGCCCCACCCAAAATGTGGGGATTGTCACTTTTGTAGTGACAAAATCCCCACCCCTGGGGCAAAATTTTAGTGACAATCCACGACATACATGGGTGGGGCACCCCCACATCATGGTTTTAATTTCTGATGGGTTAACAATGGTAAAATGAGTGACCAAAAACGTAACCAAACCCCCACATAAGACCTGGGGCAGCCGGGGGGGGGGGGGGGGGGGAGGGGGAAAAGCAATTGATAGGTGAAATTTGGTTTGGTTATGAGCTTCGAACGAGATTGCCACATAAATTTAATATTTTTTTTCAGGAGGATTATGAAAAAGTTTAGCGCACACACGCCTTTTATGCGACTCCATAATCTAAACTTCTTTTCTGAACAATAAACCTATCCATTAAGCTCCGCCCCTTTGCCAATCACAACAACGCCTTTTGTCTGACAAAAGTCTGACATCAGTGACTGACGTGCGGCCCACGCAGCTGTGATTGGTCAATATGCTTAATGGTTAGTCTATTAATGACATCTTGTTTTCCCTTCACATGGTCAGGGTTGGTTCTGCCCTGCGCGCCCCTTCTGCCTAGTGGTTAAGTTACAATAGGTTGCAATTTCAAATTCATAAATGCCTCAGCGAGTTTCACTATCCCTATTGGTCGAGAGCCTGTCACGTGGGTGTGTTTGGACGGTTTTAAACATTTTTTCCGGTGTCACACGAAATGTAGAGTCCTACAAAATCTGGTCCATTTTATTGGTTGAACACTCGAGCGACCAATCACTCTCCTAATAACGCAAGCGCAATACTACCGATGCGTCCGTATTTAGAGTCCATAATTTCACACTACACCGGCACTGCTGCGTTCTGCTTCACCAACTGGCGAGCGCGTCGCGCGCGCGCGTCTTTTTCCATATAAGGAAATGTTTACCACTGCTCGCGCGTGGCACGAACCATTAAATAGCTGAAGGGGTGTTTAACAAACCAAGGTAAAAAGGAATTGAACAAAATCATTGGAAATTTATTATTTTCGGTAGTTTTTGCTTAATTATACAAAAAGGTATTTTATGAATGGGAATAAATATGTGCTGGGCCGGTTTTAAACGTACGTTTAAAACCGGCCCAGCACATATTTATTCCCTTATTAATAAATTTGTATTTTTTTGGCACGATATATGTGTTGACTTGGGATAAACCATGGAGTATATATCCCCCCATTTTTTGACCGGGGGATGGGCCAATTGGATCATCCCCCCCCCCAGATTTGTGTGGTGAGAAAACAAAAAATGCTGATTTTGAGTTGTGTACCTCCATGATCTTGAAACATTTCAACAGTCAACATGACAGAAAACAAACACTACAAAAGCTATAATGCATCGTTGTCACAGTGTTGTCGGGCTTAGGGACATATGTGTCTCCCCTCCCCACTCGCCGACACAGATTTACGCCACTGGGTTTTTAACAGAAAGGGGAATCCTTCCATTCCAGTTTCCCCAGTTTCACCACGATTTTTTTCTCTTTTTACTGCACTGACAATGATATTTGACGTTTAGTACAAATTTGTTTCTGTTTTATGTTCGTACACAAAATGACACGCAACAGTCGTCGCCACTGCGAAAAACAACACAAATACAGTCGGGTGGCACTGCGAACAATGCAATGTCAGCCGGCGGAAACTCAACAGGTACCAGACCTCATTTAATTAAGAATTTCGCCAGGGACTTCCAAAAATGGCGAATCCGTCGTCTGACGGCGGTGAACCCCGCTCGCCTTTTGGCAGCGTTCTCAACACCTTCTTGCCGCAGGGACACGAGAAGGCCCTGAAACAGGCCTTCTATAATGCCGTCACTATCCTGTTCATTGTGCTGTTTTGTGGTGCGGCGGTGGCCGTGTATTTCGTGCTGGAGATTTTCATCAAGCCTTTGTTGTGGGCCGTGCTGTGTGGGACGGTCCTGTATCCATTCAAGCACACACTGACAAGGTATGTTGACCTTGACCTAGTTTGGGAGATTGTGGGCCTGTTTTTGTTCCGGAAAATTTTTACTTTAATACCCCAGCAAATTCTTGGAAAGTAATCAACCCTCCCTCATAACAACTGTCTAAACATGACTGAGGCACAACTTCTGTGTTTATACAATTCTGAACACGATCCGAATGGGTAGTTATTATTTTCCAAGATTTTGCTGTTCCAGACTACAAAGTACAATGTAGCTTGAAAATTCCAGCTCTAGGGCCAGGCTTATGACATGTGAAATTCGCCATTTAGAGCTGGAAACACTTGTATGACTTTGATAGCAGTTATTTTTGGAGTGCCGATATCTTCCATTTTCCTGAATTATATCAACCAAACACTCACCCAGCATGCAAAGTAGTCATTCATGCAGTGATGGTCAGGTGGTCACTCGTCACTCTATTGCGTGCGTTCTTGTTGATGTCTCTGATCGCTTGCTGATCGGTGATCGCTGTCCGTGCTTCAGCAAACAGCCGTTGTACAGCGAGCATGAGGCACAGGCAGTGCTGCTGGGTAACCATCACAAACCATTGTTCATGTCATGTCGTTCATGTCATTCGCTTCAAACTAGTCAAACTGTTATGGTCTGGCCCACTTCATGTTTTGGTCTGGCAGCAAGAATCAACTGCCACTGCCAGCATTGTTTTGTACACAGCTCGTTTGTGCATGCTCCGAATTGCATGAAAAATTCATCTTTTGTTCTGGTTTAACTTGATCGTATTCTCATTTTGAGGAGATCAGTCACTACATGAATGACTACTCTGCGTGCTGGGTGAGTGTTTGGGTGATATATTCAGAGAAATGGAAGATATCGGCACTCCAAAAATAACCACTATCGAAGTCATACAACTACAAGTGTTTCCAGCTCTAAATGGCAAATCTCACGTCATGAGCCTGGCGCTGGAATTCAAGCTAGTTCTAGACATGGATCACTGATCGATATTCGGATTTGTGTGAAACAAAGAGGCCCACAATATGGGAGTTTCACTTTCCGCGGCCATCTTGAATTCAGCGCCTCAGCTGAGGGGAACAAACTGCATGATGTGCTAGAACAGGTATGTTGTTCTGATCTGTGGCCTACAGAGGGCGCTGTACTACGCATGTGCAATTGCAATGGGAAACAACCTTATTTAGCCTGAATGGAGATTGCTGTTGATTCGAGATCATAGGCTTAGCATGTTAACCATGATATGTTAAGTGTTGTTGGTTGTGCAAACGTTTTTAATATGTGAAGTTAGGTCACAATTTTAGAAATTGAAATATATGTAATAATGACCCCGATGGCAGGAATAAATGTCATAAGCCTGTCTGAATGCCAGTTGTTGGCTGTATACAAATTCTATGATTTTTCATCTCTATAAATCCAAAAACATGTCAAAATCTTTATTTGTTATTAATCATTGTTTTAAAGCCATATGTGGAAATTTTTCCTATTAAATCCCACAGCTATGTCAGCGGTTGGCTGCAGGGTCTTGAGGACTCCGGCACCCCACTGGTCGTGGGTACCATCGCCATCCCCCTCAGCCTGCTGAACTTTGCCTCGGAGCAGCTTGGACAGGTCATCTCGCACCGGTTCAAGCTCCTGGTGGCTGTATCCGTCGGCCTCCCCTTGACCTACCTGGCCTACCAGTGCCTGGACTACGTGGTCAAGATCCTGCTGGGGGTGTTCTACGTGCTGTACGAGGGGCTCGGGTACTTCAGTACACTTTGGGTAAGACAAAATGATGCTCCCTTTGTTTTTGCTTTTGAGTAAGTCCAAGAAAAGGTCACTTGTAGTCCCACGGGTAACACACGATGTTTTCTTTATTAACCCATGATATGGCGTCCTAGCGCCCAATACTGCAAAACAGTTCCATGCTAGAGAAAGAGGTTCAGAAATTACACTTTACCTGCATGAATATTCTTGGCATCATCTCTGTCCCACAGTTCAACAGGCCATCTCCCCGGTAGGATAGAAATATTCCTCCAAGAATGTTAAGAACAGGAGATATTTGCGGCGCAAAATCGTCTCCACGCGACGCTGACTTCACAAACAAGAGGACTTCACAAACAAAGGTCACCGCGTGGCGCGGCGCGCGCGCGGCCGGCCGTGCACGGCACGCAACTGTAAATTGCGCCCTCTGATGAACGTTCCAGATGTGGGTATTGCTCCTCTTGTTTGTGAAGTCAGCGTCGCGTGGAGACGATTTTGTGTGATTAAATCAAGGACATATCTTACTCGGGGTTTTTATATACATGAAGTTTTAAGTTACTAAGAATTTGTGATTCTAGTGTTTTTTGTTTCTTGATTGGCTCCCAAGCCACTTGGTCATGTTGGTATTTTTCCATTGAAAATGCAATATGTGAATCTGCAAATTTAGTCAAGATATTCCTTCACTGCACAAAAAGAGACAGATCTAGGAATGTTTGCATTGGTAGTTGGTCAAGAGGGGTTGTAAGGCCCGACAGATTTTTGTTTTACTTGCAAACCCCCCCCCCCCCCCCCCCCCCCCCTCAAAAAAAGTAATAATAAAATAAAACTGTTGGTTAAGGGCCTGCTTTTGCATAAAAAAAGAAGAAAACAAGGAAGTTGGCAAATATGTCTGGTCTTAAACTCTTATGCTTAACCCTAGCCATCCCAAATCTGCCAAAATCCAACACCATGTTGTGTTGTATTTTGATGGGTTCAGAACCGTAGGGCCCTGGCCGTGGCACCATTACTTTACATGGAGTTACAGTGCCCCCATTTGTCCAAGTACAAAGAATGTTCCATAGGTATACTGCACAGTGTAGGATTTTGACTAGTTCAGGACACTTCCAAGTCTAAGTGCCACAGGGGTTAGGGTTAATGGCAAAAAGCACAAAAACATATTTATAAATTTTTAAAAATGTGGTCTGTGAGGGAAAACAGTCCCTTAGCACTGATCCGGCTTCCCGGGAAAAAATAAGAAATAAGTTAATAAAAGTAGAAATCATTATTGTAATGCAAATAATTCCTCTGTTATCTGTAGGTATGGACTATCATCATTGCCTACCTCCTCTTGGTCATCTTCTGGTGGAATGACTCCTCCAAGGGTCTCCTGGGCAGTCTGGCCGTACCGGTCTGGATCATCCTGCTGCTCCATCTAGCCAACCTGACCGGTCCGTTCCGGGTCTTGCTCTTTGTCGTCGTCATCACCCTGGTGTCGATGGGATACAGCACTATGCGGAGGAAGGGGGCGGGTGAGAGTTCTGCCTACTTTTTCATCGCTGTTGGCCTCTAGATTGGGAAATTGTTTGAGATGGCAACAAGGTCCTCTTAAAAGGGTCACAGAAATCACAATGGGAAACATTTTATAAATGGTTCTGAAGCAATGATAAAAATGGGAAAATGAGATTTTGAATTTTCTTTGTGTTTAAGTAATTTATCAAGACAAAGAAATTGTGGGATATGCCCCGCCCACAAAAAAATACTCTTTTTCTGGCCGTGACATCATCGGCAGTCCAAAAAAAAAAAAAAACCAGACACGCTTCCTGCGGTGTTGTACTGACTCGAGATGGTGACTTAAGTCAAAGTGGAGTCACATTTTTGTGACTCACCTTGATTTATTACATTTCTTTAGCCAGGGTATGCCCAAACAGTTTAAAACTGGTTTCCATTGGGGCCCTGCATACAAAACAAATGACTACACACGTGTTATAAATAGCAACTGTTATAAATATTGTAAACTATTACAACTACATGTACAGTGTGAAACAACATCGCTAACAGGCTTTATTATATGAGGTGTGTTAAAGGGAAAGTCCACCCTGAGTTTATAATAACATAATGTTAAAGAACGTTAATTGCAATTGTGACTTACTTTTTATTTCATTTTGATTGGTTTCGGTAATCGTATAAACCGGAGATTTTTTCATAACGCGCCTGCCGTCATGCGAGCCGCCCTTTTGCTCTGGAATATCGGTACATCCGGGATACTGTGACGTAGTGGCTGCACTACTAAGCTGGGTACCGGCCGGCCCCGCGGCCTGAGCTGTGCGAGTGCAGTTAACCGTACATGCAACACACAAGAGAATGTGGCAGTGTTGTTCCTTGACGCACGTATGTTTTCCATATTCCTGGCAAATGTTTGCCTGATTGCTAAAGCAAAACTCGGTCGTGCTGTAGTACAGCAACATCATGACGATTTGGCAAGCTTTTGGCTGCTCAAATATACCGAATTCTCGAAAAGGTCTCAGCTTCTTCCAAATTCCCAATTCCCCAAACGACCGGATATTTGTAAGAAATGGCTGAACAATATAATTAAAACGCGAAGTTCGACTTCGAACCAGATTGCTTCGAGGAAAAGCGGCAGGCAGTTCTCCTGGGGTAGGCTAAGAATCATCGAGATGATGCAGTGCCTAACATATTTTCTTTCCGACCAGAACAGACTTTGTGCTCTTCTAAAAAAATACGAAAAACCACGATAAATTGCAGCACGTCAAGTCGAAGTAAACATCAGCCTTACTCATACACGCAATAGTCGGGTGTCTTATAAAACATACGTATTCATATGCAGTAAGCTGCGTCTAGGTGTGATACCAGTGCATACCGCACGTAGCCAACCATGGGTTTCCATCGAGGTGCGGACACTGTCATAATCTCCCGGATGTTGCGGGAATTTCGAACAGTATGGACGCGCCCTTTGTACTGCTGAATGGCAAGAAATTGTAAATATAAAGGGCGCGTGTGTCGTTCTTCATAACAAAGAAAATCCAACTCTTGGTGCAGTCTGTATAGTGTATGTTAGTGTATGTTCTTTTAGACTAGATAAAATATTATAGAGCCTAGAATTCTCCTTTAAGTGAACACAAAGATTTGGAAATATTTTGTGACATCAAGAAAATATATGGCTATATACCGGTATTTGCTGATTACGGGAGAAGTGAAAAACCCGCGAAAATCCCTTTTAGGAGAAAACACAGGAAAATTCCCACCTGGCTCCTTATTGTTATGGCAACCAAGTTTGTTAACTCCGTAGATCAGCACAGATTTAGATTTGTATAACCAGTGAAGACAGCAAAAAAATACATATTTGTGGAAATATTGAGTGGAAATATAAAAGTTTTACGTAGTTCAGATTTGAATGAGGTTAGAGAAGTCATGGTTCTCAACTATATATGCAAATTATTCCATATGATTGTACCGGTTACAGCAAAGCTTGAGACATAACATTCCTTTTTCGCAAAAGGAATATTCAGTGCCATGTCAGTGGATTGTCTCGTTTCACGATTCTGAATGAGTGGTGTAAATAGATTTGTCATATACAAAGGAGTAGTTTTGTCATTTTCAGTCAATGACTCAATTCGACTCAGACATGACTATCTGCCCCCATAAAAAAAGACTTGACTAACTCGATCAGAGTGCTATATAGACTCTAGTAAAAAAAATGCTGAGAATGCACTTTGATAAATGGCAAAATGAGCTGCAATATGGGGTTGAACAGAAGTCATCTGCTACAAGCGAACCAGACATTTTTTGGAAGCAATCAATATTGTCTCTGTGTGTTAAATCGTGCAGTCGTAACTTATTGCTAGGTGACATAAAAAAAATCACATGACATGTGTCTTTCATTTTTCAAAATGTATTTATTTATTTATTTATTTATTTATTTAAAACCATCTTTAATGAGGGTAACCCATCCGGCAAAAGCTGATTATTTGGGGCCCTCACATTAAATAAAAAGCAGTTTGGACAGTTTACTGTTAATGGGTGGGTTTAGTTGCATGTTTAACGTGAACGTCAACGTGAGCGTGTTCGACTTTTCTCCTGCACACGTCTACCAAAAAGTGAAACATGCTAATGTTGACATTCTTGTAAAACATGTAACTAAACCTCCCTAATGTAACACCAGTTACTACCCAGTACCCAGCCTTCAGTTTCAGTTAATGACTGGAGGAAGAATGTGACTCGACTTGAGCTAACTCGCCCACACTTTGTGACTCGACTTGACCTTATTGATTAAGTGCCCTGACTCGAGTCAGTGTCTTAAATAACTCAACTCGATTTGAGTAACCATTTATAGTTACTCGTAATGACTGTTTCCCAGCGGATGCCACGGATGGTGGGGAGGATCCAGACTCGAGCCTCAGTTCCTCCGAGACGGAGATTTCTCCCCGCTCATCTGAACCGATAATTCCCGCCGAGGGACAAGAGGGTCAGACAGCCGATGAAGACACAAGTAAAGAAGGGGACAAGCAGGAGGGCTTGAGGACGAATGATGACGAGGGTGGAGCCAAGAAGGAGGAGGGCGGGGATGAGGTGGATCTTGATCGGCCATCAAGACTGGACATCCCGCAGGCTGTGAAAGGGCCAAAATCAGGAAGGAAAAGCAGCAAAGATCAGGTAGGTTAAGAGTGTCACCCTCAAATAGGAATTCCTTAGGATTTTTTTTGTATTGGCCTTAGCAATATTATTTCCCATTCTCCAGTTTGATACTGCTAATAGATTCTAAACAATTTGCCACAGTGCTTGCATGCTAAATCCAACAAATTCGCCAGTGCACATTGTTGGAACACTAGTCGGTTTAGAGAATTTTTTTGCAGATATACCATGTGAAGTGTCACTCTGAGAAGTGACAAACTCTAAAATGAGATGTGTGTTTCTGAGAATGAGATGTATGAATTTGTTTTGGTCAGTATGCTCTGACCATCATGTGGCCAATGCCTAACTAGTGATCGGAATGTCAAGTTCTTACCTCTGGTCCTTCTCAGAACCACATTTTTCTTTGTATTGTTACTGTTAGTCACTTCACATGGTGTATCTGCAAAACTTCTCCTCAGGTGTACTCTACCATGAAGCCTCAAATCTCAGACTTGGCCTAATCCCCTGACATTTTACAAAAACTACCAGAGAGTGCGGTCTAATGGTTACCGTGTCTCACTCGGGTGTGATGGTATGTGGGTTGAAATCCTGCCGGGGGATTAGGGTGCCGGGGGATTAGCGCTGATCTTGAACTGCTGCATAGAACTGGCCTGATGACCAGGGGTTAAAGTTGTGAAGCGCTTTGAGGCATTTGAATAAAGCGCTATATAAGTACCATATTGTTATTATTATTACCACATCTTGGTAATGATGCACATGTGGGATGTGGGTGGGGGTGTGAATTTACGGGTAGTACGGGAATCGTGTACCCAATGGAAAAGCATGTGTACCCGGGTACCCGTTTAAGAAAGCCAATTATATCTCGGAAATTGCTGTTCATATTGTTTGTAAAGGTCTGCATCGGTGTATCAATGCAACAAGATGGAAATGTGTGCAGTGAGCGCTATAGCTATACTGTGTAAATTTTCCCAAGCGTCCTGAACGTTAAATCCGTTTTGTTTTGGAACCGGTTCATGACTTTAGTGGTAGGGTACTCGGTTACTCGGCCTCTTTGTTTTGATGCTGTATATGATGAATATTTTCCTTCCAGGTAGGGCTGAGTCAAACCGAATAGTTTAATATTCGAGTATTCGACTTTCCATTCGATCGAAAATTCGAATATTCGGTTGTCCGGGCGGCCGATTTTTGGGTAAACAAAAAAAGTACAGATGCAGTATAATTAACGCACAAAATTGCTAGTTATAATCAATATAATAGATTCTCACTTTTATGACTATCGCCAGCACCAAGGAATGATTTAGGAAATGAGGGATGAGATTCTTCCGATTTTTGGCGGAATTCCGACTTGGTAGGATACCTTGCAAATCTGACTTTCAAATTATTAAGTTCCGACTTTAGACTTTCTGACCGGCATGTTCCAACATATTCCAGAAAGCTGACTTTTGATTTTCAGGTATCAGATATTATAACAATGAAGTTAAATGTGTTCTGAAATAAAATAAAAAAAAAATTCTGCTTACTATTTTGTTTTCCTGTGTCATCACGTCTTTCTTTAAAAAGAGTTGGTAGAGAAAACTACCCACACTACAGATACAGAGCGTATCTGGCACGGAGAAAAGACAGGGGAAGAAAGGCAACCATGGAGTGATTCCTTGATTGTGGGGGACGTATTAAGTCGTGAACCCTAATGCGCCTATCAGTCGCTTAATTCCCCCACCCTTCCCCCGGGCTGCCCCAGGTCTTATGGGTTTGGTCACGTTT
The DNA here is from genome assembly GCA_037893225.1 of Hippasteria phrygiana. NCBI lineage: Eukaryota > Metazoa > Echinodermata > Asteroidea > Valvatida > Goniasteridae > Hippasteria > Hippasteria phrygiana. The sequence continues at coordinate 1,033,527 of JAZGUH010000125.1, forward strand.
TTCAAGCCCCAGGTTAGGGATTTTGGAAAACTCATTTTGCCATTATTTCCACATCATCAGAAGTTCAAAACAATGAGGTGGGGAGTGCCCCACCCATGTATGTCAGGGATTGTCACTAAAATGTTGCCCCAGGGGTGGGGATTTTGTCACTTTGGTGGGGCAGCCCGAGGGGGAGGGGTGGGGGAGCAATTGATAGGTGCATAAACAGTTAAACACGACAGGTGGCGTCAGCCATGAATGGTGACTCTCCGACCCTTAACTTTGCAGAGGAATTACAGTCAAAATTTGAGGGTTCTTGACGTCTTCAAAACAGTGGACTTTATGGTCATAGTGTTTAGGATAAAAATTCAAGATATAAATTCCTTTTACCACTAAACTTTGAACAAATCATTTCAAAATCATTTCAAATAACTTTTTCTCTGCAACCACAGTCTCTAAAAACAGATTATATGACAAGTTAATGGTTAAAGGTAGTGTACACGACTGGTAATCCTCCAATTTATTTTTACTGAATTATTATGAAATACCTTACTAGACGGTAAGTTTATAGTAGTTTCAATCATCCTGTGAAATTGTGGCACCAGGTGTGCTGTCGTTGTCAAGAAAAGTGGATATATATATCGTTTTCCAACGATTTCCAGCTGCCCTCTAGCCTTTAGTCAAGGCGCGCGTGGCTACCCGGACGATTGGCGCGCCCCCGGCCCCCCGGACATACATGCTGGCATTCAGGGCACGTCACGTGCCCAGATAGCCATGCGCGCCTTGACTAAAGGCTATCATCCGCCCGACGGTTGAAAACGGGCGCCGTTTTTCTCTCGTTTTTTTCGCCACCCAACAACGCAAAACTTTGAACAGGTCAGTTGAACGATATTTCCTATAAAATACTAACCCCCAAATCTGCCCATTTCTGAAAATTGCAACAATGACCAATCATGTACACTGCCTTTAATCATTGAAATTTTGGTTTTTGAAGTGCCTTATGCATATTTAAATTTATGCAAATAGCTATAGTAAATTTTTTTGCAGACTGCTAATCTTAACTTAACAGCAACGGGGTGGCAGAATTTATGACCCCCGACTTTATGGTTTCACAAAATAATAGATTCTAGTCAACAAAAACTGCTGGACCGAATCAGCAGATCTTGGTATCATTTTTCTTCTAACAAAATTACCCATGCATTGGTATATGTCGTTTTGAGTATTAGGGTAGCAAATACTATGTGTGCAATGTTGCACGAAGGCCAATTGGCGGAAACTGTAAAATAAATTCCCACTGCCAATAATTGTCTTGATGTATCATGATTGGTTAGATTCTACATGGGCCGTCTACGATGTGGGACGAGGGCCAATCGGGCCTTGATTTTGGGCGCACGGAATCTGTGCACGCCCAATGAAGCTTGATGCATTATAAAAGATGATTGATTAGATTTGGGCACGGACCGACCACGATGTTCGGCAACAGCCAATGGGGTGGGGCGGACGATGAAGAATGTTTTCCATGTGCTTGCCAACTATAGCTAGCTGAGTGTGCACCGTACCATGCAGTGCATCATGAATTCATAATTAGTTGAATTTGGGCACCGGCCGTCTATGATATTGGGGGTAGGTCATCATAGTCAACAAAACTTCTCACGTGCTCGTCTGTATTAGAGTGAATTAATTCGGCATCGTTGTCGGCGTTGTGGGGGCAGGGAAATTTTGTTCACCCGTTCTTGATGTTACCGTCTTAATTAGCGATGTGTGATCGATTTCTGCCAATCACGTGGTAACAAAATTAGGTTATGAACCGCGACTTCCCCAGACTTGTTTTTCTTTGTTTACACAAAAGAACATTGGTTACAGTTAACTGTAAACCGTAGCCATAAAACAAACGGTGAAACTAATAATTTTAAAACCGGAAACTTGCAGCCTTAGTTTAGTGCCGATCTGCGCACTTCCGCGTTTGAAAACCAGGATCTCAATGTCACAGTAAACAACTTTATGCTGACCGTGCGCTTGCGCTGCCTTTTATAGCCTGATTAATTCATGCATGAATGAATGTGCTGAAAAGCATTGTTTTGTTTGCCACTGACATTCTCGCTTTCAACTCGGAAGTGTGCAGAAGGGGGCTAATGTGAAATTCCTCTGTCAAATTCTGTTAGTCGTTTATTGAAACATGCATGATAGGATCAGTCGAAACCGAACATTCCTGAAACCGCACCATGATTCCCCCTGCCCCTGATCAAACCACAAGAAACCAAAAGTGAACCTGTTAATAAACATTTTCGTTGGGATTATTACCCTCCCAATTTTCCACTTCAGAAAAAAATTCCCGTAATTTTGGGTCCACGTGTCTTGTAGAAAATATTGCATCATCGTCATTTTGTGAGCATGGTTTTGATTTTAGTATGAACCATTCTGAAAATCAAAGATCATATAAAACTATCTATATAAAACTGATTGGAGAATATTGTTAAGCCAATAATATAAATCTCTCCATGCCACAATTTGTGCTCGCAGAGAGATACTTACTTGCAGAATGTTCAAGTTCATTCCGATGCAGCCATCTTCCGGCCTCTTCGGACTTCCAGTCATCCGATTTCCAGTTCAAAATGCCGTTAGGAAGGTTTCATCATTTATTTCCTCAACGTTTGCACCAATATATCATTACATACAATGCTAACTTTGCAAGTTTTATAATTTTATTATTCAACGATCTATTTCCATATTCTTGGAGATATCAAGTTTTTACAATATAATTTGAGGCATCAGCTGCTATTATGTCTGGAGTTACCTTGAAATAACCCTCCAGAATACAATTTCGTTATCAAAAATTGAACTGTTCCCTCTTCTTACATTCCTTTGCATTTCACCTTCGAATATTCAAACTCGAAAATAAATATTCAAATATTTGATAATCGATCGAATAATCGATCAAATAATCGAATATTAGAATATTCGGCACAGCCCTACTTTCAGGTACCACTCAGCACACGTTACCTCTTAGGGCTATTCTGGACCTGTGTCTTGGTCCGTCTCTGGATGCACGTGGGATGTTACTCAACCTCTTTCTGTTTTGATGCTGTATATGATGAATATTTTCCTTCCTAGGTACCACTCAGCACACGTTACCTCCTAGGGCTGTTCTGGACCTGTGTCTTGGTCCGTCTCTGGATGCACATATTGGATGTGGGATGTTACTCAACCTCTTTTTGTTTTGATCCTGTATATGATGAATATTTTCCTTCCTAGGTACCACTCACAGCACACGTTACCTCTTAGGGCTATTCTGGACCTGTGTCTTGGTCCGTCTCTGGATGCACATGGGATGTGGGATGTTACTCAACCTCTTTCTGCTTTGATGCTGTATATGATGAATATTTTCCTTCCTAGGTACCACTCACAGCACACGTTACCTCTTAGGGCTATTCTGGACCTGTGTCTTGGTCCGTCTCTGGATGCACATGGGATGTGGGATGTTACTCAACCTCTTTCTGCTTTGATGCTGTATATGATGAATATTTTCCTTCTTAGGTACCACTCAGCACACGTTACCTCCTAGGGTTGTTCTGGACCTGTGTCTTGGTCCGTCTCTGGATGCACATATTGGATGTGGGATGTTACTCAACCTCTTTTTGTTTTGATCCTGTATATGATGAATATTTTCCTTCCTAGGTACCACTCACAGCACACGTTACCTCTTAGGGCTATTCTGGACCTGTGTCTTGGTCCGTCTCTGGATGCACATGAGATGTGGGATGTTACTCAACCTCTTTCTGCTTTGATGCTGTATATGATGAATATTTTCCTTCCTAGGTACCACTCACAGCACACGTTACCTCTTAGGGCTATTCTGGACCTGTGTCTTGGTCCGTCTCTGGATGCACATGGGATGTGGGATGTTACTCAACCTCTTTCTGCTTTGATGCTGTATATGATGAATATTTTCCTTCCTAGGTACCACTCAGCACACGTTACCTCCTAGGGCTGTTCTGGACCTGTGTCTTGGTCCGTCTCTGGATGCACATGGGATGTGGGATGTTACTCAACCTCTTTCTGCTTTGATGCTGTATATGATGAATATTTTCCTTCCTAGGTACCACTCAGCACACGTTACCTCCTAGGGTTGTTCTGGACCTGTGTCTTGGTCCGTCTCTGGATGCACATGGGATGTGGGATGTTACTCAACCTCTTTCTGCTTTGATGCTGTATATGATGAATATTTTCCTTCCTAGGTACCACTCAGCACACGTTACCTCCTAGGGCTGTTCTGGACCTGTGTCTTGGTCCGTCTCTGGATGCACATGGGATGTGGGATGTTACTCAACCTCTTTCTGCTTTGATGCTGTATATGATGAATATTTTCCTTCCTAGGTACCACTCAGCACACGTTACCTCCTAGGGTTGTTCTGGACCTGTGTCTTGGTCCGTCTCTGGATGCACATGGGATGTGGGATGTTACTCAACCTCTTTCTGCTTTGATGCTGTATATGATGAATATTTTCCTTCCTAGGTACCACTCAGCACACGTTACCTCCTAGGGTTGTTCTGGACCTGTGTCTTGGTCCGTCTCTGGATGCACATGGGATGTGGGATGTTACTCAACCTCTTTCTGCTTTGATGCTGTATATGATGAATATTTTCCTTCCTAGGTACCACTCAGCACACGTTACCTCCTAGGGTTGTTCTGGACCTGTGTCTTGGTCCGTCTCTGGATGCACATGGGATGTGGGATGTTACTCAACCTCTTTCTGCTTTGATGCTGTATATGATGAATATTTTCCTTCCTAGGTACCACTCAGCACACGTTACCTCCTAGGGCTGTTCTGGACCTGTGTCTTGGTCCGTCTCTGGATGCACATGGGATGTGGGATGTTACTCAACCTCTTTCTGCTTTGATGCTGTATATGATGAATATTTTCCTTCCTAGGTACCACTCAGCACACGTTACCTCCTAGGGTTGTTCTGGACCTGTGTCTTGGTCCGTCTCTGGATGCACATGGGATGTGGGATGTTACTCAACCTCTTTCTGCTTTGATGCTGTATATGATGAATATTTTCCTTCCTAGGTACCACTCAGCACACGTTACCTCCTAGGGTTGTTCTGGACCTGTGTCTTGGTCCGTCTCTGGATGCACATGGGATGTGGGATGTTACTCAACCTCTTTCTGCTTTGATGCTGTATATGATGAATATTTTCCTTCCTAGGTACCACTCAGCACACGTTACCTCCTAGGGTTGTTCTGGACCTGTGTCTTGGTCCGTCTCTGGATGCACATGGGATGTGGGATGTTACTCAACCTCTTTCTGCTTTGATGCTGTATATGATGAATATTTTCCTTCCTAGGTACCACTCAGCACACGTTACCTCCTAGGGTTGTTCTGGACCTGTGTCTTGGTCCGTCTCTGGATGCACATGGGATGTGGGATGTTACTCAACCTCTTTCTGCTTTGATGCTGTATATGATGAATATTTTCCTTCCTAGGTACCACTCAGCACACGTTACCTCCTAGGGTTGTTCTGGACCTGTGTCTTGGTCCGTCTCTGGATGCACATGTGGCTGCTACAGCTCCTTCCCATCCCCATTGCTATCTGGCTGCTGAAGAGAGCGGCTACACAGTCTGGCCTGTGGGACTTCATGACAGCCAAGGTTGGTGCAGGCTAGTGGAGTAGGCCCTCTCCTATTTTAAATTCCTAACCTCTTGAATACGGACGACAGCCGTGGCCGCCATTTGAAAAAAGGACCACCCGGCCAATTTTTGTTTATTCGGGCATTCCTGCGCATACTCAATCCATTGTTTGTCTATTATTTGCATTACACTTGGCTGCACAAGCCTGTACTGACATACCGGCACCCCATTAATAACATCCAGGCAGAAGGGGTTCAAATTAAACATTTATGGGCTTTTACAAATTCTGAAATTTGTGTCCGCAAAAACCGAACATCGCCTCAAGTTTTTTTGTTTTATTTGTTGGGGGGGGGGGGGGGGGTGGGGGTGGGGGGGGGGGGTGGGGGTGGGGGGTGGGGGTGGGGGGGGTGGGGGTGGGGGGGGGTGGGGGGTGTAGATGGGGATAAAAAACAGTTTGTCAAAGAGGTAACAGATTTTCTGGGAAAAAATCTAGACATTTTCTTGGAAGTTTTTTTGAAAAGAAAGCAAACCCTTACTTTGTTTCCTGTTTTCATCCTTGTGTTAATGATGACTGAATGCTTCTCCATCTTGTCCACTGAAGGTTGAATGTTGGAGGGCAGATGCAATGGACTGGGTAGCCGGTAGGGAAGATGCCTTCATCCCTCCTTACATCAGGGGCTTGACAACGCTCTTCCTCAGGGGAGACAGAATGGTAATCCCACCCTGGTAATCCCACCCTGGTAATCCCACCCTGGTAATCCCACCCTGGTAATCCCACCCTGGTAATCCCACCCTGGTAATCCCACCCTGGTAATCCCACCCTGGTAATCCCACCCTGGTAATCCCACCCTGGTAATCCCACCCTGGTAATCCCACCCTGGTAATCCTGGTTATCCTGGTTATCGGTATAGGTTGGAGTTTGGTCCGGTAGTTGTTGGTTATAGCTCAAGGGAAGATCTAGTATCACTCTACCAACACTTGACAACGTTGATCTTGCAGACCACAGTGTATTATGGAGTCATCTAACATCGCGCACTTCGACTTTGTTTCCAATTTTCATCAAGTAGTTTTGCCAAACTTCTTTGCTGATGAGCTTTGCACCCATTCAGTTGCATATTGTACTATTACCTTCAGTAAACTTGCTTTGTAAATCGTGGAATGTTTTTATGAAATTTAGCCCAAAATTCAAAAAGGTGATGTCCAGAAATTGGGCACAAAATGAGTCATCTTACATGGCACACTTTAACCCCTTGCGTAGGTTGACCCAAATATGTGCAGATTGAAAATTGCCACCTGGCCGGTTGACGTCTATACACGCCAATTTCTGCATTTTCAATCCATTATTGGTGTATTGTGTACGTTATGCTTGGCTGCACAAACCTCTTGTTTCCATTTTACTTGGCTGCATAACCTGGCTGTTTCCCTTCATCTTACGATCTTTCCTGCTTCAAGAGGAATATTTATTGATTTTTTTTCTTTTTGTAGCTCCGTACCTCGAGTGGCTTTTAGCCTTGCTCGGGTCTACATTGTAACTTGCATTAAAAAAATAAATACATGTAGGTTCTTATGTAAGCTCAGGAAGTTATTTGATTATGAGTTCTAAAATTGTTAATTGTTTTCTTTTTTTCTTTAGGTTATCGGTGTATTGCAGAACTCTGTGGACAAAGTCATCAGTATCATTGTGATCCTGGGTTTAATGATTGCAACAGTCATCATAGCCTTCCTCCTGGCTGTACAGGTAACTTTATTTCCATTCTGTCTTCTCTTTTCCCCTCATCGTAGCCTTCTTTGCCGAAAGGTTTGAAACAATGCTTTTCTCTTTTTGGCATTTGATTTCAGATTCAGCAGGAGAGCATGTACTTGATTCAAATGTCTGGTAACCTGGTGAACGAGACCATCGCTCAGAATCCAGATCTACAACGGTAAGTCTTCCACAAGATGATCGCTCCCAGTTCTACCGTGAGATGTTGGAGGATGGTTGCAGTTTGACAGTAGGGCCTGAGTCCCCCTGACTACTATTGATTTACATGGGCTTGGGCTATAGCCACAATTTGAAAAAGTCCACCTGGCCGGTTGTCGTCTATGTGCGCATCTGTGCGGACTCAATCCATTCATGTTTCAACTAAATTGTTTTTGGATGGGAGTGTAATGAATATATGGAGTTTTTTTCAAATGAAGCTTTCATTCACACGAAAAAAGGGGGGGGGGGGGGGCCTCCAAGTGCGATGAATAGGACCACTCTATTCAGTGTGGTGCCGATTGTTCTTGGCATACCAGCACCCCATCAATAGCAGCCCGAGGGGTTAAATAAAGTAAGATTTCAATTACTACGAAGTACTACATAATTTCTAATATGCCCGTGTAATAAGAGTTTACTGCACAGCTTACGACTACTAGTATTTTTTCAAAGTGAACAAAGAAACTGGCAGGAGCGGGATTTGAACCTGCGACCTCCGGGTTACTGTACCAGCACTCTACCAACTGAGCTATCTTGCCCTATGTTGGCGGTCTCCTAAATTGTCAGTATCTTTGTTCGGGTGGGCGCTTGTGGATTGTTTGACGAATAGTAGTATTTAGTAGCTTTAGGTGAGGTTGGGGTTAATATATATTTTTTCAAATTGGGTTGACTTGCAGATGGTTCCCTGGGGCAGCCGACATGCATCAAGCTGTGGACTCGGTGCTGAATGATGCCCACCATTACGGTAGGGACTGGATATCACAAAAGGTATAGTCTGCCTCACTTTGTGGTCAAGGAGAAAGATTCTCATCTCAAACAACACACACAGGGTTTTAATGTAGGGGTGTGCATTTATGGGTAGTAAAGGAATCAGGTACCCGATTGAAAAAAAATACGGGTACCTGGGTACCTGGGTAGCTGGGTACCCGTTAATGAAAGCCAGTCCAAAAAATTAAATCTTGAAAATTGTTGTTCATGTTGTTTGTAAAAGGTCCGCACGTTAATATTACCACATCGGTGCAATAATGCAAGTGTGTACAGTGAGCTCTATAGCTTTACAGTGTATGTAAATTGCATTTTCGCAAGCGTCATAAACGTTAATCTGTTTTGTTTTTCCATGTACCCTGGTTTTCATTTCGAAAATTACCCACAGATGACATTCAAAAGCTTTCTTTTTCATTGTCTGAGAAATTACTGAGTAATATGTTAATTTGGTTACGGGTACTCGATTCCATAATCTGGAACCGGTTCCTGACATTGGCGGACGGGTGTTCAGGTACCCGGTTTGGATGCACAGCCCTAGTTGAATGGGATTTTTGCCTTTCCCAAGATGGTGTTTAGTGGTGTATGCTCAGTGCTGTCCGAGAGCCTTTGACGAAAAACTTCACAGGCTTACTTGGGTGGACTTAAATGAATCCATAATCTCTTGTAGGGGCGTATTGTCATTTCAGTTGTGGGGTTTGGGATGCATTTGGAGGAATTTTTCCTAATTTTCAACAGTACAGTTCGAGAGAAAGTCAGTCACATGAAACCCTTGTTCAAAAATTTTAGGAGATTTGTTTTTTTCTCAAAAACTTCCCATTTTTCTTCTAAGCTCAAACCCTGAATACGGCACTGGAGTTTTTACATTTTTTGGCCTCAACTTTGACAGGTCCAGAGTACATTGGGCGGCGATGATGATAACAAGGAACATATTGAGGAACAGGTGTTACAGCTGTGGGATCGGCTGTATGTCCAGCTAGCAGCTAAGGTAAGGTCACCGTGAAATGTAACCAGGTGTGATCCCAGACGGCAGTTAAATGTTATGTTTTGCAAGAAATTCTTAAGAACCAAATTTTGTCAACTTAGAGCTTAACCATTTAATTTTAAGTACAGTATTCCGGAGGTCGCAGGTTTAAATCCCGCTCCTGCCAGTTTTCTTTGTTCACTTTGAAAATGTATCCAAATTTACCTGGTCAGTTTCCCATGTGGATTGTTTGACGAATTATAAGTTAAAAAGTCGTATCCTCATTGAGTGATCCCCACAGTGTCGCTTCCCGGGTTGTATCGTAAAATTGGGTGTGATCCCTGGCTATACGGCATTCTGGGTTTATGACTTCTGACTAGCACCCACCCGAACAAAGATACTGACAATTTGGGAGACCGCCAACATAGGGCAAGATAGCTCAGTTGGTAGAGCGCCGGTACGGTATTCTGGAGGTCGTAGGTTCGAATCCCGCTCCTGCCAGTTTTCTTTGTTCACTTTGAAAATGTATTCAAATTTACCTAGTTAGTTTCCCTCGTGGATTGTTTGACGACATTTATTTTTAATTCAGATATTCTCAAAAAAAACTTACCATCAAGAAAATGAAATATCAAAAAAATTAAAGCACTAAAAAATGTAAGAAGGTCAAACCTAAATTGGGTGTAGAAATTAAATTTCGAACATTTAGACATTTTTTAATTGTGTAGATATTCACAAAAGATTTCTTTAAGAAAAAGGTACTGTAATATATAGGTCACAGGTTTAAATGCAGCTACTGCTACTTTTGTTCATTTTGAAAATTGATTGGAATTAATTTGTCAGTTTCTCTTGTGGTTTGTTCATTTATTAACTCTAACTCCCTTCACCATTTTTGTCTTGCCTGAACGAAGTTCAGAAAGAGACTATGCAATCACTATTTCTGTACGTAGTCCGTCCGTAGTCCGTATGTGTCATTTTGGTTAATGTTTCGACAAATTGGTCTGATACGCAAAGTTGAAGTGCAATTGCAATCAAACTTGGGTCATGCATTCAATATTGTAACCTTTATATGATGCTTGTGTCAAGGGTCAAGTACTGAGGTCAAACGTCATTTGCTGTCAAGTTCTAAAATAGGCTGGAATTGTCCAACTTGTCTCATTTGAAAACTGGAAGTCCAATTAGAATCAAACATGGGTCATGCATGCACAATTGTAACCTTTATATGATGGTCGGGTTAAAAGTCAAGTACTCAGGTCAAAGGTCATGTCAGGTCAAGTTGTAAAAGAGGCTGGATTTGTAAAATTTGTCATTCTGCTATTGTGCCTATTGAGGTGTCTAAATGTGCAGAGAACATGATTAACGTTTAAGCAGGCGAGACGCGTGGTTCCAGAACCACCTTGTTCCTCCAAGTAACCTGAATCCTCCAAAATCCTCTTATGGGGACCATTGCATGAATCCTCCATAATCCTCTAGGGGTTTCGTAAACACCCTAGTAACCTCAATCCTCCGAAATCAACCAGCATCAGATTGGGCCTGATGACCTGGATCCTCCATTTTCCCTCAAGAGGCAAAATCCTCCGATGCTTGAACTTCCAAAGACCCTCAATCCTCCAAATTTCCCCTTTCCTGGAAAGAGGATTTTGGAGGATATAGGAAGGTTAGGGTTAAAAGAAAAGAAAAGAAAAAAAAGAAAAAAAACTCATTTCAGGTTTTTACTCCCTTGTATATCCATTGCACATCTGATGATACAGACTGTACTTTTCAGCCATCTATATTCCCTCTGTGATACCTATATATTGACCAATCCGCATCAGCAAAATAGCTAAGGTATCAATAAGCATGATTGTAATCTTGATATGTCTGACTGCTTCCTTGTATTTCAGAATGGGACTAATGTCGATGATCTGGGCGATAAGCGTCGATTCCTAGCCTCTAATGTGGACATGTCTTGGAGTAGTATCAAGGAGACTGTGGGTATAAAGCTGGATGATATTGAGATGGGTGGGTTCGTGGAGGCGGTGCAGGACAACTTGGAAACTGTCAAATCGGTGAGTTGCCCATTTTTTTCCCGAACCCAGTATGTCTCGGGTTGTGTTGTACACCTTTACAGGCTTTCAAGGATTCCTATCTTTTCTAATTTATTTTATCTTGCTCCTACTTTTCCCGCTTTTCTCACATTTTTCTTTTTCCGTCCCACAACTCCGAAAAGTGAAATCTCATGGAATATTTTTCATAACCGTGTTACACACTGTCATATGAAAATCACACAATAAAGGGCTTTACTTTACTTTTCCAAGAGCTTAATTGACCTATCGCGGTCGAATCGCGTCAACGCAGCTTGTGAATTATTGTCCAATCACATCAATTATAATTCCACGTGGAACGCGCAAAATCTGAGATAAACAAAAATTACCACACACAATTCCCATAGGGTTGTCTAAGGGGCGTGGTTAACTCGTAAACGGCGATAGGTCAGTTGCGGATAGATCACATCTTTCCTCCAGCACAGTTTTGTTTGTTCCAGTTGGTGAAGTTTGAACTATAAAAGTTTTTGTTTTTCTCTGTTTCAATACTGTTATTGACTTGTTTGTGTACCAGGTCGTGGAATCCATCTGGATGATTGTGATGAGCAATGTCAGTATCTTGTTCACCATCGTCACCGCCCTTCTCAGCTTTGTGTTTGAAGGCAGCACAGCCCTGCTCAACTTCATCATTTCCTTTGTAAGTACATTTTGGAGTAGTGGTACTTTACCGACCGTGTAACTTCATAGACCCGGGTTCAAATCCCACTGCGGTCTACCTGATATAGGTGGTGGAGCTGTCAAGAAATATCGTCTGATATCTGTATCATTAAACGTCACATTGAGACAACTGTGATAAAATTTGCTTTACTTTTGCATTAAAAAAAATGAGATTGTGGCCCTCCCTGACGTGATATTAAGCACTATGTGCTCAGTACTTTCTGAGAGCCTGTGGGAAAAATTCATAGCCATACTCGCGATTAGGTGGGACTCGAACCCACGACCTCCTACTGCTTGTGCAGATGCTAACCACTCAACCACTGCACTATGCCCGTGGATTTTTTTGCCCACTAGCTCTAGGAAAGTGCTGAGCATACAGTGCTTAATGCCACATCAGGAAGGGTAAAAGTCTTCTTGACATTTTCATCATACACAACACAAATTCCATCTTGTGGCATTTTCATTGCGCTTGTAGTTGGTGTTTGTGACGACCCTATTCTACCTGCTGAGTGCCAGTCGCGGCCAGTTCCTGCCCATGCAGTGGATCTCGGGCCTGACTCCAGCCGGACTGTCCAGCAGCAAGTACAGTAGCTCTCTGGAGACAGCCATTAGGTATGAAATGTTTAACCTCTTCTGGCCAGCTGTTATTAATTGGGTGCTGGTAACATGCCAAGACAGGGCTGTGCAGCCAAGCGTAATGCAAACAATGGATTGAGTACATGCAGGAATGTGTCTGTAAATGTCAACCGCCCAGGTGGCCTTTTTCAAACGCGGCTGTCGCCGGCATCGGTATTCAAGAGGTCAAAGGTTCACGAAAGTCAGAATGCGTAAATGCTATAAATGGTTATGAAGCAATAATAAATACATAAGAAATGAAGATTTTTTGATGTACTCTTGTGATTTAGTAAGTTTTCAAGACTTGGGATATAGAAAAAAAATCATGGGGTGTTCCCCTGCACACATAAAATGCTTCCTTCTTGCAGTGACATCATTACAGTACAAACATTTTTTGCCACACTCGTGCACACACATCCGCGTTTTTGCATCCCTGTGAAGACATGGCATTGTTCTCCCCTTTGTCCCTGTACTTAAGCAAACCCCCATAGACTTTGTACACAAAATTCCTTGTGGAGACAACCTAACCCATAGAATTGCCCTGTGGAGACCTATTCAGTCCCTTTGTCTCTATTGTTTTCATGTCTCCACAGGGTACGGTATATCTCTTCACAGATACACTGTTAGTTTTGTACAAGGATCTGGATATAGGGGTGTGGCAGGTAATTATGTCTCACGCACGGCATGCGAGACCCATAAGTTCTTTATTTTGTCCATGTTCAAACTGTGCTCATGGGATAACTACTGATATACATCCTTTCTTTTCTATCAAATAAATCCCGAGAGAAACTATCAGACCTCCAACTTGAAATCCTCAAGTTGATATTTTAGAGTAATTTTGAATGTATTCCTGTGTACTCCCTAGGGATGTTTTGGGTGCGTCCATCAAGATGTCCGCTTTCTATGGTCTATACACCTGGCTGACGCATACACTCTTTGGCATCAAGATCGTATTCATCCCAACAGGTAGGCATTGGGAGATACAGTTCTTTACAGTTTAACCCTTTCCGTACCAATGTTGAGTTTACTCGGGCCACGGCACCCCTGCTGCTGACCAATGTCAAGTTTTTACTCGACAGCGAAACCACACACACACCACACACACAAGTGTGTAAACGCCTGCAATCGGAGACCTCCTATTGTCGTCCTATTGTTTATACTTTAACTTTTTGGCAAGGGCTCTCGTTGGTTTTGTACACGATTTTCAAACAGGGACCTTTCTCAATCAGGGACCCTATTGTCCTCTATTGTTAAAGGTCCCCTATTGAATGCAAAAACAAACTCATTAGAGCATCCAAACAACAAATATATTCACCATGTTTCAACGAACTGTAGTGCTTGTGTTTTCCGCCATTCGTACATGATCCCTTATATGAACAGAAAGAGCTTGTTCAGATCTTTCTCATGGTGCTATCAAATTCATTTGCTATTTTTAGCTGTTATGACTTTCATTTTTACACCTTAATCCCTTGCGTACGGATGACGCCATATGGCGCAAAAAAACAGTGCCACCAGGCCGGATGACGCCATTGGCCGCTGTTTGTGCAGTTTTAATCCATTGTTGGATTATTGTGTATTTGTACGCTTGACTGCACAAACACATTGTAGCGGTTCGCTTGGCTGCCAGAGCCGCCGCGGTACCCCGACGTCTCCCATAAAATACCGTACTCATGGGGTAAATGAAGGAGTAATTTTCATGTAACAAACTTCACACACATTTTCCTTTTTAAACAACTCTTGAGGGTGGAATCTTTGGTTGAAAATACAACCATTCAGCGAGCAGTCAGCTGTCATTTTCTGCTTGACTGAACAAAGAAATTTACCATAAGTGTTTTAAGTAATTTTAGCACGCCCTGTTAACCCCTTGTATCCGGGTGTTATAATGGGTCACTGGGGTGCCATGCCGTCTTGTGTAGCCAAGCGAAATGGACACACACACAATAACCCAACAATGGATGGTGGCAATTTTCAAACCACAGTTATAAGATGTCAACCGGGTTCAATAGGTGAAGTATGGTTTGTTGATATATTTGAATGAATTCTTGAAATCCTACCTGAAGGGTCATCAGATCATGTCTGTTTCCTGTTTCATAGCTCTGGCGGCCATCTTGGGTTTCGTGCCCTTCCTGGGTACCTACTGGGCGGCTTTACCAGGGGTCATTGACCTGCTGGTGCAGGGTGAGAGGGGCTTGGCGATATTCCTCCTGGTCTGTCATTTTATACCGATGTCCGTAGTAGACACGGCCATATACAGCGACATCAAAGGGTAAGTTCATGCATATGCATTGCTGGTTTTTGTATTGACTTGGAAGTGTTTTTGTTATCTTGCATGTATCCACGGCAACATATTTGGTCGTACGACCTCAAATTCTGTAAATTGGACTATGGGGGACAAAGATTTGTAAATTTGACATCCGTTATAAAACCCAAGCAAGTTTCCAAATTCCTATGTCAAAAGAAAGTTTTGGTAGAGAGAATTTTAAATTCATACCTTTTTCTTATACTGAGATGTAGGAAAGTGTCTGAAAATGTGGAACCTTCTGCATAGCTGCTAACTGGTACGAATTTTTCGTAATTGTTACGAATTTAACTTGGAATTACAAAAATACGAATTGCCTTTAAAAAGTTACGAATTTCAAATTGTTCGCCTAAAATATAAAACAAATCGGATAATTTTCACAAAACGATACTGTTAATTTTGAAATTGTTATGTTGTCGAATTTGTGTAAAATAGAGTTGATACCATACCTTTTGGAAACGTAGTCATTACACACAATACTGAAACAACGAAATATTGCCAAATCGATTTGTTCAGTATCGATACTGTGTGTCAGGGTACCAGTGTCAAATGTAGAAGTATGGAAAAAGGTGTGGGAGCCAGTGACAAAACGCACGTGCGGTATGGGGGTATAGGCCTACATCAAGATGGCTTCCCGCAGTCCTGAACTGTCAAAATTTTACGAACTTTCTGAGATTACATTGTGGGAATAGATGAAAGGACATTTCTACAGTAGATAAGCCGTTGAGAATTTCGCTGTTTTGCGGGAAGAAAAATAGCACTTGATGAACGGCATGAACGTGATGAAAATGCGGGAAAACATGTGCACAAACGCAGCACAGCACATCGTGAGTTTAATGTTATCCTAGGTATACGTCGCGATTGTCAAGTTTAACTGTTAGTTTGAAAACTTGACAGAATTTTTCGAGATTTCATCGTTTCTCATGGTGTCCAAAGGTAGACAGAAAGGACAATTTCATAGTAAGAAATACAGTGATGAATTTGACAGCTAGTTCTTAAAGGGAGACAAATCAGCTACCTACAAAGCACTGACATGACTAAGAGATGACAGCACCAAGGATCTAACGTTATATGTATTGTTTTTGAATGATACAATGTACTTTACTCTGTGTGGCCACACAAAAATATAACATTGACATTTCATACAAATTATGTACATGTACATGTACATGTCAAAGGCTGTTCCGCACTGCGCTGCGCCGGGATGTGCCGCGCCGCGATATTTTGTTACTAATTGGAATTTTCAAATGTTGGCAGCTATGCTTCTGTTTTTATTGGGAATATTCCTTTTGAGAGTGCAGTACATTCCTAAACACACCCATTCCATAAGTAATGATTTTTTTATGAGTGCAATGGAAGGAATATTTTCACGAGGTGAAAGAGTGACTGTTCCATAATGTAACAGTCACTCTTTCACCATGCCATGGATAAGTGGGTGAGGGGGGCGGGGGGGGGGGGGACTATAGCTTCAAAATTAGAACTAGCCCCTCCCCCTCTTCCCTTGCAGTTTTGCTTGTCAGTGGGCCCACCATGCAGCTAACCCCGGAAATATTGGTGGTCGAGTTGGTTCAGGTTCTGCCCAAGTACTCTAGTGAAGATTTTTTACAGATCCTCAGAAAGCACTGAGCATAACATGTTTAACTAGTATGTCAAGATAGGCAAAGTCTCTGTTTATCCCTTTGTATACAGCTGTTATTGATGGGCTGGGGAATGTGGGGGGCTGGGGGCTGGGGGCTGGAGTGCCAAGAATGGGATGTACAGCCAAGCATAAATGCAAACAATAGGCACCACACTGAATAGCGTGGTCCTATTCATCGCACTTGGAGCCCCCTATCGTGTGCATGAAAGCTTTGTTTGAAAAAGCTCCATCTATTCATTGTGCTCACATTCAAGAACAATATGTTTGAAACATGAATGGATTGAGTATGCGCAGGAATGTGCGTATAGACAACAACCAGCCAGGTGGTCTTTTTCAAACTGCGGCTTTGGCCGTCGTCCGTATTGAAGAGGTTAAATTTGTTTAAGTGAAGTAATAGAGAGTACGTGATGAAGAATTTCTGAAGTGTTTTTAAAATCTGTAGTTAAATTTTTTTTTTTTAAATCTAGTTCACAAAATTGTGGTTACTTTCCAATAAACTGTTTTAAGGCGTGGGCCTGTATATTACACTGGTGAAAGTCATTCTACAGTACTGAATTCTTTTTAGGGCTGTCCCGAATATACCGAATATTCGAATATTCAAATACTTTTTGTCGGCTCGAATATTCGATAAAGTATATAATGCATGTATAGATACGACTCTGATGCTATTTTAATAGAAAATTTACGGCGCTTAGCAGTGTCAATTGTCCACGGCAACTTTTTGTGGACGGAGGCTGGAGTTTGGTTTCTTGTTAAACGTACCTGTATTGATCTTGATACAACAGGTGCATGCAAAAAATGTCAATCAGGGTGGTCCATAATATCGATCGCCGCACGTAAAACACCGGCGTGCTTTGCGTGAAACCTTTTACCAGCGCGGCATGCAATTGCAGCTGATGACTCGTGAAAAAACTTGATCAGCGAGTATCGAATGTTCGGTCAAACCTAGTTTCGAAAAATCAAATACAGAATTATTCGAAAATGAACAGCCCTATTTTGTTTTTATCTTCATTAGTGGTGGCCACCCCTACCTCACTGCCCTCTCTGTGGCCGGCGGAATCTTCTACTTCGGTTTGGAAGGCGCCCTCATTGGCCCCATCCTGCTGTGTGGACTGCTGGTCGTGGTTAACATCTACAGCAAGATGATGCGTGGCTCCCCGAATGCGCCCTCGCTGGTCAACCTGCGGGGGTCGTCATCTGCAGCCTTCTCGGGAAGAACGAGGTGGGAATTCCGCAGGTAGGCAGGGTCAGAGGTCAACTCACCTGGCATCCTGCATCCTGTCATTTCATTTCATTTCATGTTGCTTTTGGATAGGGATTTTTTGCATGATGAAATCTTAGTCTGGTGAAGAGGGGGGGGGGGGCTTTTTGTTTAAATGCCCGTTCACCCTTGATTGCCCCCCCCCCCCCCCCCCCCCCCCCTCTGAAAATTGAAGCCCAGTTACACAACTGATACATGTATTGCCGTTTGCAACAGCATGGGTCTAATTGTGTCATTTTTGTAAACCTTGCAATGTAATAGGAATAATTGACCCTTGCTTATTGTCGGGTAAACACACCCCTGGGACAACTATAGGGAATTTTGTGAAGAAATTTGTCTCGGATCTTATTATATTTCATATAATTTGACAATGTTTGACACGGTTTTACCACAATAGGGGGTAATTGGTAAATTTCTGGTTGTCTATAGCACTTTTGTGCATCGTAATTTTTACCAGCATTTATTTTCATCATGCAAAATGTTCTCTATTATTTCTTTATTTTGTTTAGTTTTTATTATTTCTTCTTTCAGTATGTTAATCACAGTCATCATTTCATCAACATCATCACTTATGATTTGATATTTGATTTTTGTTATAAGTCACAAAATTAAAGAGCATTTCTCATGTTGTTTTGTTGTTTTGTTTTTACTATTATAACTATCACAATCCATCAAAAAACCAAATCCTCTCCTCTCCCACAGCTTGTGTGTCTCAACCTGTCACTCGATAGGTTTTGATAGATAGGGTAGTTGGCTCCAATTTGGCACCTGGAGAGGGAGGGTTAATACATGTAGTGACAGGCATATTCTTTCCAGGATCTATCTCAACTCCCTAAGAAAACTACAGTCATGTCAGGCATCCTTGGGCACTCTGGACTGTAATCAACCAATTTGTAACAATTACAAATTCTGCCCACACAGGTTCCCACAATGCTCTTGGGTGGAAGAAGCAATTGCAGTAAAGTGTCTTGCTTAAGGACAGAAGTACATAATGCAGGGAACACATGCAGAATTATTTTTCAAAACCAGTAACTTTTTGGTGCTTCTATTTTTCTGTATTTTTCCATTTCAGATCAGACACAGTATCATGAAGGAAAGTCACAGGTTAAGTATTATAGCCGTCATATGGACACATTTGGAACCTGCTAGGAATTTTGTGATATACATGAGTTAAATGTAACTATTTTGTCTACGCAGTCCGTTATTGTTACAGGGTATCTTGTAAAGGATTGTGGACATAATAGAGAGGTTTAGCAGTACATTTTACGTGAACGCGAATGCGAAAATTGTGTGTTCTTTTGCTGACGTCATCAATTCCAGCGTATTGTAACCGACTCACGTACGTAAATTTCACATGGACGTCAAATACATGAAAATGGTGAGTTCACATTGGGTCATAACGTGAGTAATTGCAACATTTTATAAGCATTTGTAGACATTGCAATCAATATTTTTCTGATGAGAATTAAAGCTCATTGAATATACAACACTGAAGATGCATTTTTGGGTCAAACTAAGTCCAGTTCGATGTATTTCTGAAGTAAAAAAAAAATCCCTTGCTTGTGAAGCTTTCGTGTTGGAAAACACCGTGGTTGTGCATGATACCCTTCGTGACGTGCAGCTAAACGTTTCATTGCGCGTCCGAACGCCCGCGTTATTCAGTTTGACCGCCGCTCCAAAAATGTCGGACACGCTCGCATCAACGTTCGCGTAATACGTGCTGCTAAACCTCTCTAATATGCATAAAGCTGCTTGAAAAGTTGAAGAAATGTTTTGTGAAAAACTTTAAATCTGCAAATTTTAGTTAGTGTTTAAATAATCTTCTGCAATGGTTTATGTATAGCTCAGTTATCATTACAGTACTTTGTTTCCATAGATGTCCTTTGAATTCTGTGTTAAAATCTTGGAATAATTCTTTCTAATACCCCGTTCTCACTTGAACGATTTTCTACGCGAATGCCGTGCAACTATCAAATCGCACAGGGCGTACGGGAGTCGCACGGCAGTCTGTTGATGATTCGCACAGGTTGTAGGGGTGTCGTGTGTAATTCGGTCGGGTCGCATGCCCGTGCAAGTTTTTTCAAATGTTGAAAATTTCCATACGGCTGTCGCACGGTTCGCATTGGTCGCATAGGGGTCGCAAGGCAGTCTGATAGGTCGCACGGGAGTCTGAAGAGAGTCGCACGGCTCAGCCATGACATTCTTGCTGCCTGCCTGCCTGCTTGCCATCACTCTTCTTCGGTGGCATCGTTGTGTTGTGTTGAATACTTGTTGACTGTCGAACATCAAGTGTGGTATGAAGATCGATGCCAAAAGGCCCTGCTTTTATGCGTTTCACGCGGATCGAACGGCGCTTGTACGGCGCTCTGATTGGTTGTACGGCGGTTGTACAGCATGCGCACGTGGGACTCGTACAGGTTGTACGGCAGTTGCACGGAACTTGCACGGAACTTGAACCGTTATCAGATGTTTCAGGAGGAAATGTCGCACCAGAGTCGCACGGCAGTTGTACAAGTGAGACTGCGCGGGAAAGAAACAAGGAAATCGTACGGAAATCGCACGGCTGTACAATTTTTTTAGTCGCACCGCAGTGGTACACAAAATCGTTAAAGTGAGAACGGGGCTTAACTGTAGCCGTACAACAGTAGTTGTGATTGAAAAATGAAACTTAAGACTTTAAAATGTGTGAAGTAATACGTGTACAATATTTTCGTTTCAGCTTTTTGATAGAGATTACTTAATTTATTGATTAATTCTTTGTAGTGATTGTTGTTGCTGAACAGTAAGTGATTTAAGAATGAAACTCCAGCATCTCAACTACAACTTCATTGCTTTGCTACATGAAATGTTGCATACATAAATTAGCATATACTGTACGTTTTAAAGCATTTTTATCTTTGAAACATTAAGATGCTGTTTGCAGTGTTTAATAAAACTCACGTATTGTGCAATAGTGAGTATAATGATGTGGAAAAGTTCCCTCGTAGACTATCCATGTAGTGATAACAAAATACCTTCCAGTGATCCGGAAATCGGAATGTTCCTTTATACAACATTGTGTGATTGCAAAGTCATGGCTTAAGGGTTAAATTAAACATGCAGGTTTTAAATAATTTTTTTTTAATAGTTGGATAAAACAAAATTGTACACATTGTGATGATCTGGCATGGGGGGGGGGGGGGGGGGGGGGTGGTATGGTTGGGGTTGGTGGGTATGGTTGGGGTTGGTGGGTATTCCCCCTCCCAACTGAGGCGTGTTCCCCCACCCCTCCAGCTAAGGCCTGTGCCCTACTAGAGATTTCAGCTGTGCACAAAAAAGTTCAGCATAGTATATTTTTCCCCCTGAAGTTCCCCCAGAAAAACAACAACTGGTGCACACCTAGTTCCCCCTTGCAAATTAGATCCTAGTTGCACTGCTGATTATATATACATGTAGGCTTCGGTACAATGTGAGTTGAGACTAATAAACAAAAAATGTAAGTCTGGCTGTCGTTATTGACTTTTTTTTATTTACTTGCAGTACCAAAACAGATTCGCTGAATACAACTATGGATATTAAATACTACAAAAATAGTGGATATGGAGGGAATTTGGCACGAAGCATACAATATAAGTTTCTGCATGACTGAGCTGCAGAGCATGATTAGGAAAGTTTCTTGCGTACCAGCTTTAAGGCTAAATGTGTTACTGTAACAATGCTATGTCCAATGTGTAATACTGAAGTACTAGCAGACTTGGCTTGGAAGCAAAAATATGTACACAAATTTATGGAAATCAATTTAATAGTATTCAATATCTAGCATATTAAACAAAACTCCTGATGGGAATACCATAAAATATATGTATGGTCTATTTCAGTTGTCTGTACTGCTTGTTTGCTCATTCACAATTAAAAAATATATTTGATTTTTTTGGTAAAGAAGACAGAGGAATTTTAACAGCTTAATGGCTCGGTGAGACGTGAAGAACAGTTTGAAAAGAGCACCTACGCACATGTTCATTCTAGTTAAGTTTTACCATCTGATGCTATCCTTATGCTTTATCTGATGCTACAACTTTACGTCCTCTTGTGGAGTACTGTTCCCACATCTGGGGCCAATTTCATAGAGCTGCTTTTAAAAGCACAAAAAAAACCTTGCTTAACCCTCCTACTATTTCACCATACAAAACCTTACAAAATTTTAATGTTCAAATTTTACCATAGCATAAACACACACATGGCAAAACCATACAGTGTAATGCTATAGCAAGCTTATTGACATGGCAAAACCATACACATGGTTTTGTATGGTAAACATGCTTCACTGTGGTGCAGTGTATGCCAAATGGTTTTGTATGGTGAATATACTTCATTGTGGCTTATCAACAGACTACTTGGGGCTATGGTGAGTTATATATGTACAAAACCACCCTAATTCTAAAATGGTATGAGCCTATTCATCAACATTCCCCAGTACACAATGGAGTTGGTTCACCATACAAAACCTTGCACCTGCCAGCAGACACAGCCTGTACAACCATACAAAACCTTACAGCCCATACAGAGGTCAAGTTGATTTACCATTCATCACCTTACATAGTTCAGTACAGGCAAGTCTTTTGACCATACAAAACCAGACAGCTGTCAGGTTTTGTATGGTATACCTGCTGTACACACAGTGACTCACTATATGGTTTTGTATGGTGAATAACCTTTTTTTATAAATTGCCTCAAGAGTAGGAGGGTTAATAGTCAAATCGGGTTATTATCAGCCAAAACTCCATGTGATTTTCATGTTAAAAGTAAACAACATCCAAATACCAGTCGATTATACGTTGATTCTCACGCTGAAAAATTTCCCTGCGGCTTATACTCCAGGTGGCTTATACGGCAACATTTGAAGAATAAAATCAGTCACAGAAGCTGCGGCGCTCCGGGCCAGGCAGTCATGTTTTCGTTAGTTGCCGTTTACGTTCGCTCTACTCATGTTTTGGAAATAAAGGAAACCAGTCCAGAGGGACCGAATAGACTTGCAAATGTACCGTAAGTACCATTCCCACTTCACAAATCGTGTGGTGCGTCTGTTCGTTTTTGTCTGTTTTATCGTTGTGTAATCCATGTTTATTATTTCACTGGTCAATTGGTGACTGTTGAGTTCAGATTATTAGTGGTTAAAATTAGGGGTACATCAAATGGAGTTTTGGCTGGTAACCTGCTTTTATTAAGCAAGTTTTTTGTGCATAAGCAGCTCTATGAATTTGGACCCTGGGCCGGTGTCATATGAATATCTGACTCCCATGAAAATCGGACTCCTTTTCCCTATTATTGGTTAAACCCTCTCACGTGACCGTCCATGCACTCTCCTAATTATCTTCACTCAGGCATGCGCAATACTACTAATGAGCCCGTATTTCATAGTGACAAAAATTCATACTACACTGGTGCTCCTGCTTGTCATTTATCTTTAGATCAAGTACAGAAGCGCATTGTTAATTTGGTTGGAGAAGAGTTAGACTCATCCTTACAATCACTCTCTCACCGGAGATCTATTGCTACTCTCTTCTGTCGGTACTTCCATAGTAAATTTTCCACCGGCTTGGATGTCCAGCTTGGGGCGTTTGAGTGTGAAACTCCGCTTTCTGCCCGTTTCCACCAATATACTCGAGCTGTACGTAGTTGTAGAACAAAAACCTATGCCAAAAGAATTTTCCCTCATTCTGTATCTCTATGGAATTCTTTGCCGTGTGCATCTTTCCTGCTTCATCTTTCCTGCTTCAAGAGGAATATTAATTCCTGCCTCCTACAGTGCATCTTTGATTCTTTTTATTTTTGTAGCTCCGTAGCTTGAGTGGCTTTTAGCCTTGTTCAGGGCAAACTTGCAAATTCTAAAAACAAAATCAAGAAAAATCAAGCACCCAAACAGAACTTTCAAATTAAATACCTTTGTGTATTCTTGATATTTGAAAATCCATGCTTCAGCTGAAGAAATCAAGCAGTTTGGAAATTGCAATAGAACTAGATCTGTGAAGTGTGAGGCTTTGTGTGATTTTTAAAATTTAAAGGGGCTAAGCTTTGGGGAAAAGTAAGGCAAGTCGACGTCCTTTGAAATGAAACTCCTTGCAAAGGGAAAACAAGTTTACTTCATAAAATTCTCAGTTGTTCCTCCCTGTTGCTTTTACCTTAAGCAAACCCATCCCACTCAGGGTTTAAACATGACAATGTTTGCTGTATAACAGTTGGTAATTTGTATGAAATTGCCTCTCAGGTAAGTGGACAAAAATCTTCAAACTAATCAATTATCAATTGAAATTACTGGACAGGTGATTCTGCCATTCATACCCTGTGTCCTGCTTTGTTACCATCTTATAGTGGCTACAAAATTTGACTAAAATTTTGACTAAGGCCCCGATTTTATGGAACTGTTTAGTGCAAAATACAGGTTGGCAAATTTGTCTGGTAAACAAAATCGGCTGTGAACCATTCACAACCTGTATAAATTGCAAGCGATTTTGGCTGCTGACCTGATTTTGCTTAGCGGAACTTTTCTGTATTTAGCCAGATTTTGTGCTTATTAGCAGCACTGTGAAATTGGCCCTAGAAGTTTCTTGTGTGGTTGGGATCTGGTTGGGAAAAGTCCTGGGGTTGGGATCACAAAGCAATATATCTGCACACATGTACATCTCTGACCAAATTGTCCAGAGTGGATTGATAAAGTTTGATGTGTCTTGCTTGGCGTGTAGATGGCTTGCCCAATGCCTAGAAGAGGGAGAATTCCCTGTTGGTGAGATTCATCTCATTCACAAATCTGTCCAGAAAAACAAACAAACATGAAAACAATGAACGAGTTATTCAAATCTATTATTCACCTTTGATGGTTTAACAATGCTAGCCGAATTACAGTGAAAACTTAATACCTTGTGTCCGGCTGTTATTGATAGCGGGGCTGGTATGCCAGGAACATGCTGTGCAGCCAAGTGTAAATGCAAACAATAGGCACCACACTGAATAGAGTGGTCCTATTCATCACACCCATACTTGGGGCCACCCTTTCATTACAAATGGTGGGATATGGGGGGAATTCTTTTAGCCTTTGATTTGAGTAGCACTGCTCATACCCTACACAACTGACAACCGGCCAGGTGGTCTTTTTCAAACCTTAGTTATGGCTGTCATCCGTATTCAAGAGGTTAAATAACAATTATTACCAACAAAATCGGAAATTTGAACCCTATTTTTTATTG
This sequence comes from Hippasteria phrygiana, assembly GCA_037893225.1. Classification (NCBI taxonomy): domain Eukaryota; kingdom Metazoa; phylum Echinodermata; class Asteroidea; order Valvatida; family Goniasteridae; genus Hippasteria; species Hippasteria phrygiana. Next base: position 1,058,592 of record JAZGUH010000125.1, read on the forward strand.
ACATACATGATATACTCTGCCCAAGTTATGATTTGTGACTTAAAAGTATTTCCCACAATAAAGAACAATAACATTTGGTTGTAAAAATGATATTCAAACGAGCTTCAGAGGCCAATGATATGAAAGTGGATTCTGCATGATCCAGCAAGGGGATTATGTTGTTTGTGTCCTTGAGCAAGACATTTTGCAGCAATTGCTTCTCTCCTCCCAGGAATAAATACATTGTAAGTACCAAGACCACAGTTTTTGTATCATTAAGACATTGAGCAAGACGGTACTACAATTATTTCTCTCTACCTAAGGAGCATATGGGTACCCAACCATGGGATCAAGTTGCTTGTGTCCTTGAACAAGACTAGGACACTTTGGATATATTGGGACGGAGAACTTCGAGAAGTGTTGGATGTTCTTCTACTTAGAAATGCAACTGGGTATTTTGGAAAAGAAAGACAGGTAATTCCAAGGTATACCAGACTTCAATCCAGGCCTGGTTCTAATCTTCAGAAAATCACTCACAAGAGTGCCCTTTTTTTATAAGCAAAAATTTGCAAGAATACCAGAGTATATAAAAAGAATTTTAAAAAATTGGGGCTCAAAAATGTTTTGTTTTTTTTTGCACCCAATTTCTGGTTATGAACCAGATGCTTTTTTTCCAGTGGTGTTAATTGGAAGTAAAAAAAGATAGTCAGATAATTCTAAAACAAATGTAATGCCTGATTCATCCATGCCTATTGTCCATTTCAAGTTACACTAGGTTTTTATGACCAGCAAAGTTGACTTTTATAACATTGGCAGAAATAATTCTTGGTTCTGCCTTCCCTTTATTTCAAAAGATAATTTTGGGGGTAGGAACTTCACCTTGTCATTTCACTGTTGACAATGACCCGTCTTGGTGTGTGTGTCCAGGGCTCTTTCTGATAGATATCGTCGTTGCAGCTCCACCATCCGGGCTTTGATGAAGTTGTCAGCTGGGCTCGGTAGAGCTCATTGGGTGCTAAGGTAAAAGCAAAAAGCGTAAAAAGGAGAAAATGTTACTTAATTTCAAACAGGAGTATGCACAGGATTTTATCTTGATTTGGGGCTTACATCATTAATCTTATCCAATGAGGCATACTCAAATTTAGGATTTTCAGAGAGAACTCTATCTTTGACTGGAGGGCCAAATCCAATGCTTGTTATATGTAAGCCTTAGGTTTGGGGAAAAATGTCGGTCAGTGACAATAATGCATGTATCAGTTGTCCCCCCCCCCCCCCCCCCCCAGCATAAATCAAAATCAGCCATACTTTTGTACAACAGAGTATAGTGCCACAGGGTGGGGTTTTGATCACTTCAGAAATGACAATCGCAGGGGCGCATCCGGGGGGGGGGGGGGGGGTTGGGGGGGGGGGGGGGGGGGTAAAAAAAAATTGGGTTGTAAGGGCCCTTTCTCTAAAGTACTGTAGCATGTACAGGTAAGAACAAAACAGAGAAAAACTTAAATGGCGCCACTAATGTTGAGAAAGCGTGTGTGTTCCCCCTACTTGTAAAATTTTGTTCGCAGACAAAACATTTTGGGAGTCAACTTTTTGGGCAAATGTACGAAAACAAAATCAGAACCCCCCTGCAAACAATCCTGGATCCGCCCCTGAATCCCCACATTAGCATGATTAGGGGTGGGACAGCCTAGGGAGGGGTGTGAGAAACAATTGATAGGTGCAAGGGAAGGGGTTGGGTGCTTTTGTCTTCACACATTATGAATAATAACAGATTTCTTTCTGCAATTCTGTGCAGACAGGTTGTACAGAACAAACTTAAATTTAGGTGAGGTCTCAATTGTATTTACCCATTTTTCAAATGTAAGAAGAACTTAAGCCAATTGCAACCAATGTTTTGGTTGGTCTTACAAACCTGCCCATGAATCATGATATAAAAAAACCAAAAAACAAAAACAACCTTGGGCTTGGGGGGGGGGGCTCACTTTTATTTTACATTTTTTTTGGGATGTGAAGTTAAGTTTAGATCTTTGATTTCTTTTCAAATCAAAGTATCATATTTTTAACCACAAGTCAAGGACAAGGTCTCAGAGTTCAAATCAAGTTGACTTCCAAAGTACCGCTATTTTATTTTGCGCCCTTTTTGTCCGTTTATACGGCCACGGTCAGAGCAGCTTTCCAAATAAAAAAAACCGTACAAACAAGTAAAAAGACAGAGGGAGGTAGGCTATACTTTCAACTTCAAATCCTGAATGGAACTCACCGCTGTCTGATCTCGTATGCTTGTGTAATCTCTCCGTGAACTTCACATATGATCCACCATGCTCTTCATATTTTCCTGGCTCGATAACTTTGTTGTATTTGTGCATGTCGATGGGCGGAAGCTTTGATGTCGGTGGTCGGTAGGTCACGTAAGAACCTTTCGGTACATCCTGAACTAGATGGTACCGGTACTCGGAATTCGGCTGCAAAACTCTCTCTCGAATCGGATCTTGATATCCCAAATAAGTCAGATTAAAGTGAGACATCTTTTTTCGAGGACTGGACTTTAGTTTCTGCGAAATTTACAGCACTTTTGCCCGTACTTCCGCATAAATTTTTAATCGTGTTGTTTTTTGCAAAACATAACAGCGTCCCGCGGCCAGTCCGATCAGAATGTTCCTAGGGAAACGACCGAGAGGTGGCGCTTTTGTTCCTTCTAATGAATATTCATTTTAGCGTTATATGTCTAAGTTCCTTCATACGTATAATTTAATCGCATTCAAAGTGGGTACGGAGACCAGACTACAGTGGGGATAATTTGTTTGGCTCTTTCAGGATTTATCTTTCTTATTAAATAAACCTGCAGTTAGTAGGACAATTCGCCAACCCAACCGAAGGAAGATAACCTTTTAATATGGTTATTTATATATGGTTATTTGTTTGCTGTTTTTGTCGAAGAGAAATTAAATAGGCAAACATTATTTAGTGCCTAAAATAGTGGACGCCATATTGTTTTCTAGATCTTTCTGCTGCAGTGCTGGGCAAATGATGCATGTGTAGATTTCGGAAACGTGTTAAAAATCCATCTTCATCTTCCTCTACAGCTGTTAGTTTTGCCTGTAAACTTCACCATGACTTCCATCGGATCCCTAGCATTCGATGAATATGGTCGGCCATTCTTTATTATCAGGGATCAGGAACAAAAGACTCGTCTTACTGGGATCGAAGCTCAAAAGGTAAACACGACTTGCCATGGCATACTATTCCGACTGTATTCAACATACCAGCTGAATTAGCTGTGATCGAATCTGATCGTGGTCTTGATGATAGATCCAGCTTCAGATCGCTGTGCTGGGCGCAGCAGTTGAAATAGGTATATTTGTAAGGGAAGTGGTGGTATTTTAACATGATGTAAACCCTGTTTTTTTTCTTGGAGGTGGGGCTTCGGGGGCGGGGGGGGGGGGGGGGGGAGTCGAGTCAGGGAGGCTATTTTTTTTTGGGGGGGGGTGTTGTCAAATAGGGGCATAATTTAAGATATGACCAGTTTTTGAGGGATTGTATGGCGATTGTGTAGTTACAGCCTCCGTTCCTATATAAAAGAGGAAAAAATCCACTTTTAAAATGTTATAGGACTTTCAAAACTAGCTTGCGACATTAAAAATAAGGTTCAACCGATCCGATGGCCGATGTTTTATTTGGAACATCGGCCGATGTCCGATCCGATCCGATGTTTTTAATCGACTTAAACAATGCCCTAAAAACGCAAGTGTTGATGTTGGGCTAGCCCCACCAGTGTGGCTGGCGGATTTGACATCGGGCTGATCCTTAGCCACACGTCCTACCCATATGTTACTCCTAGAACTATGAGGTTCCTGACATGAACCTCATAGGAAGACGCCGATTTTTCCCATAGGCTAGTACAGCAAGAATAAGAACGTCATTTCCATGCAACACGAGTCTACATTTTTCGCCGTGAATTACTTCATGGCTGCCCCCCAAAAAAATAATATGCCGCATTTACCTCCTCACCTCGGTTGCGCCAAGTCAATTTTCGCCTGAAACGGGTCCAATTTGCGGGAAAAAAAGAAAAAAAAATGCAGTCGTTCCGAAGCGATCACACACGCACACCATCGATTAAGCCGCACACACGAAGCTCCTGTTTTGCGGGGGGCCGTGGGTCGGTCAAGTCATGATTATTCATCGAAAATTCGAAGCGCGGTACGGCAGGCAACTGCCACGTGTCCGTTATATACCGTCTGCATGCATTGCCTGTCGTCGCAGACGGTATATAACGGACACGCGGCAGTTGCCTGCCGTACCGCGCTTCGAATTTTCGATGAATAATCATGACTTGACCGACCCACGGCCCCCCCGCACATTACCCGGCTGGATGCATGCTGGGATATCTTACAGGAGCTTCGTGTGTGCGGCTTAATCGATGGTGTGCGTGTGTGATCGCTTCGGAACGACTGCATTTTTTTTTTTTTTTTTCCGCAAATTGGACCTGTTTCAGGCGAAAATTGACTTGGCGCAACCGAGGTGAGGAGGTAAATGCGGCATATTATTTTTTTGGGGGGCAGCCATGAAGTAATTCACGGCGAAAAATGTAGACTCGTGTTGCATGGAAATGACGTTCTTATTCTTGCTGTACTAGCCTATGGGAAAAATCGGCGTCTTCCTATGAGGTTCATGTCAGGAACCTCATAGTTCTAGGAGTACCCATATGTTTGTGTGGTGAGAACTTCAAGAATTCGTGCGGTAGGGTAGCGCTATCTGGACCGCGTTTTTAACGGTGTGGCTGTGTTCTCTACCTTCTTAACTATTCCAAACTGCTAACGGCTAGTCATCTTACTCACCATTTTTCGAAATATTGGCCATTAAACTTCGGCTCCATAGTCTTGCTAGCCCCACCAGTGTGGCTGGCGGATTTGACATCGGGCTGATCCTTAGCCACACGTCCTACCCATATGTTTGTGTGGTGAGAACTTCAACAATTCGTGCGGTGGGGTAGCGCTATCTGGACTGCGATTTTAACGGTCTGGCTGTGTTCTCTACCTTCTTAACTATTCCAAACTGCTAGCGGCTTGTCATCTTCTTCACCATTTTCCGAAATATTGGCCATTAAACTTCGGCTCCATAGTCTTGCGTGCAAACGATTTCAACCGGTGGTAGCCATTTTGACATGACCACATGACCCAAGTATATGACGTCACTGGGTTCGTTGCCGACGGCTGTTCGATGAGAGCACAGCTTATCACGAAATTCGCGCGAGATGTTCCACTGAAATCGTGATAAGCTAGCTGTGCTCTCATCAAACAGCCGTCGGCAAGCTGTTTCGAACCCAGTGACGTCATTGTAAAATGGCTGACACCAGTTGAAATCGTTAGCACGCAAGACTATGGAGTCCAAGTTTAAAGTCCAATATTTCGGAAAATGGTGAGTAAGATGACTAGCCGTTAGCAGTTTGGAATAGCTAAGAAGGTAGAGAACACAGCCAGACCGTTAAAATCGCGGTCCAGATAGCGCTACCCCACCGCACGAATTGTTGAAGTTCTCACCACACAAACATATGGGTAGGACGTGTGGCTAAGGATCAGCCTGATGTCAAATCCGCCAGCCACACTGGTGGGGCTAATGTTGGGCGCGATCGTTCGATCGTGCTGTGCTATCGGTAGATCGTGACGCTGGGCTGATCGCGGCCACCAGTCGAACACATATTATTTCTAATTTAAAGGTAGGCCTAAGTAGGCAGATTCACGCGAACCGTCGTTGGCGGCGCTATTTGCGGAACTGATTTTCTGTCGCGCGCTAGTGACTGGCCGAAAGTTCGTTGACTCCCGACCGTACTCGTGAAAAACGTATAGGCGGAGTAATTACTATTTCCTGGTTACGGTGATGAGGCTTCAAAGTTTTTCTGGTCGCCATTTTATTGATCAGGGATTTCTGCAGTCGATAAAAAAAAATCAACGACAGAAGACCTTTCCTTGTTCATATACGGCCAGCTGAATTTCGGTAAATTTTGACGATTTCCTTGTTTAACTTTGAGTGTAAAATTCTAACATAAGGGGTAATCTTTCGATGTTCTAGTGTCACTAATTGGATACACCACATTGTGTTCATCTTAAAAACATTCTGTCACTCGACAAAAACTGTATCGGATAAACGGTAACAACCGACGGGAAATTACCGGGAGGGAAATACAAAAAAAAATCGCGGGGTATCACGCACGGGTGGAATTTGATATCCAATGCAATTTTATAAAACAGGACAAACCAAATTATTTTGTTGTTCGTTTTGTTGATTTGTGCAATAATGCATGCATTTATAATGCGAAAAACAATAGTCAGTTCAGAGGATGCATGATACTTACTGCGCCGTGTATACGTCCGCCAGCCAGCTGCACATGGCCTAGGACTATTTGACAGAACGCGGGCCATGACGTATAGAGAATTTGTCAAGAAGTACAGCGATTTGATTTACACATTGCGCGGGCACTGTAGAAGCAGCGGGCCAACATGCAACTAAATTCTCACTACGTTCCGTAGATTGCGTTCCATAGATATGTTCTAGTCCGTGACGATCCAGTGTACTTTTGTGTGTGCGTGTGTATGTACGTATGTAGCACGAACTACGGTAAATTGAAGACTGAATGTAAAGTCTATTGGAAAACAGTTGTTTGCGTAATCGGTGAGCGCGAACACGCGCTGTAGTATTCCTGTCGATGCTTGGGATTCATGCTTAAAAGCTTATATTTTCGTTTTATTTAATCATTTATTGGCAAATAATTGTTGTTTTTTAATTGTAAATTATTTTTGTATTCCTAACAAATTGATGAAAACAAAATGAGGCAATTGATACCGTATGCAGAGAGCAAGTTTCCTTGATACATGTACACAGGTACATGTATGTAGTTAATGCGTCCTATACCTCCATGATGCGTCACAACTTTTTAGCCTGAAATTGTACACTAAATGACCAAAAATTTAAATCAACAAAACTCCGTAACTTTGCATAGGGTTACCCTATCATGACCAATGACCCCTCATTTTATTTCTAAATTTTTACTCTTTCCAGTGATATAACATTAAACAGTTTTGAAGCAACTTAAAATTTTCATGAATCTGCCTAGGCCCTAAGTAAAGTCCAAGATATCCGTCAGAATCGACTGATGATAGCGCAGCACGATCAACCAATTGCGCAAATAGACCGATTGCGCCCAACAGTGACAACCCAAGACAAACCACGACTCCCTTAACACAGTAATAAACAGTGTTGTAACCTAGCTTGAAAATTCCAGCTCTAGGCTCATGACATGCGAGATTCGCCATTTAGAGCTGGAAGGAATTCTATAGGGTTCGTTGGGGTCGGTTTAGATCTTGCCGATATCTTCCGTTTCCCTGAATATATCAACCAAACACTAACCTTGCCGGCAGAGTAGTCATTCATGTAGCTTGTCATCCCCTCAAAATGAGAATATGCTAAAGTTAAACCCGAAAAAAAGATGAATTTTTCATGCAACTACTGACAGCGATCAGCAAACAGCCGTTGTATATCGAGCCCCGAGGCGCGCACAGTGCCGCTGGCCGATAATCGATTGGAAAACATCGTTCATGTTCAAAAATCCGCTCCATTACTTTGTACACAGCTGGTTTGTGCATGCACCGAGTTGCATGAAAAATTCAAGTCAAGTACCAAGTCTCGAGTCAATTGTTGGTAAATAAAAATTCCAATGACAAAATGACAATGCATAGGCTAGCACGCATGCACTGTACAAAATCAACCTGGTGTGCCATTTCGACAATTCTCCATGCAGCTTTGCCAGCGCTGCGGCCCTGCATACGTACTGGACACCCAGCTTGCTATATATGCGCTATAGGCTTGTTTTTTACCTGTTACTGTATGTTTGTGTTAATGTCGGCAAGTCAAATTCTTTATTCAAGTCAAGTCGAGTCATCAAGTCATGTTCTTTCAAGTCAAGTCAACTTCCAATTCATTTTTTTTCCAAGTCAAGTCAAGTCAATAAAAATTGCGACTCGAGTCCGATTCAAGTCAAGTCAGCAAGTCAAGTCAACAAGACTGGTAATAAATTAAGCCAAAAAAAATGCCTTCGGTTCGCGGGTCCCACTATTTTCGAAAGCCATAACATTTTATTAGGTAGAGGAAGACAAATTAATTGTACGATACCGCTTTCAGATCATAATAGTAGGAATTGCCGACCGGGCGTCCGGAATTCCCAGTAGCGGTAGCCTAAGCCTGCATGTGAAACTATGCATATACTTAAAGATTGTGTACATCTTGTCGATGTTCGGCCGGGAGTACGTGCGCATATGTCTCGATCATGCATGGGGGGGGGGGGGGGGGGGAAACCGTCTGCGCATGCGTATTGCGCAGAGTTGGTCCGTTGTTGGGGGATGTTTATTCATGCAACTCCATAATTCATAGTCGGGTTTCGCCATCGTTATTTTGCGTGAAGTGAAGAATTCCTGTGTGTAGAGTCTGTAGCCAGACACGCATGCTTGGATGCAACAAATTACAAAAAGATTCTTGAACTTCGTAGGCGTGGCGCACTCGACAAGATTTGTTCATAAAATCCCAGCGATAACCAACAAAGAATCGGACCAACAAGGATAGTCAAAATCAGGATGTGTTTCAATCAAAACTCTCGACAAATTGCGACAAGAAGTGGACCAGTGGTTGAGTGCTGTGCGTGATAAACGGCTGTGTGGATAATTCCATGTGTCGCAAACGTGTTTTGGTGACGCACCGTGCATGGAGCTGTCAGTTGGCCGGGCACGCCCGCGCGTTGTACGGCATGGACTGCTTTCGTATCGCGGCACTCTGTGCATGCAGGTTGTGATATGGTGATCGCAGTTTCATATTTATTTTGTTTAGTTTATTGCTTTTGCTGATTAATAGGCTATCAATCATGTATCTATATTTGTTCTGAATAAAAAGGTTGATTATTCACAACACAAGAGTTTTGGCTTAAGTTTACAGTTTTAAAGAAATAGGAAGGAAGCTGATTACAGTCGACTCCCGTTATAACGAGGTCCGGCGGACTTTCACAATTCTGTCGTGTTGTAATCGTGTAACGCACGTCCGAACTCATGAAAAGATGAACGTACAAATGTATGTTGGTATGTACGTCTGTTATTATAATATTTAACTGATGGTGATGAATAAAATGAAATAAATAAAATACCTTTAAGAGTACATTGTGTAATATTTGATGACCTGAATCCGGAGGAGAAGTCATCATCGCTGAGAAGAATCGGGCAAGTAGGTTACTCGCACAAATCGTGCCGAGTGACATTTTGCTTTTGTTTTGCATTTGCTGGAATCGGGCAAGAGAGGGGGCCAATATTACTTCTGGGTTTTAGTGTCTCCTTGGATGTGAAATTTTAATTTTTTGTTGTTGACTTTGTGGAGTTTTTATAATTTCGGATTAACCTGTTTTTTTGGTGAGGCATTTAAAGTTTCTGGGACACCTGTTTTCAGTGGGACTTTTTTTTTGGCGGAGGGGGGGGGGGTTTGTTGAGGGTATTTTTTAAACTTCAGTTTTTCGAACTTATTCTTCGGAATAACCTTTGTGTTGGGTTTTTGGTGGGGGACCTGTTGTCACTCAGTCGTTTTTTTTTTTTTACTTTTAAACTATTCTTCGGAATAACCTTTGTTTTATTTTCGACAGACAGACTGAACTTATCTCTTTTTGGAAATTGTGGTGGCTCTGAAAAGAGCCGTTTGGTTTATGATGCTGCCGTCGGTGATTTTCCTCTGGATGCTCGTCCCATGCTGCATTTTTTTTTAATGCATTTCTTAATAGCCACAAGCCAACAATAGGGAGAAATTACGCACCCGATGTTCGGGCGGCAGCACTAAAGGCTATTCCTTACAATGATAACACTTATCTCCTGAGCGCCCCCTATTGTACGTTTATAATAATAATAAAAAAACCATTTGGCGGTGTGGTACCACAGTCGTGAGCCTGGTCATGCTAAGGGAAACCGCAGTGGGGGGATTAGCGACTAGACCCACTGCGCCGATTATCACCGTCCCATTGAATTTATTTAAGATCGGCGAGATGAAATAACGTTGGGTTGAAGTCCTTACAAAGGTATATTGATGGGTGAAGCTTAGGTGCGTTGCCTGAATTAGAAGACGGGAGCTTGATGCCCGTATCGGGACAAAAGTTTTGTCGTTGACAAGCTGCAGTGTCCGTAGTTTTGAAAAGATGTCGTTGTAAATGGGTTGAGAACAATGGTTTTGCTCCCCTGGGGTCGGCCAAAATCGTCCCATAGTAATGTATCGGGACTGGGAGAATGTGCTCGTTACATCCGGGATATCGTTATGACTGAGCTCGTTATAACGAAAGTCGACTGTATTTTTACAATACGTAAATTTTATTTTCCCCTTTGCAATGCTCGTATCACATAACATTCATCAGGCATATGTCTAAAAAAGCATCCCAAAATTTGTACATGTACTTCGTTTCGGGACCGCTCTAACACAGGTACAAATGTATTGCGTTACATTATTCTCACCTTTCGCATGGATGTAGAAAATAGACATGTTATGCCTTCCAACCAACCCTATTAAAGTTGAAATGGAGAACAAATTACGACAATGGGCAAAACTAATCCAGGCATTTACATGTACGTAGAAAAATCTGCGGGTGTAAAAATATGAGGCCAAACTCGCAGTGATTTCAATTCAATTCAAGCTTCAGTCCAGCAAACTTGGCACACAGTGAATAGAATTTCCCATTGGGGCGTCTATGCTGGTCTTTTTCCAGGGTATTTTTGTATTCACGCTGTATATAACATTAAAATAAAAAAATTTGCTGGCCTGGCGTTTCGAACTTAAGCAAGTTCTTTCTCAAAGGCAAATGACAGAGTACAAGAAACAAACATGTAGGGAACACACATGCATGAGGGGGTGGGTGGAGAAACACAAAAGAGGGATGCAAAGGAGCCTGGCAGTGGGTGGTAAACATCAAAGGGAGGGGAAAGGACAGCCAGGAAGACAGGAACAAAGAAGTGTGGTTTGGGTAAGGATGAAGGAGTGGAGGGATTAAGATGAAGGATGAAGCTGGGGAAAGGGGACAAAGGAGTGTGGTGAAGGGGGGGGGGGTTAAATAGAAGGTGCTAATAGTGCTGCAACTGATCCTCCAGGTTCGTTTTTTTTTTTCGAACATCGGTTCGGGTTCGGAAGTACATATGCATTAAATAAAAATCTCTCAAATCGCGATCGCGCCGATCGATAGTACATACACATACAATGTCCTTCCGGGAATTCCCCGGCCCTCCCCACTGCAGTCATAACAAGTTGATTGGCACGTTGCCAAACCCGCAGGGCTGAAGATAGATAATAATGGAACAATGGTCGCACCCCGCGGGCCACCGTCCCGGCCAATGCTTGACTGTTTCAGAAATGCATATTCAGTGTTTGGTCACGATTTCGAGTGATTCAGAGATCCGGGAAGGCATAGCGAGCTAGGCTTGGAGTTTCATTTTTAGCTGTTCCGCATACAGTGCGGAACCGCTCTTGTTTTCGTTAAGATGATGACGACGACAAAACGAAACATGAAAATATAAATGTTGATCACAGCGATGCACAGTGAACACGTACACATGACATAAATCCGTACTGATTCGTAAGACACCAACTGCAAAACGCATAATAAAATCGCATTTCTACTGCAGGAAACTGTTCAAAATTACAACAACAAAAAATTAGATTTGAGAGAAAGTATACTTTAGGTCGATAGTCATTTTGGAATGATAAAAACACCCTTGACTTGAACTGGACAAAATCTAAAGAGGGGCCTGTAAACTACACAATCGCCGATTGTATTCTGTGCATTTAAGTATTTTAACTTCATCCCAAGATTAAGAAACCATCAAAAAATCAAATAATCCATATTCTTATTCGTAAAACCACTAGTGTAACAGTACATTACATAATGTATGAAAAGTGTGAATGGTCTGGCTGTTAACACACACCAACCCAATCAACACAAACTGCATTCCCCTTGTTTCATTTATTCTTTATTCAGAGAATAAGTAATGATAAAAATCAATAAACCTGAAAATCCTGAAATGAATGATTTGCTTATTTCTCCAGTCGCACATTATGGCTGCCAAAAGTGTAGCGCACACTTTGAAGACGTCTTTGGGTCCCAATGGTAAGTGTGAAGTAAAGTACAGTTTATATAATAATTTCTATAATATAATAATTTCTTATTTTTCTCATGCAGATTTTTGTATATATTTCAAGAGACTTTTCTGCATGTTTTGTCCTTTCAATGGTAAATGTAGTTTCAGTCAAGTTTGACTTTGTTTCTAGGAAAGTACAAGTATTGGTTTGCATAGTATGCCATTTTAACAGTCCCCCCCCCCCTCATTTTCCCTCCCCTCTCCCAGGTCTTGATAAGATGCTAGTTAGTCCCGATGGTGAGGTGACAGTCACCAATGATGGCGCTACCATCCTGAGCCAGATGGACGTGGAGCATCAGATCGCCAAGCTCCTGGTGCAGCTGTCCAAGTCACAGGATGATGAGATCGGCGATGGAACCACGGGAGTTGTCGGTAGGTAGTAACCATATTCATAAAACAAATGATGATACAGGAAGACTCTAGTACTATGCAGCAGTTGGCTCTGTTTCACTCAACATCGGAATTCTGCTTCCATTTTTGAGGTGTCTACTGCCAATTAGCGAAATCCTGCTTCCTTGCAAGACTACCAGGAACTGCCAGACGATTGTGAAAGTTGCCGACTCCATAGTTCTAGTGACTGGAGCACCAAACCTAGTGGTGCACTACATAGTAGCGCTCCAGTGATGACTGCGAGTTTTGATCGCATGCAGGACAAACGACCCCAAATAAGTAGTAAAGAGAGGACACGTGAGCTAGAAACTTATCCCAGATGGTTTTATACCTTCATAGCATTCACTAGGGTGCTTGAATTGTTCACAGCGTCTCAGGGTCAGACCAAAAAAGAAAAAGATTTATGACAAGCTTTACCGCTGGTGAGGCTACGATTCAGGATGCTGACAATGAGGGCACCCTGTGCCTGAGAAATCCTCTGAATGGGTGAAATCTCGAATGCGTACTCACAGCGGGTGAAGAGAAACCAAACTGTGCTATGTTAATGACCGTTTCATGTACTGACTACGGCTAATGTCGCCCCCTACGTGCATGCCGTGACATTTTTTCCAGAAATTGTTTCCAGACATTAGGGGTCTGGCAAGCAGTTTATTTTACTGCAGTTTATTTTACTGCTGATTACAGCCAGGGGTAAGAAAATGGTATTTTTTTGTGAGCGGGGGTACCTAATGATTTTTTTGTCTTTGGTCTCGATTAATTATTATTCATAATATATCAAACTTTGTTATTGGGTCTTTCTACAGTAATGGGTAATTTTGACGGACAAAACGTCATGAATATTATTATAAAAACCATAAATAAAAAACCCACAACTTGTGTGTGATATTATAATGTATGTAATAAAGATATATCAGAAATAAAAAGAAAACCATTGGTTGATGTGTTTGTCTGTTATTCACTTGAACCTAAAGAATGTGCTCCTAAAATGGTGTTAAATATTGTAACAATTCTATATGGGCAGGAAACTATTCCAAATTCCCTGTGTTTAAGTCTCAGTAATAAACTAAACTGATGGTGTAAGAAGAGTTGCATGTCCCCCCATGTAAATAATGTAAGACGGCACCTGCTGCGAGCTCGCATGTAAATACATGCCGACTGTCCGGAACACGGTTACCCACGTAACTGTGTCCGTCAAAATGTTACGTGGGTAATCCCTTGCCAGAAAACGAAATTGAAGAATTGTATTCAAACCCGATGATGACTGTTTTTTAGCTTTGTTATCTTGGATGTGACACATGTCGTGACGGCGAATGTTTCCATGGAAAACTTTCTCAAAACGGCCGACGAAATCCGAGTTGCAACGTTCCGTCAAATCGTTACGTAGGTAATTTCACCTCGTGCGCCAACTCAGAAATAGATAGATCCCTGGTTGACTTCAAATGGCATTCTTCACTTACTGAAATGGGTTTCTGACTCGGTGTTCGGGAACTATCTTTCTAACTTCCCGACGGATGTTTCATGTTTGGTATTCCGTCAACAATGTTACGTGGGTAAGCGCGTTACGAGGGTAATCATGACAAAGATTTATAAAACGACTTTAGCACATATGAGACAGGCCAAAATTGTTTCTAGTGAAAGGAAATAACGTAAACATCATAAAACATGGTCCTACTTCAGTGTTCAAAACCCAGGCAAAAATAAAAGGAACGGAACAACGACATCATCACACAAGGGACGGACACAATACCTACTGCCATGGCAGCGGCATTACCCTCGTAACATGATACGGACAAAAACACAGACGCAACAAGATATGCAAGAAACAGTTACCCTGTGTAATATTGTTTGCACAAAAGAAGTACATGGTTCATGGAAATACTCAAGGGGAAATCTGAGGTTGTATGTTATGTAAAAAAGAACATTTTCAGTTAAACTTGAGAGATTCAAACTCGACTTAAACAATGCTAATGAACGGGCACGAAAACGTGTACATGTACATGTATATTGGAAACAGTCGTTGACCACGACACCGGCGCCATTACGATCGTAGTGGAAAGGCTGTCGCATGCTTTCTGCAAATCCAGGTGACTGAAACCATGCTGAAACTTAACAAATGTTATAAATTATTATTTTCTGTATGACTCGTTTCTTGATAAAATTATTAGATGTTTGTTCACGAGACAATATTGTGCCAAAAACGCGTGTGTCAATTTCACGGCTGTTTTGTGTAACGTTAATGTTAGCCAAACGTTAGGTCGCGGATTAATATGGAGTCCCCTCAGCATGGCGCACCTTGACGTTTCCCTCGACTTTCATCATGCATTGTTGCCCGTTCTCTTAGTTAAAATGTTTCATATTAATTCAGAATAAACACTGGAAGAGTACTTTTATCCTAATATTGCCTGTAAAATATTTTTTAGTATCATAAAAAGTCCGAAACAAAAAAAACGTGGTGTCCGGAAATTGGGCACAAATCGGTAAAAGTTAAGGACACCTGATCTATTTTTTTTTTACTCTTCCAGCTAAAAACTTACTTTTAAATACCCAAGCAGTCTTTAATTAATTATTGAAATTAACTCTAGGTTTTGTTTAATGGTAAGAAAATGTGGGAAGTAGTCTGAAGTAGTGATTTTCTTCCTTTTTTTTAGCAGTAGGCCTACACAGTACATGTAGGTTGACGTCAGCCTGTGTTGTCACCATTTTACACTATATTTTTCCTCTTAAATTCTTTCTACAAAATTAAGCCTGATGATGTTCCACATGGAATTTTAGGGAACTAAAATACATAAAGTGACTGAATTTACATGTAGGTTAATAAAAAAAAACCTGCCCACATTTATGTGTCACAGTGCAAAGATCCTGGTAACCGTTTGGAATTCAATGTCCGTCAATGTTACGTGGGTAAGTCTATGCTAATGCGGAACACCCATTCTGAATTTGAGCCATATTACACAGATGGACTTGACTAATAACAAATTAAGCAGTAAGAAGTGGACCACCAAAGACTCAGTTACTGGCATGACAGATTTTCTGCATTTATTCATTGTCTTTCAATAAAACGGTAAATGAAATATATTGACCATGTGAAAAATACAGTGATCTGGAGGGATTACTAATTTTTTGTGCCAAAAGGGAAATTGTAGGAGACCTCCTGCAGTGATATTATTTGCAATAGTCATTTGCACTTTACAAACACACATTTCAAAATTTCTCAAATACCTTGCTTGACCGCTGGGGCTACCAAGGTGTCCGTCCCCGTTACGTAGGTAATACCCCTTAAAGGCAGTACACACAACCCTTTATTTTTTTATTGTTCAAGAGAAAGTTATCTTTTCACTACTTTTTCTGAAAAGGTAATTGTACCCCTCAATTGATGTTTAGTCTTTCAATCTTCTGCAAGCAATTTTAATTTTGAGGTAAATGTCACACTCCTATTACCCATTACCATAGAAAGACCCTATTATGTATTCATCATTGTTTCAGAATCTATAAGCATCATCCCGGCCGTGCTTCAGTAATAATAAGCATGTGACACAAATTCCTAAATTATATGTTCCTCCCACTAGTTCTTGCGGGAGGTCTTCTGGAGCAAGCAGAGTCCCTCCTGGATCGCGGCATCCACCCTATCCGCATCGCCGACGGCTACGAGATGGCTTCCCGCAAGGCCTGTGAGAGACTCAACGAGATCAAGGAGGGGTTTGAGGTTAGGAAGGATAACCTGGAGCCCCTCATCGAGACAGCAATGACAACGCTCGGCTCAAAGATGTGAGTATTGTCAGTGGAATATGACCTTTAGGCTCTGTCGTAGTGCAAAAAGTCTTAGACCAACTCATTTGGTTCAATGTTAAGGTTCAACCGATGTTGGATTTGCCTGCCGATCTGATGGCCGATGTTTTTTTTGGAACATCGGCCGATGTCCGATCCGATCCGATGTTTTTAATCGACATAAACAATGCCATCAAAAACGTCAAAAAATCGTGCTGCGCTATCGGTAGATCGTGACGCTATGGACCGATCGCGCTGCCACCATGTACCAGTCAAACACATTTTCTTTCTAATTCACGGCTCTAGAGGATTTTTTTGAAAGGTAAGTAAAGTCCAAGATATCGGTCAGAATCGACTGATAGCGCAGCACGATCGACCGATCGCGCACATCGACCGATTGCGCCCATCAACCAACAGTGACAATACGCAAGACAAACCACGACTCCCTTAACACAGTAATAAATTGGGCCAAACAAAAAAATGCCTTCAGTTCAGGTCACCCTATTTTCGAAAGCCATAAAATGTTATTAGGTAGAAGAAGACAAATTAATTCTACGATATCGATTTCCGATCATAATAGTAGGAATTGCCGACCGGGCGTCCGGAATTCCCATATAGTAGCGGTATAGGTACTTGCCGACATGTGAAACTATGCGTAACTCAAAGATCGTGTACATCTTGTCGATGTTCGGCCGGGAGTACGTGTGCATGCGGCAAAATAAGTACAGTCTCGATCATGGGGAAAAAACGTCTGCGCCTGCGCATTGCCCAGAGCGGGTCCGTTGTTGGGGGTGTTTATTCATGCAACACCATGCTTTGACGAAGATTCTAGAACTTCGTAAGTAGGCCCACTCGACAAGATTTGTTCATAAAATCCCGGCGAAAACTAACAAAGAATCGGACCAACAAGGATAGTCAAAATCAGGATTTGTTTTAATCAAAACAAATTGCGACAAGAAGTGGACCAGTGGTTGAGTGATGTGCGTGATAAACGGCTGTGTGGATAATTTCACGTTTCGCCAACGTGTTACGGTGACGCACCGTGCATGGAGCTGTCAGTTGGCCGGGCACGCCCGCGCGTTGTACGGCATGGACTGCTTTCGTATCGCGGCACTCTGTGCGTGCAGTTTGTGATATGGTGATCGCAGTTTCATATTTATTTTGTTTAGTTTATTGCTTTTGCTGATTAATAGGCTATCAATCATGTATCTATCTTTGTTCTGAATAAAAAGGTCGATTATTCACAACACGAGAGTTTTGACTTAACCATACAAGTTTACAGTTTTAAAGAAATATTATTATTATTATTATTATTATTTATTCGGCCAAAATACGCAACAATCATACAGACATACATGAGAGTAATCAAATAAATCAATATATAATAGGATAGGTAACAGGATGTCTAGTTTATAAATGAACAGACTGAAAAAAATAAATGGATTGATTTAAAAAGCAGGAGTAAGTGGCTGGGGATGGGAGAGAAGAGAATGGGTATGGGTGTAGAGAGCAAAAATTGAAAGTCCAAGTAACAACTAATAAAGCAGCAATTGAACACACAGGCTAATAATTAAAGGCAACATTAATCGTAAAGGCAAGATAGAAACATGACAAAACAAACAATTCATTCTAAGATGGCCAGGATTAATAAAAGCGAACCTAATCACTGTGACTCGAGAGCCTATCAATCCAATCTTAAGATGAAACACTCATTAAATAAAAACTAAAAATCTGTAAAAATAAAAAAAAATCTGTAAAAATTAAGAGGCTAATAAATATATATATACATGTATATATATATCCAATGAAATTGGCATTTATCACAATCCAAAGTGCTCGATACATCTCTGTAGAGCTATATTTATGAAACAGATTCAGGACATGAGCCAAATCAACCCTGGCACATTCATCCCTGGACAGACCGTTTCGTGCCGTGTGCCACACGGCACGAAACAGTCTGTCCAGAAATAAACATGCCAAAGCTGATCCAACTCATATCCCGAATTCATTTCACATATATATATATATATATATATATATATATATATATATAATATAAGAAGAATAAACATTACCTTGACAAGTCAAACAGACCATACGTAAATTTTATTTTCCACTTTGCAATGCTCGTATCACATAAAATTCATCAGGCATATGTCTCACAAAGCATCTCAAAATGTGTACATGTACTTCGTTTCGGGACCCTCTAACACAGGTATTGCGTTAATTATTCTCACCTTTAGCATGGAGGTAGAAAATTAACATGTTATGCCTACCAACCGACCCTATTAAATTTTATTTGAACACTGCTGGTTGTTGGATAGAAGTTGAAATGGAGAACAAATTAGGACAATGGGCAAAACTAATCTAGGCATTTATTTACATGTACGTTGAAAAATCTGCGGTGGTAAAAATACGACGCCGAACTCGCAGTGATTTCAATTCAATTCAATCCAATCCAAGCTTCAGTCCAGCAAAATTGGCACACGTGAAGGGAATTCCCCATTAGGGCGTCTATGCTGGTCTTTTTTTCCAGGGTATTTTTGTATTCACGCTGTATATAACATTACACGGTGCACACATATCGCCAATGCTGTGCATGCAAGAGACATGTGATCGGCTGAACTAAAGTCTACAACGCGTCGTGGCTTCAGACAGTGCAGTTCCCTGACTCCGTTCATGACGTTCAGTAGACCAGTACAGTCATGCACTGACTGCTGGCTTCGTTGTCTTCGGGCACTGAGTTTTCACGCATGCGGTGCAGATAGCGCGGATCGCATAGACGCGGAGCTCGGAGTTATTTACACCGGTATGATAATACATCGCAGCATAAAACTGTTCATTTTTCACACAAAAATAAAACATCGTTTTTACTCGAGCTCTAATAAAAAAACATGACATTTGTGTATGATTAAATTGAGTATAAAGTTTGCTAATTGACATTGCCGAACATCGGTTCGTCATCGGTTAAACCTTACAAATTTTGCCGATCCGATGTTTTGCCGATATTGCCAAACATCGGCCCGATCCGATGTCCGATCCGATCATCGGTTAAACCTTATTCAATGTGTTGGTGTTAGGGGGGGGGGGGGGTGTTCTGGAAAATGTTGCGTGATGATACTGCAAATGTGTAATAAAACAATTATTGTATGTTGTTGCACTGTCGTCTTAAGTGGACTTGCTTTCTTTCCATACCACGTGATTGTACATATTGTCTGATAGACCATGAATTGTAAAATAATAATGTATGTTGATGTAGTCAATCATTTGAACTCAACCAAATTAATTTGTGTGCTTTACTCGGTGTTTGAGCGTATTGGTATAGATTAAAAACATAACCAGAAATCTAGAGGAATAGTTTGTTCCTTAACCCCTTGCGTCTGGCTGTTATTGATGGGGGGGGGGGGGCTGGTATGCCAAGATCGGGGCTGTGCAGCCAAGTGTAAATGCAAACAATAGGCACCACACTGAATAGAGTGGTCCTATTCATCACACTTGGAGCCCCGCCTTTAGTGTGAATGAAAGATTTGTTAAAAAAGCTACATCTATTCATTACACTTACATTCAAGAACAACATAGTTGAAACATGAATGGATTGAGTATGTGCAGGAATATAGATGACAGCCGGCCAGGTGGTCATTTTCAAACTGTGGCTATGGCTGTCGTCCACATTCAAGGGGTTAAATCCGAAACACTGCATATTGACCCTTTGTGTTCATTCCAAAATACAGAAAGGTTTGAAATCTGTGACATTTTTGTCTCCCAGTGTGAACAAGTGCCACCGACAGATGGCCCAGATTGCAGTGGATGCCATCATGGCCGTTGCCGACTTGGAGAGGAAGGACGTGGACTTTGAACTCATCAAAGTCGAGGGGAAGGTCGGCGGCAGGCTGGAAGATACCATGCTGGTCAAGGGGGTGGTCATTGATAAGGACTTCAGCCATCCTCAGATGCCCAAGGTGAGAATTCTTTTAAATGACCATGCAGGTATTGAGAATTCATCAGTATTAGTCCTAACCCTTCAAAATCCATCATATCTATCATATCCCAGCTAATTTTTTGATTTGTATATTTCAGGTCCATTCAGTCAGTCAGCAGTTTGCAGCAGTTTTATTCATTTTCATGTTCATACCTTTCTGTTGCAGTATCCCTTCGTGGTGATCCTCCTTTCTGACTTGTATATCTTGTTTTGTCTTCTTGTTCAAGTGTTTCTATGTTGTAATAACCACATCACTTTATCCCCTCTACAGACATGAGCAGCACCATCTGTATTTTGTACTAACCACATCATTTTCTCCTTTTCCACAGATATGGATAACTCGGTTTGTACTTTCCAGCAGCTCAGAAAGGCTAGGGAGAAGGCCTTACGCTATTCTTACCATCAAGATAACTACAATTTTTTCTCCCTCTCTCGATTTATCCCTACAGGTTTGCAATTATCTTCCTCTCCCTGCTTGGGTACCCTCTCACCTCCCCTTCAAAGGAGATGGAACCAAATTCTACATGGTACCTCCATTAAACTCATCAATGTCCTCTCTCAACAGTGTCAAACTACACTTCAGAACCTCCATCAGAATATTGCCCACCTCGACTCGGAACTTAGATCCAGTTGTTCTGACACCAGATACAGTAAATTTCATGATGAGATTGATAAGAGCGTATCTAACCTTGACTCTGTTCTGCTTAACAGGAGAAACAAGAAGATTGGTGGCTTGCTTACCAAGCAACATCAACGCAGACAGAGACGCTTCAGACGCCCCAGGTCCCAGTCTACACCACCACCCCCCTCCAATACTGTAGTTAACCTTTCTTCCTCATCCATATCTGACGCTGAACATAAACTTCTCTCAAAGGGTCTCAATTTTTGTCCTACTCCCCACACTGTGAACCAGGTAGAGCTCAGCCAAGATCTCACGGAATACTACCGTAGGATCCGTCTCCGAGAGTTTTTCCTTGATTCTGACCGATGTGACCCAGAACCGTTCCGTGTCAAAAGTACCTGGGTACCCCCCAAGAATCGTGTACCAGCCCTCGAGACTTATGTTCAAGTTGTCAGTTCTCAAGTCACTAACCCTGATAACTTTGTCCACAGAACTCATGACAATCTCCGCAGTGAGGAGCGCTTGGCATTGAATGCCTTGCGCTCCCGTACTGATATCATCATCAAGCCGGCCGACAAAGGTTCAGCTGTGGTCATCATGGATCGTCATCAGTACATTGACGAGGCCCACCGCCAGTTGAACAATCATACTAACTACATCTGCCTTGACTCTGACCCCACAGGTACATTCTCTCAAGAGATACAACAGGTGCTGGAAGATATGCGATCACGTGACCAGCTGTCTAAGAAAGCTCATAAATTTCTCTCTCCCTCTGACTGTAGGACTGCCAGATTTTATCTCCTTCCAAAGATTCACAAGGCTGGCAACCCCGGTAGGCCCATTGTCTCTGGTAATGGTTCACCAACAGAACGTATCTCCCTGTTTATTGACAGTTTTCTCAAACCCCTTGTTCCACAGATGCCATCATACATCCATGACACCCCAGACTTCCTGCGCAAGCTGGAAGGAATCAAGAACAAGATTCCCAGCACAGCCATCATTGGTACTTTTGACGTCTCATCCCTGTACACCAACATCCCCCACGAGGAAGGTATTCGTGCTTGTTCCTCGGCCCTGGCCAAGGCAGGACACACAACCCCACCCATCAGTGATATTGGCACCCTCATGAGACTTGTACTAACCAAGAACAATTTTTCCTTCCTAGGTAAACACTATCTACAGGTACACGGTACAGCCATGGGCACTCGCATGGCCCCCTCCTTTGCATGCCTCTTCATGGGCGACCTCGAAGAGCGCATGCTTGCCTCAGCACCATGTCGCCCCTGGGTATGGTGGAGATATATTGACGATGTATTTTTCATCTGGACCAGTGATCAGGACAGTCTGGAGACTTTCATTAATCACATTAATTCCTTCCACAGGACCATCAAGTTTACATCAGAGTATTCAGTGCATCAGACCAACTTCCTGGATGTCACCATCCGCAAGGAAGACAACTCGGTAACCACTGATCTGTATTCTAAACCCACAGACACCCACCAGTACCTCCACTCCTCCAGCTGTCACCCCAGGCATTGCAAGACAGGCATAGCATTCAGCCAGGCACTCAGACTCAGAAGGATTTGTTCTAATAATTCTGACTTTTCCCATCATGTACAGGTACTGAAGAATAACTTGGTTGCCAGGGGCCACAGCTCCCGCCAAGTTCAACGTGCTATCACCAGAGCCAAATCTATCACCAGAGATTTGGCTCTCAAGGAAAAGACGCCTAGCACTAATGCCGACCCCAAGATTCCCTTGGTCACCACCTTTCATCCCAGTCTCCCTCCCCTTCGTAAAATAACTAACGACAACCATCATATCCTTCATACTTCAGATCGCCTTGCCCGTGCCGCCCCTGACAACCCAGTATTGGCTTATAGGCGCCCCCGCAATCTACGAGACCTGATTGTTCGAGCCGAGGTCCCCACCTTGGCTGCATCCCCTCCCATACAGCATGGTACTTTTAAGTGCGATTCCAGGTGTGTTGTTTGCCAGACTCACATGCTGGAGTCTGACTCCTTTTCTGGCCATTCATCTGGAACTACTCACAGAACCAATGGCAACATCACTTGCAACACCTCTAATGTCATATATCTCATTTCTTGCAGGGTTTGTGGTATCCAGTATGTCGGGGAGACCAAGAACACGCTCAAAAAGCGTTTCTATGGCCATCGGTCGACTGTGAACACCAAGAAAATGGACACCCCTGTTGGTCATCACTTCAACTTGCCTAACCATTCCATTTCTGATATGATTCTACAGGGCATAGAATCACTTCGCCACCGCAAGGACTCAGTTCGCCTCAGCCGAGAGAAAGTTTGGATGAAACGTCTTCGGACTATTCAACCACATGGTCTCAACATCCAGGAAGGAAATGATTAACTTAAAAAAAAAATTTCCCCCATTGTCATTTGTTTACAGATTATCCTCCTGGCATAACCCTCTTGGGGTCTCTTGGCCAAATGGTGTTGTCTTTCCATTTCCTGTTTATCCTTGCCACTTCTCTTTGTTCCTTTTCTTGCCCTATTACCACCTTCAATTCTAACCCCCCCTCCCCTAACCACACTCCTTTGTCCATTTCCCCAGCTTCAACCTTCATCTTAATCCCTCCCCTCCTCCATCCTTACCCTAATCACACCTCTTTGTTCCTGTCTACCTGGCTGTCCTTTCCTCTCCCTTTGATGTTTACCCACTGCCTATCTGCCATGCTCCTTTGCATCCCTCTTTTGTGTTTCTCCACCCACCCCCTCATGCATGTGTGTTCCCTACATGTTTGTTTCTTGTACTCTGTCATTCACCTTTGAGAAAGAACTTGCTTAAGTTCGAAACGTCAGGCCAGCTAATTTTTTGATTTGTATATTTCAGGTCCATTCAGTCAGTCAGCAGTTTGCAGCAGTTTTATTCATTTTCATATCCCAAAATGGAAACAAGAGGCTTGTGCAGCCAAGCATAACGTACACAATACCCCAATAATGGAATGAAAATGCACAAATTGGCTTGTATTTGTGTCAACCGGCCATGTAGCAATTTCAATCTGCACGTATTTGTGTCAACCGGTGGCAAGGGGTTAACCAGGAAATACCATAATCTTGATTTTCAAATTTTGCTATACCCTTTGCGTGCGAACAGGTCATATTTGTTTTCTGTCTGTATTTTTGTATTGGAAGGTGATACCAGCTTGACCTTTTTACATTTTTAAACAAAATCACAAAATCAGGTACCGGTCAAAATCTTGCCAAAATACAGGGGGCACTGCTCCAGTACACACTAAGTGTGTATGGCAGGGTTGTAAATCAGCTGATTTCCTCGTTTTTCACTTCACACTTATGCCATTGAAAATTGAAAAACGCTGTACAAAGTCCTATAAAGATTAGAATTTCCTCGTTTTTTGTTAATTCCTAGTTACATGCCTGGTATGGAATGTGGTGCAAAGTTAAAGTTGTCTTTAGCAAGCACACAAGGCTAACATAAATTGGAACTTTTGGGACTAAAAATCCTTTGAATCAATTGGAACTTTTTGCCCACCAGCAAATCAAAGATGCCAAAATGGCCATCCTGACCTGCCCATTTGAGCCCCCTAAGCCCAAGACCACCCACAAGCTGGACATCAAGTCAGTGGAGGACTACAGGAAGCTCAAGGAGTATGAAGCCAAGAAATTCACCGACATGGTAGAACAGGCGAGTGTTGTGCCTCCCTTCCCCCTCCCCCCCCCCTCCCCCTCCCCTCACCCTGGGCCGTATAGAACGATCCATGTAAAAGCTGTCTTTTGGATTTAGAAGTCAACACAAACTACATGGTTTTGGATTTTGTCGTATATAGCAGGGTGGAAGCTAAATATACCTGTTGGATTTTGTCGTATTTAGGAGGGTGGACGTAGACTTCTTGTAAAATTAGTTGGATTTTGTTGTTTTTAGCAGGCTTCTCATTTCAGATTTTGTGGAAATTGTTGGATTTAGCAGGGCCATATGAAAAACACTGAAGAGGGTTGGGGTTAATCCTCAAAAAAGTACTTCGGAGTGCAATGATCCGAACTCATTGTGACTTTTCCTTGGATCAGCTGATTTCCTCGGTTTTCAGTTCACACTTATGTCATTGAAAATTGAAAAACACTGTACACACAGTCTTGTAAAGATTGGAATTTCCTTGTTTTTTTTAATTCCAAGTTGCATGCTTGAGTATACCCAAAAGCCTAAGAAATGCTAAAAAAGTCTCGATTTTGATAAAAAATACTTGTTCAGTTGACAATCACATGACTTTCGTTAGGCATGGTTGCCTTAGATTTTTAAGGTCTCCTGGTTGTGCCAATTCAAGAAACAAAAACTCATATACTGCACAAATAGTTTGTAGAAAATTAATGATAACTTTTTTGCGCCTCTTTTCCAGTTGCTTAATACAGCGAGATATTGGCATGTTTTGGTTGAATTCATTCTCTGTAAATGCAGAGTCTACAATTATTGACTCAAGTTTTGGGCCATTGATGTTTTGAGAATTGTAATTTTGCCAGAATAAGCGCATTGCCGACAGTGAATATTTAATGACAGATCCTGCAGTCAGCGCATTCACATTTCCCGACATTTTCTTCTCTGGAGCAATCCCGTACCCCAGTTACCAAAATATATTCCACTTTCTTCACATTTTCTTCCAGGTCAAGGCAACAGGGGCCAACCTGGCAATATGCCAGTGGGGTTTCGACGACGAGGCTAACCATTTACTGCTGCAGAACAAACTACCTGCTGTCCGCTGGGTCGGGGGGCCAGAAATAGAGGTTAGTTTGACAATAGCTGTTTCGTTTCCTTTTTGGTTTAATCCCTTCTGGCCGGCTGTTAGGTGGCATGGGTGGCTTGTGCGTAAAGCGCTCGCCTCTCACCAATGTGGCCCGGGTTCGATTCCCGGCTCGGACCATATGTGAGTAGAGTTGTGCGTTGGTTCTCTCCTGTGCCACGAGGGTTTTTCTCCGGGTCCTCCGGCTTTCCTCCCTCTGGAAAAATCAAACAATTTTGATCTCTGGCTGTGCTCCGTGGTCATATATGGGTCGATGTGGCCGGCTGCCAGAGGCGTCTTTACGTGCCAGCTACTCGTCCACGTTGTAGCCGCGTCCTTTGCAATTCAGCATCCCAGCTGCGAGTAAGGATGATTAGCCTCGCAAATTATTATTATTATTATTATTATTATTATGTTATGGGGGTGCTGGTATGTTAATACGGGCTTGTGCAGCCAAGCGTAATGCAAGCAATATGCAAACAATGGATTGAGTACGTGCAAGAATGCGTGTATAGATGACAAACGGCCAGGTGGTCTTTTTCTCAAGCCGCGGCCATGGCCGTCGTCCGTATTAAAGAGGTTAATATCTAATTACTAGGTCATTTTAAAGTTGCCTACCGTGTATATATTTTTAAGCTTGAACGCGGACGACGGCCATGGCCACAATTTGAAAAAGACCACGTAGTCGGTTGTCGTCTATACGTGCATTACGCTTGGCTGCACAAGCCCGTCTTGGCATACCAGCACGCCATTTATAACAGGCAACCAGAAGGGGTTAATTTCATAAAAACCTTTTGGTAATGCGTCGGACTTGAAATCTTATAGGCAATATTACAAATTGTTGGTTCTAGCCCAGGCTGTGGATTATAATGATCGTGTCCTTGGGCAAGACACTTTGCAGAAGTTGCTTCTGTCCAACCAGGGGTAAAATGGCTACTCGCAAAAGCAGCGATGTGCATGAATTTGAATAGCCCACCGCATTTAACATTGTTGGGAGGGAGGGTGCTGAGGTTTCAGGAATGATTTGTGGGCCTGATGGGCAGGGGTAATATTTTGTGGACATGTAGGTGTTCAAAGTCCACGCATCAAAACTTTTATAATACCACGTGTACATTATACATGATGCTTAACACTGATTGCTGATCAGTTTTCACCTCACAAAACTTCGCTTCTGAAGCATGGAATTCAGGATTCCTTTTCTATCCGTTGAGTGATATTAAAGGCCAGACACCATGCAAGAATAAACTCCCAATCACCTCAAACCATTGTCGGGCTTGTACCCGTGGCCTAGCACACTGATGTAGGTGATACATTGTAGGCTGATACTTGAGTCTCGGTGGGTTGACAAGGTATATTACCTCCTAGCCTTGCTACAGGTTGTATTGTATAGAACAGGCCCTACCTCACCCAGGGGGTAGGATACATTTTTCCATTGCAAATAAACTTGCAGACTAAACTTAACCTGATAAAAAAAAATGGTGGTTCATAGTATAAGTTGCAGCAAGTATCAGCGATTTGTGATTTTCTTACCGATACACCACAGTTAATAGCCATTGCGACTGGCGGCCGCATCGTGCCACGTTTCCAAGAGCTGACCGCACAGAAGCTGGGCAAGGCAGGCATCGTGAGAGAGCTGACCTTCGGTACGACCAAGGACCACATGCTGGTGATTGAGGATTGCCATAACTCCAGGGCAGTCACCATCTTCATCAGAGGAGGCAATAAAATGGTGTGCAGAGCGTTTTTTTTGTACTTTTTGTCTTGATGCAGAACTTATTGTATTTGACTTAGGACCAGAAAATCATTATGGGGTCGGATATTTAATTGGACCTTGAGATTGAGTGGTGCTGAATTCTATAGGATCTGAGCTTTTGAATGATGTCCAACTCATAGGGGTAGCTCTATTGATATTTTAGGACTAAAGAAAGTTCTTAAAAATACTTTTTGAAGAAGGGGATGTGAAAAGCCTACACCCAAAATCATTTGACAACATTTGGCTTTCCTGTAAGAAACTTATATGGAAAATTGCCATAAAAACCGATTAAAAATTGAAACTTTAACAAATTGTTTGGCTGGCTGTTCTTTCAGGTCAGAGAATAATACCATTTAATAAAAATTGCCCAATCTAAAAGGATTATTGTAGAAATTTTATATAGTGTTACTTTGCTCTATGGCGAATTATAATTGACATTACGACCAAAGAGTGCTAAAACTAGGTGTGGGGGTGCTGGATTAATTTGAATTTAAACATGTCTATGAAAGCAGGGAATGAATAAATGAATCGAGTAAAGAAGGGCAGTAAACCAAAAGTTAACTGGGAGTGTTTTTTCCTAACTCATTATTTGTGGCATCCACAATGGAAATCGGACATAAGTCGTATGACCTATTTTTGAGTAATTGCAATCATGATTCCTGTTTTTGTCAAAATACTGTAGTTTAAAGCATATTTAATTCAAAATACCTGGTTTGCTTTTGTGTTGAGACCAATAAATATGTACAAATTTGACATTTTAATCTGGCGTACTTCCAAAAAAATTGCGTAAACTACGTATTATTTTCCATTCTTAATGCTAAATTTACGGCTCTATTCGAAAACCAAAATGTCGTATAACAGTATTTTTTTTACTTTTACAAAGCTTACATAATATATTTTATTGTGGTATGGAAATCTAAGTTTTCAAACTTTCCAGCTTATGTCCGATTTCGCTTGCTGGTGCCACATTTGATAAAATGTGGCTGGTCTCAATTTCATACCTTAGTCTTCAAAGTTGCAACATGACTTTCATGGCTCTTGCCATATTATAAAATTTGCTTTTGGCGTCAGCGGTGGGGTTTTGAAGTTGTTTTTGTTCCCCGTCAGATTATTGAGGAGGCTAAACGCAGTCTACACGATGCCCTGTGTGTTATTCGTAACCTCGTCCGTGACAATCACATCGTGTACGGGGGCGGTGCGGCTGAGATTGCCTGTGCTCTGGCTGTGAGCAAGGAAGCCGATAAGGTAAGTCAATATCTTCAGTTAAAGCTGTTTATTTTTGAAATGAGAGAGCAGACCAATCCATTGACACATTGCATCCGGCTGTTATTGATAGGGGGCTGGCATGCCAACATCAAGGCTGTGCAGCCAAGTGTAAATGCAAACAATAGGTACCGCACTTGATAGATTGGTCCTATCCATCGCACTCAGAGCCCCCTTTTATGAGAATGAAAGCTTTGTTTGAAAAAGCTCCATTTATTCCATTACACTCCCATACAAGAACAATATAGTTAAAAAATTAATGGATTGAGTAAGCGCAGGAATGTGCCTATAGATGTCAACTGGTCAGGTGGTCTTTTTTGAAATCGCGTCTATGACCGTCGTCCGAGTTTAAGCACCGCCTCTTGACATATTGACCAGTCATAGTTGTGGAGATTATTACCGTACCCTGTGGAGACATGAACACAATGGCAACAAAGGGACTGAATAGGTCTCCACAGGGCAATTCTATGGGTTAGGTTGTCTCCACAAGGAATTTTGTGTACAAAGTCTATGGGGGTTTGCTTAAGTACAGGGACAAAGGGGAGAACAATGCCATGTCTCCACAGGGATGCAAAAATGCGAATGTGTGTGCACAGCTGTGTATTGGTCACTACATCGAGGGGTGGTGCTTAACCCTCACGCACCTCAATCCTCCAAAATCCTCCTTGCAGTTTTGGAGGATTTTAGAGGATCGAGGATGAATGGTATTTCAAGAAAAAGGATTTTGGAGGATTGAGGATGAATAGTGTTTCAAGCGGGAAGAATTTTGGAGGATTAAGGATGAATGCATTTTTTTGGGGCAGGGCAATCGGAGGATTGAGGATGGTTCGTAGCAAAAAGGGTCTTCGGGCTAGGGTTAATGGTTCGGTGCATTTGATGCATGGAATTCAGGATTCCTTTTCTATCTGTTGAGTGATATTAAAGGCCAGACACCATGCAAGAATAAACTCCCAATCACCTCAAACCATTGTCGGGCTTGTACCCGTGGCCTAGCACACTGATGTAGGTGATACATTGTAGGCTGATACTTGAGTCTCGGTGGGTTGACAAGGTATATTACCTCCTAGCATTGCTACAGGTTGTATTGTATAGAACAGGCCCGACCTCACCTGGAGCCTTTGCCTGTGGCAATCGACCCTCGGCTCTTAGAATGCCTCCATTTTGTGACCCCATTTTTTGCTGTTTAAAGTTGAGCAATTTACATTTTCTCTTTGAAGTGCTCACTAAAACAAAAATTGGTACACCCCCACTTTCCCTTTGAATTTGGGTCCTGGTTACACCTCTGTCTATGACTCAGGATCTTATATCATGCAACTGGAGACAAATTTTGGATTAACTCTGCCCCCCCCCCCCCCCCCCCCCCCCCCTTCAAAATGCAGAAGCAGGTTTTGGAGGATTAAGGAGAGTAGAGCCCAGACGTACAATTTGCTAGATTTAGATTTGGGATTCAGGGTTTTTCTCCCACACACATTCCTATCACGTGGTTTTTACTCGTGATGATCAGACCTTTTTGTGCCTCTATTCAAGTATGTTTAAATACCCATTTACATTGGAAACATGGGACTTGATGTCCCCTGAAAGTTCAAGACTAAAGACTACCATTTGATATACTGCACAAGTGGGTTTTGGAGGACTCACTGAGGTTCCTAGCAAAGATGTCCAGAGAGTGACAGGCCCCTCTTAAAAATGGTTCAAGAGGAAATTGCCCCTGTAATGTCACATTGCGCCCGGGATGTCGTATCATGTATAGCTCATTGGTGTTCATTCTGCAGTGAATACAATGAAGTGTTTATCTTGATGACAGATTTCCACGATAGAACAGTACGCCATGCGTGCCTTCGGCGAAGCCCTGGAATCCATCCCTATGGCCCTAGCAGAGAACAGCGGACTGCATCCAATCCAGACACTGGCCGACATCAAGTCCAGGCAGGTCAAGGAGGGGAACCCGAGACTAGGCATTGACTGCATGGGTAAAGGCACCAATGGTTAGTACCACTCATAAAATACCAAACTTGTAAGCGAGCATTTCATGTTGTCCAGGTGCGGTATCAATCATGGTACCGCTGATTTTCTTTGGGGTGCTGCATTCCATACCTCAAACCTTGCTGATGAATGGGATGCCAGGCGACATGAATAACTGAATAATCATGAGGTCAAAACTGGAGCTTGGAGCTCATTAAAGCCCAGTCGGCTTGTCAGAGATTTCTAATTTGCAGCAGTCAGACCATGGACAAGAATCCTAATAGTCTTGCTGCAATGAATGTTTAACAGCTCTGACTTGGATGACTTTAATTCCCCATTGTCCAGAGAGCCAGGAGATTACTGATATCGTAATTGACTAAATTGGCTATTAAAACAGATTTTCATGCTGAACAAAAATCGGCCGATAACCAGTCACAAGCAGTATAAATCACATGCAATTTTGGCTGGTGACCTGTTTTTGCTAATTGGAGCTTTTCTTTGCTTAGCAGAATTTGTGACTAGCGGTGGCGGCACTATGAAATTTCAGTTTCCAGTTTCACAGCGACAAGTTGTTAATTGTAGCATATTTCACTGCCAAGTTATGCCAACACTTGTGCATACACACATTACACGATCATTATTGTTGCATTATGATCAAATTTTTGCTCTGAAATTAGGCTGCTTAGTTTGTGTTTCAATCTTAGGTCTTCTTGAAATGGGCAAGGGCTCTATTAACAGTTTCGTGCTTAGCAGTGCCATGAGGTTGGGCCCTAGTGCTAGGATTTGGTTGTTGGAGTCCCAACTTGTTATTTTTAACCCTAACCTACCTGAATCCATCAAAATCCATACCCCTGTTTTGGAGGATTTCGGCGGATTCAGGATACCTCCATATTGAAAACTGGGGGATTTTGATGGATTGAGGATTGTAAGCCTAGCGGTACTGCAGGATTTTGATGGATTCAGGATACCTCCATATTGAGCAGTCACCAAAAGCAACTTTTTGTGCATGACAAAATAGGTGGATTTTAGCGGATTCAAGATACTTTCTAGTAAAGTTACCCAAGGGGTTAGGGTTGATAATGGAGGAAAAAAAATTGGCAAGTGAATGAAAGTAAACAAATAAGACTTCAGTCATTCAAAGTTTGAATATCTGAGATTTGTTTAAAAAAAATTTAACATTATTTGGAAAGAAAAACAACCAGGCCACTGGTCCAGTTTGGTCTTATAGAGTACCGAAGTCTGACCTCAGTTGGCATGACAACTGGTTCCAAACAAATGTAAATTTCGACTGTTCCTTTGTTAACAGCCAGTCATGCAAACACATAAAAGTATTCTGGTTCCAAACATTGCATTGACGTCATCACTTCGGTGCTCTATTTTGGTCTTAATTTGCCATTCCTTTAATGGCATTTCTTGTCTCGTTTCTCCCCCTCCCCCCCCCCCCCCCCTCTTCCCACAGACATGAAGGAACAGCACGTGATCGAGACACTGATTGGTAAGAGGCAGCAGATTAACCTGGCTACCCAGCTGGTCCGGATGATCCTCAAGATCGACGACATCAGGTCGCAAATCACAGGAGGTCAATGATTGAAATATCACTAGGATTATCAAGTTGATGTGTAAACTCTTAATGTTTTCCCCTGTGCTAGTAGCCGTGCTCCAATGCAAGGCCAATGCAGGTTTTACAGAAGTTTGCTTTGGATAGAATTTTTTCGGGCGCTTTCTAAAATTGTGCATTATTGAGCTGGCCGACAGTTGAACAGTCCAGCAGTCTGTGGGACAAAGTGCAGGCTGGACAGTTCCTCGTTCCAGTTTGTGGGTATTGATAATGTCCCTGGATAGGTTGATCGCCACCATTTGCTCAGGAAAGACAAATCTTGCATTTGGTCTATACGGGCTATTCATCCTGAGCACTTCATTGTAGTTTCTGACAGTTTACTGACAGTTTACTGACAGTTTACTGACAGTTTACTGACAGTTTACTGACAGTTTACTGACAGTTTACTGACAGTTTACTGACAGTTTACTGACAGTTTACTGACAGTTTTCTGACAGTTTCTGACAGCTGGTTTTAATAATAATAGTAGTGCTTTATACAAATGTCTCAAAGCATTTTTACAATTATTACCCCTGGTCATCAGGCCATGAGATCAGTCCTATGCAGCAGTTGGGAGATCAGCGCAATCTGTTCTCTACCCTCACATGTATCCATTTACACTCCTAGGTGGAGAGAAATAATTGTAATTAAGTGTTTTGCCCAAGCACACAAGCATTATAATCCCCCGGCGGGGTTCGAACTCGCATACCACCGCACGTGAGTCACATACTGTAACCACTGGACCACAGTACTCAAGATGGTCACACTTGATATGAGCTTGACCAGGCACAATGATGTCATTGGTGTGTTCAGGGGTGCTCTTTGGCAGTCATTAAACAGTCATAACAAAGAATTGGTTCGGTTGTTTCTTGTCCGTGAATTTCTTTGGGAATTTTAAATAGGCGAGTAATACACCATAATGAAGTACTCAAAAACCCAAAATGATTAACCAAAGAGAAACAACAGAACCAGTTTTCGGTTATGACCGCCAAAACGCACCCCAGTGTGCAGTAACACCTTGGACTGCGCGTTCCACATTTCCTGTAAAGTCAGGTGGACATGTGTAGCAATTTTGTCCTGCTGTTAAGTCATTCATCTAGGTACGGAATAAATTCCACCGAAGTTTTAAAATGTGAAAATCACTCACCCTTTGTGTCCGGCTGTTATTGATGGGGTGCTGGTATGCAAAGATCAGGCTGTGCAGCCAAGTGTAAATGCAAACAATAGGCACCACACTTAATAGAGGATACCCTGCACGATATGGGGGAAAAGGGTATCTTCTGATTTTGGGGGGGGGGGGGGGGGGGGTGGGTGGAACTTTGTTTTAAACTGTATACGGAAAAACTGCATTTTATGGTGACTGTATTACAGGTGTGCAAACGTTGCAATAATTGCTCAATAAGAGGGAAATGCGGAATTTAATAAAGGAGGTACCTCACAGTGCATGGCACTCCAAACCGTGTAAAACCTCACGAACCTCGAGTTAAACTCAATCCCCCCTTTTAATTTGGCATTTCCCCCAATATTGACGCAACAATGAAAATCGCTCGTTTCAGCAAATATACATACAATGTATAGGTTAGCACAACGTTTCCACAAATTTAGGCAGACTCGGTCTTTGCATACAATTTACCAGTGGTATGACAGCATCCATTTCTGTAGAGCTGTTAAGTACAATGTACAAGCAAGTGTCACTGTTAATTAGGGTCACCAGTCAAACGTACACCATGATGTTTTTTTGTGTTTTTCGTCTGTTCGCAGAATTACGCTGCTGAGCGGATTTTTTGCTTTATAGCAAAAACGTCAATGTTTAATAAGCAGCTTTATAAAATGTATCCCCTTGGTGGATTTAACCTTTGACCTTTCAGTCTGGGTTCCCGTCTCATATAAGAACCAGTCTTTGAGGTCCGTATTGAATGTGTCCTGTCCTTATCTTGATACCCTGCACGATATGGGTGGGTGAAAAGGGTACCCCCCTTTTATCCCTATACCCTAAGCACACTCCAGATTATTGTTATCTAACACATCACCCCTAGATTTCTGAATAGAATTCCTGAGATTCCGGGAACACAATGACCAACACAAAAGAGGCGGGTCCCTTTTCCCCCATATCGGGCTTCATATGTTATCTTGATATTCGAGTGAAGCTTGTGTATTATTCTTTGATATTTCTTTGTGTACAGCCAGTTGAGTAAAGTCCTATGCCGTGATGGCAGCAGAAAAGACATGTAAAATCTCTCTTGTGTGTTTCTCATTTCTTAATGTGTTTTTTTAGTAAGGATAGTCGTTTTGAGGGATTGGAAACTTCGTTACAAAAACTGCAAGGGATCGATAGCTTAGGGTGTCCCCCCCCCCAAAAAAAAATAATAAAAAAAAAATTAAAAAACAAATAAAAAAAAAGAAAATGGAGATTAAGATAAATTACATTTTGGATCCAAGATTTGAGTTACCCCAAGATTTGATTTACCCCATTTTAAGGATTTTGAATATATAAAAACCTTTTACATTCTCCCAGTGTAGCCTATATAATTTTAGGAACAGTTCATTTCTTTAAAATATATAATTAAAACTCGAGGTTATATGCGAATAGCCTGAATTTTTTTGAAACGGTAGTGCCCAGGACCCTTTCCAATGCGTTTGAAATCGTTGTAGAGAAAGTTTTTTTTATTTTTATTTTTCCGAAATTAAATTCTCCGATTAAAGAACGCGCGCAACCTGCACGCGAGCGCGGCACCACTGTAAAAATGGCGTCGGCGAATTCCTGTATTGGGCAGGCTGTCAACAGAAGCGCGAAGGCAATAAATAGGCTTGTATTGTTGGAAGGGATTAATGCTGCGTAATAAATCAATCGAATATGCAATTTAATAAAATAGACTATCCAATAAAATGTTATTTTCAAACTTAACATCAAATGGCACATCTTGGCTAATTACTCACAACTGTTCTGTTTTAAAACATGTATTTGAATTAAGTATCCAAATCTCTCAGGTTTCATCACATTTTAGGGCTAGAATGAAAACTGCTAGACCGAATCAGGTGAACTTGGTATTATTTTTCATCTAGAAAGATTTGCCGTCCATCCAAACTATTTTTTCTTGTCGAAGGGTACTGAAAATAGGCCGTTCCATTTTAATAAAAGCCATTTTATTGTTCTTACAATCCGTGCTTGTTATGGCATTATCGCCTCACGCGCCTCCACTTAACAAAATGTGCAGCATTATCAAGGACTTTGGCGTATTACCGCGGTTATCACAAATAGAGCTGTAATTGGTGTAATGAGTTTAGAGCGAAGCCCAAGTACCAAACTAAACCACTTTAAAGATTCATATCTATATCTTTGTAGTCTGCGATGGAACCACGGGTCATAATGGTTTATCTATCGGCAGGCGTAATTGTATTTATTTAGAGATCGCATTGTAATTGTTGCAAAATTTAGTTTTTCAACTCAACAGTGTAATGCTTATAAACATCTTCTGTTTGAGTCTGTCAGCGTCTCTTGTTTGTGGTTAAAAAGCATGGCTCTTTATAACACGAATAGAAAGTCAGATTTCGTCGGCAAAATAATATATCCTGTGTTGATTGGGCTTCTGACTCAAATTGTTGGGTGAGTATGCGTTTGAAACCTTTTTTCTTAAATAAATGGTTACTCGTGACCGTCATTAACGGCTTGTGTGCACTGGACACTACTGGCGGAGCGGGGGGGGGGGGGGGGAACAAAGGGCCATTGCCCAACCCCGCCCCCCCCCCCCCCCCACCTTTTCCACTTGGGGTAAATCCCCCCTACTTTTGGCAGTTCCGAATATAGAAAAACATAGAAAAGGGCAGCAGTCGGCCGACACCGGCGCTGCTTTGCCCCCCCCCCCCCCCCCCCCCCACTTTTAAAAGTGTTCCGCCGTACCTGGCACTGGGTGTGTGTTAAAAATAATGAAGTTTGAGCTGACAAGAAGGGGGTATTGGGGAGTGGAAAGGGGACGGGGGGGGGGGGGGGGGGGAGACCCAACCCGACCCTATGGTCATCCTTGCCAAAGAACCGATTCGATAAGGAAAGATTTTACTTTGATGCCCTTCATCATACCGAAACATAAACAGAAACATCTGACAAAATAGTCCTCTTTGTTCAGAATTGTATGAAGACATGGAACAGCCTTCAGGTTTGAGATTTCTGTCGGGAAATTTCCATGCAGTATCGAAGAAGAAAGTTTGTGTTAGTGTGTCAGATGTTCTTGGCATTGTGTATGTTCACGTACATGTTAAATTTCTGCCTCATTGTACACGGATTTTGTTGACATAAATCTTTAGAGAAAAGGTTATGCCACATGTTCAGACAGTTGTTATAGGACTTGTTAATTTCCAAGATGTTCTGTTCTTGATCCATTTTGGTTGGGGGAGGGATATTAAAATATAATTCCTTGTGCTCCTTCGACATTCCTTCCGTATTTCTGCCAGATTGTGGATCAGGAGGACATGAGTTCTCTTACGCCTCACTGTCAGTTTTTTCTGTGGTGTCAGCCAGCTTCTGCCGTTTTAAGCCTTCGATCTACTAATTCACCTGTCTTGGAATTCTCGAAGATTCTCGTCTGGATTATCGTCAATGGAATGTATAACGTAGTTGCTTTGTCGAGCTGCCAAGAATAATTAAAATATTTGGGATAGCTGTAGTCCGCGGCTGTGATGTCCTACATACTCAAACGTCTGCTGAACTCAAAGGGGAAAGTATGTGGAATGGGGGAGGGGGCCTTACAGACAGGATTCTGTGAGAGGACTATAGGCTCCCGGTTCCCAATTAAACTAGATTATATAGCCCAATCTTAATATGTAAAAAAAATTGATTAATTCTTTTCGAAATTTCTGACTAAGTCTTACGAAATCAATTTCCAAAAATTCTCCAAACATTTTCCACCTGCCTAAAAGTATCCTCCTCAAAAATTTACGGTTTTAATTTACCTTAGCGTGACGTCACAGGTCAACGTTAAATTTGACGCAATGATCCAACAATGGGGTTGAAAAATGAGCAAGAATTGTTTTCAATATAAACCTAATCTTTTAAAAGGAATATACATATTAGTGATATAAAGGAGTCAAGACTGGTACTATACATGTGCATAAAATAAGCTTAACCATCCGTAAGATGGAGAGGGGTGGGGCTTCGGACAAAAGACAAGAAAAGACAGAAATCACAGGGATAGAAGGTATAATGGTGGGAGGGAAACTAAGACACTTGATACCAACAGAGCTATATTGGGCATGAGTTCAGTTAATGGGGAGCTTCAATATACAGTTACTTTGGACATTAGGCCAAAGAACTCTCTTATTTCCAAAGAGTGAAAATTCACTCTATTCGTCGAGTGAAAATTCACTCCCACAGTAGTTGGGGTCGAAAGTTTACATACATTTAATTTGGAAATTGTAAGGAGTTCCGGTTATATACGAGAAAAAAAGAGAGTATCCCACAATACTAGCCTTTGAAAGGATGTGACGAGACAACCAGGCGAGTAGAGTGAAATTCATTCAATCGAAAAGATATCGAATATTTACTCGAGTGGCGACTGAATTGGTTCTTTTTAGAGTATTAAATCTAAAAACCGAGTGATTTTCACTCGAAATCGTCTAGTCCCTAATTTCACTCTTTGGGATTTAGAGAGAAGGCTGTTAGCCATTGTTTTGATTTCAAATGTTTCGTTCATTCGTGACTGCTCGGATGCCAGGAAGCTAAGCTCAAAGTATATATTTTATGATGCAGCCATATTAATAGTGGATAAATACATACTTTTGGCATATTAGCCCAATGTTTTTGGATGACATTTTTTGATACGCTCTGCGGAGTGCCAGTAGAAGTGCTGTCTCAAGCGTTGGTTTAAAATGAGGCCTTCCGTGTTAAAGCGCAGGAAAGCGCAGCAAAGCAAAACAAAACAAAACAAAACAAAACAAAACAAAACAAAACAAAACAAAACAAAACAAAACAAAACAAACTGGCTCTTGACTTAAAGTTCGGGTTATGTTCTTTCCATAGGTGTACCTCGTCTAGCAATTCGTCGCAGCTGATAGACGATATTCTCAAAGGTTATGACTGTCGAATCCGGCCAAATATGGATGGTAGGTATACATCATCAACAAATGCTAAGCAATCCCTCTCGTCTCCCCTGGTTCCATGGTTTTTGATAACCATTTTGAACAACAGAGTGCGCTCTATCAAAGACAAGAACCTTTGATCATAAACATATAAACACAACACAAAAAGTAAGTCCCCCCGCCCCCCCCCCCCCCCTAAATGACCCCTCAGTTTCTTAAGTAAGAACTTTTCAAAGATCACATTTAGTGAAAAATATTTCTGTGGGTGTTAGGCAACTGTTGTGTGAAAATTGAAGGCATCCTTTTATTCATGGTTGACTGAGCACAAATTGAAGACAAAATGACCCATTTTCAAAATTCACAAAAGTGACTTTATTACTGCAGATGACTGAGAAGCAGATTAACATTAATGTTCAATAACGTGTGTATCCACCACGCTTGGCAATGACCTCCAGACATCATCTTCTCATGGTGTTGATGAGTCTGGTCACCCGCTGCCGCGGGATTAGCCATCCATTCTTTCTGCAGTAATCGCGACAAGTCCTCCAGAGTGCTTTTTGCTTGGATACGGGCATACACATCATTTCAGCAGGTCCCAAAGATGCTCGATGGGATTGAGGTCTGGTGAATTTGCCGGCCAAACCATTTTCTGGATCCCCTCATGAGCCAAGAAGGCGTTCACCTCTCTCCCTCTGTGAGGACGGGCGTTATCGTCCATGAAAACGAATCCATCACCATGGGCTGCGGCATACGGTGCAACATATGGACGCAGGATATCGTCAACATATCGTTGCGCATTCAAATTGCCATTGATCTGAACAAGTGGTGTTTTGTTGACAAGACTTATCCCAGCCCAGACCATGATGCTTCCGCCACCGAAGGATGTCACCGGTTGCACACAACACTCAGCATGCTGTTCTCCACTTCGACGCCACACACGTTTTCTGCCATCATACAGGCATGCACACACAGTCTTGTGAATTTTGAAATTGGGTCATTTTGTCTTCAATCTGAGCTCAGTCAACCATGAATAAAAGGATGCCTTTAATTTTCACACAACAGTTGCCTAACACCCACATAAATATTTTTCACTAGATGTGATCTTTGAAAAGTTCTTACTTAAGAAACTGTGAGGGGTCATTTAGGGGGGGGGGACTTAATACTTTTTGTGTTGTGTTTAGTTTCCTGCACTGATGCCACATTTAAAGTGACATATTGCAGAATCAGTAACAAAGTGTTGAAATTTACGATCTTTTGATCAATCTTGATGCACAATAGCGGCGATTCACAATAGTGCGCCAAAAAGATGTTTGTAACCGTGGCCACTATAATACGCAATGCGCGTTTGAAAAGGGTCGACACGTCCAGTGTCATATCTGCGACGCCCATGAATAGCCGACTCTTTACCCATACTGCATTGCAACACAATTGTGCTTTCTTATAATGAACATAACAGTTTCAAGTTTTGGCAGACGCCTACCGATCATGCGCAGTATAACCAACAAGTCGGATTTTCAG
Organism: Hippasteria phrygiana; assembly: GCA_037893225.1. Lineage (NCBI taxonomy): Eukaryota > Metazoa > Echinodermata > Asteroidea > Valvatida > Goniasteridae > Hippasteria > Hippasteria phrygiana. The sequence goes on from JAZGUH010000125.1 coordinate 1,098,445, forward strand.
GAATTGCGTACAGTGGGCAATGCGTTACAAAGTCTTAATGGCGCATTAGTGTAAATCTCCTCTATTTCCATAACCTCGTAAAAAACCCCCATAAAATAGTGCTTTTAGCCCTTACTGCGCATGAACGAGGTTGCACGATGATTTGTGACTGAAGCAGCGGAATGTTAGTAGACGTAAATAAAACAAGCAGATTCACGTTTGGGAATCTAAAACTGTAGTACAGTACTACATTATTCACGTTACACCGTGTTTTAATCGTTGAATTCGACTATTTGGTTTATTTAAACTTAAATTCCTTGATCGTATGAAAGTGCTTTTTGCTAATTGGGCTGATTTTTGTGGTGGTTTATTTTCTTCTTTTCTATTCTTGTAATATAGGTTTTCCGGGACGATTTCGCAAGATGTGCATTTGAATGTGTAAACCTTGAATTCAATTTCGTGCTGATTTTTAGAACGACGTATATATCCCGGTTTCATTTTGGCAAAAACTGGCATTCGATTTCATTTTGTATCATTAATAAATGAATGAGCATAACGTTTTATTTAAACGGTTACAAATACGTGATTAGGCTTTCGGGTTGACGTATGCGTGGCCGATTATTAAGAATGTGCAATCTATTTCGCAGCAATTCGATTTGTCATTGTGACACGGCCTGAATTGAATATTCTTTTTCATTTGTTATAATTTAAATTCGCAAATTCTGCATTCAATTTAAATAAAGTATATAGGCCTATACAATTCATGATACAATTGTAGGTCTAATTGATCAATAATAAAGATGAAAACAGTTAATCTGATTTATTCAGAGCGTGTCGATATTGTTATTGGGGCACTTGGTAAATATGGAGCGGTTCACAAGGCACAAGGTCCGCCCAGGTGAGAATTTGTTAAGCCGGGCTGTGCATAATTAGTGTCCGCTCGCCGTGGGTAAGGTAACCCACATAGCCGAAAGCACTGTCTCTTTTGTGTGCGTTTTCAGTCCTTTGTAATAAAAATAAAAAAACAGCTAACTTAGTGTTCAAGAAAGCTGGCTATCTAGCGAAGTAACCTACCATGGTAGGCCACATTTCATTCTTGGCTGTCGCCAATGACACACTGTCGCCAGTGACACACTGTCGCCAGTGACACACTGTCGCCAGTGACACACTGTCGCCAGTGACACACTGTCGCCAGTGACACACTGTCGCCAGTGACACACTGTCGCCAGTGACACACTGTCGCCAGTGACACACTGTCGCCAGTGACACACTGTCGCCAGTGACACACTGTCGCCAGTGACACACTGTCGCCAGTGACACACTGTCGCTAAAGATTACTCTGCTTCGATCTCCCTTCCCCACCATCATAGAGGAATCCCACATCGACGAGTTCAGCGCCGATCTGCGCACTTCCGCGTTTGAAAACGAGGATCTCAATGTCACAGTAAACAACTTTATGCAAAATTGTACGAGGCTGCCACAAGTACCGAATTTAATCCTTTAAATTTGCTTAATTAATGGAGGGTGAATTTACCTTTAATTAGACGGTTGAAGCTAGAAATAATTATTGTCGGAATATATTAAGCCAAAAATTCGTTTATTGTGGTTATGTTCAGTAACGTGAATATTTACAAAGAAATTGTAAAGCTGTTAAGTTTAAACTACCGTATGCCAGGTCGACGGTTCTTACAGGTCAGCCGCAAGAAAATTGTATGCGGCCATGTGAAACTTAAATAAAAAAAAAACTGTGTCGGCCTGAGCATAGTATATTTAATAAGCTAACCTAAGTTGAAGAATTCAACTGTATGATAAGATACATATAATAAATGGACTCCTAAACCCACGCAACTGTTTGTTTTGTTGTCAGACACGTAGGCCTAAATACATAAATGTGGGTGTTCTTTTTTTATATTGTTGGTGGTTCTTTGTATTTCTTAAAGTTCTCTCTCATTTTATCAGTTCGATTGTTTACCATTATTGGATATTTTAGGAGGCCTACCGGTACGGTACCGTTATGTCAACTGTGAAATTTGGCTATACTGTTTGATGCGATCGTGGCAAATGCTGAGCAAAGAAAGAACGATTTTCTTCAGCTTATTTTTGGTATGTTTCAAAAGACTATAAGACCACCTGGTTTAGTTCCCCATATGTTACTTTTGTTAACAAATAAATGAATTCCAATGCTTGACCAGGCATGCATTCAACATTTTATAAACACTGCGCGGCAAATTAAATCGGCTGCACATTTAGCGAAATAGATTGATGATAAATTGAAAGGAAAACAGGATTGCGGATGTGCATTCGAATTCGCGCTAAAATGTATTATCAACTAAATTCAGTGCACATTCGGGAAATCGTATGCTGATTTTTTACGACTGAATTCACCTTTATGGAAATAGAATTATCAATTGTTAAATAGAAAACGGGATTGCGAACGTTCATTCTAGGCCTATTTCGCACGAAAACGAATGCATCTTTTACAAATTAATATGCACATTTTCCGAAATCGTGTGGGAAAACATATACTTTATTTTGTTTGTGTTAAAATTGTGCCTGGAGAACTACTCGATAGTTATTAAGTTAACTTTTTAGTGATCCTGCAGGGGTGCAATTTATTACTATTTACATCTATGTATTTATATTATTTTCCTCTATTGTTATGTATACCTGCGAAATAATAAATGAAATGAAATGAAATGAAATATAAATACGTTAACTACAATGTGGTAATATTTCTGTATCTCCACTCTTTTAGGTCCACTCCGTTGTATAGTCTTGGCTTACTGCGATCATGTATCCATGCAAAGGAGTTAAAAACTCAAGTTTAGCCCTAATAAAAACCTCAAATAAAGAATGTTCATTTCCGATACGCTTCATGCAGGATCACCCGTGGTTATATCACTTGAGCTAGGTGTGGAACGCATTGGTGACTTCAGCGAGACTGCCATGGTGAGATCTTTGTTTTCCATTGCTAAAAACTAACCAAAACTCCAATTGCTTCCAATCGTTATGAGGGCCCTTTCCAAAAAGTGAAAGTATGAACAATAGGAGGTCCTCGATTGAAGGTGTTTACAAGTTTAAATTTGCTACCTTATGGAGACCGAGAAACGTCACACTTGTGTGTAAATGTGGTGTTGTGTGGTCATGGGCGGAGATCCCGGGGGGGGGGGGGGGATGGAATGATATATCCCCCCACTTTTTGACCTGGGGGGGATGACCAATGTAATCATCCCCCCCACTTTTTAAGGGTAGGCGTACTAACTTGCGCAGAGTCCGTAACTTGCCAATACATGTATTTTTGTTTCGCTATACACGTGATACTTTCCATTGTTCCCTTTAATATAACCCATCCCCATAGACTAAGCACTAGTTTGCCTGTCCTCACTTTTTCCGGAACAAAGAAATAAATGTGAGGACAGTATTGTTCCCTTTGTTATACCCTTTTTTCTGTCCTCGCGTGTAATGCGATACCAAGACACCTTGACAGGCCAGCACCACGCAGCCCAGCAAGTGCGAGTGTCGTTCGTTTACTTTCCCTGCATTGAGTTTAAACGCACTGTGGGCAAGAGCTCGGTATGTACAGGCGCGGATCCGGGGGGGGGGGGGGGGGGGTGGCCGCGGGGGCACATGCCCCCCGGTAAATTGAGTCCAAAAAGAAGAAGAAAAAAAGAGAAAAAAAGAAGAGGGAAAAAAAGAGGGGGAGGGCAACCTTCTTAAAAAAAGTACCGCCGCCGATATTAAACATCTGCTATCTGCTGTGTCTACTTTTTGGCATAAAACTACTGAAAAATGCAATAAGAAAAACAAAGGTTATCAATCATGCCATGGAACTGAATCCCTCTTTTAAGAGAAAACCGGAGTATTTCCCGGATCCCTGGGATTTCAACTCTGTCCATCGATCCCCCTTCAATCCTCCTTGCCGGGTTCGATCCCCTTTTAATCCCTTTGCCGGATCTAGTGTAAACGCGGTGCATCTCAACATATAATCCCCTTGGGGAGTTTATTACAGGTTAAATGGCCACAACCAGCAGGAAACAATGGATCACTTGACTGAATGACATACTAAATGTGCCTAAATCCTCTATTATGTCTTGCAGCCGATCTGCCGATGGTTTTAACACAGGGCAAGGAACAGTCTGAAATCGAGCCCTTTTCTTGAAAACTTCAACTGAACTGAATTAAAACCAAGAAAAATTCCGGATAAATTAAAAATGAAGGGGTAAAACTGCAAATTAGACGCCAAAAATGGGGGAGGGAGAAACTTAGATTTTTGTAGTAATGCATGACATGGCTAAAAAATGGCCAAAAAATAATGGCTAACATAATGATATATGTATTCTCCATATACAATGTAATCTGAACAACTTTTTTTTCTTTTAAGTCAGGTGAAAGTGGTCAGGAATCGCCTCAGATTGCACCACGGAGCATCCAGAATCCAACATTTTCTGGGGCCCTTAAGCGGGCCCCGGACCCCACGCCGTAAGGGCTTCGCGCTTGGCGCTTGCATTTGTCCGTTTTGGGTGTGCCCCCCTCTACAAAATTCCTCGATCCGCGCCTGATGTCGGAAGGTAGATTGGTTGGTGGTAGGGAGACAGTTTATGCCTCAAGATCCCAACAAAGATGATGGCCTTTTATTTTATTGTTTTCACTCAACTAACACACCCAACAAAGGCAATAGAAAGTTGCAACGGCAAACGGATTTTGTTATGCGCCAACAGACGGTATGAACGCACGTGCGGCGCGTGTAATACAATGTAATTAAAATACCGATAGCAGACTTCAACTGACATTCACTGGGAATCGGCGCGCACTCACGTTTGTGCGTCCTGCAAAAAAGTGTTTGAGAACTTTTGTTGGAGCCTGAGTTTTGCATCTCCGGCATTCCGGTTATAATGTCGTCAAGTATACATCTTTGTCCACCATATGTTTTCATAGTTGTTGTCAAGTGTAGACCAAATCACATTCTAATCATGCCTTACCAAAATGCATCTAGGCATTATTTTGCAAGAATTATTTTGTAAATAATTTATTCTAAAAATAATGCATAGGCATTATTTGTGTTGCTAGGTGACCAGAGCTCCATTGTGCAAAGAGACGCTTACGCTTCCAAATACATTGGATGAGAAATTTGAGTTTTGAAGATCTTTTGTATTGTTTAATGCTTGAAGGTGTTAATTATTGTCATTTATTGCAATTCAAGCTCAAGAAAAGGTAAAATTTTGACACAATTTTGCACCTAAAATTGTGTAAACCCCAGGGGCTGCAGGGGGCTTTACCTCAACCCCTAGCAAGGGCTTTGCGCCTGCCTCCCACCAGGGGGCCCTTAAGCGGTCCCTTGGACCCCGTGCCGTGTCGCGCTCCACCCAAGGATGTCCTTTCAAAAATCATCCCCCCCACATGTAACAAGAAATATCCGCGCTTGGTGTGGTGTCGTGTGGTGTCGTGTGGTGTCGTGTGGTGTCGTGTGGTGTCGTGTGGTGTCGTGTGGTGTCGTGTGGTGTCGTGTGGTGTCGTGTGGTGTCGTGTGGTGTCGTGTGGTGTCGTGTGGTGTCGTGTGGTGTCGTGTGGTGTCGTGTGGTGTGGTGTCGTGTGGTGTGGTGTCGTGTGGTGTGGTGTCGTGTGGTGTCGTGTCGTGTCGTGTCATGTCGTGTCGTGTCGTGTCGTGTCGTGTGGTGTCGTGTGGTGTGGTGTGGTGTCGTGTCGTGTCATGTCGTGTGGTGTGGTGTGGTGTGGTGTGGTGTGGTGTCGTGTGGTGTGGTGTCGTGTCGTGGCCTGGCCTGGCCTGGCCTGGCCTGGCCTGGTCAGTTAACACTGAATATTTAGACATTCATACAAAATATTTAAACATACAATAATGTTTACACAAATAAATCTATTTTCGGTTAACTTTTCAACTCTCCAGTAGAAGCCTATTGCTGATTTACGGGATGGGCGAAAAACCCGCGAAAAAAACCTTTTAGGTTGAAAAACAATGGAAAATTCCCATCCGGCTGCGAAGTATTTTGGCAACCAAGTTTATAACTTGCTTAAGTTCGAAAAGTCAGGCCAGCTAATTTTTTGATTTGTATATTTCAGGTCCATTCAGTCAGTCAGCAGTTTGCAACAGTTTAATTCATTTTCAAGTTTATAACTTCGCAGATCAGCGTAAATGGCAGAAATATCACGGATATTTCGGTCTGGGTTCGGTCTGGTCGGGTCTGGTTCGGTCTGGTCTGGTCTGGTCTGGTCTGGTCTGATCTGGTCTGGTCTGTTCGGGTCGGGTCGGGATCGGGGTTTTTGGTTTTTGGCTTTTGGCTTTTGGCTTTTGGCTTTTGGTTTTTGGTTGTATAAAGGCCCTCCCGTAAAGATGATCCTTAATTGTTCTAGCCCCAACTTAGTCGATGACTTTCTTAAACCAAACTGTCCTTACACGCGCAGGAGTTCTCGGCCACGCTTTTCCTGATCGAGACGTGGACAGACGAACGTCTTGTGTTCAGTGAAAGAGACTACCTGCGCCTCTCCGGGTCGGACATCTACAAGATCTGGACTCCCGACGTGTTCTTTCCCTTCGAGGCAGATAGCAAACTGCACGAGGTCACCACGCCCAACGTCGGGCTCGTTCTCAACAAAGACGGCATGGTGCGACTAATCTTACGGTAAGGTGTGAAGTTCTTCTGAAATTCTTCTAAAGTTTCACATTGGCTTTCTTAGTTCAGCCACAAAGTATCATTTAACCCGACTGCGGAAAGTTTCCAGTAAAAGCTGAAACTTTTAGCTGAAAATAGATCGCCTGCAATCTATATCCCTCACTTTGTCGCCAAAGAAGAGATGCATCCAAAATCACGAGTAACTTTCTAATAATAGGTTTTCCCAGACGATTTCGCAAAATGTGCATTTGAATTTGTACAATTTGAATTCAATTTCGCGCTGATTTTGAGAACGACGTATATCCGGGTTTCATTTTCGCAAAAACTAACATTCGATTTCATTTTGCATCATTCAAATAAATGAATGTGCATAACGTTTCATTTAAACGATGGCTTTCGGTTTGACGTATGCGTGGTCGATTATTAAGAATGTGCAATCTATTTCGCAGCAAATCGATTTGTCATTGTGACACGGCCTGAATTGAATATTCTTCTTCATATGTTACAATTTAAATTCCCAAATTCTGCATTCAATTTAAATAAAGTATCGGTATATAGGCCTATACAATTCATGATACAACTTTGATTGATTGATTGATCAATTAATCAATTATTGTAGGCCTAATTGATCATTAATTTGTTTGTTCTTTTTTTATTGTTGGTTCTTTGTCTTAATTGTATTTTCATGTCTTTCTGTATTTCTTAAAGTTCTCTCTCATTTTATCAGTTCGATTGTCTATCTGCAATTACCTGTCTGAGAATTCCAACGATTGACCAGACATGCATTAAAAAACACTGCGTGGGAAATGGGCTGCACATTTAGCGAAAGAGATCGATGATAAATTAAAAGGAAAACAGGATTGCGGATGTGCAATCGAATTCGCGCTCAAATGAATTATCAATATACTAAATTTAGTGCACATTCGGTAAATCGTACGCTTATTTTTTACGACTGAATGCACCTTTATGGAAATAGAATTATCAATTGTTAAATAGAAAACGGGATTGTATGTACTCCCCTGTCCATCCCAAGTAGCGATATAACATTCAAGGCACTGCAGCTGTTTTGTGAGTTTGTGTCCAAGACAGAGATTGTCTCATTGCTTCTGATGTGATCTGTTTGTGTATGGACTTAATCGCGTATTCCCCTTTTAACTGATCAATAGACGTACGCCATGCAGTGTATAATTGACTTACAGAATGACATACATGTACCAACAAGTTTACAACTTTACGCAATGATCGATGTGTCATTCTAGAGTCAATTAGTGCGTCTATTGCGTCTATTATTTTTGTTTGTGGGGACTCTATATGAGAGTTTAACCAGACTCCTGATGACGTTCAACCATTCTTGCGAGATATGTTCACTTATAGTATTGCCTCATATCTCGCATGCATACAAAGCATGGGATCCTTGTCATTCTAAGAGGCGGATCCAAGATTGTTTGCAGGGGGTGGGGGGAGGGGGGGGGGTGGTGTTTCTGATTTTGTTCTCGTACATTTGCCCAAAAAGTTGACTCCCAAAATGTTTCGCCTGCGAACAAGCGGGGGGGGGGGGGGGGGGGACACGACACACTTTTTTAACATTGGTGGCGCCCGCCTCTTTGTTTTGTTCTTATACCCGTACACGCAAAATAGGATCTTTACAGGGTTTTGCTTTTCTTTTCTGGTTTGCTACGGTACTTTAGGCGTAGGTTATTATACAAGCATAATGGCAACGGGGGGGGGGGGGGGGGGGGGGGGGGGATTCGATCCCCCAACCTCCACCCTCTGGATCCGCCCCTGATTCTACACCAGTTCAATTTACTTTGGAGCTATATATCTAAAATAAGAGTTGGGGGTTTCAATGTGCGGCCACATGTCACCGAAGCCGAATTTGTCCAGAGATCTTGCACTGAATAATTTACGAATGCAATTTTTAAGTCAGATAGTATAGGTTTTCCCGGCTATTTTTCAACATTTTTCATTCATATTCACCAACTCTAACATAATTACTTTCGTCTGAGAAAAAAATTCACATGCTTTTACCAAAGCGATTTAGTCATTTACCATTCAATTCAGTTCGGTCACCACATTTAAGCACAGTGTCGAGAATATTCGTCATTCCAGATCAAATTCGTCTAAGCTGTTGCCGAATGGCAGCATCCAGATATTGAATTCGTCTTATACCAATCAATTTAAAACTGTTGTTAAGTAAATTAGTCTGGCGTGTGCTATTTACAAGCATTTAATTTAAATTTAAATTTATAATTAACTTTAATTTAAACTGCAACAATACATTTACAACAAAAGTGTAAAATTAACAAGGACAAAATAATTTTTTTTTCAGTTTTATAATGAATAAAAAGAGTGAAAAAATAAAGACGACCATGCAAAAAACACACCAGTCAATGACCCTTATTTTCCTTTGTTACATTTCTGTGTCTATAACATATTTTTAAAGGAATTGATTCGAAAGAAACAAGCAATATGCCTATATTTATGAATAACAGGGAAATAACAGAAAAATAGTGGAGAAATTATCCTCATCTGCGACCTTTATGCCTTCTGCAGAAGATGTCGTAATGAAGTGTATCGAAATTGAACAAACTTATAATTAAATTGTGTGGCAAAAGACGAATTTGTTTCTGAATTAAACTGACCGGCGTAGACGAGACGAAATTGAATACTCCTTGCCGAAAATGGAAAATGGGTGATCGTGGATTGAATTCGATTGAACAACAATTAAAATTGTATGACAAAAGACGAAATTAAACCTTGGAAGTGCACTAAATCGATGCTGATGGACGAATTTGAATATTACAGACGGTGAATTCGAACGATAAATGTTTTAAAATAGCCGGGAACCCTATAGTAAAGATCGTTCTGTTTTTGTTTTATCTGTCGTTCTACCTCAGAGCAACACTGAAGCTTGCGTGTCCCATGGACCTCAGTCGGTTTCCTATGGACAAACAAAGCTGTAAGATAACAATGCTGAGCTGTAAGTTTGAGAGTTGTATTGCCCTGAAATCCCCCAAATTTAATCTCTTTGTACCCGAGGTCTGAGTGTAAAAAAATCAACCATAATCTGTAATATTTACGGAGAAGCGAGGAAAAAATCGAAACATTGACATCCGGACATTCAGACATAGTGTACGCAACCAAAGCGCCACTGCACAAGGGCACCACTCTCAGTGAAATCAGGCCTTCAATCACAGTTATGATAATCTGCTTTTAGTGTGATGTGATTTAGGTAAACAATTGTATAGCCTACGTCTAGTTCTGCTGATAGGATAAGCAGCACATCATGACTTGTAAAATCAAAATAATGTCGTCGGTGAAAACGAACCCACAATCAATTTTAAATTGGTACCAAAGCACCTCAAACAAGCCAAAAATTGAGGTAAATATATAAAACAAACAAAAAAGCAAACAAACCAACAAGTGTGTCAACACCTTCAATCGGGGACCTCCTATTGTCCTCCTATTGTTCATACTTCAACTTTTTTGCAAGGACCCTCTCAGGTTTTGTACACGATTTTCAAACGGGGAGCTTTCTCAACCGAGTACCCTATTGTGCTCTATTGTTAAAGGTCCCCTATTGAATGCAAAAACAAACCCACAAACACCCCAACAAACACACCCAGAGCACCCAAACAAACAGACAAACAAACAAACACCAATTTTAACCCAAAGTAAAACACCTCATTCCAGACCCTCCATGAGTATAGGGACAAGATACAAGACAAACACCTATACGAAACAAAATCTGAAACCGCCTTCGGTATTTTTGATCTTTTTTTCCTTTCAGATCAGTATCCATCGACTGAACTTGTCTTTCGGTTTAATCAAGATGAATTTAACTTACCACGGGGCTTGGAGTTGTCTAGATTCAGACTCCTCGGAAAAGAAACCAGAACATTAGACATCAACTACGGATTAGGTATTTTGTGTTTTAAGAAGTGATAAAAAAATAATAACCCATTTGTACCAACTATTATATATAAATAATTGTTTCCTTAGAAAACAAAAGTCCATAGACCCAGTTGTGAAATCACGTTTGATTGTTCAGCTATATTGCCAAACCTCGCCATACCTCGTCATAACTGGACTGGGTATTTTTCTTGACATCAAGGGGAAAATCCCACCGAGCTGCTAAGCATACAAATTGATTAGCAGCCATGAAAAGTCTACTTTGGTAAAAATGGGATGACTGGTATTTAGCTGTTGTTTGCTTTGCATAAAGTCACATAACATTTGGCTGGTAAACCTTTTAAGACTTTTTGTGCTGAGCAGGTCCATGACATTTGTTTGGGTAATTTATCTCAGTGAGTTGACTCAGGCCTGCATGGGCCTTTTAGAACTAAGAAGTCGACTTGTCGATATAGTTAGCAATGTTTATAATGTGTAATTGCAGAGCTGCACAGCTGCGCCCAGGCGGTCATCAATATACAGCGCCGGTTGGAGACCTACATCCTGACGGTCTACCTTCCGAGCCTACTGCTGGTCAGTATCGCCTGGCTGTCTTTCTGGATTGATCCCAAATCGGCACCTGCTCGGGTCACTATGGGAGTGACCATCAACCTGACCCTCAATACCATGTCCAGTGGTACGGCCGAGATCATGCCGGGCGGCAGTGGGGCCAAAGTGAGTTTGTGTTTGTTTGTTTGTTTGTTAGGGTGTTGGGGTGTTTGTTTGGTTGGTTTTAATTCTATCCATATATAATGAGAACTGATACCACATGATAATAACCATCAAGTAAACATACACTAGTTTCAATTAGAATAGCTTGAAAGAAAGTTTAATTTCGTCTAAAAAATTCGTGGGTAATTTGTCCAATGTTTTCTTGGGCCGATTCCATTATACCATCCCTCCTGTAGGTTAATTAAATTTTGTCTGAAGATTTAGTTAAGAAAGAGAGGTGTGTATCTACGGCTTGAAGACGTCAGATATGACTTACGCTGAGAGAACTCAGACTTTTATAAGAATACGGACATGCAGGAATGTAGACAAGCTGCAGGAAAAGATGCTTGAAAAAGGGTGAAATATGTTTGCCCATTAATGAAAATCAATGCCCGACCAACCCCTCACTGCTGGTCCAGACGAAATTAAATGAACAATACGGGCACTCGATTTCATAATCTGGAACCGGTTCCTGACATTAGCTACTTTTCTTTATTTTTTATTTTGAGTATAGGCGCTTGATATTTGGCTAGTGGTCTGCCAAGTTTTCGTGTTCATTGCATTGGTGGAGTATACGGTCGTAAATTCATCCATGGCAAACGAGGTAAATATCACTTTTCTTGTATTCAACAAAATCAAAGAGAGTTTAGCTTTAGTTAATATGTGCCATTCTTACAAGGGACCATGTCGGAAGTCGCATTCCTCCGTTCTGAACTGCAGGCAAAAATCCATTTTCGTTTTTTTGCTAATGCTAGTTTATGTAAAATATAATCATATACTGTGTTTTTGTTTTTATAATTTTAGTACAATAAAATGTTTAGAAAGAGATTTTAGTAAGGTAACTCACTGATAATCACCGGAATATGTAATTAGTTTTCTTCATAAGATTCGTTATTTATCAATTTAAAGCTTGTGATCTAAACTCTTCATTGATTGGCCGATCTGACCGACATTTCCACAAATAAACCAATGAGAGACACTTTTAGGAGATACCAAGGCTATCTCCTAATCATTTGCCGTTCAGCGGTGCGGAAATGAAGGACAAACTTTATCGCTTGATTTCTACAACAGTGCTGGATCATAAAAACAAAAATATATAACATAAATCTAGAAATTAATTGTTTGCGATGAGAGACTGTTCTCTATTGAGAGCGCCACATTATGTGTTTTTTGCCATGAACCAAAACAAGCTATAATATAGGCCACACCAAAAACTACGTTTTTAATTATAAGGCGTTTTTTTTTTTTGCGTGATATCTCGTGTGCCCGGCAGAAGGGCGTAAGGACGAACAATGGGTCAAAAGGTCAAATTGGGGTTTTGGGAGGTAATCGATAGAGTATTGAAATATCTTTATTTTGATACACATTTTGTCTCAAGGGGTTACGTCATTCTGACGTAATTAACAGAATGAAAAGGGCGTAAGGGGGTTTTGCATTTTTTTTCCCGGCAAAAGTGCGTTAGCGTGTAATACCAATGTAACAAAACATGATAAAAGTTCGTTCACCTCTCCACTTCAACGGGGCGTAAGCGCGCTTGGAGCAAAGCTTGTTCCCGGCAAAAGGGCGTAAGCATTTCACATGCTGCTTACGCGCACGTTTAAGGCAGAAGGACTTCCCGGCAAAGGGCGTTAGCATAAATATGCAAATAACTGTAAAATTAAGTTATAATTTTGTTTAAAAATGCACAGCATTATTGGAAATATTAATATATTTGCATCTGACACAAATTAACCTTATGCGATTCTTAATTTAGAAATGCCAACACAAAAACTTTAAAGTCGATTTTCTCGGAAAGAGTGTAATTACGCGTCAACAAGCCCGCTTACGCCCTTTTGCCAGGCACACGACGTTTTGTACTCACCAGAACACAACACGTTCGGTTTGCATGAACTGCCGTTTGTCATCAGTCACTATTGAAAAATATTGATGATTTTGAACGTACAGTTGCGGTCGAGAGTTTACATACACAACGCAGTCCTGCAAAATTCCCAATGAATCATAAAGCTGTGAACCAAATCCGAATGATTATAAAGGCATGATGAAGGACTTTTTAATTATACAGTCGACAATCACAAGAAACATACCAGGAACAATTGAAGGAACAATTTACAAGCGTATTTTGGACTACTTATTGTCTTATTTTAGGGTACAATTTTGGACTACAATGTATATTGCAAGAAATCGATTTTCTGCCAAGATTATTTTTTTTCTGAAAAGTAGCCATATTGTGCTTTTATATCTTAAAAAGGGTGCAGTGAAAATTTGCCTAAAAATACAGAGTTTGACAACGTGGGCCATTTTTGCGAGCATGCCGCTTAAATACATCCTTGTGTCAGGGCGCCATGTTTGGCCCAAATTTCGGGACCCCTATGTCACAACTCTGTATTCAGAGCTGTTTTTTCTGACGTCAGCGTTACTGACTTTACACTGACGTTTTCGTCTTCTGGTTAGTTCTGAAGTTAGCAAACGAATTCACTTCCTTCTCTTTTAAAAGCATTACAGACACCTGAGATACAAGAAACAGCAAAAGAAAGAACAACAGAGCGTCAAGATCGAGAAAAGCGAAGATGCAGAGATTTCCCTCCCGAAGGAGAAGGCTGACGTCATTAGCGATGACCCCGTAGAGATCGCCTACGTCATAGACAAAGTCTTCCGGTATGCCTTCCCGATCTTTTTCGTCATCTTCAACGGGATATACTGGTTCACTTATCTCATTAACACATGAGAATTGTACATGTATCATCTTCGGGTGGGGGGGGGGGGGGGGGGGGAGTGCCAGCTAGTGGGGCCACATCACAAGAAAAATACTTTGGATGCTTTTGGTTTTTGCCAATGGGGGGGGGGGGGGGGGGCAATAACCCTATGTACATGTATTGACGTTTTACCGCATGCACACATAGGAAAGCGGGGATCACCGCTGCGGCTCGTACACCATTTTTAGGCCTAGCATTTTCCACGCTCATTTTACGACCCTGTGGAGCCCGAGGAAACTCCCTTGCACAGTCATCATCTTTTATAGCTGACGACGGTACGGTGTTATCTTCCACGACAGATAGAGCTAAAACTGTACATGTGACTGTCTGCACGTAAAAATATATCGAGCGTCGAGCGATGACCCCCTACTGAAAACTGAATGTCATGCGGTAAACACTGACATGACGTCATCAATACATAGGGCGATTGGTTGCCAGGGGGCCTACCCCTCCCCTCTTAGTGACGGGCCTGTCTTCAGCTGGGAATAACTTTCTTGTGTTAGACGTGGAACTTCAGAAACAATCTTAGCAGATGTTATCTTTGAGTAGAATTTACGTAAAATAACGGGGTTTCCCCTGTAAAAACAAAACAATCACTGTATTTTAGTTTTAACGGATTTTGGAAGTAAAATTACGGTATACTGCAACCTAGAAAATATCCGTCTGTGGTTTTCGTGTTTTAACGTTAATTAAGACCACTTTTTTAAATTGTCAAAATACAACATATTTGCTGTAAATATACAGCAACACCAACAAAGTGTTGTATTATACTGTTCTCATACACAGTTGAAAATTACGTTGTGGTACAACGATTTACAGAGTATATTTCTGTATAATCACATAGAAACTCTGTTGCAAACATGTTTGTTTTGTAACAAGGAATTCCCTGTATTTGAACAACTGCGCAATTGCAAACTGTACATTTGCAAAGAAGTTCTGTTATTATACAAGGTTCTTTTTTGACTTGTTCGTTCACAAAGAATCTACCGTTATCCTACACTCTAAAACAGCATTAGTCAGATTTGACTAGAAACCAGTTAAATTTGACTAGATATTCAGGGTCAGCTGGGTGCAACTGAAAATCAGTCAATCTGACTAGATTTTTCCAGTCAATAATATTGACTAGAAAAAATAGTCACATAAATAACTGGAATTCGAGTCAAATCCTACTACTTTTCCTAGTTTGTATGACTAAATCCGTTGTAATTTTTTTCATTTTCAGTCAACCAGAATTTGAGTAAAATCCTACTACTTTTCACAGTATGTATGACAAAATCCGTTGTCTTTTTTGTATAAACCTTGAAACAAACAAACAACAATACAAGACATTGGCACGACTATTTTTAAATCACCCTTTAATACTCAAAGCAATGTGAACCAAGGCATTGTCTATCAATCGGTATAAATTTGACCACCCTTTCCAATAGCATGATCCATCAGCCAAATATACCAATAAGGAAACGTGCATAAGGCCAAATATCACAGCAGTATATTTTCCTCCAGCAACTATTTTCATGTTACTTTTGAGTCATAGTTGTCATTTTAAATGGTCTTCATAAACACCATTCATATATGAAAAATTTTCTGAAATGAGCAGCATAACTTCTGCTTTTCAAAATGTTAAAAAATAGAGCACTAGAAAATGTTTGTTTAAAACAATCACTTGTAGAATTCTATTAATTTAAAGCTGACAAAAACGACGTTTACCTATTCTCAGAAGTCGACGCGCGATCGCGACATGCGCGATGCGATCTCGCCCCTTTGAGAAATGTTAGAAATAACCCGTCCGCCGCGTGACGTAAAATACGCAGTGACTAGAATCCTCGAACCTCGACGAAGTAAATAGGAATCTAGTCAAAGCAACTATCGGTCAACCTAAAACTTCGGATGCTTGACTGAATTCCTAGTCAGTTTTCAATAACTAGGAAATCTAGTCAATATTTTAACTAAGTTGTTTTTAGAGTGTACATGAATCTCATTACGCGGCAGCTGACCAATAAGAATTGAGGAAATTTGTGCTCGCAAAAATTGCTGTGTTTTATAAAATAAAATACTTTCTTGATCATAATAGGTACTTTGTCAATCAATTCATGTACAAAATTACTTCTATCCGAACATTACTTTTAAAATGCTATTATTTAATTATGCTATTATCCCCGTTCATGTTCAAAATATCGAAACAGTTGATGAAAACCATGACTTCATAATGGCTCGACCGAATGAATATAAAACCAAACTGCGATGCTATCATATGTATATATAATAGGATCTATAGGCGAATGTACACTGTATGTAGGAATGTGTAGTATGTAGGATTGCACAGCAATCACGCTGTGCAAATATTGTAAAACTAGAAAAACGCACTCTGCAGATGCGCAGAAAAATCTACAAATATCCTCTGTGATAGCAAACAATATTTTGTTAGCACACAAAACCATAACGCTTAATCAATGTGGCAAAACAGTGGGATCTCTGTCGGTGTACAGAACCAAATACAGTAGAATCTGCTGTAAATATATAGAGAAAAAACAACAGTAGAATGTGCTGTCCGAAAACAGTAACTTCTGTAATGCCAATTGACAATAGAATTTACTGTATTTTAACATATTTTGTTAACAGTTTATACACAGATGTCATTACGCAGCAACTGACCAAATTACTGAGGAAATTTGTGTTCACAAAATTCATGATAAATTGTAGTGTTTGGCAGTAGCGTATCCAGCTTTTTGTGCCAGGGAGCGCAAACAACGTCTGAACCGTCGCAAAAAACGTCGCAAAACACCGTTTCCTTTTGGATTTTTTATGACGCCTCAAATGCCGCTAGGGGGTGGGGGGAAACTTGCAACCATCCCACCCCCCCCCCCCCCACCCCCGCTGGATACGCCACTGGTGTTTAGTCCAAAACACTTCCTTGAGCAGTTATGTTCCACAAAATAATTCCACAACAAAATATATATATGTATTCTCAAACATAGGTGAAGAAGCGCATTACATATCCTTTCGTATTCAAATCTAAGACTTGAAATTGTTCATGGGAAACCGTGACTTAATCATAGCGGGATAAGCTAAATACACGACATTATTCATTTCAGTGTTTAGTTGGTTATCGTATGGTTTTTGTACACTCTATAGCCAGATTAATGTAAAATAAGTTACTTCCATTTAGTCTGGTTCCCACTTCATTCATTTCTGTACAATAATTTGCAGTACTTACTGCCAACCTACCCGTACATTCCAGTAACTTACAATTAATACCCAGTCTTTTTACGGAAATAGCAATGTTATTTTAAGGTGACAGTAACGTACGGTACACTAAACAAATCCTTAAAATAACGCGTTTTCCCCTGCAAAGAAAATCGCCGTATTTTAGTTTTAACGGATCTTGAACGTAAAATGACGGTACTGTGACCTAGAAAATACCATGCCTACGTAGTTTTTGTCTTTTAACGTTCATTTATACAAAGAGGATATAAATTTATAAGACCACTTTGTCAAAATGCAACGTATTTGCTGTATACTAAAAGTTGCTATCGAAGTGTTGTTTATTTACATGCAGAAATTCTACTTAACTGTTCTCCTACCTGAATCTTATTACGCAGCAACTGACCAATCAGAACTTGTGTTCACAAAAGTCGTGTTAAATTGTGGTGTTTAGTCCTAAAACACACTTTCTTTACCATAATGTGTAATTATTCAAACAATTCCACAATAAAATATAACTTTTTTTTGGCAAAAATACTGGTAGGTGAAGAACCGCATTACACCTCCTTTCGTATTCAAATATTGAAATTATTCATTGGAAACAATGACTTCATCATGGCGGGAAAAGCTGAATATAAACTCACGACAATATTCAGTTTGTAGTGTTTCGTAGATTATCGTAGCATTTGTATACTGTACTCATTCTAATATGTAATACGTTACTTCCATTAAGTCTGGTTCTCACTTCATTCATTTCTGTAAATTTGTAGTTGGGTCTGTCCACACTAAAGGGATCATTTAGCATCAAAAGATAGCAATGGGAGTAAGACATGGAAGATGGACATCAAATCAAGTATTTTCCCCAAATGTTTTTCTGATGCTTTCCAGAGCTGTTAGTGATCACACTGACATAAAAATAGGATAACACTCCGGATATTATAAGAAATTAGAGGGTCATCTTCAAGACATTATGTTTGTAACATGGACGGATTATTGACTGGAAAAAGAAAAGAGGAATTTAGTAACATTGCAAAATGTTTGTCAGTTTCCATCTCTAACAATGTCAGGATTGTTATCAGTGGGAATTATTACACATTTTGTAAAAGGTATTTTAACAAATTAAGATGTGATATAAATTATGTTCAAACATAGACGGACTTTTTGTGACAAATGTCCGTCCAGAAATTGTACACGTTTGATATGTTACAAACATAATATATTGAAGATGATTCCAGGTCTAACTTCTTAAATACTCTGTTAGATGTTGATTATTTTGCTAAAACAAACTTGTTGATGGGTACTGAATGTATTGGGACAAAAATCAATGGAAAATTGAGTGATGACCAACAGGGGTGTCCATTTTCTTGGTGTTCACAGTCGACCGATGGCCATAGAAACGCTTTTTGAGCGTGTTCTTGGTCTCCCCGACATACTGGATACCACAAACCCTGCAAGAAATGAGATATATGACATTAGAGGTGTTGCAAGTGATGTTGCCATTGGTTCTGTGAGTAGTTCCAGATGAATGGCCAGAAAAGGAGTCAGACTCCTGCATGTGAGTCTGGCAAACAACACACCTGGAATCGCACTTAAAAGTACCATGCTGTATGGGAGGGGATGCAGCCAAGGTGGGGACCTCGGCTCGAACAATCAGGTCTCGTAGATTGCGGGGGCGCCTATAAGCCAATACTGGGTTGTCAGGGGCGGCACGGGCAAGGCGATCTGAAGTATGAAGGATATGATGGTTGTCGTTAGTTATTTTACGAAGGGGAGGGAGACTGGGATGAAAGGTGGTGACCAAGGGAATCTTGGGGTCGGCATTAGTGATAGGCGTCTTTTCCTTGAGAGCCAAATCTCTGGTGATAGATTTGGCTCTGGTGATAGCACGTTGAACTTGGCGGGAGCTGTGGCCCCTGGCAACCAAGTTATTCTTCAGTACCTGTACATGATGGGAAAAGTCAGAATTATTAGAACAAATCCTTCTGAGTCTGAGTGCCTGGCTGAATGCTATGCCTGTCTTGCAATGCCTGGGGTGACAGCTGGAGGAGTGGAGGTACTGGTGGGTGTCTGTGGGTTTAGAATACAGATCAGTGGTTACCGAGTTGTCTTCCTTGCGGATGGTGACATCCAGGAAGTTGGTCTGATGCACTGAATACTCTGATGTAAACTTGATGGTCCTGTGGAAGGAATTCATGTGATTAATGAAAGTCTCCAGACTGTCCTGATCACTGGTCCAGATGAAAAATACATCGTCAATATATCTCCACCATACCCAGGGGCGACATGGTGCTGAGGCAAGCATGCGCTCTTCGAGGTCGCCCATGAAGAGGCATGCAAAGGAGGGGGCCATGCGAGTGCCCATGGCTGTACCGTGTACCTGTAGATAGTGTTTACCTAGGAAGGAAAAATTGTTCTTGGTTAGTACAAGTCTCATGAGGGTGCCAATATCACTGATGGGTGGGGTTGTGTGTCCTGCCTTGGCCAGGGCCGAGGAACAAGCACGAATACCTTCCTCGTGGGGGATGTTGGTGTACAGGGATGAGACGTCAAAAGTACCAATGATGGCTGTGCTGGGAATCTTGTTCTTGATTCCTTCCAGCTTGCGCAGGAAGTCTGGGGTGTCATGGATGTATGATGGCATCTGTGGAACAAGGGGTTTGAGAAAACTGTCAATAAACAGGGAGATACGTTCTGTTGGTGAACCATTACCAGAGACAATGGGCCTACCGGGGTTGCCAGCCTTGTGAATCTTTGGAAGGAGATAAAATCTGGCAGTCCTACAGTCAGAGGGAGAGAGAAATTTATGAGCTTTCTTAGACAGCTGGTCACGTGATCGCATATCTTCCAGCACCTGTTGTATCTCTTGAGAGAATGTACCTGTGGGGTCAGAGTCAAGGCAGATGTAGTTAGTATGATTGTTCAACTGGCGGTGGGCCTCGTCAATGTACTGATGACGATCCATGATGACCACAGCTGAACCTTTGTCGGCCGGCTTGATGATGATATCAGTACGGGAGCGCAAGGCATTCAATGCCAAGCGCTCCTCACTGCGGAGATTGTCATGAGTTCTGTGGACAAAGTTATCAGGGTTAGTGACTTGAGAACTGACAACTTGAACATAAGTCTCGAGGGCTGGTACACGATTCTTGGGGGGTACCCAGGTACTTTTGACACGGAACGGTTCTGGGTCACATCGGTCAGAATCAAGGAAAAACACTCGGAGACGGATCCTACGGTAGTATTCCGTGAGATCTTGGCTGAGCTCTACCTGGTTCACAGTGTGGGGAGTAGGACAAAAATTGAGACCCTTTGAGAGAAGTTTATGTTCAGCGTCAGATATGGATGAGGAAGAAAGGTTAACTACAGTATTGGAGGGGGGTGGTGGTGTAGACTGGGACCTGGGGCGTCTGAAGCGTCTCTGTCTGCGTTGATGTTGCTTGGTAAGCAAGCCACCAATCTTCTTGTTTCTCCTGTTAAGCAGAACAGAGTCAAGGTTAGATACGCTCTTATCAATCTCATCATGAAATTTACTGTATCTGGTGTCAGAACAACTGGATCTAAGTTCCGAGTCGAGGTGGGCAATATTCTGATGGAGGTTCTGAAGTGTAGTTTGACACTGTTGAGAGAGGACATTGATGAGTTTAATGGAGGTACCATGTAGAATTTGGTTCCATCTCCTTTGAAGGGGAGGTGAGAGGGTACCCAAGCAGGGAGAGGAAGATAATTGCAAACCTGTAGGGATAAATCGAGAGAGGGAGAAAAAATTGTAGTTATCTTGATGGTAAGAATAGCGTAAGGCCTTCTCCCTAGCCTTTCTGAGCTGCTGGAAAGTACAAACCGAGTTATCCATATCTGTGGAAAAGGAGAAAATGATGTGGTTAGTACAAAATACAGATGGTGCTGCTCATGTCTGTAGAGGGGATAAAGTGATGTGGTTATTACAACATAGAAACACTTGAACAAGAAGACAAAACAAGATATACAAGTCAGAAAGGAGGATCACCACGAAGGGATACTGCAACAGAAAGGTATGAACATGAAAATGAATAAAACTGCTGCAAACTGCTGACTGACTGAATGGACCTGAAATATACAAATACATACGGTGTAGGTCAGCTCGACTACCTCCCTCCGCTTCGCGTCGGGAGGTAGTCGAGCTGACCTACACCTCGGGACCAGTAATTCCCACTACTTCCCCTCAAACCATGCTGTATTTGTATACTACCATAGTACGCCAAAGTACTCCCGACCACCGAATTAATGGCTACAGCCCTGCCTTTCGTGGTAAGGGATCTTCCCTTCCACCTTTTCAGCACATAGCTAATTTTGCTAATTTTTTCGTCCCAATTTTCTTCTGGGCGAATGCAATTGCCAAAATAAATGCCTAGAATTTTGAGTTTCTCTCTTTTCCACTGGAAATTACCTGGGTTGTCGGTTCTATTTTCCCAAAACCCAAGCCACAAACCAGTTGTTTTCTGAAAGTTGATTCTGGAACCGGAACCCTCACTGTATAAGTATACAAAATGTTGTTCAACACTTTAAAATCTTTGTTGTCATTAATAAAAACGCTGGTATCATCAGCGTGTTGTATAATCTGAATACACTCATTAGTAGGTAAGACAATTCCGCTAAGAAACTCGTTACTTTTAATTAACTTACCCAAACCTTCAACGCATATAGCATACAGCAGGGGAGAAAGAGGACAGCCCTGCCTTATTCCCCTTGTTGCTTTAAAGGGAGCCGTGAAAAAATTATTAACATTTATGGAAACTAAAGGATCAGAATACAGGATTTTGATCCAATCACTCAAATAAACAGGTATGTTGAGTTTATCTAGAATAGCGTACAAATATTTCCATTCTATTCTGTCAAATGCTTTTTCTTGATCGAGACTAATAATAGCTGCCCCTTGATTCGTATGGTTGACATAGTCTATGGTATCTCTGATAATCATTAAATTATCATGGATATTCCTGTTTTTTACTCTGCAAGTCTGAGCCTCATCTATCATACAAGGCATAAGACGAGATAAGCGTTTGGTAATGACTTTTGATATATTTTTGTAGTCGACGTTTAACAAACTAATTGGTCTCCAGTTTTTAAGATCTTCTCTTTCCCCTCTGTTTTTGTAGAGGAGTCTAATAAGAGCCATGTTCATAGTGTGAGGAAGCATATTGTTAGTTTTACAGAAGCTGACTACTTCGTGAAAATCGTGCTTAATTAGATCCCAATAATGGGTGTAAAATTCCGTGGTTAAACCATCCATACCAGGAGCCTTATCTCCAGACATATCTTTCAGGGCATCTGAAAGATCATCTATACCGATGTCCTTATTCATATCCAGAAGTAAATCTTCCTCAATGTGGACTGCTTCAAATTGGTTAATGATTTTGTTTAAGTGAAAATTGTTGATACCTTCGGAAGAAAACAATTTAGCATAGAAATTTCTGACATGGTCCAACATTCGGTTGGGGGAATTTAACATTTCCCCTTTGTCGTTCTTAAGATTAAATATCGTATTGTAACTCCGCTGTTGATTAACTACCAAAAAGATAAATTTAGTTGGTTTTTCCCCGTCAATTTTTTGTTTATTATGATACTGTATTTTTGCTTTCTTCCATTCCCTGAATTCGTGTTCCTTGAGTTTTCTCTCGATGTTAGAAAATTCTGCCTTAGTTTTGTTTTGTGGATTATTTAACAAATTATCATATTGTTTTTGAAGGTTCCTTTTTTCTTGCTTCTCCATTTAACACCCTCCTGTGACGTCACACTATTGTTTTCCCTCTCCATTATTTTGCACGAATGGAGCGCGACGCGCCATTCTGCATTTTACATTATACATTATGTGCTTTCTGATTCGTATTTTAATTTGACGTGGTCCGAACATTAGCAGAAATAAAGAAGAAAACATAAAGACCAGTGCAAACTATCACAAGGCTATAGCGAAAGATTTTGTTTTTATTTCAAACGTATCACCATAACTTTTTTAACTTTACTTAACAGTCTTCTAGATACAGGGTACAGGCTTTAACTTTAATCATGGGGTAACAAAGCAAAAGGAACAATTATTGCAATTAAGACAAAACACATGCATATAACGTAAATGAAATGCAAACAACACGGAAACGCATCTAACAAAGACAAACTCAAGTGCCAGTAAAAGATCTATTGCAAGCCATAACTCATGTTCAATTTGAAGGCACAGAATTTGAAATTCATTGCCCATAAACAAAAAAGAAAACAAAAACTATAGCAACAAATTCATGTGCGCTTCGATGAGTTTTAATTTGATTTGATCAATTGTAGATAGGTAGTAGAAATTCAACTGAAGATTGGTGAAAATGTAGTCTTGAATGCCTATAAGCGAAATAGAATGACTAAAACGAACCTGAATGAAAAGAACGAAATCATGTGTGCACAAACAAGAAATTGAATGCAATAGTAGCTAAAAAGAAACCCTGGTTTGATTGAATTAGGGGAAATGCGTGAATTTGAATGCATGTTAATGAAATTGAATTAATTTGTGATGAAATTGGCCAGGAAAACCTATAGTTACCCCAAATTGTTGTCATCCAAATTATTTTTAAGACAGTACGAATTGGGGGTGATAACATTATCTGCAAGAATCTGACAATTGAAATCACCTGCAACAATGCAATGATTGTCAACCATATGTTCATGAAATTTTATGCAAAAATGCTGACAAAATGTATTTCTGATAGCGGGTTTATTTTGAGCATACACCGAATAAAAGGTAATTAAATTATTATTGAATTTAATGTCCCCTTTAACCCATCTACCGTCATTATCATGCTCACAGTTAACAATGTCAAGGCCGCTTTTACTTGAAGTTAAAATAGCAACTCCCTTACTGTTTCTAATGCCGTGACTGAAGGCAATGGAGCCTCCCCATTGTTTCTCCCAATTTCGTTCATCATCCACTTCACTATGAGTTTCTTGTAAAAGAGCAATGGCAATTTTCTTACGAGTAAGGTAATTGAAGTGCATATCCCTTTTCTGACTATTTCTCAAACCATTTACGTTGAGGGAGCCTATTATCAGGGCCATGAAACAAAATGAGTGAAAATGAGCACTTTAGGTTATGAATCATGACTTTTGACCTCGTCCCCTTCCTTTGCCTAGTTGGGAAAACGAAGGTTCACGGATCTGCAGAGCCGTAGGTCCAGTCCCCCTCTTTTTCCCTGAATCGGCGAACTCCTTGGCGGACATACGGAACGTAGTCCCCTTATTGATTGTCTGTGCTTTCAGTGTCCCCGTCGTGTTCCATATTGGATTCGTTTTCTGTTTCATTTATCTGGTCTTGTTCACTTTCATCCGAGTGTTCGTTTTGAAGTTTTCTTTTCCTTCTTTCTTTCGCCTGCCTGTCTTTCGCCTGTCTGTCTTTCGCCGGGCTGTCTGTCTTTCGCCGGTCTGTCTGTCTTTCGCCGGTCTGTCTGTCTTTCGCCTGTCTGTCTGTCTTTCGCCTGTCTGTCTGTCTTTCGCCTGTCTGTCTGTCTTTCGCCTGTCTGTCTGTCTTTCGCCTGTCTGTCTGTCTTTCGCCTGTCTGTCTGTCTTTCGCCTGTCTGTCTGTCTTTCGCCTGTCTGTCTGTCTTTCGCCTGTCTGTCTGTCTTTCGCATGGCCCGCCCTTCGCCTTGCCCGCCCTTCGCCTTGCCCGCCCTTCGCCTTGCCCGCCCTTCGCCTTGCCCGCCCTTCGCCTTGCCCGCCCTTCGCCTTGCCCGCCCTTCGCCTTGCCCGCCCTTCGCCTGGCCCGGAGTAGCCTGGCCCGGAGTAGCCTGGCCCGCGCTCGCCTGGCCCTGGTCTTGGGTCGCCTGGCCCTGGTCTTGGGTCGCCTGGTCCTGGGTCGCTATCCCATCTTCCCGCTGCCCTTGCTTTGCCGGTATCCGTTGTGTTGTCTGCTGCCCCGTTGTCTGCTCCATTGGCTCCCCACCCATTGTTTGTCTGGTAGCGTCTCTTTCCTCGTAGAAACGGTCCATTTTCTCAGACCACTGTTCGTTGGTGTCGTACTCATCGCTGGGGATCACTAGAATAGGAATGTGATCGCTTACGGGCTCGCCGTGGTCGCCAATGTCTTCACCTCTTGTGGATGAGTATTCGTCGTCGGAGGAGGTTGCTATCAGATTGTGGTATTCTGCCCTATGACTTGTTGCGCCGCAGACGAAACACTTCCTTCTGGCCGAACTGTCTCTTGCAAAATGCCCTGGCTCGTAACACAGCCTGCATGTTTTTTGTTGTCCTCTTGCCTGACCGTAAGCGTGAAAGAACCTATTCTTACATAACTGGGGATGGCTTTCTTTATGTTTCTTAGGACCATGCTGCGGACGCCGTTCTCCACGCTTTTGTCAAAGTTGTGGTATTGTCTCCTTCAATTGGCGACAGTTCCAAATTCCATCATCGCGATGATTACGACAGTATCTGTCATCTCACAGGGCGCCTTGATGTATACAACCGTAGAGTTTAGCACGTTTGTTCTTTCACAATGGATGCGCATCCCTTCGATTGTGAGACCTCGGCTGGCTATTCTTTTACAGTCTTTTTCATCTGTGAAGGTAACATTATACCAGCCGTTGTTGAGCTCAGCGATGCATTTGGTCGCTTTGTTGGTACCTACAATCCTGGACAAAACTCGTTGGGACACCCCCCCCCCCCCCCACCCCCAATCATTGTTGGTTCGGTGTGGTTAAAAGTCGACGATTGAGGAAACTCGTGCGCAGAAAAAATTGTTATTGGCGCCAAATTCCCTAACAACGGACATCAACACTGACCGGGGGAAGGGGGGTGGTGGTCTACTGTTGAGGTGTCCCAAGAGTTTTGTCCAAGATTGTAGCTCTTTGCGTATGGCGTAAAACACCTCCTCCGGTGTGATGATGACGTCATGGCTGACGAACCTTATTGTGTTAGGTCGCTTTAAGGACCCCATTTCAAGATGGCGCCTGAGGTTTTCTGAGCCACCCGGTAAGAGAAGGCTTCCACAAGGCCTCTCACTTCGCCTTTTTTGCCTTCGTCAGCCAGAAGGACTCTATATGTTGAATTAAAGATGGTAACCAAAACAAAGTGGCAAATTTTCCTTTACCAACGGGCAAAAACCGTCGATTTTGCGGGAGCTGTTGCACATACGTGTTGCCGGACTTATTGACAGTTCCATTAACCCCATCACTAAGGATTTTATTAGTACGGGGAAACAACAAGAATTGAATCCGGTGCTGGAGTTGACGGGACCACTACACAAAAACGACATTAAGTAAATTTTTAAAATTTACATATATGTTGTAGCCACGCATCTTGCCTTTATACATAAGAAAATATAGGTTGGCTCACTATGTATAACTGGACTTTAAAAAAAAAAAAATTATCCCAATGGAGTTGTAAAAACTCCTTTTATTCTGTTTTCAACAAATTTTCACATGTACACTTTATACAAATTTACAAAAAGTAATATAGACTGAAATGATTAAAAAAAAAATCACTTTATAAAGGTATACATTAAAAGAGTTTCTGGTAATATTTCTGCTAATTAATAGTTAAATAGAGTTTTACCGTTTTCTACATAACATAATACTTTTTTCCGTAAATTTGACAATCTGTTTTTCGGGAAGCCTGTTTTTTTCATGTCAAAGTGTGTTCTTTATATGGTTTTGGTACTTCTTCAAAATTGTGTTATCGTTAAGAGAGTCTCGTTTATCCATATTGTAGCATCTAGTTAACCAAATGATTCGGAGCAGCTTACTTGTTAGAAATAAAGAAATATCGGACATGTTTTTTCCGTATCCCAAAATACGATTACTGTCATTGAGAATGCAATTTCTCCTTCCAGTATATCTTCTCATCGTATTCTCTACAAAAAGCCAGGCAGGGATAGTTTTAATACAGTACATAAAAAGATGTTCAATAGATTCCTTTTCACATTTACATAAAACGCATTTGTCGTCAACCACCTTGTTCATTTTCATAAGAACGTCTTTGGTTGGGAGAATTCTATTCCGGATACGGTACCAAACATCCTTGTCCTCGTATAATGAATTATGTTGTTGCCCGCATTACTCCAAATTTCTTCCCAGTCAAGGGGGCTGGAAATATTGAGTTTCTGTTACCACTTGGTTTGTGCCTTACTGGGTGTGACATCCTCCATAACCATACTAGAATAAGTATCTTTGACTGTAATCTGAGAAACCGAAAGAGGGTTGTTATTTTCTCCCGTCAATTTGACGTACACAAATCTATTACAGTGATTAGATGGCCCTTCTCCGATTTCATTAACAAAAATATCGGAAATTTGTCTGCAGAGATTGGCCCGAATTCTGCCCGCATCGATGGGACGAATGTTTAGCAGAAATTTCGTGAACACTAATAATTGTTTTTTCTCGAAGGATATGTTTAAGGCGAATAAAGCCGACCGGTTTGAAAATCTTGGAATTTAGTTTTCCATTTCCTCCTGTAATGATGGTATTGTTAAACAGCGGAATGTCAACAGCCTCATTTTTACAACTCACTTGAAAAGAGATATTCCCGCCAAGTTCTTGGAAAGAAATAAGTACTTCTCTATAAAAAGGAGGGGTACATGGGTTAACACGAGTGTCACCTTTAAAGATACACCACCTTAGTTTATCTTCTCCACTGGCTTCGTTAACCCAATGCTCAAATAGTACCGTCCATTTATTCCTACTTTCAGTAAAGCCTTTCAGCCATTGTACCTTCAGAGCACATAATTTAAAATAAACATTAATAACTCCAGTCCCGCCCATTTTAGAAGGAGCTCTCACGTTTTTTTTTCTTCATTTTATCGCCCTTTCCAGACCAGTAAAAATTCCATATGGTGTCTCCAAAATTCTTAATAATATAATCGGGGCAAGGAAGAACTGAACCATAATAAGCAAGGATTCCCCCAACCAAACTGTTGATGACTATTGCGCGCCCTTTTAGAGTGAGAGATCGTCCTTTCCAGCGGTCAAAAACATTTTTTCCTCCCAATTATCTTCGGGGCGCACGTTGTTACCCACGATGATGCCCAAGATTTTGATGGTCTCGTTTAGCCATTGGAAATTGTTCACATTAACTGAAATTTGGGGGTTCGTGTAGAAAATGTTAACCCATTTGATGAGATCAACCGGAATATTAATTTTGTTCATAATGGCATACATATATCTCCACTCTATTCTGTCGAAGGCTTTTTCTTAGTCTACACTAACGATAGCTCCATTTTGGTTGGTGATGTTAACGTAATCCACAGTATCCCGTAAAACCATCAAATTCTCGGCAATATTACGTCCCTTGACACCACAGGTTTGACATTCACTGATCAAAGAGGGCATGAGTTTAGTCAAGTGTTTAGTTATCACTTTAGAAATAATTTTATAGTCAACATTAAGCAAACTTATCGGTCTCCAATTTTTCAAATTATCCCCGTCACCCCGATTTGTATAAATGAGTCTCACCAGCGCAAGGTTCATGGAATGCGGTAGGTTCCCTTCGTTTTTGCAATTATTAGCGATATCAACAAAATCATTTTTCAAAAGATACCAGAATTGTGTGTAAAACTCCACCGTTAATCCGTCAAAACCGGGAGCTTTATCTCAGGCCATATCTTTTAGCGCTCTGTATAATTCACGAGCATCAATTTTCTTAGTAACCTCATCGGTGAGTTCTTCATCCCACTGACGGGAACTAACCGCATTCAGAATCTTGCTCATATGATAATTATTGGTTCCTTCGGAAGAGAAGAGTTTTTGATAAAAACTATTGACATGTTACAACAAAGAAGGCGATTTTGTAATAACCTCGCCTTTATCCGTCTTTAAAGATCTAATGCTATTATTCTTACGTTGTTGTTTAACTTCTTCAAAAAAAATTACTGGGTTTTTCTCCTACTTTCTGCTTATTATAGTACCTTTGTCGGACCTTTTCCCATTCGTGGTGATCGTACTCCTTAATTTGTTCTTCGACCAAATCCAACTCATCTTGGTACTTATTTAACCGAGGATTCGAGAGAATTAAATCCTATCTTTTTTGAAGATTGACACGTTTTTTATTATCTTGGCAAATTCTCCAATTAGCGTAACCTTTGATATTTCTTTCAGCTTACTTTTCCCAATATCCCACCAAACATGAATAGAATCCTACTTTTCTTTTTGTGTCCCCCAAAATTTCCAAAAGTACTCGATCTGATCTTTAAATTGTTTATCGTCAAGAATTTCATTTGGACAGATCCACCTTCCTGGCCCAAATTCAACTTGGTTATCAATAAGGCGGATAATGACTGCATTGTGGTCGGAAAGACTTGTGCTGTCAACTGTAATTTCTGTAACTTGGGCATTCAGGTTTTCTGACGTGAAAATGTAATCAATTCTGCTGGTTTGTCTCAGCCCTTTGTGATAGTAAGTATAATTGGGTTTATCGGTACAATTTCCACAGTCAAACAAATTGTTCGTGTCCAGAAAGGACTGTAAAAGATTAGCACTAGGCTCATTTGTTTTGACATTAAGGTGACAATTAAAATCGCCGCCCACAATGCAGTCATTTTCCACTGGGTTTCTATCAAAATGCTTCAAGATATCCTTTAAAAAAACTACTCTCTCGGAAATTTGCTTCGGGGCATAAATGGAATGCAAAGAAATAAGGTAACCATCGATTTCTATATCTCCTGTTACCCATCTGCCTTATCACACAAATAGTTAGAAATATTAATACCACTTTTTTGGGAGGTAAGAATGGCGACGCCACAACTGCTTTTTGGTTCCATGACTAAAAATGATATCACCGCCCCATTGCTTCCGCCACACCATCTCATCGCCAGGTTCACTGTGTGTTTCTTGAAGCAAGGCCAAAGAAATCTTTTTCCTAGTGAGATAATCAAAAACATTGTCTCTTTTCGGATCATTTCTTAGACCATTGACGTTCAGTGTAGCTATCAAGAGGGGCATTAATAAAATTAGAATTAAAGTCTTTCAAAATTGGGAGGTACATACGTTTTTCCCCTACCTCTGCCCTTACTTTGTTTCATTTTCTGTGTTAAGTAAGCTGTCAGGTTATTCTTTTTGCGAAAGCGCCCCCTTCTGACATAGGGCACCAACACTTCATGACTAGATTCATCTTGGTCAATTTCCATGCTGTGTTGCGGCTCCTCCTCGCGTTCGTTGTCCTGCTTGTCCGGTGCGTTGCCCTGCTTGTCCTGCTCGTCCGGTGCGTTGCCCTGCTCGTCCGGTGCGTTGCCCTGCTCGTCCGGTGCGTTGCCCTGCTCGTCCGGTGCGTTGCCCTGCTCGTCCGGTGCGTTGCCCTGCTCGTCCGGTGCGTTGCCCTGCTTGTCCTGCTCGTCCGGTGCGTTGCCCTGCTTGTCCGGTGCGTTGCCCTACTTGTCCAGTTCGTTGTCCTGCTTGTCCGGCTGAGTTGGCTTTTGGACCGCCCGCGGAGCTGCCTTGTGAACTGCATGGCGGCTCGGCTGCTGATGCAATTGTGCGCTGGGTTGTCTGTCGGCTTCCTGTATCTGGTAGTCTCCCCGCGGCTCTCTGGTCGCCTGCTGGTGCATCTCTCCTTGCGAATGTTCTTGATTTGGCTCATTGTGGTGTACAGTTTGTTTCTTTGACTTTTTGTCCTGTTCCCGTTGCACTCTTTCTGCCCAGGTGGTCGTCTCTTCGTTCTCTTCTTTTTCCTCTTCTACTCCTTGTTTTTCGTCGTTCTTATAGCTGTCTTCTGTTGTGTAGCCTTCAAAGTCGTCGTTGCCCTCGCTGTGTTCGTCCATTGACGTATCAATGCGTAAGTTGTGGTGTGAAGCACTTTCCTTTAGTTGGACAGTCTCTCGCCAAGTGGCCTGACTGCTGTCAGATTCGGCACGTTTGTTGTTGACCTTTGTGCCTCACAGGTATTGTAAAGGTTCCAATCTTCACAAAGCTGGGTATGGGCTTCTTTAAATCCCTTATTAGCATGCTTCGGACTCCGTTCTCCACTTCTTTGTCGAAGGTGTGATATTGTCTTCTTATGTTGATGACGGTGCCGTATTGCGTAATGGCGCTGACTACGGCATCGTTTCCCATCTCGTACGGGACATTTGCATATACTACTTTGGTACATTGGCACGTTCACACTCCATCAGCATTCCTTGAACGACAATACCACCTGTTGCAATCCCGTCACAGTCCTTTTCTTCAGCGAAAGTGACATTGTACCAGCCATTATTAAGCTGAGCAATGCACTTTGCGGCTTTGTTCGTACACAGTTTCTTACTGATGGCATAGCAGACCCCTTCCGGGGTTATATCCGCTTAGCCTGTACGGAAACGTACTGTGTTGGGCCTCTTGAGGACTGGGTGCGGTCGGCTCGAGGTTGCCATTTCAAAATGGCGTCGGTGTGGCCCTTGCCACAGAAAAATTAAATAACTGGCGGCCAAAAAGGCCTCAAATAATTAGTTTCCTGTAGTTATTTCCAGCTGTTTGGAGTCTATGATGTACTCACAAAAGGTAAAAACAAATTAAGTGGCAGATCCAGCCTTCAAGTTGGTGAAAAATCGCGACTTTTACCGAGCTTTGGCTCACACAGGACTTATTGACAGTTCCGTTAACCCCATCAGTAAGGATTTTATTAGTACGGGGAAACAACAAGAATTTAATCTGGTGCTGGAGTTGGCGGGTCCACTTCTCAAAAAGGACATAGAGTAAATGTTTATAATTTACATATGTTGTAGCCACGCATCTTGCCTTTATACATAAGAAAATATAGGGTGGCTCACTTTGTAAAACTGGACTTATTGACAGTTGTGTTAACCCCATCACTAAGGATTATATTAGTACGGGGAAACAACAAGAATTGAATCCGGTGCTGGAGTTGATGGGACCACTTCTCAAAAACGACATAGAGTAGATTTTTAAAATGTACATATGTTGTAGCCACGCATCTTGCCTTTATACATAAGAAAATATAGGGTGGCTCACTTTGTATAACTGGACTTATTGACAGTTCCGTTAACCCTATCACTAAGGATTTTATTAGTCAGGGGAAACAACAAGAATTGAATCCGGTGCTGGAGTTGACGGGACCACTACTTAAAAACGACATAGGGTTATTTTTTAAAGACCAACTAAAACGCCAAATTAGATTTTGACTTTTTTGACTTATCTGATAGTTTATGCCTCCCAAAACTAATGTAACAAGTTTCATGATTGTGAAAAAGCAAGAAAAAGTTTTTTGAGCCTTTTCCTTCTGAGCTACTTTGACTCGATACGTATACGTCTAGAAACGAGTCTGTACGTATTTTTGCTCTAAGGCTAGTTTTACTTGCTGTGCTTTTTGCACATGTTTCAGGTGTAACACTATGGTAAACATATTTCAAAGTGTTGACATCTTTGTGAGACACATTTAGAATTGGGGTTGTAGGCTTGTTCTTGCTGAAAAGCTAGTTATGAGTCATACTTTCCTTTGTTTGCTGTCGGCTTTTATTGAGACCTGCGCGGTGAGTTGTATGGTGTACTATAAAGGTCACTAAAACGGCGCGATTTGTGTCTTTACGCGGCGCGGTAAGTGTCGTTCAGCGGCGCGGTAAGTGTTGTTCAGCGGCGCAGTGAGTGTTGTTCAGCGGCGCGGTGAGTGTCCTTAAGCGGCGCGGTAAGTGTTGTTCAACGGCGTGGTGAGTGTCGTTCAGCGGCGCGGTGAGTGTCGTTCAGCGGCGCGGTGAGTGTCGTTTAGCGGCGCGGTAAGTGTTGTTTAGCGGCGCGGTGAGTGTCCTTAAGCGGCGCGGTAAGTGTTGTTCAGCGGCGCGGTGAGTGTCCTTAAGCGGCCTGGTAAGTGTTGTTCAGCGGCGCGGTAAGTGTTGTTCAGCGGCGCGGTAAGTGTGGTTGAGACGCTGGTGGCAGCAGACTACCGGTCCTTTTCCATCACAGTGCGCCTGCTAAGAACTACGCGCGCATGCTCAGAACTACGCGCGCGTTTCCATAACTGTACTAAAAGGACCGGTAGACTGCTGCCACCAGCGTCTCAACCACACTTACCGCGCCGCTGAACAACACTTACCGCGCCGCTGAACAACACTTACCACGCCGCTTAAGGACACTCACCGCGCCGCTGAACAACACTTACCGCGCCGCTTAAGGACACTCACCGCGCCGCTAAACAACACTTACCGCGCCGCTGAACGACACTCACCGCGCCGCTGAACGACACTCACCGCGCCGCTGAACGACACTCACCGCGCCGCTGAACGACACTCACCGCGCCGCTGAACGACACTCACCGCGCCGCTGAACGACACTCACCGCGCCGCTGAACGACACTCACCGCGCCGCTGAACGACACTCACCGCGCCGCTGAACGACACTCACCGCGCCGCTGAACGACACTCACCGCGCCGCTGAACGACACTCACCGCGCCGCTGAACGACACTCACCGCGCCGCTGAACGACACTCACCGCGCCGCTTGAGGACACGTACCACGCCGCTTGAGGACACGTACCACGCCGCTTGAGGACACGTACCACGCCGCGTGAAGACACGTACCACGCCGCGTGAAGACACGTACCACGCCGCGTGAAGACACACACCGCGCCGTTTTAGTGACCTGAATAGTACACCATAGTAGTGTGTGAGCTAATGCTATACTCTAGTCTGGCGACTTTGCTTATGCAGCCCTCATAAGGACCCGAACCTTCTCAGAACTATACACACAACTGTCGAGACTTAAAATGTGTTGCATTTTTCCCATGTAACACAGCACCCCTCCGTTCGAAATAGAACAGTCTGTGGGCTGTTCACGTCGTCACGTTCTCAGTTCACCTTATAACCCCTGTGCAAAGTATGGACGATTCCTATCTGCGAAGGCGCTGGTCAGCGGCTATTTACTGACAGAAATTACGGATTTTTAGTTGTCCACTTTTGAGGCGTCAACTTAAGTCACAAAGTAAAACCCAAATTTCTGCTAGCAGAAAATTGAAATTTTCAAAAACGGGTTTTGCTACTTCTAAAATCTAAATCTCTGCTAGCTGGAAATTGGAAAACGGAGTTGTCCACTTTTGGAGTATCACGATTTTTGTCAGTAAGAATTTGAGATGTTTAGTTGTCCACTTTTGAGGCGCCGAGATTTTTTAAAACCAGTGTTGCCATTTCTAAAAACCTAAATTCTACTAGCAGAAAATGGGAAAATACGGTTGTCCACTTTTGACGCTCCACATTGAGTCAAGCGAGCGTGGACAGGGAGACGGCCGGGGCTCTTGCTGCTCGAGCCAGCAGCCGCAGGGAACGTCGTGTAGTCTGTGCGCGTGAGTCCGGGACAGGATTGGAATGCTCGGTGCCTTTAGAGTTAGAACGGCTCCAGCCTTCAAACGGAATTGTGCCTTCAAACCCAGCTGAGATTTCATACTAACACATCATCAATACAGTCTTTGGCGAAATGTTCTGCACAAAAAGTGCACATATTTTCGACCATTTTGACAGCCGAAAATCAGATCTTGTATTGTCTACAAAGCGGACCCACTGTCGCCTTTGAACTCCATTCAGCACTTGGAATCGCAGGAAGGTTAGGTCAGGGTTTCTGTTGCTGTTCCTCGTGCAACCACCAACTACACACGATCGAGGCATAATGATTATCTCAGAACCATGCTCATACTGAAATAATATCAAAATTAGACAAAATAGACGGGAAAACGGAGGAGTTATGTCGACCAAAACTCTTCCAGCAGCATCAACTCCACGCACGTACATGCAGAGTGTTTGGCTGTAGCATCAACCGACTCTACACGTGTACGTTACTGGGTCACGTACATACATTTACATACATAATGGCTTTCGCGAAACAGGATAAATGGTTCAGAATAACAACCCTTTTTTTTAAACAAAAAAATCCCTCTCGTATGCAAACTAATCTCCATCAGTTAAAAGAGTATTTAAACTGTCGGAAAAGTCCAAAAAGTAAAACAAAATTGGGCGTTTTAAAATTTACATATGTTGTAGCCACGCATCTTGCGTTTTTACATAATAAAATATAGGGTGGCTCACTATGTATAACTGGACTTATTGACAGTTCCGTTAACCCCATCACTAAGGATTCTATTAGTACGGGGAAACAACAAGAATTAAATCCGGTGCTGGAGTTGACGGGACCACTACTCAAAAACGACATAGAGTTAATTTTCAAAATTTACATATGTTGTAGCCACGCATCTTGCCTTTATACATAAGAAAGTATAGAGTGGCTTACTATGTATAACTGGACTTATTGACAGTTCCGTTAACCCCATCACTAAGGATTCTATTAGTACGGGGAAACAACAAGAATTTAATCTGGTGCTGGAGTTGGCGGGTCCACTTCTCAAAAAGGACATAGAGTAAATGTTTATAATTTACATATGTTGTAGCCACGCATCTTGCCTTTATACATAAGAAAGTATAGGGTGGCTCACTTTGTATAACTGGACTTATTGACAGTTCCGTTAACCCCATCACTAAGGATTTTATTAGTCAGGGGAAACAACAAGAATTGAATCCGGTGCTAGAGTTGACGGGACCACTACTCAAAAGCGACATGGAGTTAATTTTTAAAATTTACATAAAAATTATGTTGTAGCCACACATCTTGCCTTTATACATAAGAATATAGGGTGGCTCAATATGTATAACTAAATAAATACAATTACGCCTGACAATAGATGAACCATTATGACCCGTGGTTCCATCGCAGACTACAAAGATATGAATCTTTAAAGTGGTTCAGTTTGGTACTTCCAAACTCATTACACCAATTACAGCTCTATTTGTGAAAACCGCGGCCAAACATAGTGCGACAAAAATGACTTTTTGCCCTTTGAATAATATATATATATATATATATTTATATTTG
Organism: Hippasteria phrygiana; assembly: GCA_037893225.1. NCBI lineage: Eukaryota > Metazoa > Echinodermata > Asteroidea > Valvatida > Goniasteridae > Hippasteria > Hippasteria phrygiana. The sequence continues at coordinate 1,134,497 of JAZGUH010000125.1, forward strand.
CAAACATAGGTGAAGAAGCGCATTACATATCCTTTTGTATTCAAATCTAAGACTTGAAATTGTTCATGGGAAACCGTGACTTAATCATGGCGGGATAAGCTAAATACACGACATTATTCATTTGAAGTGTTTAGTTGGTTATCGTATGGTTTTTGTACACTCTATAGCCAGATTAATGTAAAATAAGTTACTTCCATTTAGTCTGGTTCCCACTTCATTCATTTCTGTACAATAATTTGCAGTACTTAGTGGCAACCTACCCGTACATTCCAGTAACTTAAAATTAATACCCCGTCTTTTTACGGAAATAGCAATGTTATTTTAAGGTGACAGTAACGTACACTAAAAACAATTCGTAAAATAACGCGTTTTCCCCTGTAAAGAAAATCGCCGTTAGTTTTACCGGATCTTGAACGTAAAATTACCTTACTGTGACCTAGAAAATACCATGCCTACGTAGTTTTTGTCTTTTAACGTTCATTTATACAAAGAGGATATAAATTTATAAGACCACTTTGTCAAAATGCAACGTATTTGCTGTATACTAAAAGTTGCTATCGTTGTTTATTTACATGCAGAAATTCTACTTAACTGTTCTCCTACCTGAGTCTTATTACGCAGCAACTGACCAATCAGAACTTGTGTAGGCCTACACAAAAGTCGTGTTAAATTGTGGTGTTTAGTCCTAAAACACACTTTCATGACCATAATGTGTATTTATTCAAACAATTCAACAATAAAATATATATTTTTTTGGCAAAATTACTGGTAGGTGAAGAACCGCATTACATCTCCTTTCGTATTCAACAATTTAAATTGTTCATTGGAAACCATGACTTCATCATGGCGGGAAAAGCTGAATATAAACTCACGACAATATTCAGTTTGTAGTGTTTCGTAGATTATCGTAGCATTTGTATACTCTACTCATTCTAATATGTAATACGTTACTTCCATTAAGTCTGGTTCTCACTTCATTCATTTCTGTAAATTTGTAGTTACTTTCTGGCAACCTAATACAGATTTCTTTTTACAAACGAAAGTAAATTTACAAATTAAGTTTCTAATTATTTTACGCAAACCTTGGAAAAATAATATACAGCATTTGATGTTAAAATACAATAAAATAACAGCAAAAAGCCTGGCGATGCTGCCATCACTTTTCATTCTTATTTTTAGTAAAATGACAGTGTTCGTCGTTAGATAACAGCTTACACTGTAATTCCACGGCTTCCGTTTTTTGGTACTGGCGTTCAAACTGCAATAACAGACATCACTGTACCGAATATTTTAATAAAGCAAACATCTCTGTTCTTGCTCTCAATTTGTTGTGTACCATACATCAATAGGCCTTCATGCATGTGAAGCGAATGACAACTATATACCCTTTTTCAGGTGTCGTCATGGGGTTGCTGGCGCTTCCTGACGTTGGTAGAGCCCGCAATGGCCCAACAAATTAAGAAAAGAAAGTGACTGGTTTCAGACTGTTTAGTGGAAAAGTCACAACAAAATGATACACTGCAAAAACTGTGGTGTTAAATTAACACCATGTGGTGTTTATATTGGACCACTCTCCCAATATAAACACCACATGGTGTTAGATTAACACCACAGTTTTTGCAGTGTACTGCAGAGCCGAGAACATGGTGAATAAAGTTTGATTTGATAAATGGAAAAATGGCCTAGAATCAACATGTTTCATTCTCAATTCTGTCATAAGTGAGACATGATATAGGCCTATATAGGAAGAAAGATTATTCAAAGGGCAAAAATTCATTTTTGTCACACTATGTCTCATATGAAGCATGATATGGGGGAAAATTGCACCCCCCCCCTCTCTTTTGTGTTGGTCATTGTGTTTCCGGAATCTCAGGAATTCTATTCAGAAATCTAGTGTTAGATAACAATAATCTGGAGTGTGCTTAGGGTATATATAGGGATAAAAGGGGGGTACCCTTTCCCCCCATATCGTGCAGGGTATCTTATGTTTGGCCGCGGTTATCACAAATAGAGCTGTAATTGCTGTAATGAGTTTGGAGCGAAGCCCAAGTACCAAACTGAACCACTTTAAACATTCATATCTTTGTAGGAACCACGGGTCATAATGGTTCTTCTATCGGCAGGCGTAATTGTATTTATTTAGAGATTCCACTGTAATTGTTGCAAAGAATTTAGTTTCTCAACTCCAACAGTGTAATGCGTATTATACACGGAAAAACTGTGTTGACATCTCCTGTGTGTGTGAGTCTGTCAGCGTCTCTTGTTTGTGGTTAAAAAGCATGGCTCTTTATAACACGAATAGAAAGTCAGATTTCCTCGGCAAAATAATATATCCTGTGTTGATTGGGCTTCTGACTCTAATTGTTGGGTGAGTATGCGTTTGAAACCTTTTTTCTTAAATCAATGGCTACTCGAGACCGTCATTAACGGCTTGTGCGCACTGGAAACTACCGGCGGAACGGGGGGGGGGGGCATTGCTCACCCCCCCCCCCCCCCCACTTTTTCCACTTGGGGTAAATCCCCCCCCCCCTACTTTTGGCAGTTCCGCATAAAAATAAACATAGAAAAGGGCAGCAGCCGGCCGACACCGGCGCTGTTTTGGCCCACCACTTTTAAAAGTGTTCCACCGCACCTGGCACTGGGTGTGTGTTAAAAATAATGAAGTTTGAGCTGACAAGAAGGGGGTGTTGGGGAGTGTAAAGGGGACGGGGGGGGGGGGGACCCAACCCGACCCTATGGTCATCCAGTGTGCCAAAGAACCGATTCGATAAGGAAAGATTTTACTTTGATGCCCCTCATCATACCGAAACTTAAACAGAAACATCTGACAAAATAATCCTGTGTTCAGAACTGTATAAAGACATGGAACAGCCTTCAGGTTTGAGATTTCTGACGGGAAATGTCCGTGCAGTATCGAAGAAGAAAGTTTGTGATAGTGTGTCAGATGTTCTTGGCATTGTGTATGTTAACGTACATGTTAATTTCTGCCTCATTGTACACGGATTTTGTTGACATCAATCTTTAAAGAAAAGGTTGTGCCACATGTTCAGACACATTTTCCAAGATGTTCTGTTCTTGATCCATTTTGGTTGGGGGAGACAACCAGGAACAGACTGCATGCAGCCAATCTGCGAGCGCGTACACCTGCTAGGAAGCCTGCAATGACTGCAATTCGCCGTCAAGCCCGTTTGCGCTGGTGTCGGCAACACCGGCAATGGAACTTAAACCAGTGGAGAAATGTCATGTTCAGTGATGAATCCCGATTCTGCCTGCGGACATTGGATGGCAGAGTCAAAGTAAGGCGGCGACGTGGAGAACGCTTTGCTGATTGTTGCATCGACAGAGTAACAGCTTTTGGTGGGGGCAGTATTATGGTGTGGTGCGGCATCTCAATGACTGGCAAAACAAGGCTTATTATCGTTGAAGGCAATCTCAATGCAGTCAAATATCGGGATGATATTCTGCAACCAGTGGCTATCCCATATCTCAACAATCTGGGACCAAACGCAATCCTTCAAGATGACAACGCTCGCCCGCACCGAGCCAGGGTTATCACAGACTACCTCCAGAATGTTGGCGTATAGAGAATGGAATGGCCTGCCAACAGCCCAGACCTTAACCCAATTTACATCATCCCCCGACGCAAACATTCATCTTCTGACTGATTACGCGGTACCCGCTGCTGCATTGGATTCGAATCGGCCAGCCGACCCCGGCAAGCTCGGTAGTCGAGTGGTTAGACGTCTGCACTAGTAAGCGGAAGTCGTGGGTTCGAATCCCGCCCGAGTAAGCCTGTGATTTTTTTCACATAGGCTCTTGGAAAGCACTGAGTATACAGTGCTTCATAATATTACGTTGGAACAGGGCAAAAAAAAGAGAAAACATTTCCGTTCTAATTTATAAGACGGCTAATGATTATTACTGGCTCTCGACTTAAAGTTCGGGTTATGTTCTTTCCATAGGTGTACGTCGTCTAGCAATTCGTCGCAGCTGATAGACGATATTCTCCAAGATTATGACTTTCGGATCCGGCCAAATGTGGATGGTAGGTATATATCATCAACAAACGCTAAGCAATCCCTCTCGTCTCCCCTGGTTCCATGGTTTTTGATAACCATTTTGAACAACAGAGTGCGCTCTATCAAAGACAATAACTTTTCATCATAAACATATAGTTTCCTGCACTGATGCCACATTTAAAGTGACATATTGCAGATTCAGTAACAAAGTGTTGAAATTTACGATCTTTTGATTAATCTTGATGCACAATAGCGGCGATTCACAATAGTGCCCAAAAAGATGTTTGTAACAATGTGGCCACTATAATACGCAATGCGCGTTTGAAAAGGGTCGACACGTCCAGTGTCATATCTGCGACGCCCATGAATAGCCGACTCTTTACCCATACTGCATTGCAACACAATTGTGCTTTTTATAATGAACATAACAGTTTCAAGTTTTGGCAGACGCCTACCGATCATGCGCAGTATAAATAACAAGTCGGATTTTCAGGAATTGCGTACAGTGGGCAATGCGTTACAAAGTCTTAATGGCGCATTAGTGTAAATCTCCTCTATTTCCATAACCTCGTAAAAAAAACCCATAAAATAGTGCTTTTGGCCCTTACTGCGCATGAACGAGGTTGCACGATGATTTGTGACTGAAGCAGCGGAATGTTAGTAGACGTAAATAAAACAAGCAGATTCACGTTTGGGAATCTAAAACTGTAGTACAGTACTACATTGATCACGTTACACCGTGTTTTAATCGTTGAATTCGACTATTTGGATTTTTAAACTGAAATTCCTTGATCGTATGAAAGTGCTTTTTGCTAATTGGGATGATTTTTGTGGTGGTTTCTTTTTTTCTTTTTTATTCTTGTAATATAGGTTTTGCCGGACGATTTCGCAAGATGTGCATTTGAATGTGTAAACCTTGAATTCAATTCCGTGCTGATTTTTAGAACGACGTATATATCCCGGTTTCATTTTGGCAAAAACTAGCATTCGATTTCATTTTGTATCATTAATAAATGAATGTGCATAACGTTTCATTAGTGTTTGTGCGTTTTAGACGAACGTACGACGGACGTTATGTCTTCGGCCAATAGAAAATCTTAACTTTACAGGCTCCACCCCAGGCTCCACCCACCACGACCGTCTTGACCGTCTAATTCAGCAATGGCTCGAGTTGGGATTGTTGCGTTCTATTCATAAAATCACAGGATAGCGTATAACAAAATAAAGGCTGGCAGAACTGAGAAAATTCCACTCCGTAACCACGGTATAGTTGGAAGAATGATTCACCACTTGTAGGCCCGGCGATAAGTTTGTTTATAGAATGATTGGTGGATTTCGTAAATTTTTAAAGGTGATGCTGTTTTGGGGTACACAAGCTAATATAAAACTATAGACCCCTTTTCACCCACGTGACCAGATGGCGTGAAATGTAAACAAAACCACCACGTGTGGACCGCCTTGGAGTGATCATCGTACGTGTATCGTATGGGGCACGTTTGACTGGTTTACTTTATTAACATCACTACACTATGCGGTCCATGACATGTGGAAAGGTTTATTCTTCATACATTCGATAAATCTATGTTAAAAAGAAAAGCAATATCTCTTGATCTACACAAACTGGCTCAAATCCCTACAATTGGTGATGGCTGTAGTAGTAGTGGGATGATCCAAACTAATCAGAAACTTGGTAGGGTGCTGTTCAAAAGAGTAAGTCATAACAGGCTGTTTTCCTATCTTCTGAATGCTATTTTTTTGTTTTAAAGGAAATATGGTTAAGTACGAACCAGTCTCCTCCTCATATAAACAGTATTCACCCACTATTTACCCAAATGAAAATCTCAAAATGTGGCTTAAAATCCATGTCCACAACTATTTGTTGCAGTTCTAGTTGCCTTCTACTCTCCAATGAATTCTGAAATTAAGATGGGTACGAAATTAAATAACTTAAGACGTTGTATCGATAAGCTAAAATTAATTGTATTTAAGATCCAAAGCGACATACCTGCCAACATCACGATTTACTATACCTCGCGTACGCGGCGCCTCAGTTGAAGGCCATTCCTCTGCAGATAAAATTGATGTAAGGGGCCCTGTGGATCTAAATCTCTTGTAATGTGCTCAATAACAAGCTCCCATTGATCTCCATGAGCCTCATAAGCTTCCAAAATGAGGCGCCTCTCCGCATTGTCCACGGCCATTCATGCCCTGCGATTTGCCATTTTGGTTAAAAAGCTATGTGCTGGCAATAGTAAGGGTGTGTCTGAGGGTGTGCTGGGTGTACTCGGGCCCCTGTGATACCACGCAACAATGAACACCGAAAAAGGCAGCACACATACATATTCAGTGTTTCACGATTTAAAATTATGCAAGACAATACAAAACAAAAAAATGAATGAAATAGTGACAGTAAAAGATGGAATAAATTATTCCTGTTCCTTTCTAATATTCAGTAAATTAATTATTGAACTTAGTTCTTAACAAAATGCAGCACAGTTTCAATTTTCAAACCTCGCGTGCTAATTCATATTAACACCTCAGGGGATTCAGGTGGACTTTTTCAACCTTACTTCAAATCGTCCAACTTCATTCAGAGTACCACAAATATTTGTCTTTTATAGTCTTCCCTTACAAATCTCACGTCATCATTTACAAAACAACGAAGACTTTAGGTTTGTGACGCAAGGTTCTTTCAACTCTTACGTTCTCATTCAAGACCTTTAAGTCTAGGAAGCTGGGTTCTTTCACATCTTACGTTATCTTTCACAAAACAACAAAAACCTTTGGGTCTAAGACGTTTGGGTTCTTTCAACTCACGTTCTCATTCATAAAACTACAAAGACCTCTAAGACTAATACGCGAGGTTCTTTTAACCCTTACGTTCTCATTCACAAAACTACAAAAAACCTTTGGGTCTAAGACGTTTGGGTTCTTTCAACTCACGTTCTCATTCACAAAACTACAAAGATCTTTAGGTCTAATACGCGAGGTTCTTTCAACTCTTACGTCCTCATTCATAAAACTACAAAGACCTGTAAGACTAATACGCGAGGTTCTTTCAACCCTTACGTTCTCATTCACAAAACTACAAAAACCTTTGGGTCTAAGACGTTTGGGTTCTTTCAACTCACGTTCTCATTCACAAAACTACAAAGACCCCTAAGACTAAAACGCGAGGTTCTTTCAACCCTTACGTTCTCATTCACAAAACTACAAAAACCTTTGGGTCTAAGACGTTTGGGTTCTTTCAACTCACGTTCTCATTCACAAAACTACAAAGATCTTTAGGTCTAATACGCGAGGGTCTTTCAACTCTTACGTCCTCATTCATAAAACTACAAAGACCTCTAAGACTAATTCCTAGGTCTACAATTTCTGGTATATACATACTTATACTCACACATACTCAGTCTTACATTTCATACCTTCTGTGGACATTCCTTTGTTTTCATGTATTTTAAGAAAAACATGCTTCAAAACCACATAAACCCACATTTTTTACACTTTTTTCATATGGAATTTCGACTGTGATTTCCTCAACTATTCTACTTTAGTTTGCGACAGATAACCCTAACCCAAAAATGCCTCTGAGACCACTTTTCAGAAAGTGGAAAACCTTGTGTGGACGTCTGCAAGTCCACAATTGGCAACCTCTTCCTACATCTTGTGGACATCTTTTGTTCGCAGGTCCACAGTGAGTATGGAAGGTTAGATCACACACACAGACGCACACAAAGGATTTACAAGACGAATGTTTGTGCCGCTCCAGGGGAATTTCCTTGGCGAAGATTGTGGCGATACACAAGTCTTCGACAAGGATTACGCCAGTGCTTCTATGAATAGAATGCAACAATCCCAACTCAAGCCATTGTTGAATTAGACGGTCGCGACTGTCGTGGTGGGTGGAGCCTTGGGTGGAGCCTGTAAAGTTAAGATTTTCTATTGGCCGAGGACATAACGTCCGTCGTACGTTCGTCTAAAACGCACAAACACTATTTAAACGGTTACAAATACGTGATTATGCTTTAGGGTTGACGTATGCGTGGCCGATTATTAAGAATGTGCAATCTATTTCGCAGCAATTCGATTTGTCATTGTGACACGGCCTGAATTGAATATTCTTTTTCATTTGTTATAATTTAAATTCGCAAATTCTGCATTCAATTTAAATAAAGTATATAGGCCTATACAATTCATGATAAAACTTTAATTGATTAATTAATTACGTCACACAATCCACAAGGGAAACTGACTAGGTAAATTTGAATACATTTTCAATGTGAACAAAGAAACTGGCACGAGCGGGATTCGAACCTGCGACCTCCGGGTTACCGTACCGGCGCTCTACCAAATGAGCTATCTTGCCCTATGTTGGCGGTCTCCCAAATTGTCAGTATCTTTGTTCGGGTGGGCGCTAGTCAGAAGTCATAAACCCAGAATGCCGTGTAGCCAGGGATCACACCCAATTTTACGATACAACCTGGGAAGCGACATTGTGGAGATCACTCAATGAGGATACGACTTTTTAATTTATAATACGTCACACAATCCACAAAATTTGGATTGTGGATTGTGTGACGTATTATAAATTAAAAAGTCGTATCCTCATTGAGTGATCTCCACAATGTCGCTTCCCAGGTTGTATCGTAAAATTGGGTGTGATCCCTGGCTACACGGCATTCTGGGTTTATGACTTCTGACTAGCGCCCACCCGAACAAAGATACTGACAATTTGGGAGACCGCCAACATAGGGCAAGATAGCTCAGTTGGTAGAGCGCCGGTACGGTAACCCGGAGGTCGCAGGTTCGAATCCCGCTCGTGCCAGTTTCTTTGTTCACATTGAAAATGATTAATTAATTGATTAATCAATGTATTGTAGGTCTAAGTGATCAATAATAAAGATTAAAACATTGAATCTGATTTATGAAGAGCGTGTCGATATTGTTATTGGGTAAATATGAAGCGGTTCACAAGGCACAAGGTCCGCCCAGAGCTGGGCTGTGCATAATATTATTAGTGTCCGCTCGTGGTGGGTAAGGTAACCAACATAGCCGAAAGCACTGTCTCTTTGTGTGGGTTTTCAAGTCCTTTGTAATAAGAATAAAAAAACAGCTAACTTAGTGTTCAAGAAAGCTGGCTATCTAGCGAAGTAACCTACCATGGTAGGCCACATTTCATTCTTGGCTGTCGCTAGTGACACACTGTCGCTAAAGATTACTCTGCTTCGATCTCCCTTCGCTATCACCATAGAGGAATCCCACATCGACGAGTTCAGCGCCGATCTGCGCACTTCCGCGTTTGAAAACCAGGATCTCAATGTCACAGTAAACAACTTTATGCTAATCATGCGCCTGCGCTGCCTTTTATGGCCTGATTAATTCATGCATGAATGAATGTGCTGAAAAGCGTTGTTTTGTTTGCCACTGACATTCTCGCTTTCAACCCGGAAGTGCGCAGAAGGGGCTAATGTGAAATTCTTCTATTACTTTGTATGTATGGTTACAGTTACTATGCTGGATTCAGTCAGTTCATCCAGTTTCAACTGTTTTATAAGCTGATGTACGGAGTTAGTTAACTTGGTTGCCACAAAGTTTGGAGCCGGATGGGAATTTCCCCGTGTTTTTCCCCAAGAAGGTTTTTCGCGGGGTTTTCGCCCATCCCGCACTCGGTAAATGTACATATATACTGTTTTGGCATGTATTTGCATAATTACATTGATTCTTTATATATATGTATTTCTTATCAAGCTAATTACGAATTATATGACGTATAGGCCTAGTTCTTTAATTGTTCTCGTAATATACCTTGGGTAATGTAAGAAGTCAATAACAAAATTGTACGAGGCTGCCACAAGTACCGAATTTAATCATTTAAAGCTGCTTAATTAATGGAGGGTTAAGTTCACCTTTAATTAGACGGTTGAAGCTAGAAATAATTATTGTCGGAAATTATTAAGCCAAAAATTCGTTTATTGTGGTTATGTTCAGTAACGTGAATATTTACAAAGAAATTGTAAAGCTGTTAAGTTTAAACTACCGTATGCCAGGTCGACGGTTCTTACAGGTCAGCCGCAAGAAAATTGTATGCGGCCGTGTGAAACTTAAATTAAAAAAAAACTGTGTCGGCCTGAGCATAGTATATTTAATAAGCTAACCTACGTTGAAGAATTCAACTGTATGATAAGATATATAAAATAAATGGACTCCTTAACCCACACAAACAATGGTCCCTACGCACGCAACTGTTTGTTTTGTTGTCGAGACACGTAGGCCTAAATACATAAATGTGGGTGTTCTTTTTTTTTATTGTTGGTGGTTCTTTGTATTTCTTAAAGTTCTCTCTCATTTTATCAGTTCGATTGTTTACCATTATTGGATATTTTAGGAGGCCCACCGGTACGGTATGTCAACTGTGAAATTTGGCTATACTGTATGATGCGATCGTGGCAAATGCTGAGCAAAGAAAGAACGATTTTCTTCAGCTTATTTTTGGTATGTTTCAAAAGACTATAAGACCACCTGGTTTAGTTCCCCATATGTTACTTTTGTTAACAAATAAATGAATTCCAATGCTTGACCAGGCATGCATTCAACATTTTATAAACACTGCGCGGCAAATTAAATCGGCTGCACATTTAGCGAAATAGATTGATGATAAATTAAAAGGAAAACAGGATTGCGGATGTGCATTCGAATTCGCGCTAAAATGTATTATCAACTAAATTCAGTGCACATTCGGGAAATCGCATGCTGATTTTTTTACGACTGAATTCACCTTTATGGAAATAGAATTATCAATTGTTAAATAGAAAACGGGATTGCGAACGTTCATTCTCGGCCTATTTCGCACGAAAACGAATGCATCTTTTACAAATTAATATGCACATTTTCCGAAATCGTGTGGGAAAACATATACTTTATTTTGTTTGTGTTAAAATTGTGCCTGGAGAACTACTCAATAGTTATGAAATTTACTTTTTAGTGATCCTGCAGGGGTGCAATTTATTACTATTTACATGTATGTATTTATATTATTTTCCTCTATTGTTATGTATACCTGCGAAATAATAAATGAAATGAAATATAAATACATTAACTACAATGTGGTAATATTTCCGTATCTCCCCTCTTTTAGGTACACTCCGTTGTAGACTTGGCTTACTGCGATCATGTATCCATGCAAAGGAGTTAAAAACTCAGTTTAGCCCTAATAGAAACCTCAAATAAAGAATTTTCATTTTCGATATGCTTCATGCAGGACCACCCGTGGTTATATCACTTGAGCTAGGTGTGGAACGGATTGGTGACTTCAGCGAGACCGCCATGGTGAGATCTTTGTTTTCCATTGCTAAATACTAACCAAAACTCCAATTGCTTCCAATCGTTATGAGGGCTCTTTCCAAAAAGTGAAAGTATGAACAATAGGAGGTCCTCGATTGAAGGTGTTTACAAGTTTAAATTTGCTACCTTATATGGAGACCGAGAAACGTCACACTTGTGTGTAAATGTGGTGTCGTGTGGTCATGGGCGGAGATCCCGGGGGGGGGGGGAGGGGGGTGGGGGATATATCCCCCCCCCCACTTTTTGACCTGGAGGGGGAATGACCAATGTAATCATCCCCCCACTTTTTAAGGGTAGGCGTACTAACTTGCGCAGAGTCCGTAACTTGCCAATACATGTATTTTTGTTTCGCTATACACGTGATACTTTCCATTGTTCCCTTTAATATAACCCATCCCCATAGACTAAGCACTAGTTTGCCTGTCCTCACTTTTTCCGGAACAAAGAAATAAATGTGAGGACAGTATTGTTCCTTTTGTTATACCCTCTTTTCTATCCTCACGTCCGTGTAATGCGATACCAAGACACCTTGACAGGCCAGCACCACGCAGCCCAGCAAGTGCGAGTGTCGTTCGTTTACTTTCCCTGCATTGAGTTTAAACGCACTGTGGGCAAGAGCTCGGTATGTACAGGCGCGGATCCAGGGGGGAAGGGGGGTGGCCGCGGAGACATGCCCCCGGTAAATTGAGTCAAAAAAAAAAGGGAAAAAAAGAGAAAAAAGAAAAGGGAAAAAAAGAGGGGGAGGGCAACCTCCTTAAAAAAATACCGCCGCCGATATTAAACATCTGCTATCTGCTGTGTCTACTTTTTGGCATAAAACTACTGAAAAATGCAATAAGAAAAAAAAAGGTTATCAATTATGCCATGGAACTGAATCCCTCTTTTAAGAGAAAACTGGAGTATTTCCCGGATCCCTGGGATTTCAACTCTGTCCATCGATCCCCCTTCAATCCTCCTTGCCGGGTTCGATCCCCTTTTAATCCCTTTGCCGGATCTAGTGTAAACGCGGTGCATCTCAACATATAATCCCCTTGGGGAGTTTATTACAGGTTAAATGGCCCCAACCAGCAGGAAACAATGGATCACTTGACTGAATGACATACTAAATGTGCCTAAATCCTCTATTATGTCTTGCAGCCGATCTGCCGATGGTTTTAACACAGGGCAAGGAACAGTCTGAAATCGAGCCCTTTTCTTGAAAACTTCAACTGAACTGAATTAAAACCAAGAAAAATTCCGGATAAATAAAAAATGAAGGGGTAAAACTGCAAATTAGACGCCAAAAATGGGGGAGGGAGAAACTTTGATTTTTGTAGTGATGCATGACATGGCTAAAACATGGCCAAAAAATAATGGCTAACATAATGATATATATATTCTCCATATACAATGTAATCTTAACAACCTTTTTTTTTTTTAAGTCAGGTGAAAGTGGTCAGGAATCGCCTCAGATTGCACCACGGAGCATCCAGAATCCAAAATTGTCTGGGGCCCTTAAGCGGGCCCCGGACCCCACGCCGTAAGGGCTTCGCGCTCGCATTTATCCGTTTTGGTTTGCCCCGTCTAGATTTTTGTAGTCATGACATGGCTCAAATAGTGGCTAGGAAATAATAGCAAAAATCATGATATATATACTCTATAAAATCGTCACAACTTTTGTTTAAAAAAAGTCAGGTGAAAGTGGCCAGGAATCGCCTCAGATTGCACCACGGAGCATCCAGAATCCAAAATTTTACGGGCCCCACGCCGTAAGGGCTTCGCGCTTCGCGCTTCGCGCTCGCATTTGTCCGTTTTGGGTGTGCCCCCGTCTACAAAATTCCTCGATCCGCGCCTGATGTCGGAAGGTAGATTGGTTGGTGGGGAGACAGTTTATGCCTCACGACAAGCACAGTAAGGTGGGGAATAGTCGGTCTTTGCCACATTAGAACGCGGAAGTTCAGATCCCAACAAAAATGATGGCCTTTTATTTTATTGTTTTCACTCAACTAACACACCCAACAAAGGCAATAGAAAGTTGCAACGGCAAACGGATTTTGTTATGCGCCAACAGACGGTATGAACGCACGTGCGGCGCATGCAATACAATGTAATTAAAATACCGATAGCAGACTTCAACTGACATTCACTGGGAATCGGCGCGCACTCACGTTTGTGCGTCCTGCAAAAAAGTGTTTAGCAACTTTTGTTAGAGCCTGAGTTTTGCATCTCCGGCATTCCGGTTATAATGTCGTCAAGTATACATCATTGTCCACCATATGTTTTCATAGTTTTTGTCAAGTGTAGACCAAATCACATTCTAATCATGCCTTACCAAAATGCATCTAGGCATTATTTTGCAATAATTATTTTGTAAATAATTTATTCTAAAAAAAATGCATAGGCATTATTTGTGTTGCTAGGTGACCAGTGAGCTCCATTGTGCAAAGAGACGCTTACGCTCCCAAATACATTGGATGAGAAATTTGAGTTTTGAAGATCTTTTGTATTGTTTAATGCTTGAAGGTGTTAATTATTGTCATTTATTGCAATTCAAGCTTAAGAAAAGGTAAAATTTTGACACAATTTTGCACCTAAAATTGTGTAAACCCCAGGGGCTCCAGGGGGCTTTACCTCAACCCCTAAGCGGTCCCTTGGACCCCGTGCCGTGTCGCGCTCCACCCAAGGATGGCCTTTCAAAAATCATCGCCCCACATGTAACAAGAAATATCCACGCTTGGTGTGGTGTCATGTGGTGTGGTGTCGAATCGAGTCGAGTCATGTCGTGTCGTGACGTGTCATACGTGTCGTGACGGGTCTGGTCTGGTCTGGTCTGGTCTGGTCTGGTCTGGTCTGGTCTGGTCTGGTCTGGTCTGGTCTGGTCTGGTCTGGTCTGGTCTGGTCTGGTCTGGTCTGGTCTGGTCTGGTCTGGTCTGGTCTGGTCTGGTCTGGTCTGGTCTGGTCTGGTCTGGTCTGGTCTGGTCTGGTCTGGTCTGGTCTGGTCTGGTCTGGTCTGGTCTGGTCTGGTCTGGTCTGGTCTGGTCTGGTCTGGTCTGGTCTGGTCTGGTCTGGTCTGGTCTGGTCTGGTCTGGTCTGGTCTGGTCTGGTCTGGTCTGGTCTGGTCTGGTCTGGTCTGGTCTGGTCTGGTCTGGTCTGGTCTGGTCTGGTCGGGTCGGGTCGGGTCGGGTCGGGTCGGGTCGGGTCGGGTCGGGTTTATTTATTTATTTATTACATTTCTTTACCCAGGGTGTGCCCAAACAGTTTAAAACTGGTTTCCATTGGGGCCCTGCATATTATTAGTTAAAACTGAATATTTAGACATTCATACAAAATATTTAAACATACAATAATGTTTACACAAATAGATATATTTTCGGTTAACTTTTCAACTCTCCAGTAGAAGCCTATTGCTGATTTACGGGATAAGCGCAAAAACCGCGAACAAATAACTTTTAGGTGGAAATTCCCATCCGGCTCCAAAGTATTTTGGCAACCAAGTTCGAAAAGTCAGGCCAGCTAATTTTTTGATTTGTATATTTCAGGTCCATTCAGTCAGTCAGCAGTTTGCAACAGTTTAATTCATTTTTAAGTTTATAACTCCGCAGATCAGCGTAAATGCCAGAAATATCACGGATATTTCGGTCTGGGTTCGGTCTGGTCGGGTCTGGTTTGGTCTGGTCTGGCCTGGTCTGATCTGGTCTGGTCTGTTCGGGTCGGGCGCGGGTTGGGATCGGGGTTTTTGGTTTTTGGTTTTTGGTTTTTGGCTTTTGGGTTTTGGTTTTTGGTTGTAAAGGCCCTCCCGTAAAGATGATCCTTAATTGTTCTAGCCCCAACTTCAGTCAATGACTTTCTTAAACCAAACTGTCCTTACACGCGCAGGAGTTCTCGGCTACGGTTTTCCTGATCGAGACGTGGACAGACGAACGTCTTGTGTTCAGTGAAAGAGACTACCTGCGCCTCTCCGGGTCGGACATCTACAAGATCTGGACTCCCGACGTGTTCTTTCCCTTCGAGGCAGATAGCAAACTGCACGAGGTCACCAAGCCCAACGTCGGGCTCGTTCTTAACAAAGACGGCATGGTGCGACTGATCTTACGGTAAGGTGTGAAGTTCTTCTGAAATTCTTCTAAAGTTTCACATTGGCTTTCTTAGTTCAGCCACAAAGTATCATTTAACCCGACTGCGGAAAGTTTCCAGTAAAAGCTGAAACTTTTAGCTGAAAATAGATCGCCTGCAATCTTTATCCCTCACTTTGTCGCCAAAGAAGAGATGCATCCAAAATCACGAGTAACTTTCTAATATAGGTTTTCCCAGACGATTTCGCAAAATGTGCATTTGAATTTGTAAAATTTGAATTCAATTTCGTGCTGATTTTGAGAACGACGTATATCCGGGTTTCATTTTCGCAAAAACTAACATTCGATTTCATTTTGCATCATTCAAATAAATGAATGTGCATAACGTTTCATTTAAACGATGGCTTTCGGTTTGACGTAGGCCTATGCGTGGTCGATTATTAAGAAATGTGCAATCTATTTCGCAGCAAATCGATTTGTCATTGTGACACGGCCTGAATTGAATATTCTTCTTCATAATTACAATTTCAATTCCCAAATTCTGCATTCATTTTAAATAAAGTATCGGTATATAGGCCTATACAATTCATGATACAACTTTTATTGATTGATTGATCAATTAATCAATTATTGTAGGCCTAATTGATCATTAATTTGTTTGTTCTTTTTTATTGTTGGTTCTTTGTCCTAATTGTATTTTAATGTCTTTCTGTATTTCTTAAAGACAGTTCTCTCTCATTTTATCAATTCGATTGTCTATCTGCAATTACCTGTCAGTCTACCAAGACATCGAGGGAGATATGTCTGAGAATTCCAATGATTGACCAGACATGCATTAAAAAACACTGCGTGGGAAATAGGCTGCACATTTAGCGAAAGAGATCGTTGATAAATTAAAAGGAAAACAGGATTGCGGATGTGCAATCGAATTCGCGCTAAAATGAATTATCAATATACTAAATTCAGTGCACATTCGGGAAATCGTACGCTTATTTTTTACGACTGAATGCACCTTTATGGAAATAGAATTATTAATTGTTAAATAGAAAACGGGATTGTGAACGTTCATTCTATTTCGCACGAAAACGAATGCATGCATCTTTTACAAATTAATATGCACATTTTCCGAAATCGTCCGGGAAAACCTAAACCTATTGCTTTGTTTAGATACTCTCAACTGCATATACTCCGCTGTCGATCCCAGGTGGCGATATAACATTCAAGGCACTGCAGCTGTTTTGTGAGTTTGTGTCCAAGACAGATATTGTCTCATTGCTTCTGATGTGATCTATTTGTGTATGGACTTAATCGCGTATTCCCTTTTTAACTGATCAATAGACGTACGCTCTGCAGTGTATATTTGACTCCCAGAATGACATACACGTACCAACAAGCTTACAACTTTACGCATTGATCGATGTGTCATTCTGGAGTCAATTAGTACGTCTATTGTGTCTATTATTTTTGTTTGTGGGTTACCAGACTCCTGATGACGTTCAACCATTCCTTCGAGATATGTTCACTTATAGTATTGCCTCATATCTCGCATGCATACAAAGCCTTGGATCCTTGTCATTCTAAGGGGCGGATCCAAGATTGTTTGCAGGGGGGGGGGGGGGGGGGGGGGGTTTCTGAATTTTTTTGGGTACATTTGCCCAAAAAGTTGACTCCCAAAATGTTTCGCCTGCGAACAAGCGGGGGGGGGGGGGGGGGGGGGACACGACACACTTTTTAACATTGGTGGCGCCCGCCTCTTCTTTTTGTTCTTACCCGTACACGCAAAATAAGACCTTTACAGGGTTTTGCTTTTCTTTTCTGGTTTGCTACGGTACTTTAGGTGTAGGTTCTTATACAAGCATAATGGCAACGGGGGGGGGGGGGGGGGGGGGGGGGGGTTCGATCCCCCAACCTCCACCCTCTGGATCCGCCCCTGATTCTACACCAGTTCAATTTACTTTGGAGCTATATATCTAAAATAAGAGTTGGGGGTTTCAAGGTGCGGCCACATGTCACCGAAGCCGAATTTGTCCAGAGATCTTGCACTAAATAATTTACGAATGCAATTTTTAAGTCAGATAGTATAGGTTGTTCCGGCTATTTTTAAACATTTTTCATTCATATTCGTCTGAGAAAAAAATTCACATGCTTTTACCAAAGCGATTTAGTCATTTACCATCCAATTTAGAAGTTCGGTCACCACATTTAAGCACAGTGTCGAGAATATTCGTCATTCCAGGTCAAATTCGTCTAAGCTGTTGCCGAATGGCATCATTCAGAGATTGAATTCGTCTTATACCAATCAATTTAAAACTGGTGTTAAGTAAATTAGTCTGGCGTGTGCTATTTACAAGCATTTAATTCAAACTTAAATTTATAATTAACTTTAATTTAAACTGCAACAATACATTTACAACAAAAGTGTAAAATTTACAAGGACAAAACAAAGTTCTTTTCAGTTTTATAATGAATAAAAAGAGTGAAAAAATAAAGACGACCATGCAACAAAAACAAACAGTCGATGACCCTTATTTTCCTTTGTTACATTTCTGTGTAGGCTACCTATAATGAGTCTATAACATATTTATAAGAGAATTGATTCGAAAGAAACAAGCAATATGCCTATATTTATGAATAACGGGGAAATAACAGAAAAATAGTGGATAAATTATCCTCATCTGCGACCTTTATGCCTTCTGCAGAAGATGTCGTAATGAAGTGTATCGAACTTTAACAACTTATAATGAAATTGTGTGGCAAAAGACGATTTTTTTTCTGAATTAAACTGTCCGGCGTAGACGAGACGAAATTGAATACTCCTTGCCGAAAATGGGTGATCGTGGATTGAATTCGATTGAACAACAAATAAAACTGTATGACAAAAGACGAAATTACACCTTGGAAGTGCACTAAATCGATGCTGATGGACGAATTTGAATATTACAGACGGTGAATTCGAACGATAAATGTTTTAAAATAGCCGGGAAAACCTATAGTAAAGATCGTTCTGTTTTTGTTTTATCTGTCCTTCTACCTCAGAGCAACACTGAAGCTTGCGTGTCCCATGGACCTCAGTCGGTTTCCTATGGACAACCAAAGCTGTAAGATAACAATGCTGAGCTGTAAGTTTGAGAGTTATATTGCCCTGAAATCCCCCAAATTTAATCTCTTTGTACCCGAGGTCTGAGTGTAAAAAGAATCAACCATAATCTGTAATATTTACGGAGAAGCGAGGAAAAATCTTGAAACATTGACATCCGGACATTCAGACATAGTGTACGCAACCAAAGCGCCACTGCACAAGGGCACCACTCTCAGTGAAATCAGGCCTTCAATCACAGTTATGATAATCTGCTTTTAGTGTGATGTGATTTAGGTAAAAAATTGTATAGCCTACGTCTAGTTCTGCTGATAGGATAAGCAGCACATCATGACTTGTAAAATCAAAATAATGTCGTCGGTGAAAACGAACCCACAATCAATCTTAAATTGGTACCAAAGCACCTCAAACAAGCAAAACATTGAGGTAAATATATAAAACAAACAAAAAAGCAAACAAACCAACAAGTGTGTCAACACCTTCAATCGGGGACCTCATATTGTCCTCCTATTGTTCATACTTCAACTTTTTTGCAAGGACCCTCTTAGGTTTTGTACACGATTTTCAAACGGGGAGCTTTCTCAACCGAGTACCCTATTGTGCTCTATTGTTAAAGGTCCCCTATTTAATGCAAAAACAAACCCACAAACACCCCAACAAACACACCCAGAGCACACAAACAAACAAACAAACAAACAAACAAACAAACAAACACCCATTTTAACCCAAAGTAAAACACCTCATTCCAGACCCTCCATGAGTATAGGGACAAGATACAAGACAAACACCTATACGAAACAAAATCTGAAACCGCCTTCGGTATTTTTGATCTTTTTTTCCTTTCAGATCAGTATCCATCGACTGAACTTGTCTTTCGGCTTAATCAAGATGACTTTAACTTACCACGGGGCTTGGAGTCGTCTAGATTCAGACTCCTCGGAAAAGAAACCAGAACATCAGACATCAACTACGGATTAGGTATTTTGTGTTTTAAGAAGTGATAAAAAAATAATAACCCACTTGTACCAACTATTATATATAATACAGAAAACAAAAGTCAAAAGACCCAGTTGTGAAATCACGTTTGATTGTTCAGCTATCTCGCCAAACCTCGCCATACCTCGTCATAACTGGACTGGTTTTTTTTCTTGACATCAGGGGAAAATCTCACTGAGCTGCTAAGCATAAAAATTGATTAGCAGCCATGAAAAGTCTTCTTTGGTAAAAATGGGATGACTGGTATTTAGCTGTGGTTTGCTTTGCATAAAGTCACATAAAATTTGGCTGGTAAACCTGTTTTTACTTAACAAGACTTTTTGTGCTGAGCAGGTCCATGACATTTGTTTGGGTAATTTATCTCAGTAAGTTGACTCAGGCCTGCATGGGCCTTTTAGAACTAAGAAGTCGACTTGTCGATATAGTAAGCAATGTTTATAATGTGTAATTGCAGAGCTGCACAGCTGCGCCCATGCGGTCATCAATCTACAGCGCCGGTTGGAGACCTACATCCTGACGGTCTACCTTCCGAGCCTACTGCTGGTCAGTATCGCCTGGCTGTCCTTCTGGATTGACCCCAAAGCGGTACCTGCTCGGGTCACTATGGGAGTGACCATCAACCTGACCCTCAATACCATGTCCAGTGGTTCGGCCAAAATCATGCATGGCGGCAGTGGGGCCAAAGTGAGTTTGTTTGTTTGTTTGTTTGTTTGTTTGTTTGTTTGTTGGGGTGTTTGTTTGGTTGGTTTTAAATCTATCCATATATAATGAGAACTGATACCACATGATAATAGCCATCAAGTAAACATACACTAGTTTCAATTAAAAAAGCTTAAAAGAAAGTTTAATTTCGTCTAAAAAAAATCGTGGGTAATTTGTCCAATGTTTTCTTGGGCCGATTTCATTATACCACCCCTCCTGTAGGTTAATAAAATTTTGTCTGAAAATTTAGTTAAGAAAGAGAGGTGTGTATCTACGGCTTGAAGACGTCAGATATGACTTACGCTGAGATAAATCAGACTTGTATAAGAATACGGACATGCAGGAATGTGGACAAGCTGCAAGAAAAGATTGCTTGAAAAAGGTTGAAATATGTTTGCCCATTAAGGAAAATCAATGCCCGACCAACCCCTCACTGCTGGTCCAGACGAAATTGAATGAACAATACGATATTTACAATTTGAATTTGAAATTGGCAGGGAAAACCTAGAAATAATTCGGTTCCGGGCACTCGATTTCATAATCTGGAACCGGTTCCTGACATTAGCTACTTTTCTATATTTGTTTTTTTGAGTAGGCGCTTGATATTTGGCTAGTGGTCTGCCAAGTTTTCGTGTTCATTGCATTGGTGGAGTATGCGGTCGTCAATACATCCATGACAAACGAGGTAAATATCACTTTTCTTGTATTCAACAAAAACAAAGAGAGTTTAGCTTTAGTTAATATGTGCCATTCTTACAAGGGACCATGTTGGAAGTCGCATTCCTCCGTTCTGAACTACAGGCAAAAATCCATTTTCGTTTTTTGCTAATGCTAGTTTATGTAAAATAAAATCATACTGTGTTTTTGTTTATATAATTTTAGTACAATAAAATGCTTAAAAAGGAGATTTTAGTAAGGTAACTCACTGATAATCACCGGAATATGTGTTTAGTTTTCTTCATAAGATTCGTTATTTATCAATTTAAAGCTTGTGATCTAAACTCTTCATTGAGATCTGACCGACATTTCCACAAATAAACCAATGAGAGACACTTTAGGAGATACCAAGGCTATCTCCTAATCATTTGCCGTTCAGCGGTGCGGAAATGAAGGACAAACTTTATCGCTTGATTTCTACAACAGTGCTGGATCATCTAATAAAACTAAAATAAATCTAGAAATTAATTGTTTGCGATGAGAGACTGTTCTCTATTGAGAGCGCCACATATGTGGTTTTTGCCATGAACCAAAACAAGCTATAATAGGCCACACCAAAAACTACGCTTTTAATTATAAGGCGTTTAAAAAAAAATTTGTTTGCGTGATATTCTTTTGTACTCACCAGAACACACAACACGTTCGGTTTGAACTGCCGTTTGTCATCAGTCACTATTGAAAAATATTGATGATTTTGAACGTACAGTTGCGGTCGAGAGTTTACATACACCACGCAGTCCTGCAAAATTCCCAATGAATCATAAAGCTGTGAACCAAATCCGAATGATTATAAAGGCATGATGAAGGACTTTTTAACATTATACAGTCGAAAATCACAAGAAACATACCAGGAACAATTGAAGGAACAATTTACAAGCGTATTTTGGACTACTTATTGTGTGTCTTATTTTAGGGTACAATTTTGGACTACAATGTATATTGCAAGAAATCGATTTTCTGCCAAGATTATTATTTTTTTTTAAAAAGTAGCCATATTTTGCTTTTATATCCTAAAAAGGGTGCAATGAAAATTTACAGAAAAATACAGAGTTTGACAACGTGGGCCATTTTTGCGAGCATGCCGCTTAAATACATCCTTGTGTCCGGGCGCCATGTTTGGCCCAAATTTCGGGACCGCTATGTCACAACTCTGTATTCAGAGCTGTTTTTTCTGACGTCAGCGTTACTGACTTTACACTGACGTTTTCGTCTTCTAGTTAGTTCTGAAGTTAGCAAACGAATTCACTTCCTTCTTTTTTAAAAGCATTACAGACACCTGAGATACAAGAAACAGCAAAAGAAAGAACAACAGAGCGTCAAGATCGAGAAAAGCGAAGATGCAGAGATTTCCCTCCCGAAGGAGAAGGCTGACGTCATTAGCGATGACCCCGTAGAATTCGCCTACGTCTTAGACAAAGTCTTCCGGTATGCCTTCCCGATCTTTTTCGTCATCTTCAACGGGATATACTGGTGCACTTATCTCATTAAAAAATGAGAATTGTCCATGTATCATCTTCGGGGGCGGGGGGGGGGGGGGGGGGGTAAAGTGCCAGCTAGTGGGGCCACATCACAAGAAAAATAACGGGGTTTCCGCAGTAAAAACAAAACAATCACTGTATTTTAGTTTTAACAGATTTTGGAAGTAAAATTACGGTATACTGCAACCTAGAAAATATCACGCGTCTGTGGTTTTCGGGTTTTAGCGTTAATTTATACAACGAGGATATTTGAAGACCACTTTCAAATTATCAATCAACATATTTGCTGTAAATATACAGCAACACCAACAAAGTTTTGTATTTACAGAGAATCTATTGTTCTCATACAATATATTTTCAAAGTGAACAAAGAAACTGGCAGGGGCGGGATTCGAACTTGCGACCTCCGGGTTACCGTACCGGCGCTCTACCAACTGAGCTATCTTTCCCTATGTTGGCGGTTTCCCAAATTGTCAGTATCTTTGTTTGGGTGGTACAACGATTTACAGAGTATATTTCTGTATAATCACATAGAAAATCTGTTGCAAACATGTTTGTTTTTTAACAAGGAATTCCCTGTATATGAACAACTGCGCAATTGTAAACTGTACATTAAGTTCTGTTATACAAGGTTCTTTTGTGACTTGTTCGTTCACAAAGAATCTACTCTTATCCTGCATGAATCTCATTTACTTCTTTCCGAACATTATTTTTTAAATGCCATTATTTCATCCCCGTTCATGTTCAAAATATCAAAACAGTTGATGGCTCGACCGAATGAATATAAAACCAAACTGCGATGCTATCATGTGTAGTTGGATCTATGGGCGAATGTACACTGTATGTAGAAATGTGATAGGATTGCACAGCGATCACGCTGTACAAATATTGTAAAACTGGAAAACGCACTCTGCAGATGCGCAGTAACGTCTGTAATGCCAATTGACAATAGAATTTACTGTAATTTAATATATCTTTTTAACAGTGTATACAGGGATGTCATTACGCAGCAACTGACCAAATTACTGAGGAAATTTGTGTTAACAAAATTCATGATAAATTGTAGTGTTTAGCAGTAGCGTATCCAGCTTTTTGTGCCAGGGAGGGCAAACAACGTCTGAACCGTCGCAAAAAACCGTCGCAAAACACAATTTCTTTTTGTTTTTTATGACGCCTCAAATGCCGCCAGGGGGGGGGGGGGGACTTGCCCCCCTGCCCCCCCCCCCCCCCCCTGCCCCCCTTTGCTGGATACGCCACTGGTGTTTAGTCCAAGACACTTTCCTGAGCATAATATGTAGATATTCAAATAATTCCACAACCAAACATATATTTGCAAACATATCCTTTCGTATTCAAATCTAAGACTTGAGATTGTTCATGGGAAACCGTGACTTAATCATAGCGGGATAAGCTGAATACACGACATTATTCATTTCAGTGTTTAGTTGGTTATCGTATAGTTTTTGTAAACTCTATAGCCAGATTAATGTAAAATATGTTACTTCCATTTAGTCTGGTTCCCACTTTATTCATTTCTGTACAATAATTTGCAGTGCTTACTGCCAACCTACCCGTACATTCCAGTAACTTAGAATGTGTTAATACCCCGTCCTTTTACGGAAATAGCAATGTTATTTTAAGGTGACAGTAACGTACACTAAACAAAATACGTAAAATAACGCGTTTTCCCCTGTAAAGAAAATCGCCGTATTTTAGTATTAACGGATCTTAAACGTAAAATGACGGTACTGTGACCTAGAAAATACCATGCGTACGTAGTTTTTGTCTGTTAATGTTCATTTATACAAAGAGGATATACATTTATAAGACCATTTTGTCAAAATGCAACGTATTTGCTGTAAAGTTGCTATCGAAGTGTTGTGTATTTACATGCAGAAATTCTACTTAACTGTTCTCCTACCTGCATCTTATTACGCAGCAACTGACCAATCAGAACTTGTGTTAACAAAAGTCGTGTTAAATCGTGGTGTTTAGTCCTAAAACACACTTTCTTGACCATAATGTGTAATTATTTAAACAATTCAACAATACAATTTTTTTTGGGCAAAAATACTGGTAGGTGAAGAACCGCATTACATCTCCTTTCGTATTCAAATATTGAAATTGTTCATGGAAAACATGACTGCATCATGGCGGGAAAAGCTTAATATAAACTCACGACAATATTAAGTTTGTAGTGTTTCGTAGATTATCGTAGCATTTGTATACTCTACTCATTGTAATATGTAATAAGTTACTTCCATTAAGTCTGGTTCTCACTTCATTCATTTCTGTAAATTTGTAGTTACTTTCTGGCAACCTAATACAGATTTCGTTTTACAAACGAAAGTAGATTTACAAATTAAGTTTCCAATTATTTTACGCAAACCTTGCAAAAATAATCTACAGCATTTGATGTATAACAAAATAGAAAACAGCAAAAAGTCTGGCGATGCTGTCATCACTTTTGATTTTTTTTACAGTGTAAAATGACAGCGTTCGTCGTTAGATAACAGCTTACACCGTAATTCCACGGCTTCCGTTTTTTGATACTGGCGTCCAAACTGCCAGGAAATTCGAATTTTTTTTACAGTGTAGAACACTGCAATAACGTATAACAGACATCATTGTACCGAATATTTTGATAAAGCGAACATATCTCTTCTTGCTCTCAATTTGTTGTGTACCATACATCAATAGGCCTTCATGCATGTGAAGCGACTGACAACTATATACCCTTTTTCAGGTGTCGCCATGGGGTTGCTGGTGCTTTCTGACGTTGGTAGAGCCCGCAATGGCCCAACAAATTAGAAAAATAAAGTGACTGGTTTCAGACTGTTTAGTGGAAAAGTCACAACAAAATAATACACTGCAAAAACTGTGGTGTTAAATTAACACCATGTGGTGTTTATATTGGACCACTCGCCCAATATAAACACCACATGGTGTTAGATTTACATTACAGATTTTGCAGTGTACTGCAGAGCCGGGAATCGGTCAAGCGTGCTGCATGCACTCCCGTGGTTTAACCGGCCCCCTGCTCGATACATGCACTACGATCACTCCAAGGCGGTCCATGCGTTTCACGCGTGGTAGTATTGTTTACCTTTAACGCTATTTGGTCACGTGGGTGAAAAGACCTATAGCGACCATATGATTTGCTAAAGTAGCACTCTATCCAGTTATAGAAAGCCTTGTAATTGATTTGATCAGGAGCCGATCCGGGGGAGGATAGGGGATCACCCCACCCGCTCTGTGCCATTTTGTGTGTGTGACTTTTACCCTAAACAGTCTAAACCAGCGACTTATAAATTTGGTCATTTATTTTAAAAAGTTGTCATCCCAGTGCCAGCTCTACCCACGTCAGCAAGCCCCAGCCCCCGTGTTACTTAATTACTTAGTCGACAACCACATGCCCTCTTCTAATTATATTTTTGATTTTGTCAAAAACGTGGCGGGTCATAAGCTCAAGGCTTCAATTTTATTACAAACAAGCTGCAAGCGAAAATGGACTTCCGCCTATAATGATGAAACTTCACGATCCAGTGCGGTCCAGTGTCATGAGAATAAGATCTATTAGTACTTTGGAGAATGCAATATGACCGATGTATCCATTTGTGTGATAACATTATAAGACTAATTTGACTTCTTCATAATGATTCTGAATAAGGAACCAAACTGTCGAACGCTGACTCCATTTAATCGTGTGAACATGTATTATTTATGCACAAGGCCAAATGACTCGAACATTTCTTTCAGTCACAGGTTCAGATTGTAAAGCTAGCTTTGCATAAGTGAGTTTTTGGTCCGTTTTGCGTCCTTTGCGTTTTAGACCTGTGAACGAAATATATATGTTTTCAAAGTGAACAAAGAAACTAGCAGGAGCGGGATTCGAACCTGCGACCTCCGGGTTATCGTACCGGCGCTCTACCAACTGAGCTGTCTTGCCCTTTATATGTTGGTGGTCTCCCAAATTGTCAGTATCTTTGTTCGGGTGGGTGCTAGTCAGAAGTCATAAACCCAGAATGCCGTATAGCTATAGGAATCACACCCAATTTTACGATACAACCTGGGAAGCGACATTGTGGGGATCACTCAATGAGGATTCGACTTTTTTCAAACTTATAATTCGTCAAACAATCCACAAGGGAAACTGACTAGGTAAATTTGAATACATTTTCAAAGTGAACAAAGAAAGCTGTCTTGCTCAGTTGGTAGAGCGCCGGTACGGTAACCCGGAGGTCGCAGGTTCGAATCCCGCTCCTGCCAGTTTCTTTGTTCACTTTGAAAATGTATTCAAATTTACCTAGTCAGTTTCCCTTGTGGATTGTTTGACGAAATATATATAGGAAGAATACGCAACAGACAGAAAACGGACCGCAAAACGCATTTCTGGAAAGTCATCCTAAGTCGTTCATGCCGTGAAATGGACTGCATCTGTTTGGAACGTTTGGATTAATGAACCGGTCTGTAGGGATTCAGCCCACGGGCGTCGCGAGGAGGGGGAGGGCACTTGCTCCCCCCGGAAATTCAACAAAAACAAAATTAAAAGAGAAATATATAAATAAATTAAAAAGAAAAGAAAAGAGGGTCGAAGTCAATGTCGTGCTCAATTGAATGTATATTTAATAACACTCGAAACCTGCTGAAAGGGGCCTAAAGTGTGGCATATATACAATATGCCTATATGTATCGCGGTATTGAACAAAGCGTCGAGTGATGTCCATCAAGCCCCCCCCCCCCCCCCCCCCCCCCCCTTCGATTTGTCCACGGCTGGTGATTGCTCTCCTTGCTGCTTTCTGGTGAGTGATTTTCCCCCTCTAGAAAAAAATCCTGGCAAAGCCCATGATTCAGCCCCAATACAAACCTCTGTGGACTTGGCCATTTCTGATACTACCGGTACGTATTGTAACAGAAAAGAGAATGTTTAGTTCTTCATATCGAGGAGGAAAATGTGACACATGCATATTTTGCCGTTTAATATAAAAAAAAACCGTTTAAGCATTGGCAGAGCTGACAACATAGTTGCACCGTGTTCTTCCTTTGAGCTCAATCTGTAAGTCGAGTCATGTGAAAACTGTTCTGGTTAACAGTGATTTTGTGCTTGCTCACGTGGGATTATTTCGAATGTTGACATTGTAAAAAGCCACAGCATATTGTTGAGGTCTTCAGATACAATTTCCTCTAAAGATGACAGCATTTCAGATGGAAATATTTATTGGAATGTATACATTGGGAAATAGCAATCTTGCAGATTGAAACTAATCAATTTGGTTTTTAATCATGACCAAAGCTATAATACACCTTTAACTACATTGCATTGTGACTCAAATGGAACACACCATGTCAAATAAAAAGAAATGTCATACCGGTACCCCATGCCTGATATTCAAATAGATGATACAAAAACACAGCTTTGAGCTTTTTTTCTGTCAAGGACACTACCGGTATATTCGCCAGGCTAATAATGGATTTTTAGCGAAGCGGAACGGACGGCTAAATTGGCCAGTGTCGCTTCAAATATTTCTACACGGCCATGATGCTGAATAATGGGCTGGAAACAGTGTCACTACACAACGTTGGAACAAGGTACGCGGTAATCAAGTGTTCAGGAGCTGATCGAAATACTTGACAATTAACGGGGGACACTATAATTGCTCAAACGGCTCCCCATAGACGAGTAGCCGCGGCACGATGCATGCCAGTCATGGCCACAACATCCGTCTTGTTTTAAAGATTAATGCCGGAAGGTACGCTTGCTCTTCACACTGTCTTCATGAAATAGGATTAAGTTGAAGTATTTTCTCCCTTAATTTGTTTGACTGCAACCTCAATATTATGGCGTCTTTTTAAACATTTGATTTTAAAGATAATGTCCGTGCTTTTCAAACAAAACATTATTTCTTTCTAAATATTTTCTTTTACCATATTTTATATTAACAAAAAACCACCTGTAGGGCCTAGTGGTTCAAAACACACACACACACACAAAACAAAACAACTGAACAAAACTAAACAAAAGCAATATTTTGTTTTTTAAATTACATCTTGAAGTCTAAATCGTTTATAATTGGCATTTTCCTGTTTTGGACCAAAATCATGCGGTATCATAAATCGTCGTTAATCTTAGCGCAATCGTCTGTAATCGGCTGTAATCGTATAGTCCTGACGCTATCGTACTAAACACCAGTGGCGTATCCAGCAGGGGGGGGGGGGGGGGGGGGGGGGCGGGCGGGGGATATCTTTGCCCCCCCCCCCCCCCCCTGGCGGCATTTGAGGCATCATAAAAACAAAAGGAAATAGTGTTTTTGCGACGGTTTTAAGACGGTTCAGACGTTGTTTGCCCTCCATGGCACAAAAAGCTGGATACGCTACTGCTAAACACATCACAAAAAGTAAGTTCCCCCCTAAATAACTCCTCATAATTTCTAAAGTAACAATTTCTTACAGATTACACGTAGCATAGAATATACATATGGTTATCAGAGAAATGTTGTGTGAAGATTGGAGGCATCCATGACTTTATAGTTGACTGAGCACAAAAAGTGAACTGAAGTGAACTGAAGTGTTACGACTTAGCATTTTCTGTTGGTGAAGGTGGTTAGTGTGGGGCCGATACTTGGGCTTGTTGCGGATATCCACTGTGACGTCATTTTGGATCCGATAGTGCAGCGCAAACTTTGTACAAACGAATGAAGTCGGCTAAGTCACAAACAATTAACAGCACATAGAAATTTTGTTGGTAATTATGTTTAAACCAAGGAAGAATTTAATTTTCATGCAAAGCAAATATTTGGGCTTAGCGGGTTTATGGAATTGGCCCCTGTCATTTCGCCGAGGCCAGAGCCATTTACGCAAATCCGGCTTCAAACATCATGAACACTGCAAAACTGTGTTAAAATCAGCACCATGTGGTGTCTATACAATAAATAATTCGTTATCGTGTTAACATAATACTATGGTTTAACCTAAAACCAGAGGTTTGCAGGGCACAGATCTTACTTATTGTTGTCTGAAAATTAGAATATCCAACAGGTTCATTCTCGTTCTTTTGTTTTCGCACTTACACGTCATCCCCTCTCAAAAAACAAAATTCAGTACTCGTGATTAAGACTTCAAATTTCCGAATCAAGAATGCAGAATTCAAAATTCGAATATCAGAAATTCAAATTCAGACTCTAAATCGCAAATGCGAGATATTTATGGAAATCAACTTAAACATGAAACTTTCGCCCCAAGAAAATGTACAAACAGTTTTTTATTATTTGTACACAATGCTATGGAGACGCCATTTTTGTGCCTCCGATGGCATCATTCATGCCTTCGCTTATGAATATGAGAACTGTTTTTGCATAAAAATAATAGAAGTAAAGAAATTCTCCCACAATTGCTACAAATGGAAATTTATATAAATATGGAAACAGAGCATATGCAAGTTGATCCCAAAATCCAACGAGATTTGGCGTGAATATATCCGGCACACCGTCGGTCCTACAATGTAGTCCGTCACTAGACTAGTTAGTGTTTGGTACCTAGACGTTTAAATACGTAATACAAAAAGTGATCGAGAAGTCTTGAGACTTCACGCTCATAAAGATATCCTCATGAATTCGTGCCATCAGAATCCTCTGACGTGGTCCCTTTAATATACAGGAGAGCGGGCGGTATAGTTGAGAGCAAGGTGAGATGCGATCATTGACTGGAATCATTCCATGTACCTTCGATTTCCCCCTTCGTTGCTCAGTAATTGAGACAAAGATTCACACCTGCTCGCGACAGCACACTCAGACACGGATCCTGTGCCATTGAGCCACCGATACCATGTTCCCGCCAATAATTACCCGCTGTCATCTGAATTTGATCGAGCGGTCGGTTCATGCATAGCCGCTGCGGAGTTGAAAAACAATGTTGGCACGAGCTGTATATGTGATGAATACAGATGTGGAAAGGTGAATGCACTATCTACAGTTACGGTCGAACACCATAATTATTACCACACTCCTGCAAATTAACGAATTCTTAATTCATCATGAAGCTGTGAACTAAATCCAAATCACCAAGGGTTCGGGAGGAGCCTAATCAATTTTCGGTCAAGCTTTTGAATTCTTACTGAAAAGTAGACTCCTTGTACTGATGTATCATTTTTAAAAGACGAAAAAAAAAATCAAGTTGAAATGGACGTGTTAATGATATCACAGGCGCTGCTTGCATAGAAAAAAACAAACCACACACAAGGCAATAGGAAATGGGGAAAAAGAGTCAGCCTACACACGTTGCCCTGAAATCCCCGACAAATTTAATCCTTTTGGTTAGTTACCTTTCCTGGGTCTGAGAGAAAAAAAATCGACCATAAGGGCCATGACACACAAATTTACAGGCAACTTGGAGGCAACCGAATATATTACAAGCTATTAAGGAACTCTCCCAATGAATAAATTACAATTTGCCAATGGAATTTAAATTATCCTTTCGTTTGCTTCGTGGAGATTGCCCGGAGCAAGTTAGCAGTAAATTGCCTCGTCTGTCATGGCCACTTATCTCTACTACACTGACGAGATCAGTGGTCACGTTCTTTATGTGTAATATTCATTACCGAGAAAATACCGAAGCATTAACATCGGGACATTCAGACCACTGGTGCCGCGCATAGACTTCTTCGCAAATATAAATACCGCCTGGTTGAGACGTACGTCACAATGGTTAAAAGGGATTGTGGGAAGGAATGAGACTGCTATTTCCTTCCCACAATGCCTTTTTAGCATTGTGACGTCTCAACCAGGCGGTATTTGCGAAGTTGTCTATGGTGCAGCCTGTACGCAGCCAAAGCGCCAATTTAAGGGCACCGATCTGAATTCCAACGGTCAGACTTTTCCGAACCAAACTGGCGTACCTGAAATGATATCCGTCAATGATTTTCTGACAAACGTCGCATTTTCAAGGGATGATCGTGTACTTTATTATATTCTACTTTTGAATGAACTTTCCAACCATGGCAGTTTTAGGACGAACGCTTTTTGTATCCCAATTGGGCGGCTTCCAAGGTAACCGTGTTCCTTTAAAGGTAGTGTAGGGCCTACACGATTAGTAATCCTCCAATTTTGTTTTACTGAATTATTACGAAATACCTTACTAGACTGTAAACTAATAGTAGTCTTAATCATCCTGTGAAATGATAGCACCAGGTGTGCTGTCGTTGTCAAGAAAAGTGGAAATATATATCGTTTTCCAACGATTTCCAGCTGGAAATCGTTGGAAAAACTGCCCTGTAGCCTTTAGTCAAGGCGCGCGTAGCTACCCACGAGTGGCGCGCCCCGGACATGCTGGCACTCGGGGCGCGTCACGCGCCCAGATAGCCACGCGCGCCTCGACTAAAGGCTATCCGCCCGACGGTTGGAAACGAGCGCCGTTTTCCTCTCTTTTTTTTTCGCCACCCAACAACGCAAAACTTTGAACAGGTCAGTGGAACGATATTTCCTATAAAATACTAACCCCCAAATCCGCCCATTTCTGAAAATTGCAACAATGACCAATCATGTACACTGCCTTTAAAAATATCTTTGTTACTGCCAACAGCAAAAGACTGTTGGATCAATTACCTGCAAAGAAATAACATATTTTGTCATATACTGAAATGTTATGCAAGCATTGAGTCCAGTGTGTATAATTATGGTTATACCGAGCCTCATTTACCAGGCATTTCAGAAGATATCTTTAAAAAGCCTGAGAATTTCTGAGATTAAGGTCCTTAAAAAATTGTCACCTTCTTATTTTCTCCCCTCCCACACCATATTGACGGATTAGATTTTAAGAACGTAGCGTATTTTAGACCTTAGCAAACTTTTAATGTACGAATTTTATTACGATAAACTAAAAGTAAAATACAAAGACAAAGTCGATTTGATTTATACCGATACGGACTCGTTGCTCTTAAGTATTGAAACTGAAGACCTATACAAAGACATGGAAAAAGACAAAGAATTATACGACTTGTCGAATTATCCGAAAGACCACTTTTTATACGACGATTCTAATAAGAAAATAATAGGTAAGTTCAAGGACGAATGTGGTGGAAAACCGATCAAAGAAGTGGTTTGTATCAGATCAAAAATGTACTCCATTTTTATGGACGATGGGGAAAATATTAAGAAATCAAAAGGAGTAAGAAGGTACGTCGTTTCAAACGAGATAACTCATCAAGATTATAAAGACTGTCTGTTTAACTCATCAATTTATCGGCACGACATGAACATGTTGAGAAGCGACAAGCATATCATGAACTCTTTAACTCAAAATAAGGTATCGCTCGATCCCAGAGACGATAAACGGTATATCTTAGACGATGGAATTCATACTCTGATGCACGATCATTATCGTAGGGCGTATCGAAAAAGTGAAATAAAAATGAATAATAATAATAATATATATAAATCATGTGTAAGTGGTTAAAAATCGGAAAGCTAACTACGTGCGAAAAAGATGGAGACCCGTGGTGTATCGAACATTTCGGCAGACGTAATCTAGCGCCTAAACCGTGTTTAATTTGTGGCTATGGAACTAGGTCACGTAATCAACTTTGTATGAAAGGAAAACACCGGCTACAACTCATCGAAAATATGGCTAAAACTAGGTATAAAAGAGTTATAAAAGAACTCGATAAAAAATTTAACCCCGAAAAACGTCGATGTTCTTGGTTACTTTGTAGTAGCCCAAACCGCTGTAATAAGCCAACTGCCAAGTCTGACCCTATATATTGCTCTTTACACGCGTATCGATTTAAAAAAGTCGGTAGAGCCTTAGAGCCCTGTAATATCTGCGGTCGCGGTACTTTTTCTAAAAACGGTAGTTGCACCGAGTGTAATAAAATTAAGCACCGTGGCTTTAAAGCTTTCCCAATCTGATATAATAAGTCTAAGATATAACTAGTCTTTCTGTTAAATTTGCTGTTTAGCTAGCTGATAATTGCGTAGTTAGTTGATATCTAGACGTCTTTAAATTTCTGCTGTATAGATATATACAACTATACAAATTTAAACGTATAAACGTATAAACGAATATTTATAAAATGAGC
This sequence comes from Hippasteria phrygiana, assembly GCA_037893225.1. NCBI lineage: Eukaryota > Metazoa > Echinodermata > Asteroidea > Valvatida > Goniasteridae > Hippasteria > Hippasteria phrygiana. The sequence goes on from JAZGUH010000125.1 coordinate 1,167,967, forward strand.
AGCAAAATGTTTAGCGTAACCATCAAGAGCGGTTATGTTATAAAATCTATCGTAAATATGCCGGGCTCCTTTAATTTGACTTTCGAGTGTTTTAATAAAGCGTCCCAACTTAGACCGGGTAATGTGAAATAATGGCACGGATCTAATCCGTAATTTACTATACAGTGTTTTCTAAAGTTTTCAAACACATCGGCCAATAATAATACATCGGTCAATACGTAGAGGTCGTGATATTCACCCAAGTTTTTAATGTCAAAAGTTTGCCATACTTTTTTAGCGTGTTCGTAATCCGAGTCGCTTATATCGGAATCGGTTAGAGCGCTATAAAAATGACGTTTATCGGGAAGTTTAGTTTCGTTAAATCGTTCGAAATCATCCATGTACTCGTACGGATATATACCCTTTTTAATTAAAAGATCGTGTTTAGCGCGGCGGCTGGCACTCGCGCTTTATCGATATATATAAACGCATCTCTCGGACACGCGGCTACCAATCGTTCTAACGATGTAGATAAAAACTTGAAAGAATCTAAAAATCTGAGTTGGCCTACCGAAAATGAAATGTATTTTTCGGACGTTTTAGCTATACACTTTAGATTTCCGTTGGTTTCCGAAATACTCTGCATGATCAAATGAGCGTCTTAATTTTCTAAATTATGAATAGTGACTGGGATTGGCGTTACTCCGGGTTTTATCTGTAATTTCAAGTTACAGCACATATGAGCGGCTCCTCTGTACTTACCAGTGATGTGGCAATGATCTCTACATTTTCTAAACGCGTATATCTTTTTATCACACAACTCACAAAATATTAGGGGATATTTACTTTTCGGTTTATTCTCGTCTACATCGGCTCTTTGAAATCTTCTAGGTTTAGGATGGTACCATATGGCGCGTAGCAAGTCTTTTTTAAGGTGTTGGCCTCTTTTTCCACTAGGTTTTCCCAATTGAATGTGTTTGTCGTCTACAATCGCTCGTAGTTCTTCAAGACTTTTTTGGTTTAAGTTGTAGTAGATGGGGTCGCAATCATATTCTTCACCGAGAATGTCTGGATAGTCACATTCGCAAGTATATCCTTTACGGCCGAGAGAATACCCACAAATCCAACAGTCTTTAGCCTTTTCATAATCGATTTTATCTTGCGGGGTAAAAATCATATCTTTGCGCCGTTCAAATATCTCGTTGATTCTAGCTTTCTCTAGAGTTAAACTGTCTAAGAAATGCGATGTTGCGTCTGTCCCTCTATAAGTCTTGGGCTCGCCCAAAACTTGTCCGTCGGGTCCGATTATGATATAAGCGTAGCCGCATGCTTTATGTTCGTGAGTCTTTTTAGTATACGCGTCTTCGTCCGTTGGTTGTACTCGCGTAGCTACGCTCGTAGGGCGTACGAGAGTAGAGCGTAGCGGTACTAAGATACTTTCAAAGTCCGCGTATATAGTAAAAGGTACCGGTTGTCTATTTTTAAAGTTTTTGAACTTTAGAATGTTTTTGGTGCGGTCGGGTAATACCGCTAAAGCTTGGGTTTGGCTAACACCCCTACAATCTATCTCGTGTTTGTCTAAAATATCTTGTCTACTAAAATGTTGTAGGCACCACGTACACAAATATTTGCGTCCGTTGTGTTTAGTTTCGTTGGATAGTAAACGGCTTATGTTTTTTATCCAACAATAATGATTATTGTCTCCTTTAGAAAATAACAACAGATTTATGACCGGTTTTCGTTGAGTAGTTATTCTCAGCGGGAAAATTTTGTTTTCATAACAAAAACGTTAATGGCGAGATTATTTTGTTTTTTGATCTTGTCAATATCCGTGATGGGGGTTGGAAACGCTACGTTCTTAAAATCTAATCCGTCATCTTCTTCGAAGATAGAATTTCTTTCGTAGTGAATAGTATAGTTGGGGTTGGTTTTAATTGATTCTTTGGCAGAGGGTTTAAATAATCCTAAGGCGGCTCTCAACGACCATCTGATACACTCCTGATCTTCGTTTTTAACATTGACGACTGCCTTTTTATGGACTATGTGAGGGGGTAGTGGAATGTAAGAATTGCCTCTTATTGGTTGGTAATTAGAAACGTTGATATAGAGTGCCTTTAAATCGTGAATTACCCAACCGCTTCCGTTTTCTCGAAAGTTTTCTATTTTTTCGATTATGATATCTATCTGTTCTTGTACTTGGTTTTCGATTCCGTTTTCGTTTAATACGATCGATTGAAGCCCGAAAAAACACTCGTGTCTTCGACAAAAGTATCGTTTATAAGATTATATTTTCTCAACGTAACTTTTAACGCGAGTTGAAATTTAAAGCTTTTAAATTCGTTTAGTGCGCCTTTCAACTCGTCTATGATTTTGGGTTTGTTTTCGTTTAAAAATGCTAGAGGGTCGATGAGAATTCTATCGATATTCAGCTCGTAATTACGTAAATGATTTCTGAATGGTTTCGGAGTTGTTTCGATAAAAGCCAAGGGGGTAAATTCTTCGTCCGGTTTTTATAATATCGCCGTATGGCAGATTCAAAATCTTTTTTAACGTATTGACCCCTTCTCCCGGTAGGATCACCCAGCGGGATGTGTTTATCGGCGATTAAATTTTCTAATAATTCTTTAGACTTAAACCGCAATTTTGTATAAAGCGCCTCATTCCTTTTTATGACCGATATATAGTCTCGTCCGGTTGGTGGGCCCAACGTAATGGTATATTTGTCGATATACTTTTTCAGGCAGTATTTTGACCAACGCGCATAGCCCGTTGCTGGTATTATTCTGCTTTCCATCCTTTATAATAAATGTTTATTGTATTTCATATTTCTAAAAAAAAATTTCATTTTTTTTGCCCCAAGAAATTAGAGTGAGATTTTAAGAAAATATAAATTTCTAATTTTTCTTTAAAATTGTAAATCCCTCTAAATTTGGTGTATATCTATACACCAAATTTGAGAGATTTAAATCGGTTTTAAAAGGTGGGGCAGTACTCTCCTTTCCCTACTACTAAAGCTCATGTAAAGGAATGGTGCATCAACTATATGTCTTTGTGGCAGGTTCTCGAATACTTATGAATATTTATTAGCCTGGCATTTCTAGAGTAAGCAAGGCCGTACATATGTGCAGCGACCGCTGTCTCCCAGGCCTGGCCGCTAGCGCACCACTTCACAGCGTGGAATCGATGCGACAAGATGACTGTGTCGAGCGGGATTGCGGCCACGAGCCTCGGCAGCAAGCTATGCATTGTCTTAGTGCTGATGGCTATAGCATCATTCCGGTGAGTTATCATGTTGGACACCCTACATCACTGATTCTATTTTAAATGGAACTATTCAAAAATGTTTAGGCAAAAAAGTGTATGGTTGTGACAAAGGCGTTAGAAGCGCATCAAAGTCTAGTTTCGCTTTTAGCGAATACAAACAGCTTCGCTGGTAACGCGAGACTAATGGAGATGTTTTATCGTGAGGCGTTACAAACATTCCGACTGACGCAAACAGGAACTGAGATAGTTGTCAACTCTCTACGAGTATTTGATCTTGTGAGGGACTTGACGACGTTGTCTGCGTTCATTAGATGCTGTAAACTAACCAAATGGACGAATTAATATAAAAACAAAATAGTCATGCATAAACAAAAAAAATCTATTGGTGAAAAATACTGCTAAAAAATAAGAGAAATTCTTTTAGTTTACGTTTGAAGATGCCAAGTGGAGGGGTGGGAGTGCCTGGTATGAGTTAGTAGGCATAATGATGCTAAGCTTGCACAGCGATTCAAGTTAGGACCATAGAGCTCTTGTTAGGGTTCGCTTATGCGTGACATGTTATTATCGCCTCCATCTATAGGTGTTATAGCGTGAAATCCAAGCCCAAGAGGCTGAAATTACGTGACTGCTAACGAGGCTCAATCAGTGATGGTGTGCGTAAATTACGTTGCTGGCATAAAGAAACATTGTTCGATCTCAATTTGATAGGGTTGAAAGAACGCTTTCAAAGAATAAGCTGACAAGTTGAAATGGCACAACAAAAATTCATGTGCAAGATATCACTAGTATCTGGAATTGGAGGCACTAATTAAGATTATAACACCTTCATTTTCTTATATGTCAATTTGTATTTTTTGCGTAAAAACATGACATGAGTAATGCGGCTACTTTTTTAGTATATTTGAAATCTTGGCTGAAAATCGATTACCTGCAATATGGCTGAAATTTGGCCCAAATAAGATATGCATATGGCATTTCATCATTAGTTCCCCCTCTGCAAACTTTCAGGCACTCTACTCGCCTGGCTGATTCGTCACATTCTTTCACTGTTGTTGTTCCAAATGCTAGTACTGTGAGAAAGCGCCCCTTACCATTCAAGTTTTTTTTCTCGTACTGCCTCTCTCTTTCACCTATAATCTTCGATCTTCGATCCCTGTGATTTATTTTTCTTGTCTTTTGTAGCCCACACATTGAGTAGCCTTTTGGCCTAATTATAATTTGCGATACTCAAAAAGAAAGAGATTGATGAAAATGAAAGTGTTAAATCATGAAATGTGCAGTTTTGAATCATCACAGATGGTTCAAGTACTAGATTTTAGATTTGGAATCGGACTTTTGTTCATAGTGTGGGCTCTAATAATGACAGCCCGCCTTCAACATCAAGCCTTTTGTCATCGTGAATAAATTTTAAGCACACATTTCAAACCAGCCTGCATCATGTTGTCATGCGCACTCCCATACCCATCTATAATACTGCACTACGCTGCAGAGTTTCATTCTGCATGCATAAGACGAGAATTTTGTTCGGAAAAGCCGGAGCGTTGGACACTGGACAGTGCGCATAGTTTTTAGTCAATGATTTTAGACAAACTGCACATTTTTAAGGATGTCGTGTATACATTTAGCCTGGTTCCCGGTCCCATCCATTCTGACTGTGATTATGGGGACCAGCAGCAGGTGGTGCTAATTAGCATAAACCTGGCAGAATTCTAACAAGGTTAATGCTAATTAGAGATCTTATATGTATATGCCGGAAGTGCATTGCGCTTTTTCAGCAGCAGCAACCCCCCCCCCCAAAAAAAAATGAATTATGATGAAAACAGCATTGGAAGTTATTACAGCGCTTGTGCATACAAGGGCCAATCCAAAACGCCACCCCGAACTAGCTACCGGTCCCAATAGTTAGAGGCGGGAATCAGTCTAGTTTATATAATTGCCTTCTACTTTTGAATGATCTTTCCAACCATACATAGCAATTTTAGGACGTACGCCTTTTCCACCACCAAGGCAATGTGTTCCTCAATATTAAAAGGGCACCGTGTCCCACGTCCTATCCTGAGTATGCTTCGCTCGACGGAGCCAGGCTCCGACTATATACGAACCCACGTCCGTGATCTATTTCAAAAGAACTCCGCTTGTTGACAAGAATGTTGGCCCCATCAACCCCGATTATCATCAGTAGATGAAACTAGATCTGTTGAAATTGAATTGCCAGAAATGCGAATGGAAACAAATGTCATACATGCGGCTTTTCTGCGCTGCATGCTCTACAGTGCGCGCAGGACGTGTTGAGCCAGAGAGCCCTCATCTCGTGTATAAACATAACGAGAGATTGATCGGTTCTAAATGTTGACATACATGTAAGACTATATCTTGAGGGGAAATCTTGTGAATCAATTACCACTGATACATCTCTTCTCCTCTCACTCACATATTTTTTGCAGCTAGTGCTTAGCTGATATGGAAAGCGATGCCCGGCTGAAATATGTGAAGCTTAAAGGGGTCATGCAATAGGGTGTTTATGACTTGCAGTGCAGCTGTCTTCCATAATTTAGTGCTCCTTCGTAACAGTTCTAGGGAATACCACTTACACTGATATTTTTGGTTAACCAATAGAGAATATCAAAATAGCTTGATTGGAGAAACCTTTGCCGGCTGCAAAAGCTGTGACACCATGCGGCATCTATATTGGAAGAATGGCTTAGTGTAGCTACCGTATGGTGTTAATTTAACACCGTGCTATTTGCGGTGTGGAAAGTTAGGCCTACTCGTTGTGTTGCATGTTGGGCCAATTTGGTGGCTATTGTAGGTAATTTATTTACAGCCAAGGTTATTTTTAATTAATAAATTTTTAATTTTTTTTTAAGTAGCCCTATTGTGATCTTATTAATTTTAATTTAATTGTGATCTTATTAATTTTAATTTAAATTTTAATACAGCAACGACATACCCAACGTATAGATGAATTTCACATTAGCCCCTTCTGCGCACATCCGGGTTGAAAGCGAGAATGTCAGTGGCAAACAAAACAACGCTTTTCAGCACATTCATTCATTCATGCATGAATTAATCAGGCCATAAAAGTAAGCGCAGGCGCACGATCAGCATAAAGTTGTTTACTGTGACATTGAGATCCTCGTTTTTAAACGCGGAAGTGCGCAGATCAGCGCTAAACTCGTCGTTGTGCTATTCCTCTATAGTTGTAGTGGTTTGACGGTCGGGTGAAATAATCCGCGCACACTACGTCTATAGGCCCAGCACTATATGACAGAAATGGTTATATTTAGTAATTCATCAGAAATGTAAGCTCATTGGATCATGGATCGCGTAACGTCTATAGAGGTTTAATACTAAAATCAATAACTTAAAGTACGTTCACGCTGATGATTTTGTTTATTCTGTAACCGACGGGTAAAAAAATGGAAGAAATTACTCGATTAAAACAATATGTTAAGCGTTCCTGTCTGCTTCTATAGCCCATGATTTTTTTTTTACATTTTGTATAAAGTATTTTGGCTGGCTCCATACCTGACAGCGCCAAACAGCATGTAGCTATGTTTATTCTATAATAGTCTCAATAACAGACGACATTCGTAGAATGCAGCTAATAGAGTACCGAAGTGTGACGTCAGTTGGCGCGACAACCGGCTCCAAACAAATAGAGATTTCGACTGTTCCTTTGTTAACAGCCAGCCAGAAAACACATTGACACAAAATAAAACTATTCTGGTTCCAAACATTGCATTGACGTTATCAGTTCGGTACTCCATGTAGCGCAAGCCCAGACACAGAGAGATGATAAGCAACAAGCGACTCGAATCAAGGCCAAATGGCATCTATTATTGAACACAAGTGATGAATAATCGCGAGGAAAATAGTGCAAATGACACCAGGTGTTGATACAAAAGACAATCATCCATCATTCAGCAATATACACCAGAGGCTGTGGGCAAGGCTGACACAATGTATAAAGACTAAAGAGAGCCCAATGAACGACTAACCTTCGTCAGAGATGACTCGGTTTCCATTTGCTATTCCTCCTGGCCACATCGGAATTACAATTACAGTTTACAAGGCAATGTGGACACAGTTTTAACCAAAATTGGAACTTTCACTTTTTCACGAAATGTGCCCCAAAATAAAGGCAAAACTTAATTACGGATCAGTTAAAACGTGGAGATAGAGGGCCTGTTTGTTTCACACAGATCGGGAGGTGATCCAGAGCCGCACGAAAACAAACAGAATCGCAAATCCCTCTTGCTATAATTCGTCACCGTTTTCACGAACTGACACTCACGCGCACCTGGGTGTCAGTTCGTGAAACCGCGTACTGAGTAAATTTCGGTTTCACGAACTGACACCCAGGTGTGCGCGCGCACACCGGACACCGACTCGCTAGAGAAGACTTCGTTTTCACGAATTGACACGCAAGCATGTAGCGGAAATACCATTCCAAGAAAAACGCTTTAAAAGCTTTGACACGAATCTTCTCCATCTGTATAACTTGTGGTTTACAGAAACATTGAACTGAAAACCTCTAAACAAGTGAAATTAAAGGGACACATTGCCTTCAAATGTCATGAAATTTTGCTGTTTGGAAATGTTCCTTATCTTTTAACGCGTTCAGAACTATTTCCCTAGTTTCATATTTGGTCATGAAGGCGATTTTCATCAAAAAACATCAACTTTTTTTCTGTTTTGTCAAAATTATCGTACTTGCAATCAGATAGTAAAAGCACAAACTTTAGAGTAGGAAAACTTCTGGTACTGACACAAATACGGAAACGGAACATTTCAATTCAATTTTTTTATTATTTTCTAAAACTTTGTCAAGTAACAAAGGTTTGTATTTTCGTTAAAATTATTGAATAAGTGCTTTCCATGAAACGTAACCACATTTTAGTTAGTGAAAAATGACAAGGGACTTCCTTGAAAAATATACAGAGCAGAGTACAATGTTTTACATGTAAATATACACTTCTTCCAGCCTTCGTTCATAACAGCTAGGTTTATGACAATAAATACAACAGTTTAAATTCGACCCTTACTTTGAAAGAATATATTGCCAAAAATACCACATTCTAAAGTCCACTCAGAATGGCCAGAGTCTGATCAGAAACCGGCTATTCTTATGTCCACTCAAAATGGCCGGAGTATGATGAGAGACCGGCTATTCCAATGTCCACTCAGAATGGCCGGAGTATGATCAGAAACCGGCTATTCTAATGTCCACTCAGAATGGCCGGAGTATGATGAGAGACCGGCTATTCCAATGTCCACTCAGAATGGCCGGAGTATGATCAGAAACCGGCTATTCTAATGTCCACTCAGAATGGCCGGAGTATGATCAGAAACCGGCCATTCCAATGTCCACTCAGAATGGCCGGAGTATGATCAGAAACCGGCTATTCTATTGTCCATTCAGAATGGCCGGAGTATGATCAGAGACCGGCTATTCCAATGTCCACTCAGAATGGCCGGAGTATGATCAGAAACCGGCTATTCTAATGTCCACTCAGAATGGCCGGAGTATGATCAGAAACCGGCTATTCCAATGTCCTCTCACAATGGCCGGAGTATGATCAGAAACCGGCTATTCCAATGTCCACTAACAATGGCCGGAGTATGATCAGAAACCGGCTATTCCAATGTCCACTCACAATGGCCGGAGTATGATCAGAAACCGGCTATTCCAATGTCCTCTCACAATGGCCGGAGTATGATCAGAAACCGGCTATTCCAATGTTCACTCAGAAAGGCCGGAGTATGATCAGAAACCGGCTATTCCAATGTCCACTCACAATGGCCGGAGTATGATCAGAAACCGGCTATTCCAATGTCCTCTCACAATGGCCGGAGTATGATCAGAGACCGGCTATTCCAATGTTCACTCAGAATGGCCGGAGTCTGATCAGTGACCGGCTATTCCAATGTCCATTCAGAATGGCCGGAGTATGATCAGAAACCGGCTATTCCAATGTCCATTCAGAATGGCCGGAGTTGATCAGAAACCGGCCATTCTAATGTCCATTCAGAATGACCGGAGTATGATCAGAAACCGGCTATTCTAATGTCCACTCAGAATGGCCGGAGTATGATCAGAGACCGGCCATTCCAATGTCCATTCAGAATGGCCGGAGTATGATCAGAAACCGGCTATTCCAATGTTCACTCAGAAAGGCCGGAGTATGATCAGAAACCGGCTATTCCAATGTCCACTCACAATGGCCGGAGTATGATCAGAAACCGGCTATTCTAATGTCCTCTCACAATGGCCGGAGTATGATCAGAAACCGGTTATTCCAATGTTCACTCAGAAAGGCCGGAGTATGATCAGAAACCGGCTATTCCAATGTCCATTCAGAATGGCCGGAGTATGATCAGAAACCGGCTATTCCAATGTCCACTCAGAATGGCCGGAGTATGATCAGAAACCGGCTATTCCAATGTCCATTCAGAATGGCCGGAGTATGATCAGAAACCGGCCATTCCAATGTCCATTCACAATGGCCGGAGTATGATCAGAAACCGGCTATTCCAATGTCCACTCAGAATGGCCGGAGTATGATCAGAAACCGGCTATTCCAATGTCCATTCACAATGGCCGGAGTATGATCAGAAACCGGCCATTCCAATGTCCACTCAGAATGGCCGGAGTATGATCAGAAACCGGCCATTCCAATGTCCATTCAGAATGGCCGGAGTATGATCAGAAACCGGCTATTCCAATGTCCATTCACAATGGCCGGAGTATGATCAGAAACCGGCCATTCCAATGTCCACTCAGAATGGCCGGAGTATGATCAGAAACCGGCTATTCCAATGTCCATTCACAATGGCCGGAGTATGATCAGAAACCGGCCATTCCAATGTCCACTCAGAATGGCCGGAGTATGTTCAGAAACCGGCCATTCCAATGTCCATTCAGAATGGCCGGAGTATGATCAGAAACCGGCCATTCCAATGTCCATTCAGAATGGCCGGAGTATGATCAGAAACCGGCCATTCCAATGTCCACTCAGAATGGCCGGAGTATGATCAGAAACCGGCCATTCTAATGTCCATTCAGAATGGCCGGAGTATGATCAGTGACCGGCTATTCCAATGTCCATTCAAAATGGCCGGAGTATAATCAGAAACCGGCTATTCCAATGTTCACTCAGAATGGCCGGAGTATGATCAGAAACCGGCTATTCCAATGTTCACTCAGAATGGCCGGAGTATGATCAGAAACCGGCTATTACAATGTCCACTCAGAATGGCCGGAGTATAATCAGAACCGGCTATTCCAATGTCCTCTCACAATGGCCGGAGTATAATCAGAACCGGCTATTCCAATGTCCTCTCACAATGGCCGGAGTATAATCAGAAACCGGCTATTCCAATGTCCACTCACAATGGCCGGAGTATGATCAGAAACCGGCTATTCCAATGTTCACTCAGAATGGCCGGAGTATGATCAGAAACCGGCTATTCCAATGTTCACTCAGAATGGCCGGAGTATGATCAGAAACCGGCTATTCCAATGTCCACTCACAATGGCCAGAGTATGATCAGAGACCGGCTATTCCAATGTCCACTCACAATGGCCGGAGTATGATCAGAGACCGGCTATTCCAATGTTCACTCAGAATGGCCGGAGTCTGATCGGTGACCGGCTATTCCAATGTCCATTCAAAATGGCCGGAGTATGATCAGAAACCGGCTATTCCAATGTCCTCTCACAATTGCCGGAGTATGATCAGAAACCGGCTATTCCAATGTCCACTCACAATGGCCGGAGTATGATCAGAAACCGGCTATTCCAATGTTCACACAGAATGGCCGGAGTATGATCAGAAACCGGCTATTCCAATGTTCACTCAGAATGGCCGGAGTATGATCAGAAACCAGCTATTCCAATGTCCACTCACAATGGCCGGAGTATGATCAGAAACCGGCTATTCCAATGTCCACTCACAATGGCCGGAGTATGATCAGAGACCGGCTATTCCAATGTTCACTCAGAATGGCCAGAGTCTGATCAGTGACCGGCTATTCTAATGTCCATTCAGAATGGCCGGAGTCTGATCAGAAACCGGCTTTTCTAAAGTCCACTCAGAATGGCCGGAGTATGATCAGAAACCGGCTATTCCAATGTCCACTCAGAATGGCCGGTGTATGATCAGAGACCGGCCATTCCAATGTCCACTCAGAATGGCCGGAGTATGATCAGAAACCGGCCGTTCTAATGTCCATTCAGAATGGCCGGAGTATGATCAGAAACCAGCTATTCTAATGTCCACTCAGAATGACCGGAGTTTGATCAGAAACTGTTCATTTTAATGTCCATTTAGTATGGTGTCTCTCCTGGTTTCTGCAGACACATACTGTAGATTTAAAGAAAAATTATTATGCACGTTAATTTAAAAGTCAAATACAAAAATTAATGTAACCTCCTTCCTGATGTGCGACTAGAATGCAACACTATAACCACATGGAGTTCCATGCAGAATATAAAGGTAAGCATTTACATGTACATGTAAAATGCCAATTTTATTTATTCCGTGTTAAGTTGAAGGACAAAGCCTAAAAAAACCCCCAAAAACAGTAATAATAATTGATAGCAAGATAGCTCAGTTGGCAGAGTGCTGGTACAGTAACCCAGAGGTCGCAGGTTCGAATCCCGCTCCTGCCAGTTTCTTTGTTCACTCTGAAAATGTGAAAAGAAAGCCCCACAGCCCCAACTCATTTTTTCCTCCATTAGGCCCTTGTCTGAGAACTACTGATCCTTGCAATTGGATACAAGCACCCAACGTTTGTAACGGTAATAGGAATTACACGTACATGTACATGGTGATTTAACTTTCTTGGCAATTCCAATAACACTTACATCCACCATCAGAATACCATGTGTTTGCCAGTTGTGGCCATTGGTAAGATATGGACATCAATTCTAAAGTGTCCTGTATGAAAACATTTCTTATGTAAACCTCTCAGTGGTAGTGACCATTTCCCTTTGATCATGGGCAATTCATACTTTTCAGTTTTTTCTACTGCAGGTACAGTTGCCTTCTAAGCATCTACATGTAATTACGTGCCAAGTTCAGTGACAAGTTTGCTTTTTTCAAGCTCAGGATAATGTTTTTTTTCAGGCATTCTTGGGTTGATGCTTTTAGGCACCCCTTTTATGTTGGCGCAAAGTCCTATATCGCCATCCTTAAATCAGGCAGGTTTCCTGTTTGATCCGACACCATTATATAATGGTTTGCATTGTACCTGTCCATGTAGCACTGTGCCAGTGGTATTTCGTTGATATACATGTACTTTGCATACAGTGCCACAAGAACACCTTTCTTCAACGTAGTGACATTTTCCACATCATCACATTCAGAGGGGGCTTTCTCCGGTCACCCATGATAATCTGTAGAAAAGACAGTAAAGCGAGAATTAAATCAAAATCATAATAATTAAATAATACACTAATCTTGTTGGTTTATAATGCAACAGTTTAATGACAATTTTCAGTGCATCAGACAGCATTCAGACAGCAATAAACAATATCAGTAAACATTCATTTAATACACATGTACATTAAAATGTGACTGACTGAAGTATATTTGAGAGATATGAGGTTAGTACACAATTTGGCTTTGCAGGCATTTTGCCTCAGTGGCAAGGCTTTTTTTTTCACTTGCTTATCATGTTTACATTGGATATGCACTGCAGTTCCCCATTTCCACTGGATGTACATGTACATTCACTTTTGACATATGATGCCAGGCCTACTTGGCATGCTTGGAAATTTGTTTAACATCATTGTTCATAAATTTGGATACACAGATGCATGGGCTTCAACTGGCTAATAAGGGTACCGCATAGCAAATTACCCAGCCACATCCGTGGGGGCTTCATATAGTTCATGGTATGGAGAGGCTTGAAATACACATGGCCAGATTCCAGTAATTTGGGTATAAAGTAAAAAAAAGACATGTTTAGCATCCCCTCCCATTTCCTTTTTAGGGTCGCCTGGATTTTTGTGTATTTGAACAGCTGAAAAACCTACGGTTGTTAGAAATTAAAAAGAATGGCAGCCATCTTAAAAATAAACCTTGATTTTTTTTTTTTTTTTTTTTTTTTTTTACTTGCCCTAACCAAAGAGAAAAAAAACAATTCCACATTTTGTATGAATGAAGTCTGCCTGATGTTTTCATCATTGACAAATTTTGAATTTTTTTTTATACGAATTGCAGTTAACACCTGACACTGCCTGAACATAAATTCCTGATCAGTTTCAGTTACTGACTTTTGATAAACATAATTTGTCTTTTCCCAAATGCTTTGGTCTGGTAGTACGCATAATGATGATCTTGTCAGTGTTAAAAATTATTTGTATGGAATTCAGGCCCAGTATATAGTAGGTAACGACGATCATGATGTGACGTTGTACATGCTTCAAATGACTCCCCCATGCATGACCATACATGTACATGTCTGAGCAGATGTCGGCCGATTCGACCGTCGAGACAACGCGACCGTCGAGACAACGCGACCGTCGAGACAACGCGACCGTCGAGACAACGCGACCGTCGAGACAACGCGACCGTCGAGACAACGCGACCGTCGAGACAACGCGACCGTCGAGACAACGCGACCGTCGAGACAACGCGACCGTCGAGACCAGCGAGACAACGCGACCGTCGAGTTCACGGTGCAGATGGCGTGGCGCACCATGTACGCGCGTGCAGCCGCACCATTATTTATCATAGCACCGATGCATTGATAAGCTGGTATTCCTAACCATCTCAGTTGATGATAGTCAGTGAGCGGCAAGATGTTAAATTTGTGGATTCCAAATTCGTTATGGTTTAATACTAGTTCATGTAGTTTGTTATTCGAAGTACTTTCTGATATTTTGTAATGCTTGTAATCGACAGGTTTCAAATTTATTCCCCCAATTAACGTACAATAAGCAAGGTTCCTACATACATGTACATGTACATGAAGGTCCCCGCATATCCCAGCCCCTTGCCACAAAACATAGACCGACGCCCAGCCCAGATCCCCAGCGAACCCCCCCCCCCCCCTCGTCGAGTACCCCAGGGATTACCCCAGCGATTCCCCTATCTGCGAGTTGACTTGTCTCAATGGACGAGTTGTCCCGAATCACGTCGGCCAACGGTAGAGTTGTCCGAGCCCCAAGCACAACGAGGCTACATGTACTATACATAAAACTTACTTACCCGGCATACGGTGCTTTGGTAGAACTACCACTACTGCAGTAGAAGGGAAGGACAGCCTGACAGATGTGAGTTGTGTAGCTGGACATTTAAAAAGAATGGCGGCCATCTTAAAAACAAACAATAAAAAGCCAGTCCTTTTTTTTTTTTACAAAACCCGAATGCTAAACATGTTTTGTTTACTTGGCCTAACCATGGAGGAATGAAGTCTGCCGGATTTTTTTCATCATTGACAAATTTTGATATTTTTTTGTTATACAGTTGACACTGCCTGAACAGAAATTCCTGATCAGTTTCAGTTACTGACTTTTGATAAACATAATAATTTGTCTTTTCCCAAATGCTCTGGTCTGGTAGTACGCGTAGTCCAATGATGATCTTGTCAGCGTAAAATTATTTGAATGAAATTCAAGCCCAGTGTATAGTAGGTAATGACGATCATGACGCGACATTGTACATGCTTCAAGTTCAAATGACTACGGAGGATAGTATCGTGCCTTTTCCTCCTAGCCCCATGAGCTGAGTGTGGCTGGCAGATTTTGACATCGAGCTGATCTGCCACACGTCCTGCCCATATGTTCGTGTGGTGAGAATTTGGACAGCGTTTTGAACGGTCTGGATTGTCATCTTACACATGTAGCTATCTTACTTACCATTTTCCGAAATATTGAACATTAAACTTGGACACCATAGACTTGTGTCAGCCATTTTGAAATGACGTCACCGTGTTCCAAACAGCTTGCCGACGGCTGCTTAATGAGAGCAAACTAGCTAACACGATTTCAGTGGAACATCTCATGCGAAATCGTAATAAGCTAGCTGTGCTCTCATCAAACAACCGTCGGCAAGCTGTTTGGAACACGGTGACGTCATTTCCAAATGGCTGACACCAGTTTTTAATGGTCTGGATGTGTTCTCTGTGGTATTAACTATCCCAAACTGCTTATGGCTAGTCATCTTACTTACCATTTCCCGAAATATTGGACATTGAACTCAACTTGGACACCATTCCATTTCAGTGGAACATCTATGGTGAGTAAGATGACTAGCCGTTAGCAGTTTGGGGGATAGCTAACTAAGACGACAGAGAACACATCCAGACCGTTAAAAACGCTGTCCAGATAGTGCTACCCAACCGCACGAATTTTTGAAATTCTCACCACACGAACATATACATGTATATGGACATGTAAAGGACCAGCCCGATGTCAAAATCCACCAGCCACACTAGAGTCGTGGGGTAGCCCAACAAATAATAGGGCTGTAAATGGTTCCTTTTTGGCAATTGTGTAGTGTAGGGCCCCTCTTTAGTTTTGATGAAATTAGATTCAAGGGTATTTTTTCTCATTCCAAAATGACTTTTTCAACCTAAAAGCAGACTTATTGTTTTTTGTAATTTTGAACAGTTTATTTCAGTAGAAAATGCAATTTTCTTACGCGCTTTACGGCAGTTGCTATGCGAATGACGCGGTTTTGCGTGTTTACTGTGCGTCGCGGTGATCGCCATCTCTATTTTTGCATTGCGTTTTGTTGTCCTCATCGCCGCTTTACCCCCAAATTTCCCTCAAAACTAAACCCCTGCCCTTTATCTACGGCATACCTGTTGGTTTGTAATGTCGTTAACTACTAACTAGTTTGGCAAGTAAAAGTGGATTTTTGTTCCCTTATGCTTAGGGCATGGAGGTAGGAAACCATGATTAAGGGAACAAAAATCCCTGCACTACACAATCGCCTCCTTTTTAACTTCTGGCTTTTCACTGTGACAGTAAAAAGCCAGAAGTAAAAAAAAAAGAACTATTTACAGCCCTACATGTATTTGTAGGTAGTCGTGAGGTAGTCCGAGTAACTTGGACCCTTCATATCGCCTTTTTTAACATTTGGACATGATCTGGCGATAGTAGGGTCCAAGTCGATTGCGCGATAGAGAATGGCCAAAAATTAAATCCAAACAAAAAACATCAGAATTCAACCTTACAACGGCCACCAAAATACTAGATACGCCATCACCTGAACAAGTGGAGTTCCATGATCAGATGAATGTACCAAGGTTTACTTAACAATAACATCCAAATAAAAAGTGAAATTTTACCGTTTCATTCCCAGAGACCCCCGCAGAACATGTCTTTTCGCTTTTTTGTAGTCAGTCAGTACGTAGTTCGAATAGTGACCGTACCCCTCGACCGTGCATGACGTCACCCTGATGCGCAGCGCCCGCATGCACCGCCCGACAACCTGCCGGCGACTGTTTCGTGAGTGGTAAAACGGTCGCTGTACGTGTTCGTGTGTAGATCATAGAGTTATACATGTAGCATGTGTAGTATATTGATTCGAGGTTGCACGCGCGTCATGGGGTAGGAAATTCTTCACGAAACAGTCGCCGGCATAAACAGGTTGTCGCGCAGTGCATGCTAGTCTTGGTTCCAAGACGTCCTTAGCGCGGTGCGACGTACAGCGCGCACGGCAGCGCCCTCTAGCTACACAAACACAAACACACGCCTTGGCGTGTGTATGTGTAGCGAGAGGGTGCTGTCGGCCGGCCGTGCGCGCTATACGTCGCACTGCTAAGAACGTCTTGGAACCTAGACTAGGTGCATGCGGGCGCTGCGCATCAGGGTGACATACGTCATGCAAGATGGAGGAGTCACTATATTTGAACTCCAAAAAAGCGAAAAGACATGTTCTGCGGGGGGTCTCTGGGAATTAAACGGTAAAATTTCATTTCATTTGGATGTTAAGTAAACCTTGGTACATTTATCTGATCATGGAACCCCACTTGTTCAGGCGGTGGCGTATCTAGTATTTTGGTGGCCGTTGTAAGGTTGAATTCTGATGTTTTTTGTTTGGATTGAATTTTTGGCCATTCTCTATCGCGCAATCGACTTGGACCCTACTATCGCCAGATCATGTCCAAATGTTAAAAAAGGCGATATGAAGGGTCCAAGTTACTCGGACTAGTCGTGAGGCTACTCTTCCTCTATGCATGACCGGCCATGATACATATGTCCGAAGCATAGTTAGCCTGAACTACATGTAAACTGTGTTGTTAGTTACTTACCCGCCATACGGTGCTTTGGTAGAACTTCTACTGACAGACATGACAGATGTGAGTTGTGTGGCTGCAACTGTAGTCAGACAAATTTGGACGAATATGGATCGCGGGATGATCAAATCATGTCTATTCACCGGTCATACTAATCACCGTCAACACGCAAAACACCGTCAACACACCGTCAACACACCGTCAACACACCCAAAACACCACATAAACACATTCTTAACTGACGAATGCGGTAAAAAACTGTAAAGTATGGGTCAACACGAGATTTGGGCTTAAAAATAATAGGTTAAACGTCTGAAAATGCGATTTCTTTCTTCAAGAAAACGGACCTCTCCATGCAGATCCGAAATGGGCAGCCGTGCCTCACTTAGCCATGTCGCGGGCGCGCGGCGCGCACGTGCGAAGGCAAGATGGCGGCCAACGGCCGTGCTGCTTAGAGATAATTTTTCCGCGTGAAAAACTTATATTTTCATAAATGAAATGTGACTTTTAACCGACAGAAATTCTAATTTAGCCTAGGCATTACATTTCTATACCTCTTCTGTTAATTTAGAATGTGTTTTGGGTGTGTTGACGGTGTGTTGACGGTGCGTTGACGGTGTTTGTGCGTGTTGACGGTGATTAGTATGACCCCTATTCACCGCACACGTGGCTTAATAATACACTACGACTTTGTTTGAAACGGCGCCATATTTTACTTACGGCATGGCATGTCAAACCGCTGATACGTATACGTATACCAGCGTAGTGTGTAGATGTAGTAGACCTCTTCTCATTGGCTTATTCATGGCTAGCATGCATCCGTACCCATCCATGTGTGCGATGCGATCGTATGGTGTACTATTTACGACACATCGCTTTGCCTCTTCCATACGCGACGCGACTATACGACGCGACGGCACGACGGCTGCGTTGCATAAATATCGTGCCGTCGCGTCGTGCCGTCGCTTCTTTCCCATTACTTCTGGCGTCGCGTCGTGCCGTCGTGTCGTTTTTTTCTAGCTTGCAGGTTTTCTTTCCTCAACGTCGCCCCTTCCGTCGCCCATCGCGTCGTACCGTCGTGCGTCGCGTCGTGCGTCGCGTCGCGTCGTGCGTCGCGTCGTGCGTCGCGTCGTGTTCGCGTCGTGCGTCGCGTCGTGCTCGCGTCGTGCGTCGCGTCGTGTTTCGCGTCGTGTTTCGCGTCGTGTTTTGCTTCGTGTTTCGCGTCGTGCTCGCGTCGTGCTCGCGTCGTGCTCGCGTCGTGCATTTAAATTAAAAATGGTAGCCAAATTTTCAGTTTAAAATTAGCTATTCTAATTGCAAGTTAATTCAAAATATCCATGTTAAACAATGTTCTATGTATTTGATTAAAGTACCCAATTGTTTAATGCAGGTTCTTTTCAGTTGCATTTTCACTTTAACAAACTTACAGCTCGCATATCGCGATGCCAGTGAAGTACCTCCCTCCGGCGATGGCTTTGTAGAAGTCTAAAAAATCGGAAAATGAAATCGATTACAGAAAGAATAGTGCCCTGCTAAAGTGAAGGGGGAAAAATAACACAAGGATAAGGCTTCAAAAAAGGAACTGGTATATTTTTTTAATTGGCCCTGGGCAGAAGTACAAGTTTCATGTTGTAACACAGTCATGTTACACAATGGCTACGGCCGGCAGTGTCCCCAAATAATTTGCCTCTTGTAATATACATTGAAAGGTCATTGGCTTTAATATGCACACATAAAAGACACTGGTGGCACATTTTCGATAGCATATATTCAACCTTTATTAAAATTTGAATTGATAGTGCATTCGTCCTCATAGTGCAATCTCAAACATTTGCCGTTTGGTTTTCTTTTATATAGTGCTGAATGACTGGCCTGCAAAGCGATCCTGGAAACGGGAGATTATGTCCCCACCATATATAATTATAGTTTTGGCGGACAACTAATAATGGGCGAAACCCACCCCTTAAAAAGGATTAGTTAAACGTACGTAATGCATTTGGGATTTTTTTAATCAAAATCCAAGAACTATAGGTCCGGTATAAGTTGATCCATTTTTAGCATCCCCATTGCAATATCTGGTTGTTGATAATAAAAGAAATATACGAATTATGGTGATGAGCCTTGTTCAAACCACATGCCTAACAATATACACGCCTTTACGGGGTCCGCCCGATAGTCCGAGGGTTCGATTGTCCGAAGGTTTATTGATCCAAAGGTTCGATATTCCGAACGTACAAATTCCCCATATGAGGGGGTTCGATAGTCCGAAAATGAAATAAGGTTCGTTAACGGAACATTTGATGCAATAGTCCGAAGGTTCATTAGTCCGAACGGCCTACAATCCGAAGGTTCATTTATCCGAAGGTTCAGTAATCCGAACTTAGAATAAGGTTAATTAGTCCGAAGGTTCAAAAGTCAGAAACTAAAATAAGGTTCAATAGTCCGAAGGTTCATAAAGGCACACAAAGTTCGATAGTCCGAATTGACAATAAGGTCCGATAGTCCGGACTATCGAACCCTATCGTCTATTCCGAATATCGAACCTTCGGATTATTTAACCTTATTCTCTTTTCGGACTATTGGGCCCTTCGGACTATCGAACCTTCGGACCATTACGAACCTTCGGATTAATAACCCTTCGGACTAAAGAACCTTCGGACAATCGGGCTGTCACCGTCCCCCCCCCCCCCCCCCCCCCCCCCAAGGGCGGATCCAGAACACAATTTTGGGAGGGGCCAACACATTTTTTTGCTGAGTTTTGTGGGTGGGTGTACGCAGTGGCTGCCTTATTGCGACGTCAGTTTTCTTTTTTTTGGGGGGGGGGGGGGCATGGGCCCCCTTTGGCCCCCCCTGGATCCGCCCTTCCACCCCCCCCCCCCCACCCACCAACCTTGGCGAGAAATGGAAACCGCTCATAACGTGTAGTTTTATTGTAACTTTGTTTAACGCCGTTTATGTAAACCCGTGCACACGGCAACTTTGTTTCAACATTTATAAACCTTTACAGTCAGTGGCGTATCCAGCGGAAAGGGGGGGGGGGGACTTGCCCCCCTGGCGGCATTTGAAGCGTCATAAAAAAATTTAAAAATAGTGTTTTAAAACGATTTTAAGACGGTTCAGACGTTGTTTGCCCTTCCTGGCACAAAAAACTGGATACGCTACTGTTTACAGTGAGTTACACTTTTTCACCGTTGGTGGCGCTATTTAACCACTTTGTTTTGTTCTTACGCATAGGCAAAATAAGACATGTGGTTTCTGCTTTTCTGGTTTGCAACTTTAGGCGTAGGCTCCTAAAAAAAAAAAAACATGGCCACGAGCAGGGAAGGGGGGGGGGGGGGGGTTGAACCCCCCCCCCCCCCCCCCCGGACCCGCGCCTTGTATAGCACAAAATCCTTGCCAGCATCCGAACCGTACCAATGAGCGCATGTTTGAAGTGCCCATTGCATTAGCCTTTTAGAGGTATGGCGGACACAATAGGAGGGCGGTATTTGATTTGGGTAAAACCTGTGTATTTATACCCAAATAAAATAGCGCCCTCCTATTGTGTCCGCCATACCTCTAAAATTGCTAATGATACTCAGGAACGAAATATTTTCTCTCTTTTCAATATTTATTTTGTCCCGCCAGACACCGCTGTTATCGCGGTACCGTTGTTGATACTGTAGATTGTTTGCTACAAAAATTGGGAAAATACAAACAGAATTCTAGCAAAATCGTTTTTCAAATATACAGCTCAGCCTTTTGTTCACCGCGCGGTTAAGCGCATGCGCGCATAAATTTAAATGTATTAGCGGGTTATTCTGTGAGCCAGTTCGGTATTTCAACTGCGCATGTTCACAATAGCATGACCGGACTACTCCACGCGAAACACGAAGCTAAACACGAAGCTAAACACGAAGCAAAACACGAAGCAAAACACGACGCGAAACACAACGCGAAACACGACGCACGACGCGAGCACGACGCGACGCACGACGCGAGCACGACGCGACGCGACGCACGACGCGACGCACGACGCGACGCACGACGCGACGCACGACGCGACGCACGACGCGACGCACGACGCGACGCACGACGCGACGCACGACGCGACGCACGACGCGACGCACGACGCGACGCACGACACGACGCACGACGGTACGACGCGATGGGCGACGGAAGGGGCGACGTTGAGGAAAGAAAACCTGCAAGCTAGAAAAAAACGACGCGACGGAACGACGGCACGACGCGACGCACGACGCGACGCCAGAAGTAATGGGAAAGAAGCGACGGCACGACGCGACGGCACGATGCAACGCAGCCGTCGTGCCGTCGCGTCGTATAGTCGCGTCGCGTATGGAAGAGGCAAAGCGATGTGTCGTAAATAGTACACCATACGATCGCGAGTACGTACGCGAAATCTAGACACGGGGTATGCGCACCTGCATATGCATCGTCTAGTCTGGTTCCCAGACCAAAATATTCTGACTATTTCTGATGAATATTAGGTCCGGATACCCTGCACGATGGCATGGGGAAAGGGGTACCCCCCCCCCCCCCCCCTTTTATCCCTGTACCCTAAGCACACTCCAGATTATTGTTATCTAACACATCCCCTAGATTTCTGAATAGAATTCCTAAAATTCCGGGAACACAATGACCAACACAAAAGAGGGGGTCCCTTTTCCCCCCACATCGTGCTTCCGGTGGTATCCGCCAATGTCACGTGACGAAAATTCCCAGATTCTGGCCTTTTCCGAAAATGTCCGAGGTTTTCCGAACTTGTTTTCGGTAATATTCGGCTATTAACGTTGATGTTCGGAATACCAAAATATCTGTCAGGCCCGTTACAGATCCTGGAATTTGAATTCTCCATTATAGGCCTGCATACAAACTGAAAAATCAATGCCACACTCTTGCAGTATTTTGCGGACTGGATTTTGCAAGAATGTTAAAATTTGAATGATGCCACTGACGTCACTCGGACTAACACTGTACGTCATGATCTATTTTAAACCGCGGTAGCTACCTGACCTAATATTTAGACGTCAGGGAATCTTCAGGACAGGGAACCAGACTATACATAAATGAAAACCTTCCTACGTGGTGCACGAGACATTCCATAGTCCGGCAAATATAAACCTTATTGTCATGATAATACATCATTCAGTTGTTTTCCACACCCCTCCCAGCGGGCCTCCCCGCCGCTATGCACTCCGGCGGGTTGAAGTAATTTTTTTTAACATGTTTAGTTCATTAAAAAAAAAAGGAATTTTGGTTTCAGTCGCGAACCCATACAGACCCTACACGTACGTACTTTTGCTCTCTATCTGTGACATGGTTTACCATGCGTGATGGAAATCGTGATGTATAGTTTTAACATAGAGAAATTCCTCCATGGTTTTAACTGGATGATGATGCCTAGCGGCGATATCCAGTCAACTTTCTGAGATTCTGAGACAATAATCTTGGTATTTGGAAATTCTTCTGTAACATGTTGCCCAGAATATTTTTGGTGTGTTTAAAGCTACAAAACAAGGTGAACATTCATTTATGCTTCGTAGACCCTGTGTAAAACAAAAATTGCACGATGACATCTGTGACGCGTGAGGGGTGGCACTTCTAACTTTTGGTTGGCTCAGATTAAACTGTTGGTGGCGCTGTTATAAATATTATTTCGATGGTATTTAATATACAAAACTAAGAAAATATATTTGCGGCATATAGGTGTTTAAATGTAACTATTAATTTTTTTTCCAAATATAGTTACAAAAAGATTTCTTAGGAGAACTTTTTTTCCTGCTTATTTAACATTTTAGAACAAGCCCATTAAAACATGATACCCTCCAGACTGGCCCCATTTCTAATTTTTAAGTAATGCCTTTGGATAGGGTCTGGATACTCGCCGATGTAAACAATAAATTATCAGTTGGCAACTTGACGTGGCTACCCACATGGCGTATGTATGTTGCTGAATATTCGACTTTTATCAGGCTAAATATAGTTTACAGCAGGTGTGGTTAAGGTTCGACATGCAGATTTAACATTGCATTCAAATAATTAACACTAGTCGCATATCACACGCGTTCGGAGAATACGACGAGGTCACAAACAAAGTGGACAAGATGGCCGACGCGACGGTACGGGATGACGGGTGCCCCTCTAACATGTCTAACTTGAACGGAACGGAAAACTTCTCTTTTCATCCGGATCGTAAGTAAACCTTAGTACCACGCATCTTAGTACTGGAACTTTTGTACTGGTATCTTAGGTGGCGTATCTAGTATTTTGGTGGCCGTTTTAAGAATTGGAATTGGAGGCAGTGTTGTACTAGTAGTATGGAGCGTCAAAAGTGGACAACCATATTTTCCCATTTTCTGCTAGTAGAATTTTAGGGTTTTAGAAATGGCAACACCGGTTTTAAAAAACATTTCTAAAAATTTTTTGCTAGCAGAAATTTGGATTTTACTTTGACGACTATCTCGGCGCCTCAAAAGTGGACAACTAAAAATCTCAAATTCTTACTGACAAAAATCATGATGCTCCAAAAGTGGACAACCCCGTTTTCCCATTTCCTGCTAGCAGAGATTTAGATTTTAGAAGTAGCAACACCTGTTTTAAAAAATGTCAATATGTCGATATTGACCCCCCAACTCGCCTTTTCTTTCCGCTGAGGGGGTAGTTGTGCACGGAGCTCATAGGGTTGTAAATGGTTCCTTTTTTAACTTCTAACTTTTTACTGTCACCATTACCATGATTACAGCCCTACTCCAACGGCACGCCACCCCTACAACCGGTCGACTTTGTACACATGTATGTATCTCCCCAAATTCTTATCGCTGAACACTTTTATACATCATTGTATTCCTGAGATGTTAGCAATTTCTACAATATATACATGTACATGTAACAAGGCTTAGCTTCGCGCTCGCATTTATCCGTTTTGGCTGTGCCCCCGTCTAGACTTTTTGTAGTCATGACATGGCTAAAATAATCACTAGAAAATAATGGCAAAAATCATGATATACATGTATATATTATCCATAAAATCGTCACAACTTTTGTTAAAAAAAAGTCATGTGAAAGTGGCCATGAATCGCCTCAGATTGCACCACGGAGCATCCAGAATCCAAAATTTTACGGGCCCCTTAAGCGGGCCCCGGACCCCACGCCGTGAGGGATTCGCGCTTCGCGCTCGCATTTCTCCATTTTGGGTGTGCCCCCCGTCTACAAATTTCATCGATCCGCGCCTGATGTCGGAAGGTAGATTGGTTGGTGGGGAGACAGTTTATGCTTCACGACAAGCACAGTAAGGTGGGGAATAGTCGGTCTTTGCCACATTAGAACGCGGAAGTTCAGATCCCAACAAAGATGATGGCCTTTTATTTTATTGTTTTCACTCAACTAACACACCCAACAAAGGCAATAGAAAGTTGCAACGGCAAACGGATTTTGTTATGCGCCAACAGACGGTATGAACGCTCGTGCTGCGCATGTAACACAATGTAATTAAAATACCGATAGCAGACTTCAACTGACATTCACTGGGAATCGGCGCGCACTCACTCACAAACGTTTGTGCGTCCTGCAAAAAAGTGTTTGGGAACTTTTGTTAGAGCCCGAGTTTTGCATCTCCGGCATTCCGGTTATAATGTCGTCAAGTATACATCATTGTCCACCATTTGTTTTCATAGTTTTTGTCAAGTGTAGACCAAATCACATTCTTATCATGCCTTATACCAAAATGCATCTAGGCATTATTTTGCAATAATTATTTTGTAAATAATTTATTCTTAAAATAATGCATAGGCATTACTTGTGTTGCTAGGTGACCAGAGCTCCATTGTGCAAAGAGACGCTTACGCTTCCAAATACATTGGATGAGAAATTTGAGTTTTGAAGATCTTTTGTATTTTGTAATGCTTGAAGGTGTTAATTATTGTCATTTATTGCAATTCAAGCTCAAGAAAAGGTAACATTTTGACACAATTTTGCACCTAAAATTGTGTAAATCCCAGGGGCTCCAGGGGCCTTTACCTCAACCCCTAACAAGGGCTTTGCGCCTGCAACCCACCAGGGGGCCCTTAAGCGGTCCCTTGGACCCCGTGCCGTGTCGCGCTCCACACAAGGATGGGCTTTCAAAAATCATCCCCCCCACATGTAACAAGAAATCTCCGCGCATGCATCTAGGCCTACATCACGTTAACATCTCTATAGCAGAAAATATTTTAAGAGACGAAATAATACTTTATTACAATATTAACATAATGAATTACAGTTATATATATAATACACATCACGACATTAGGCATAGGGTGAAGCAAATGTTTTTGTACCCCAGACCCGTTTGACAGACAGTACAGACAGACAACAGCTATACAAAAAAGGACAATGACAGACAAGCAGAAGTATGAATGAGCTATTACTGTATGATAATGCACCACATTAGATAATTAATTAGAATTCAGAAGTTGTGTTTTTAATATTTAGGTAAATGTAGATAGAGTTAATGATGTTTTAAGAGGGTTGTTAGACTATTCCAAAAACTAGTACCACGCTGAACAAGAATTTGTTTAACATTGACGTTCTGTTGAAATTAACATAAAGGTTTTTCTTCGTGCTGCTTCTAGTATTATGAGAATGAACATTTGAAGTTAAGGTAAAACATGGACTAAAACATGAGGGTAGCAAATTATTTATGTATCTGTACATGAATTTACCCAGGTTCAGATAGTAAAGATCATTAAACTGTAATAGTTTAAGATTGGCAAATAATGGAGTGGTATGATCTCGTTTGAAATGATTCGAACAGCTCGTTTTTGTAAAATAAGAATGTTATCACATGACTATAGGAGCCACCCCATGTAAGAATTGAATAATTTAAGTACGGGAGGACTAATGAATTATAAAGTGTTATTAAAATATTCTTTGGCAAGAAAAACTTCAAACGATTCATGATACCGATAGTTTTTGATATTTTGCTTGACACGTCATTCACGTGACCCTGCCAAGTAAAATTTTCATCAATAGTAATACCTAAAAATGTAGTATAAGTTTTGAGGCTTTGCATGGTGGAATATCGATATCGTTTTGGTTTGCGGTAAC
The DNA here is from genome assembly GCA_037893225.1 of Hippasteria phrygiana. Classification (NCBI taxonomy): domain Eukaryota; kingdom Metazoa; phylum Echinodermata; class Asteroidea; order Valvatida; family Goniasteridae; genus Hippasteria; species Hippasteria phrygiana. The sequence continues at coordinate 1,194,553 of JAZGUH010000125.1, forward strand.
ACCATGTGTTTATCTCAACTAACGAGAGGTATGGGTTCTGAAAAGAACCTTGTCGCACAACTCGTATCTCAACCTTCGTTAAGTGAGAAGGGTTCAAGGGAGAACCAATTTTCTTGCAACTCGTTTTCTCTACTGTCGATAAGTGAGAAATATGATTCAGGGGAGAACCATGGGGACTTCACGGGTTAATATGGTTCAGGGAGAACCATGGGGACTTCTCGGGTTGTTCTCAACGTTTCGATTAGACTGCTCTAATCTTCGTCAGGAGGTACTTTTTACCTTTTTCAAGCTAATACCAAAACTAAAGGAACCGTTTGAATGTATTTCTGCTGTCTCGAACAAAATATGATATAATTTGATTTGATTTAAGGACATTAATACACAGTTTATTTGCAAACAGCCAGGTACTTATCTTCAAAAGTTCACCATTAAGGTGATTAATAGCTGTATCTACGTTACTATGACTGTATATTAAACTTGTGTCATCTGCAAATAAAGAAATTAATTTCATATCAGATGTATTACAAATGTCGTTTATATAAATAATAGATAAAAGAGGATCCAATACAGAGCATTGTGGAACTCCACAAGAAATGGATTGTTCTTTAGACCTTGTCGAATTAAATGAAAGTAACTTTTAAACCACTCTAAGGTTGTTCCTCGTATACACCGTAATGTTCGAGTTTAGAAAGCAATATGTCATGGTTAACAGTATCGAAAGCCTTTGAAAGGTCCAAAAATATTCCAATAGAAAATGTTTTGTCATCGATAGCCTTTAGTAATTTATTTACTACATATGAAGTTGTTGGCTCAGTTGATCGGCCTTCTCTAAAGCCAAATTGTGACTCTGATAAAATGTTATGTTTATTAATGAATGATATTAGTCTAGCATATACTATCTTCTCAAAAACCCTTGAATACGTGGGCAAAACTGAGATAGGTCTAAAGTTTCCAATGTCATGTTTATTACCCCCTTTATGTATCGGAATAACCTTTCCTATTTTTAACGCATCGGGGAAAATCCCAGAGGATAAGGACCTATTGAATATGTCAGCTAATAAGACTGTATTGTATACCTTGCCTGTTTAATAACAACGAATTTAACCCATCAAAACCAGGGGCCTTGCTACAGGACATTTTATTGAGGGAATCCGCAACGTCCTCTTGCGTAACTGGAGTTAAAAAGCGTGAGTGTGAACAATATACCTGCAAGAAAAGACTCACACGCAGTATTACATAATGGTAGCTTACCTGCAATTTCTTTGCCGCCATCAATTTTCACACCGTCATCTTTTACGACATAAGAAGGGTTTTGTTTTGGCTTTCCCTTATTTAGCAAAGAATTAATTAGATTCCAAGTTCCTTTATATTGCCCTTTTCCTTATCAACTTTCTTGTTAAGATAATTTTTCTTTGATATTCTAATCAAAGTATTCAATATATTTTTATACAGAATATAAACAGATTTATTTTGGGAATTAGGATTTCTGAGACTTTTTTATATAAGTAGTTTTTCCTCCTAATTGAGTTGTAAATACCATCAGATAACCAAGGTGACTTACAAGCATCATATCGGCGTTTCACCTCTTGTAAGGGAAAATGTTCATCATACAGTTTAAGAACAGGGTCTATAGGAATTTATTATACACGACATGCAAATTATTCAATGATGTTACAAGATTCCAGTCAATTTGATTAAGATCATCAAGAAAGTGTTGTGATCACAGGTGGTTATAAGCGATTGGCATTCAGAAGTTATTGAAAACCCAGTACAAGTACTTTTTGTATTTAGATGTAAATTTGCGGTCGGAAACGCTTAAAGAGGCACATTGCTTTGGATTTTGCGATTTGGGCTATAAAACTGAAATGGATATGGTTGGGAAGCTTTCTTAAAAGTAGAATATAAAGATTCACATAACTATTCCTTCAAATTTCGTGGTTTTTGTTTAATTTCATGACAAATAACGGTCCGCCATTTTGTAGAACCACATTTTTGACTCCACAAAATGGCGGACCGTGTTCACCAGTCGTATTTCCAGTCGCTGCTGGTTTAAGTACGTTCTGTTGATCAATTTTGATGTACTGTGGCACGGCGCGCAGCACTGGCGATATGTGTCGCGAGGTAGAGAATGGTACCTGGCGATCATCTGATAGGTTTACAAGGCCACTGGCTGCGGCGCCAGCCTGAAGACTCTTACAGCGTATTTTGCGCATTATTTAGACGGTGGTATTTACTACTGGAAATAAGTCTATGTATCGCGGGTCAGATGTCAGGGGTCAGAGGCAAATTTTTTGTTTTGTAATCACTACTCACTAATTACAACACATTATACGTGTTTTTTTGCATGATCAACTCTTATAAAAGATAAGGAACATTTCCAAACAGCAAAATTTCATGACATTTAAAGGCAATGTGTCCCTTTAAGTGAGACTCTATTCATGTTGACTTCCAGTATAACTATGGTTACTGAATTGTAAACACAACATAATGACCAGCGTCGAGCGCGTGCGTCTAACACGCACGCGAGCGCCTCGCCACCGCAGTAAATGCTTCTAATTTTGGTCGCCGGATTCGTAAATACAGTAATTCACCGACGCCATTTTTACAGTGGTGCCGCGCTCGCGTGCAGGTTGCGCGCGTTCTTTAATTTCAGTCGCGCGCGCATTTTGGCAAGTTGTAAACACCCTGTTGGTCGAAGCTGCATCGAGCGCGTGCGTAAAACACGCACGCGAGCGTGATGCCACCGCAGTAAATGCTTCTAATTTTGGTCGCCGGATTAGTCTATAGACTAATCCAACGAGCAAAATTAGAAGCCATCTTTAGGTACCCAATCGGGCGGTACTGCGCTCGCGCGCGCGTCATATACGCGTTCTTACTTTTGAGGCGCGTGTTTACTTTGGCAATCCTATTGGACAAAGGCGCAATGAGTGCGCGCGTATGACGAGCGCGCGTGTGTGGTACCGATCGATCAGGTACCCAAAGATGGCTTCTAATTTTGCTCGTCGGATTTGTCCATAGCGCAATTAACCAGACTGTGTTTTTTAGTCGGCTGTCATTATTTTGTGTAAATTCCTTTTTTCTACAGTTCTGCCAGCTGCGCAACCTCGAACCTGACAACTGTGCTTGAGGGTATACTAAACGGCTATGACAACCGCATCAGACCAAACGGCGTAGGTTAGTATGGAGTCCCGGGATCAAGGTGATAACTTGTTGAGATTTGTGACCTTGGGGTAAACATTCGGGTATGGGCCCTGATTCGAGCTATATTGTTTTTTTTTCTTTCAGAAAACCCCCGAGAATAATTTATCTAAGTGGAGGGAAAAACTTATTATGGTTCACGAAAACGGATGTGCAAAGAAAATACAGGGACAAAAGAAATGTGTACAAAAGTTTAATCTTACCAACACCTTTCCACTTTACATCAAGGGCCAAACGTGTAGGCTACATTACAACTCATAATATATTATATTTATCGCAAATCTGGTCTGTTAACAAAAACGAAACGTTTTCAAGGGAATTAGTATCCAGACGCTGGAAGTATACGTATATACACCGTCTCTGCTATCCAGTCAAAAGCTGTCTGAATTTACACCGTATTAAAAGATGCACGTCTTATTCTTGTAATCTTAATCAGCAATAACATTTATAGAGATCCAATAACGGTTCAAATTACTCAGACCTGGTATTTTATCTGGTATGGATATAACTAAAAGATCAGTTCCATTCGCGGAACGCCTCCGTTCCTGTTACAAAAACAGTTCCATCTCCCGCCCGCGCCCGAGAACCAGAACAATACGCCCGCACGGCCATGTCACTCCAAGAAGTCCAAACCTATTCGAAAATTCCCGCGGCAAGCACACTTTTGACCCTTCTAAAAATCATAAACTACTCAACCTTAAAACCCCTTGTGTACGGATGACGCCAAATGGCGCAACAAAAGTGGACCTGGCCGGATGACGCCATTTGCCGCTATTTGTGCAGTTTCAATCCATTGTTGGATAATTGTGTATGTTACGCTTGACTGCACAAACACATTGTGGCCATTTCGCTTGGCTGCCAGAGCCGCCGCGACACCCCGACGTATTCCGTAAAAACTGTACTTAAGGGGTTTTAAACCACTGAGAGCAATGACCAACGACTAAACCAACATAGACTTGTACAAGTCCAATAGTTACAAAATATTTTAACCGATTGCTCTTTGAAGATTTGGCACATAAGAAAATATGCTGGTAATAAAATGACACAATCGGCCATTTTGAACGTTGTTGGGGGCGCAAGCACTGGTCTGCCCGAAAAAAAAGTTAGCGCTCATTGGCTTTTCGAGTTGACATCACCGTCTGTTATATTTCCACTCTGTTACGTACACAAGTAAATGTTGTCAGTGTTATGAAATTTCCCTCACGGAATGTATATACGCCCCTCATTATGTACAACCGTCACAAACGTAGACGAGGCCACGCGTCACTTATTTGCAGACGCGTGCGACCTCGGCTGACCCTAACTTGTGAATGAATGCGTCAAAGTTGTTTACGCCAAGCCTTATACATGTGCGAGAAGGTTCTGTGTAGAAATCTCGTATTCGCTTGAAAACACTGTAATTGTATTTATAAGCTGTGTAAAAGATTATTTTTAGATGTGACGTAATTCTGTAAGATTATATTTGGAAGCTGACGTGATTTGTAAGATACTTCTATAGATTTTAATAATTTCTGGAATGTATGAAATTTCTTTATAACGGGCTAACTTTACAACAAAATCACGACTTTAGACGGACGGAGAATTTCGTTGGGATTTTGGTTATCGAGTTCATCGAGCCGTTTTATTCGGACCTGTGACCTGTATAATGACTCGTCTGCGTAGGAGCGTCTGGGACTCTGGAGACAGTTAGAGCTGAATTATATTTCCGGAAAAAAAGACATTTATCTGTGAACTGTGGTCGGTTCATTATTTGGGGTCTTATATCCCCATACTTTCGCGACGGGAGCTATAGTTTGTGTCGTCCCCCGCTGTTTTCGTCTCTCTTCGGCTGTTTTCGCGGTGAATTCTCCCCGTGTTCCAGCTCGCCAAAGAACTGTATTCGCTCGCATTATTGGAGTCGTCCTCGTCCGTTGCTGAGTGCCCAAGTCGTCCAAGTCCTCGCCCAAGTCCTCGCCCAAGTCCTCGCCCATTGCAGAGCTGCCTAAATCGTCTGAGCCCTCGCCTATATAAGTCCTCGCCAGTAAGATCTTTTAAGTTATATATTGTATAAGATCTTTTCTTAATTCTACACTTGTTAAACCCTATCGATTCTCGAATCTTCTCATTATTAAATCACATTGTTTCTTTGTTCTTCATATCAGTGTGATCTTGTTTGATTTCTTTGTTGCATCTGAGAAAATTCAGGATTTTTCTAGTAGTTTATATTTACGGATAGTCTGGAGCCTGATTTTCAGACAACTCCCCGAACTCGATCCCAAGAGTCTATACTTTCATCCTCCTTCTCAGTGGTAGAGAGAGAAGCTAGTGGTAGCGTATTGCTTGAAGGCCATGTGGACGAAATAACTAAACATTCGTTCCTGGCTACGAAGTGTCGTTGTTCGCGGTCTTGATACTGACCCTCTTAGCAGGGGCGGATCTAGATGGGGGTTGTGGGGGTTGCAACCCCTCCCCCGCCCACACCTTGGGATGCTGAGCAAAGTTGTGATAAGCAATGCTAAACCACACCCTTCACTCTAAAAAACTGAAGTGCTAATTTAGCACTTGAAGAGCTAAAATTTTGCACTTCTAGGTGCTCGTATAGTGACTGCACGTGCCGTGCTGATTTAGCACAAGCATGCGTGCTATAATAATAGCACCCACAAAGAGCTAAACTAAAGCACTTCAGGTGCTATTTTCAACAACTCATAGGATACAAAATAAAGCACTAGAGAACAGCGGAAAATGTTATACTGGAAGCTTGGTTGACATTAATTAACTACAAATTAACGGGAACACATGAAATAGGGAACCAGACTAAACAGAAATAACATATTATACATTTTTATGGTAGAGTGTACACTTGCTACGACAACCTATAAACACTACAAACTAAATGATGTCGTGCTTTAGCTTTATATTCAGCCTATCCCACCATAAAAAAAAGTCACGGCTTCGCATGAACAATTTCAATATTTGAATACGAAGGGAGATTTAATGAGATTATTCACCTATGTTCGTAAAAAATAATAAATTATATTGTGGAATTGTTTGAATAAAACATATTTTGGTCAAGGAAGTGTATTTTTGGAATAAAAACTGCAATTTAACCTGACTTTTGTAAACACAAATTTCCTCATTTCGGATTGGTCGTGCAATTGCTACGTAATTTTACACCTGAGGTGCAGTCAAGGAAACCTCGGTATTCAGCACTCATTCAGCACTCATTTTCAGCACTCATCGTGCAGCACTTCCACTTTTGTGGGTCAAATTTAACACGTGAGGTGCTAACTTGTGCACGCACTTGCTCAGCACTCAGTATTTAGCACTTTTGTTTTTAGAGTGTTGTTACCAGTGGGTATACCACTGGTCCATACACATTGTACCGGTATATGCGGGTACAATCCCTCCCTAAATGAAAGGCTAGATCCGACCCTGCTTAGTGGCATGGTTGCTGCGTGGCTTCAGCTGTTTGTACGGTGTGTAATGGCAAATGAGCTGTCCAGATTGTTTATAATTATGGAAATTAGTGCATGGGAACAAGGTTGTATCAGCAATTTTTTCAGCGCGTATAAATATTGATTTGTTTATACGCACTAGGCTGAATAAAAATGAGGCATTGGGATGCGAGGAGATGGGCCCATGGGATTGGTTGTACACGGTTGTTCATTGACGATGAATTTCGTCTTGTCTGCTATATGGATATGTGTTATATAGGATGTCAGTAAAAAGATCAATGCCTTCCAACCCAAAATGAACTATCATAGTGAGCAGAATACCTCACTGTGGGAAAATACGCCTATATACTCACTGATGTTTGTTTTCTTTTATTAACGTTTGGGATGAAAAAGAAAAAACTGTGCAGATTGATAAAAGTTATAAGGCAATTAAAATTAATTCCTGTTTAACCAATGTATTGTTCTTCTCTTTTGAAAACTTGCTTTGTGTGATAGAGGAAGCACCTACGGGCTCACTTGACTCAAACGAAGGTGAGATACAGGAATTGTTTGTCTTCAAATGGCAGAGTAGTCGAGTCATCACAAGCAATCACAAGTCATCACAAGTCACTTCACAAGTCTGGTCTCAAACCAAGCTATTCAAACACACTATATAACAAAAGCATTCCTTTGTCATTGTCGATCCCATGTAGCTTGTGAGCTGACTTGTGATCTGCCTTTTCATCTGACTTGTGACTGCATGACTCGATTAATACAACTCTGTCAAATGGCATTTGGTATTTTTTATGGCAGATATAAACAAGTCATTTGAAATAATCGATTGAATCCCACATAAGTGTAATTGTGTACATGTACAAAGTAATTTTATGGATGCAGCCCGAAAGCCACTCTGGGTAAAAGGGCTAAGAACAGATGTGGTAGACATAAACATGCTGAAAAAGATTTTGTGAAAAGAGAGCAAATAAGTCTACTTGCACTAGAGACTGTTTTCCGTCTTAATCAACGCTGTGGTTCATTTCAATATTAACAATCGAAATACGCCCATATACGTTCAAAATCACTTTTAAAACAGAACTGGTTTTCACTATTTCTCGCAAAACGGTTGACAGGTTGAGCTCAAACTTTGCACAGGTTTGTTATTTCATGTATATTTTAAACCCCGTAAAGTATGCACACTTCCTGCAACTATGTTGTTAGCTCTACCAATGCTGTAGCATACCTGTAAAGATTGCTCGCCCATGATGACAAAACACTCAATTAACTTTAACTGCAGGAATTCCACTGCGTGTACGGGTTGAGCTGTACATCGAGAGCGTAGACAGCATAAAAGAATCTACCATGGTAAGTTCTAAAGCCCGAAACAGACGGATTACTGCAGCTGAGAACGGGGTATAATTCAGTTTTTGCCCAATTTTAGTGTTAGCCACTTTATGCAGGAAACATTTAGGGTACAAAAGCCGATTCAATCAGTTAACACATTCATTTGCATGCATGCCTTATTGTGGGCCCGATCGGGGGATATATTGCAGGTTATCGATTTTTAGCCAAATGCAAATTAACGAATAGTGTACATTATTTAATCCTAATGCAACTTGCCCACCAACTGCGTCAGCTTGCGTTATCTTGCGAATTTTTGGGCCAAATTTTTCAGCCAAAATTTGCAAATTATTGCGCTATTTGCAAATTGTGCAATTTGTTGCAAGAATTCGCCAAAAATAGCAGATTTTCAGGTATATCTCAATTCAATTCCGGACACAGAAGAGCTTGTGCTGCCTTGCGCTGCATTGCGCTCGTTGCGTATACTTGCGTTAGGCCTGTACACTGCTTGCGATGCATTTTGATGTATTGCAAAAGACGTCTAGCGCAGCTTGGCTAACGCTATTTTGCGCTATTTTTGGGCAGGTTAAAAACTAGCGCAACAACTTGCGAAGCCATTTCGCAAGCCTAAATTGCACAAGCTTTCGCAAGAACGCTTGCCCACATATATAGGCTACACTTATAAATCTCAAGTTTTCTGCATTACTCTAACCCCGTAGATGAATCTGCAACTTACGCAATTCACCTATAGTCCACTTTTTGTTTTCAATTTCGTTCCCAAATTTAACCCCGAGGACTTCTCGTTAACCGTGTACCTACGGTTGTTCTGGCTGGACACGAGGTTGGCTTTCCCGGGTTACCGTAGTCTGGTCCTCGGTAGCCAGGGCATACAGAAAATCTGGATACCAGACATCTACTTCCTGTACGAGAAGAACGCCAGGCTTCACACGGTGACACAGTCCAATCAGCTGATGCGAATCCAGCCCAATGGCACCGTGTCATACAGTTCAAGGTATGGTTGGCGGAGGTTATAGGCCCATTGCCACCGTCGTATATAAATACCCACGACCCGCACGCATAGCGTCATACAAGCTGTATGACAACTGAGCCATATTACCATGACAATAACACACACAGTGATTAACAGCTAATATTGAAAACACGGCACGGTAAGTGGATTCAACTAGCTTCAACTCCATGGATGCATGCACTGTGAGTCCATTGCGCAATTGGGTTGAAAGAGCCCGAGAAGCTACACTGCACTGGCAAGCTTCGGCTATTTGAATGGATCCTTACGTAACAGATTAGCAACCCTAGCAAATATTGCCTCGCTTTGGTTCCAATATGGCGCCGTCGCGTGCAAAGAGTGTATGTTCAGTGAACGAGGGCGTTGTAATGACGCCATTTTGGCGGTACAAACAGTGGGATTTCACTTTTACTGAAGATGTTCATATTCAGTGTGAACCTCACTTCAATTAGAACTTTGATTTAAAAAATGTATTTCGTAATTAAGATCAAATACTGACAAGAATCATGGATCTTATAGGATCAAATCGCTGACAAGGATCAAATAGCGATTCACATAACTTTTAACCGTACACACTTACAGACATATATCGTATTCGAGTCATGACCCTGACAAGCATCAACCAGTGTAATGCGGAAATAACTGGTCGTCGCTTGACCAGGGTCATGATTCAGATAAGGAAAACCAACATTTTTGGGACAGACTGCACTACCTTTCCACAACGTGCAATGGGTATGTTTAGATTGTGCTGTCAACTACACATCGACCAGACTGCTGACCTGTACCATCTATATATATTGTATAATGATCCAACTGGGTCAAAACCAATTACACTCGTCTGGATCTTATTGCAAACTATGATTAGACAAAATACTTTTTATCAGATTGCTGACCTTTACCATCAATGTAGAAGTATAAACTCATTTACTGGGTCAAAACCAATTACCCTCGTCAAGGATCTTATTGCAAAATAGAATAAGAAAAATACAACTTTTCCCCTTTTTAAATTCAGAATCAGCTTGACGGTCGCTTGCAACATGAACCTACAGAAGTTTCCAATGGATTCCCAGAAGTGCACTATTACCATGAGTAGCTGTGAGTATAACGACCGGAACATTAACAAGGTCCAGAAAATTGTCAAGCAGGGCGGCCGTTCCTATAGCGATCAGATTGGTGTTTCGAGAAATTTGCAACATCTTGAGACTTTCACAAGAACAGTGTACAGTCAAGCCTCTAAATATTATTTACTAATCGTCCATGTCTACTGATGCATAGGCCTATTCCGGCATGTTTTTGGAACTTTTGGAACACGTCATACACTAATTCTCTCAAATGGGAGACTTTTGAGGCGCTGGTGGCAGCAGACATACCGGTCCTTTCTGAGCATGCGCGCGTACTTTTGAGCATGCGCATGTAGATCTGAGCATGTCACGACTTGGCAGAACAATGGAAAAGGACCGGTAGGTCCGCTGCCACCACGCGTTTAAAAAGTCTTCCATAAATACAGCTGGCATGGCGATTTAACCACCACAATAAGGGCCGAGGGTTCTAATTTCGCGGTGTCATTATTTTACTCCACTATAGATGCATACTCGGTTGAAGAGCTCATCCTGTATGCTGATAACCGAAGCATTGGTATGGAACCCAATATCACCATCTCCAAATTCACGCTGACCGATATGGGAGTGGAAAATGACCAAGTGGAATTTCTAGGTTGGTACCGGTAGTTATTGATACAGCTCAAAGACGTACTTCATGGCTTTGACGTTGTGGGACCAACTTCATAGAATTCATAATGCCGGATTCTAAGCTAACGGCTTGCAATTATGTGCTAACCAAGCTCTGCGCTAACCGGTAAGCGCGGAATCCTTAGCTACAGGATGTACGCATGTGAACAAGCCAAAATTCTTTGCTAACCCGTAAAATACGCTTACCCTTACTTCCGAATTTTCTGTTAGATCGGCGATTCCTCGCTTATACTATAAGCAGGTCCATGAAATTGGGCCCTGTTCAATTCGTGTTTACGGTTATCATTCTATATATGCCTACAGCGCAGGCCAGGAAATCATGTGCTATTTTTATATGCGCATCATCCTTGGTTACGGGAAATATGCATGCACAGAAGCTGACATTTCTTGCTATAAAACCAGTAAATACGCTAACCGTTGATCAGCACTACAACAATTAGTGTTACATTTCGCAACTATTAGGCTAAATAAATAAAAAAATGAACATATTAAGCTTCCTGCTTATAGAAAGGAAGCCAGCCCTTGATTTTCATTTTCAAAATACCAATCATAATTTTCGAGATGGCTGCTGACTCAAGTTTTATTTAAGATGGGCACTTGTTTTTACTGTTGTTTTTTTTTTACAAAATGTTGAAACCGCGCCAATTCGTTTGTTCCTTTTGGGGATTCAAAAACAAACAGCCAAAAAAAAAAGACTAGGCAACATAATTTTTTTATCCAAAGGCAGACTAATTTCAATGTAAAAAGCTGCTTTTTGTTTTGATGAATCGTAGGAAATTTCAGTAGCATCAGGTGCAACTTCTTCTTCATGCGTCAGATGGAGTCATACTTCCTGACCGTGTACATCCCCACAGTGCTGCTAGTTACGATTGCCTGGTTGTCCTTCTGGATTGACGCCAAGGCAGCGCCGGCACGCGTGGCTCTGGGTATAACCACGGTACTGACCGTAACTACCATGACGTCTGGTATACAGGAGACGTTGCCGGTCGTCACTTACGCTAAGGTGAGTTAAAGATCATAAATTGCCTGGTAGCCTGCGTCGTGTTCCATAGTAGTGCTCACAATAATGTTTGGAACCAGTCATCAAAGAATGGCATACAAGAGACGCTGACTGTCGTTACGCAAAAAGTGAGCGGCATTTTCCGTTGCAGTACCATGTACCGTAAATCACAATCGACGTATGGCATACAGGAGATTGTTACTCATCGTTACCTACGTTCAGGTAAACTACCTGAAACATTAAATACACACATTGCACTGACATCCCACGAAATACATTCGCTTTGGTTCGTTTGTTTCCAAAGTGTGAGTGTAAAAAGTATACCATAAATGTATAATACTTCCTGAGAAATTAGGGAAAAACCGAAGCATTTACTTCCGTACATTTAGACTGGCGCAACCAAAGCGCCAAGCGCACCACTCTGAATTCCAACGGTTTGACTTTTCCGAACTAAACTGGCGTCCCCGAAATGATTTTCATCAAAGATTTCCATACAAACGGCGCATTTTCAAGGGATGGTGTGCATTATTTTCTTCTACTTTTATTTGATAGACCTCTCCGATTATATCAATTTTATAGTGCGAACGCTTTTTATAGCTAAATAAAGTGTGTCCACTTGCCTGGTAGCCGGCATCATGTTCCATAAGTAGTGCTCACAACAATGTTGAAACCAGTCTTGAAAGTACTGCAAACGAAATATACGTTGCCGGTCGTAACAATTCAATTTAACAACCCCTTGTTTCTATTTCCAAAGGCAATTGACATTTGGCTGGCGGTATGCCTCATGTTTGTATTTTTCTCTCTGCTGGAGTACGGGCTGGCTAATTTCCTCCTCGTTAAACAGGTAAAAGTTTTAATAATGTGATAAATAATACGGAAACCCTGAGTGTTCATGTAGTATAAAATGAAAAACAAAGGTGGGAAAACAAGTTTGCAGCTTATAAAATTTTACCGTACCGTACTGAACTTCCTTTCACGAACCTTCCGTTTTTCAATCTTCCATAAATGATGATAATAATCCGAAAATGATAACAATTATTATGAAGCAACACCTATTTAGTGGAGCGTTGTAGCCTATTCAGATGAGTCTCTTTGATGAAGCTGTAGGTTCGAATCGCACCGTGGGACATAGAGGTTGCGCCCTTGAGCATGTTAAAGGCGCTGTTTTAGGAGTTTATCCACGACACCTCCGAAACATCTACAGTTCGTCTTTTTCAGAAATGCAGGAAAATTACTTCCATAATATAGTTTGACTCCTGTCTGTTTTTCACTTTTTCCAATTGTCAATGTTAAACCACCATGCTTAAACATGTCTAAATTCAAAGTAATTCTTAGTCTTCAACATGCATGGCTCCCCTGGAGAAGGTCAATACACGTCTGGGTTTTAGCTAGCTTTGCGAATTAATTTTTAATAAATACACTCGACACTGGCACAACGGGACAAAGCCCATAACACTGTCAGCCTTCAAAAGCAAGTAAATAAGGGGGTCAACAACTTGGGTGAATTGGATTTTTTTTTTATTAAAAGAAAGCTTTTTACTTTGGCTTTCACTTCAACAAATGTTAAAATGGTAAATCATGGCAACATTACAAAATCATGGCATCTTAACAATTGGGTTGGCTTTTTTTGCTCTGATGTTGGATTTGCTACTTTTGAGGAGGTAAACTTCAAAAGTGGATTCATTTTATGTGTTCCAAGGTTTGTAATGATGGTAATAAGCTTGGAACGAAGGGGCTAATCCCAGCATTCCATCCGTCACTGGAGTTCTATCTAAAATAAGGCCTTCAAAAGGTATGAAGAAAAAGATCAAAATGTACAGAATACAGCAACCCAGAGAATAAAATGCACAAATAATATAGGCCCTATACTGTCAAATACCTACATTTTAGATATTTGCAAATTGACTTCTAATAGCAAGCATGGAAGTCGTGGGTTCGAGTCCAGCCCTAGTAAGCCTGTGATGTTTTGTCCCACAGGTTCATGGAAAGCACTTAGCATACAAAATGCTTCATATACTACGTCGGGAAAGGGCAAAAATCTCTCTTCTAATTTATCTATATTTTTGTCGAGTAATAAAATTGATAGTCGTCCTAAATCTTTATTATTTATGTTTTCCTTAACAGGCAAATATGATGACTCCCTCTCCTTCGACTGAAGCCACAAAGAGTGCAGGGTCGCTTCAAGAAGGCCCTCTAGAGTTAATCCAAGGCCAGCCTTTGACAGCTGACCGGCTGGACCACTACGCCCGACTTGGCTACCCGCTCGCTTTCCTTACTTTTGCCATTTGTTACTGGATAATTTTTCTCACTATGTAAAACATGTTACGCAGCGACCACTGGGTGACAAAAAATTACACTGGTCCGGTCCCTCCATGAGTTGTTCTGACTTCGAACATATAGGGACTGAACGCAGTGATGGTAATAGGTGACTTTTGGGACGCTGATGGCATCAGACATAACATTTTCCATTGTTCTCATCAGTTGTGCGCATGCGCAGAACTACACTCTAAAAACTGTGTTTAGCAATTAAACACAATCGTGCTATCAGTTTGTAAACATGTTTAGAAGCTAAACATTTCGTGTCCAATTCCTAAACATCGGTGATCAATGGCTAAACACTATCCGTCAACACGCTAAACATATTTAGTATGTAAACGTGTTTAAAAACTGATAGCAAGAAAGTATATGGAATAATCTGCCTGAACATTAATGAGAACCATAAACTCCTAGTACATTTAAATCGGAGCTACGTAAAGCCATCTATCAGTGATATTTTTGCCATTTACGCTGATCTGCGAGTTATAAACTTGGTTGCCAAAATACTTTGGAGCCGGATGGGAATTTACCCTTGTTTTTCACCCTAAAAGTTTTTTTTCGCGAGTTTTTCGCCCATCTCGTAAATCAGCAATAGGCTTCTACTGGAGAGTTGAAAAGTTAACCGAAAATATGTTTATTTGTGTAAACATTATGTATTTATTTAAATTTTTCGTATGAATGTGTAAATATTCAGTTTTAACTAATAATATGCAGGGCCCCAATGGAAACCAGTTTTAAACTGTTCGGACACACCCTGGGTAAAGAAATGTAATAAATAAATAAATAAATAAATAAAGTGTTTAGAAAAGTGTTTACTTGCGTACATACGCCCGGGGAATTCATCCGGGTTTATGCTAATCGATGTGTTTCTATATTGTAATTGTATGTAATTTTGGCAGACGTCTGTCGCGAACGACAATGTCATAGTTAGACACCAAGGACGTCTTCTTCCCTTCACCTTGTTGTCAGTTTGTTGGTGGTCGTGTCTCATCCCGCGTGCAGCATAGACCTCCAGCCAGATCGATTCCTAGCCAACTGTGGCCAAGACCTGGTGGGGATTTAGAAGTCTACCGAGTCTCTCTTCAGGACATCCTTGTATCACAATCTGGGACGTCCAACTGGTCGCTCTCCTTGTTCAAGGGCTCCATAAAGTATAGAACGGGGGAGTCGGTGCGGTTCCATATGGGTCACATGACCTGCCCAGCAGAGACGAATTAACTTGAGCCTTGATGATAAATGCTGAGACTTTGTTATCTTGAACAGTTCCTCATTTGATAGTTTATCCTTTTAGTTGACTCCCAGAATGGAACGGAGACATCTTGTGTGGAATGCACTCAGTCTGCTTTCTTGTCTTCTGTATGTCGGCCAGGTTTCAGCACCATAAAGCAACACACGCGCTTTATAGATGCGAACTTTGGTGCAGATGAATAGTTGTTTGTTGTTCCATACTCGCTTAGAGAGGCGCCAAAATGTAGACGCTTTTCCAGGCCGAACAGAGATTTCCTGGTCAAGAATAGCGTTGGAGCTCATGGTGGAGCCGAGGTATGTGAACTTGTTTACTCGGTCCAGTGTTATGTCATTGATGGTGAACTGCTGGTTGTCAAGGAGCTCAGATGATAAGGTCCGGGTCTTCTTCAGGCTGCTAGTATTGTTAGTCCAAAGTCGACACATGATTGTGAGAACCCATCAAGCAGCTCCTGACGTTGTCTGGACCTGTTAGCACATAGTGCTGCATCGTCAGCATAAAGTAGGTCTCTAGTGATGAAATGTTGCACTCTGGTTTTCGCTTTGAAGCGAGATACATTGAATAAATTACCGTCATCTCTCGTAAGAAGTGAAACTTCAGTAGAGGTAGGTAGATTTATAAAGGCTCCCCGAAACATGGAGAAATATATATACCAGTGTCGGCGCCAGTATGCACCCCTGTTTGACTCCTCTATTGATCGGAAATGTGTTTGATGGGTCGCCATCGTACTGAACACAACCCTGCATCCCCTCATGAAAAGATCTTATCAGAGATAGTAGCGTTGGTGGGCAACCTGCCTTCTGTAGGAAAACAAATAGTGATTGGCAATCGACAAGGTCAAAAGCCTTTGTTAGATCCACAAAAGCTATGTGCATTGGCTGTTGTTGTTCTAAAGCTTTTTTACTGCAGTTGCCTTTACAGAGAATATCATGTCTGTTGTTGATGGACCTGCTCTGAAGCCGCATTGAGCTTCTGGGTAGATCTCCTCCGCAAGGACTTGTAATCGAGCAAGAACCAGTCGAGCTAGCAGTTTTCCTATACCCAGCACGATATGGGGCAGAGGGGTACCCCCTCCCTTTTTTTGTCCCTATACCCTATACACTCTCCAGACTATTGTTACCTAACACATCCCCCTAGAGATCTGAAAAGAATTCTTGAGATTCCGGAAACAGTACAATGACCAACACAAAAGAGGGGGGGGGGGGGGGTTTCCTCTGCCCCTATCATGCATCAATGAGAGATACCTCAGTAATTATTACAGTCACCTCGATCTCCTTTTTGTTTGTACAAAGTTGTTATTTTCGCGTTCTTGAACTCCTGAGGAACTCTCCTGGCAGACCAACAGAGAGAAACAATGTGTTGTTGTCTCTCAGCTAAAGGTTCAATGCCAGATTTCAGAAGCTCTGCGGGAATGCCATCTTCACCGGCAGCCTCACCATGTGGCATTCATTTGATAGCAGCGCAGTCGTCACTTCTTCGATATCAGGTTCTGAATCTATGTCATTTATTGGTGGTGCATTAGGGAGAGTGGCGATTGTATCGAATAAGACCTGACTCTGCCTTGTGTAGGGTTCACTGTAGTGTTCAATCCAGCAATTCAGTTTTTCAGATTTGTCTTTGATCACGGTACCATCCTTCTGTTTGAGTACTCCACAGGTCTCAACAGTTGGTCCTATGACCATCTTTATTCCCGCGTACCCCCCCCCCCCCCCCCCCCCCCCGGTGTCATCGCGGTCCCTTGCCGTCTCAATATCCAGGCAGATGGAATCCCAGTACTCACGAGCACAGGCACGAACAGCTCTTTGGGCATCGGCTCTCGCTGAACGGTCGGCAATACGAGCCTGTCTGGTTGGTCTAGCTTTCGGTCTTAGTAGAGCTTTCCTCCTTTCCTCTAGCACTGGTTGGATGATAGGGAGTGAGGCGTTGTACTAATCATGGTTTTGTTTGACTTTCTTACCATATGTTGCGAGTGCCGTTTCATGAATGGTCTTCCACAAGGATCAGGGTCAGTTGCAGCGAGTAGGCTTTCCATAGCAGAGACCAGCGAATCACAGAAGGCCTCACTGAGAGCAGGTATGGCGGTTTTGTGTGTGTGTCGACTTTGACAGATTGTCTCTTTTGACAGTGGAAAGGCTTAGGCTGCAGCGACACCGTAGAACAGACCAGGCTCTGATCCGTGTCACAGTCCGCGTTGTAATAAGTGCTGGTGTTTCGAAAGTCCTGTCTGTGTCTCTGTTTCACTAAGACGAAATCGAGCTGGTGCCATGATGTGGATTGTGGGTGACACCAGGTCTTCTTTCGTTGAGGTTTTCCTGGGAACATTGTGTTGGTGATACACAAGTTTTGCCGGCAGCAGAGCTCGAGTAGTCGTTGGCCATTTTCATTCATATTACCAACTCCAAACTTGCCTAATGTAGTCGGGCCAGCTATTACAGTCGGAGCCTACTCGTGCATTCATGTCACCGAGTAAAACTGTTCGGTTGGTCTCAGCTGAGGTTCGGAGTAGATCTTCTATAGCTGGTTGTAAAAAGGGTCCTTATCAGACGCGTCATAGTTCAGAGTTGGAGCGTAGAGATAACTACATGTAGGATCAGCCCCAGTCTGGTGTTCAGTCTGAGTGAGGATAGTCTCTCATTGACAGCCGTTGGAGTCTGGATGCTGTCGATGAGGCAGTTTCTAACAGCAAAGCCTGTGCCATGGGTTCGTAGCTTTCCAGCTGGTTCCCCAAACCAGAAAAAGGTGTAATTCTTTTCCTTGATGGTATACCAGTGTCTGAGAGCCTTGTCTCTTGTAGGGCAGCGATGTCAACATTTCGCTTCAGAAGCTCCATGTCGATGGTGGTAGTTTTTCTCAGTTCAAGATCAGCGTTGTCTATCTCAAGATCGGGGGACATTCCTGTGGTCATAGTCCGTACATTCCATGTTGCGAATATAAACTTTAAAAGTTGCGGGTTGTTGAGACTCACTTGGTTCCCAGATACACCCATATGTGTGTGAGTTTGTATATGCCGGCAATCGTGGACCTAGGACAAAAGAATTCGAGCGTAGACAAAGGGGTCCACGTTTGACCTAACGTCCACGATTGAAAATCGTGTACAAAACCAATGGGAGGCCTTCCGAAAAAGTTAGAGTATAAACAAAAGAGGAACAATGGGAGGTCCACGATTGCACCCGTTTACATGACTGTGTGTGTGGGTGTGAGTAACACCTTATTGACCAGGGGCTGCCTGGCTTAAAGCGGGCGGTAGCTTACTATGACGTTAAATAACATATTCTACTATCGACTACAATCCCTAGCGCTGAGCCCTTAAAACACCTTGGGCCTAGGCTTATAACCGGTAACTATCATAGTCCGGTTTGGTTCGTAGGTGAGACTTGCCCGCATTGCACCTCTGCGGTTGATGGTTAGACCTTGTCTGATGGATGGTCTAAGCCAGTTTCTACATTGATATACCATAATGTACTGCAATATTCCAAACCACAGCAGGAACTTCCCAAAATACACATACATTCAAGAAAAATTAATTTCTCCATGATTCAAACTCATGAAAAAGAATCAAAACAGCCTTGAACTATTGGGAAGTAATTACAGCGCTTGAACTCAGGAGGGCTATTCAAAAGCGCTGTATCCGTACGAGCTAGCGGTCCACATAATTTGGTGGCGAGTGCTATGCCTGTGACATAGCTACGCCTGCAGTTGGTACCTACAACTAAACCTCGTCTACAGGGCTTTGTATCGTCCAACAGCTCTTTTTACTGGTCAGAGATACGGTACATTGCAGGCAATTTGTGATGTTTTGCATGTACAATGTGCGAAATGCGTGCTGTGAAATACAGCAAAATATTGTGTGTTTCTGAAAATTGTAAACGAAGCCCCTGTTATAATCCATAATTTACTGTTGTGATTTGTAAGAGTAATGTACGTGGCTTAGGTACAAAACAACAGATTTGGAGGGGCGCTGAAAAGAAAACAAATTGATAAACGGCCAAATTTTGGGATTAGATTTTTCGTACTAAAAATAGAAGTAAAAAAACAAAAAAACAATAACTTTCAGTCATAAACAGTTGAGGAAGATTCCATGTAATTGAACGAAACTTCGAGTCCAAAAAATGTGATCCATTTTCAGAACTGTTTGGTGACATTGCTAGAAGTTTCATTCGCGAAATCTTGATCTATCTGGAAAATAACGGGTTTTTGAAAACTGTCGGTGATTTTAGAATTCAGTGTTTCGATTAGTGTGCTGTAATTGTTAAGGCATTGAGGTTAGGCTTTTCAAATATAAATTTGAAGTTGGTTTATGTGGTATGTGTAATAGAGCCTGAAAGTTTATCCCTAGTGGCGCGCATCCGGAGACCTCGAATAGGAAAATTACCAGTGTTGTAGTCAAGGCCACAACCTCCGAGGCCGAGGCCAAGACCGAGGCCACAACCTCCGAGGCCGAGACCGAGGCCGAGGCCACACCGTCCGAGGCCAAGGCCGAGGCCGAGGCCACAACGTCCGAGGCCAAGGCCGAGGCCGAGGCCGGCTACTAAACACGTAATAAACTAATAATCCACTCAATCAAGGTTAAAGGCAGTGTGCATGATTGGTCATTGTTGCAATTTTCAGAAATGGGCGGATTGGGGGGTTAGTATTTTATAGGAAATATCGTTCCACTGACCTGTTCATAAGTTTTGCGTTGTTGGATGGCGAGAAAAACGAGAGAAAAACGGCGTTCGTTTTCAACCGTCGGGCGGATGATAGCCTTTATTCAAGACGCACCTGGCTACCTGGACACGTGACGCGCCCCGAATGCCAGCATGTCCGGGGCGCTACTCGTCCGGGTAGCCACGCGCGCCTTGACTAAAGGCTACAGGGCAGTTTTCCAACGATTGAAAACAATACAAATTTCCACTTTTCTTGACAACGACAGCACACCTGGTGCTATCATTTCACACGATGATTGAGACTGCTATTAACTTACAGGCTAGTAAGGTATTTCGTAATAATTCAGTAAAAACAAATTAGAGGATTACCAATCGTGTACACTACCTTCATTGTTGGTTTTTCTATTTTATTTTTAAGTCAATGGCCGGTTCCTCAAAGGATATGTTCATTGCATTTCAAGAACATAAGGGTCTCCAGCATCTGTTGGGATAGATTTGCACGATGGGTCCTCATAATAATCTCTCCTCTGCTAAAAATTCACTGTACTAACGTTGTGTCCTCAAAATCCCGGCTTCGTACGTGCGTTCTGGCCTCACGCATGCGTAGTTTACAAAATGCAGCCGAATCCGCAGCCGGTGTTTGTCAAACGTGCACGATTTTGGATCGCCACAAGGGTCTTGGATAAGTTGGCAGGCAATTCTTAACTTTTTCTTTACTTTTCGACGATTCTTTCTCGCTTTTCCGAGGGATCCAATCAGTGACCGAGTTTGAGCCTTATCATAAATTATTCATTACACGCAAATACATAGGACATGACGAGGCATCATGACCCAATATCTGCAGCCGCGCGCGTCACATGCGCGTGCATGCATGTCGGACATAAACCACGAATGTGATTGGTCAGAACACCATCGGGCGACGCTCACTGGATCGGTCTATTGCATAACCGTCCATCATTATCACAGTCCACAGTCTGGTCGCGCCCCCGAAATGCCAACTTATCCAAGACTTTACTACAGATCAAAAATCTTATCGCGCTGTCGGCCTATTGCAACTACACTGTACCTGATCGCGCTGCCTGTGCATTGCAACTGCGAAAGTACAAAAGTACAACAGTAACGTCTTGAAACCAAGACTAGCTGGAAAAGAGAGGACAGTCTTTGCAAGGGCATGCAGTTATGGGTTATTAGACTGATTATCTAACAAAAAGAAGATTAGATGCTACCCGAGTACGTGTAACACAATAGTGGCAGTTCATGAGCGAGTGAAGTGCTGGACCAGGAACTACATGTAGTCTATTACCGGTTGTAGACTGGTTCTACAAGAAGATGATACATATACATGTACGTACGTGAGTACGTGCAATCGGGGAGCTATCTATAGCTCCATGGTGCAATAATGCAAATACCAGTTCATTAATTCGTGCGTATCTTCTTGAAACTTTATTTCGTTTCACGGAACTCACTGTGGCAGCTTCTCGAAGGTTTGATGAGGTAAACAATTTAAATTAATTGAAACAGAAAACAATTCTGAATTGGTGGGGAAATTGGTCAAAGTGGGCGGCCTCGAGCCGGCCTCGACCAGATCTTCGAGTCCAGGAGGCTCCGAGACCGAGGCCGAGGCCTTGCACTCCGAGGCCAAGGCCGAGGCCGAGGCCATAAAAATCGGCCTCGAGGCCGGCCTCGAGGCCGAGGCCGGTCTCGAGACCTCCAACACTGAAAATTACATCGAATAGGCTCAATTACCCTTCAACACGAAATGCACGTTAAACTTGTTACTACACGGTAATGTTGCGTGTGTCCTTGAGCAAGGCACTTTGTCACAAGTTGCTTCTCTCTACCCAGGAGTAAATTGTGTATATACCTGTGAGGGCAGTGATGGTTATGTGTTTGATAAGCCCATGTGCGCTTAACTTGCAGCCGGGGCTGTATACTCCTCAGGGAGTTGAGAATGCTTCAGGAATGATTAATGGGCCCGATGAGCAGGGGTAATAATATTGTAAGCCTGTGATATAGTTTACTATGTTGAGCGTTCTTAAATGCCGGATATTATTATTATATTATTAACAGAGTGGCTGCCTTCCGCACCAACGGCAGGACTAGCTCGGTATAAAAATGAATTTGTACGCACGATATTCTTGTGTTGCTGAGCACTTTAAGCTGAGTTTCATGTCTTGGTTTTTGCAATTTCATGGCAATGCAAAATTTATGACTATGATTGACTCAAGGATTAAAAAAATATTTTTGGAGTGTGCAATATGCTATTAAAGACAATGAACATATATTGCAACTGGAAGATAAAAGAAACCATACTTGTAACTACACTCAGCCAAAAAAGACAGTTCCCGCTTTGTACTTTTTAAAAATAACTCAAGAATACTGTAATTTTGCGTGTAGTCATTTTAAACACCTCAAAAAGTCATAAATGCAGAAAAGGGTTCTGCTTTTAACGATGCCTCGTTGATTGCACACGTCGTTTGTTTTAGGGGAGAAATAATAAGATTTGTCGAATTAGGTGCAAAAATAAAGGTGACATTTTTTATAATGCAGGCAATAGATTCCATTGAAATTGTGTCTTCATCCTTTTGCAAAAGCCCCCTTAAATGTCAAACAATCTCGAATTGGCTTATCGAGTCGGCTGCTGAAATCGATAATCGTGTCCCACAAAACCTTTGTAACGAAGAATGTATTACATGTAACACAGGTTGGAATCACAGATGGCTCTTTCATGAAAGATTTGCATGTTGTGAAAAAAGCATGTTTGCTTCATCTAAAGTTATCGCCAGCTTAGGCGTATTTCAGTAAGTTTCATTAGGTTCTGCAGAAAACATGCCGCGAATGAAACTTTTTGAACGAGGAAGGGCAACCGCCTTTCCTGACGATGGTCTTTCTGTTCGAGAAGTTGGCAGATCTTAGACTTGGAGTATCGCCGAACGCTATATGTAAACCCAGAACAAGTTTTAGCTGACTTGAGATGTTAAAGATATGCCTAAAACTGGTCGTCCAATGGTCACAACTTTATTGATTAGAGTGTAACACCTCACGATTTCAGCAGCAGTTTTGATCAACCATGTTTAGTGTTGACATTAATGAAAACGTTTGTACACACAGTTTCAATGCAATACTGAGTGCATCATAAAAGCGCCACTTTTATTTTTGCATCCAAATTCGACAAATCTCATTTTTGACGCATCATTAGAAGCAGAAGCTTTTTCTGCATTTTTGACTTTTTGAAGTGTTTAAAATGATTACAGTATTCTGTACAAGGCGTGAACTTTGTTTTTATATTGTTTTAGGTGCTGGTTGGTTTTCTACTTTTAGTTTTTTTACTAATCGCCTAATGTAAAAAGTCGTACCGTTTATTGTACACTCATAGATAGACAGTTGATCCTATATTTTAAAGTGCATATAATATTTTGAACTTTTCAAACCATTTTTACCTATTTCCCATTTTTATGTTGTTGTCTAATTGTTTGATTTAATATATATATACATGTATATAAAAGAAGTCCAGTGTGTATAAATAAACACATTATGAATACAATAAAAATATTGCTGAAAAATTTGATAATTAATTTAGCGACATTATGTTTCGTGGAAATATCTGTTATTATAATTTGAAGCCAATTTGACGGCTATTATACGTTTAGTGCGGCGAAGCATTTTATTCCCATATTTACTTCACGAAAATGTGTTTAATTCTCTATATAAATCTCCAGAAATTTACAAGACTACCCTTGAGAATGTATGAATTTGCAGGATTAATTACGCCATGATAGGGGTCATCCACACCTGAAAACTAACATATTCTTTGTAATGACTGCAAACATTGATTATAAATTAGTCACCCGAGCTTTGGGTTGACGGATGTGGAAGCACCCAAGTTATGGTCATCCCAGTCGGTCCAGTATAGGCCAATAATAAATATGGTCGGATTCAATTCTTTCGTAAGTTTTAAGTAAATGCTAGATGCCGCTTGTTTACAATATATGCTATTTGTGTTGCTAACCGTCGACACAACGACACAACGACAGTAGTGTGTTGGGTCTATAGTGGACTCATTAGCATAATAACAGGAAACACAAAAGGCACCTAAGAATCTTTAGGGGACTCATTAGCATAAAATCAAAAAAAAAAATATAAAAAAATAAAAAAACAGAAAAAACATAAGAAACCTAAAAATCTTGATAGGACAGCGTAGGACGTAAGAATCTTAATAGGACAGAACCTAAGAATCTTTAGCGGACCATTAGCATAATTAAAGGAAAAACAAAAGGAACCTAAACATCTTAATAGGACAGCGTAGGACCTTGGAATCTCTATAGGACTCATTTACATGAGCCTGATGCTAAGAATCTCTATAAGACAGTATAGGACCTAGAAATCTCTATCGGACAGCACATATGAATTGTGAGAGCCTGGAAATCTCCATAGGACTATGGGATAGGATGTGAATGGGTGAGCCTAAAAATCTTAATAGAACAGCATATGAATTGTTGGAATCTTTAAAAGAACATTAAAAAAATACAAAGAAAAATACACAAAAAAATGGGTCTGTTTGTAGAGCAAGTTAGATCGACCCCATTCGTGTGGGAGGGGTGTTGCGTAAGCGAATTCGACAATGATTTGCCAACAGACAATTTTATGGAATCTTATTTAAAGAATGAGTTTTGAGGTTATTGGAATTTTAGAAATGACTTTTTAGCGTCAAAGTGAAGAATCAACACAGAAATAAGATGCCACAGAGCAATGGGAACATATCAGCATGTGCAATGGAACAATTAACACGCAAGATTTGTTGGAAATGACTCACGTCACCTTCGTAGTCTATTGTGCAATCGCGCGAATGGGTTTTACGTGTGCAGACATGTACCAGTTTGTACCGATCATAATGTCTGTGGTGGCTGAAAATATGAAAACATACGTTTTGTCTTAAAAGTTGTGGTAGTGGAACACTCACCAGTGAGCAGCATATATACAGTCCGACACTGCAGAGATATTCACGGTAAATTCCAGAGAGCAAGTAATAACCCATACGTCCTATTATGGCCAGGACCGGAGTGATGGTCAGCCCCACAAATTGGTCGCACCGATATTCCTCATATCTTATCAGTTGCACAGAGCATATCCGGCCGGCCACACTGCCGCCAGAACAAAGCAAGTAAAACTGTAGATGCTGCGTACGCGATACAAACACCGCGTATAGCTCACTGTTATGTATGGCCGTATTGCGTTACAATTCTGCACCCTCCGTGTTGTACATACATGTACATGCCGAGCTGGATAGCCTTGGTGGTTCGATAAAGTTTAATCCCCAGATAAAAGCATCCGTTAAAGACGGTTTTGGGTATTCACGCATACACTTCGTTATGGGGACAATTTCTTTTGTTTGAAAATCCCCATAACGTTTTGGGTGTCCAGTACAGGGGTCTAGAGGTAAATTGGGGTTAGGGTTATATGAAAGAAAATGGAGAGAAATACATATTAGGGTGATGTTGAAAATTTTGGGTCCAAAGAATTATCAGGGTTTGAGTATAGAGAGAGTTTCCTTAAGCACACGAACCCTACGGGATGTCCCCATAACCCAATGTGGGAAAAGTATGTATAACCTTCATTGTGTATGGTTTCGTCCAAGGATCACTAGAGTCACGGTTACCTATGCTGAGCGTGCCGTACTTGTTTATAATAAGATAGCTGATGAGCTTACGTAATTCCTTAATCGGCAGCTAGGCAATTAAATTATTACCCTGCTCGACCTAATAGACGGTGCGATTATTGTACAAACACAAATGCTATTAAGTCCGTCTATCCCTGCCTGTTTGCTTTGTGGACAATCATCATAGTTTTATACATAATTACTTGTTTTTGTGATGGTGTCCCGGGTAACCTGTACTCGTTGGTGGGAGTACTAGTAACAATACACAGCTACTATCGCACTGCTTGGCCTAGGAAGCAACGCTTGCATTGCATAAGGCGCAGCTAATTGCAATACTAAAGAGACAATAAGGTGATAATCGAATCCGTGATGCACTTTCGCGATCGGTGATGGCCTTCCGCGATTGGTGATGGCCTTTCGCGATCGGTGATGGACTTTCGCGATTGGTGATAGACTTTTGCACGTGATCGTGGCGTGATCGGTGATGCGTATTCACAATCGGTGATGGATGTAGCCTTTTGAGGGTTACCCATCCAGCAGAAGCTGATCATTTTGGGCCCTCACATTAAATAGAAAAAATCCATCAACAATATACAGCACAATTAGTTTAATAAAAGCAAGTTTCTTAAATAATTAATTTACTGGCCAAGGACAATTTCCTTCAAATATATAAATCAATGTACATGCAACTAAAATAGTAAACACCTACAGGTAATCCAGAAAATTCCAAAAATAAAAATAAATTAACATGGTGCGATTATTATTCAAGTAATGAGAAGCTGAAATTAACTTTCTATAAGCCAATGCCATACGATTAATTCTTGAAGCATTATGCATAATAAAGTGTAGCATATTGGCAACAACAAATTTTACAGAATAAAATGAATTTAGGTGGTGGATAGCCTGAATTTTTACCCTAGTTAGTCACTGAAGTGCTACATAAACTTTTCCATAGAATAAAATTGTGAACTTTCAGAAAACATACCCATGAATATACATGTATGCATGTGAGCAAATTCATTTACTCAAAACTAGGCCAGCTGTCTATACTGGGATGAGTGATAAACAAGTCTAATACTAATTAATTTAAGACACCACAAAAATTCCAATGTTCAACCACGGTAATAATGACTCGGTCTTGAGTCTTCTTCAAGTTGGTGTGGGTCTTCAAGTCAGCAAAGAAATTCCGATTTCACAGGGTGTATAGTAATGATTATAACACATGTAATAATGCAGTACCCAGAACCAGATCCAAATCATATTGAATAGCCCAAGCGTGGTAGATGTAATGAACAGATTTACGATATAATGTACATGCTTTTGTGTGTTGCACCCTAAAAAATAGATGTTCAAATTGAATTGATAATTTTCCAAAAATGGAATTAGTCATGATCTTTCCAATAAAACACTGTTTGCAGTCTCTTCTAGCTTGACTGCTCTCTTGGAAAACAGTGTGTAGCTCCTTGACATACGGCACCCATCCCAAAGGCCAATATTGCAAACAACAACCACCGAGTTGAAATCCACATTCTTGAAGGCATGGATGACATAGGCCTTCACTTCATCATCTGTTTGGGCATGGAACTTTCCAAAAGGTGTCAGAGGCAGACACAGGCTTTTTTTGTGTGAAAATATAGTTGTTGTTAAGACCCCTTTCCATCCAATCCTTAGTGTACTAAGTTTGGAAAATGTCCCTCTTCCGCACTTGAACAACAAACTTGATGTTATGTGGGGGCTTTGATACGATGGCAGCGTTGGAAAGTAACAGTGACTCCATAGTGGCACAGGTGCTCGTGGTAGTGCAAGGCAGGCATACTCATCACGGAAGGCTTCAACTTTCCATCAGCAAAACCCCCTAAATTGACAAAGAAAAAACAAAACATAAAGTCTAATGTCCTTCATCAACATGTATAATGCTAGACTGCAAAATATGGCAATTTGTTTTTTCATAACACAAATATCAAAAATATTCACTCTGTGCTGTATTTCTATATACCTCCACTATAAAAATGTATACAGTCAACTGATATTCATACAAACAATGTTAATACAAAATCTAGCTACAACAAATTAATATTAAGCCTTGAATGTGCCCATTATGCGTGTGACCGGCATTAATTTTAACTAGGTCTGGCCATCCGGCAGAGTTGTTAATACAAACTATACAAATTCTGCCCCTCGGACACATTTGCCGGATCGGATTGCGACTTGATAAATTTCGGGGGGGGGGGGGGGGGGGGGGGACAGCCCAGCCCAACGCAACTCATGCACCCGCATGTACATTGTATGTGCACGCAACATACAATGGTACTTTTTTTTCCATCCTGGTCAGGACTTTCTATTGTCCTACACAATAACCCATCCCCATAGACTAAGCACTAGTTTGCCTGTCCTCACTTTTCCGGAACAAAGAAATAAGCGTGAGGACAGTATTGTTCCCTTTGTTGAACCCTCCTTTTTGTCCTCACCAGTACGTAAATAATTATGTACACCGTATACATGTAGCTATCCAAACATATGCACACAGCGAGACCAGCCAAAACTTACATTGTACGTCTTCACAGGTCACTAACAAGCTTGCATCGCCCGCGCCCGGTGGTATTATACGCGCTTCGCTCGTGCCCATGCGCCCAATGGGCACGAGCGATTTTACGCGCTGTCCAGAAAGCACGCACTAGCCCTGTAGATATCGCTGAGATATCACTTTTCCGCTACAGTACATATAGGGCCCTATATGAGATCCTACACGAGTTTAAAAACATGGGGGGGGGGGACATTTGATATTGTGTCCCCCACCCTGCAAAACGTGGGGGGGGGGGGGGGCATGTCCCCCTGCCCCCTGCCCCCTCCCCCCCCCCCTCCCCCAGGATTGACGCCCATGCTTGATACAGCCATGGAGGAAGGAAAAGAGACAGCGTAGGCCTACGTAGTGCATGCAATTTTGCAGTGGCAACACGTGGCCCCATTGCCCGCTTGCGCTATACACACAGTGCAGTCACGCACGCTGATACTTCGCGCTATACTGACAGTGCTATGCATGTTGGCTATTTAAATTCTCCATATTCTTTTCGACTCATCGACCTTACATATTTTTACATTAATCAAAGCAAGTTTTTTGAAGAAAAAGCCGATCTTCGATCTGCTTGTCTGCGCTGCCATGACGGACCAACCGCAACGCAAAGTTTGTCAACCTTGTTCCCGGTGCCGCTATGCTAAACGAAGCGCGAACGTACATACGTACGCGTGCACGTATGGAATCGACGTTGCAAGCGGTAACTAGATGATTTCATGTGGATCACACGTGCACTGGCGCGCGCGACCCACGGCCGGCTGGCCCGGCACGGAACTCGTACAGCGCACGTTACACGGCAAGGGTTCCACGTCGATGCGTGAGCATTTTGATCGGAAATGTAGGATTCTTGTCGAGATTTTGAACGGTCAGATGAAATATTGGCGTGTGTAATAATGTAGGCCTACTATGCGTGATATTTTATGGTTAGAGTAACTGGCTCGTTAATAAGCAAGTTCGAACTTTTTTTTGTATAGAAGGTCCAGGGAAAACTCCCAGAATAACGTTCATCCAAACATGATCCAAGTCACCCAAGTGCACAACTTCTAGCTTCACTCACGTGACTTACGTCGGGGAAAAATGGCATTTATTGTCTTTTTCTTCCCACAA
Organism: Hippasteria phrygiana; assembly: GCA_037893225.1. Classification (NCBI taxonomy): domain Eukaryota; kingdom Metazoa; phylum Echinodermata; class Asteroidea; order Valvatida; family Goniasteridae; genus Hippasteria; species Hippasteria phrygiana. Next base: position 1,223,820 of record JAZGUH010000125.1, read on the forward strand.
GTGCCAGCGAAAATCATCTTTTATGCTATCTTTGTCATGCTCGAGATCATTATTGTAATTTTGAAAGCATTGCATTTTGCACAACTAAATCTTAAACCTCAGAAAATCACGCAACTTGTGGCTTTCACTGCAGTGTGGTATTAATATTTCAGACGTGCGGGGGTTAATGGTAAAAACTTATTTCCAGCTGTAAACTACTCCAATCTGGGCCTACTTATGTACATCTGCCCATTCACCCATGATCTACCATACGATCTACGTGCTGACGACTGGTAGCACACGTGGGTTGTACACGTGGATTTCGGATCCCGAGGATGGAACGCTCGGTAAATGTCTGCCACGTGCGATCAGTTTTACAGGAAAATTCACTACGCGCTTGCCATTTTTTTACGCGCTGTGTGATCGTTATTTACGAGCTGATGGATAGAAAAATTCATTACTCGCCAGGTCCATTTTTTAAGACCTTCGAGAACTCAATGTAATACTTGTTTTTTTTTTAATGCCTTAAATTTGGATAATTCATTTTAAGACTTTTTAAAGACCCGCAGACACCGACCAGATAATTCCCCGACGTCTATAAATTGCCCCATTTTGTCTACGGTATGGTCAGGGAACCAGACTTACCAGAACATAATTTTTCTCTCTCTGTTTTCCCAGCAACTATGCACACAAAAATTTAAACAGGTCAGTGTTACAGTATTTTCTAGCACGCTATAGTAACCCCTAAATCCATTTCTGAAAATTACTGCAAAAGCAAATCGTGTATACCACATTTAATTACACGATACTTGACAACAAGTAACGTGTACATTTTGGAAATGTGATGCAGCCCCTCGAATTAAAAGAAACTGAGGCTGAATTTGAACCGCTGCATGCGTTCACGACGTATAGATGCACCCTGCTTTTTCAATTATTACGGAGCTCTAGAAGTGCCATAATTATGACTTAATTGAGATCCTTTGAGTTTGACGACATGCTACGAGTAAGATGTCAACATCACGAGATGATTCTATACATGATGACAACATTCTGACAACAAATTATGTATGAAAGACAACATCATACTTTTGCGACAGCGTTATCTCAATTCCAGTGATCTCAAAATGTCATCATCCCGATTTAAATTGACCTACGACGTAAAGACGTCACACTGTGGTTATCTCAACAAGGGGAGCGTGGGGAAATGGAAATCGAGACAATCTGGAATGACACATTTGGATCTGGGAACTAGACAAATAAAGAAAAGATGTTAGGCTAACCACCTTCTTCTTGGGCGTTTGGGCAGTGGAGTCGAGAGGATCGCAGCAAGTCAGATGCCACCTCAAGAGCTCCGTAGGTTTTGTGGCCAGGATAATATTTATGGTTCTCAAAACGAAGCCTGAGGCCTCGAGGATAGGCCTATTCGATCTTAGAATAATTTATACATCTGGATCTCAACAAAACAGATGATACCCACCCAGAGCTCGATAGGTTTATTGTGCAGGGTAATATCTTCGAAAAAAGACCGGATGATGCTCCATCTTAAATATAAATCTCTGAATCTCAACACATCAGGTGGCAACTCCAGAGCTCCGTAGATTTCACCTGGCCCGAGCAATAACGGGGCAATATCTATGGCTTTTCAAACTATACATGGAGACTCTCAATCGTAAAATTAAAAGGGCAATTAATCGTGAAAAAAAGGGTATAAGTCTTTAATCAAACGGTCGTGTGATGCGCTACAAACAAAGACGTAGCCTAAAAGCCTATCAGTTGAATTACATGCATCGCCATGCTTGGCGGCAATGGACCTAATCTTGCATTGCGTATTAAACGGGCACCTTTCTCAACATGCACTTTCATGGTTTTTGCGTGGAGCTTAATTCACGACTAATGAAGAAGAGATGAAACAGTCGCAGAAATCATTCCAAAGGCGCCTGTCAACGGTGCCCATAACGGCTGTTTCCAATTACAGCATTGATCTTTTAGTGGTTTCAAGCACCATACGGTCATTTTAATTTGTAACGTAGGCTGGCGATTAATTTGTTTGACCCTGCCATTACAGGATCTCTATCAAGGGCATTTTTTTAAATTTGATTAGACTCGTGCTAAATTGAAAGCGGAATTGATTAAGAAGCTAATCGAAGTGGAAGAATTTAAGATGCAAGATTTTTTTATATTTATACACAGCAGGGCTGTAGTCGAGTCCATCACAAGTCCATCACAAGTCCCTGCAAGTCCCTGCAAGTCCATTACAAATCCTCCAGTCCTAATTCCAATCACAAGCTATTCAAATGAGCTTTGACAAAGGCATCCCTTTGTAATTTTTCATCCAGTTACTTGTGACTGGCTTTATGAAAGGACTTGTCGACTGGACTTACGAAAGGACTTGTAAAAGGACTTGCAGGGACTCGACTACAGCTCTGATACACAGCATACAGTACTAATAAGGGATTATCCACAAAAAGAACTAGTATTATTCAATGTATAAAATGGGTGTATACACGACAAATAATCCCCAAAGGAAAAAATAAAAATAATCATATTAAAAAATAATAACAGTTAATGAAATAAAAGAACGGAAACAAGCTGTATTGAACTTGTAGCCCATACTGCTACGAAAATAATGCATGCTGCAATATACAAAGATAAATATTTAAATTCGATAATTCCATGTCGATATTGGCTTATTTGCGAACAGTGAGGGCTGCCGGGCTGCTGGCGGAGGGGCAGTATCTACCCACATTTAGATAAAGCATTCTATAATTTTGTGCCGTTCGTGTAGTAACACTCGTTTAGTAAATACTGTTTAAAAAATCTGTATTTTTTATTATCCAAACAAATAGTTTTAGTACCACAACATTTTGAAATTTGTATTAGGTGGCTCCGGATCCATGCCGAAATACCCCGTTTTGTTGCTTAGACTTATTTAAGCAAAATTCACCAATTTGGAATATTTCTGTTTTCTGTTTCAGGCCCACCGTTGCATGTCAAGATCAGTATATACGTGGAGAGCATAGACGGCATACGAGAATCAACAATGGTACGGTATTGTTCATATTCATTGGCGGATTAATTTCCTATGGGTCAAACGATACCCAGCACGATATAGAGCAAATGGGTACCCCCCTTTTGTTGTCCCCCATACCCAACCTCGTTACCATGGGTACGATCTTGCTGCGCCATGTTTTTCCCACCATGCCTTGCGCGATCTTAACCCCTGGAATTATGTAATTTACATATCCCACATAATGGGATATGGAAATTAGGACTGCAGTCGATGTGTTTAACCCGCGACGCAGTGCTTTTAGTACACCATATTGCACACTCCATACTATTGTTACCCAACCATTGATCTCCATCATGCATATAGACTGGATAGGACACAGCGTCAAAACGCCGTCCCAAGTGCGCGTTTTAAACTAGGGTAAAGAACGAACGTGACGCGCCTGCGTTTCGTGCACGTTCATACGGACTTTTTCAAAAATTGGAAGACTTTTTCTTCTTCAGTTCGTCATTTTCGTTTACAAATTTGGATGTCGCACCCGAATTGATTCAAAAAGACAAGAGCAATGGTTAAGGTGTGCGCGGCAGTGAATTGCCCGGAGAAGGATGGCAACTTGAGTCGGGAAAAAGGGATATCATTTCACAAGTAAGTTGTTAAAAAATGTTTATTTACGGTAGGACGGGACGCTGTATGATCGCGGTACTTATCACGTTTCCCGATCGGAATAGAGATTGCTCACCAAACTTTCTTTTGTGTTGTATAACTCTTGCTTAGCTTGTTTACACTGACATAAAAAAAATCCGACAGATGTTTGTCTATTCCAATGCCTTGTAAAATAGACATGCTCGTTGTTGCTCGGCGGAGTACGAGCAGTAGCCTACATACACACTTCGTGTTATCGCGGTATGTGGGAAGTGGTTTTACAATGATCTCAACTTGTTTATTCATAGTTAATGTTTCAGCAAAACATTCCCTGAATAAAGTATGATATTTTCCCTGTAAAGTTCAAGTTGATTAAAGACGATTAGGCCTGTAGTTAGGATAATGACAAAATTCACTGAGACAAGTCTACAGATTGACGATTGGGGGCGCCATTCACTTTACACGGTGCGTCTTCTTCTTTTTTTACGCACTGTCCTTATTTTTATCCCGTGAAAGTTTTTACGATTTCGCGGTAGAAATATCGTCCTTCGGCGTCATTTTGCGTTTGCAGCTGTAGAATGGGAACCAGACAATGGAACTTCCATGGACAGACCACCATAAAAGATTATTGTTAAAATATAGACGGTACTTTTTAGCAGACATGGTAAGGCAAAATGTACAAGTTCAAGTTTTGGAAAACTTGAATATTATTCGCAGTGGCTATTGTTACGGCACTCGACTGTCTAGTTTTCCGACGTAATGGTATTCAACGTCACGATCTTTGCTGTTGGAAGCAAATGGTTCTCGGACTTTATTTACCTTTTAAAAAGAAATTCTTTAAAACCACTGAAGTCAGTCTTTCTTTACACTGTAAAAATGGCGTTTAGCTTTTCAACACATTTCTTGTATCCACTTTTTTGACACGTTTAGCCCACGACATGTTTAGATTTAACGTTTAGCTTTGTGACATGCACCGGGATTACGCATTTAGCATTTAAACACTTTTTCTAAACATTGTTTCTAAAAATGTACCCCCACCCCACGAGATTCCCCAGAATTCCCGAGATTCCGGGAACACAATGACCAACACAAAAGAGAGGGGGTCCCTTATATCTGGCTTCATATGAGTCAAACAGGTTTCTGCAAACGCGTCAGGTATTCAATTTCGAGGGCTTGCCAAACCGTCGGTAGCGACGTATGGTGTGCACTTACCGCACCACCGGATGACGCAGGTGTTTCTGGCACAAGATTTATAGGCAAGATTGTCACTTCATGGTGTGGCAGAGATAAGCCGATACGTCATTTTGTGTTACAGCCAACTAAACTCATATCCTTTGTAAATGGTTTCAGCTGTTTTTGACATATTAGTTATGAGTTATGGCTTGGCATGGCTTGGCATGATTTAATTTTTTTTATTTTTATTAAACGCTGGTCCATTAAACCTGGGGCCAGCTGCTTAAAGGTATACGTCATTTGCTTTTGCTGTAATTTTCAGATATAGGGCCTAAATGGATTTGAAGGTTAGTATTTTATAGGGTGCTAGCAAATATTATACAACACCTGAATAAATCCCAGCCATCCGATTGGTGGATCGTCGATCACGTGCATTGAATTATTCGACCCATCACACGACGCGAACCCGCACCGCCCAAACGTTCTATCACATGGTTCTATCAAACGGTGCGCGCGCATTGATAGAACCAAAAGAACTTCCCTAATTTCACGGTCACATTGGTGGCGCTACAACAGGGCTGTCATTCACATCACACAACATGGCGGCCGAGTTTCCCGAACTGCCGCGGTTTGTTCTCCTAACAGACGACGAAATATTGGAAATCGTAGGCGACGCTGACGCTCCAAATACAAAGAGACAAATCAAATATGCAGTGAAACGATTAGATGAATTTGCAAGACACGCAGGAACAACAATTGAAGCTTTAACTGATTCGGAACTCGACAATTTTTTGTCGCGGTTTTATGCGGGACTGAGAAGGTAAACGGCACGTTGTAACGTTACACAAAGAAATCCATGCATGCAATCTGTCGGATTTATTCAGGCGTTGTATAAAATAAATAATGAATGTTTCACATTCGTGCAATGGTAAGAATAATTTCATTCGGTGACAGATGGAATGTCCCATTCCACTCGGCTTCGCCTCGTGGAATGGAACATGCCATCTGTCACCTCATGAAATTATTCTTACCATCGCACTCATAAACATTCATTATTTGTATACTATAACACTGACCTGTTTAAAGTTTTGTGTGTATATATGCTGCGAAAACCGTAGTCAGCGCAGTCAGCTCAGTAAACTCAGGTTACCAGCCAAAACTCCATTGTGATTGACATGATATTACATCACATAGAGTTTTGGCTAGTAACCTGCTTTAACTATTACGCAAGTTTGTTTGTGCTAAGCATTTTTTGTGCTTAAGCAGCTCTATGAAATTGGCCCCAGGCTTATAGCATCAACCCAAGTTTAATTTTGCGCACAATGCTCCTATAATTATTTCCCCGCCCCCCACGCGCTGCCCCACCACCAATGTGAGATTGTCATTTCCGAAATGACCAAACCCCCATCCCTGGGGCACCAATCTCGGTTTGTATATCCAATCAAATGATGAACAAAGTCACCACCTATGGGCACCCAAAAAAGTTACTAATCCCAACGTCCTGGGTGGGACAGCGCCGGGGAATTGATACCTAGCATCTAAGTTTGGTTAATGTAGCCCCTACACCGTGCTTTTGAAAAATAAAACCAGCTTTATACACTCGGCACAGTTGGAAATGTTTTCGACAATCACCATTTTTGAACTTTGAATTCATGAATTCATTTTGTTTTGTGGAAACTCGCAAAATTGACAAATTTTCAAAGTGAACAAAGAAACTGGCAGGAGCGGGATTCGAACCTGCGACCTCCGGGCCACCGTACTGGCGCTCTACCAACTGAGCTATCTTGCCCCATGTTGGCGGTTTCCCAAATTGTCAGCATCCTTGTTCGGGTGGGCGCTAGTCACAAGTCATAAACCCAGAATGCCGTATAGCCAGGGATCACACCCAATTTTTACGATACAACCTGAGAAGCGACATTGTGGGGATCACTCAATGAGGATACGACTTTTTAACTTATAATTCGTCAAACAATCCACAAGGGAAACTGACTAGGTAAATTTACCTAGTCAGTTTCCCTTGTGACTAGCGCCCACCCGAACAAAGATACTGACAATTTGGGAAACCGCCAACACAGGGGGCAAGATAGCTCAGTTGGTAGAGCGCCGGTACGGTGGCCCGGAGGTCGCAGGTTCGAATCCCACTTCTGCCAGTTTCTTTGTACACTTTGAAAATGTATTCGAATTTACCTAGTCAGTTTCCCTTGTGGATTGTTTGAAAATTTACAAATAATAAAAATCGGACAGAAAAGAACACCAATCTCACAAGAGATTTGTTTAGCTTTATAAGGCAATCGGCATTACATGGTAAAATAATAGTCTTGCAAAGTCATGGTATGTAAAGGGCCATTATATCACAGTACCGCGATAAAATTCGAAACGTTTGTTGGATAAATCAGTTTAACTCAGAGCCGTTGTTGGCCAACATTAAGGAAGACAAAAGGTCACGTGGTGTTGACATAATCTATAGCCTTCCCTAACATTTGATTTCATTTCTTAGAGTTTTTGGGTGATTACATTCATTGTCATACCATTTTTATATTTCTTATACAGGACTTTTCGATCACCATGTACCTCCGAATGTTTTGGCAAGATCCCCGTCTCTCCTTCACGGGGGACCATGACATCATCTTCAAAGGAAAGGATATGGACAGCGTCTGGACCCCAGACCTCATATTCCTGTATGGTAAACAGACCAAGGTCCACACCGTGACGCAGGTTAACAAGCTGCTCCGCGTTTCAACTAATGGAAGCGTGGCCTACAGCTCCAGGTAGTATAAGGCTACATTTTGCGCGGGGGATTTTGGGCGTGGATAATTGATGAAGGAGATACCAAGAGGCGGTCTTCGTGAAATTTGATGGGGAGTCGAGTACACAAGGCGCTCCCCTATCGTCGCCGGCCGATTTTTGCACACATCGTTGGCTTAATATAACGGGCAATGGCATTTTCAAGCTTCTGAAACTTAAACACTCGGGATTAGGCTTAAAAGATTGCACCCCCTTCTGAAAATCATAGTCAGAGAAGGTGACTAGGTTGTGGCGATCAAGATCTTGGGAATGAACTTTAATGAATAAAATGTATCAAGATTGGAAACTTGGGCGGTCTGGTTGGCGTATTGGTAGGACCTTCCCCGCCTGTAATCCCGGTTAGAAAGCCACCAGGTAGACCTACGTGTGGATGTGGTTGTCAGTCCCTATACTACTTGGTCAAGTGGGTTTTACTCAGATCTTACTATCTTGGGATCCCCACATCTATAACCGACATTCATAAATACCTAAGACAGTTTACCCCTGCCTATTGGTCGATAGCCCATCACATGGGTGATTTTAAATGGCCGATAAAACACCAACAGGTTTTAAACACTTTTCCCGGTGGTCGCACAATCAGAATGGGCGTTCGCGTAACATGGCGTGACATTAAGTCATCAATTTTATCCGGAATAACCTTTGGCCTTTGAGATACCGAACTGGCTTATACTACCGTTGCGTCTGCATGGGCTCCGTGCACAACTACCCCCTCAGCGGAAGGAAAAGGCGAGTTGGGGGGTCAATATCGACGTCATCTTACCCGACTTCAATTTAGGTGTCTGGTTCCCGCTATGATAGTCTTATTGAAAACGCAATTATCGAGAGTCGGCAAACAGACAAAGCAATTCCACTGGTATACGAGTATCAAATGAACGAGGAGCGCGGTGCGTAATACCAGCGACGTACTGACCATGGAAGTGCGGTTGCTATGTGGACAGCGCCCTCATTCGACGGCGCACGGAGCCCATAAGCCAGTTCGGTATCTCAAAGGTCAAAGGTTATTCGGGATAAAATTGCTAATGTAATGTCACGCCATATGTTACGCGAACGCCCATTCTGATTAAATTTAACACGTGCGCATTGTGCGACCACCTTTTGCGTTCACGCGCGCGCGTTAGGTCACGCGGGTCATTCGGGATAAAATTTCATTGTGCACATGCGCAGTTGGGCCTGTTTGTTTCACACGAATCCGGATCCCGATCAGTGATCTTTACGTTGGTTCACACACCAGATTCCGCCTAATGGATGGAGCGAACCAGCGGCTGGAATCTAGCCGCTATCGCGATACGGATTCGTGTGAAACAAATAGGCCCCAAGACTCCATAATTTCACACCACACCGGCAATGATGCGTTCTGTGCCACATCACGCCACAATTCACGCGCGTCAATTTCCATATTAGGACATTTTTAGCGCTACTCGCATGAGGCACGAATCATTAAATAGCTAAAGGGGTGTTTTACAAACCAAGGTATAAAACAAATTGAACAAAAGCATTGGAAATGTATAATTTTCGGAGGTTTTTGCTGATGTTTTTTGTCCGGGTCATTATCAAGCACCAAAAATGTATTATACAAAAAGGTATTTTATGAATAAGGCGGTTTTAAACGTACACTCGGGATTAGGCTTAAAAGATTGCACCCCCTTCTGAAAATCATAGTCAGAGAAGGTGACTAGGTTGTGGCGATCAAGATCTTGGGAATGAACTTTAATGAATAAAATGTATCAAGATTGGAAACTTGGGCGGTCTGGTTGGCGTATTGGTAGGACCTTCCCCGCCTGTAATCCCGGTTAGAAAGCCACCAGGTAGACCTACGTGTGGATGTGGTTGTCAGTCCCTATACTACTTGGTCAAGTGGGTTTTACTCAGATCTTACTATCTTGGGATCCCCACATCTATAACCGACATTCATAAATACCTAAGACAGTTTACCCCTGCCTATTGGTCGATAGCCCATCACGTGGGTGATTTTAAATGGCCGATAAAACACCAACAGGTTTTAAACACTTTTCCCGGTGGTCGCACAATCAGAATGGGCGTTCGCGTAACATGGCGTGACATTAAGTCATCAATTTTATCCGGAATAACCTTTGGCCTTTGAGATACCGAACTGGCTTATACACCAGGTAGACCTACGTGTGGATGTGGTTGTCAGTCCCTATACTATAACCGCCCCAGCACATTTTTCTCATTACATGAGAGAGAGATATAGAATAAAACAAAATAATTATCACTGCACTTGCATGGATGTCAGTTTTACTCGCGGGAAGCCAACAAATAATAATAATAATAAATCTCCTGGATGCGGCAAATGGGCGACTCTTCCCGAAATAACCTTATTGGGGCGACACGAGTGTCGCCCTTTTAGAGCACTTTCCCAACGCGCCTTACTAAAAAACACTCCAAAGGGGCGACTTTAACAATAGGGCGACACCAAATTGTCGCCCTATTCGACCAGGTCACCCTAACCCACTCTTTTCCAGGATTATGTGTCGCCCTATCCGGCAATTGAGGAAAATAAGAATAATAATAAGAATAAGAATGTAATTTAAAAAATGATCAATTTTTTAATTAACTTTCGTTTCACACAGGATTAGCGCAACACTTGCATGTAACATGCTGCTACAACGATTTCCAATGGATTCACAGAGGTGTTCAATCGTTATGAGCAGCTGTAAGTTAAAGTTTCAGTATAGCATTATCAAAAGGATATACTGCAAAAACCGTGGTGTTAAATTAACACCATGTGGTGTTTATATTGGACAACTCGCCCAATATAAACACCACATGGTGTTAGATTAACACCACGGTTTTTGAAGTGTACGTATTTGAGCGGGAAAGAGAATTGTGAGACGACTAGCGTTTTGACTGTTTAACTGTCAGTTTTTATTTTTACCATCGATAAAGACATAAGAGTACCGTAAGGCTACTTTTCAGTAAATACGTGGCTACAATTCGGTCACCTGTATTAATCCCCAATTTGGTCTGAAATAGGACAGGCACGCAAAAGTTCCTGCAGTGTGAATTAGAAACGACGGAATAGAGGGATGTCCTGCATACACGGACGGATTTTCTTGCAGTATATCACTCTGTCATCATCTTAATTCATGTGCTCTACAAAGTTGTACATCATTCAATACTTTGTTTTCATTATGTTGGTTATTAGATGCTTACAACACCAACGAAGTGATTCTGTATCTGGAGAATAATTCCATACAAATTGAGCCCGGTATAACTATTTCCAAGTTCTCACTGACTGGTTCAGAAATCGTGAACGATGAGGTGGAGTACCTACTCGGTAAGCATGAGATATAGTGGACACAATTCAGTCTCCATGTATAAAAGCTCGGATAGCTTATTCGCCATTGCGCGCTATCTGAACAACTGTTGCAAGCAGCCGCCATTACTACTCCAATTTTAGCACTAATCTCTATGCAGGGAGAACGAGGATGAAACTGACCGTGGAGACAAGGGGTGCGTTCCATTTTGGCCAACTACGCGAACATTTTCCCACTGAATATGCCCCAAATCTGGCGAACGTTGCGCAACGTTCGCGTTGTTAGCGTTAGTGGAACACACCCAATGTTTCAAATCTATTGTACTATAGGAGCGGTAAGATAGTGGATGGTGTCGTCAACTTGAACAGCCAATGAGCTATCCAGATTTGTATACATAGAGATACATGGTAGGCCCTTTCGTAATCCCTCCTATTTAGTCCTCCACTTCTCAAGAATGTTAACTAGAATGTTAACTTGAATGCCAATTTTGTAATTTTAACTTAAGGTTCACAGAAATACACGGGAAAATAATACTGTTTTCTGAAAAAATATATGAATGCATGAGAAATGCTGATTTGGTTGTCTTTTCTCCCTCTGTCGCCATCAGCAGTAAATGTTGTCCCTTTAACATTCTTCCATCTATAGACAAGTACACATTTGTAACTGGGAGGACCATGTTCAACAAAATGACCTCCCCCAGAGCACACAAATGATTTCATTGTTTTCCGCGTGTCCTCAGTTGTCATACAATACATGTACACATACACCGTGAGTTGTGTACACAGTTCCTTACATCGGGGGCGAGGCAAGAATTGTTTTACACCGTGGCCATCAAAGTCAGAAGAGGGTATTTGTGTGGGCAGGGACACCCCATCAGCGCATACATTTTTCTGTCCTTAATCTCAATAAATTACCTATACCGTACCCCCAAATCAAATCTATTCATCATTCTTTCAGAACAGCATTTTCGTATTCTGGTATCTGTGAACCTTTAAGGTTTAATGCAGCTTTGGTAATGTACAAAAAACACAAAAAAACAACATTCGTTTATCTGAAAGTTTAGGCCTACTGTTTAAAGATTGTATACCAGTACCAATCTTCCGGAGAAATATTTCCGTCTTCAATTAATGATATCATCTTCAACAAAATTGTATCTGATAACTTTTAAATGCTATGGCTTATTTTGATTTCAACAATCTTGATAAGCACATAATATAAACGTGCACAAAATCAATATTAAAGCAGAACATGCTTTTCAGTGTTTCCTCGTGATTCAAACAGATTGACCAAATACTTTTACAGGTTTGTTATTTCATGTGTACGTATATGCTGAAAGTTGGATCACACAAAGTATGAACACTGCTTGCAACTGTCAAAGTTTGTCAGCTCTGCCAATACGTTTTAAAAGCTAATTCCAGAGACTGGTTTCTGGGTTTGCATACAGGCAACTACAGCACGCCCAAGTGTCATTTCTTCTTCATGCGTCAAATGGAGTCATACTTGCTGACCGTGTACATCCCCACAGTGCTGCTAGTTAGCATTGCCTGGTTGTCCTTCTGGATTGACGCCAAGGCAGCGCCGGCACGCGTGGCTCTGGGTATAACCACGGTACTGACCGTAACTACCATGACGGCTGGTATACAGGATACGTTGCCGGTCGTCACTTACGCTAAGGTGAGTTAAAGATCATAAATTGCCTGGTAGCCTGCGTCGTGTTCCAAAGTAGTGTTCACAATAATGTTTGGAACCAGTTTTCAAAGAATGACATACAGGTGCCGATCGACACCTACTCTATGCTTGACAGTGGCTGGTAGCCTGTGTCATATTACAGTGTTGAGAATCATTTCAAAACAAGCCAATACTGAAAACAGCCCTTTTTGCGAGTACGCGGGGTCCTTCCACCACGCAAACCTTCAAATCTAATATTATAATGGTAATTATGTCGAGTCCACGAAACGAATACCTGTCGGAATTTACGGAGTTATTAAGCATATACTCTATCCACGGAATGTTTATTTATTTTACATCTTTAGACATTAAAATAATTGTTGAACAGGGGGCGTTATGGAAATACAAAAGTTTTTAAAAACTGTCATCAAAATATCTGTATATCCAGACCGCTGTGTACAATAAAAGAAAGACAAAATTCAACAAAAATAGTTCTTTTTTAATTAAAAAGGAAAAAAGAAAAAAGGTACAAAAACCTACGATAAAAAGATAAAAACTTTAAAAATAACAAATTGAATTATAAAAGAAGTAAAAACAGTTAAAAAGATTATACATTTACGTGGGCAGACTAGCAAGACGGAACTCCGAAAAGACAAGAACGAGACGAGACGAGACGAAACAAGACGAAACGACGAAACAAGACGAAACGACGAAACAAGACGAAACGACGAAATAAAACGAACAAGGTGATAAGGAGACGAGACAGATATGAAACGATGAGAGAACACAAAAAAGAAAAAGCGACTGGGAGACAAGACAAAACGAAAACAAACAAACAATCAACAACTCCACCAGACAAAAACATCCCCAAAACAACTCAAATAAACGAACAAACATGTTTACGTTTGCGATATCGAGACCAGATTACATATTTAATCGGGCGGGGGGGGGGGGGGGGGCACCAACGTTGGGTCGTATCTCATTCCCTTCGTGGACTGCGGCGCGCACACATCGCAGGCACACAAACACAACGTATTGTACACAACGCTATCCGTACACACAGAGCTTGTATACACAAAGCTGGGTACTGTAGCTTTAGACTTACCCGACGAACAAAATTAAAAGCCATCTTTGGGTACCCAATCGAGCGGTACCATACACGCGCGCTCGTCATACGCCTATATACGCTATGGCTGAGAAGGGCAAAATTGCCAGAAAATTGATTTTGGGTTTTCACGAAGAGCCAATTCGGAACTCCGTGTTAATACAATAGGGCTGTGAAGGGCAAAATTGCCAGAAAATGGATTTGGGGTTTTCACGAAGAGACGAATTTGAACTCCGTGTTAATACAGTATGGCTGTGAAGGGCAAAATTGCCAGAAAATGGATTTTGTGTTTTGACGAAGAGACGAATTTGAACTCCGTGTTAATACAATAGGGCTGTGAAGGGCAAAATTGCCAGAAAATGGATTTTGGGTTTTTACGAAGAGACAATTGACACTCTGTGGGGCAAAACGGGCCATTTCTCGCTTCTGAGTTTTCACGAACAGACAAAATTATTAATCAATTAATAACTCTGTAATTAATTGACTTATCGCTTAGCTGCCAATTACTTGTGAAAGACCGAGAACTGAACTTTAACATAGTGTCAACACTGAATCAACATGTGGTATGAACGCAGGTAATATCTTCAATTTAAAAAGTGAGCAGCTTAAAACCTGATTTTCTTGTAACTTTAGTTTAGTGCGGAGAGGCAAAATTCGTCTGTTCGTGAAAACTGTGACGAAGTGGCACAAAATGTGACCCTTCGATTGTTGCAAAAAAAATGCGCGTCAAGAAAGACACACAAGGAAACAGACTGTTCACTGCTTCAGAGTTTTTGACAGCACAACAGATCTCAAGTTACTTTAGCCGAATTGCTTCAAAGGTTAAAGAACTGGCACCAACAGTAGAGGAGGACAGAGACAAAGATCATAAACAACTTCTGGTTTCTGTTCTTGAGACAGTTGGACTAGAGCATCCAATCATGTCGAACACGTATAATATTTGTGAACTCTTCAGATCAGGGAAACTACACAGTCTCAGCCTAAAAATTTTGAAAATAGTTTGCCATGACCTTAACATTGGTACGGAAGATCTGCAAGATAAGCGCAAGAGATCAGCTTATGAAGCAAAATTGAAAGAAGTTGTAAATGCTTGCACCTGTTCAACACCTAAGTAATCAGCAAGATGCAATACCAGTGACAAGAGTTAAATGAGGCTGGTTTTGTTTCATTTTTGTATTCTGTATTTTACTGAGGTGTAAATGTACCTCAGTAAATAAAATGTTATCAGAAACAAGAATGTAAGAAATGCTGGGGAGGGGGTTAAAAGTTCCAGATTTTCACCGAAATATATGCTGCTTATTTAACAGGAGTAATTCACAGGCATACAACTTGATCTTAGGATTTGAAAAAGACACCAGATTCGTCAAAGTATTTTTTTTGGTGTATTATTACTTCAAATTGAAGGAATACCTTAAATTTCACTTTTCTTGTTTTTTGGGAAAAATGACCATATTTGAGGCAGTACTGCCTAAAGAGGATACAATCCCCCAAACTTTTCTCACCAGATATGAAAAGACCAATGGTGGCCCTCATCACATACAAATGGAACATTTTCTAAGACCCCTGGCAAGTTGTCATTTTTTGGGGCAAAAATAGGCTAAAAATTACAATTTTGCAAGTTTTCAAAACATGTCTTATGTTATGTTCTAAAAATAGCATAAGGGTGACATTTAAAACATTATCTTTTTTTCTCAAGTAAGGGCAAGGATAATACTTTGTAATGGTATAATTGGTTTTGTGACATTAAAATGCATTTTGGCTCGGTGGCCTTTTATAAATAAGGCAAAAACACTTTTTTAAACCACACAATTGGCCCAAAATGGCCAAAACACAACATGGCCCGTTACCATGGCAACGGGTCATAGGAAAAATTGAAAAAAAATATTTTTGTTACTTGCTCATCTAGTCCTTTCATTTAAAAGAAAAAAAAAATTTGGCCGAAGACAAGTATGTTAAGTATTTACATGGAATCACTCTTAAGTATTAAATTTAGAGAGAAAAAAATGAAATTTTATAAAAGCGTTTTTGAAACATAAACCATTTTAAGCGCAAATGATTGGGGTCATATTGAAGTTTTAAAACTACTAACATTGTATTAACATACGTGGTCGCAACATGCTTTATTGCATGACAAAACAGACTGTTTTCGTTGATTTTTTAACATATCTGATCAATGTATACATTTTATATAGAAGAAAAGCTTAAATAATGTTGGTCTAATTAAAATAAACATTAAAATTAAGACTTTAAAACGGATATTTATTTTTACACTTTGTTGAGCACCCCTATTTTTTTTTAATGGAAGAGGCACACACAAACGGCCGTTTGCACACGGCTTAGCCCCCCCCCCCCCCCCACACCGTAATCGGGTATGAGATGACACCTTTGAACATTTCTGTTTTCTACTTTAAAGGCAATCGATATTTGGCTGGCTGTGTCTCTACTCTTCGTGTTTTTCTCTTTGCTGGAGTACGGGATGGCCAATTATCTACTTGTCGTGCAGGTAGGACCATTTTAATGTAATACATTAATATTGGGATATGTATGGGGACTATCTACAGCTGACATTCATCCGTGCTATGGGCAGGAATGAAATGCATAATTCACAATAAAAAGTCTTTAAAAAAATTAATTGAAATCAATTACGCAATACAAGGCTAAAAGCCATTCTAGCCTGGTGGAACAGTAGGGCAACAGTGTGGATATGGAGGACCCATCAGTCTGCTGTGTGTGGTTCTGGAGAAGTGGAAGCCAGATATCACTGAGGTGAAAGCCGATATAATTATGTGGGACCGTGTCTCCGTGAAATGGACTCTAATAATAAAATTAGCAGAAAACCGTGTGCCTCGCATGAGCCCCATAAAATTGGCACCCGATCATGAACTATCCTGCCCCATGTTTGCAGTCAGGCTCCTAATTTGTCAGTAATGTTCAGGGACGCTAATTGGCAATTTAGTCAGTTATCTCTTATACAATTTCTCATCCCATTTTTTCCCCTGTCCGTCCAGACACGGCGCGACAAAGGACACGCTATTGACGTCGAACAGGCGTCGAACAGCAAACTGGAGCAGGACATCTTGATTGAGACAGTGACGCGGGAGGACGGTTGCTGCACCAGACGTCCCCGTCCCTGGACGGCGCACAGGCTGGACTGCTTCGCTCGCTGGGCCTACCCTACGGTCTTTCTGACCTTTAATGTTTTCTACTGGGTCTACTTCCTCGTATTTTGATTTCCTGGTGGCTCTGGTCAAATCTTAGGTTTAATAGGTAATCTCATTATGAACTATAGCTGTCAAGTTAACGCTCAGCCACAGGACTGCACTCCAAGCACGAGGGGAAAAAACCTCAGATTTAACCCGTTTTCGGGTTTCTTTATCCAACTCCTTATCCTATTGGCGTTAAGAGTTTCGTTCACTGCGGCAAGAGATACATGAATTCTTTGGCAAATTTACAGTTAGAAGTTAAGGTCTCATTTTTTTGGGTGAGAGGAGTTCACCATCATTTCTTTTTGATTTACTGATTTCTTTCTAAATGTGTGTGTATCAAGAAAAAAATCTCAATTTCAAGGCGCGTCGTGTTCATCTACCAACCGTAACTCCGCTATTCCTACATGGAAAATCTTCGTTCCACCACCCTTATTAAAGGCGCACAATTCAACCCGTATGGTAGCCTTGATCAAGGCTGTCAAGCTTGTTCCCTACGAGCGAGCGCGCGCCTTTGTGCTGGCCCAGCCTGCACGTACACTGTACATGTACATACGTCCCCCCACACACATCCGTAAAAACACACATGTACACGCACCCAGTCATGTAAACGGGTGCAATCGTGGACCTCCCATTGTTCCTCTTTTGTTTATACTCTAACTTTTTCGGAAGGCCTCCCATTGGTTTTGTACACGATTTTCAATCGTGGACGTTAGGTCAAACGTAGACCCTTTGTCTACGCTCGAATTCTTTTGTCCTAGGTCAACGATTGCCGGCATATACAAACTCATGTGTGTATGTACGTGCCCAGTCCCCACCATACACGCATAGTTTGAGGCAAAAGACAGCCTTGACCCAATAACCGTGTTTGCTCACTATGATAATAAGTACGCGCTATGGTAAACAGTCTTCTCTCATTGGGTAATGGCTGACAGAAAAATGAATACTTATTACTACTGCATAATGCATATATGAAGTGAATAAACTTTGTACATGTGCGCCTGTTGCAAGTTTGTTGTTTACAAGCTGTAAAATGTGGGTTAGTGCGTACACGTACTAGAACTATGGGGTCCTGCCGGAACCCAATAGAAAGAAGCCTATTTTTGCCATAGGCTAATACAGCAAGAATAAGAAAGTTATTTCCATGCACTCACGTTTCTACTGTGCGCACGAAAACCGCTGCACACTGAGTTTCCCCCAAAAATCCGTAATATCCTCATTTACATCCTCGCCTTGTGTGCACCAAGCAAAAGATCGCCGGAAGCGGTTCCAATTTGCGAAAAAAAATTACACAAATCTCCGATCCGACAGACACACACACGATGCGACTGTTGCCGGGCGGGTCATGTGCGGGGGTCACCAGACAAGCTCATGATTATTCATGTGATTGAAGTCCGGCGCGCACGTACGTACATGCGCACGTACGTACATGTACATGTACGTGCAGGCCAGGCCATGCGCCAGCACTTGGCGCTCGCTCGTTAAAGAGGAACTAAAACGCCAAATGTTTTTTTGACATTTTTGACTTATCTGATAGTTTATGCCTCCCCAAAACTAATGTAACAAGTTTCATGATTCTGAAAAATAAAAAAAAATGTTTTTGCGCCTTTTCTTTCTGAGCCACTTTGACTCGATTCAGAAAAGGCCGAGGTCAACTGCGTGCCGTATCGCGCGAGTATTGACGTACACGTGTAGAAACATATGACATCACTGTATTATACGACAATGTTTTACGTAGAGTCTGTACGTATTTTTTTGTCTAAGGCTAGTATTACTTGCTGTGCTTTTTGCTCATGATTCAGGAGTAACACTACGATAAACATATTTTAAAGTGTTGACATCTTTGTGAGACACATTAAGAATTGGGGTTGTAGGCTTGTTCTTGCTGAAAAGCTAGTTATGAGTCATACTTTCCTTTGTTTGCAGTCGGCTTTTATTGGGACCTGCGCGGTGAGTTGTGTGTGAGCTGATGCTATACTCTAGTCTGGCGACTGTGATTATGCAGCCCTCATAAGGACCCGCACCTTCTCAGAACTATACACACAATTTCTATTATAAGGTAACAGACTCAATCGCATGCAGCGCATGCGGTCATATGCAGCACGATATGGGGCAGCATTTTTCACCATGCATCATCTGCAGGGACCTACAACTTCCTACAGTCCTACACAAAACTGGTTCACTGTATCCGTAAGTACGTCTTTGCTTTTTACTTTGTGCACATTTCAATGGTGTAGGACTGTAGGAAGTGTAGGATCCTACAAAATATACGGAGTGAAAAAAGCTGCCCCATATACGGCAGGGTACCGTGCGTGTACAATGCATGTTGAGTCAAGCGAGCGTGGACAGGGAGACGACCGGGGCTCTCTGGCTGCTCGAGACGGCAACCGCAGTTAACGTCGTCGCGCTGGTGCGCGTGAGTCCGGGACACGATTGGAATGCTCGGTGCTTTTAGAGTTGGAATGGCTCCATCCTTCAAACGGAATTGTGCCTTCAAACCCAGCTGAGTTTTCATACTAACACTATCATCTATACAGTCTTTGGCGAAATGTTCTGCACATATTTTCGACCATTTCGACAGCCCAAAATCAGATATTGTATTGTCTACAAAGCGGACCCACTGTCGCCTTTGAGCTCCATTCAGCACTGGGAATCGCAGTAAGGTTGGGTCAGGGTTTTTGTCGCTGTTCCTCGTGCAACCCCCAACTACACACGATCGAGGCATAATGATTATCTCAGATCCATGCTCATACTGAAATAATATCAAAATTAGACAAAATAGACGGGAAAACGGAGGAGTTAGGTCGACAAAAACTCTTCAGCAGCATCAACTCCACGTACGTACATGCATAGTGTTTGGCTGTAGCATCAACCGACTCTACACGTGTACGTCACGGGGTCACGTACATACATTTAACATACATAATGAGCTTTCGCGAAACAGGATAAATGGTTCAGAATAACAACCCTTTTTCTTTTAATAAAAAAATTTCTCTCGTCTGCAAACTAATCTCCATCAGTTAAAAGAGTATTTAAACTGTCGGAAAAGTCCAAAAAGTCAAAAAAAAAATTGCCGTTTTAGTTCCTCTTTAATATAGGGAACAAGCTTGACAATCTTGATCAAGGCTACCCGTATGGCTGTCCTCACTTGAATGCTCTGTACGAATTAGCTGGGTTGGCCCCCTGCGTAGCCTGTTTTACAGGTTTCTTAGCTTGACAATTTGTACATGCTGGAGTTCGTATAACGGATAAAAGTAGATTACTATGACGTACAAGTGAGTGAGTGAGTGAGTGAGGTTTGGTTTAACGCCGTGTCGACAACCAGGGTCATATTCAGGGCGAGAACATGTCCAGTTAAAAACCAAAACAAGGATATACGAATATTCAAAAGTACAATGTTAACTGACAACATTCAAAAGGTTCAGTAAACACTAGTTCATTAAATATAAGTTGGTGAGAAAATAATGTCCGTGTATAAAAATACATACAGTCAGGCTGTTTTCCATAATGCTTGAGTTAGAGGTCACGGTTGGTACAGTCCAGCTGTTTTCAGAAATGTAAGTACATTATGATATTCATTGTCAAGGATATCTTTTAAAGTTGCTGCATTTAAATACCGTTGTCTGACAAGGGAGTATTCCTGGCATTCTACAATTATATGGTGAATTGACATTGGGCTATCACAGGGGATGCATTTTGGGGGAGGTTCTGCCTTCAGCAGCCAAGAATGTGTCATCGTGGAATGTCCTGTGCGGCATCTAGTCAAAACCACCTGATCTCGCCTTGGCAAGTTCCTATAGGGTTGCCAAAAATCAAGGTCAGGTTGTATTAAGTGAAGCTTATTTGATGTTTGTGTTGACCATGATGCTTGCCATAATTATGTTCCTTGTGTATGACCAAATAGATTGTTTGAAACAGTATGGGGAATACGGCATGGGTGAAGTGGTAAGTTCAGAGCTTGTTTGGCCGCAGCATCTGCTCTTTCATTCCCTGATAGGCCAACATGGCTTGGGACCCAGCAGAAGATGATATCGTAGTCGTTTAAATGCAGCTGTGTTACTTTGTTTAAAACGTCCACTATATAAGGATGATCCATGTTGCAATTTGTTAGGGCCTGTAGAGTGGATAATGAATCACTAAAAATAATGAAGTTCTTAGTGTTGGACTTTTCTATCACCTTTAATGCTAGAAGAATGGCTCTAATTTCTGTTGTATAGATTGAGGCTTTGCCTGGAAGGCGAACAATCAGTTCGTTTTGGTATGTAAATAGCAGCTGAGGCTATACTTTGTCATTATCCTTTGAGCCGTCTGTGTAAAAACACCTATAGTTTGGGAACCTAGATTTAAACTCTAAGAGGTCATTTATGAATACAGATGCATCAGTGTCTGAATTTTAATGTTTGGTTAAATGTAAGAATACCTGCGGTTGGTGGATTTCCCATGGTGGTATTTCAGAAATTTCAGTAGGTGCAATGCTTTGGAGATCTATTTACAGGTTTCTTAGCTTGACAATTTGTACATGCTGGAGTTCGTATAACGGATAAAAGTAGATTACTATGACGTACAAGTGAGTGAGTGAGTGAGTGAGGTTTGGTTTAACGCCGTGTCGACAACCAGGGTCATATTCAGGGCGAGAACATGTCCAGTTAAAAACCAAAACAAGGATATACGAATATTCAAAAGTACAATGTT
This sequence comes from Hippasteria phrygiana, assembly GCA_037893225.1. Lineage (NCBI taxonomy): Eukaryota > Metazoa > Echinodermata > Asteroidea > Valvatida > Goniasteridae > Hippasteria > Hippasteria phrygiana. Next base: position 1,245,372 of record JAZGUH010000125.1, read on the forward strand.
AACTGACAACATTCAAAAGGTTCAGTAAACACTAGTTCATTAAATATAAGTTGGTGAGAAAATAATGTCCGTGTATAAAAATACATACAGTCAGGCTGTTTTCCATAATGCTTGAGTTAGAGGTCACGGTTGGTACAGTCCAGCTGTTTTCAGAAATGTAAGTACATTATGATATTCATTGTCAAGGATATCTTTTAAAGTTGCTGCATTTAAATACCGTTGTCTGACAAGGGAGTATTCCTGGCATTCTACAATTATATGGTGAATTGACATTGGGCTATCACAGGGGATGCATTTTGGGGGAGGTTCTGCCTTCAGCAGCCAAGAATGTGTCATCGTGGAATGTCCTGTGCGGCATCTAGTCAAAACCACCTGATCTCGCCTTGGCAAGTTCCTATAGGGTTGCCAAAAATCAAGGTCAGGTTGTATTAAGTGAAGCTTATTTGATGTTTGTGTTGACCATGATGCTTGCCATAATTATGTTCCTTGTGTATGACCAAATAGATTGTTTGAAACAGTATGGGGAATACGGCATGGGTGAAGTGGTAAGTTCAGAGCTTGTTTGGCCGCAGCATCTGCTCTTTCATTCCCTGATAGGCCAACATGGCTTGGGACCCAGCAGAAGATGATATCGTAGTCGTTTAAATGCAGCTGTGTTACTTTGTTTAAAACGTCCACTATATAAGGATGATCCATGTTGCAATTTGTTAGGGCCTGTAGAGTGGATAATGAATCACTAAAAATAATGAAGTTCTTAGTGTTGGACTTTTCTATCACCTTTAATGCTAGAAGAATGGCTCTAATTTCTGTTGTATAGATTGAGGCTTTGCCTGGAAGGCGAACAATCAGTTCGTTTTGGTATGTAAATAGCAGCTGAGGCTATACTTTGTCATTATCCTTTGAGCCGTCTGTGTAAAAACACCTATAGTTTGGGAACCTAGATTTAAACTCTAAGAGGTCATTTATGAATACAGATGCATCAGTGTCTGAATTTTAATGTTTGGTTAAATGTAAGAATACCTGCGGTTGGTGGATTTCCCATGGTGGTATTTCAGAAATTTCAGTAGGTGCAATGCTTTGGAGATCTATTTATAGCGAGGCTTCTATATGGAGTTATATGCGGATGCCCAAAGGCTTAAAGGAAACATGCTTCTCAAACTGGCCGGATAACATTTTATTTCATAAATAAATTAATTTATATGTATTCAATGTGAATTAAAAGCCACACTGGTTCAAGTGAAGTTTTAGTGTGATTATTTGCCGCCCAAAAATTGACCCCCCCTTTTTGGAATTTGTTGAGACTCAAATTGAGGGCGCTGTTCGTGACGTAGACCAAGGCACCGAAATTCATGGATCGACTCGATAGTCTGGACCCGTAAATGACACATGTACATCGTATACACACTAGGTCTACACGTTCAATTTCGTAAGTTGCAACAACTAACATTGAACTTACCCTGATTTTTTCTCTTTTAGCGAAGGCTCCTCGGGGAATGGGCCGTTTAACTGCTTTTGCCTGTACCTTACTCACATCTGGGAACTTTGTTAAGATGGCAGTGGACTTGAGCATATTTGTAATGGTCATCCCATGATTTGAAAATACCAGTATCGAAACACGACGGCTCAAAGTGGTCGCTACATAACGCTGAAAAGCTGCTGGGGCCGGACCACTTCGCTCTTGTCACCTTCACTTTCGCCGTCCAAATTCTCCGATATTTCGCATCAGTTGGAAATAAATGAAGGCTTACTCCATCCTTTGTTGTTTTGCTGCACCCAGCAGCCACACACCTTGTCGGCATGGCCGAAAAAAACTATATTTTGCTTAGATTTTGGACGAAAATTTTCGCCGTTCTGCACACACACGTACATGTACATCCATGTACACTCAATGCATACGCGTGATGATGAATGGGGACCGGCTCGCGCAGCAGAATCTGTAATGTGCCTCGATCTACGTCACACACTTATGTTAATGAGGGTCCCACTCAGGGGGCGGAGTAGCTTGGACAACAATTTTCAAAAAATGTTTTCTCATATTTAATCTGGTAAATAATTGTCTCTGGACACAAAATATCATTGTCAAGATAATACATTATTCCTGCTTAAAACAATAAAGTAATAAAAATCATAAATCATGTTTCCTTTAAGAGCTTTTATATGAGGTAAAAAAGATAGTTTATTATCCAAAATTAAACCCAGACACCGTGTTTCAGTAACAACTTTGATTTTGTCGTTACCAAGAAACAATTCGGGATCATGGTGTAGCTTTCTGAGTCTACAGAAGTGCATACAGACAGTTTTATTTTTTGAAAATTTAAAGCCATTTTCATTGGCCCATTTATGTAATTTGTTGAAAGACAATTGCAGTTGGCGTTCAATATTTTCCATGCGCTTTGCCCTGTATCATCTACATACAGCGATGGAGATACCCCATTTTGAACAGTTTTAACAATGTTGTTTATTTTAATACTAAACAATAGTGACAAAGTATACTTCCTTGTAGGACGCCCATATCCTGTTCATGTGAATCGGACAGAGTAGATCCCACCCGGACATTGCATTTTCTGTCAAGCAAGAAGTTTGCAAGGAACAGAGGAAGCTAATTACCTCTGAGCCCCATATCATGAAGATCTTTCATTATGCCATAGGCCCCATATCAACGCTTGAAAGTGTTAATTTAGGTAGATATTAACACTTTAGAATGTTAATAATCATTAACACCAACGCCTATTTAAACGTGTTTTAGTGTTAATCGCGTGCAACGCCTCCTATACCTTTACGTGTAAAGTAATAATATTAACGCGTTGAAGTGTTAAAAAAGTGTTAGCCGTTGGTTTTTACAGGTGGTCTTTGCCCGGCTTAGGCACAGGTATAACAGTGGCATTTTTCCATGCTGGTGGTATGTTGCCACTTTCCCAAATGTCATTAAATAGATTCAATAGTGTTGTTAAGCATTCGTCAGGCAGGTGCTTCAGTAGTTGATAATGTACTTGATCTGGACCTGTAGAGGTGTCATGGGATTTCTTTAGGGCTGTTAGAAACTCATTATTAAGTGTAAATGGTTCGTTGTAATCTTCTAAGTTATTTAAAGTAAAAGTTAGGTGTTGACTTTATTTTCGTTCTTTTGTTTGTTGGAATCTTCTTTAGAGGTTAGAATTTCAGTTCCTTTTTCTAAGTGGCGCACTCCTGCTCTAGCATTTTGCCCCTTCATTTTCTTGACCATATTTCACACTTTACGCAAGGTTGTTCGGGTGGTTAATTTGGAAACATAATTTTTCCAAGAACTCCTTCGTTTGTGGGTAATAATTCGCCCAGCTTTCGCTCTGGCAATTCTAACATTTTTTTTTGGTTACTCATATTTATTCAGTTGGCTGGCGATTAAATTTTCGTTCTTTTTTACGTGCTTTCCTGGCTTCCTTACATTCTTGATCATCCCATGGTAAATGAGGTTTTACAGGACAAGTTGAAGTTTTAGGTATTGTACTATCAGCTATGAGATTAAAGTACTCGTGATGGTGTCATTATTGGATGTACTTCACTAGTTTTCAGAGGTTAAATTTGTAAGTTGTCTATGACACTGTGAACTCAAGGATTCCCAATCAGCTTTATTTAAATTCCATTTCGGTAGACGCTCTTCATTAGAGAGTTGATCATGTTCCAGAATGATTGGGAAGTGATCACTTCCACATAGATCATCCCCGACAGTCCATGAGAAATCTTTTACTAAGTTAGGGTCTGTAAGGGCAAGATATATCTATATCTGTATATGTACCGCAACCAGGATGTAAATAAGTATGTGAAGCATCATTTAAAAAGCAAAGTGCCTGTTCGGCAATAAACTTTTCCAAGAGTCTTCCTTTGTCATTATAATTATCACAGCCCCAAAGGGGGTTGTGACCATTAAAGTCGCCTAGTATAAGGAACTGGAAGTTGATCGACAAGGTTATCTAAGTCAATTTGTTGTAAACGGGATGTAGGTGTAATATATATGGAGCATATAGTAATTGTTTTGTGTATTACACAAAACTATGTAATACGGGCTGCAGCTGCTTGTAAGTTATTATTTATTGGTATATGACTGTGAATGATGCCTTGCTTTATTAGTAATGAAGAGCCTCCTTGGGCTTTTTCGTCAGCGCTGTATGTATTGTATATGTGATAATTCTTGAAGTTAAAATTGTCAGTTACCTTCAAGTGATCACTAAGTTATGCGTCTGGGTTAATATTTTAAGTTCATTAAAGTTAGGTTAAATACCTCGACAGTTCCATTGGATAATTTTGGTTTTATTTAAAATGGTAATCTATAGTGGATTCTATTTCCGTCGAGTTCTAGGAGACCTGCTCCTAGAAGGTCCGCTTTTGTCATGCCTCTGCACTTGATTTAGTTCTTTATTAGTCCCAGTAACTAGGGCCTTATTTATCGCTTTTTTAACATCTGGACATGATCTGGCGATAGTAAGGTCCTAGCGAATCGTGTACAAAAACGGCGCAACTAAAAAACCGAAAACATAAGGCCCCAAAAATATGGTAAAGACATTCCAAATGAGAAAGAAAGTTACCCCGAATAGATTTATACATTCATGGGATTCCCTAAGGCCGCTTAAATTGTTCACAACAACCGGTAATTTGACCAAAAAAAAGAGAAAAATGTCAGGCACCGTTCGCCATTGAATTTTTGGTTAAGCCCGGTTTCGGACTCTGGAGGGCGCGTGACGTCACAGTCGCGATCGAATAATACAAACAAATCACGCTTTATCAACGACTGTTTCATGGTACGATACTTGCGACAGTATGGGCTTTTAATACACCCAAGTTGTTGACGACCCATTGGAAGATGGTACTGATGACATTTTCAATTAAAGTGGTTTTTTTTAAATAGGGACGGCCTTCATTTTAAAATTAAGTTCGAACCTTTCGAATGGCGTCCTTTTTTGGGACAAATTGCAGTTGTTATTTGAGTTTCCAACAAATTCGCTGATGTGTTTTGGCACGGCCCACACATTTGTTTTGAGGCGAAAAATATAAATGGTTGGGGGAATAATCAGATTTGTACGGGTATTGTTAATCAGGGGGCCCGTCAGCCCATGCTCACTTCATCATAGCGAGAAATCACAATGATTATTGTTATGAATATTATTAATATACCCCCCCCCCCCCCCCCTAATCGCTGCCGGCATGCCGGTGTTACCCTTGAGAAAACAGCCTACGACATTGGCACTTAGCCCAATTTTGAAAGCGACCACCGGTTGTGACCGGATCCCACGAAATGATTCTTTATGTACTGTCTTTTGTTCACTTGTTAGATTTGTATCTGCATTTGAAAGGGCAAACTTGGCTCGTCATTTAGATACATCAACAAAAATCCTAGAAGGGGAAGATGGGACACTCCGCTAGAAAAGTAAACCAGGAAGTAGTTGCTTATAGGGAAGGGCGCCCTCATACCAATGATAGGTAAAACTTGCGACCAACCGATGTGTTCCCTGTAGTTCACAATGGAGAAAAACAAATACTTGGTGCTCCGCTCTGAAATAATTGCATGAAATGACACCTCAAACAAAATTTGGCAAGGATTGGTCTTACCATTACATACTTAATGTTTCTCCCTCCTTTATTTATTGTGAATTTTTGATATTCAATTGTGGAGAGCCACCTTTTGCCAATATCATTAAAAGCAAATATAATTGTACACATGGCACAGAACTAAATTATTTCTTTGAGAAATTGATCATTAAAAAGTATTTGCAAATAATTTTTTTTAACAATTCCGCTATTTACTATAATATTTATTGCAATTTTATTCATCTTCAATAATATAATAAAAAACATTTTGTTTTCAAAATTATATTACAGGGTGTCTTATGTTGTTACTGACTGTCTGAAGTAGCAGTTATGAGAGTTTAATACTAGTGAACCATTGCCAAAAATTAACACTTCTCGAGTGAAGCAAAGTTTGATTTCATTTATTTTTTGGATGCTCCATTTAGCTTAATTAAATCGTTCAAGTACAACATGACTTTATAAATAAAAAACAACTCAACTATGGATACTTCCCGTTTCAACAACAGGCGCGGATCCGCCTATGGGTGAGAACAAAACAAAGAGGTTAAATGGCGCCACCAACGGTGAGAAAGTGTATCAGCCTCAGCCCCAGCCCCAGCCCCAGCCCCCCCCCCCCCCCCCCCCCACCCCCCGCTTGTAAATTTGTTTCGCAGGCGGAACATTTTGGGAGTCACTTTTCTAAGCAAATTTCAGAAACCCCCCCTGCAAAAATTCCTGGATTCGCCCCTGAACAAAGATGTTTTTTTAACATAAAAAATTGCATCCATAAGGAATAAATAAAATCTGATACCTGCCAACTTAAAACCAATATCTCAACATTACAGTCTGGTTTTTACATGTTAAAAAAAACTTCATTCCTTAATTGACTTGCATGTATTGGCCGGTCGCGGTCTCATCGCCTCAATAACTAAATAACATTTTACAAATGTATTCCCTGATTTATAGAAATCAATACTACAACACGTAACTACATGTATTATAATACTGGGGGCTGGTTCTTGACCAGATGGGCTGGTTCTTGACCAGAGTGAGGGTACAAACTCCCTCTGCCTCCCTAGCTCAGTACTAATTATCCATAGCTGGGTAAATAGTAAGGGCAGGTGGGGCTCTTCAGCATTGATAGGCAGCCTACCTAGGAGAAGGATATTCCGAAATAAAACCTGCATCCATACTTGCTGCTCGCCTTGTGGCAGTTTCTGCACCAGGCTGCGTATAGCATGTACTGGACGAGAGAGTGGGATCGGGAGTGCACAAACCTTTCTCATTATAATCCACTCAGGTGCAGGTCATCCAGCGACATAAGATGACACCAGATGACACACCATCTACTAATCAAAGTCCTGTGTGGCGATGGGGGAGTGGCGACGGGGACAGGCTGAGGATGCTGTTGGGAGTCCCTAGCCACAAACCTGCACGTAGGCGGCCCACGTGTGATGGTCGTTTGTCGTAGACTGGGGTAGTATGCGACACTCGTATCCTGCATGGGTGACAGAGCAGCCCTTTTTAGGGATAGCGATGCTCTCCTCACATGAGGACAGGTACTGAAAAGAGATCCTAAACATTGCCTACTCCACCCAAGCTTGCCAGGAAACCGCACCTGGCTGGCCATTCATTTCTGCGGTCAAAATAATATACAGAAAAATTCAATGAACATTGCTGCATGGAATGTTAGGACCATGCTGGACAACAACTCTGGACCAGAGCGGCGTTCGGCCCTTATAGCAAAGATGTTGGACAAATCTAAGATCGACATAGCTGCCCTCAGTGAAACCAGACTCTCTGGCGAGTCAAACCTGGAGAAGGTTGGTGTAGGTTACACTTTCCACTGGATCGGGGAGCCTGAGGGTGAACCTAGGACAGGAGGTGTTGGCTTTGCTCTCCGATCATCAATTGCTCGGGGCCTCGCTAAGCTGCCAAAGGTTATAAGTGAGAGAATAATCACCATCCGAGTAAGTCTCTCGAAGGACCGACACGCCACCATCATTAGTGTCTACGCTCTCATCATGACTCATACTGATGAGGTGAAAGAGGCCTTTTATGAGGACCTGGACAGGGCCATACGGGAGACACCTCGTAATGACAAACTCATTCTCCTTGGTGACTTCAATGCTCGTGTTGGAGGCGAGTCTGACCTGTGGGGGAGTGTGATTGGTAAGCACGGGATCGGAACGACTAACTCTAACGGACAGCTCCTCCTAGAGAAGTGCAGTGAGCACAGTCTCACCATCACCAACACCATCTTCCAACAACCCAACAAATACAAGGCCACTTGGATGCACCCTCGATCAAAACAGTGGCATATGCTGGAATATGTCATAGTCAAGCAGAGGGATTTGCGCGATGTTAAGTTGACACGGGCCATGCGGGGAGCTGAGTGCTGGTCTGATCACAGGCTAGTCAGAAGCAAGATGTCACTTGATATTCAGCTCATAACAGATATGTTCGCTCGCGCGTCTGAGAGGTTTGGGCTGACTATTAGTATCAAGAAGACAGAAGTTATGTACCAGCCTGCTCAAGGAAAGAGACACACAGACCCAGCAGTCACTATCAATGATACTCCCATTAAGTCTGTAGACGAGTTCTGTTATCTTGGCAGCATTCTTTCTAATAATACAACCATTGACGATGAGATTAAACAGCGTATCTCTAAAGCTAGTTCCTCATTTGGAAGGTTGAGGTGCAGACTATGGGATGAGCACGGTGTCAAACTTGCAACAAAGGTCAAGGTATACCGTGCAGTAGTTATGACCTCCCTCCTATATGGCAGTGAAACCTGGACTACATACCGTCGCCATATTACGGTTCTGGAGCAGTTCCAGCAACGCTGTCTTCGCTCCATCTGTGGTATAAAATGGCAGGACAGAGTCTCCAACGTTCAGGTCCTTGAACGGTGCAGTGTCCCTAGTATTGAGAGTCAAGTCATCAAGGCCCAACAACTTCGCTGGGTGGGACACCTCACAAGGATGGAGGACAGTAGAATACCCAAGGCTGTTTTCTATAGCCAGCTTATTTAAGAGTGGGAAGAGAACCCTTGGACGGCCGAGACTGCGCTACAAGGATGTGTAAAGCAAAACTTAAAAGCCTGCAGCATAGACCGCGGCATCTGGGAAGCCGCTGCTAAAGACCGAGCATGGTGGCGCCACACTTGCCATGAGGGGATCAAGTTTTTTTTAATATAATAGACTACATCTCATCTCCGACAAGAGAGCTAGGAGGAAGGCCAGCACAGGCTCCTGCCCAGGGCATATATATATATCTGTGGTACCTGTAGCCGCGTCTGTGGGTCCAGGATTGGACTCCTCTCCCACGAAAGGACACATCTCAAATAAGTAATAAGGAACTCGCTGGATACTCATTCGTCGACCTCGACGTGAGACTCCAATACACCTCTGTGATATTATTTATCCGTTTATACTTATTCCTTTATTTGTCCCTTCATTTTTTCATCTTTGTGAAGTTTTTTTCTTCATCAATGAAAATCCCGGTCGCATTTTACACCCGATGCTGTACTTCTCGTATGAATTCACTGCAGCTGCAAGCACGCGTTTACCTATCAATCGCTAGGGGCGCCCTTCCCCATAGTCGAAAATAATGACGTCATCGTGTTTCATCGGGCGCTGTACAAAAAGATACCCAGTGACGTATCTTCCACTTCTAGTGTCTTTGATATCACACACTTTGACATCCTGATGAATGTGGATGTGATGTTGGTTAAAATACTTGACAATTCCGATTGATTTATATTGTTGGCTTTTCCGAAATCCTTCGGAAAAGGCTTTGTTTTTGTTCTGATTTTTTGGCTTTTCCGAAATCCTTCGGAAAAGGCTTTGTTTTTGTTCTGATTTTTTTTTTGGCTTTTCCGAAATCCTTCGGAAAAGGCTTTGTTTTTGTTCTGATTTTTTTGGCTTTTCCGAAATCCTTCGGAAAAGGCTTTGTTTTTGTTCTGAATTTTTTTTTTTTTCTTCTTCTTCTTCTTCTTTTAGTTCTGACCAAAATCCCATAGACTTTGTACACGAATTTTGTGCGCGGCACTTTGGTCACTAAACAACATCAGATCTTAATCAGACTTAACACAAACATAGACCCTAAGCTGAAATTGTATGCCGAAGAGTGACGTCATGATGACGTCATCACGTGATTTATTATGAATTTTTGAATTTTTAAAATCGTTACATTCTTTTCAATATATCTAGCGAACGAAACAAGATTTTTTCAAAATTCTTTTTGTTATAGCTTTGGTATGTCTCAAAGATATGTCCTAAAAGGGAACAATTGTGTGACGTCAAGATGACGTCATCAAAAATTAGGTTTTTTTTTAAAGCATGTCAGGGTCGGTCCGATTATAGAAATGTATACATTGAATTTTTCTCTACCTAATTCCAAAATTTCATGATCGTGGCTCACTCAAGTAAGAAATAACAGCCATTTCAAAATTTAGACCAAATTCAATATAACACAAAGGAATTCTGGGAAGGGCGGATAACCATGGCTTAAATGTGCATGCTGTTTATAAAAAGGGTTGATTTCTAGTCTTTTTTCAAGTCGCTAGATAATTTGATTTTTTGAAATCGTAACATTCTTTTCAATATATCTAGCGAACAAAACAAGATATTTTCTAAATTCTTTTTGTTATGGCTATGGTATGTCTCAAAGATATGTCCTAAAAGGGAACAATTGTGTGACGTCAAGATGACGTCATCAAAATTTTTTTTTTTTTTACGCATGTCAGGGTCGGTCCCATTATAAAAATGTATACATTGAATTTTTCTCTACCTAATTCAAAAATTTCATGATCGTGGCTCACTCAAGTAAGAAATAACAGCCATTTCAAAATTTTGACCAAATTCAATATAACACAAAGGAATTCTGGGAAGGGCGGATAACCATGGCTTAAATGTGCATGCTGTTTATAAAAAGGGTTGATTTCTAGTCTTTTTTCAAGAGACTATTGCCGATAGCATTTGTAAACGTTTTCTTTCTTACCGGCCAGTTTGGCTACTTTAAAAATTGGCAAACACTTAGACCAACTGCTCAGAATGTGTGCCGAATTTTTACGTCATGATGACGTCATCACATGTCACGTGACGTCATCTTAAAGGTGCAGTTTTGGAAGTCATATATCTACAAAAGTACAAGTTTGATTAAGTTGAAAGTAATATCTAGGTTAGGTAGCCCAGTAGGTTTATAAATGAAGATTAACATGATGATGACATCATCACATGTCACGTGACGTCATCTTAAAGGTGCAGTTTTGGAAGTCGTATATCTACAAAAGTGCAAGTTCGATTACATTGAAATGTAATATCTAAATAAGTCTGCAGGTTTATAGATGAAAAGTAACATGGCATTATGATGACGTCATTATATGTCACGTGACGTCATCTTAAAGGGGCAGTGTTCGAAGCCATATATCTACAGAAGTACAAGTCTGATTAAGTTGAAATGTGGTATCTAGTTAACATATATGAAGACCTCATAGCATAGATGTCTGTAGAACAATGACGTCATGATGACGTCATCGGGGTCACGTGACGTCATCTTAAAGGTGCATATGTTAAGGTCCTATATCTAGTTTTTTTTTCTTCTTCTTCTTCTTCTTTTAGTTCTGACCAAAATCCCATAGACTTTGTACACGAATTTTGTGCGCGGCACTTTGGTCACTAAACAACATCAGATCTTAATCAGACTTAACACAAACATAGACCCTAAGCTGAAATTGTATGCCGAAGAGTGACGTCATGATGACGTCATCACGTGATTTATTATGAATTTTTGAATTTTTAAAATCGTTACATTCTTTTCAATATATCTAGCGAACGAAACAAGATTTTTTCAAAATTCTTTTTGTTATAGCTTTGGTATGTCTCAAAGATATGTCCTAAAAGGGAACAATTGTGTGACGTCAAGATGACGTCATCAAAAATTAGGTTTTTTTTTAAAGCATGTCAGGGTCGGTCCGATTATAGAAATGTATACATTGAATTTTTCTCTACCTAATTCCAAAATTTCATGATCGTGGCTCACTCAAGTAAGAAATAACAGCCATTTCAAAATTTAGACCAAATTCAATATAACACAAAGGAATTCTGGGAAGGGCGGATAACCATGGCTTAAATGTGCATGCTGTTTATAAAAAGGGTTGATTTCTAGTCTTTTTTCAAGTCGCTAGATAATTTGATTTTTTGAAATCGTAACATTCTTTTCAATATATCTAGCGAACAAAACAAGATATTTTCTAAATTCTTTTTGTTATGGCTATGGTATGTCTCAAAGATATGTCCTAAAAGGGAACAATTGTGTGACGTCAAGATGACGTCATCAAAATTTTTTTTTTTTTTACGCATGTCAGGGTCGGTCCCATTATAAAAATGTATACATTGAATTTTTCTCTACCTAATTCAAAAATTTCATGATCGTGGCTCACTCAAGTAAGAAATAACAGCCATTTCAAAATTTTGACCAAATTCAATATAACACAAAGGAATTCTGGGAAGGGCGGATAACCATGGCTTAAATGTGCATGCTGTTTATAAAAAGGGTTGATTTCTAGTCTTTTTTCAAGAGACTATTGCCGATAGCATTTGTAAACGTTTTCTTTCTTACCGGCCAGTTTGGCTACTTTAAAAATTGGCAAACACTTAGACCAACTGCTCAGAATGTGTGCCGAATTTTTACGTCATGATGACGTCATCACATGTCACGTGACGTCATCTTAAAGGTGCAGTTTTGGAAGTCATATATCTACAAAAGTACAAGTTTGATTAAGTTGAAAGTAATATCTAGGTTAGGTAGCCCAGTAGGTTTATAAATGAAGATTAACATGATGATGACATCATCACATGTCACGTGACGTCATCTTAAAGGTGCAGTTTTGGAAGTCGTATATCTACAAAAGTGCAAGTTCGATTACATTGAAATGTAATATCTAAATAAGTCTGCAGGTTTAAAGATGAAAAGTAACATGGCATTATGATGACGTCATTATATGTCACGTGACGTCATCTTAAAGGGGCAGTGTTCGAAGCCATATATCTACAGAAGTACAAGTCTGATTAAGTTGAAATGTGGTATCTAGTTAACATATATGAAGACCTCATAGCATAGATGTCTGTAGAACAATGACGTCATGATGACGTCATCGGGGTCACGTGACGTCATCTTAAAGGTGCATATGTTAAGGTCCTATATCTAGAGAACTGTACTTAATATTGCATCCAATCTTGGTATGCTGGTAGGCCAACTCGCATTACAGATGAAAATTGATGTGACGTCACGATGACATGATCATACAATTTTATAGCTTTGGTTAATTTTTCCAACTTTGAAGCCATATCTCTTCCACGGAACATGCAAATGTCAAAATTCTTCTTTTTAAACGTTTGTTTGGTCACATATACTTAAATATAAATGTGAACAACGTATGCAAAATTCCAAGTGATGTAATAAAAAAAACCGGAAAAGCCCTATGTTCTGTTCTTGTAACAGACATAGAAGTCTAGTTTTCTTCTTCTTCTTCTTCTTCTTCTTCTTCTTCTTTTAGTTCTGACCAAAATCCCATAGACTTTGTACACGAATTTTTTGCGCAGCACTTTGGTCACTAAACAACATCAGATCTTAATCAGACTTAACACAAACATAGACCCTAAGCTGAAATTGTATGCCGAAGAGTGACGTCATGATGACGTCATCACGTGATTTTTAATGAATTTTTAAATTTTTAGAATCGTTACATTCTTTTTCATATATCTAGCGAACGAAACAAGATTTTTTCAAAATTCTTTTTGTGATAGCTTTGGTATGTCTCAAAGATATATCCTAAAAGGGAAAAATTATGTGACGTCAAGATGACGTCATCAAATATTTTTTTTTTTTTTAACGCATGTCAGGGTCGGTCCGATTATAAAAATGTATAGATTCAATTTTTCTCTACCTAATTCCAAAATTTCATGATCGTGGCTCACTCAAGTAAGAAATAACAGCCATTTCAAAATTTAGACCAAATTCAATATAACACAAAGGAATTCTGGGAAGGGCGCATAACCATGGCTTAAATGTGCATGCTGTTTATAAAAAGGGTTGATTTCTAGTCTTTTTTCAAGTCGCTAGATAATTTGAATTTTTGAAATCGTAACATTCTTTTCAATATATCTAGCGAACAAAACAAGATATTTTCTAAATTCTTTTTTTTATAGCTATGGTATGTCTCAAAGATATGTCCTGAAAGGGAACAATTGTGTGACGTCAAGATGACGTGTCAAAAATGTTTTTTTTTTTTTTACGCATGTCAGGGTCGGTCCCATTATAAAAATGTATACATTGAATTTTTCTCTACCTAATTCCAAAATGTCATGATCGTGGCTCACTCAAGTAAGAAATAACAGCCATTTCAAAATGTTGACCAAATTCAATATAACACAAAGGAATTCTGGGAAGGGCGGATAACCATGGCTTAAATGTGCATGCTGTTTATAAAAAGGGTTGATTTCTAGTCTTTTTTCAAGTCGCTAGACTATTGCCGATAGCATTTGTAAACGTTTTCTTTCTTACCGGCCAGTTTGGCTACTTAAAAAATTGGCAAACACTTAGACCAACTGCTCAGAATGTGTGCCAAATTTTTACGTCATGATGGACGTCATCACATGTCACGTGACGTCATCTTAAAGGTGCAGTTTTGGAAGTCATATATCTACAAAAGTACAAGTTTGATTAAGTTGAAAGTAATATCTAGGTTAGGTAGCCCAGTAGGTTTATAAATGAAGATTAACATGATGATGACATCATCACATGTCACGTGACGTCATCTTAAAGGTGCAGTTTTGGAAGTCGTATATCTACAAAAGTACAAGTTCGATTACATTGAAATGTAATATCTAAATAAGTCTGCAGGTTTATAGATGAAAAGTAACATGGCATTATGATGACGTCATTATATGTCACGTGACGTCATCTTAAAGGGGCAGTGTTCGAAGCCATATATCTACAGAAGTACAAGTCTGATTAAGTTGAAATGTGGTATCTAGTTAACATATATGAAGACCTCATAGCATAGATGTCTGTAGAACAATGACGTCATGATGACGTCATCGGGGTCACGTGACGTCATCTTAAAGGTGCATATGTTAAGGTCCTATATCTAGAGAACTGTACTTAATATTGCATCCAATCTTGGTATGCTGGTAGGCCAACTCGCATAACAGATGAAAATTGATGTGACGTCACGATGACATGATCATACAATTTTATAGGTTTGTTTAATTTTTCCAACTTTGAAGCCATATCTTTTCCACGGAACATGCAAATGTCAAAATTTTTTTTTTAAACGTTTGTTTGGTCACATATACTTAAATATAAATGTGAACAACGTATGCAAAATTCCAAGTGATGTAATAAAAAAAACCGGAAAAGCCCTATGTTCTGTTCTTGTAACAGACATAGAAGTCTAGTTTTTTTTTCGTCTTCTTTTAGTTCTGACCAAAATCCCATAGACTTTGTACACGAATTTTGTGCGCGGCACTTTGGTCACTAAACAACATCAGATCTTAGTAAGACTTAACACAAACATAGACCCTAAGCTGAAATTGTATGCCGAAGAGTGACGTCATGATGACGTCATCACGTGATTTTTTATGAATTTTTGAATTTCTAAAATCGTAACATTCTTTTCAATATATCTAGCGAACGAAATAAGATTTTTTCAAAATTCTTTTTGTTATAGCTTTGGTATGTCTCAGAGATATATCCTAAAAGGGAAAATTGTGTGACGTCAAGATGACGTCATCAAAAATTCGGGGTTTTTTTTAACGCATGTCAGGGTCGGTCCGATTATAAAAATGTATACATTGAATTTTTCTCTACCTAATTCCAAAATTTCATGATCGTGGCTCACTCAAGTCAGAAATAACAGTCATTTGAAAATTTAGAGCAAATCCAATATAACACAAAGGAATTCTGGGAAGGGCGGATAACCATGGCTTAAATGTGCATGCTGTTTATAAAAAGGGTTGATTTCTAGTCTTTTTTCAAGTCGCTAATCACAGGTAGCTGTGGACGGTCGTACATTTTTGCTCTCTGTGCTTTTCACCGTTTTCTAGCGTTTTTCGTGTGGCGTTTTGCCCAATTTTTGCAGGGTTGGTCAATTTCAACTTATAGACCACCCTGGTCATTCTTTTGGTCAATTTTTTGGTGTTTTTGTTGAGTTTTTAGAGGGTTTTTGGGGGTATTTTTGGTTACTGCTGTTGTGTATAAGTTCTACACACAGCAGCGTTTCTTTTGTTTGCACGTACGGCTTGTGGCAGTGCACAGCCCTACGTAGCGTTTGTTAAGCTTTTGTGTTCAGTGCACAGCCCCCAGTCTTCGGTTACGTAAGCATCCGGAGTACTGTGTGGGCTGTGTTATTTCTTTTGAATAGGCGGGCAAAGGTATTTGCCCTCCTTTCTTTCTTTTTCTCAGCACTGTCAAAGTAGACAGTGCTTGTATATATATACAAATACATATATATCCTGTTTGCCTTGCTATCTGCAGTGAGATAGCAAGGTAGATATTTTCTTTCGGCACCAATACAAGTGTTTTTGGTGCCATTTGTACCTATAATTATCCGAGTAGGATAATTTTATTCTTTTTACCGGACTAGGCAGCTGCTAGCCGGTTCCTTTTTTTGCCTACCCCAGTTGGGTTAGTTTTTCTTTGCGTTTCCCCTTTTTCCCCTAGGAATGCCTTCCCAAGCATTCTCCCCCCGGCGCCTCCGAGCCTTCGAACTGAAAGTCGATGGCAAAGAGGCGCCTAGTGATGTGTTTAAGGTCCTCCGGGAGGTCGGGGTTATCCCCAAAGACCACTTGGAGGCCTTACAACCTCTACCCGGCGGCAGATTTGACGTCACTTTCAAGTCTGCCGCATTAGCCCAACGTTTTGGGCCAGTTTTGGCGGGGCGTCCCGGTTGCCATGTGTCGTCATTTGGCGCCGTGACGCTCGTCACTGTCAAGTTTGTGGAGGTGGACTTGGACGACAACGTCGTCCGGTCCATCCTCTCACGCTTTGGGAAGGTTCAGAAGGGTAGGTTTCAAACCTACCCGGATGAGCCTTCCGTTTTTACTGGCACCCGGCAGTACCTCATGTCGGATGTCAAGTCCATCCCTTCAGTTCTCCGCATCGGGAACCGCAACGCCTGGGTGTCCCACTTGGGACAGACCAGGACCTGTGCCCGATGCGGGGACCCTGGCCACACGGCCAATCAATGTAACACCGTGAGGTGTTACAAGTGTTTGGAGGTGGGACACACTTCCTCCGAGTGTCCAAACTCGGTGAAGTGTACTTTTTGCGGGGAGGCGGGGCACAACTTTCAGCGGTGCCCCAAATCCTACGCAACTAAAGTTAAGCCTACCAAACGGTGGGCTGATGTAGTGGTGGTTCAGGAGCCAACTCCTCCTGCACCACCCCCTAGTCCAGAACCTTCCGCTGCGTCTGCATCTGCAGCTGCAGATGCAGACAAATCGGAAGGCTCCACGCCCGTTTCGTCTTCGTCTTCGGACGGGGACACTATTTGTGGGGACGACAGCCCGCAGACGTCCTCTTTTAAGTTGCCTCGAGCGTCCTGCCTTGGATGTTCGGGGATTGTAGGTCCGTTTGAGGCGCACTCCGAGTGGAAATGTTTCCACTGCGAGCGTGCCATCATTCGGACTACTAGTTTTAGCCTTGTCGGTTGCGCCGGGTGCACGGGCGTTAACTCGCAGCCAACTTTGGTCTGCGACAAGCCCGCGTGCCTAGGGGCCGCGACCGATAAGGTTAATCCCTTTGTAGTCCCGCGAGGAAGGAGGAAGAAGACGAAGAGGTCTCGTCCCTCCTCAGATTCGGACTCCCCATCCTCCGGGTCCATTCCCCAGAAACGTTTTTCTGGAAAGTCCGGATCTACACTCTCCGAATCTTCTGACTCGGAAGAGGGTAGACCCGGGAAGGAGATTCTTCCTCCCCTCTCACCTTTATTTCCTTCTGTGGAGATTGTTTCTCCTCATAAACCTAGCCTGTCCGGCTCCTCGGCGTCCGGGGAGTCGGACATGGACGGGCAGGGTGGAGATGAGGACGAATTTTTGTCCTCGGCGGAATCTCCCCCTAGCCCAACCCCTGGGGCGGAATCGCCCCCTTAGTTTTTTTTGATCCATAATTCACAATATGGTCGCCATTCTTACACTTAATGTCCAGGGCATGCGCGCTCCCGTAAAGAGGAGACAAGTTTTTGAGTTGTGTGGAGATTACGATATTTCCTGTCTTCAGGAATGTCATATCTCCTCCAACTCCGATTTAGCTGCTTGGCAGGCAGAATGGAAGGGCAGGATGTTCGCCAGTTTTGGCACATCCAACTCCTGTGGTACCATCATCCTTCTGCCTGCTAAAAGCCCCTTTGTTTTTTCTGATCCTTCCTTCGATACTGAGGGGAGGATCGTTTCTGGTATTTTGCGTGGTCCTGGCAGCGGGTCGGGTGTGCGACTTTGCACAATTTATGCCCCCACCAATGCCAGGTCGCGCCGTCCCTTCTTTGCGGGATTAGGCGTATACCTGACGGGTAACTTTCCCATTCTCCTGACGGGCGATTTTAATTGTGTTTCAGATGTAGCTTTAGATCACCGAGGTTCCGATAACACACGTTGTGGAATCGGGGCCAAGGAGATCGAACATCTGCTTTCTGATTTTGGCCTTCGAGACTGCTGGCGGTCTCTTCACCCGTCGGACGTTTCTCATACATGGCGTAATGCGGCTAACACACTATCCAGCCGGCTAGACCGTTTTTACGTGTCGAACCTGGTTGATGTGGTGTCTTGCCAGCATGAGCCATGTTATTTTAGCGACCATGATTGTGTAGTTATGGATTTTCCTTTACCGGAGAAAGCACGTGTTGGTGGAGGTTTTTGGAAATGTAATGTTTCCGTCCTTGCCGACGCGGGTTTTCAACGGGATTTCCGTTGTGCTTATGCGGGTTGGCGGTCTCTCAAGGAGGGGTACGACAACGAGCTCCTCTGGTGGGAGGACGTCAAATCCCGCATACAGCGTTTTATTATTTCTTTTTCTTGTCGCTTGGCAAGAAAGAAGCGGAAGCGTAGGGAGTCACTTTTGTCTTCCCTGCGCTCCGTTACTTCTGATTTAGATGCCGGGAGGTGTGACGCTGCCACTCTTTCCCGGCATAACGAAATCAAGGAGGCCCTTCAAGAATTGGACGACTTCGAAGCGGAGGGTGCCCGAATCCGCTCGCGAGTTCGGGAACTCGAGGAAGGGGAGAAGCCGTCCAAGTATTTTTTTCATCTAGAATCCTCCCAGGCTCGAAAGAAAATTATTTCTTCCGTCCGTAACCCACGGGGAGACATCGTTACATCCTCCGGAGAAATTTCTACCGTTTATCGAGATTTCTTTCTCGACCTTTTTTCTGAAGAGCCTGTGGAGGTTGACTCACAGGGCCCTTTTCTTGACTCTTTGTCTACACTTGTAGATGAAGAGAGCCGCATTGACTTGGACAGTCCACTTGAATTGTCTGAGCTCGGTGCGGCCCTTCGTAGCATGGCCAACGGTAAGACTCCCGGAGGGGACGGCCTGCCCAAGGAATTCTACGTGAATTTTTGGGACATGGTCGGCCCCGACCTTCTTGGGGTCTTCCATTGTGCCTTTAAACTAAATCATTTAGGTGATTCCCAACGTTTGGGGATCATAACACTTTTGGAGAAGGTTGGGGATCCGCTTGATCCCAAAAACAAGCGCCCCATCTCTCTCCTTAATGTTGATTATAAGATCCTGTCGAAGGCCTTGTGCCTCCGTTTGGGTAATGTTTTACCTGACATAGTCGGTCAATTTCAGACTTGTGGCGTCAAGGGGAGGTCCATCCATGATAATACCAGACTCCTTCGGGATCTGGTAGCATACGTGGATGGAAGGAACCTTGACTGCCTCGTTATTTCCCTCGACCAGCAGAAGGCCTTCGACAGGGTCAATTGGGATTTCCTTTTTAAGGTCCTAGACCACTTTGGTTTTGGGCCGAATTTCCGGCACTGGATTAAGCTGTTATACACAGATATATCCAGTGCAGTCTTGGTGAATGGGGTTGTTTCCGACCCCTTTTTTGTCACGAGGGGTGTAAGGCAAAGTTGCCCTCTCTCCCCTCTTCTATATGTCCTTTTTATTGAGCCTTTTGCTCAGATAGTCATCAATGATCGCCGCGTGACTGGTTTGGCAATGCCCGGGGCCAATGGCTTGCAATGCAAAGTGTTGCAGTACGCTGACGACACGACCTGTATTGTAAGGGATTGCCAATCTCTCAGGCGGCTTTTTGGGATCATTGATTTTTTTTCGCGCGCGAGCGGGTCTCGCTTAAATCTTGCCAAGTCGAAAGGCTTGGTCTTTGGCTCCTGGCCCGATTGCCTTCCCGATCTGGTCCCTATTCAGTGGACCACCGACCCGATCAAGATCAACGGTGTCTGGGTTGGCAAGGGGGACATGGGCCCTTTTAATTGGAAAGCGCGGCTTCCCAAACTGCAGTCCTCTTTGGACAGCTGGAAAAGGGGGACGTTTTCCCTCTTAGGTAAGGTATTGCTGGTCAATACCTTAATTCTATCACCTTTGTTTTTTCTGGCTCCGGTTTATCCACTTCCACTTGCAGTAGAGCGGACTATAAACCGAGCTATTTTTTCCTTCATTTGGTCAGGCAAGACTGAACTCGTCCGGAGGACAGTTCTTGTCCAGTCCCTAGCCAAGGGCGGGTTGGGTGTTACCAACCTCCGCGACAAATGTGACGCCTTTTTCGTTCTTGGGGTAAAGGCCTTGTTGGGCGATGGGGGCCCACCCTTGAGATTTTTTTCTCTATACTGGGTGGCCTTGTCGCTCCGCCGGGTCTTTCCCCCGAATTGGTGGCGGAACGATGTTCCTCACGCTTTTTCGCAGTTTTGCAAGCTGGTCTTGCTGGCTGTCGAGATTTCCCCGGACATTGATTGGGGGCCGGCGTCGGTTCGCAGTCTTTGCGAGCTTTTTGCAGGCCAACGTCCTAATCAGCGTCCGGCTTGCAACATTTCTGACATCGGTCAGCTTTTTAAAGTTTGTCATGCCTCCAATTTGAGCAACCGACTTCGGGACTTAAATTGGAGGATCGTTTGGGGGGCACTTAAGACTTCTCAACGTCTTTTTAGTTGGGGTATAGGGGACGGCAAGTGCCCTCGGGTCGGCTGTGCCGCTCCCGAGACACTTTGTCATATTTTTTGGGATTGTTCCTTTGTTTACAATTTGTGGGCTTGGGTTGAGCATCTTGGATGTAAAGCACAAGCCCGACGTTTTTCTCTTACACGTTCCTATGTCCTCTACGGGTCTGGTGTGGACACTAGCCCGGAGTCCCTTTTGATTTGGTTTTTAATTTGCACGGTGAGGCGGCTGGTTTGGCTTTCGCGTTGCGAGACATTGTATGATGGATCCCGACAGGATGCCGACCAGGTACTTCTCCGTGTCAAGGGTTCAATTAGGGCACGGCTCCAAGCAGACTTTGCCCGGCTGGACCGGACAAAGTTTCGCACCACTTGGTGCGTGCGGGGAGCCGTCTGTACTGTCAGAGACGACCGATTGGTATTTCACCTTTAAAGTCCCCTGAAGTCATTTTATGGAGCTTCTGTCTCCCGTCTTTTTTCTGAACTAATTTGTTCACATGTTTTGCTTGTTCTTATACGTCTTGTTTACTGCTTGTTCCTTGTGATATTTTAGTTCACCGTTTTGGTTGAAGACAGGGGGGGTCGTACCCCCTCATGGTAATGCATGGGTAGCGAGGCTACACTGTCTTCGTGTAATGTGCTTGTTTAGTGTTTGTTTTTTGATGTTCAAATGTAGTCAGGGGTAGGGGGGCTCGAAGCCTCACGTATCTAGGTATAGCGTGGCTATCCTACCCCGGGGACTTTAGAAGTCCCCGAAACTTAAAAATAGGTATCCGAAATCGTGCGTAACGTTTCGCTAACTTCCTAATCATGCAGAATCAAGCCTAACAAAGTACGTACATACGCTGCAGATGCCAAATTTCCACACACGTATAGTCTGCAACAACAACAAAATCTATCCGTACATGCGAGATTCGCCGTTTAGAGCTGGAAGGACTTACATTGGGTTCACAGCGTTTTTTGTTTGGAGCGCCGATATCTTCCGTTTCCCTGAATATATCAACCAAACACTCACCCAAAATGCAGAGTAGTCATTCATGCAGCGACTGATCCCCTAAAAATGAGAATACGATCAAGTTAAACCCGAAAAAACATTTTTCGTGCAACCCGGAGCATGCACAAACGAGCTGTGCATATATTATGGTAGTGGATTCTTAAACATGACATGGATACATGTATATCGGCCAGCGGCACTGCGCGCGCCTCGGGGCTCAATGGGTGCCTCTTGGAGTTGGACGTGAAATTCGACTTTTCGTCTGGCTCCTATTTGAACCTTAGTGTCTGCACCTTAATCCTCGAACTCTACTTGTATGTGACGTATCTAGTATTTTGGAGGCCGTTGTAAGGGTGAAACCGGATGCTTTTGTTGAGACCTCAGATACATTTTCAGAAAAACCACACGATCACTGCAGACGACCTTGGACCCTACTATCGGCAGATCATGTCCAAACGTTTAAAAAAGGCGATAGAGGGTCCAATCATGGAGGAAGTTCAGTAGGACAGCAACATGTTTCAATTTGGTGGTCCAGATATTCAGGTAAGCATGTCGAAAATTGCGAAATTTTACTTTAATATCCCGCACCAGCATGGTTCAGAAGCAGCGAAATCTTGGAAAATAACCAACCCTGCTTGTCTAAATATGTGGCACTACGTGTTATTTTTAAAGATTTATCTCCTAAATATTTGTGGAATATGAGATAGAAATTTACATAGTACAAAATATATATATGAACACTCTACATGTACATTACTAAAAGAAATTTGTGACCATACACTGCCAATAATACATGTAGGCCTAAAGTCAACACAAATTAACATGTTTCCCTCTATTTAGCAGTGCAAATTCTCCAACAAAAGCCTCAAACTTATGTGATTACACAATTATGAACATGAATGGATTGCAGATAAATGCTTTGACATGTTGGACAGACATTTTCAACGCAACTTGAAAAAGTTGTTGTTGGGGAGGAGTTATGCCCCTATACTAGTCTTGTCTCAGAAAAGTTACAGCCCAGTCTGCAAGTCGGTCCTACATGTAGTACATCTGTACAAATTATAAACCCAACCAGCTAGTCAGAAACAGCGAAATCTTGGAAATTAACCAACCCTGCTTGTCTAAATATGTGCCACAACCTGTTACTTCAAGATTTATCTCCTAAATATTTGTGGAAAATGAGACACAAATTTACTGTACATGTATGTGAACACTGTAGTGAAAATTCCCCAACAAAATGTAATTACACAATTCCGAGGAGAGATTTTACTTTAATACCCCTACCAGCATGGGTCAGAAACAGCGAAATCTTGGAAAATAACCAACCCTGTTTGTCTAATATGTGGCAGAACTTATTTCAAGATCTATTTCCTAAAGATTTGTGGAAAATGAGACAGAAATTTACATGTACATGTATGTAAACACTGTAGTACATGTACATTAATTTGTGACCAGACACTGCCAAGAATAATTAAGGCTATGTATAGTGAACACAAACTGTTGTCCTCTATTTAGCAGTGAAAATTCCCCAACAAAAGCCTCCAACTAAAGGTTGTGCCATATAATGACATGATTATGAAGAGAGATTTTACTTTCAAACCCCCACCAACTGAATAAACTAAAGAGTTTGATGTCTAAAATACAAACATTGTCACATATAGCACTGCAATATTTTGGCAATGCTTAATTATTATACACAGCCCAGTCTGTAAGTTGGGCCTGGGGACTGCATGTCTCTGTACAAATTACCCCACCAGCTCACCCTGAACCCCTTATAAAAACCCCAAAACACAACACATGAATAAAATATAGAAATACACAAGGGACAATTTTTATTGTTCCTTATTTCAGATTTGATGACAGCATGTACATTTGTCAGTGAAGATGGCATGCAGTGGATCAAACAGATTTGAGCTGCAGTACCTAACTTTTGCCATATCTTAAGAACTTTATTCAACACTTTCTTTAATAAACCACCTTCTGTATACTTACAGACAGCAATATTGAACAAATGGAAGTCAGACTTTTGCAATTGAAATGTACAGTGATATGATACAAATAAGCGATGGGTTTCACATGTAACATTGACACCAGTGTCTATGTTACATGTAAAATCCACAAAACATCATATTTTATGCCTCATATTTACTGAAGAGGTCTGATTTTCATATCTTTTCATTAGAGATATATATCCTTAACTAGTTCGTAAAATGTAGACATGTTCAAGGCAAATCAATTTAAATATGTCAGAAAATGTATTTTTGTTTCACATGTAACACGGACACCATATTTTTTTCATTTACGGAATGACTCATAAGCCTATATCTACCAGCTTTTTTAGAAGAGTCGCACGTTTCATACCCTAATAAGACCTACTTATAAGTTTATAAAATTAGTAACAATTAGAACAATTAATAAAAGCAGAGAGAATATAATGACATTTTAAGGTACTGGTTTCACGTGTAACAGGACACAAAATTTGGAGGAATGTCACACACACATTTTGACAATATATCTTCATCGAGTGTGAAAAAACAATCCAACGAATCCTTTATTGGACTTGTGAAACTACTAATTGCAAATGTGCATGAACAACGTATCCAGATCAGGGAAAACTGATAAAGGTAGAAAATATATATTTTAGGGTTTAAATATTGCCCTTTTTGGCAAAATGTCACACTTTATGTACCCAACTCCATGGAATGAACCACATACATGTAGGTTTAACTCAATACACGTACATGTAAGCTCAATGTAATGTGGGCACATGAAAATGATATAATTGAAAACAAGATAAGAGATGGTAGCTGAATATTAAACCTAATCATGTAAATGATATCGTAACCATAAAAGTCCTCAATTCTCAGTACATGATTTTTCACACACCGTAGGAGATTATTAGGGTAATGGTTTGTATGCAATCTGTTTAGACTATAAGAAAATATACTTTAAAAGAAAACAAAGCAGACAGTACATACCTACATGTTGATATTTAATGGTAGCCGCATTAAATAGTTTTATTCCACCATGATTGTGTGCAGGGGGGGGGGGGGGGGGGGGGGTCCTGTTATCAACTTGGATGAGAAATGTGCAGTATGGTGATGATACTGTAACTTATAATACCACAGAGAACAATTCTTTAAATATTATATTACTGAAAAGAGTAAAAAAAAAATTGAAATAAAATGAGGGCCAATAGTAGTCATGTTAGGTTAACCCTATTATGGATTTTTGTTGAATTAATATTTTGGTCATTTTGGAGGACAATTTCAGTTAAAAGTTGTGACCATTATTGCTAAATTGCTAATTTTTTTAATTGAAAATTTGAGCCTAATTTATTTCTGATCAATTTGTTATAAATATAAACATATTTTTATGAGTCATTTAAAATAGTAACAATAAACAAACACCAATTATTATAAACAATTAAATGATCAAAACTAAATAAAACAAAATTAAAGCCAGTCGGAGCACTGACAGAAAATTGGGCATTGCAAATAGCGCCGCCAATGCCGGTTCGCGTGAATCTCTCTACTAACGTGCTAGCTCCATGTGTCTGCTGTATGTGATTTAGCCATTTACTATCTTTCTTCTTTATATCTTTTTTTCTGTCTTCTTTGCTGATGGTAGCTGTTAGTGCCACAGCCATTATGTACATCTTATAATATATCATCTTATCTTTTATTATTAAAGTGGGTGGATCGGATGGCTGTAATGGGAGGAGGAGGGCATTATTAATTAACACTTATTTTCAAAAGCTAACAAATGGTTAGCCCCATATCAGGGGTTCATCAGTATCATAATACCAAACAACTTTTCTCTGCAAAATGATATTAAATGTCATGGAAATTGTCATGTTTTAGTCTTGGAAAGTCCTGGAAAGGTCATGGAATTTGGTTTTCAGATTTCTGTGGGAACCCTGACTTGACTTTCAATGATGGTCATCACATGTCACGTGACGTCATCTTAAAGGGGCATTTTTCGAAGCCATATATCTATGGAAGTACAAGTTCGATTAAGTTGAAACGTGGTATCTAGATAGGCCAGCGTGTGTTACAGATAGAAATTGATGTGACGTCATGATGACGTCATCATACGATTTTATAGTATTTTTTTACTTTTTGAACCTTTTAAAGTCATATCTCATCAACAGTACATACTAATTTCGAAATTCTTTTTATTAGGTCCGTTAGGTCATAGATACTTACATGTATATAAATGCGAAAAATGTTTGCCGTCATGATGACGTCATAAAAAATGTGCTATTTTTGAAGCACGTATAAGGGTAGGTTCGATCGTCATGAAAATTGGTGGGCCAGTTGGTATTGTCATTAGCATGTAAAATTCAAAGTGCCGTCATGGTCACGTCATTGGCTGATTTTTTGTGAATCTTTAAATGTTTCACATTTCATTGTAGGCCTACTCTCCAATTTTATATTGTCATTGATCAAATTGACTCCAATCTTGACACAGGCCAAGATCACGTTGCAAACTTGCTTTGAGAAGTGCTGGCGTTATAACGTCATCATGGATCACGCAACATTGTTTGAAGTTTGAAGTTTGAATTTTGGGTCATGAAATCTCAGATCTTAGAAAACTCATCAAAGACAAGACCCTTAACAACTTTTATGCTGAATAAAAATACAAAAAAACGGAAAAGCCCTATGTTCTGTTCTTGTAACAGACATAGAAGTCTAGTTTTTTCTTCTTCTTCTTCTTCTTTTAGTTCTGACCAAAATCCCATAGACTTTGTACACGAATTTTGTGCGCGGCACTTTGGTCACTAAACAACATCAGATCTTAATCAGACTTAACACAAACATAGACCCTAAGCTGAAATTGTATGCCGAAGAGTGACGTCATGATGACGTCATCACGTGATTTATTATGAATTTTTGAATTTTTAAAATCGTTACATTCTTTTCAATATATCTAGCGAACGAAACAAGATTTTTTCAAAATTCTTTTTGTTATAGCTTTGGTATGTCTCAAAGATATGTCCTAAAAGGGAAAAATTGTGTGACGTCAAGATGACGTCATCAAAAATTAGGTTTTTTTTTTAAGCATGTCAGGGTCGGTCCGATTATAGAAATGTATACATTGAATTTTTCTCTACCTAATTCCAAAATTTCATGATCGTGGCTCACTCAAGTAAGAAATAACAGCCATTTCAAAATTTAGACCAAATTCAATATAACACAAAGGAATTCTGGGAAGGGCGGATAACCATGGCTTAAATGTGCATGCTGTTTATAAAAAGGGTTGATTTCTAGTCTTTTTTCAAGTCGCTAGACTATTGCCGATAGCATTTGTAAACGTTTTCTTTCTTACCGGCCAGTTTGGCTACTTTAAAAATTGGCAAACACTTAGACCAACTGCTCAGAATGTGTGCCGAATTTTTACGTCATGATGACGTCATCACATGTCACGTGACGTCATCTTAAAGGTGCAGTTTTGGAAGTCATATATCTACAAAAGTACAAGTTTGATTAAGTTGAAAGTAATATCTAGGTTAGGTAGCCCAGTAGGTTTATAAATGAAGATTAACATGATGATGACATCATCACATGTCACGTGACGTCATCTTAAAGGTGCAGTTTTGGAAGTCGTATATCTACAAAAGTGCAAGTTCGATTACATTGAAATGTAATATCTAAATAAGTCTGCAGGTTTATAGATGAAAAGTAACATGGCATTATGATGACGTCATTATATGTCACGTGACGTCATCTTAAAGGGGCAGTGTTCGAAGCCATATATCTACAGAAGTACAAGTCTGATTAAGTTGAAATGTGGTATCTAGTTAACATATATGAAGACCTCATAGCATAGATGTCTGTAGAACAATGACGTCATGATGACGTCATCGGGGTCACGTGACGTCATCTTAAAGGTGCATATGTTAAGGTCCTATATCTAGAGAACTGTACTTAATATTGCATCCAATCTTGGTATGCTGGTAGGCCAACTCGCATTACAGATGAAAATTTATGTGACGTCACGATGACATGATCATACAATTTTATAGCTTCTTTTTAAACGTTTGTTTGGTCACATATACTTAAATATAAATGTGAACAACGTATGCAAAATTCCAAGTGATGTAATAAAAAAAACCGGAAAAGCCCTATGTTCTGTTCTTGTAACAGACATAGAAGTCTAGTTTTTTTTTTCTTCTTCTTCTTCTTTTAGTTCTGACCAAAATCCCATAGACTTTGTACACGAATTTTCTCCGCGGCACTTTAGGTCTTAAAAAACTTCAGATCTTAACCAAACTTACCTCAAACATAGACCCTAAGCTGAAATAGTATGTCGAAGAGTGACGTCATGATGACGTCATCACGTGTCACGTGACGTCATCTTAAAGGTGCGTTTTTCAAGGGCCCATATCTAGAGAACGGTAGGTCCGATTTCCTTCAAACCTGATATGTTGGTAGGCTAGCTCGTGTTATAGATGAAATTTGAGGTGACGTCAAGATGACGTCATCATACGATTTTATAGTAATTTTTAAGTTTTTGAAATTCAAAGTTTCTTAAAGCCATATCTCACCAACAGAACATGCTAAATTCAAAATTCTTTTTGTAATAGCTTTGTTAGCTCCTATATTTTTTCACATACATTTGAAAAATGTGTGACGTCATCATGACGTCATCAAAAATGTGCATTTCTGAAACACACATAAGGGTACATCCGATCGTCATAAAAATTAGTGGGTAGGTAGATAGTGCTACTAGCATGTAAAATCCGAGGTGACGTCATGATGACGTCATCGGCTGATTTTCTGTGAATTTTTTAGTTCTATCCCAAATCCCATAGACTTTGTACACGAATTTTGTAAGTGGCACTTTGGTCAATAAACAACCTCGGATCTTAATCAGACTTAACACAAACATAGACCCTCAGCTGAAAATGTAAGCCGAAACGTGACGTCATGATGACGTCATCACGTGTCATGTGACGTCATCTTAAATGTGCATTTTTCAAGGGCCCATATCTAGAGAACGGTAGGTCCGATTGCCTTCAAACCTGGTATGTTATGGGAGCTCGTGTTATAGATGAAAATTAAGGTGACGTCATGATGACGTCATCATACGATTTTACAGTAATATTAAAGTTTTTCAACTTCAAAGTTTCTTAAAGCCATATCTCACCAACAGAACATGCTAAATTCAAAATTCTTTTTGTAATAGCTTTGTTAGCTCCTATATTCTTTCACATACATTTGAAAAATGTGTGACGTCATCATGACGTCATCAAAAATGTGCATTTCTGAAACACACATAAGGGTACGTCCGATCGTCATAAAAATTAGTGGGTAGGTAGATAGTGCTACTAGCATGTAAAATCCGAGGTGACGTCATGATGACGTCATCGGCTGATTTTCTGTGAATTTTTTAGTTCTATCCCAAATCCCATAGACTTTGTACACGAATTTTGTAAGTGGCACTTTGGTCAATAAACAACCTCGGATCTTAATCAGACTTAACACAAACATAGACCCTCAGCTGAAAATGTAAGCCGAAACGTGACGTCATGATGACGTCATCACGTGTCATGTGACGTCATCTTAAATGTGCATTTTTCAAGGGCCTATATCTAGAGAACGGTAGGTCCGATTGCCTTCAAACCTGGTATGTTATGGGAGCTCGTGTTATAGATGAAAATTAAGGTGACGTCATGATGACGTCATCATACGATTTTACAGTAATATTAAAGTTTTTCAACTTCAAAGTTTCTTAAAGCCATATCTCACCAACAGAACATGCTAAATTCAAAATTCTTTTTGTAATAGCTTTGTTAGCTCCTATATTCTTTCACATACATTTGAAAAATGTGTGACGTCATCATGACGTCATCAAAAATGTGCATTTCTGAAACACACATAAGGGTACGTCCGATCGTCATAAAAATTAGTGGGTAGGTAGATAGTGCTACTAGCATGTAAAATCCGAGGTGACGTCATGATGACGTCATCGGCTGATTTTCTGTGAATTTTTTAGTTCTATCCCAAATCCCATAGACTTTGTACACGAATTTTGTAAGTGGCACTTTGGTCACTAAACAACCTCGGATCTTAATCAGACTTAACACAAACATAGACCCTCAGCTGAAAATGTAAGCCGAAACGTGACGTCATGATGACGTCATCACGTGTCATGTGACGTCATCTTAAATGTGCATTTTTCTAGGGCCTATATCTAGAGAACGGTAGGTCCGATTGCCTTCAAACCTGGTATGTTGGTATGGTAGCTCGTGTTATAGATGAAAATTAAGGTGACGTCATGATGACGTCATCATACGATTTTACAGTAATATTAAAGTTTTTCAACTTCAAAGTTTCTTAAAGCCATATCTCACCAACAGAACATGCTAAATTCAAAATTCTTTTTGTAATAGCTTTGTTAGCTCCTATATTCTTTCACATACATTTGAAAAATGTGTGACGTCATCATGACGTCATCAAAAATGTGCATTTCTGAAACACACATAAGGGTACGTCCGATCGTCATAAAAATTGGTGGGTAGGTAGATAGTGCCACTAGCATGCAAAATCCGAAGTGACGTCATGATGACGTCATCGGCTGATTTTTTATGAATTTGTAAATGTTTCAAATTTCATTGTACTCTTAAAATTTTGCACTTCTTCAAAT
The DNA here is from genome assembly GCA_037893225.1 of Hippasteria phrygiana. NCBI lineage: Eukaryota > Metazoa > Echinodermata > Asteroidea > Valvatida > Goniasteridae > Hippasteria > Hippasteria phrygiana. Next base: position 1,275,741 of record JAZGUH010000125.1, read on the forward strand.
GCCATGAACTTCAAACTTGGCATATGCATTGACTATCTACTCGAGATGGGTGCCGAATCATGACGTCATGATGACGTCATCACATGTCACGTGACGTCATCTTAAATTTGCATTTTTGAAGGCCCTATATCTATTTTTTTTCTGCTTCTTATTTTAGTTCCATCCCAAATCCGAAAGACTTTGTGCATAGATTTTCTGATCGGCACTTTTGTCATCAAACAACATCGAATCTTAGTCAGAGTTAGCATAGGTATAGACCCTGATGCAAAGTCGTGCCGCGAAGAGTGACGTCATAATGACGTCTTCGTGTGGCATGTAACATGAACTTAAAGGTCAAGTTTGGAGTACGAAATGTTAATCATAAAATAATCTCAGATCTTAAACTTAGCAAAGACATAGACCTTCTGATAATTTATGTTAAATAAAAAAGAAAAAAAGGAAAAGCCATGCGTATGTTTACAACAGACGCACATTTTTTGGCGTTTCCGCTACAGCAGGAAAGCCTTTGTTTTTGTTCTGTTCGCGCGATTGTGTAGTTTAGTACACTTTCGCCCAGGCATGAACACAATCTACTTGAAAATTGTTCGTTTTGCCACATTCAGAACAAAGGGCCACGTCGAAGAACATCTGCAGGGGTTTTTTGGAGTGAAATCGTTAGCTAAGAGGTAACAAAATACGTGATTGCGCAATACCCAGCTTTACACGGATATATAGCTGGTGGGAGAGTAGTTGACCGAGCCAAAACGTGACACAACGTAAGAAAATCGTATTTTCCGCCTTAAAAAACCTTTCCAAATCACAAAAGCACGTGTCATTGGGATTCAGAGAAGTCTACTTTAGTAACAAAAAAAGGCTTTTGGAATAATCAAATACTCCAGAAGCTAACATGAACACAATTAATACAGAAATCCTAAACTACACAATACCCACTATTTTGGTTTCTTCTTAAACACCAATTTTGTCTGCGGCACTTTGGTCACTAAACAACATCAGATCTTAAGCAAACTTAACCCAAACATAGACCCTAATCTGAAATTGTGTGCCGAAGAGTGATGTCACGATGACGTCATTATGTGTTACGTGATGTCATCTTAAAGGCTCATTTTTCAAGGGCCCATATCAAGAGAACCGTAAGTCCAATTGCATTCAAACCTGGTATGTTGGCTAAACAAGTACATGTTATAAATCAAAATTGAGGTGACGTCATAATGACGTCATCATCTGATTTTTATGGTAATTTCAAAATTTTAACGTTAAAGATTCTTAAAACCACATCTCATCAACAGAACATGTTCAATTCAAAATTCCTTTTGTAATAGCTTTGTTAGCTCGTACATTCTTTTATATCAATGCGAAAAATTACTGAAGTCATAATGACGTCATTAAAGGCATGATTTCTTGAAAGACATATGGATAGACCATGTCTAATCGTCACGAAACTTGGTGGTTAGGTAGATTTGTCACTAGTTTACAAAATTTGAAGTGACATCATAAAAACATATGGAAAAGCCCTATGTTCTTAAAAACATAGACCTCTAGTTTATAATTAGCTCTGTCGACTTCAGACTGACTTTGTTGGGTTGTACCACAAATTGTATTTGGTTCTGATTTTAAGAACACTTCTTCACGTGGTTTTGCGCCAGTGACAGTGGCAAAATGTCTGCAGAAGTATGCGCGCTATGTGAGGGAGAGTGCCTCGTCGATAAACAACGTAAGAAACGTCGTACGTCCACATGTTACCTCCTGTCCAACACATGCACAATAAGTGATTTTTTGAGTGATTTTTTAAGCTGCCAAATTCAGCCAGATAAAAACATACTTGTATGCCATGACCGTCGGGTCGGAATTTCATCGAGTCAACCTCTAGAAGAATCGTGGACGAAATATGGCCAGAGATCGACCATTGCAAGATATCTGCATGTGCTGATGAGGACGACGCTGAGGACCAGCACACTGATGAGGCCAGTTTCTGCACATGTGATGGAGATGAAGGTCAGAGATACAATTCAGGCATACAATTCGAATACTTGACTAGGGGTTCTCGTATATTTTGAAACTTGAATTCTACTCTTTGTTTAATTCATAAATATGATTTTTTTCATTCATAAGATATTAATATTACACTATAAATGATTAGTTTATACAATTGGTTTTGATCGCAGATTACTGACAAATCAAAACTGAGGGAATAATTGATTGGTTTTATTCGTTCTAACCAATACAGGAGACATTTGTTATTTGTTTCTCATCACAACATGTTCAAATATTCTTCAGGAGGAACCTGGGTCGAATGCAGTGGAAGAAAGAAATGCGCACGGCGAAGGTGGTACCACATGTCGTGCGTCGGTCTCACCACAGATGAGGACAAAAGGAGCGTGAAAGACAACGATTGGTGGTGCAGTGATGACTGTACACCATACAGCATATTCTGTTTGTGCAAGATGATAATCCCTGGTGCTGACTATAGTATGTGGAATGCTCAAAAGCAGAACAGTGCACAGGTTCCAGATGGTACCACTTGGAATGTGTTGGGATGTGCCATTTTCCCAGTTTTCACCCCCCCCCCCCCCTTTCGCTATTGCTCCGCCTTGGACTATACATATAATTACCTCCATAACATACTGTATACATTTTCCGTAATCTACATGTATTGTTATATGTGAACACCTGTGTTATTTCATTTTTAGCTGGCAAGTGTTTTACTGATATTGCATTTGCTTTTTTACACTACAGAGGGTGACTGGTTCTGTTTAGGGAAATGCTACCAATCAAGGTGTAACAAAAAAGCAACTGACAGCGTAATGGAGTACACGAAATCGTTGCTGTGGCATAGGTTGGTCTATCCTTGCAATGTCGATGCAGAAAGGGAGAATAATGGTACACAGATGTTACGCCTGTGGAAACTGGCCATCCCACAGTTATCTGCAAATAATCACCACAAGCATTCATAAACCGGTCAGTTTCTTTCTTTCTACCGAACGGCGAACATCACCGGAGGGCCGGGCAAAAACATTGCCCTAGATCTGCTCAACGAATTCAGGAATAACGAATTCAAAAGTAGGGGGGGGGGGAAGTTCATTGAACTTATTACATATTCCGTTCATCAATTTTATTATTTTGATCATGTTCTGGTACATTTGTTTGCTTTTTAACACAAACGAAGAGAATTATTTTTTGTCAGACACACTCGGGCATGCAAGGGGCAACTACACCGACAGACATGTTGCGCGGGTTAGCCGAATCACTGGTAGCTTGGGATCCTCTCTCCGCAAGATGTTCACAGAGCAACTGCTCGACAGGTAGGCCTACTTCGCACAATCAAACAGACGGAGGGTGTCGTACGTAGGGGACATAGTCAAGTGACACACCCCTTTGGTGATAGTGTTTTATTTCACTTTTGTCTTTATCCTAGGCAGCCCAGATTTTTGTTCCGTCCATTATTTCTTGGTCTTCTGTTTGTCCGGTTGTCAGTTTTCTTGTGTTTTCGTTGTTTGCGTTTATCTGCTGGTTTTTCATAGTTTGTTGTGCGTTTTTGTTTTGGTTTGTAGTGCGTTTTGTTGTGCGTTTTTTATTTTATATTTTATATTTTTTTTCCTTTATCGTGTTATATTTTCTGTGCAATATTTTCATAATCTGTGCAATCCCTTGTCTACTTATTTTACTTATTAATTGTATGATTGTGTATTTTTTTTTAATTGCCTGAATAAAGTATTATTATTATTATTAAGTGTGTGGAGACAATCAAAGGCGACAGTCTCTTGCAGTACATCCAAGGAAGAGCTCATGGGGCATTTCCTGATTTCTCCAACCGCATACAGCTGAAGGACCCCGGCAAACTGAGACAGAAGCTGACAGCATGCAGCCGTGGACTAGACCTAGAAAGGGAAATCATTACGTAATTGTAATTTTGACAAGCGTATAAAGGTTGCCACGAGGTTTTGTGATAGGTTTAACTAAAGACATATTAGATGACTTTAATGTCAATACTAAAAACTCCAGGCTTGTTAAATAAAAAAATACGTATGAAAGGGGTATCAAAACACAATCACAATATTAAAGTTATCATATTAAACTTGTTTGTTTACATTTTGTATTACCACTCTTGCCTAAACTACTTCTTGTCGCAAAAACAGCAGCATTTTTCAGATGTATGACGTGCCGCTTTGATATCAAAAGTCTTGTAGAAGACGTGTTTTATGATGAATTCTCGGAGGCAGGGGACTTTGGATGCATCGTGGAGCAATTTGACGGATGGCTCCGTTCGCTGGCATGTTTGCGGCGTGAGCAATATGCTGGCCTCGGAGATGTTTCCAGCCCTGCCCGCTCTCTGCCAATCTGTTGCCAGAGTTCGGACATGGAAGATGGTGCTCCGTATACAATGACATGCCGGACGTCCCCAACATCAATTCCCATCCCGAAAGCGGACGTGCAAAAATGACATCTGATGACGGAGTCCTCCTTAGTAAACTCTTCGAGGATACGTCGTCTGTCCTCATCAGTTAAACTGCCATGATACACTTCCATGAGCTGCTTCCTATCTTGGTTTTCAGTGGCGAAGGCCTGCTTCCCCAACTTTCCACGAACTTTGCTGTAGGCGGGACCTATCAATCTGAAATTTGATAGGTTTTGATCTGTACAGCAGCTGGGTCGATTTTGGCCCTGAGAACAGGAGGGTTAAAACACGTTTAAATTGGCGTTGGTTTTGATGATTATCAACGCTTAAGGTGTTAATTTAGGTAGATATTAACACTTTAGAATGTTAATAATCATTAACACCAACGCCTATTTAAACGTGTTTTAGTGTTAATCGCGTACAACGCCTCCTATACCTTTACGTGTAAAGTAATAATATTAACGCGTTGAAGTGTTCAAAAAGTGTTAGCAGTTGGTTTTTACAGTGCTGGAGATAAATTGGAAAGTATTGCACATGATAAGTTGTTTTGAGTTAGCGTGGAATGCAGACTGCCTGTGCTTTTGAGTTTAACAATAAATGCAATGGTTATGTTAACGTTTGTGTGTGTTTTTTTTTTCTTCAATTTATTTCTTCGATACTTGTATACCTCGGCTCCAATTTGACCATGACATTCCAGTCTGAAACTAAACAGAATCCAAAGTAACGCAATTAATTACTTCAACAGAAAATTATGCTTACCCATTGACATATACCACACACTTTGGCGAGGATTTCTTCTGTTCTCGTAACGTTCTGTTCTAAACACCACTCCATCTCATTTGCAAGAGAGAGACCACTTTTGCATTTCACGGAGAGAGTGATGTTTGGCCTGTTGTAAAAAAATGTATTTGGGAAGTTATATATATAAATCGTGAAATTGTTCTTTTGGCGGCGCTAAACTTTAGTTTTATCATCATGAAAAGAATGCTTACCAATCCGCAAGAGTGTGGACCTCATCGATGGCAACAAGGAAAACTTTTCGTCTGTACATGTCATTGTCAATCTCTGGCAGACATCCTTCTAATGCCTCAGGTGATGCCATCACAATCTGCACATCTCCTTTTGTGACATCTGTAATAACGTAAGGTGTTTATTTTATTAATTACAATGAAACATTAAAATCATATTCCTGTTTATAAGAACTAATCAAGAGTGTATAATCATTAAAGTAATTGCACAGTACATTAGACCTTACTAGAATATGCGTCACCGCTGTGGTCGATATCTAATCTTTCGATAATAAATTGCCATATTTTCTTCTTTTTGTTATTCCCCTTCATGCTGTCCCCTTTTCCTTTCCTCCCACATTCTCACTACCTGCCAAGTTTCTTCATCTCCTTTGCAGATAACCCTGTTATCATCCTCTATTAACCCCCGGACGCGTCCTGATTAACATTTCTTTTCCTCTCATCCTGCACTTCATTTTCTTTACCCACCCCCTCCCTTTTTTGGTCTATTATGATTTATTTCTGTTTCCACTTCTTCCTTTTTGATTACTAAAATCAATCAATTTGAACTATGTAATTAGGCCATTAGTTGAAATGAATTTACGTTCACGGTCTTCACCGGACATGTCCGCAGTAATTGCCAGTGCCGACAATCCCTTTTGCCTCATGGATGCCACCTGATCTGACATTAAAGCTCTATAACGACTGCCATCTATTTCCAGCAACGGTGGCACGATGTACGTCAAACTTTTACCGAAGCCTGTGGGAAGTACGGCGAGGACGTTGCTTCTCTCCATAACATATCCTATAACCAGAAGATGCTCTTCCTTGAGATTGGGAGGAAGCGCTGGATACTGTGACAATAACTGCCTGTATCTTTCCCCGTTAAAAACCATGACTTGCAACTAAATCTCTAACTCCGACAGATATAAAACCACGGTGCGCTCTCTGTCAGCAACGTCGAAAAAATTCCACTAAATTTTAAAATGAAGGCTGGTCCTTTTGTAATTAAGGGAATGTACAACATTTCCTTTGGCTGTAATTTTCAGAAATGGATGGATTTGGGGGTTATTAGGAAATACTGTTACACTGACTTGTTGAAGTTGTTTCACGTTTTGGGTTCGTAGATGCTGGAAAAATAAAGAAAACAAATCATGTTCTTGTAGTCTGGTTCCCTGAACACACTTAAGATGAAACGGAGCAGTTTATAAACGCTGGGGAATTGTAAGGTCAGACAATCAGTCTGGCTTGTAACCCTTCACAATTGTGTAATCAATTGCAAAGAAAATGCGGAATAACTAAATATAAAAAATCAGGAGCATTATTTGAAGAAAAAAAATCGTTTTTCCAACGCTGGTCAAAAATTGATAAAAAATACTACTTTACTTGAAAATGTCATGATTTTACAGAATGCTTTAGACTGTCATTCCCCAACAGTCCAGTAAAGTTTCATGATAATTTAGTCATTTAGTTTTTTGATGTTTGCAAATGTTGCATATTCACTTTAAAGATCTTTTTTTCCGAATGGCAAAAAAACCTAGGAATTTTATCAACAAATCAGTGGTGAGATATAGGCAGGTGTTTTTTCCTCCCGATACTTGGCCTCAGTAAGGGGGGGGGGGGGGGGGGGGGGGGGGGGGGCTGGTACCATCTTCCCATGGGTCGTCTACAACTTGGGTGTATTAAAAGCCCATACTGTCGCACGTATCGTACCATGAAACAGTCGTTGATAAAGCGTGATTTGTTTGTATTATTCGATCGCCCTCCGGAGTCCGAAACCGGGCTTAACCAAACGATGTCAGCGGCAGATGTCAGCGGTAAGCTTGTCAGAACATTTTTCTTTTTTGGGGGTCAAATTACCGGTTGTTGTGAACAATTTAAGCGGCCTTAGGGAATCCCATAATTGTATAAATCTATTCGGGGTAACTTTCTTTCTCATTTGGAATGTCTTTACCATATTTTTGGGGCCTATGTTTTCGGTTTTTTAGTTGCGCCGTTTTTTGTACACGATTCGCTAGGACCTTACTATCGCCAGATCATGACCAGATGTTAAAAAAGGATACCCTGCACGATATGGGGGAAAAGGGTACCCCCCCCCCCCCTTTTATCCCCATACCCTAAGCACACTCCAGATTATTGTTATCTAACACATCCCCCTAGATTTCTGAATAGAATTCCTGAAATTCCGGGAACACAATGACCCTTTTCCCCCATATCGTCCTTCATATGTAAAAAAGCGATGTAAGGTCCTAGTTACTGTTACTAGTTCTTTATAATAGACCTCCATGTCTTCAACAGTTTCATCATCTAGAGTGCTATATTTATTGTGTAGTTGAAGTGGGTTTTTGTCCCCTTTCTTACTTCCGTTTGATTGAGTATTTCTATTCTTATCTGGGTTTTTTCCTTGTGACTTTGTCTTGGAGGTGGTTGGGGTAGGCTGTTGTTCTGATGTTTTCGGACTGTTTCTTTTTGTTATGAGGTTTGAGCGAGTATATGTCGTTTCTATGTTTTCTTCTGTCTGAAAGCCTAATGACACTTTTGATTTGGATGAATGATCACGTGGCGGTTTTTCAGTGAACAGTTGTGGTTTATCAGTTTCGACCCATTAGTTAAAGTTGTTTGACATTCTGATGAGTCCGTTGTTGTTTTGGTTGAGAGCATAGCTTTCGCACATGTAGGCTTAATACATGTAGGCCTAGTTAAATTGTCTGGTTCGACAATTTTCCTGGCCTCTGCAAAAGTGATGTCATTTTGTTACTTTGATTTGTTGGATTCGTTTTTCAATTTTCCATATGGGGCAGTCCTTAGACATGGCCATATGGGCACCCTGGCAGTTCCTGCATTTTGGATCTGCTTCACAGTCCTTGCCATTATGACCAACTTCACCACACCGAAAGCAGGTCAATCTGCCACGGCAGGAAAGCTGGCCATGCCCAAACTTTTGACACTGGAAACATCTAAGGGGATTAGGGATGAATACATCAACCTTAACCTTCAGATAGCCATTAAGTTTCAGGGAGGCTGGGAGCTCAGGTATACCAAACGTTAGAACGTATGTACCTGTGGCTATGATGATGTCACCTTTCTTGATGGTCATTCTTCTGACAGCGGTGACATGCTGAGCTTCAAGAGAACTCAATATGTCGGCCTCAGACATACCATCTAACTCGCGGGTGCATATAACACCCTTACTGCTGTTCGGGGATTTGTGTGGAGTTACAGTGATGGGTACATTGGCCAATTGGCTAGCCTTGGCAATATTCATGCTTTGTGTTTTGGATGCTACTTCAACAAGAAGACTACCTGTTTATTTCCTCAGTTTCTTAATGGACTTTACAGTCCCAATCATACCTTGTATTGCTTTTTCGATTGCAAACGGGGATAACTTAGTGATTGGTGTTGTATCATCTTTAGAGACTATTTCAAAGAATCTTACCCACGTACAATCTATATCTGTGATGGAACATCAGTTCCATCAAATTCTGTGTCAGACTCATGGTTACGTTTTTTTTGTAAGCCATATTAAGTGTTGGAGGATTCACCGCCTATCTGCTCCCCACCCACCATGGAGCCCAACAAGGAGATGCGCAGAGCTTCTTCATCCGACAGTAGTTACACACCAGGGATACTGGGACGGTATACTCCGGCAAGAATAAAAAATGCTCACCAGATTTACCCTCGACCACCGCTTACTGTCATCGAGACCCAGCCTAGGTCCACAAGAATCCTAAGGTTTTAGTTGAACATATTAATTTGGCACTGGGCTAAATAATACCTAGTTACATAACCCAGTGCAAGGTGATGACCAGCCGATTGATCTGATCGGGCCCCTCAGACCACTCGTCTAGATGAAATAAGGGCCAAAGAGGCGTGTTGGGCGTCATAGAGGCCGCAGCTCTCTAGCGCCTTAAACCTCCAGGATCCCGTCTTCCATCGACACGAGTCGCAACTCACGGCAAACGAGTTGCCCCCTTTCTATCGCCTCTTACGATATGCAAGGAGGATGCAGGGTGCCTATTCTAATCCCGGGTACCCACGGGGCCTATGACGTACAAAATGTCAGGGTCTAATGACGTCAGTAGTTGCAACATAAAACAAAATCTTGCTAAATCTTGTCGAAAAAATACTGCAAGAGTATATAGCATTGATTTTTTTCCTAATGTGAACTTCTATTTAGGCCCAATATTAAAACAAATATACCCAAAAATCGAAAGACGAATTGTCAAGATAAATTCCCATTTTTTTTCTCAAAGAATGAGTTAATTAGAATGGAAAAGCACCAGAACTAAATTATATGTAACTTTTTCTTTTTAATGAGTGACAACGGAGAGCAGCATGGAAAGACTGGAGAAGTCGGTTTTTTTCTTCAGAAATTTGACAAGCAGGGATTACAACCTTAATCTCTGTTTAAGTGCTCTACCAAAAATACATGTATCTTGCTGAAAGTTGGTATAGTCTCTCAGTTTGTAAGTATCTCATTTCAGGCATTTTAGTGGATAAGAAGTATTGTTATAAACCTATAATGTGGTATAACCAACGATCACACCCCAACTTTAAGGTACAACGTTTTTTGCTTATAGTTTAATGAATAGTCGCTTTTATGTTTTTTTATTTATTTGTTATTCATAAATACATTTTACCCGCTCCTATTGGTCGAGAGCCCATCACGTGGGTGGTTATAAACGGAAAAACACCAACCGGTTTTATACAGTTTTTCCGGTGTCACACGAAATTTAGAGTCCTACAAAATCTGGTCCATTTGAAAACTCGAGCGACCAGTCACTCTCCTAATAACGCAAGCGCAATACTACCGATGCTTCCGTATTTAGAGTCCATAATATTAATAGACAGGTGTAGTATGAATATCCATCTCCCTGAAAGGCCGACTTAGTGGTTCTACTGGGCATGCCTATAAGTGGAGATAAATGGGACAGTGACAGGTCACGTGAGAGGGTTTAACCAATAATAGGGAAAAAAAGCCAATATATTCATATGACACCGGCACTGCTGCGTTCTGCACCACCTGGAAATGTTTAGCACTGCCACCATGTAATGGTGACAGTAAAAAGACAGAAGTTAAAAAGGAACCACTCACAGCCCTATTTATAGGGCTAGAATACTGCCGGCGGAAAGAGTTCGATATCCGGCCATCACTTATTTTCCCTAAAATTACTTAAAAACTACTAAAAAGTGTAACTCTGATGAAGAAACACGAATTTAGGAGGGAACAATTTTCAACTTATTCTTTGAAAATACTTTGACATTTTCTGTCATGGCCCAAAGACTTTGTGCACGAGGTCTAAGTGATGGCCGGATATGGAACTCTTTCCCTGCCGGCAACTGTGTTGTCAGCTCTCTCAATGCTATATCATACCTTTAATGTTGATCACTAATATTCTTGAATTATGTACAATTAAACTTAATAAGTAAAAAGTGTACAATTATAAAAAGAAGTATGTAAAAACACCAGGCTTTGTCACACAATCAGCTGATAAACTTCAAACATTTTCATATTATTCATATTCATAACAGTTAGAAATCACAAGTCATGTTTGTAAATAAAAGTCACCCAATATTCAGAAAAGCTTAATATATTTAAAATGATGGACGGAAATGGGTATTATCTCTGTATGAAGTCACAGAGTCAATAAAAGTTTGGTTAATGTTAAACGACATATTTAGTAATTTTACAAAGTAATAGACAGTGTTCTTGGAAGTTTACTTTACAGTCTGTTAACCCCTTGCGTACGGATGACGCCATAGGGTGCAAAAAAACACTGCCACCAGGCCGGATGACGCCATTGGCCGCTGTTTGTGCAGTTTTAATCCATTGTTGGATTTTTGTCATGCTTGACTGCACAAACACATTGTAGCGGTTCGATTTGGCTGCCAGAACCGCTGCAACACCCCGACGTCTCCCGTAAAATACCGTGCCCAAGGGGTTAAAAGAAGGGTTGTGTTTTCCAAACAAATTATTACCCATAAGTAACACCTACAGGTCGTGTGCTCGTGTCTAGCTCCTAACCTTAAGATGTACTACATCCTCAATACCTCCCAGTACAAAAAGACAGCCTTTTTGAAGAAATGGAATCACAAAAGTGAAACATGGAAATAATCATTTGAAGGCATATCTCTGGTAAACTGTAAATGGTTAAAATCCGCAACTGTCTACGCTTAAATGTATTAACCCTAACAGTCCTGAATTCTCCAATTTTAAAATGATTGTTCACACACCCTGGTAGTTAGGGTTAAACTTGTGTTATTTTTTAGCAATGCTCAACATTTTGATATCTTGTGTACCAACTTTTTGTAAGAAATAGCTGTTTCAATTTGTCTACGATGTAATGCACCTATCAATTGCTTCCCCCCCCCCCCCCCCCCCCCCCGGCTGCCCCACCCAAGATGTGGGCATTGTCACTTTTGAAGTGACAAAATCCCCACCCCTGGGGCAACATTTTAGTGACAGTCCCCGACATACATGGGTGGGGCACCCCCACCTCATGGTTTTGAACTTCTGATGATGTGGAAACAATGGCAAAATACGTTACCAAACACCCACATAAGACCTGGGGGAGGGGTGGGGGAAGCGATTGATAGGCGCATAAATTTACATTGGACTTTTTTTGCCCCTGCTGTATACTCAGTACCTCCAAGAGCCTGTAGGATAAAAATTCAAAGGATAACTCGGGCAGGACTGAAAACCCAAGACCTGCTTACTGGTGCGCATGTCTTAACCACGTCAGGAAGGCAAATATCCCGTTTAGATTTACGTCATCCCCGATGCAAAGTTACACCTTCTGATATTTTCTACATGTACAATGATTTAGAGCTGCTTGTGGTTAAGCAGTAACTGTTTTTCAATTGTAAGTTTGTTTATTAATTGACAAACAAAAGGAGGACGATAGAATCAAAGTTTTGAATATGTTGCGACATTCAAAAGTCATAAACTCTCCGCCCCCCCCCCCCCTTCAGTTCTACACAGAATTTTTCATCCAAAGCAATCATTTTCCCATGAGACAAAAGAAATGGTTGCATTTTTATGTCAACCAAAATTATTGTCTAATTATCGAATTTGCCGTTTGAATACAAACTGATCCGAGTCACCGTCTCACCAATAAAGATTAGAGGAGCAATCACGTCAATCCACTGTACGAGTTAATCAAAACCTAGGACCATATTCTAACAGTGCAGTCACTACTGCCAGAGACAAGGAAATCGCCCGATTTATCAAAGCAGATCGATTGCACCGCGTCTTCGTGACCAGTTAGGTTGGACGCCTTCAAAACAAGGAAAACAAAATAAAACAGTATATAAACTTGAAATGCTCCTTAAATAAAATCTGTCACAAGTCAAAGCCCTTATTATTAAAGGTCTGGGGAGTAGGCCTAACGGTGCCCTCCACAAGTAGAGGGGATATACCAGGGATGTAGTCAAGTCCATCACAAGTCCCTGCAAGTCCATCACAAGCCCTGCAGTCCTAATTACAATCACAAGCTATTCAAATGAGCTTTGACAAAGGCATTCCTTTGTCATTGTTCATCCAGTTACTTGTGACTGGCTTTATGAAAGGACTTGCAGGGACTCGACTACAACTCTGGGATATACTGGGTGGGGACCTAAGGTCTGAGACATGACTCTGTACATGCCATAACCAGGAGCAGTAATTCAAGGGTTAACATAAAAAAAAAATTTTCTTCAATTTTTGCTTGCCAAAATAACTCATCCACACAAATTAGTTGTTTAATACCAGATTCAGGCTTAACAATAAAAGTCACAGGACAAAAAGTACATCCTTTACATCATACAAGAGATTAAAGACCACCATTTTTATGGTGGTACTAACCCCCAAATTTGTAATAGTAATAACTGAAAATAGCAAAAACTGTTGCGGACAATGCCCTTTACCTAGAGTGGCTTTTAGCCTTGTATTAGGCAAATTCCATAAAAATAAAATAAAATTGTGCTTCCATCATCGTGCAGGGCCACTCCCGGTGCGGTACTACCATAAAACCGGACCAAGACATAGTCAATCTGGTGGAAACAGTTGCTGCCAATATGAGACAAACTTCTTACCTGCCCGGTTGCGACTTCGTACATCTTGGTCGTCCCGTCATTGCTGGCAATGGCCAGTACCGAGCCTGATCCGTCAAATGCGACCCGGTTGGCCGGATGCGGGCCGACCTCGATGGTTGTCATGGGAGCACAGGTGCGGACATCCCACAGCTTGATGTTGCCGTAGCTGTCGCAGGACGCGACAATGTCACCCTTTAGGTTGAAGGTGGCGTGGTTGACGGAGTGAGCGTGACCGTAAAAGGTCTGGCCACAAATGCCCTGGTGAGAAACAGAGAGGAGGTGAATTGGTTTTACCAATGATAGAAGTTACCTCTCCAAGGTCTATAGGTCTGAAAATTGGGATAATTTATTTGGTATCCTCTATGTAGATCTGGACCCAGGAAAATCATAAGGGTGGTGGGACTGGCAATTTAAAATGTGGCCAACCTCACCACCTCTGTTGTAGCCCTTTACCTGGAGTGGCTAAAGCCTTGTATAGGGCGACTTCCATAAAAAAATCTTCACAAATGGACTTTAAGTTCACTTTGGTATAAAGTCATTACCACTATTTGCATTGGTAATTGAAATAAAATTGAACATTTTGAAGCCTGGAAACCTGATATAACTTTTACTACTGCTGAATATCTCCGTACTCTGTAATCCATGTATGTTCAGCAGCCTATCAGCCAAATGACAACTTCCAACTCTTTAAATATATTCATGTCTAGCAGTCTCTCGGTCTAATCTGCCCTTTTCGATGCACTGGCTTGATCTCTTGAAGCTTTTCACAATAAGTACTCCACTCTGCGATAGTTTTTAAGTTAAATTGGTATACACATTTCTAAGACAACTTTAGCAATTTAGTTGAGAATCTCAAACCGGTCAACACAGGGCCGTGCTTCTACATTACAGAGAAAAAAATGTCTTCTCCACTAGATTTTCAAAATCTGTCAGTTGCTTGCATCGTAACTTCGAACACACAGGCAGAGTTAATTGTAATCAGCAATTTGTTTGAAATTAAAAATGTAAACTTTTATATTTCCTGAAAACTAAAGACAGAATGAAGCCAGCGGATTTGTTCTCTTCTTTGTTCACACAAGTAAATTGCGAATTCAACTGTTAACATACAAAGGAGCAGAGATGGCTAGTAGGTTGACAAGTAGTAAGGGGAACGTTGAGGAGACCTACCGTTCGTGCATCCCAGAGAGAGACTGTTTTATCCGCTGAGCTGGTCAGCAGCGTGTTAGAGTACGGCAGGAACATAATGCTGTTGACGGAATCAGCATGACCCCGAAGAGTGTAGCGACACCGCAAACTGAAAACGTACAAATGCATCAAGACATAATTCTTTACTCTTTACTCAGGCCTATTAATATTGAAGGTAACACTAAAGACTATTAAACTAAAAGCAGAGCTGTAGTCGAATCCCTGCAAGTCCTTTCACAAGTCCTTTCGCAAGTCCAGTCAGAAGTCCTTAAATAAAGCCAGTCACAAGTAACTGGATGAACAATGACAAAGGAATGTCTTTGTCAAAGCTCATTTGAATAGCTTGTGATTGGAATTAGGACTGGAGGGCTTGTGATGGACTTGTGATGGACTTGTGATGGACTCGACTACAGCCCTGACTAAAAGTTAGTATGTTTTTAGTTAGTCTTTAAACCCTTGAGCCTGGGTGTTATAATGGGGCGCCCATATGCCAAGCCGGCTTGTGCTGTCAAGCGAAACAGACACAAGAGGCTTGTGCAGCCAAGAGTAACATACACAATAACCCAACAATGATTGAAAATGCAGAAAATGCGGCTATAGCCGTCAAGTGGCAATTTTCCAACCGCGGCTGTAGATGTCAGCCGGGCTCAATGGGTGAAAGAGCTATCTTCAATATTTATATGTATCTAGCTGACTAACACGGCTGTAAACATCTTCGCTCAGACCTACAGTTGTGGTCGAAAGTTTATAATTACATACATTTGGAAACTGTTCTCTGAATTGGTGCTGGGGCTTCTCTGTTTCTTGAATTTATTTTTCTTTTTTAATTATCAGTGTATGAAATTCATGTTTCAAACGTCCTTCGTCCTTCATGCATCCAAATGTGGATTTGGTTCACAGCTTTTAAGATTAATTGGGAATTTGTTTGCAGGACTGTGGTGTATGTAAACTTTCGATCACAACTGTGTACAAATTGCTTCTTGACTACAGAAGGAAATTTCCTACATTTGTGAGATTAAATTCAGAAATAAACAAAATTAGCTGGCTTATTAAGGTTTCAAACTTAAGCAAGTTCTTTCTCAAAGAACATTTTGCCTTGGAGAAAGAACTTGCTTAGGTTCGAAACGTTAGGCCAGCTAATTTTGTTGATTTGTATATTTCAGGTCCATTCAGTCAGTCAGCAGTTTGCAACAGTTTAATTCCTTTTCAGATTAAATTTAGGTTATATCGGCAGCACAACCAAAATTCATGTAGCAGGTTAACCTCTTGAATACAGATGATAGCCATGGCCAATGTTTGAAAAAGACCACCTGCCCAGTTGTTGTCTGTATGCACATTCATGCGCGTACTCAAACCCATCTTAGCACCCCATTAATATTTGCCAACCAGAAGGGGTTGAAAGGTGTTTGCCAGCGTTGACTAAGATTGTCTGACTGGAGTGTACAAAATCCCGCTCTATACGATGTGCACAGCGAGCCCTCTGTTGAGCTGATGTCAAACTCTACTTATCTCAGGCATCATTTCAAAGTAAGGAAAACATTCAAAACCCACTGAATACTAACTATGATCCAAAAAGAGTTTTCACCTGCAAGAGGCCGAGCGATGAACTGAAGGGGCTACAAAAGCAGCCTTTCTTGACTCCCTTAGCCCTTAACCTCTTACCTCCGGCTGTTATTGATGGGGTGCTGGTATGCCAAGAACGGGCTGATGACCAGCCAAGCATAAACGCAAATAAGCACCACACTGAATAGAGTGGTCCTATTCATCACACTTGCAGCCCCCCACCTTGTGTGAGTGAAAGCTTTGTTTGAAAAAGCTCCATCTATTCATTACACCTTCCATTCAAGAACAATATAGTTGAAACATGAATGGATTGAGTACACACAGGAATGCGCGTATAGACAACAACCGGCCAGGTGGTCTTTTTCAAACCACTATGGCTATGTCCATCGTCCATATTCAAGAGGTTAACAAGTGCCAATGATTGACCCAGGGGCTCGCGTTTTTAGTCATGCAGTATGCCATTTATCAACATATGGACTGATAGTTGTATAATAGAGCGTGTTTAAAGTTCACCCCAAGAACGTACGAGAGTTTACGAGAAACTGAACTTCCGGGCACCTCGAATAGGAGCTTCAATGTGTAAAGGGAGTAGTTTTCTTGCAATAATTTGTTTTGACGCTGTTCCTTTTACTGAAAGGTAGATTAAAACTGTAAGAAAAATATTATTTTTCATTTTAATTGACAAAAGGTGAACGATATACCAAGTTAGGGAAAAGGAGAGCGAAATACGTCATACGTACGTCATCTGCCATCCACGCGCCAATCTTTCTAAAACTTAGACCATATGCAGTACAAGGTGGCCGTAGGATCTGTAGTGCTGGGCTAGGAAACAGCTGGTGCGTACGTAATGCGCCTATCAATTGATAGATTTGCAGGACAAAAATTGTGAGCCCCCTCAAGACAAATGTCGAGTGTGAGACTGATAGCTGCCCAGCTGCCCACCTGCCCTGATAAGATGAGTGATAGTACGGTGTACTGTAAGGTTCACATGAGCTGCGGCATACCTGTTGAGGTCCCATACTTTAGATGTGTTATCCATGGAACAGCTGGCTATGAAATCACCGCCGACGTGCCAAGAACAACCCCACACTGCACGTAAGGAATCACAGAAAATGGAACCGTTTTATGTTTGATGGCCGAAAACAGGATTATACAAATTCATATAATGTGATTGTCATCCAGATATGGGAAGAAAAAGTGTTACAATTCTTGTCTTAAGTGTAGCGTCATTTGGACCGGAAAGTACAGTGTAAACAGATGGAGTATGCGCACGGGATGTGTGACATTTTCACTTACAAAGAGGATCGAGTGTTTTTTTTGCACTCTGCAGTAAAAGTTAATGCTCTGATATCTTTTTTGTCATTCCAACTGGGGCTGTGGTTCTTTCCTCGCCTTTGAACTCTGGTGACCCTAGTTTGAACAACTAGGGGCAAAGTGTGTCTCTCCATGGATATGCTTGACCTTGTTTTTTCTAAAGCCATGTTCGCATTGGACTTTTCCTCGTGGTAAGTTTACTGCGACTTACTGTCAACATTCTTTTGCGTAAGGTTATTACAGCTGTTCCCATTTGGACGTTTGTTTACATGGACGGACTGTTAAGATTGCTGTGTGTGGCTGGTGTATTCCCATTAATCTATACAAGTAAACGATTTCCCTGCAAAGCTACCGTGGCTGGGTGGAAGTCTACCGTGCCCCCTGTTAGCCCGTTAGTTTTACATCGCGACCGCGGTAAGTTAACAGGGACGTTATTCTGTCCATTCCTATTGGACTTTAATTTTGTTACTCTACAGGACAGTAGCGATAGGTTAATTAAATAAGTCCAATGTGGACACAGCTTAGGATTTAACCCCCTGAGGTTTCCTTTACAAACTTAAAACTGACAAATCTATTTTCTTCTCTCAAAGGATTCTTGGCTTTGCTTGGCTCATCAATAAACATAAAAGCCCATGAACATTAGTGTCAAAGGCAGGAGATACTTCTTTGTGTATTTTAACAGGAAAGCTAAAAATATTCTTGCCTGCATGTTGGTGCTCTGTGAATGTGTGTACACACTCTGCCTTGGAGAAGTCCCAGATCTTGACGGTGGTATCACCGCTGGCTGTAACCAGCTGGGATCCACTGGAACAGAAACATAAGAACCACATGTAGTTGGTTTAATAATTGCTGCTTAACGCTATTGTCTCTTGGCATTTTTTACTATGAACCTTCCTGAATCCTCCAAAATCCACCACTCTCCAATATACCCAATGACACATTATTTGTACTGAAAAAGAAAATCCATCGACATTAAACCCTATATATTAAAATTATGTCTTGGCTCTGCTGTTCCTTCATCCTTCAAAATCCTCCAAAACCTCATGGTGGATTTTGAAGGATCTCGATGCGATAGGATTAATGTAGTAACTAACAGTTACATATAATTTGTTTTACATTTTCCATGAGGGAAACATCCCACTAGAGCCAAAACAGGCAACTCCACTGCCTTTTGGTGTTGACACACCAACACCTTCGCCAGCTTCTTATCTTTGTAATCCATTAGCCAAACAATTGCTTGTAATCCTTAAGTAAACACTTCTAGGCTGGGATTTGCTGGTACTACTCACAGCGTACAAATCACCTCTCCGATTTGTTCAAGTGTATTATCGTTCTCAGCTTTGCAGCGGCCGTTTTTCACGATTCAAAGTTTTTTAAGTAGTTACACAAGATAGAAAATCTGAACTAAGGCATTTTTACAATAAAACTAAGAATTCTTGCAGATGTTTCTGTGTTAAATATAACTCATATAGATAAGAACTTAAGTCAACAAAGGATTAACTGATAGTATCTTAAGTTTATTGACACAAGATAAACAATGTAAACAACATAAAATCTCAAAAAGGCAGTGCTCCTTTCCGAGTTAGGGCCTTCTAACTCGGAAAGCTCTAGTGGGATGGGGACAGTATGCAAAGTGAACAAAGAAACTGGCAGGAGCGGGATTCGAACCTGCAACCTCTGGAACACCGTAGCTTCGAATCCCGCTCCTGCCAGTTTCTTTGTTCACGAGTTACATATAGAGACGGTGCAAATTTAATAAAATACATTTAATGATTAAAGAGGGCTTGATGTTTCAATTCGTCCAGATTTTGTTCACGTGCTGAACCATCAAATCTCCCAAAATGTAAGAGGGATGAAATGTCTAACACTGACAATTTAGAAGCAGATTTTTGTTCATGTCTGCCCAAACTACACATCTATACAAGTTCAGCCAGGGCCCAATTTTTCCCTAGAACTGCCTTGTGGCTATGTAGATGCTGCATGCTTCTCTCGTTACCTTGGGTGGAAGTCGCAGTCCGCGATCCAGTCCTCGTGACCTTCCCCTGTCATGATGATGTCACCGCTGGGTATGGCCCACATCTTCCAGGTATGGTCGTCGCTCACCGTGGCCAGAATCTGCTTGCGGGGATGCAGTGCGATGCTACAAAAGCACAAACCAAGAAGCCATGGCTCTAATCAAAACAGTTTATTACTGTAAAATGTACTCCCTGGCAGTGGTGTAACCAGGTTTTGTTCAGAGGAAGCAGGATAAAAGGCATGGCCATTTTCATGGGGGAAAGTGAAATTTTTTTCCAGATTTTCTCGACCAAATTTTAAAATCTTTACAAAAAGTGTACAGACTTTTTTGGGGTCCGGCAAATTAATTTGAAAAGCGTGCAGAAGGTTGGGGTGGGGGGGGGGGGGGGGGTATTGAGGTTCCAGTTGTTATTGAGCGACACTTTCAAAAGCCTTTACGAATACGTTCAAAGTGGCGGGGGCAGGTGAGGGGGGCAGGGGAGGGGGACAGTTTACCCCCTTCCCCCTCTGGCTATTCCACTGTTTCCTGAAATTTCAGAACAACAATCCAGGAAGCAGGGCTGAACATCAGGCTTGAGCTCAACACCACTGGCCTATTGCTCAATTGCTACCCAAAGAAAGTAATCTAAACTTCGCTGTGTTCTCGACTGTGCAGCCTTGTAATTTGATACAATTGCGCGTTGATTTGTGACATAGGGGGTTTTCGAAACCCTGGCTTCGTCTCCGACTTCGGCTTCGTCTCCGATTTCTGAATAACTGAGAAGCAAAACAAATGGAAATATTCTAAATTTTTGTGCATGTTCTGCTTCAGGAACATTTATTCGGTTGATTATGAAAGCAAAAATTAGAATGTTTCCATTTGGTTTGCTTTTCAGTTATTCAGAAGTTGGAGACGAAGCCGAAGCCGGAGACGAAGCCAAGGTTTCAAAAACCCCCGTACTCTGCACCTGTGCAATAATGTTCGAGCGCACGAATAACAGCCAGTCACTGGTCCCCTCATCACTTGTCATAGTTTAGCATGCAAAGGTTGCTATTGATAACCAGCGTGATCAAGCCATGTAGGCTAGTTCCAGATGGTCCACTAGACATGGTTGCAAGGCCGAGGTTTAGGGAAAGTTATTCCGAAATTGTCAACAAAAATATATATATATTTCTTGCTCGAACTTGCTTATTTCTGACAGTGAACCTGTTCATGTGCACCCAAGCGAAGCCTTGCTTGTTCACCTCTTGAACACGGACGACGGCCATAGCCGCAGTTTGAAAAAGATGGGCGCATTCCTGCGCTTACTCAATCCATTTATTTTTGAACGATATTTTTCTTGAATGGGAATGTAATGAATAGATGGAGCTTTTTCAAACAAAGCTTTCATTCATAGGAAAGGGAGGCTCCAAGTGTGGTGAATAGGACCACTCTATTCAGTGTGGTGCCTATTGTTTGCGTTTACGTTTGGCTGTACAGCCCCAATCCTGACATACCAGCACCCTATCACTAACAGCTTATAACGCAAGGGGTTAATGGTACATAAGTTACAGAATGAAAGTTCATTCTACTGTCTTTAATTACTGCTCGAACATGCATTTATATTTTGTGCAAGGAACCAGCAGGCAATTGGCATTAAGGAACGGGTCAAAGTATCAGTGATGTAGTCGAGACCATCACAAGACCATGCACAAGACCATTCACAAGACCAGCTTGTTACAGGCACAAGACCATTCACAAGACCAGCTTGTAACAGGCACAAGTAACAGGCATAAACCATGACAAAGGAATGCTATTATTACAGTTCATTTGAATAGCTTAATTACAAGACTTGAATTAAGACTGAAGGTCTTGTGTTGGTCTTGTGCTAGTCTTGCAGGGTCTTGTGATGGTCTCGACTACATCACTGCAAAGTATCGTTTGTTCCTATGTTTGTTTGTTTGTTGGGGTGTTTGCTTTTTTGTTTGCTTTTTTGATGTTATTTTTTTAAGGGGAGGAAATAAGGAGGTACATACCCACTGACAGCGAGGGTGTGTGCCTGAATGGTATGGGTGAGGCGGAACCCTCCTGTGCGGGTGAGATGAGCGGATGGTCCTTTGATATTTGTCAGCTGAGGGTTCACACCTGTATCTGCTGGGAACTCAGAATCCTGCAGATGAAAAGAAAATCATTGTGAAACCTTAACCCTGCTGAATCCAACAAAATCCAACAATTGTTAAAAGCTCCTGTAATTTGTTGGATTTAGCAGTCAACACAAACTACATGGTGTGTTGGATATTGCTGGATTTGGTTGATTAAGCAGGGTGGAAACTAATTATACCTGCTGGGTCTTGTATTTCAGGAGGGTAGAAGCAGACTTCTAGTAAAATTTTTGTTGGATTTTGTTGAAATTGGCAGAGCTCATACAAACAAATAGCTGGTGTGTTGGCTGTACCCTGCAGAATCCAAAGAAAATTTGCTGTTGGATTTTGTTGTACTTAGCAGGCTTCTCATTTCAGTTTTGTTAGAAATTGCTGGATTTAGCAGGGCCATATGAAAAACACTGAAGGGGGTTCAGGTTTAAATGAAGGATACAAAGAGATATGAATTCAAATAGCATATCTCTTGGGCTTGGATAACATTGCGTTCAAGCATTTATCCACCTTGGTGATGGGCTTCTTACTCAAACTTATGCAAACTGATGATTCTTTGAAATATGCAAACGTTAAGTGCAATAGTCCTACATTCTCCAAATAGAGTGGCGTAATAAGCCAGTTCGGTATTTCAACTGTGCATTTTGTCCGAATGACCCGCATGACCTAACGCGCGTGTCTGAATGCAAAAGGTGGTCGCACAACACGCATGTATTAAATTCAATCAGAACAGGCGTTTGCGTAACATGGCGTGGCATTACGTCAGCAATTTTGTCCAAATAACCTTCGACCTTTGAGATACCGAACTGGCTTATTGGACCAAGGTGTTCAATGGTCCAATTTCCATCATTTGTTCAAGTTATGTCATGTTATACCATGCAATGTCAAGTTATGTCACATCACATGTCATGTCACATGTCACATCGTGTCACATCTTGTCACATCACATCACGACACATCACATCATCATATCTTACATCAGGGTGTCTAGGCTGTGGTTGCGCCGTGACGTCCATATTCTCCGGGTCCGGCTGGCGAGGCTTGGTGTACAACTCCCTGGCCTGCCGAACAGTACTCTGTGTGGGCCCCACACCTGATGCATACATCAGCCTACGATCAGCCTTGGACATCTCATAGGACCCACTGTCCCGACTACCACCTTCTAGGTTACGCAGTGTCGCCTGCAGACCTGCAACCTGTTCAAGTGGAAGAAGTTTTGAGATGATGATAAATGATCAAATCATTCTCATGATAAAGATTAATTGACACCTCCAACTTCAAAATTATTTGTATACAAAATCACTGAATAAAATGTAGATTTTGAAGAAGTACAAATTTACTTCTGATGGAATTATCACACTGTCCCCTATGATTAGAGTCAGTTAAAGTCTAAACAAAAATTAAAACAAATATTCTGGTATTAAAAAGCTCATGCATCACAGGCTTGGCAAGTTGAAACCACGTAGAATCCCGTTTTCACAAAGTATGCTCGTGGAAATTACCTGGATTGGATTTTTTCAATGAAACAACAAACAGTAATGCAGCTGTTGTATCAATTAACCACCCCCCTCCCACGGGCTGCCCCACCCCAATGTGGGGATTGTCATTTTGGGCAGTGACCAAACCCATCACCCTAGGGCACTACTCTCCAATTTTACACTCAAAGAAGGACCAAAATCCCCCCAAAATACCAATCCTGACTCCTGGGGTGGGAGTGGCCCGGGGGGGGGGGGGGGGGGGGGGGGGGGGGGGGGGGGGGAGAAGATGTGAGGGAACAATTGATAGGTGCATAATCAGCGGCCAATTTAATGAAACTGCTCCACATAAAATTATGCTAAGCACAAAAAATGAGGCTTCTTCACAAAACTGCACGCGATGTACACCAACTTGTTCTTGGCTGAGTTTTTGCTTAAGAGGAAAATATGCTCAGCAATATTTTGTGCCAAGCAGGTTCTTGAAATCGCACCCTAGTCACACCCCATCTTTCATGACTTGAAAATATGTGCTACAAGAAAATAACAGAGGAGTGCCTCAAGATTTTTTGAAAAGCCAAAAATCTTTGAACGTACTTGATTAACGGCCCTATCTCGCTCCAGTTTGGATAACATCTTTTCTTTCATGGCCATCTCATACTTCTGCTTAAGTTGTTGCAATGTTGGCTCATAGGACGCATAGTGCTTCTTCAGTCTGTATCAGAGAAAACGAGAGGTAGAACTGAGATAAGCCTTGTGATGAATCTCGGTTGTAAAAATACGTGCTTAGTCTATGGGGGTTGTGTTATATTAAAGGAACAATAGGAATCACAAAGCATTGTCCTCAGTAGTATAGGAAAACACAACTGGGTGTGTACGTACATAGGGGTAGATATGGGGTAGGTATAAGAAAGGGTAACAATGGGAACAATTCTACCCCACGGGCTCGTCTTTAGAAATCGACCTACCCCACAGAGTTAACACTTTGGGTTTTGAGATTTCAATGGGGACAAAGAACAAAGGAAGGACAATAAGGTCTACAATGGATGTACCCCATATCTACTCATGTGTGCAGATGGGTTTTTACATTAGTCTCCTTACGGGGTACCGGGAAGAATGGGTAACAATGGGGACAATGGTACCCCATAGACCTTATCAAAAATACCGCCAGGATGAGACGTCACAATGGTTACTAGGGACGTGGGAAAGAAACGCGCACCAAAATCGCTCCCATTTCCTTCCCACAATCCCTTGTGACCATTGTGACGTCTCGACCAGGCGGTATTTGCGATATGGTCTATGAGGGAGTCTTTAGAAATCCAGGTACCCCACATAGTTAACGCTATGGCTTTTGAGATTTCAATGGGGACAATAGAGTCCACAATAGAGGTACCCATATCTACCTATATGTGAGGATGTGTGCTCTTGTATTGTACTACGTTCGAGGACAAGAAAAAAAAAATACAAAAGAATCTTTCTTGTCCTCGAGAGTCGGTCTTTTGTTAAAATCGGTCCTCGAACGTAAAGATACGTGCTTAGTCTATGGGGTTGGGTTATATTAAAGGAAGAATTGGAAACACAAAGCATTGTCCTCACGAGTATAGGAAAGTACGACTGGGTGTACGTGTGTGTGTGTGCTGCTGTGATTAGTCAATACGTCAATGGGCAGAGCTTACTAGATTGGTTGATTTACCTCTCGCTCACTAACACAAAGCCACACCCCCTTGACAACTCTACAGTTACGTTTTGTTTGTTGTAGATTTTGCATGTTATGCATCAGATTATATTAATGTGAATGAGCACTGTTTTACGAGCTGTGTTTTGGTGATATTAGCGAGTTTTTTTAAAACATTTATTTACTTTATTTATTTGCACCTTATTTATCCTGGGTAGCCTGATCAGTGCATTAGCACTGTTTTGCCTCCGGGCCCAGAACAAATATTCTTGGGGAAACTCTTGCAATCGGGTAGGGGCTGATGAAAACCCAATCTACATAGTGCACCTGGACGGGAATCGAACCAACGTCACAAGAGACAGATGGCGAGGAAAGAACCAAAGTCACAAGAGGCAGAGGTTGGTAATGTTTGGCTTCAGTTCTGGTCAAGAAACCAAGTTTTGCACTTTGGCCAGGAAAAGGCTTTGTAGTGTGATGGGCCAATCTTTAGTAATCATAGTCAGTAATCATAACCACGAAGGGGGTGTGACCACTGTTGGTGGACATTGCCTTCATTCATTAACTGTGGCCATACCCTTCTTACGTCATCATTAACCCCTTGTCTCCGGCTGTTATTGATATTGATGGGGGGGGGGGGGCTGGTATGCCAAGAACGGGCTGTGCAGCCAAGCGTAATGCAAACAGGCACCACACTAAATAGAGTGGTCCTATTCACACTTGTCCTACTCGCACTTGGAACCCCCCTTTCGTGTGAATGAAAGATTTGTTTAAAAAAGCTCCATCTATTCATTACACCCCCATTCAAGAACAATATAGTTCAAACATGAATGGATTGAGTACACACATGAATGCGCTTACAGACGACAACCGACCAGGTTTTTCAAACCACGGCTACGGGCGTCGTCCATATTCGAGAGGTTAACATGGTCAAGATTAAGTCATCACACTTATTTTAGTAAGTGGAACATAATGTCATTTTCCAACCTTTGCAAGTGTGCTGTTGCATTGGAATATCTCGCTGAACCTTACCGTTTGATGTCATCAATGAGTCTGTTCTTCTCCTGGACTACCCTCTTGTGATGCATCCGGTTGAAGTCCCTCTCCTTGCGTAACTTGATGTACGTATCCTTGGCCTTGCTATAAATAGGAGTAGTTGGATAGTCAGTGTACTTAGACTATGACCAATTTCAAAGAATAAATTTCTCATTTTAAATATTCCCAAACAAAAATGTAACCAAATTGTACATCATGCAAGCTTTAAAATGTAATTTGAGAAATGAGCCCTATTACACTTAAAGTACAATATACTTGACACACAGTTGACCTCCGGATCAGAGATATTTGGAATACACATCCACACAGCCCAGGATATCCCCGGCATCGGATCTAAAAGGTATGTGACACAATTTGTGATATCCTGAATTGAATAGTGACCCTTCCTTCCCATAAACTTTGCTTAAGTATGGCCTAAAATATCCTAGGTATGGAATCTGGAAGCATGTATTAACATTACCCAGGATATCCCTGGTACAGGACTAAGCCCATCACCTACCCATTTTCTTTTCCCCCAAACCAATTTAATCAACATATAATTATACTTTTTCAAAGTGTACAAAGAAAACTGGTAGGAGCGGGATTTGAACCTGCAACCTCGGGAACACCGTACCGGTGCTCTATCAACTGAGCTATCTTGCCCAATGTTGGCGGTCGATCTCCTAACTTGTCAGTGTCTTTGATTGGGGGGTCGCTAGTCAGAAGTCATGTAATATTATTAATAAAAATTCTCAGTCCTCAATTCACATTCTTGTTATAGTCGTGTACACCCATTTACCACCTATGCTCTAATACATGACTCACTTGGCTGCATCCTTAAACTTGTCCAAGTCCCTCCTGAGTGTCTTGACCTGGTCGTCCAACTGCTGATTGCGTGTGTAGAGGTCAGGGACTGTCTTGACGTCTTCTTCATTCAGTAGACCTCGCTGTTGCAGTTCATACCTGTCGTAGGATGTAAATCATGAGTATAATCAAGGGATCCATGGCTATAGTTGGTGATTACTGTGGTTTATTTCGATGTCAACAATCAAAGTAAACTGTGAACATGCAGTAATTCACTCTTAACCTTTGCCACCAGTTGACACATGTATGTGCGGATTGAAAATTGCCACATGGCCGGTTGACGTCTATACACGCCAATCTCTGCATTTTCAATCCATTATTGGGGAATTGTGCTTGGCTGCACAAGCCTCTTGTTTCCGTTTCGCTTGGCTGCACAAACTGGCATGGCGCCCCGGCGCGAACATATAATACCTGTACGCAAGGGGTTAAAACTGAACATTTTTCACTATTTTCCCGTGACTAGGATGACAGATTGAGCTCAAACTTTCACAGGTTTGTTATTTCATGTATATGTTGAATCACACAAAGTAACATACACTGTCTTCAATAAGCCAGTTCGGTATTTCAACTGCGCATGTGCACAATGACATTTTATCTCGAATGATCCGTGTTACCTAACACGTGCGTGTGGACGCAAAAGGTGGTCGCACCACGCGCATACATGTGTTAAATTCAATCAGAATGGGCGTTCGCGTAACATGGCGTGACATGGCGTGACATTAAGTCAGCAATTTTATCCCAAATAACCTTTGACCTTCGAGATACCGAACTGGCTTATTGTGTAGTCAGCTCTACCAATGGTGTATTATACCTTAATTCTAGTATACTTTTTGACTCACATTGTATAGGGCTAAGATCACAATACGTGCATCATCAATATCCCCAATCAACAGGTTATTACACTGTAAACTGCTTCGATGTTATTTTCTATTTAAAACTGACACGGAGATTAGGACGCTGTATTTTTTTACAATGGAATTCCAAATCACATCCTACTCTATTCAAAATTACATCTGAAGCCTGTATAAACTATTGTAGAGCCAATGATTTTCCGTTTCAGAAAAGTCAATTTTCCGTTTTGACGAATCTTCATTTCTGTTTCGCCTATTAACAATGTACAAAAATCTGTTTCATTTCCATTTGACATTATTTCATACATGTAAATTAATGCACAATGAAAGAGGCCAATTCGGTTAATTCCGTTTGGTTTCCACTAAAACGGAAAATCATTGGCCCTACTATTGTCCCACCTTAATGGAGATTACATTCTGACTTCTGGGTTTTACAGCTTAAACCTCACTGTGATTCTGGGCTCTGGATGTGATTTTGTTAAAAATCACACCCGCCTAATCCCTGTTTCCATTAAAAATTTAGAAAAATCAGACAAGGGATTTGCAGTGCCAGTTATCTAGTATCCACTACACTTCCTGGGGAGCACTGACAATCACATTATAACACTACCAACACTGGGCACTGGGGCACTGTCAGCTCACTTTGAAAACTAAACCTCTTCAAAACTGACAACGACCATTGCCGCGGTTTGAAAAAGACCACCTGCCCGGTTGTTGTCTCTTTGTGCATTAATGTGCGTACTCAATCCACTCATGTTTCAACTATATTGTTCTTGAATGGGAATGTAATGAATAGATGGAGCTTGTTCAAACAAGCTCCAAGTGTGATGAATAGGACCATTCTATTCAGTGTGGTGCCTAGTTTTTGCATTTCGCTTGGCTGCAAGCCCCTTCTTGGCAAACCAGCCCCCCTCCCCCCCCATCAATAACAGCTGGATACAAGGGGTTAAATTACCACTCTGTTTGGAAGCAGTCCATGGTCCGCATCATGCCCATCTTGACAAGGAAGTTGCGCACAAAGTCGTCCACCAACTCTGGCCTCAGGTTGACGGGAGGAGGGACCAATCTCTCCCCTCGCATCTGTTGAGATTGAGGTACCCAGTTAGCCAGCATTTTAATTTCAGTTTCATATCAGTAACCTCAAAAGAAAGATGCTCCATACATGTACAGGGATTATTGGAAAATATAATGTGTCAAAAAACAATTTTTGACCTTCTTTTCAAATTATTTTCTAGATTATTTTCCCAGATTATTTTCCTTTTTCAGCGAACTTTTTTTCCTAAACATTTTTGCCAAATTTGTATTAAAAAAATGTAAGCCCCTCTACCGCAAATGTAATTAAAAACATCCTTTCTATCAGGACATTTCATGTGATTCCAACGAACATCTTGTACTACTCTGAAATTGGAATTTCCCGCAGATGGACTGCACATTCAGCTTTTATCTCAATCTCAGTGTTAATTTCAAAACTGTGAACCAAATACAGTACAGTAAACATTCAAATGAAACCTGCTTCCATTGTTACTGTCCTACTTTTTTTGCAATGTACAGTGCTACGCACATGCTAGAAAATTGTACAGAGTTACAACAAATTCAATAAAAAAGGAAACAAACTGCGAGAATGCAAATGAAAGTTCACCCAACAAAATTATTTGACAGCCAATTGGCACTGCTTCTCTTGATTTCCCAGCCGGGGGAAGTAAGGAACAAAGGTTCACTACAGCAAGACTCCCAGCCAGGGAGTAAGCAAGGAACAAGCAACCCAATGAACCTATGGGGACAATGTTGACTACAGCAAGACTCCCAGCCAGGGAGTAAGCAAGGAACAGGCAACCCAATGAACCCATGGGGACAATGTTGACTACAGCAAGACTCACAGGGAGTAAGCAAGGAACAAGCAACCCAATGAACCCATGGGGACAATGTTGACTACAGCAAGACTCACAGGGAGTAAGCAAGGAACAAGCAACCCAATGAACCCATGGGGACAATGTTGACTACAGCAAGACTCACAGGGAGTAAGCAAGGAACAAGCAACCCAATGAACCCATGGGGACAATGTTGACTACAGCAAGACTCACAGGGAGTAAGCAAGGAACAAGCAACCCAATGAACCCATGGGGACAATGTTGACTACAGCAAGACTCACAGGGAGTAAGCAAGGAACAAGCAACCCAATGAACCCATGGGGACAATGTTGACTACAGCAAGACTCACAGGGAGTAAGCAAGGAACAAGCAACCCAATGAACCCATGGGGACAATGTTGACTACAGCAAGACTCACAGGGAGTAAGCAAGGAACAAGCAACCCAATGAACCCATGGGGACAATGTTGACTACAGCAAGACTCACAGGGAGTAAGCAAGGAACAGGCAACCCAATGAACCCATGGGGACAATGTTGACTACAGCAAGACTCACAGGGAGTAAGCAAGGAACAGGCAACCCAATGAACCCATGGGGACAATGTTGACTACAGCAAGACTCACAGGGAGTAAGCAAGGAACAGGCAACCCAATGAACCCATGGCGACAATGTTGACTACAGCAAGACTCCCAGGGAGTAAGCAAGGAACAAGCAACCCAATGAACCCATGGGGACAATGTTGACTACAGCTAGACTCCCAGGGAGTAAGCAAGGAACAGGCAACCCAATGAACCCACTGGGACAATGTTGACTACAGCTAGACTCCCAGGGAGTAGGCAAGGAACAAGCAACCCAATGAACCCATGGGGACAATGTTGACTACAGCAAGACTCACAGGGAGTAAGCAAGGAACAAGCAACCCAATGAACCCACTGGGACAATGTTGACTACAGCTAGACTCCCAGGGAGTAAGCAAGGAACAAGCAACCCAATGAACCCATGGGGACAATGTTGACTACAGCAAGACTCACAGGGAGTAAGCAAGGAACAAGCAACCCAATGAACCCATGGGGACAATGTTGACTACAGCAAGACTCACAGGGAGTAAGCAAGGAACAGGCAACCCAATGAACCCACTGGGACAATGTTGACTACAGCTAGACTCCCAGGGAGTAAGCAAGGAACAAGCAACCCAATGAACCCATGGGGACAATGTTGACTACAGCTAGACTCCCAGGGAGTAAGCAAGGAACAGGCAACCCAATGAACCCATGGGGACAATGTTGACTACAGCAAGACTCCCAGGGAGTAAGCAAGGAACAAGCAACCCAATGAACCCATGGGGACAATGTTGACTACAGCTAGACTCCCAGGGAGTAAGCAAGGAACAGGCAACCCAATGAACCCACTGGGACAATGTTGACTACAGCTAGACTCCCAGGGAGTAGGCAAGGAACAAGCAACCCAATGAACCCATGGGGACAATGTTGACTACAGCAAGACTCACAGGGAGTAAGCAAGGAACAAGCAACCCAATGAACCCACTGGGACAATGTTGACTACAGCTAGACTCCCAGGGAGTAAGCAAGGAACAAGCAACCCAATGAACCCATGGGGACAATGTTGACTACAGCAAGACTCACAGGGAGTAAGCAAGGAACAAGCAACCCAATGAACCCATGGGGACAATGTTGACTACAGCAAGACTCACAGGGAGTAAGCAAGGAACAGGCAACCCAATGAACCCACTGGGACAATGTTGACTACAGCTAGACTCCCAGGGAGTAAGCAAGGAACAAGCAACCCAATGAACCCATGGGGACAATGTTGACTACAGCTAGACTCCCAGGGAGTAAGCAAGGAACAGGCAACCCAATGAACCCATGGGGACAATGTTGACTACAGCAAGACTCCCAGGGAGTAAGCAAGGAACAAGCAACCCAATGAACCCATGGCGACAATGTTGACTACAGCAAGACTCCCAGGGAGTAAGCAAGGAACAAGCAACCCAATGAACCCACTGGGACAATGTTGACTACAGCAAGACTCACAGGGAGTAAGCAAGGAACAGGCAACCCAATGAACCCACTGAGACAATGTTGACTACAGCAAGACTCCCAGCCAGGGAGTAAGCAAGGAACAAGCTAGCAACCCAATGAACCCACTGGGACAATGTTGACTACAGCAAGACTCCCAGGGAGTAAGCAAGGAACAAGCAACCCAATGAACCCATGGGGACAATGTTGACTACAGCAAGACTCCCAGCCAGGGAGTAAGCAAGGAACAGGCAAGCCAATGAACCCATGCGGACAATGTTGACTACAGCAAGACTCCCAGCCAGGGAGTAAGCAAGGAACAAGCAACCCAATGAACCCATATGGGGACAATGTTGACTACAGCAAGACTCCCAGGGAGTAAGCAAGGAACAGGCAACCCAATGAACCCACTGGGACACGGTTGACTACAGCAAGACTCCCAGCAAGGGAGTAAGCAAGGAACAAGAAACCCAATGAACCCATGGCGACAATGTTGACTACAGCAAGACTCCCAGCCAGGGAGTAAGCAAGGAACAAGCAACCCAATGAACCCATGGGGACAATGTTGACTACAGCAAGACTCCCAGCCAGGGAGTAGGCAAGGAACAGGCAAGCCAACCCATGGGGACAATGTTGACTACAGCAAGACTCCCAGCCAGGGAGTAAGCAAGGAACGACCAACCCAATGAACCCATGGGGACAATGTTGACTACAGCAAGACTCCCAGCCAGGGAGTAAGCAAGGAACAAGCAACCCAATGAACCCATGGGGACAATGTTGACTACAGCAAGACTCCCAGCCAGGGAGTAAGCAAGGAACGACCAACCCAATGAACCCATGGGGACAATGTTGACTACAGCAAGACTCCCAGCCAGGGAGTAAGCAAGGAACAGGCAATTAAGCCAATGAACCCACTGGGACAAGGTTGACTACAGCAAGACTTCCAGCCAGGGGCCAATTTCACGGCAATGCTAAGTACACAAATTTGCTTAGCATGAAAAATCTTCCTTGGTAAATACAGGATTACCAACCAAATTTTGATGTGAAGTGTACCGCTTGTGGCTGGCATTCAGCTAGCTGTTTGCATAGCATGAAAATCCTATGGCCTTTTGGCTGGTAACCTGTTTTAACCAAGCAAGACATTTTAGTGCTAAGCAAATTTTTGTGCTTAGCAGCTCCGTGAAATTGGCCTCAGGGAGTAAGCAAGGAACAAGCAACCCAATGAACCCATGGGGACAATGTTGACTAAAACAAGACTCCCAGCCAGGGAGTAGGCAAGGAACAGGCAAGCCAATGAACCCTTTGGGACAAGGTTGACTACAGCAAGACTCACCAGTGCTTCTTGGTCCTCCTGTGCCTCCTGTATGGTCCTGACGGCAGCATGCAGGTCCTCATCAGGCTCTGAAATTACAGAAGATTAACAGAAAAGGGGGCAAGTTTTCAAGTTAAACAATGAAAAACACCAAGAAGAAATAAACGATTAATCCCTTCTGTTCAGCTGTTATTGATGGGGGCTGGTATGTCAAGAACTGGCTGTGCAGCCAAGCGTGCAAACAAGTAATAGGCACCACACTGAACAGAGTGGTCTTATTTATCACACTTGGAGCCCCCCCCCCTTTTTCCTGTGAATGAAAGCTCCATCTATTCATTACACTCCCATAGTTGAAACATGAATGGATCGAGAACACGCAGGAATGCGCGTATAGGCAACAACTGGCCAGGTGGTCTTTTTTAAACAGTTGCTATGGCCATCATCTGTACTCAAGAGGTTAAACAGATATTTCTGTAAAAGGAAGAAATACACAATGAAGTCCCTGTCCCTAAATAACATCCAACAGTTACCAAATAACCATATCCACATCCCAATCTTCTTTGTTTATACTTGTTTTCATCGACTGTTACGTGTTATTACCGTCTCCTGAACCATTCAGTTTTAATACAAATGAGCTTGGAACTATATATTGCTAGATTAGAAGTTCCCAGATCTTCACTCCAGCCAATACTAACATCAGGGGCAAAAACGACAGAAGAAAATGGACATCGTTTATACAACAGCCTACCTGATGCGAAGTCATCGTCAATTGGGACTTCTTCATACTTGAACTCATCATCAGAATCACCAGGCAGTGACGCCCCTGGGTATGACTTGGTCAAGGAGGGAATTATTGCAGACACATTGCATTACTCAGACTTTTGACAGCTTAATTTGACAGCGAAGAGATGACAATAAAGATGTGAAAGTCACTTAATTTATTGACGCTGGCTGAAGGAAATGCACAGCAAAAGACGGCCTCGTCATTGATGGTTACAACTTGCAATATGAACACTTAAACGTAGTGTTTACATGATTGGTCATTGTTGCAATTTTCAGAAATGGGCAGATTTGGGGGTTAGCATTTTATAGGAAATATCGTTCCACTGACCTGTTCAAAGTTTTGCGCTGTTGGATGGCGAAAAAAAACGAGAGAAAAACGGCGCTCGTTTTCAACTGTCGGGCGGATGATAGCCTTAAGTCAAGGCGTGCGTGGCTACCTGGACACGTGACGCGCCCCAAATGCCAGCATGTCCGGGGCGCGCCACTCGTCCGGGTAGCCACGCGTGCCGCCTACTTGACTAAAGGCTACAGGGCAGTTTTCCAACGATTTCCAGCTGGAAATCGTTGGAAAACGATATACATTTCCACTTTTCTTGACAACGACAGCACACCTGGTGCCATAATTTCACAGGATGATTGAGACTACTATTAACTTAGTCTAGTAAGGTATTTCGTAATAATTCAGTAAAAAAACAAATTGGAGGATTACCAATCGTGTACATGCAACTTGGAATTAACAAAAAACAAGAACATTTCAATCTTTACAAGACTTTGTACAGTGTTTTTCAATTTTCAATGGCATAAGTTTGAAGTGAAAAATGAGGAAATCAGCTGATCCTAGGAAAAGTTGCATGCCTGTTTAATGCAGATAGATTCTGCATGACAACTTCTGCAGACCAATTTTTTCAACAACTTTAATAAAATAAATTGGTTTTCATGGTTATTACTCTTCAAATTCCATAATTACAGAGTATAATAACTGAGCCCTGAAAGAGGCTACTAATTATTTCTTCCTTTTTATCATCTTGTAAAATTACATTTTATCATGTTTATAACTTTGACCAACCTATGAAAAGTTTATTAAATGAAAGAGCCGATGGGAAACAGTCTAAGTTCACTATCCGGGGAAGTAAATAGAACAGCATAAAGAGCACAGGCCGTGTTTTCATTGGACTTTTTCTTCCGCGACCTTGTGAAAACTTACCGCGACATGCCTTCGCTTAATTCTACCATGATAGTAATGGTTAATAGTACCAATTTTCAACTGAATGAGTTTGAAGCTCATCACCAAAGAAGACTGTCAAAAGTACTGATGAAGGTTGGAAAAGACTCCAGTGACTTGTGAACTGAGATTGAGTTTGACCATCCTCCATGGTTTGAATCAGTTCGTAATAAAACCAAACCGTGGTGGGCAGTAACGTAGGGTCCCTCTTTAGTTTTTATCAAATTAGAGTCAAGAGTATTGTTTCTCATTCAAAAATGAGTTTTTCAACCTAAAGCAGACTTCTCTTATTTCTATTGACATATTAATTATTATTTTTGTAATTTTGAACAGTTTAGAAAATGCAATTTTCTTACGTGCTTTATGGCAGTTGCCATGCGAATCAACCCGGGTTTGCGTGTTTCCTGTGCGTCGCGGTGATCGCCATCTTTATTTCCGCATTGCATTTTGTCGTCTTCATCGTCGCTTTACCCCAAAATTTCCCTCAAAAACTAAAATCCTTGTCCCTGCCCTCTGCGGCATACCCAACACTAGTCCGAGTAACTTGGACCCTTTATCGCCTTTTTAACATTTGGACATGAACTGGCGATAGTATACAAATAATGAATGTTTATGAGTGTGATGGTAAGAATAATTTCATGAGGTGACAGATGGCATGTTCTATTCCACGAGGCGAAGCCGAGTGGAATAGAACATGCCATCTGTCACCGAATGAAATTATTCTTTCCATCGCACGAATGTGAAACATTCATTATTTGTTTTATACAACGCCTGAATAAATTCTCGTCATCTGATTGGTAACTTGTAAACTGGTGCTTACATACATGTAAGAAACATGTAGTAACACTGATAGCTGGGGGAACACTTTCAATGCATTTTATTCAAGTTTAAAACTGTTCAGAATTGTAAAAAACTGTTTCACAAATTCAGAACTTCCAGTAACTAATTACTGTCTCGAAAAGTCTCAAACAGTTAAAAATGTTCACTGTTTTTCAACAAGTTAAGAAGAATTATTCCGAAGTGTTGAAGATCAAACTGTTCAGAATTGTTAAAAAGCTGTTTCACAAATTCAGAACTTTCAGTAACCAATTAATGCACTTTCATATCCAATTTATGGAAGTTTACAACTGTACTAGTCCAGAAAAGTTAAAAATGCGGATTGCATGCATGGATTTCTTTGTATACAACGTGCCGTTTTCCTTTCTCAGTCCCGCATAAAACCGGGACAAAAAAATGTTGAGTTCAGAATTAGTTAAAGCTTCAATTGTTGTTCCTGCGTGTCTAGCAAATTCATCTAATCGTTTCACTGCATATTTGATTTGTCTCTTTGTATTTGGAGAGTCAGCATTGCTTACAAGTTCCAATATTTCGTCGTCTGTTAGGAGAACAAACTGCGGCAGTTCGGGTAACTTGGCCGCCATGTTGTGTGAATGACAGCGCTGTTGTAGCGCCACCTAGTGACCGTGAAATTAGAAAAGTTTTTTGGTTCTATCAATGCGCGCGCACCATGTGATAGACCCATGTGATAGAACGTATTGGGCGGGGCGGGTTCGCGTCGTGTGATGGGTCGAATAATTCAATGCACGTGATCGACTCTCCACCAATCGGATGGCGGGGATTTATTCAGGTGTTGTATAATAGGTATTATACAACACCTGAATAAATCCCAGCCATCCGATTGGTGGATCGTCGATCACGTTCATTGAATTATTCGACCCACCACACGACGCGAACCCGCACCGCCCAAAACGTTCTATCACATGGTTCTATCAAACGGTGCGCGCGCATTGATAGAACCAAAAGAACTTCCCTAATTTCACGGTCACTATGGTGGCGTTATACAACATAACGGCCGAGTTTCCCGAACTGCCGCGGTTTGTTCTCCTAACAGACGAAGAAATATTGGAACTCGTAGGCGATGCTGACGCTGCTAACGCAAAGAGACAAATGAAATATGCAATCAAATGATTAGAGGAATTTGCAAGACACGCAGGTACAACAATTAAAGCTTTAACTGATTCGGAACTGGACCACTTTTTGTCGCGGTTTTATGCGGGACTGAGAAGGTAAACGGCA
The DNA here is from genome assembly GCA_037893225.1 of Hippasteria phrygiana. Lineage (NCBI taxonomy): Eukaryota > Metazoa > Echinodermata > Asteroidea > Valvatida > Goniasteridae > Hippasteria > Hippasteria phrygiana. Next base: position 1,312,593 of record JAZGUH010000125.1, read on the forward strand.
CGTTGTAACGTTACACCAAGAAATCCATGCATGCAATCTGTCGGATTTATTCAGGCGTTGTATAAAACAAATAATGAATGTTTCACATTCGTGCAATGGTAAGAATAATTTCATTTGGTGACAGATGGAATGTCCCATTCCACTCGGCTTCGCCTCGTGGAATAGAACATTCAATCTGTCACCTCATGAAATTATTCTTACCATCGCACTCATAAACATTCATTATTTGTATACTATCGCCAGTTCATGTCCAGACCAAATGTTAAAAAAGCAATAAAGGGTCCAAGTTACTCGGACTAAGGCCATGAGAATGAAAATATGAGTTTACTGTCCACCGCCCGCATGCTGTCAGAGCCCCCGCCAAAAATTTTTATAATATCAAAATATTTCATTATTTCCAATTCAAATCATACAATTTAGCCCAACTGTCCATCCAGAATTCCAAACATGCTTTTGCAATCGAAAAATGCTTTATTTGCATCCTTTAATTTGGTTGTGGTGATTTTTCTGACCGGCAACTTCACGAAATCCTGTGCAACCAACCTGTATAACCATATCCATGCCATCATCCGACGGCAGCGAAATGTATGACGATAGTACCAGGCTGAAGTTTAGAGTGGTTCTTGTCTTTGCGTAAGGCTCCACTCCACAATACACTTGCGAGACCTATGCGTATTAGTACACACGCTCTGATTGGTCGATGGACACTATGTGCAAAAATATCGGCCAATAGAAATCGTTTTCTATCCTCGACATGGACGACACTGCCTCAGTAACCCAGATGCCCGTACTCGATTTCTCGATTTATTGAATGAATGCGGTATTTTCAATCAATCTCAATCTAGCATTAAAATGACGAGTCTGAAGTAAATACTTGAATAAATACTTGATTGAAGAATGTTTTGATGAAGCCCGCAGATATAAAAATATAAAACAATGGCATGTCCTTTTTTTAGATTATTTCATTAAAAGCTGGCAATGTCTGATCCCATGTGATGATGACCGAGCAGCTGATCGTTCCATACTTGGTCACGTGACTCAGTGACGGGCGTTTTCAACATGTTCAAAGGCGGAAAATTGAAAAATAATGAATAATGAAAAAAAGCCTCATCAATTTTCAAAATGTCTCGGACAGTAAACTCATACTTTCATTCTCTTGGGCTGGCCTAACCCATTGAACGCCTTAAATATAACGTTAATGACAATGTCCCTAACTAGTTTGGCAAGCCAATTCCAATAACCTAAAAGTGGATTTTTGTTCCCTTAGGGAACAGGGGCGATTGTGTAGTGTATAGGGCCCTAGGCCTGTTCCCTATAAAGGAACAAAAATCCACTTTTTAAGGTTATTGGAATTGCCAAACTAGTTAGCGACATTACAAACCAAACAACAGGTATGCCGCAGATAAAGGGCAGGGTTTTAGTTTTGAGTAAAATTTGTGGGTAAAGCGGCGATGAGGACGACAAAACGCAACGCGAAAATAAAGATGGCGATTACCGCGAAGCACAGTAAACACGCAAAACCGCGTTCATTCGCATAACAACTGCCGTAAAGCGCGTAAGAAAATTGCATTTTCTACCGAAATAAACTGTTCAAAATTACAAAAAACGATGTCAATAAAATTGAGAGAAGTCTGCTTTAAGTAGGTATAACACCCTAATTAAAAAAAAAATTCTAAATGTATTAAGTTATACATCAAAATGAAGCTCTTGCTGAGAGAGGATCAGTGGTGTAATTTGTTTTTGAATATCTCCTTCGGTTTTTGCGTTATACTCCTTTAAACTTTATAAAAAATGTACTTTGTGTGCCGCTAATTTGACCATAAAGGCATTTGCGGTAGCCCATTTCATAAAAGTTATGTAAATATGTAAATGTATATATATCAAAATGAAGCTACTAATGTGAGGAATTCAGGGATGTTAGTTGCCTTCAAATTAACCTCTTACTTCTTGAGAAATTAGCTTTTGAAGTTGTGTGAACTTAAAAAACAAATTCAAAAACTTGATTTGTTTTCTTCAAAATCTCGGCACTACTTTTTTTACTTTCTAATAATACATAACATGTAGGGCCTATTTATGGTCATAATTTATACAAATAAATAAAACCAAAATCATTCAGGCCTAGACTGCATGTTATAAAAAAAAAAATAAAAAAAAATACATATTTTACACTTCACTGTTAAAATAATAACTATGCAAGTCTAGAGCGGATGAACACTGAGCAAATCTTGACATAAACTTTAATATTAATTCGAGACCGCGCGGTTGCATATGCCATCACGCAAACAATTGACCATGATGACATGACCTCAGAAAACACGTTTAGGGGAAGTTAGCGATGTTTTTCACAGAAAATGTGTGTTGATATTGCTCAAAAACAGTCCAGACAATGTACTAATGTGTGAATCCAAGGCGGGGTCACTGGTTTTATGTCAGTTTGAACATATTTTACTTCAAATTCCCAACTTTTTGTGGATAAAAATGCCGAAAATTTCACGTTTTCTTACTCTTCAGATGAGTCTTCGTCCGTATTGAATAGCTCGACATCTCCATGTGATCTCGTTTCACAAATTGACCTTTCAACTTTCATCAAAATCTCTAAGAAACTCGCGAAAAAAACGAGATTTCAACGAGACCTCCAAACGCGGTCAGAGGTCAAAAATCACCTGAAGTCGGCAATTATTGCAAGTCGCACGCGAAAAGTCGTCTTCAAAAACATGCACATTTTTGGATAACTGTTTTATCAATAATCTCACCAAAGATGTTAAATTGAAGAGTAAGTGTTACTCTACATTTCTGGGTAATTTTATGGGTAATTTTGGGACCGTTTGGGCGTTATCCGTTTCCAAAAAAATATTTTTTTACGTGGTGGCACATAGGCAAATGTCTTACTGGCGTTTACGTGTTATAGCTACTTTAAGTTTACGTTAGGTTGAAAAAGTCATTTTGGAATGAGAAAAAATACCCTTGAATCTAATTTCATCAAAACTAAAGAGGGGCCCTACACTACACAATCGCCGGAACAGGGCCCTACACTACAAAATATCTAAAATTATCCTCAAAAACACCCAACAAAATCAAAGCAAAACTGCAAGGATACGTTCCAAAAAATACGCCCCGTCTTCACCAATTCGTTCACCCGCGGCGGCAGCCATGTTGTTTCATAGGAGTTTGTTTCCTTGAGCGGTACTAGACTCATCCTGTATAGAAAGCTATGGTCTACCGGTACGGTGTACTGACTATTGTGTTGCTATGCTTTGAGGTCATCGAACTATGGGCATTTCTCAAACTCTGGCTCGGGCTTCGGCTTCGCGTAATTTTATGCCCTAGATTTGGCAAGATCTTGGACACTGTTTTTGCTATAATTATGTACATCAGAATCTTATTTTTTAATTCAGAGCCTGAGCCTGTTTATTTATTTATGTATTCAAGGCTTATGATTGGCAATGGGGATGGGGAATAGCTGGAGACGAAGCCCAAGCCCAAGCCAAAACGTACACGATTGGTAATCCTCCCAATATTTTGTTTACTGAATTATTACCAAATACCGGACTAGACTGTAAGTTAATACCAGTCCTAATCATCCTTTGAAATGATGACACCTGGTATGCTGTGTTTTTCAAGAAAAGTTGAAATTTATATAATTTTTCAACGATTTCAACATAGGAAGCGACATTGTGGGGATCACTCAACAATGAGGATATCGTAAAATTGGGTGTAATCCCTCATGGCTATACGGCATTCTGGGTTTATGACTTCTGACTAGCGCCCACCCGAACAAAGATATTGACAATTTGGGAGACCGCCAACATAGGGCAAGATAGCTCAGTTGGTATAGAGCGCCGGTACGGTAACCCGGAGGTTGCAGGTTCGAATCCCGCTCCTGCCAGTTTCTTTTTGTTCATTTTGAAAATGGATTGTTATTCTATAATTAGTAAACAACGACTAAATACCAGTCACAAGCAATTATACATCACACAGAGTTTTGGCCGATTAACCTGATTTTATTAAGCAATTTTTTGTTTGTTTAGCAGCTGTATGAAATTGGCCCCAGATTTTACAAAGCAAGGTTTTTATGCGCAAATTAGTGTGCTCAAAGTGGCTTTATTATGAAAATGCGCGCGCCGGCGCCAGGACCTGCGAGTTGCAGTAGCGCCCTCTTGTGGCCAGGCTTTGGGAGCAAACGGGTCCCCGTTATCACAGCCAGTCGGCGGTCTTGATGTCCTCGTCTTTTTTAACGAAGAAGGTGAAAGTCCGCACGGTTGGTCCACAGATGACAGCATCGAGTGAAAGATCGGAGGTCTCTTGCACTCGCTCCTGGTCTTTGGTATTCCGTGCATAGTGCTCAATTTGCATCTGCAACTCGAAGCGTTGCATCGTTTTGCACGGGGCCAGATCATCGATCACGTCTTTGTCGGCCGGCACGCCAAACTGCGGCTGACTTGGACGGCAAGAAGCGACGCCCAGCTCTGCTTGAAGAGGGAGATCAAGTGAATTGCAGTTCTTGAATTCTTCGTAACTTTCTCAACAGGTAGATGACAATGTTGGTGGTCAATAAAATGACTTAATAATAAAAAAATATTAATAAACCCACACCCTAATAGGCTTACAGGTTCTTTTTATAGACCTGGCTCCAAAAAAATTAAGAACAATAATTACATGGCACTAAGTATAGAGGTATGGGGCAAGGAACTGTTATCCTAATACTATGGGGGTAAACAAAAATGGCTTTATCTCTAGTTGACTATCTACAGTAATCTGCAGTAGTCATCATGTATTTTACATAATAATTAACGCAACAAAACTATTCTAGACTTTCTCAACTTCATAATACATTTTCAAAGTGAACATAGAAAATTGGCAGGAGCGGGATTCGCACCTGCGACCTCCGGAACACGGTACTGGCGATATATCAACTGGGCTAGCTTGCCCTATGTCGGCTGACTCCCAACAAAGACAAAGTCACTAACAATTTGGGAGTCCACCAACGCACTATAGGGCAAGATAGCTCAGTTTGTAGAGCGCCGGTACGGTGTTCCAGAGGTCGCAAGTTCGAATCCCGCTCCTGCCAGTTTTCTATGTTCACTTTGAAAATGTATTATGAAGTTGAGAAAGTCTAGAATAGTTTTGTTGCGTTAATTAATGTAAAATACATGATGACTACTGCATATTACTGTACACAAAGCATTTTTAACTGTAGTTTAAAGGAGCAGTTGGAAAAACAATTATTGTCCGATCCCGCGGCCCGACGGCTCATAATTCGAATAAAGTAACTGTTCCATAAATATAACATGTTTTTTTTTTTTTTATTCAAAAGTGAATAACTTTTGTATTGCTATAGAGAAAATAACAATTAAAAATATTTTTGGTTTAAAACTCGAAAAGCGCGCGGACAGTTTAAGCGATACAACAAATTACGTATGGTGCAAAATAAAAATGTAACTAATAAACAATGATTCGTCAAACAATCCACAAGGGAAACTGACTAGGTAAATTTGAATACATGTTCAAAGTGAACAAAGACACTGGCAGGAGCGGGATTCGAACCTGCGACCTCCGAGTTACCGTACCGGCGCTCTACCAACTGAGCTATCTTGCCCTATGTTGGCTGTCTCCCAAATTGTCAGTATCTTCGTTCGAGTGGGCGCTAGTCAGAAGTCACAAACCCAGAATGCCGTACACTGTTAAAACGCCGTTTAAAAAGTTGTTTAAACAAGTTGAACAACCAGGTTGTTCATGTGCCCTGCTTAAACAATTTTATTGGTTGTTTAAGCAGGGCACATGAACAACCCGGGTTGTTTAAAATTTTAAACAGCATTTTAACAGTGTATAGCAAGGGATCACACCCAATTTTACGATACAACCTGGGAAGCGACATTGTGGGGATCACTCGGAGGTCGCAGGTTCGAATTCCTCTCGTTAGTTTCTTTGTTCACTTTAAAAATGTATTCAAATTTACCTAGTCAGTTTCCCTTGTGGATTGTTTGACGAATTATAAGTTAAAAAGTCGTATCCATTCCTCATTGAGTGATTCCCCACAATGTCGCTTCCCAGGTTGTATCGTAAAATTGGGTGTGGTCCCTGGCTATACGGCATTCTGGGTTTATGACTTCTGACTAGCGCCCACCCGAACAAAGATACTGACAATTTGGGAGACAGCCAACATAGGGCAAGATATCTCAGTTGGTAGAGCGTCGGTACGATAACCAGGAGGTCGCAGGTTCGAGTCCCGCTCCTGCCAGTTTCTTTGTTCACTTTGAAAATGTAATAAACAATGAGATAGCACACAAACATATTTTCGTTTGTATTATTTGCACTCAATGGACTATGGAACCATTTATGGGTTCAGACCCCAGTCTCACACATTATCTTAATATTTAAGTCTTATACCATTGTCAAACAAAAACAATAGCACTAAGTGGTGTGTATATAGTACAAAACCTGTGGTGTAAAATTAACACATCGTGGTCTCTGTATTTGTTCAATTTAGATACCACGCGGTGTAAAGTTTTGCAGAGTGTAATAAGAGTGCTGTGTAGTTGGCACTTCGTGGAACGTCATGTCTCGATTCTCAAGGACATGTTTCCTTGGTGCATGTTTCATCTCTAGATCTCGAAGTTGTCCATTTCCCCTTGTCTGTTCCGCCGGCCCGATACTTTGCTGCATCCGCTGAAAAAAATAATTTGTATTAATGAGTTTCAGTGGTCAATTCACAAACTGTACAGGGTTCTGCAAAGCGGTTGCACCGGAGCGGGGTCGATAAGTTATCCATAACGCCCTGTTCAGGATGTTTCAGTATATTTCAGTATATTTCAGGATAGAACCATTGGAAAGCAAATAGATGCTGATAAATAATTGTTATAAGCAATAACTACGGCATTCGGCGAAAAATGTCACACAACTTGAAAGTTCGCGCACACTATCAGTTTTCTTTGCTTCGTGCAAAATGACACACATTCTTTTAATAGATGATTGTGTCACCTTTTCAAAATACTAATGCACAGTGCGAAAATGGCACAGTGTACTGTGAATCGCCCCTATTAATTAAAATTAAGCATTATTTAAAGAGATGTATATATGCTACCCACCAGCAGTTTTGACAAGTTCGGGCAGGAAATCGCTCCACAACTGGCACTCGCGGACCCGCAGTGCCCCGCCGTTGCTCATGCGGGGAGCAAGCTTTTTATGGGCGAGTTCTTGCAGGGTGAATTTTTGCCAATATTCCTCCCACCTAGGATTCTTTATTACACTGTCACCCGACTCTAAGTTTGGATTGCTGTCGAAAGAAAGAACAAATCGTTTCATTATGCTGTATCTGCAAGAGAAACATAGTGGAATTGCACGCTACGTTCTTTAAAACCCTCCTACTATTTAAAAGGTCAAAATCAGTCAACATTTACTTCTACATCCCCTGCTATACTTTTACACAGACATGATCAGATTACATGTGGTTTTGTACTATGGCAGGAGGGTCAAAAACATCACCTTGACTGATTTTGACCCATACAACAACATGGCTCAGAATGTATGTTTGCATATTAATTAATTTTAGGTTTAATGCCGAAATTAAGATGGACTTTGCGTGGGCGTGATATAATTGGAATCGAGATTTTGTGTACAACATTGTATATGGTGTATACCGAAGGCATGCTGTTTGCCGAGGACATATGGTGTATACCGAGGACAACAGGGGAAAACGGTCCTCGATTGACAAGCTGTCCCCAGTTGGAAATCATGCAGTTGCAAAACGTGTACAAAACTAATGAGAGGGGTTGCAAAAGTCAAAAGAGGTGATCAGAAGGACAATAGGAAGTCACTGGTGTACATCGTAAACCGCGATGTGTTTAAATAGGGATCCCTCCCCTTGACAATCCAACCAAGTCCAGCAAGCCCGGTGGTCGATTTGTTAAGAAGTCTGCACTAGTAAGAAGGAGGTCGTTGGTTCGAGTCCCGCCAGGCTCACAGAAAAGACTGAAAATGCGGTAAATATCACGTTGGGTAGGGTTAAAATTCCGTTTAAATTCTCTATCTGAAGACGTGACGATGAACTCTTAAATACCCTGTCTTGGCGAAATTGGACCAATATTTGATCACAGCTGCCGAAAACATTCGCTCCTCCTCCGTCGATTTCTCCTTGCGGGGTGACAGGAACGGAAGTCCGAAGACGTAGATCAAGTCATCCGCGTGGCACGCTCCCGTCCAAGTCCTGCCAAAGAACGACTCGCTGGGCTCGTAGGTAAAGTGGTACCGGTACACGGTGCGGCCGGCCGAGGCAGCGGCCCTGGCGAATTGGTCCGTGGGGCAGGTGAAGCCAGAATCCCCGATGGCATTCGAAAGCAAGTGCAGGTACTGGACGTCTGGCGTTTCGGCTTCGATGTTGTATACCAATTTCACGGCCCGGAGAAGTATTGGATCCGTACTGCCAAAGCCTTTAAACGAAAACGGAGGCAAAGTTGGCATTATATACAACAAGGGAAGGACCCAGAATGATTAGGTATGTATAGCAGAAAATGAATCCAACGATTTCTTTTTTGAAAACTAAGAAAGATGGAGAAGAAATTTCACCCCAAAAAATAAAAGGACGAAGGAGAAGGTGACATTTTGAAGCCAGATCAAGTCAAAGACCAATAATCTTCTGGAATGACTGTGTGGCGTGATAATCATCAACACTCCGATGGGCTTTGATTCGTACTACATAAACGTGGTCATCTGGCTCCCCCATTTGCCTAAGTTCCATTTCTTCCCATTACCTGACCCTATGTGTTACTGAAAACTACCCAATACCAACCTACGATGATCATTGGTATCAGCCTTTCGTACAGCCCCCTGTCCACCTGCGGTGCTGCACCCATCGACCCCTGGAATATCGCGCTCATCATCAGCATACCCTCATCCTTGGTGTGCCCGATCATGATGTTTGCCTCGTTGAGGGCACCCTGCTCCAGCAACGACTTCGGATCGTCGAGCAGGAAACGGTCGTCGACGATGGACACAAATCCTATTTGCGGCGGCTCGCCCAGATACTCAAAAAGCTGCAAAGAGTTAAAAACTAAAGGTAAAACTAATAAAAGCTGCTGGCGAATAGGTCATATTTTTTAGCGAAAGAGGACGCTGTGATGTGCCATTTTGTAGGGTATGGCACAAAGTACAGTAGTGATTTTACCACTTAATCCAACTTAATGAAAATAACATTGGTCTGCATATTTCTGAGTTTGAAAGCGGGACTCTAATGCTAAGTAAACAATTTACTATGCTGAACGTGCGCTGCGCTGTATCATGGGGTTACCCGTTGTGGTGAAAACTGCAACTTCCCAAAATTTGGGTAAACAAACTGGGGGAATGAGAACCCATTCCACATACAGACCCGGACAGGATTCGAACCTGGGCCACAGAGGTGGAAGGCGAGGAAAGAGCCACTACGCCAACCTGACTCCCCATCCGATTGTGTTGAGATAGACTTACCAAATTTTTGGGTAGTTGTAGTTTTTTCACCCACAATTATTGGCTAAATTTAACCCCCATAATTTTTCAGTGTGCCGTTCATGGCGTGATTCATTCATACGTGAATGAATTTGCTGAATAGCACTATGTTTGTTTAGCACTGAGATCCTCGCTTTCAACCCGAAAGTGCGCATACGAAGTATATAATTATCCATATTGAGGAACCTCACTTCATTGTAAATATGGATTTTATGTTATTTGTTTAATTTAGCAATATATAAACTTACTTTAATAACCGCGAGTTAACTTCTATTTGTATCCCCAAATGACGTCACTACAGCGTCCCCATTTGCTGAAAAATCTATTATGGGCTGTAGCTGTAACGCAACAAAATATGCGCCGTAATTTGCATAATTTGATGTACGTTTCCGAAAACTTATCAATACCTAAAAGATACTTTAATCCAGAAAATCTCAAAGCTTCTGTAATATTCGACTGGATAATAAGTCCAACCGAATATTGGGCTAAAGTTTGGATCACTGTACATCAAACTAACCTTTTCTGCTTGGTTGTCTATGATGTCTTGTTCCGAGACTTCTCTGAGACATTGAGCTAGGCCCTTAGAGTCACCCTCGGGGGTGTCACAGCCTAAAATGTGTCCGAGACCAAAGGCTCTCCTCCTGGCTTCAGACGTGTTGACGTAAGACCAGACAGTATTCGCTGTCCCACTCTTTCATGCACAGTAAAAACAAAACGAAAGGATAACCTTTATAAACAGACATTAACGTCATAACAAAATATTCGTCCGACAATAAATTTGACCACACGGCATAATATGAACACTTCGCATTCGATTCCTCATTTCGTACCGGTATGCGTTCTTTTTTCAAGTTGCTTTCAGTTTCAACACAGGCCTACAAGTTTCGTTTTGGTTCGGTTCGGTTCGGTTGGGGGTTCGGTTGGGGGTTCGGTTTTGTGATGTGGTTCGGGGTTCAGTTCAGGGTTCGATTTAGTGTTGGGTTGGGTTCGGTTTAGTTTTAGTTTTTGCTTTGGGTTTTTCAACAGTTACGACTAGAAGGTCTTTAACTGCATTTATAGGGATCGGTGATAGGCTTTAGCCGAAGAGTAGTAGTCCCAGTTAAATTCATTTCTCATTATGTACAGGGCCCGGCAACAAATCTCCCCTCGCAGTTTTTGGTTAATATAACAACAGAAAGGAGACGGACAAAGAGGCACCGACAGACGGCAATTAGATATTAAACAGAACTTGTCCTATTCAGGAGAAAAGCAAAACACATTTGGAAACAAGAAAAACAGCCGAAGATGACTGGAAGAGATGAGAAATGCCAAAACGTGTCCAAAGATTAATGGAGAGATTTGAGTTTTACCTGCATGATGGCATTCTTGAACAGACCGCGGCTCATTGGAGATAACAAATGAAAACTAACACTCGACGATCCTGCGCTCTGGCCGAAAATCGTCACGTGATCTGGGTCGCCCCAAAATGCTGCAGGTATATAGAGTACCGAAGTGATGACGTCAATCAATGCAATGTTTGGAACCAGAATACATTCTAAACTGCATGTGTTTGGAACCAGTTGCTGCGGCAACTGACGTCAGACTTCGGTACTCTATAGCGTTTGGTGTTAATATCATCCGCAAAAAGCAATTTCACGAGTTCGACGATAAACACTTAAAGGCAGGATTTATCACAATTCCTAATCCTGGATTATAAAGGCATGTTGTTTCTAATAATAAGGGGCTTGCCTGGACACCGGCGTGTCTTAGTCGTTATGGTCGGTGGTTGTCATTGGTGTTTTAATGGAATCTGGCTTTGACGAATACCAACATTACCCGAACCACCCCCGATAAACCTCGCAAAAATGATGTATGCACAAAACCAACGGCCCTGATGATTTTGTGCAGAAATGGAAGAACCAATCAGAGCAAGAGTAACACGGCGACTCGAGCCGGTTAACCAATGGATGCTCGTGATTAGTATGTGGGGGGGGGGGGGCGGACTAACTTCCGCTTTTTACACACGACATTAATGCGCGGTTTTATCGAGACGGTTCACGTAATGAACACCAAGATTTGTATCATTTTTTAAACAGGGCGTGTTACTAGAACTGCGCCCTAGAGTAATGTGTATATATTTTAAATCTGTCGTAAGCCACGTGGTCAGGAAGCATGACGTCAGATGGGCTGCACTTACCACTGATATGGCGTTGTACCCACTTGAGAGCCTCCAGTTGGTCCAACAGGCCCATGTTGCCAGGAAGTTCGTTATCTCCTTTCAACATGCGAAAAAATAATAATTAACTTGTACACATCCTGTTCAAATATTTGATTGAGATGACGCAATCACAACATGTGTTGAAAAGGTCATAATAACAATTCTTGAAATCTTATTTTTGAGAAAAGACAGGCTTACAGGTCTCTTTGTTGGCCAAATAGCAAAAATACAAATACATGTATATACCAAGTATTAATCACCTCCCTTGACGTATCAGCTACGACTATGGTCCGACATAAGTAACGGACATGACGTGAAGATGGCGTGAAGTTTTGCTCACTGCATTTCCCATTGGCTCTGTAAACATGCAGATTCTATTTACGGCACCTGACTTTTGTTGGCGATTTACAAACATTAAGTAGGCTCCTACTCATGTTTAATTCCTCGATGTTATTTTTGCTTCCAATATAGTATTTTTTAGGAAAGAATGTGTGTGTATGGGGGGAGGGGGGGGGGGGCATACGCACCCCGATCCACCCTTCTCTGTGTCAAACTCTATTTGTAGTCTAAATACTCCTGCCTTTCAAAAATAAATAGTGCCAGTGAATAATAATAGGCCTATTTCAAACTCACCTGTTGCAAGAAATCCTAGCGCTCCCAATCGGTACTGGATGTCTACGACTACGACGTCACCTATACTGGCCAATGCCATGGGGATGTTGTCTGGCCACGTGGCCCCGAAAATGAAAGCGCCCCCATGGATGAAGACCATCACAGCTGAAGGTTTGTCCTCCTTGGGGAAAACAAGGAAAATTGCAACTTGCAACTTTTAGGGGCGGAGCGTTTTTTTATATTTTTATCAGACTGCCTGAATGCCAAGGGTACTTAGGCAAAATAAAAATACAATTTTTTTAGATTCTGCAAGGCAGTATTTTCCAACTTGGACGCCACCTTTTTTAAAGATTGCTTTCGCCGACAGTGGAGTCTACCCAATGCGTAGTACATCAACAATTAGAAGGATTGTTCGCCATTTCTTTAGCATTTTTTTATTAGTTTCTTTTGCTTTTGAAGAGGAGACACTTTCAAAAGGAAGTGGCAGTCAACGCTAAACACTTTTTTGTTTGCTTTTTGTATGTTTGTTTGTTTGTTTGTTTGTTTGTTTGTTTGTTTGTTTGTTTGTTTGTTTGTTTGCTTGCTCTGTTTGTTTTTACTTGGCCTTAGTCCTCGGCGGGAAAATCCAAGGTCGATTTTAATTAAACACTTCAAAATTAAGTTCAAATAGAGGCACATTTTTGGTCAATAAATACCAAAAATGTTGTTTGCAAGATGCATGATTCAAGTAACTTCTAAAATATATTCTTCAAATTTACCTAGTCAGTTTCCCTTGTGGATTGCTATGTTAAAAAAGTTGTATCCTCATTGAGTGATCCCCACAATGTCGCTTCCCAGGTTGTATCGTAAAAATGGGGTATGGCTATACGGCATTCTGGGTTTATGACTTCTGACTAGCACCAACCCGAACAAAGATAGGCCTACTGACAATTTGGGAGACCGCCAACATAGGGCAAGATAGCTCAGTTGGTAGAGCGCCGGTACAGTAACCTGAAGGTCGCAGGTTCGAATCCCGCTCCTGCCAGTTTCTTTGTTCACTTTAAAAAAAATATATATTCTTAGTGTATCAATCTTATTTTGTGCTTCTATATTCACCCCTGCATGCTTGTGTATCGCCACTTGTACCACTATCAGTCGCCTTTATGAATTTAAGAACTTGCGAAAGTTAGAAACTTTCGAAAGTCGGAATACCGTAACAGCGCTCCATACAACTCAGCTATCTTGCCCTATTAGTTGGCAGTCTCCCAAATTGTCAGTATCTTTGTTCAGGGGCACTATGGGCTCCGTGCGCCGTCGAATGAGGGCGCTGTCCACATAGCAACCGCTAGTACGTCGCTGGTATCCGCACCGCGCTCCTTGTTCATTTGATACTCGTATACCAGTGGGATTGCTTTGTCTGTTTGCCGACTCTCGATAATTGAGTTTTCAATAAGAAAATCACAGCGGGAACCAGACACTTAAATTGAAGTCAGGTAAGATGGCGTCGATATTGACCCCCCAACTCAACCTCGTTACCATGGGCACGATCTTGCGGCGCCATGTTTTCCCACCATGCCTTGCTCGATCCTAACGGCCAGGGGTTAGTGAAGGAACGCACACGCGCCCATGGAGTCGAGGATGCCTTTTCTTTCCGCTGAGGGGGTAGTTATGCACGGAGCCTATAGTCAGAAATCAAAACCCTTAATGCCTTATATAGCCAGGGACACGTCCAATTTTACGATACAACCTGGGAAGCGACATTGTGGGGATCACTCAATACGACTTTTTAACTTCGTCAAACAAACCACAAGGGAAACCTGACGATAGGTAAATTTAAATAAATTTTTAAGTGAACAAAGAAAACTGGCAGGAGCGGGATTCGAACCTGCGACCTCCAGAATACCGTACGGCGCTCTACCAACTCAGTTATCTTGCTCTACCAACTGAGCTAAGTAGGCCAGCTAATTCTTTTGAGTTGTTAACTTGTACTTGAAGTATTTGTATTCGTACATAGTTATCCCAGCATTTTTCTCGGTTCGGCAAAATTGTATACTCGATGTCCCAAATCCTTTGGAATCGGATTCTTGTACTCGATGGCCCAAATATTCGGGCTCGAGTAGTACTCGACCACATTAGCACTTGCCAGTACTGTTACTCGGATAAAAAATACTCGCCGACAACACCACTGTTGCATGCTTACATTTTTCCGCGGGCCAGGCACAAACACATTCAGGTAGAGGCAGTCTTCGCTGTAAGGCACGTTCGGCTTCGGCACTGGAACTGGAAGAGCTTTGTCGGGGGGTTGGGGGCAAATGTTCCGGTACTCCTTGGCTTGTAGCTCCCCGCTCCACGGGGACTTTGGCACCGGGGCTTTGAATCGTAGCGGGCCGACGGGCGGCTCGGCGTACGGTATCCCCAGGAACACAGCCGTGGTCCTGCGGAGACTGAGAGATTCAGCAGAGAATCCCATCACCTTGCCAACGATCCTGCCCTGCGTAGTCTCCACTGTGATTTCAGCACACGATAGGGGAATTTGAGTGAACAGAATGACGGGGAAAATTAGCCGAAACATTCTGCCAGGATTTTGTGGGGAACAACGTTCGTCCCAACTTGAAGAATTCCATACATGTACCGGCCAAACGCAACAAACTCTATCTGTGTTGTTTAGAACTGCGGGGACAAGGTCCATTCAACCAGTTTATTTGTTGCTTTTGTTGTAAGCTTTTGAACTGCACAATCGCCTTTAACCTTCACCTGGTATGGTGGGAAATGCAACGTTCAGCTGCACAATACCTTAAAGGGAATCCCAGGGCTGCCCAGTTTGTATTGTGTTGAACTTGACAAAGGAAAAACGCGTCTGCAAATTTGTGTGAGGTTGAAGACAAGTTCACCGAAATTGCTAAGGTTTTGAACCGTCATTCCCACGTGGTTTATATCCCTTCTGTGTACAGTATTTGCTCAAACCTGTTAGGACAGTGTCATCGTTTTTTTATTTATAACATACTGAATATTGCGTCGCAGACACAAAACACAACATGTTTTTTACTGATAGGGAGTGAGTAAGTCTCACCGACGGTGGAAGTTACCCCGGCTGGGTCTACAGGTCTAAAAATCGGGATAATGTCTTTGGTCGGGATAATGTCTTTGGTTGAAGATTCATCCTCTATTTAGGACCCATGGAAAACCGTAAGGTAGTAGGGCTGGCAACCTAATATGTGGCCAACCCCACCACCTCTGTTGTAGCCTAGAGTGGGCAACTTCCACTAAAAAAGATATATCGTAGGGCCTACTGGGAATTTACAATAGAAAAATTGCAAGAAATAAAACTGTTTCAGGAAAATAGAAGGAACAATTTATCGTGTATATAGGCCTACTACTATTTTGTTGTCCAAGTCGACTGCAACCGTATATCCAACGCTGATACACTGCAAAAACTGTGGTGTTAATCTAACACCATGTGGTGTTTATATTGTCCAATATAAACACCACATGGTGTTAATTTAACACCACAGTTTTTGCAGTGTACTGAACTTGACCAATTCAGATCACAAAAGGCAGGAATCCAGGTAGGAATAAGTCTATCCGGGTCATGGGGCCCAGTATCCGGTATCCGTTGAGGAAAAAGGCTATAGCTCAAAGATCGGCTTCATCATAAGCTGGGTTAAAAGTCACAATGACACAGCTCCCTTCGATTATTGGTGTTGCCAACAGATTGTACGGCGTATGTCCTTTCACACACATTTTGTTTATGGAAGTCGCCCGATACAAGGCTAAAAGTAGCCTTTCGCCAAAGCCATCGTGGTTTATGAGCTGCGAAACCGCGAAGCGACTGGAGCGGAAACCAGTTCAGCACCGAAGCCACGAGGACTGGACGACTTTTTTTCCCACGAATCGCCTGCGGTGCAGTTCTTATGTATTTCACTTCCCAGTATATAATAATAATAATAATACAAGCATTTGTAAAGCGCCATCTATCTATGTAGACATATTCCGAGGCGCTTGAAGAAAAGAAACTGTCCAGAACTCTACAAATAATTAAATATACATGTACATGTATGTATACTTGAAACAAAACCAGCAATCTAATTATAAGTTGAGTTAAACAGGAATGTTTTAAGAAGGCATTTGAAGGTATGTAAAGATTGACAGCTACGAATTTCCTGAGGCAAAGAGTTCCATAGAGTGGGCGCCGCAACTGAGAAGGCATAGTCCCCATACGATGTTCTAGTTCTTGGTGTCACAAGAAGATGTTTGTCAGATGACCTTAGGTGGCGATTAGGGGAATACTGGGTGAAGAGATCCTGCAGATATGTTGGTGCGCTGTCATTGAGGGCTTTCCAGGTAAGTAGGATTATTTTGAAGGCAACCCTCTGTTTGACTGGAAGCCAGTGAAGATTTCTCAGGACTGGAGTAATGTGGTCAAATTTCCGTGTTCGGGATAAGACACGAGCCGCAGTGTTTTGAACATGTTGAAGTTTGCACATGAGAGTGTTGGTGATTCCAAACAGAAGTGAGTTGCCATTATCCAACCTTGATGTCACGAGAGCATGGATAAGGATGGCAGCCGACTCATCAGTCAGGATTCGGCGGATGCTGTTGATGTTTCTAATATGGTAGTATGACGTTTGGCAAACTTTCTTGACATGCGATTCCATTGACATCGTGCTGTCTAACATGATGCCAAGATTACGTGCAGTCGTAGAACGTTGAATATTAGAAGTCCCAAATTGCATCTGGTTGCATCTGATTTTATCCTGGCTACGTTTGGAAGTGATAATTAGAAGTTCGGTCTTGTCGTCGTTAAATTTTAATTTATTCCTGGTCATCCATTGCTGTCAAACACATTGTTCAATACGCTGTCTCACGGAATGTTCGTCGTCTTGGTTTCCTAGATGAAACGATCCATATATCTGTGTGTCGTCTGCATAGCAATGAACTTGAAGTTGATGCCTCCGTACAATAGCGGCAATAGGCTCGGAGTATATTGTGAAGAATAAGGGACCTAATACTGATCCTTGAGGGACGCCAGAAGAAAGTGAGATGGGAGATGATAAAGATCCATTGATGTTCACAGTCTGTGTTCGATGACATATATATGATCTAATCCATTGCAGGGCTGGACCAGTAACACCGATGGACTGAAGGCGGTGGAATAAAACATCGTAGTCTATAGTGTCGAATGCTGCAGAGAGATCAAGGAGAACAAGGAACACACCACGCTTATCGTCAACTGCCCGGAGAATATCGTTCTTAACTCTTAGAAGAGCAGTCTCTGTTCCATGATGTTTTCTATACGCAGATTGCAATGGTTCATGTAGATTGTGTTCAGTCAGATGATCAGTAATTTGGGAATAAACAACCTTCTCTATTACTTTGGATATGAATGAAAGGTTGGATACGGGACGAAAGTTCTTGAGGTTTTCAGGATCGAGGGTGGGTTTCTTCAGCAGAGGAGTCACCAGGGCATTTCTAAATTGCTGTGGGAATTTAGAAGATTGAAGAGACAGGTTGACAATTTTGGAGATAACTGGAGTCAAAATATTCAGATTGTTCTTTAGGAGCCAGGTAGGAATTGGATCCAAATCGCACGTCTTTGATGGTGATGATTTGATGATTTTCCTGATTTCCTCATCCAGAGCTGGTGTGAATTCTTCCAATGGTGTAATATCAGAGTGAGATGACTCTGTGGTATACGGCTGCATACAATCTAGATCGCGGTCAAGATTATTACGAATGTTCCGAATCTTTGTTATGAAATAATCACTAAAAGTTGTCGCCAATTCCTGTTTATTGTCGTGTGTGGGTAGTTTAGTTTTTCCTTTGTTGTGGAGTAGAGATTCAAAAATTTTGTAGAGCTCTCTCTGGTTCCCACAGCTGGCTAGTTTTTCTTTGAAGTATGATGATTTGGCACTGTTGATCATATTAACAACACAGAGTCGTTGCGCTTTAAATTGGTTTCTATCAGATTCTGATCTGGTTTTCCTCCAGCGTCTCTCCAATTTCTTGCGGTGTCTCTTGGCATCGGCAATCTCCGGGGAATACCATGGATTGGCTGGTCTAATGGTAATACAGCGAGTTTTCAGTGGAGCATGCTTTTCCAGAATAGACTTCAGTGTGGAGTTGTACTGATCTATGAGTGTTTGGAGGTCATTGGACGGGTTGGTAAACAATTCTGACTGGCTAATATCGTTGGAAAAACTGTCACGGTCTAGAGATCCATATTTCCGATAGGAAATATGCTTCTTAGTTGGTTGAGGTTTAGTCAGATTCAGTGCACAATGCAAAGCAGCATGATCTGTCAGAAAACATGCAACATCCACTGAATCAATTAGGTTGTCCGTGGGTCGTGCAAAGACAAGGTCCAATATATGGCCACTCACATGTGTAGGAGCACATACAAACTGTTTCAGGTTAGTGTTTTGAATTATATCATTGAGGTGGCGAGCAGCAGAATCATCTGTATCCCAGTGGAAATTAAAATCCCCAACAATCAGCAACTTGCTTGGGGATGCCGAGAGTACACTGACATATTCGGAGAAATCGTCAAGGAACATTGTAGGTGTTATACGATTCTTTGAGCTGTATGGTGGCCTATAGATGATTACCAGCTTCACGGATGAGAAAGTTCCTTTGACAGTTACATCACAACATAGACTTTCAAAATTACCACTACTGTGTGATGTTATTGGGCCGTGTTTGATATTAGTCTTATATATGAGAGCAATACCCCCACCAGTTCCATTTGGACGAGGTACATGACACATGTCATATCCAGGAATGCATAATTCACCTATTATTTTATCATGTTTATCAGTAGCTGATAACCAAGTTTCAGTCAGTGCAATCAAATCAAAATCATGTTCAATAAAGTAGTCAGTCAGTAGGTTGGTTTTATTGCACACAGACTGGGCATTTAGGACACACAGTTTGGAGAGCATGGGTTGTTTCAGATTACTGTCTGTTGATGTTGGCGGTGTTGATATATGCAGGTCATTGTCCGAGGATACAGTTGGTATTGCATGTACCACTTGTGTTGGGGGGTCAGATCGGTTTCCTCGACGTGACGGTCGCTTTGTGTTTAATCGTAGGTCTTTCAAGGTGGACCATGTAGCTGGAGAAACGGGTATTGTTTTACATCTTAAACCGATACTCAGGAGATGCTCACGCTCATACCTATGAGTAGGTTTGTTGATGACTGCAGCTGTAGTTATTTCACTAACAGGACCAGGGTTGGGGTTTATATCCCCACAGATTAACAGGGCAATGTTGAAATTTGAAGAAGAATTCTGGTAGTATGGAATAGGTGTTTTCAGGTAACACTTGATGATCAATCTCTTCCATGTTGGGCCATATGCTGGAGAGTATGCATATCTGGCAGACCGTTCACTTGCTAATCCCTGCACATCACACACCAGAACAAGGGCAAACAGGAAACTCCAAGTTAACACCTCCATTGTATAAGGCAGTGGGCAGGAGACAAACAGCAGCTCCTCTTATTGTTCAAGCATGGTCAGGCTTGTGGCTTGGCTGATGAGTCATTGATCCATCCGTGGTTTGCATGGCTGAAAAGCCCATCGATGAATATTACCTTCCAGTGAGCAAAAATTGAAGATTTCCAACATCAATATTTCAACTAGAAGAGTAGATGACAACATGTAGATAGCACCAGAAGATTCCTTGGTGTTAGCTCTTCAGGGTGATATAAAATATGCAACAAACTAATGTGAATAGCAGGATATAATACATGAAATATACAGAGCGAAAAAAGTGTGCAGCTTGCGCGCACAACTACACTCTATATGCAAGAAAACAAACGGGAACAATGGAAAAATTGTTATGTATAAAAATTGCGTATGTTAATGTTGCTGACATATTGTTTATGATTTGCTCGAATGTTGCTACCCAACAGGGTAGCAACATTGAGAAATATAAAGGAAAACATAAGAAATTCCTGCCAAGTTAGAAAAAACCCTCGTAGCTTCGCCACTTGGCACCGTGGTCTCGGCTTCCATCGTTTAGAGGTGACGGTAACCGTCAGCTCAAACGCGGCGGGTGTTGGACTCCACCTGCTATCACCCCTGTGTCGAGGTTTGTTCAGCGGTGCTCTCACGACATGTGGTGTGATTCTTGGGCCTGTTTGTTTCACACGAATCCGGATCGCGATCATTGATAAGTGCGTTTTTGGTTAACACACAAGATTCTTCCTATTGGATGGAGCGAACCAGCGGCTGATCACAGATCAGGTAGTTTCTTCTCTGTTTCAATAAGTAGGTATAAAAAGTCCTCTCGGGTATTAACAGAAGAGAGTCGTTCATCGATTCCTAAGTCGAGGGTTCGATTCCAAGCCTTACAGTATTTCCTTTTTTTCCGCCCGAAATCTTTTATTGAGCATTAAGTATAATTATTGTCAAGGGCAATTCGATCCTCTCGGTGTTCCGCACCTCTGCCCAATATTAAGTGGCCCACCGGTAGGATTTGACTTTGGGGTTGGGGTTCAATATTCATCTCACACACAAAAGAAACTATTTTCCCCAATTATTTGAATAAAGTTCCCCCCAAAACTACTAGCACCGGAAATCATTTTGAAAAGCTCTGTGTATGTGCGTGGGATCGGGGTGGGGTGTGTCTTGCTATATGCCTCTCTGACGTTGGCGGCGACATTTACTACCCAACAAGATCTGAAATGGGATGAGCAAGTAGACATTTTAACTACTAAATCCAGTAGAAAACTGTTTATGCTCCGAAAATTAAAAGAAGCTGGTCTTAATGCCCAAGAATTGTTAACAGTATACAAAGGGTATGTCAGCCCCTGTTAAAATTCCCCCTTACTGCCATTTTAACACTTGGTCCGACAGGAAAAGTTCCCACGATTTCGAAGCATGGTCCACCTCTATGTTCCAGTAAATTTAATTAGCACCCAGTAGCAGATTTTACCCCTAAGTTGACCAAGTCCATATGTGGCTAAGACGACCCCTTTGTCTCAACACAGATAAGTAATTGACCAGATGGGGATGTGGCCAGAGAACCCAGCCAACATGGCTACATTTTATGCCACTGGCTAAAACTGTTATGGCTGTCTGCCATTTTATGACCATGTCTAACACGTGTAGTCAGTAACTTTCTGATTGGCCACTCTCCATCCCAAGGTGGAATATCTGCCTGGTTTCATAATTTTGACCAATGAGATTGTTCCACCGAAATGGGCAGAGCGCGTGGTCAAGGAATAATATTCCCCCCCGATCGCCGGATTCTCCTCAGAAAGCGATTAAGACCTCTGGTGAGAAGGCTGTTCAGATTGAGTGCCCGTTTACACTATTAGGAACGTTGTACTTTCCCTAAAGTCGTTTCTAATGATAGCCATTCTCACCCTCACCATTGTGCTCTGCTGATACAGGTAAGCCTATTTTCATTGTATAAAAGAAGTTTGTATTTCCTATTACCATTGACTTATGTGCAGGACACTTTGTATTTTGAATTATGTTGACTCGGTTTGAGACAATCTCAAGATGGGTGGAACAACCCCAATATGAGTATATTGAGTCAGCATTCGTTTGCCTTCAGATATTAACCTTTTTTGCCTTGTACCCTGTATTTACTTGTATTATATTGCTGATATTTGGTCGACTCTTGATCGATGTCACTTTTGCTGTTATTTATTGACCGAAATTATCATGTTCGGTTTTGTATTTCATTGATTTCCCGATAGTATTGGAAGATCCATTTGTGATTGCCGATTACCATTCTGTTATGACTGCAGTATTCACTTAAATCGGTCACTATACTCTCAGTCCGTGTACAATTATATTTTCCTCTTGGTTGATTTCCGATTACTTTGAATATTCTTGTTGCATACTTTTTTATATGATACCTCGTGGCCTAAAACTTCGATCATTCGTATGACATGACCAATAATTCATACATGCACGTTTTTCCGTAAATTAACTGGTCTTGTTCACGAGATTTCCAATATTTTGATTGTCTTCCAAATTGTGTGTGTATAGGCCTACACATTACCTTCCTTTTCTGTTATGTCCCGTGACATCCTGCTGACTATTAATTGTGTACAGCGAGTGTGTACCAACCACATGGAACTTGCCCCAGGATGACCTTGAGTAAGGTTACCGCAATGTGCTATAGGCCAACACAATTGGGTTTTGGCCAAGTCAATTATTCCCTGATGTTTTGATTAGCATTTTATGGTATTTACCACTGTGCGGAGTACTGACCGTGGTTATCATGTTCTGGGTGAACTTTTGATCAATGTATAGTTATACCATGGAGGTATGGTTATACTGAAAGTGTCATTCCACTGGAAATGTGTTCTGGGCGAACATCCCAAAAAAAGATATGCAGTTTGACCTCTTTCCTTTTTTTGTAAGCATTCTTTTAAGCGTTTCATATTTTAGTTAGAGATATTGCTTTTAGATTTTTAGTTCTGTATACAAATATGTTGATCCTCGATAATTCAGAAAGCGATTAAGACCTCTGGTGAGAAGGCTGTTCAGATTGAGTGCCCGTTTACACTATTAGGAACGTTGTACTTTCCCTAAAGTCGTTTCTAATGATAGCCATTCTCACCCTCACCATTGTGCTCTGCTGATACAGAGAGTACTTTCCATATAGGTCATGCTTTGGGGAGCCGACCCGGTTCGCCTCCCCACACACCTGTCCCATTCCCCTGTTCGTGATATCATCGGAACTCGGTTTGTGTGCCTGAACCCTGATCTTCGGACTCGGAGCCACCCCCGTGTCAAGCCTCAGTCAAGTCCATCAAGCCACACCCAAGTTCTGATGCAAGCGCCAGAAAACCCAGCTAAGATCCATAACCTGTATTTATAATATGATGTATTTGCCATTTTGTTTCTAATTGAATTATCGTGTACCATATCAGTGCTAATCCTAACTGGATGAACCCTTGTTTATTTAGTAATTCCTGTGCCTATTCGATTCAAGGTACTTCTTTATTTTACATTTTTCGGATTGAGTTTATTGCTCATGGATGTAGTCAAATTTTAATTATTGTTTAGCGATTCAAGACATTCATTCAATTGGGATTACTCACTGATTTGGCTTCTGAACTGAACTGCACCATTTGATTTATTTCTTATCCTCAATTCTATTGTTGTATGCACTGTATATTTTTTGTGATGACCTTGGGGTGATGAATATTGAATTACAACATTTTATCCCGAGAAAGAGGATCAACGTAATAACTTGCTGTCCGTGTGGATTTATTTCTGAGCAAAGTTCCTTTAACAAAACTACGAACCTAGCAGGAACCCATTAAACGTTGGGACAACCTGTGACATAAATTTGGAGGCACCGCCCGGATTTGCTCAATTTTCAATTCTATTTCCCTTGTTGATTTCCTTTGCTATTTGGTTGATTTTTATGTACGCTCGGTTTTTCTTTTTTTGGTGACGGAAGGGAAATTCCAAAATCAATTAGCGGAAGCTCACGATATGTTGATCCTTATTCTTTGTTGTTGATATTATCATTGTTGATTCTTTGAATTTGCTTTATTTGTGTTATGATTTAACCCGTTTGTTTTCATTGTGCTTGTATTTTTTCCACATTTTGTTGTTGCAATTTATTGCAATTGCAGTGTGTATTATTGTGTTATCATTGTAATACCTTTGACCTGTACCAGCTGAGCACAATGGAGTTCAATGAGGCCCTTAAGGATTTTTTGTCCTCACATGATATGACCTTAGAGGACCTTAAGGGATCCCTTAGCCTAGACCCCCCAGAGATCGATTCTTCTTCCCCTCCTAAACCCGCCATTGTCCATGTCGTGGAAAAACAGTCTGCCAGCAGATCGTACAGACGGTTACGATTGTTCTCCGGTCGGACACCTATCCCCGCTGGCGAACTCGACTTTGAGAACTGGCGGCGGCTTGCAAGGCAACTTCTCAAGGATGAGACCATCTCAGAGGCCGAGAAGAAGAGCAGGGTCACCGAGTCCTTAGTTCCTCCAGCCTTGGATGTGGCCTGGGCTGTCGGCGAGTCTGGGTCGGCCACAGAGTATTTGGACTGTTTGGGGAAGGCTTATGGCTCTACCGCAGATGGGGATGAACTGTTGACCACGTTTCGTTGCGAGTATCAGCGTGAGGGGGAGAAGGCATCGGAGTACCTTTTGCGCCTTCACACGATGCTGACGAGAGTAGTTGAGGCGAGTGGTGTGACGCAGGAGAGCAGCCATGCGATCCTATGTAGCCAGTTCCAACGCGGTTGCCTCTTCAATGACCCACTCCTTCATACACTCCAGCTGCAGGCGAAGAAGAATGACCCGCCCACCATACTGGAGCTGCTCCGTGACGTTCGGGTTACCGAGGAAAGGCTAGAAGAGAAGTCAGATAGACGGAGGACCACGTCGCAGAAGTCTCCTTCGAAGAAAGTTATGATACAGGCCGTATCTGCCCATCCCACTTCAGCTGTGGGCCCTGATACACCCAATGAGATTGAAGAGTTGCGCCAGGCTGTAGACCGCCTCCACAGGCGTTTGGACGGTTTCTTCAGAGGGCAAGGATCCCCGCACCGTCAGTCTTCTTCAACTGCCATGCCCCGTCCTCGTCAGCGTGCCGTAATCTTCTGCTACAACTGTGGCGAGGACGGTCACCGGATGGACTCTTGTGAGGCCCAGAAGAACGCCCCCCTAGTCCAGCAAAAGATGATGGCTCGACAGGCGAGAGATGTGAGTGGAAAGAAGTCGGGAAACGACAGCGGGCAGCTGTAGTGGATCCGACAACCGCCCCAAACCGCCCAATGGGTCCAGTGAAACACACAAGTGCTGAGATACATTATCAAGGTTCTTCTTCCAAGTACGTCAGCGATGTCCCCCGGGTGTCGTCGGTGAACAGCCCATTACCCCTGTCTTCATCGATGGACACGCCTCCAAGTGTCTCCTTGATACTGGGTCACAGGTCACTTGTGTATCTGCAGGTTTTCACGCCCGCCATCTGCCTCATCGTCAGCTACGACCCCTGTCACACCTCGCGGTGATAGGTGCGGCTGGAAAACCGGTGCCATACCAGGGCTACATCGAGTTGAACCTCAAGTTTCCGGCCAGCTCCGCAGGAACACAACAGGAGGTCACGACCCTAGCCCTTGTGTGCCCTAATCGGCAAGGAATGGATGATGTCCCCTTGCTTGTTGGCACTAACACCAGTGTCGTGCGCGGCATGTTGCGGGCATGTGAGGAAAAGGCTGGAAAGAAATTCATTGGGAAACTCTCGGTCGACCGTGTATGGGAGACGGCATATAAGTGTTGCCTGACTTCTCCGTCTACTGGTAATTCGAGTACCATAAAATCCGTCAGGGCTGTTACCATCGGGCCAGGTGAAGAAGTGCACGTGACAGGTCAGGTTCACAACCATCCCCGGTCCAGACGTGAAGTTCTCGTCGAGCAGGGAAATTCGGCTCAGCTCCCGAATGGCATCACTGTGAGAAACAGCGTGGTCGAGTTATCTGCAGGGAGGAGAGTGAAAACTAAAGTAGTTCTGGCTAATTTGTCATTTCAAAGTATCACGGTCCCCGCACGTTGTCAACTTGCCTCTGTCTCAGACATAGCTGAAAAACTTCCGTTCCCCTCAGAGGAGGAGTCTCCATCTACCCCTAATTTCAGTCAGTCCGGTCCCGCTGGCGAGAGTGTTGAGTTTAATTTTGAAGGGTCACCCCTCCCTGAAGAAGATATCAGTCGGATCACAGCACTCTTGCGCCGCCGTGTCGATGTCTTTTCTCAAGACGACTTAGACATCGGCTGTACTGCGTCAGTGAAACACAAGATCCGACTGACTGACGAGACACCTTTCCGGGAAAATTGTCGCCGTATTCCTCCTGCCGACTATGCCGATGCCAGGCAACACTTGAAAGATCTTCAAGGTAAAGGCATCATACGCGACTCGGAAAGCCAGTTTGCCTCTCCTATTGTTCTTGTGAGGAAGAAGAATGGCGACCTCCGTCTTTGCATAGATTATAGAAAACTGAACACTCGAACTTTGCGTGACCAATATTCCATCCCCAAAATAGAAGACACCCTCCACGCTATGAATGGTGCGTCATGGTTCTCTTGCCTCGATTTGAAGTCAGGCTACTATCAGATTGAGTTGGCAGAAGAGGACAAGCACAAGACGGCTTTCTGGTGCCCTCTGGGCTTTTACGAGTTTAACCGTATGCCGCAGGGTATCACTAATGCACCGGCCACTTTCCAGCGCCTCATGGAGAAGTGTATGGGCGATCTCCATCACAATGGTGTTTTTGTTTACCTCGATGACATTATTGTCTTTGCCAAAACCGCAGAAGAACACGAAGAGCGTCTACTTGGAGTATTGGAGCGTCTCCGTCAGTACGGGCTAAAACTTAGCCCGTCAAAATGCAAGTTCTTCCAGTCGTCGGTAAAGTGTCTCGGTCATGTCATTTCTGCTGAAGGTGTGAGCACCGACCCCTGCAAGATAGATGCAGTTAGGTCGTGGCCTGTCCCCAATACAGCACGGGAGCTGAAATCATATTTAGGGTTCACTGGCTATTACCGCCGTTTTGTGGAGAATTATTCGTCAATTGCCAGGCCCCTAAACGAGTTAACTGCGGGTTGTGACTTGACGAAGCGGCATCGTGGCAAGACAACGAAGAGGAAACACCGAGTTAAACTTCGCAGTCCCAACGAACCCTTCGGTGAACTGTGGACCTCGGCGTGCCAGGCGTCATTTGAGACCATCACACAGAAGTTAACGACTGCACCCGTGTTAGGTTTTGTTGATTATCAGAAACCCTTCATGCTCCACACCGACGCGAGTGGGATTGGTCTCGGCGCCGCCCTCTATCAGGAAGGAAAAGATGGCAAACCTCATGTCATTGCATACGCTAGCCGCGGGTTGTCCAAGAGTGAGTTAAATTACCCAGCCTACAAATGGGAGTTTTTAGCGTTGAAGTGGGCCGTAACGGAGAAATTTCGTGATTATCTGTATGGCGGCTCGTTTACAGTTCTCACCGACAACAACCCCCTGACATATATATTGACCACCGCCAAGCTCGATGCCACAGGTCACCGTTGGCTAGCTGCCCTCGCCAACTTTGATTTCGTTGTCAAGTATCGGCCTGGCAACAAGAATGCTGATGCGGACGGGTTGTCACGGAGACCCCAGCCACCCCCAACAGTGGATGATGAGTCGGTAGAGACAGAGAGGAAGATCTCTCAACTCCGCGAGCGTATGAATAGCGAGGACGGTATCTGCTCCCGAGATGTGTTCCAAGCTATTTGCCAACGGCACAGTGTTAGCATGCTGGCACATGAAGCAACAGCCACTAACCACGATGACGAGCCGCCTCTCGTAGAAAGTCTTACAGACTCACCACAAGCCGTACCCCCCGAGTTCATCTCCCTATTGTCTGGCGAGACTGCACTGCCGGCGATGAGCCAGGAAAGATGGCGACAACTACAAGAAGAAGATGAGGCCATACACCAAGTTGTCCGGTGTATGAAAGATGGAGAGAATCCCCGAGGAGGCAAGAGAACAGACTTGCTGAAAGAGGCCCAACTTCTTCTTCGTCACTGGGACAAGTTGACCCTTGAAGGCGGGGTTCTCTATCGAAGGTGTACATCAAGTGGTGGTCGTGAGGTATCTCAGCTAGTTGTTCCTAAGACCCACCGCTCCACAGCACTTCGTGGCATTCATGATGACGTCGGCCATCTTGGCTTTGAGCGCACACTTGACCTCGCCCGTTCCAGATTTTATTGGCCGAATATGACGACCGACGTTGAGCACAAATGCCAAACGTGTGAACGGTGCGTCCGCCGAAAACGTCGAGCCATGAAATCTGCACCCCTAGTATCTATCCAAACTAATGCACCAATGCAATTAGTATGTATTGACTTCTTGAGTTTGGAGCCGGACGACAGCAACACCAAGGACATCCTGGTTGTAACCGACCATTTTACGCGCTATGCCCAGGCTTTCCAAACGAAGAACCAGACATCGCGTACCGTAGCCAAGGTGTTGTGGGAAAACTACTTCATCCACTATGGGTTCCCGGAACGGCTACACTCTGACCAAGGGCGAGATTTCGAGTCGCGACTCATCAAAGAGTTGTGTGCTGTCTCTGGGATCAAAAAGACCAGGACCACGCCCTATCATCCTCAAGGGAACGGCCAGTGTGAGCGTTTTAACCAGACGCTGCCCAGCATGCTTGGCACCCTTGAGGATGAACAGAAGAAGAAGTGGAGACTCCATGTTGGCCCCTTGGTGCACGCCTATAATTGTACCAAACATGCGTCCACTGGTGTCTCTCCGTATTTCTTAATGTTTGGCCGTGAACCCCGCCTGCCCATTGACGTCCAGTTTGGGTTGCCCGGGCAACAGAGTGGGGAAACCCACGGCCAATACGTTGTCGGTTTGAAGGAGAGACTCCGGCGAGCCCATGAACTCGCTTCGGCCGTCATGGAGAAGACAGCACAGCGGTACAAGGCCAGATACGACAAGGCAGTACGGGACAATGCACTCCAGGAAGGGGACCGAGTTCTCGTCAGAAATGTCGGCCTTAAAGGGAAACACAAACTTTCCGACCGCTGGAGCAAGATTGTCTACCGAGTGACACGGAGAGTGAGCCCCGACATGCCCGTCTATGTAGTTAGCCCGACTACTGACGATGGCCCAAGTAGGACTCTCCATCGTAACATGTTACTTCCATGTGGATTCCTCCCCTCAGATGATGGGACACCCGTTGAGAAGGTGCGACCCCAGCCTAAGCCTCGGCGCAAACGCCCTGTGAGACGGCCACTTCCCGACCCTGTGGATGATATGGCCGACGCCCTGGACTCTGACATCTCAGACGACAACTTTTATGTTCTTCGTCCAATACCAGCCCCACGACGGTCAATTTCCCTCAACCCAGGAGCCCAAGCGTTTGTTCCTGCGGTAGCCCCAGCAGAGTCCATACCCCCTACCAATGATGTGCCAATTGAATTGTCCATATCAGAACACAGCGAACCTGCCCAAGGTTCACACGACTCAAACTCTGAAGAGATAATTTTATTAGCTGACAATTCTACTTCAAGTTCTGCTTCAAATTCTTCCCCTGATTCATCTCCCCTTGACGATGAAATTGGCGAAGAGGCAAAGGAGGAAGTGAACCCTGAGCCCCAAGTACCAGCATCAGATGACGTCACAGATGAACCAGACACTGATCCAACCGTGAGTTCTAGACCTGTGCGCAACAGGAGGCCGCCTCAATATTATGGTTTTGAGGCATCTAAAGCCAAATTACTCGAGCAACACCTAGCTATGCAGCAGAAGGCCTTAGAAGTAACGAATAATCTTCTAAGTGCTATGTGTACATAGGAAACATCACCTGCCTGTGATGGGCCATGTCGTGGACGCCATGGTTTAAGGAGGGGAGAATGTCAGCCCCTGTTAAAATTCCCCCTTACTGCCATTTTAACACTTGGTCCGACAGGAAAAGTTCCCACGATTTCGAAGCATGGTCCACCTCTATGTTCCAGTAAATTTAATTAGCACCCAGTAGCAGATTTTACCCCTAAGTTGACCAAGTCCATATGTGGCTAAGACGACCCCTTTGTCTCAACACAGATAAGTAATTGACCAGATGGGGATGTGGCCAGAGAACCCAGCCAACATGGCTACATTTTATGCCACTGGCTAAAACTGTTATGGCTGTCTGCCATTTTATGACCATGTCTAACACGTGTAGTCAGTAACTTTCTGATTGGCCACTCTCCATCCCAAGGTGGAATATCTGCCTGGTTTCATAATTTTGACCAATGAGATTGTTCCACCGAAATGGGCAGAGCGCGTGGTCAAGGAATAATATTCCCCCCCGATCGCCGGATTCTCCTCAGAAAGCGATTAAGACCTCTGGTGAGAAGGCTGTTCAGATTGAGTGCCCGTTTACACTATTAGGAACGTTGTACTTTCCCTAAAGTCGTTTCTAATGATAGCCATTCTCACCCTCACCATTGTGCTCTGCTGATACAGGTAAGCCTATTTTCATTGTATAAAAGAAGTTTGTATTTCCTATTACCATTGACTTATGTGCAGGACACTTTGTATTTTGAATTATGTTGACTCGGTTTGAGACAATCTCAAGATGGGTGGAACAACCCCAATATGAGTATATTGAGTCAGCATTCGTTTGCCTTCAGATATTAACCTTTTTTGCCTTGTACCCTGTATTTACTTGTATTATATTGCTGATATTTGGTCGACTCTTGATCGATGTCACTTTTGCTGTTATTTATTGACCGAAATTATCATGTTCGGTTTTGTATTTCATTGATTTCCCGATAGTATTGGAAGATCCATTTGTGATTGCCGATTACCATTCTGTTATGACTGCAGTATTCACTTAAATCGGTCACTATACTCTCAGTCCGTGTACAATTATATTTTCCTCCCAAAAAAAGATATGCAGTTTGACCTCTTTCCTTTTTTTGTAAGCATTCTTTTAAGCGTTTCATATTTTAGTTAGAGATATTGCTTTTAGATTTTTAGTTCTGTATACAAATATGTTGATCCTCGATAATTCAGAAAGCGATTAAGACCTCTGGTGAGAAGGCTGTTCAGATTGAGTGCCCGTTTACACTATTAGGAACGTTGTACTTTCCCTAAAGTCGTTTCTAATGATAGCCATTCTCACCCTCACCATTGTGCTCTGCTGATACAGAGAGTACTTTCCATATAGGTCATGCTTTGGGGAGCCGACCCGGTTCGCCTCCCCACACACCTGTCCCATTCCCCTGTTCGTGATATCATCGGAACTCGGTTTGTGTGCCTGAACCCTGATCTTCGGACTCGGAGCCACCCCCGTGTCAAGCCTCAGTCAAGTCCATCAAGCCACACCCAAGTTCTGATGCAAGCGCCAGAAAACCCAGCTAAGATCCATAACCTGTATTTATAATATGATGTATTTGCCATTTTGTTTCTAATTGAATTATCGTGTACCATATCAGTGCTAATCCTAACTGGATGAACCCTTGTTTATTTAGTAATTCCTGTGCCTATTCGATTCAAGGTACTTCTTTATTTTACATTTTTCGGATTGAGTTTATTGCTCATGGATGTAGTCAAATTTTAATTATTGTTTAGCGATTCAAGACATTCATTCAATTGGGATTACTCACTGATTTGGCTTCTGAACTGAACTGCACCATTTGATTTATTTCTTATCCTCAATTCTATTGTTGTATGCACTGTATATTTTTTGTGATGACCTTGGGGTGATGAATATTGAATTACAACATTTTATCCCGAGAAAGAGGATCAACGTAATAACTTGCTGTCCGTGTGGATTTATTTCTGAGCAAAGTTCCTTTAACAAAACTACGAACCTAGCAGGAACCCATTAAACGTTGGGACAACCTGTGACAGGTATATTCGACCAGTTGTTGAGTATGCAGCTCCACTTTGGAATGGAGGCCTTACCCAGGGACAGGTATCTCGGGTTGAGAAGGTTCAGAAAAGAGTATGCCGTTACATCCTCTCTAATAAGTATACATCCTATGACGAGGCCTTGGATACTCTGCAGCTTGACACTCTTGAACATCGAAGAGCACAAATATGCAAGGACTTTGCTAAAAAGTCTAGCCGCTCTGATAAATTCTCAACCTGGTTTCCTGCCTCTGGGTATAGTTCATCCATGACCTTGAGAAAAAAAAATACATTTGGGTCATATAAATGCAAGACTAAACGATTTAGATGTAGTCCCTTGCCCTATTTGACAAATCTCCTTATTGAATAAACATTAATGTGTAATATCAGGGATCAAAATATCCACTGGACCGCTGGACCGAGTCCAGTGATTTGAGCGTTGGTCTAGTGAATTCTTGACCAAACTAGTCCGGTGGTCCAGTGATTTTTTAAACTGCGTAAAATGCTATCATTAAAGTACATTTTTTTAAATGAAATCTGGTGAATTGAAGAAGCCCCATAATCTCTGGAATGGCCATTGTTGGTTTTGAGGCGGGGAGTTTCAATCGGGGCAGCATTTCTAGCCTCTCCCCCAAACGGGGTCGGCAAAGGGGAAAAATATCGAAGCTGCACACTCATTCAAGACATTGTGTGTTCTTTTTTTCTGCCAATGGTCTTGTGAGATGCCTTCCGGTCTAGTAGTGGGATGTTTGTGATACTAGTCCAGCTGTCTTGTAGATTTTTACGTGAAATAACCCCAGAATATGTGTACCAGTTCTTGCCCAGTGATATGTTTTAGTTTAAATACTTTTTATATTTATTTGTGTCTTTCAATTGCCATTTTATTATTGTTTAAATACTTTTAAATTTTTTTGTGTCTTTTAATTGCTATTTAATTATTGTAAATGACATGCAATTCAGGTTTTTAGCTGCTATGTGTCATGTTTTTAAATAAACCATAAACCAACTTATTATTATTATAGTATCGGTGTACTATTCGGAAATATACCCCATACATGTCTCCACCGGAAAAAGACATCTCGTGCCTCAATCCCCACCCCCCCCCCCAGACCCCGCCCTTGAGTGAGCTACTACTTATTTTCATTGTTAACACATTTGCATAACTGTTTCAAAATTTCCATGTGATTTGAGCCATAAATTGACTTGGAAGCGCGTTGCCCCCACAACCGTAAATCTACCAAGAATGAACTGAGTTTTCCCAATGTGATTTTTTCTGACGGTCCCTGGAACAAGGAAACGAACATTTTCGGACTGTTCTCCATTTTCTGTTCAATATCGAATTAAAAACAGACACAATATGCCATTCCCGTTCCCTGACCCGAGACTGGGGGGTGAGAATTTTGATTCATTACCGGTACCTGACTTTGGTTTTTCATTTTTTTACAATTTACGTTAGCCCCGATCTGGTGCGGACCCTCATTGCAAAGTTTGATACAGTATCTGCTGTTCGTGTCCATATACGTAAGTACATGTATACTGTGTACAAAAAAGCTTGGCATAAATACCTCTGTTCGTGCCCGCCGCAGCATTTTTCTCCACGAAATTGGAAAGATTATTCTTTTTTCTTAATTCTTCTTTTCTTGGTAAGAAATTCCAGAAAGGGATAAAGTAGGCTTTTTTCTTCAACCGGGAGCCAATAATACAATTAGTCGGAAATGAGAACCAAAGAAATAAAAAGTGAAGGCCTTATGAAGAATTTAGTTTATTCCATGTATTCTGGCAAAAAAAATATCCGAGTTGCATTGTTCTGCACGCATGCACGCACATAATTATTGAAACACAAAAACGCCTTGAATCGGTGGACCTTCTACTTTCCTCCTTTTGCTATAACTTTTTTAGGAAGAGACTCTCGTTGGCTTTATACACTATTTTTCAACTGTGGACCTTGACTCAACTAAGAACCCTGTTGCCCGATGTTGTTAATGGTCCACTATTAAATGAGAATACAAATTCATCCAGCTTTACGTTCCATACCTAGTGTGAACTTCCCTTTGTTTGCATAGTTAAAGGAAACATGCTTCTCAAATTGACCGGATCACATTTTATTTCATAAATAAATTCATTTATATGTATTAAATGTGAATTAAAAGCCAAACTGGTTCAAGTGAAGTTTTAGTGTGATTATTTGCCGCTAAAAAATTGACCCCCCCTTTTTGAAATTTGTTGAGACTCAAATTGAGGGCGCTGTTCGTGACGTAGACCGAGGCACCGAAATTCATGGATCGACTCGATAGTCTGGACCCGGCCCGTATACACACACTAGGTCTACACGTGCTATTTCGTAAGTTGCAACAACAACTAACATCGAACTTACCCTGATTTTCTCCCTTTTAGCGAAGGCTCCTCGGGAAATGGGCCGTTTAACTGCTTTCGCATTTATCTTAATCACATCTGGGAACTTTGTTGGGATGGCAGTGGACTTGAGCATATTTTTAATGGTCATCACAAAGGATTTGAAAATACCAGTATCGAAACACGACGGCTCAAAGTGGTCGCTAGATAACGCTGAAAAGCTGCTGGGGCCAGACCACTTTGCTCTTGTCACCTTCACTTTCGCCGTCCAAATTCTCCGATATTTCGCTTCAGTTGGAAATAAATGAAGGCTTACTCCATCCGTCGTTGTTTTGCTGCACCCAGCAGCCACACACCTTGTAGGCATGGCCGAAAAGCACTATATTTTGCTTAGATTTTGGACGAAGAATTTTCGCCGTACAATGTACACACAATGCATACCCGTGACGAATAGGTAATGTGCCTCGATCTACGTCACACACTTATGTTAATGAGGGTCCCACTCAGGGGGCGGAGTAGCTTGGACAAACATTTTCAAAAATTGTTTTCTCATATTATATCTTGGAAATAATTGTCTCTGGACACAAAATATCATTGTCAAGATAATACTTTATTGTTTTAAGCAGGAATAATGCAATATAAATCCTAAATCATGTTTCCTTTAAGAAAAAAAGACAAAAGCTAATTTTACACGCACTGTGCACGCTCTTTTACCCCCAGATTTTGATTAAGTATTCCCTTCATCTTGCGACAGATAACCCTAACCCCAAAATGCCTCTAAACCTGTTTTGTTCACAGGTCCACATACAACGGCGGCGGAACAGGCGCCCCCCCCCCCCCCCCCCCCCCCCCTGTAATGCCAGAATGCTATGTGTGTCTTTATTCAAGATTTTTGATTTGCGCTTGTTCTCGACACAAGAGGGCGCTGTTGTTCTCCGCTGGTAGAAGTCAGTTATATAAAAACACATACGTTCAGTCAGCGTCATGTCACATGTTTGTCGGAAATTTGTTTTCCAAAGGACAACCCAAAGTCGTAAGTTTTGATGATTAATATGGTTTAAGGTTTCCCCCAAACTTTGTTGAATAGTAATTAAGTGGGATATTGCCTTGGTTTAATGTTCATTTATAAAGGGGAGTTTTGTGTATGTGAAACTAAGAGACACATTGGAAATTATGTATGAACGTTACAAGCTTGCATGAGGCCCATATTACATGAACATGAATTGTATGCATTTATTCGCATATATAATGTACTCGGGACTCTTACACCATCATGGGGAAATAATGACACAACTATACCAGGCTTTATGACTGACAAGAGACAACATGTACACCTTATTATTACACATGCTGTTCCATTATTTAATAAGTGATTCTGATACATATCTGTTGTTCTTTGTTTCTTTATGTAGATTAAACCGTGTTCATGATTAAGTGGATAACTATTGTCATCCGTCGTCAAGTTCATTGGAGCTTTCAAGTGTCGTTCACAAGAGTTTAATGACTGGGTTTTAAGATCTACAAAGGCAAGAATGTCACGTCAGGGTGAAATGCGTTTAGAGCAGCAGGGGTCTACAACAACAGATAAGAACACTGGTCATCAGGAAGGAGACATTCTTCCAGAAGACTCTGTCAGTCAATGCTGGTCGAAGGCCAGTAGTACAGCAAGATCAGTGGCCAGTGCAAGAGTAAAAGCAGCTGCTAAAAAGGCTGCTTTAGAAGCAGAACAAGCAGCTCTGCATCAGCTGCAAGCCCTTGAAGTGGAAGAACTAAAGGTTCGCCAAAGAAAGACACAGTTGGCCATGAAAACAAAGTTGGCAATGGCACAGGCTGAGGAGGCCGTGTATGCACTTAACGACAGCAACGAACATTCCACTGCCTTATCTGCACAGACATCAGATGAGAGTGAAGAGCAAGTTTCGGCACACCAACCGCTGAGCACATCTGTAGTGGATACGTCTCCAGCATGTCAAGCTACAGAGTTGGACATGGCGAAAGAGCCAGTGATGATGCCAGACACCGGGGCAACAGATCATCCAAACAAGACACCGGACACGGACAACACAGTCGTTCGAGTCAAGACGACGGAGGCGGCCATTGGCAGCAAGGAAAATACTGCATCAATTCTGGAGTTGGTGCATCAAGGTCAAATACAACAAGAGCGTCTGCTTGAGGTCATACAGTTGCCTAAAACAGAACTTTTTACATTTGATGGTGACCCTTTGCAGTATTGGGTATTCATTCGAGCATTCGACAACAGTGTGGACAAGTCCAATTTGGAGGACACAGCTAAGTTGATTCGGTTGTTACAGTACTGTACTGGTAGAGCAAAGAAAGTCATACAATGTTGTTCTGTAATGCAGCCTAGTGAAGGGTATAAGAAGGCTAAGGCCTTGCTTAAGGAAAGGTTTGGCAACAATTACACAATTGCTGAAGCTTGGGTGAGCAAGGTTACTGAGGGTACTAGTATTGGCCCATATGACAAGAAAGCACTCAGAGAATATGCAGATGACCTGAAAACCTGCAAGGAAACCCTTAGTGCCATGGGGTATATTCAGGAAATAAATACACAGAAAGTGTTGGTTAGTTTGGTTGAGAAATTGCCAAATTACCTCCGTAACCGATGGGTCAAACAGGTCAGGGTAATCAGAAAGAAAAAGGATAGGTCACCCCAAATAGGGGATTTGGTAGAATTTGTAGAAGATGCAGCAGATGAAGTTAATGATCCTGTGTATGGTGCCTTGAGTAAACCAAAGGACAGACTTGTAAGCAGGAATGTTCCAAGGTCTCCTGTAAGTCGGTATAGCAAAGGAAATTACACTATGATGACAAATGCCAAACCTACAGGTAACATGACATGTATATTGTGTAATGGTAGTCACACCTTGTTTGGGTGTTCAGAATTTAAGGGTAAAAGACCACAAGAAAGGTTTGAATTTGCTAAGTCAACAAAACTGTGCTATAACTGTTTGAGACCTGGGCATATGTCAAATGCATGTACATTAAACCGAGTGTGCTCTGTTGCAGGGTGTGGAAGAAAACACACTAAGTTCTTGCATCAGATAAAGACCACTCCAGATGATCTGCTAACCCCAAGAAGTGAGGTTACGATGGTACCAGCAGAACCAGCAGCGACAGTGCAGAGTGGTTTTACAGAGACAGAGGTTGACATGAGCTGTAATGTCACAGGGGTCGGCACATTCAGAGTTGCGTTGCCCATTGTTCCAGTGACGGTCAAGGCTATGGATGGTGGTGTTTGTGTTGACACATATGCGCTCCTGGACAGCGGGTCAACAAGTACTTTCTGCACAGAAGAGTTGGCAAAGCAACTGAAACTTAGCGGTGAAGGGCAACTATTGTCTCTTACTACATTGGCAGAGGAGAATGTGCAGACACAGACAACTGTTGTCAGTCTGACTGTTAGTGGTATCGGCTGTGGACAAACAGTTGACCTACCTTTGGTGTATACAAGACAAGAGCTTCCAATTCATAAAGCTAACTTGGCAAGACGAGAGGACATTGAGAAGTGGCCTCACCTTCAGGGTATCAAGCTGCTGCAAGTCGACAAGGGACAAGTAAACCTGTTGATCGGGCAAGACGTACCTGAGGCACTTATGCCATTAGAAGTCAGGAAGGGAGAGAAGAACGCCCCTTACGCAACCAGAACAGAGCTTGGGTGGTCATTGAACGGGCCACTGGGAAGCGCGAGCAAGCACTTTGCTGCCTCAAACTTCATTGCAGCTGACAACGCCTTGGAAAGTCAACTGAAGATGTTCTGGAGGTTGGACACAACTGAATCGCTCCATGATGACACCAAGGGAATGTCAGTAATGGACAAGAAAGCTGTTGCGATATGGGAGGAAGGTGTTCGTCTCATCAACGGACATTACGAGCTGCCAATCCCATTTAAGAGTCGTCCACCAGATTTGGTCGATAATCGCACCATTGCGGAACATCGCCTTTTTTCGTTGGGCAAGCGGCTGCAGCGAGACACGCTACTGCATTCTCAGTACACAGAAGGCATGAAGGATCTCGTCAGTAAAGGATATGCTGAAAGGGTACCAGAAGAAGTTCCCCCTTCAGACAGACTCGTGTGGTATCTTCCTCATCATCCAGTATACCATCCGTATAAACCTGACAAAGTGCGCATAGTATTTGACTGTACGTCATTGCATTGTGGAACTTCTCTTAATGATCAGGTACTGAGTGGACCAGATCTCACCAACAAGTTACTGGGAGTTCTCTTGAGGTTCAGGCAAGAGACAGTCGCACTTATGGCTGATATTCAAGCCATGTTTCATCAGGTTAGAGTTTTTCCTGAAGATCGAGATGTATTAAGATATCTGTGGTGGTCCGATGGTGACAGTTCTCAACGACCAAGTGTGTACAGGATGACTGCACACCCCTTTGGTGGTACATGGAGTCCAAGTTGTTGTACCTTTGCTCTGCAGCGCACGGCTGAGGATAACCGACAAGACTTTCAACCTGACACAGTTGACACAGTGATGCGTAATTTTTACGTAGACGACTGTTTAAAGTCAGTTTCCAGTGAGGAGGAAGGAATTCAGTTGGCACAAGAGCTCCGCAGTCTTTTAGCTAGAGGTGGATTTAGGTTGACAAAGTGGATAAGTAGTAACCTGCAGGTACTCGCGTCCATCCCTGTTGAAGAGAGAGCAAAGGACGTCAAAGAGCTCGATCTCAACTATGAGGCATTGCCGACAGAAAGAGCCCTCGGGATGCAGTGGGACGTCGAACTGGACTGTTTTGGTTACAAGATCAGTCCCAAGGATAAGCCATTGACAAGAAGAGGAATACTTAGTGTCGTCAGTTCCATCTACGATCCACATGGGTTTGTCAATCCATTCACCCTGAGAGCCAAGGTGATCATATACAAGATCTGTGCCGCAGAAAGCTAAACTGGGATGAGGCACTACCGTCAATTCACCTTGACAGTTGGCAGCGATGGAAACAAGAATTACCAATGTTACAACAGTTCAAGGTAAACAGGAGCATCAAGCCATATGGGTTTGGAGAGGTTGTCAAATATCAACTCCACCATTTCTCTGATGCATCAGAAGTGGCTTATGGAGCAACAACCTACCTGCGCATGACAAACTCAGAATGTCAAAATCACTGTTGTCTTCTCATGGCAAAGTCACACTTGGCTCCCATTAAGAAGATGACTATACCCAGGCTGGAATTGATGGGTGCAACACTCTCCGTCAAACTCGATGCTATGATTCATAGAGAGTCTGATTGGCCATTAGAGGAGTCAGTATTTTGGACAGATAGTACAATAGTCCTGCAGTACGTGAGGAATGAGCAGAGACGTTTTCAAACATTCGTAGCAAACAGAGTTGCGGTCATTCACAGCGAGTCATCACCTGGTCAATGGCATCATGTTGAATCGAAGCTCAATCCTGCCGATGATATCACAAGAGGACAGACAGCTGAAGAGCTGCTTGCTAACAGGCGATGGCTGAATGGACCTGACTTTCTGTACCTTGAAGAGAGTGAATGGCCAGAATCACCGAACCTGAGAGATCTTGCAGAGGAAGATCCAGAAGTAAAGCCAGACAAGGAAATAGTCACGGTATGTGCTGTGAACAAGGTGGAACAGTTGAACGTCGTGGACAGACTGTTGGAAGGACATTCCTCATGGTACAGACTTAAGAAGAGTGTAGCATGGTTGCTTCGGGTGAAGAACTACTTGCGAGCCAAGTCTAAAAGGCAACAGACAATGGACATGCAGATACCAATGACTGTAGATGAGATGACAACAGCGGAAGACTCGATCATAAAGTACATCCAGAAGCAGTCTTTTTGTAGAGCTGAAGTTTCTTGAAAAGGAGAAAGAAGCTCCCGGAAAGTCAAAGGACTACATCAAGAAAAATAGTCCTCTCTACAAGCTTAACCCAGTGTTGTCAACTAATGGTATCATTAGGATTGGCGGTCGTCTCAAGAATGCCCCCGTAGATGAGCGAGTAAAACGCCCAGCCATTCTGCCCAAAAATCATCATGTGGTGATTTTGATCGTGAGACACTTCCATCAAGTATCCGGACACTCTGGCAGAGAGCATGTACTTTCCCTGCTGCGTCAAAGATACTGGTTGATCAGGGCCAGGCCGACAGTCCGCAATGCTTTGCGTGATTGTTTTCAGTGCAGGCGTCAATCAGCAGCACCAGTTGAGCAAAAGATGGCAGATCTACCGTCAGACAGGGTCACCCCAGACAAACCGCCATTTAGTTTCGTTGGTGTGGATTGTTTTGGCCCCTTCATGGTAAAACAAGGTCGAAGCCTGGTCAAACGGTATGGATGCATATTTACCTGTTTGGTTGTCCAAGCCGTTCATATCGAAGTCCTGCATTCCATGGAGTCAGATTCCTTTATCAATGCATTACAGCGGTTTATGTCTCGACGTGGGCAGCCAGAAGAGATCAGGTCTGATAATGGGTCTAATTTCATTGGAGCCGAGCGTGAGCTTAGAGAAGCCTTGAAGTCCTTAAACCAACAAAAGATTGGTGAGTTTTTCCTTCAGAAGGGAATTAAGTGGAAGTTTAACCCCCCTACTGCATCTCACATGGGTGGAGTCTGGGAGAGGCAGATTAGAACCACGCGGAAGCTGATGAATTCACTGATGAAAGAGCAAACCATGTTCGATGAAAGTTTGTCTACATTGATGTGTCTGGTTGAGTCCATCATCAATGGAAGGCCAATTACGACAGTATCAGATGATGTGAATGACCCAGAGCCACTTACACCCAACCACTTACTCCTGCTTCGCGCAGGACCTGTCTTGCCACCCGGTGAATTTGACAAGAAGGATATGTATGGACGTAGAAGATGGAGGCAGGTTCAGTATTTAGCGGATGTGTTTTGGAGAAGATGGATTGGGGAGTATCTTCCAGCTCTACAGGAAAGACAAAAATGGTTTGAGTCAAAGAGGAACGTCAGGGTTGGGGACCTGGTTCTTGTTGTTGACGGTGACTTACCAAGGAGTAAATGGCTCATGGGGCGGGTGATTGAAACATACCAAGGAGGTGACCAGCTAGTCAGAGCAGTCAGGGTCAAGACAAGGTCAGCTACTTTGATGAGACCAGTTCAGAAACTTTGTCTTCTTGAAACAGTAGAGAGAGCCGAAAGCATGGATTAGTTGTTACTTGCAAGTTTGTCTTGAAGCTTATTTCCCAATAGTTAGAGCAATTACTAAGGGTTCATATGATTTAATCCAGAAAGTGGCATTTTTTGTTTTGGTTGTGAGTTACTTATTAGTGTGTAATTTACAATAACCTGAAATCACTGGTATTTGAAAACTTAAAGGTACTTTAGCATTCTGCCTTAATTTGGTATGAATAAGTAAATGCCATTTTCGTGGTTAGAAACGACATTTAAGGGGTCGGGATGTAATGCCAGAATGCTATGTGTGTCTTTATTCAAGATTTTTGATTTGCGCTTGTTCTCGACACAAGAGGGCGCTGTTGTTCTCCGCTGGTAGAAGTCAGTTATATAAAAACACATACGTTCAGTCAGCGTCATGTCACATGTTTGTCGGAAATTTGTTTTCCAAAGGACAACCCAAAGTCGTAAGTTTTGATGATTAATATGGTTTAAGGTTTCCCCCAAACTTTGTTGAATAGTAATTAAGTGGGATATTGCCTTGGTTTAATGTTCATTTATAAAGGGGAGTTTTGTGTATGTGAAACTAAGAGACACATTGGAAATTATGTATGAACGTTACAAGCTTGCATGAGGCCCATATTACATGAACATGAATTGTATGCATTTATTCGCATATATAATGTACTCGGGACTCTTACACCATCATGGGGAAATAATGACACAACTATACCAGGCTTTATGACTGACAAGGGACAACATGTACACCTTATTATTACACATGCTGTTCCATTATTTAATAAGTGATTCT
This sequence comes from Hippasteria phrygiana, assembly GCA_037893225.1. NCBI lineage: Eukaryota > Metazoa > Echinodermata > Asteroidea > Valvatida > Goniasteridae > Hippasteria > Hippasteria phrygiana. The sequence continues at coordinate 1,354,517 of JAZGUH010000125.1, forward strand.
GATACATATGTTGTTCTTTGTTTCTTTATGTAGATTAAACCGTGTTCATGATTAAGTGGATAACTATTGTCATCCGTCGTCAAGTTCATTGGAGCTTTCAAGTGTCGTTCACACCCCCCCCCCCCCCTCCCCCTTTTCCACATGCGGGAAATGCCCCCCCCCCCCCCCCAATTTTGGCAGTTCCGCATAAAGAAAAAAATAGAAAATGGCAGCAGCCGGTCGGCACCGGCACTACTTTTGCCTTTTTGTTCACAACCAAATGGGTGTTAAAACATGCAGATGTATTGTTTTCAATATTTACAAAATCAAAATCATAAAGTACTTCAACCCGAACACATTGCCGCGTATGGCTACCCTAACTATTTAAGTCACCTGCCCACTAGACGTAATTTCATATCGTAAATCCATGTCCTACCAATGCGTAAGTTGTGATGGTGCAAACAGTTTTGTCGTAATTTCTTTCGGTTGCACGAAACCTGTCTTACACCACACGTCAGAATGCGTACGACAAGGAAGTTAGTACATGTCGTAAGACATCGATGGTGCAACCCATTTTCGTTCGTAACTTTAGTACAGCACTTAAGACCTTTGGTGCAACCAAGTCCTGGAGACGTAAGGGATTAAAAGTGGGTCTTTTTAGATTGAGGCACAGACAAAAATTGCATTAACCTAATTTGTTACATCATGCACACATTTACAGAAGTTGTGGTTGTAGCCAAACAATACGCATTGACCTAATTTGTTACAAAAGAAACCTGCACGGAGGAATCCAGACTCCAAAAGCAAAACTCTCCAGCATCAGTCAATTAAGTCACACCCTCAAACTTTAAAATAACTTAAACATGGCGTCTGTGAACATCTTTTGGGGTGATTTCCAAATCCTTAAAACCCGCCGATTACATATTTTGCTGACGCTACCGCGGAGGTAGGTATCGGAACAATAAAAACCCCTGGCAGTTTCCAATCAAAATTTACCTAATATCGCCTTCATTCAATTTTACTTAAAGGGTTTAGTTCCTTGAAAAGCCAGCGACCAAAAATAAGATTACAAAGAAATAAGCAAGGCATTTTATCTTCTCTTTGTTGCACAGTTGTAATCAAATTAAACCCAGCAAGATTATGGCACCAAGTCTGACGTCAGTTGGCACAACTGGCTCCAAACAGATGGAGATTTCGACTGTTCCTTTGTTAACAGCCAGTCATGCAAACACATTGAGACAAAATAACAAAAGTATTCTGACTCAAACATTGCATTGACGTCATCACTTCGGTACGCTATAGAGCACCGAAGTCTGACGTCAGTTGGCGTGACAACTGGTTCCAAACAAATGTAAATTTCGACTGTTCCTTTGTTAACAACCAGTCATGCAAACACCTAACAAAAGTATTCTGTTTCCAAACATTGCATTGACGTCATCACTTCGGTGCTCCATACCCTATCACACACTCCAGATTATTGTTATACCTAACATGCCCCCCCCCCCCCCCCTCGCATATCTGTAAGGAATTCCTGAGATTCCGGGAACACAATAACCAACCAAAAAAGAGGGTGGAGGGTTTCCTCCGTCCCATATCTTGCTTCAAATGTCATCACAAGTCACCACAAGTCAATTACAAGTTTAACGCAAGTCTGGTTTCAAGGCAATTCACAAGCTCTTCAAATAAACTGTGACAATTGTTCATCCCCTGCTGGCAAGCTGACAAGTGATTGTACTTATGATTGACTCATCATTGACATAATTATAACTCTGCTTCGTTGTATGGAATCTATTACTGCCATTTACGCGTCGCATGTGTGGCAGTGTTGCTTGGGTCCGCAGCCGTTTGCGCCGTCAACGGCGCATTATAGTCGCATCGTGTTGTCGCATAGTCGCGTCGTGCCGTCGCATAGTCGAATTGTTGATTTCAGGGTTTACGGCGTAAACGGCTAAGGACCCGAAATCGAAAATGCGACTATGCGACGGCACGAAGCGACTATGCGACGGCACGACGCGACTACCTGACAGCCCTATACAAACAGTACAAAACTATGCGACGGCACGACGCGACTATACTCGACGCCACGACGCGACTACCCGATCCGACGGCACGACGCGACTACTCGACAGCATGACGCGACTATGCGCCATTGACGGCGCAAACAGCTAGCTAAGGACCCAAGCAACAATGCCACACATGCGACGCGTAAGACAGCAGTGTGGAATTCCATATCGTTGTCTGTACACGCGTTTGTATCCACATTGCCATCGAGTTCATGTTGATTCAGTGCGTTGCTGGCTGCTGCCATATACCGGATCAACCTTCTGTTTCCTCTGTGTTGTTCCTGGGTTCGCCTGTCGTCATGGAGCGCAGTTCTTGCTCAAGCATCTCCAGCTGTCTTAGTTTCTTCAAGACAAGGGAAAGTGCAAATAGCAGATTTATGGTCTACAAGTATGGGCATAAATGCAAGTATGGGCACGCAAAGGGGGGAGGTGAGTTGGTCTCACCAACAGTGGAAGTTACCCCGCCTGGGTTTGTAACCTGTAGATCTAAAAATTGGGATAATTTCTTTGGTATCTATGGCCAACCCCACCCACCTTTGTTGAAGCCCTTATCCGAGAGTGGCTTTTAGCCTTGTATTGGGCGACTTCCATAAAAAAAAATCGCATTTATGAATACTGTTTGAAAAAAAAGTGTCCAACGATACAATAATGGTTTGGAATTTCCTGGACTGCGTCCACCTTAAAGGTACACATTGCTTTGGATTTTGCGATTTGGGCTATAAAACTTAAATGGATATGGTTGGGAAGCTTTTTTTAAAGTAGAATATAAAGATTCACATAACTATCCCTTCAAATTGCGTGGTTTTTGTTTAATTTCGTGACAAATAGCAGTCCGCCATTTTGTAGAACCAAATTTTTGACTCCACAAAATGGCGGACTGTGTTCACCAGTCGTATTTCCAGTCGCATCTGGTTGAAGTACGTTCTGTTGATCCATTTTGATGTACTGTGGCACGGCGCGCAGCACTGGCGATATATGTCGAGAGGTAGAGAATTGTACCTGGCGATCATCTGATAGGTTCACAAGGCCACTGGCTGCGGCGCCAGCCTAAAGACTCTTACAGCGTATTTTCCGCATTATTTAGACGGTGGTATTTAGTACTGGAAATACGTCTATGTATCGCGGGTCAGATGTCAGGGGTAAGCGGCCAATTTTTTTGTTTCGTAATCACTAATCACTAATTACAACACATTATACGTGTTTTTTTGCATGAACAACTCTTATAAAAGATAAGGAACATTTCCAAACAGTAAAATTTCATGACATTTGAAGGCAATGTGTCCCTTTAACGCAAAATCTTAATTACATGTAGTTGGCAAACAAATGAGCTCATTTCATAATATGCGTGAATGTGTAGTTACCGGTGACATGTCGGAGTGTGGTTTGGGGAAGTTAACGCCCCCTCTAAAAAAATATGCATTTCATTAGTTTAAATGACTATATTACTATTAAAAACCCTGTCTGGCCACCATATTGTCATTCCCAAACCGTCACCACCACCACCAACAGCAGGTCAAGAAAACACAACCTTTATTTTTCGGTGGTCTTTGATACAGTCGCAGTGTGCTTAACTAATGCATACTGTTGCCGTGAAAGTAAAAACAGTAAAACTCAATGGTAACTGGAAATACGGGAGTGGGGCCTATCACCGCTTGACTTACGTCCTGCAATATCGAAGCCAGCTTGTCCGTTCGCGAATCGGTCTGCCTGAACGATCGGATGGTGCTACCTGAGAACTTGGCTCCTTTCATCATGGTGATTGACAAGTCTCTGTCCTCCGTCCGCAAAAATAGAATCACCTTCCAAACATGAATGGGCAACAGTAAGTGGCTATACCGAAAAGTATTTTATATATTATAAGTTTAAATTCCATTCTTCATGTAAATTCAAACACTGACTGGGATATGCTGAGCATAATTTTGACTCGCTCATTAGATAAGATATGAAATACGAAATTCTATAAATCTGTAAGCTGTAATATCAAATTTCCAAGTAAAGGAAATATAACTTTCCTCAGCCTAAACAATTCTGGTACATGTATTATCTTTTCACAGATGCTAAAATCCGCAACTTGTAACTTGTTTAGCGAGGCAAACTATCGATTAACAAACTCTGCACCAAATGTATAATGCTCATATGAAGCTGTCTTTAAAAGATTGCTCCAACATAACAAGTATTATGTAACAACATTAAAACCCTCCTATGCTTATACCTATCACAGCCTATCAAAAACTCTTAACACCAACTCTCACAGTTTGTGTGTGTTTCAATCTGTCATTTGATAGGTTTTGATCTGTACAGCAGCTGGGTCGATTTTGGCCCTGAGAACAGGAGGGTTCATTAATTAACTTACTTTAGGTAAAAACACCAAACACAAAACAGCCGTATTAGCAAAGATTACGGCAGCGCTCACGATGGCATAGTGGAAGTTGACGTCATCGTTCTTTAGTGACAAAACGGGAACGGTGATGGCAACCGTAAGTGCTACGATATACACAGACATCGCAAGGTATTTACCTGGCAACCGAGTGAAATAGAAACAAGTGAACACCTAAGAGAATTTTTTTAAGATAATGATAAAAATAACATGAGACTGTCGTTCGATCAAAGTTGAATCTTTCAGTTCTAAAGGATAAAGAATACAAGAACAGTATGGAGAAATCGCCAACACCGTACCCTTAAAATAAATTTTGAGACTGAACAAAATACATTTGTCCAGACCGGGATTTGAACCTGCGACCTCCGGAATACCCTACCGGTGCTCTAACTGAGCTACCTTACCCTACGTTGGCGGTCTCCAAATTTTGTTAGGTTTAGTTCAGAGGTGCTGGTCAGAAGTTATAAACACACAATGATGAATAGCCAGGGATCACGATACTATTTTATTAGATGACCTAGGAAAAGGCAATGTAAGATCAGTCAATGAAGATACGTGTTTATCATTATAAAGGGCCGGTCACACTGCAACGATAAACGATAACGAAAACGAAAACGATGTGAATAAACGCTCTCTATTGGTGGATGGAACGTGCGGTAATACGCGCGCGTTCCACCCACCAATAGAGAGCGTTTATTCACATCGTTTTCGTTTTCGTTATCGTTATCGTGGCCAGTGTGACCGGCCCTTAATGCCACCTACGAATTGAATCCATTCTGAGAATCAATCTCCTTTGTAGTCTGTTTGATGATGCTTGAAGTAACCCTTAGGCCTACACCCAAACTGCAAGCCTCCATTAAACAAAAAAATAATAGTCCCTCCACTCCATTCGAGTCCAGTTTTATGATAAAATGAACGCCCACGGTCTTGTTTATCATATGATGCGCGATATGGGGCAGAGGGAACCCCCTCTTGTGTCGGTCATTGTGTTCCCGGAATCTCAGGAATTCTTTTAAGATCTCTAGGGGGATGTGTTAGGTAACGATAGCATGGAGAGTGTAGCTAGGCACAAAAGGGGGTACCCCTCTGCCCCATATCGTGCTGGTAGTATAGGCCTATTGCTTAGAGCTAAGCCCGATGAAATGCCGCTGCAAGACCCTAAATTCTTAGACAACTTGGCAAAAGTAAGCTGACACAAGCAGTATGCATGGCACTATACATTGCTGGTAACCCGTTGTTCAATGCAAACTTTTGCATGCTAAGCCATGTTTACAATCCCTCAGTGGCTCTCAAATCTCTCTATAACAATACATTTTTAGAATTATGCAAATTGTAAGTGTGTGGGCCTATACTCTTAAGCGACTTGGGGATCATGCAATAGGATTTTAATGACACGGATGTTATGTGCAGACAGCGTTAATGCCATGTTAATATCAATTCCCAAATACTTCGTAGCAAATTTTCATATCCATGAGCATGACGTCATCAGTGGCACTATAGAGTACCGAAGTGATGACGTCAATCAATGCAATGTTTGGAACCAGAATACATTCTAAACTGCATGTGTTTAGAACCAGTTGCCGCGGCAACTGACGTCAGGCTTCATTACTCTATAGCATTGTGAAAAAAAAGAAACTTGTTTACACTTTCTTGGACAAGGTGCGATGTTATATTCCTATTGAGATGGATTTGTTTGCGTTGGGGTGATGTAGGCCTAAATTCAATATTGGGTTTTGCTCTTCACCGACATATTCTTATGAACACTGTGTACTCAGTGTTGTCCTGAGGAATTATTTGCAGAAAACAAAGCACCTCGGGTCGGACTCGAACCCACGACCTACTGCCTCCTAGTGTAGATGTCGTACCTCTCGACCACCGACCTTGTCCGAGATGGGTGGCTGGTTCGAATCTGTTATAGCAGCGGGTACCGCAGCCAAACTATTTATAACATGGCCAACCAAGTCAGACAAGCTTGGAGGTCGAGTGGTAAGACATCTGCACTAGAATGAAGCAGAAGATCGTGGGTTCGAGTCCCGCAGTGATTATTTTCCCAAGTAATTCCTCGGGACAACACTGAGTACACAGTGTTTATAGAAAATACGTCGGTGAAGGGCAAAACCCAATATTGAAGGTTGGATCTTTTAATGGATTTTTATTTTAAATACCTCCTTCTGAATCCAATTCCAACTTTTCCCCCAACACATTGTTGATAATTATTTTGGCAGGAAGATTTTGTGTGCTGTTTTGTGCTTTCGTGAGAGAGTTCTTTCTATTACCCAACCAAAACAGCGCCTTTTTGCATCACTAAAGTTTAAATTACCCCCTCATTCGTTTTATACTTCAAACGAAAATACGCCATTAGATTATGTTCACATTGAGGTACGACATACGGTAGGTATAACATTGGGAAAACAAGTTGCACTAAATATTTATCGCATCTTTTTAAAAAAAATGCAAGCAATCGAGATGTGTTTTACCGTTTCTCGGAAGAATTTTGAAAGTTGCATGGAGGGACAGAGTGTCAAATATTGAAACCTGTAATCGATGCAAGTACAAGAGAAGTCTAATAAAAGAAATCAAGAAAAGACAATGAAATTTCCTGGCCATATACTAAGAAAGGGCGGCATTGAACAGAATATGATACATGTATGTGGGAAACATTGAGGAAAAGAGAAGACGAGGGCGTCAACACACAATATATCCAACGGTCAATAATACACATCTTACGAACAACCAGTTCATTCAAACAGCTCACAACAGAGAAGATAATGGCCACCAACGCCTGTAACCAGCCACGATACTAGAAGAAGAAGGGAAGAAAAAGAAAACTCACTGTCGTTCAGCTCAGCCACTGTAATTATTCTAGTTTCCCAAGCCAGGAATATCCCAAATACTAGCAGGACTCCCTTGGCCACGTACAAAGCTCCTATGAAGTAAACCTGGCTCTCAGACCAACAAAACTGGCGCACGGGAACCAAGAATATTTCACTTCCCGGTTGGCTGGTATCTTCCTGTATTAGGAAAAATGTGAGAGTTGTTTTCAATCAGCATGGCGCCCTCGCAAGTTTGCACTCGCGTTCCATTAGGCATCGAAATCATTCAAATAGGAAAACCGATTTTAAAGGTCCAGCGAAATGAAATGTTCTCCAAGATACTTTGCGTAAAATATAATAATAATAATAATACTAATTTTCCTCAATTGCCGGATAGGGCGACACATAATCCTGGAAAAGAGTGGGTTAGGGTGACCTGATCGAATAGGGCGACAATTTGGTGTCGCCCTATTGTGAAAGTCGCCCCTTTGGAGTGTTTTTTAGTAAGGTGCGTTGGGAAAGTGCTCTAAAAGGGCGACACTCGTGTCGCCCCAATAAGGTTATTTCGGGAAGAGTCGCCCATTTGCCGCATCCAGGAGATTTATAATACTAATAATTATAATAATAATAATAATAATAATACATGATAACAAGTTAAAAGTTAAAACTCTAGATTACATATATAATAAAAACAAGATCGAGTGTAATTTATGAAAGTCTATTAAAACCAAACAGTAGACACAAAATATCACGGTTAACATTAAACTAAAAACGAGTAACTTGTAAAGTGACTAAAAAAGAGTTTCCAAACTGTGAAAGCATAAAGGAATTCTCTTTTTGGACTTAAAAAAAGGGATTAATTTTGTTTTCACTGTTCAAAATGTTCAGGCTATTTCCCGACATTTGAGGGCGCTGATGTACACTTTACAGTTTGTAGGCAATTAAGAAGTCTCAATTACTTGCTGTCGCTACCGCTCTCTTTACTACCGAAGCGGGGTTTGAAACCCCCAGGAGCGGGGTTTGAAACCCCCAGGAGCGGGGTTTGAAACCCCCAGGAGCGGGGTTTGAAACCCCCCAGGAGCGGGGTTTGAAACCCCCCATAAGCGGGGTTTACAACCCCCAGGAGCGGGGTTTGAAACCCCCCATAAGCGGGGTTTACAACCCCCAGGAGCGGGGTTTGAAACCCCCAGGAGCGGGGTTTGAAACCCCCAGGAGCGGGGTTTCAAACCCCCAGGAGCGGGTTTCAAACCCCCAGGAGCGGGGTTTGAAACCCCCAGGAGCGGGATTCGAACCTGCGACCTCCGGAATACAGTACCGGTACTCTACCAACTGAGCTATCTTGCCCTATGTTGAGCTGGGATCTCCCAAATTGTCGATGTCTATTCAGTATTTATACGGGTTTATGACGTGTGAATAGCGTCCCCCCGAACAAAGAAAATAAAACAATTGGAAGGCCGCCCCAACTTTAGGGCAAGATAGCTCAGTTGGTATTAGAGCGCCGGTATCATATGAAAATCAAACTCCTATGAAAATCGGACTAATTTTTCCTATTATTGGTTAAACCCTCTCACGTGACAGGCCACTCTCCTAAATATCTTCACTTTTTAGGCATGTGCAATACTACCAACGAGCCCGTATTTCATAGTGACTGAAATTCACGCTATACACCTGTCCGGTATTCCGGAGGTCGGAGGTTGAAATCCCGCTCCTGCCAGTTTTCTCTGTTCACTTTGAAAATTCAAATACAAATGATAGAATTGCCTACCACAGGATCTTTGGATTCTCTTCTAACTTGGAGGTCATCCACTGCAAGTTGTAAGACGATGATGCCGATGTCGACTACAACGGGAACACATACTCCCAAGATCAGCCGCCTGTCCGGTAACTCCTGCAAGTTGTCGGACAAAAAACCGATGCCTTGTCTTGACCACAACATATTGAAAATAATACGCCACATCAGAATAGCAGAGCTCCTGCGCAGACTTAACAAAAATGAATAAACACATTTTCGCCACGTAGCCTACAGAGTGATATGAGAGTACCAGTATATAGAATATAATCAACATTCTTTCTGAAACTGGGGAAATCCTCTCTTTTTAGCATATCACTGTTCTCGCTACTGATCTAGTATCAAACTGTTTTCTCCCATTTTCGGGCAAATTAGTGCAAAATTGAAAATTTCCAATTTGGTAACCACTTTCCCCACTAACTTGTGAAAAACAAGCCGTACGTGTTTTTCCCAAAGTGGCCAGGAACCGGCCAACTGCACATGCGCTGTAGGGCTGTATTTCTAATTCCAATTTCTATAGACCTTAACACCACGTGCCCTTTGTTTACATCTAAACACCCCTATGTTAAGGATGACATCAAAGGTCACATAATTCAAAGGCGATCTGACCTGCGACGTCACCCTAAACCAAATTTTATGCAAAACGCGATGGGTGCGCATACCGCCGGGCATATGTCCATATTATATGTAAACATGTGACGTCAGAGGCATGTGATATATTGGATATTTGAATTTTGGAGCTCGTAGCTTGTTCACAATTATTCAACCGGTAGTTTCCTGACAAGTTAGGATGTAAAGACGCATATAGCAATGCGTTACCGGTACTTGATCAGGCGGGGATCCGGGGGGGGGGTGGTCGAAACCCACCCCCCTCCCCCTCCCCTTCTCTTTTTTTGTGCTTTTGCTTGTAGGGGCCTACGCCTTGCAAATACAGGTCTTATTTTGCCTATGGGTGAGAACAAAACAGAGGTTAAATGGCGCCACCAACGGTGAGAAAGTGCATCAACCCCCCCCCCCCCCCCCCCCCCCCCCCCCCCCCCCCCCCCCGCTTGTAAATTCCTGGATCCGCCCCTGTTGATGAAAGGGAGAGTTAACGTTTTGGAAATAGTTAACGGCTGCAGAGTTGATCATTGTGATTATTTTCTACAGGTCCAGGAACTCCAGTTGGAAAGGCCCCCACTTTAAAGAACAGCTTTTATCGTGAGTTCAGCTGAAAGATTATGATATTTCTCAAATAAACAAAGTGAGAAACGGACTGCAAATATTTTTGTATGTAGGCCTACTAGGTTCAGACATGCACGTAGGCTTTTGAAGAAGTACATGTACATACGACTTTCTTGAGTTGCGTCACCGCCTTTGTGAAGATGCGATGGATGCGAAACGTCTTCATGAAGAGAGCTCCAAACGCCAATGAGAAGCCGACACAGAGGAGGAATTTGGATGCCTGGAGAGAACAGTTGGGTTGGCGAATACTAAACAGATTGCCACAGACATTAATGATATACGCGACAACATGAAAAATCGGAGGAAACCCTCATAACTCCTTAAGGTGTCAAAGTGACAAACGCGTCAAATTAGAACTTGATTTTACTTTTTGTTCAATTTTTCGGCTAATGTGATGATTTTGGGGTGATATTTCAAGAGATAACTACAAAAGTTAATTAGTTATAAAGCCTAAACAACAAAGTCTCGATTTTGAAAAAAAGGGTCCCTTTGCTCTGATTAGTTTAATATCGTACTTTTTTAGGGGGTGGTGGTATGGGTTATCGTGTGAGGCTACACGGAGTTCATCACGACCGACAGAGTTTTTGGTTTAATCTGCCTTTAAGTTCCTTAACAAACGATCCTCAACTCACGTGACAAAGTACGGTCACCGTGGTGTCTGAGAAATCCGGGGAATCGATACTGTTGACGAAGACGAAACCGTAGAGAAGCAGGCTACCTGCGGCTGTTAGGTTGTTGATCTTTGGACTGGATATCTTAATCGCTCTGGATTGTTTCAAAGGAGTAGAAATTCAAATGACGAACAATCAAATCGCAAGATGTTTCTCTGATTATAGGTTCCCAGAACTCTGACCACTGAACACATTAAAACCGAGGAAATCGGAACAACGTCAGGAATTAAATCAAATTAAAGGAATATGGAAAAAGCCTTTATATTGATGATGATAAAATCCAACATATTTCTCGCAAAATTTGTTGGAAATTATTTTTTTGAGGGATGGACTGATTACCCCCCCCCCCCCCATAAATCAGTTGTTTGTACGTGGAAAAAAATACAACTTCACACTACTCAACTATCCGGTCTCGAATTGGGAGCGTGTGAGTGGGTGTTGGGTATATGGGGCACAGAAGACATGCCCCAGATCATCAGGGGAACCCCCCTTCTCCATCCTGTGCAGTTGCACAAATGGGTGTAAAACACCAACTGTGCTCGGACATTACATACTGTGTGGACCTGTGAAGAAAAGATGTCCACAGGAAGCAGGAAGGGTGAACGGTTTGTGGACTTACCCACGCCCACAGAATGTTTCCCCCAGCTCTCTAAAAAGACAGCTTTAGAGGCATTTTGGGTTAGGGTTATCTATCGCAAAATGAAGGGAAACACTAAAGGGGTTGAAAGAGCATTCCCAGTACCAGTAAAATTAGGGTTTTTTCTCCGTTTTTTAACAACATGAAAACAAAGGAGTGTCCATGTAAGGTAAGTATGTGTGTGTTTAGTCCGTTGTGTGGATTGTTTTTCATCTATTGAGTTATCCAACATCGCTAGAATACCTTCTGTTCCGATAGCGTATGTTGATGTACACGAAGCACACAGCAATAGTCACGCCCATAAAAGCTACCGAAAGCACAGCAATGCGCAGACTCGGTGACGTCACGATGACCTGATCTTGGAAGGTTTTTCCGTCAACAGGTGGGCTACCTCCTGTGAATTTTGTGAATTATTAGTCAAATCTTGAGACACAGCAAATGAAATTAATTTAACCTGACTACTATGCCTGATTGACGTGATCTCAGATAAGTAATTGGCAAAATACAACCTGGCACAATACAGGTTGAGTAAAAGAAACTGAACTCAATGTTTCGCATAATTTTAACGATATTTCGCGTAGGTCATTTTTAATCGTATAGGTGTCAGCCTAACTCATGAACTTTATTTTAGCTCAAAATTAAACCATCAAATAAAAAAAGAAGTGCGCAGGATTTCTTAACTTTTAGTTCTATCCCCAAATCCCATAGATTTGTACACGAATTCTGACGATTTAATATTCAAATGTTCGGTATATTCGGACAGCCCTAGTTGAAGCGAACGTGTAAAATCGGTTTTACAGGTTTGCCAAGGGAAAATACCTCCTATTAAGCAAAAATAAAGTATAAACAGTTTCCGAAATGTTGAAAACATGTTCGACGCGATTTGTTATTCAAAAATACAAAGAGATCGGCGATTTGATCTTATACGCTATACGCTCACGATCACGCGCTTTTTTCTTCTTACGGTGGGCTTACTGGGCTATCTCAAACATGAGTTTTGAATTGTTAAAAGCGCATGCGTGTCTACGTTACAGTCTTAACACGTACAAATACTTTGTCGTTAATTAACGATGGGCTTCTGTCTCTCTGTCATATGAAGCACGATATGGGGGAAAAGGGACCCCCCCCCTCTTTTGTGTTGGTCATTGTGTTCCCGGAATCTCAGGAATTCTATTCAGAAATCTAGGCGGATGTGTTAGATAACAATAATCTGGAGTGTGCTTAGGGTATAGGGATAAAAGGGGGGGGGGGGGTACCCTTTTCCCCCATATCGTGTACAACCTGTTTTCAAGTCGGGCGCTTCATTAATTTTTTTCAGACTTCGTTGGTATGCTACGTGTTTGGTTGTGCTCACGTATACGCACACGTACAAGTTACAAAATCTCAACCTCTCTATTTTGGGGATCCAGACATAAGGCTGTGCTGTTTGTACTTCTTCGCTGGCTAATCCTTTTTCCACAGAAAAATTGTGGGTTTTAAAAGAATACCACCGCGCAACAACGACTCCGTGGATTAACAGATCGTTCAAAGAGTTCAGAGTAGGGTGTTCGAATCCGTCTTGTCTTCATAATTTTGTTTCTTCTTTTTTCGCCACGGAAATTTCCAGTCAATACTTATATATAAACACAAGTAAGTTTGTTTCGCGTCTTCAGATACCAATTGATCGCTTAGGCAGCTAAGACTGTCCCTTAGGTCAAGGGGAGCATCTTTGTACAAGTTCACGGCATGTTTGGTTGACTGGGCAGCCCAGGCTTAGGGGCCGCCGAAAATCAAAATGTCGCAAACTTACATGTTATGCATATACATTTACACATCACTTCCGCGTTGATGACGTCACGGCAGTATGATGCCCATGTTTGGGAAATGCTTTGCTTTGCTTTGCTTTGCTTTGCTTTGCTTTGCTTTGCTTTGCTTTGCTTTGCTTTGCTTTGCTTTGCTTTGCTTTGCTTTGCTTTGCTTTGCTTTGCTTTGCTTTGCTTTGCTTTGCTTTGCTTTGCTTTGCTTTGCTTTGCTTTGCTTTGCTTTGCTTTGCTTTGCTTTGCTTTGCTTTGCTTTGCTTTGCTTTGCTTTGCTTTGCTTTGCTTTGCTTTGCTTTGCTTTGCTTTGCTTTGCTTTGCTTTGCACGAGAGTGCTTTTATATCATCAAAACAGGTGACAGGACGATAGAAAATTAAAAGAAATAAAAGATAACTGAGGATGGACTTAATTAAAATGTAAGGCACAGGGTGATCAAACAAGCCGAACAATAAAACAAACATAATCTGGAAACCAATTAACGAACCTTGCCACACGAACGAGTTGTTGACCAGACGGGTGAATTGCGTCCCTACGCCCGGGGACTCTAGCAGCAAAACACGCTTCATTGGATCATCTACAAACAGAACACGGTCAAGTTGGTTGGTGGGAAAATGGCAAACATTATTCTTATTTACCCACACTGATTGGAAGCGGTCGGGCGAGAGAAATCACTAATGGACTGTTAAAAGCACAAGGGGAAACCAGGATGTGGAACAGCATTTCGCAATAAAATTTATGATAGATGACCATAAAATAGGATTAACTGTAAAATAAATGTAGCCATGTTATGGAAGAGAGCGCGAAATGGAAAAGAAAGATTGATTGCACGACTGTATTGGGGGGAAATGGCATATAGCGATTATGGAGCCATCGAAACCTGGGACGGTCCCTTTTAATGGCTTTGTGTCTGCACGCGACAAAGTAAGTTTGCGTGATTACGAATAATTAACACCAACTTCAAAAACTAGGGCAAATATACTCAGAGCTTCCCAAGGTGATTGGGCTTCATACCAGGAGCTAATTTTATACAGTTGCTAAACGCAGAAGAGAACTGCTTAGAAAAAATCAGGTTACCAGCCAATGTGACGTATTTTACTTGTGACTGCCGTAGTTCTCAGCTAATTTTTCGCTTAACACGTAAATTTGTTAGGCAGTCTTTTCTGATTAGCAGCTCTATGAAAATGGGTAATGAATAAAAGTTACTCATCTTTTACTCAACATTTTCATCCAAAGAATACAATCCTTAATACTTACCGGTACGTCACGCGCAATGTGAGAATCTGGGCAAAATTTGAATTCGCGCAGGGCAAACTGGGAAGTCCATGATACTGCGCGGCAGAAGGAACATTGTAGAAAAGTGTCAAGTAACATCGTATTACAACAGTAAATCCTACGTGTGGATATTAAGCGGGCAAATGAGGCATTTTAAATAACCATCAGTGCCGTAGAAACACCTGGTTAAAGTGAGAATATTGAATGACAAGAAAAAGCGCAAGGCTTTAAACAGACGATGGTAATATTAACCATTCCGTTGCCAGGCAGTGCCGGTGCTGAAATTCCCACACTATCCACGCCCGGGCAATGTGGAAACTCCACCTTGGCGCAGATTCACACTTTGTCTGGTAGGCCTACACTAAAACTCGTATACAAAAGCCGTCACTTTGAAGATTATCCCTCCACTCCCGGCCATTTTATCACACTATTTCATACAAAAACACTGACAGCTGGAAAATCCACAGTTCGAGAATGTCAATTTCCAGCAATCTCCAATTACATGGATTTCAAAAATGTCTGGTCAAAACAGGAAATCGTGCTCCTAAATATAGCGGTGCACTACATACACACGCGTTGAAGGAGAAAGGTAAAAAGTATCTTAAAATGATAACCAAGGATATCTTTTCAAATTCTTCTTTCTTTGTCCCCTTAAAGGTACCGGTAATATACAACATTGCTTTTGCTGCAATTTTCAAAAATGAATGGATTTGGACATTAGTAATTTATAGCAAATATTGTGACTCTGACCTGTTTAATGTTTTGTGTGCGTGCTATATAGAGAGAACAAAAAACGAGAGAAAATAAGCGCTGTTCTTGTAGTCTGGTTCCCTGATCCTACTTCAGACAAAACAAAGCAATTTTAAGACGTCCGGGAATTATCAGGTCGGGGAACTAGACTATCTGGCTAGCACCCGTTCACGGATGTGTAACCAATTGCCAAACACAATGTGGACTGACTAAAGTTAGTAAATTGGGGCAGTATTTGAAAAAGAAGGTATTTTTTTCGAACGATGGTCGGCCTACCATCGCTGGATATTGATACAAAAATTCCACTTTTCTTGAAAATGACAGCACACCAGGTGCAATGATTTCACAGGATGCTTGAGACTATTATTTAGTATTTACTTACTTTCAAGTAAAAATATTTCATCATAATTAAGTAGTTTTGTTTTGTTTATGTTTTCAAACGTTGTATATTATATAACGAGTCCACCGTGACTTAGCACCCCGAAAGCCTAAGGTCACCATTCATTCACTTAGTACAATAAGAGCCAGCCCTGCTCTTTGACGCTAAGCGTAAATTTGTATCTAAGTGATGAAACCTTGACATTTCTCTTGACAATAATGATGAATGATCTTTGGACGAAATTATCTGCCAAAACAAAATGCTACACGACAATTTCGGCTCTCGGCTCATCAAGTTTTTCGAGGCACGATACACAAATGTGATAAATCGATAGAAATGGATTGTGTCACTGATCCTAATCAAGATCATGCATGCTGAGCGTCAGGAAACGTGACGATGAAACTGTATGGCAAATAATATAGAAAGACAGCGCTGCGATTTTGCTATGGGAATTTTGTGTGGTAATTTTTGTTTGTCTCAGATTTTGCGCGTTCCACGCGGAATTATTATTGATGTGATTGGACAATAATTCACAAGCTGCGTTGACGCGATTCGACCGCGATAGGTCAATTGCTGCGGGATTTAATTTCCCGGGTGCGACCCGGATTGCAGAAAGTAAATGCGTGTATAGGCGCCGGAGGAGCGAGAGGGCATTGTTTGGTTACGATGCTTTCAGTCTCCCAAACTTAGTTAAACCATCCTTCGGTAGGTGTGAATCTTTTGTTGTCATTATTTTCTTTACATATGGATTCCTTTGGGGAACTAACCCATTGGGCAGGTTTTCATGTGCAACCTTTAAGAGAGAACGCGGCGAAAAAACATTACAAACGGGCCCTTTTTCGCATCTGTCGCCACCACTACATTATTCAACAGAGTATACCTTAGATCTAATTGCTACATCTTAATTGACCCAAACATTGCATTCTTTCAGAAAATGAAAGAAAAACTGAACAAAAACTTGATTTCCCCTCGCGTAAATCATGTTAAACATTGCATTTTTAGTCAAAATTCTATACCCGTTTTGTGTGTAAAATACGCGTTCAGCCAAAAACTGGTCCAATAACATTATCATTATCATAACGTTAAATAGCGCCGCCTGATGGGAGCTTAGATATCTTGAGTCATTTTTCTCTGTCTCGTCAGCTTTCTAACAATATAACCCTTGAATACATTTTCAAAGTGAACAAAGAAACTGGCAGGAGCGGGATTCGAACCTGCGACCTCCGGGTTACCGTACCGGCGATCTACCAACGGAGCTATCTTGCCCTTGTTGTGATTGGTTGAGGTTTAGGCTCGCGTATATTGATTTAGAAAAGAATTGTTTATCTGAAATCCAATGAAATTGGACATGTACACGCGTGTACACATAATACTACATGTACGTAGGTACACGGAGCCAGGAAGCTGTTATCTTACGTCCAAGGTCGTCTGGCTGTGCGTTTTAAGTTGGCCCGTTTGCATGGGGTTCTTTTGACCACAAAGGATTTGATATGAATTCCCATGTCCATACCGTACCCACCTCTTTAGTACAACCCTTATTTTCTGAAAGTCATTTTTGTTTAACCGAAAGACAGTTTTTCAGCGAATGAAAGAGTTGGCTGGTTCTGTAAAGGCCAAGTGAAATGTATAATGAATATTATACACGAATGAAATGAGGTTTTCGTCTGTACTTGTTCATGCAATTTCTGAGAAATGACGGCGCTGTGATGATACACACTCTCTGTACTGTTGCTTCATGTTTCCTTCCTCCATGCTTCATGTATGTCTATCTTTGGTTTTGGAAAATGGAGCTGAGATTTAAAAACAAGGAACAACTTAATGGGAACGGCTGGTTATTGTTCAACTATACCCCCCCCCCCCCCCCCCCCCTCCCCTCCTCTCTATCAGAACACGTACTGCATTTTCTGGCAAAGATCGCCAGTATAAAGTCCATCTTGCGAGTGTTTGCACTGATCGAGCGAGAAAGGATCAACTACATTCCAGCAAAGATAGGCATCAATTGCCTCCTCCTGTTCAACGTAGATTCAAGTGCCTGTTTCCAAAATGTCGACACTATAAAGATGAGTTTTTCTGGCGTCGGCATGCCGACGTGAGAACCTCTTTATTGGATCGTGCAGTGGTGATCAAATAAAAATGCAGATTTAATTTCCTTTTTTGTAATTACCACTGGCTGCCGCGCCGGTGTTGTTTGTTCTGTACACGCAAGTGGTGTCGGAATCGGTATTCAAGAGAGAAAATACCTTTCGTGTTCTGAAACTGTTTGACAACGACTCGTAGAGATTCCCCAGTCCTCGCGGCGTTTTCGTCCATGGAAAGTTGACTCTGGACAAGAAAGAGTACGTCTGATAAAAAGGTGTATTTTTTTCTGCAATTCCTGTTTAAATTAATTGTTTAAAATCTGTTGGGGAAAACACTAATATATTATAGGCCTAGAAACTGAACTAAATGGTGATAACTTTGAGTAACGGAATGGCAGCATTGTATCATTATTCATCTACATGTATTTCATTAGTCTTGGTTCCAAGACGTCCTTAGCGGTGCGACGTATAGCGCGCAACGGCTGGCCGACAGCGCCCTCTAGCAACACACGCCAAGGCCAAATCGCTAAGAACGTCTTGGCTATTTTTCGCATGGGAGCGCGCGCGACCTGCTTATGCATAATTTAACAGGCGAATTGATGAACGACACTGATCTAATGACTTTTTAGCTTTCCAAAGCCCAGTTTTTTGCTGTAAAATCCATCGCTTTGTCCACGCGATCAGACATTTTTTCCAACAAACTACGAATGGCTTGGTACTGCGCTGCACCAGGAATGAAGGCTGCACGTACACACGTACGGATACCCCATAACTTAACTATGAGGCTCCTACCGCGGTACCATGTACCAGAGCCCCATAGAAAGAAGCCCAATTTTCACATAGGCTAGTACTACAGCAAGAATATAAAACACAATTTTCATGCACTGTGTTTACACTGTGCGCACAAAAACTGCAGCAAAGTTTACCCCAAAAATCTGTCTGTTGCTTACTTCACATCCTCACCTTGTGTGCACCAAGCAAAGGATCGGTGGAATCTGTCCCAGTTTTAGAAAAAAAGTGAAAAAATCCCTCTGGTACTGGTAGGAGCCCCATATAGTTCTAGGGGTACGTACGTACACGTACACCCGACGTGAGTACAGACACTTGACTAGTGTGTTTGCGATTTACATGCAACAATGCAGCTACGTCACTCGCGCGTGCAAATGCAACACAGTTCTGCTCCAGTGCTCGCGATTTCGCGAGCAGAACTTGCGAAATAACCAAGACGGTCTTGGCGATTTGGCCGTGGCGTGTGTGTGTGTGTGTAGCGAGAGGGCGCTGTCGGCCGGCCGTGCGCGCTTTACGCGTACGTCGCACCGCTTAGGACTTCTTGGAACCAAGACTACTATTTCATTTGACAGCCGGCCTTTTATACAGATGTTCCTTTATGGATGATTTCACTTCAATCCGGATTAAGTGTGCTTATCGTTTGAAAACTGATTGAAAAATCTGTGAACAGCTCAAGATTGGGCAGGATTGGTAAAGGATTGAGAAAATCAATGATATTTCCATCATCTTTATTATCGATAGAAAGAAGACTTCGCCCGAAAGGGAAAAATAATTGTTCAATGTCACTTTCGTCTGAACGCTGCTTAGAATGCTCACAGCATTTCTAAAATCTAAGTTTCCTTTTCACGGTCGTCTTTAAATTTGCACTTTGTCTTCATGTGGAACAGGCATCATTCTATATAGAGCTTGCAAGCTTTTATTAATTAACAAAACACTTACTTTTGCAAATGTTCGTGGTCGGCTACAAATAGTTCAGTGAAGGCCTACAAGCTAGTAGTTATACTGGATACACACGTGCGGGAATAAACCCCCAATTTTGCAAAATCGTCGCGCCCCCTTTTAGGAATATGTTGGTGACCCCCACTGCTCCCCCAACTCTTGATAAGCGATCGACGCCCATTGCGATAATTAGCAGAACTTTTTGAACTTTCGTCAGACTCTCCACGAGAGGAATGTTAGTGGGACTCCGGAATCTTCAAATAACCACGTCAGAAGTATTCCATAGCACTGATTAGGCCTATGCTGTTTTTGAAATTCGATATATTCAGCGTATAGGCAGAGAAATGGGGAACCCTTTCCACAACTTGATCTCACTGCAAATACTGTGGTGTAAAATAAACACCATGTATTATCTATTTGATCCATGCGTCCAATACAAATACCACATGGTGTTAATTTAACACCAGAGTTTTGCAGTGTAGGCAACTTTCTGCACTCACCGTAGCCCCGTAGAACTGCACTCCCTTGACCGCCTTCATGAACACCTCCCTCATCTCCGTGTCTCTGTAGTGGAAGTCCTCCAGCCGGCGAGGTGGGTCCAGCCGGGCTAGGCCTGGGACAGATGCGTTCAAGGCCAGGGCTATCACGATCATACCATCGTAGGATTGGGACAGCACGTCCCGAGCGCTAGGGTCAGGTGAGGTGACCAGCGTCTGCATGTAGGCCTGCTGCTCCGGTGTGGGTTTCTGTTATAAAGGAAGATGTCGGGAGTGATTGTATGGGTAAAATCATGGAGTTTAACACAGGGATGTTTTCATCAAAGATGTGGTCTATAGACGCTGCGTTTGTGGGATATTTGTGGTACACTTACACACGCAACATGGTTTGTTTGAAAACTGCACTGTCCTGATGTTGTTGTGTGCTTGCATTTACACGTTTTTGCAACACTTCTCAGTGGTTTTGTGTACGTTTTCCAACACAGAACAGCTTTCTAATCGAGGAACTATTGTCGTCTCATGTAATTCATTTATCCTCGATTTAGATCATATACATGCACTAGTTTAAAGAGAATGGGACTGAGGTATGAAGTGAATCATACGTGGTGCAGACAGCTGATTTAGAATGTAGGCCTACTTGAAGATAATTACTTTTTCAAAAATATAGCTAACGACATTATACATGAAATACAGTTAACGAAAAACAGCATTGTGTTCTATACTATAATATATTAATTTTTTCATGTTTGTTTTTTGTCATTACACTACTTTACTTTTTCTTCTATCCTGCTATGGCTAAATTTCTTCATCACTGGGCAAAATATCTTATATTTATTTACCATGTCTATTTAAAAGTGCACTTTGAAGATGGTAAAATCATTTGTGGTTGGAGTTGCAAGCGCGTAACTTTTGAACCGTATAAACAAATGCCGAATTGACGAAAAAAGCACCGATCTGCGCGCTTCGAGTTTCAATTTAAAGCATTCATGAATTTGTTGAATGGCACTGGGGGCGTTGGGGTATTCAAACCGTGGACGAAAAATTTTGGAGAACAAAAGAGAACAATATCGTCCGCGATTCCCACCATCTGTCCGCGATTGGGAGTGTGTACAAAACACATGGAGGTCTTCCGAAAAAGTACAAACAAAAGAGGGAACAATAGGACGTCCACGTTTGGAGGTCGATACACGTTTACATGTGTTTGTTTAGCACTGAGAGCCTCGCTTTCAACCCGGAAGGTCGCAGACGGGGCTATTGTGAAATTAGTCTGTGGAGCACCGTAATGGCGGTAGAATCACCCCTACCGTAAGTAAAATTGCGAGTCGTCTAAACATCTGAATTTGTCAGTAGGCCTATTCACCTCACTAAAACATCCACAAACGATAAAGGAACTTAATTGCTGAAGTTGACGGCGCGTGGACAAGTTCAGGAACAATGTAGCAAGTAACTTCATGTGCACTGGAAATATCCAGCCATTTTCTATGATCGTTTTTTTAACTTTAAGACACTGTGTCAGCTTCCCGCCTTACGAATTAGTGCGGCCTACAGAGGGCGCTCTACTGCGCATGCGCAATTGGTACGTAAAACATCCTTATAAGATTCCCCTTCTTTTGAACGCTCAAAATTCTTACGATTCCTCCAAAAGTTATCATGTCCACGTCCGCTTCCTTGTAGAACCCGTGGACCGCGATGTGATAGCGGAGAACCTCTTCTAGCTCCTCCGACGTGCAGGTGGAGTTATTGGAGGAGTTATGGCGCCACCAACCGTCGTTAATCCAGCCATTCATGATCCAGATGATGTGCGGGCCGTACGCTTTCAGGCGATACACCTTTGAAAAAAATGACGTCATAAATAGCTCAAAATGTTTGTATTGTTCCCTGTTTATTTGTGGTCAGGTTTACGCAGTGGCGCTTTCCTCGCCCATCTACCTTTGCTTCCCCGGTTCGAATCCGCCTGGGCATACCTGCATAATTTCAACTGGAATGATTTTCAGACGAATATCAAATGTGATCCTCCAATTTCAAAATGTATAAGACATTGTGTAATATACCGAACATCAGGCACGGCTCCGATTTTTTTGGGGGGGGTTGATTTTAAATGAGGTTTTAAAAGATACATGTAACTCGTTTTTTTTCTCGAATTTTGGGAATCTTTTTAAGATTGTCGAAAATATTTGAAAAACGTTTTGACTGCATGGGGAAAATAGAAAAACAAAAACAAAACAAAAACAAGCCCCTGTGAAACCTTGCCTTGTAAAAGCGACTATTTGCAAGAAATTTTGTATCGCAATATTACAGGCAAGCGAGAACCACACAAATTGTGCACGCTATATTTCGTCTATTGTGCACGATGACTATCCTAAAAAATTGACACTGATGACGGTCATTCGAGCACACCCTTCTATTGTTGATTTGTTTTGACAAACGTTTTGACTGCATGGGGAAAATAGAAAAACAAAAACAAAACAAAAACAAGCCCCTGTGAAACCTTGCCTTGTAAAAGCGACTATTTGCAAGAAATTTTGTATCGCAATATTACAGGCAAGCGAGAACCACACGAATTGTGCACGCTTTATTTCGTCTATTGTGCACGATGACTATCCTAAAAAATTGACACTGATGACGGTCATTCGAGCACACCCTTCTATTGTTGATTTGTTCATGTTAAGCCTATCACTGCTGCTATATATTTGCTCAATAATAAACTTTGGACCGGTTTTGAACAAGGACGCTTGTCATTTTATTTTACACTGAACATTAGTTGGACCATTAATAGGTCGATTTTTGCTTGTATCGGACACGTTTCTTGTTGCCATGACAATCGTTTGTCCCTGTGGCCATTGTTCTATCGCTATGGCGCGAACACGAGCGCAAAATAAACATCGATTTCTTTCAGTTATCATGTGATGATGTGAAGCAGGTTTCGAAACAGCACAGACAAGATGCCATTTTGTAGATTAGTTTGAGCGTTATTTGATAGAAGTGTATACCTCGCGTCATATAAAGGTACTGTACACGATTGGTAATCCTCCAAAATGTTTTTTACTGAATTATTACGAAATACCTTACTAGACTGTAAGTTAATGGCTACCTCAATCATCCTGTGAAATGATGGTACCTGGTGTGCTGTCGTTTTCAAGAAAAGTTGAAATTTATATCGTTTTCCAACGGTTGTTCCGCGTAACAATCGTTGGAAAAAAAGAACGGATTTTTTAATACTACCGAATGCAGTTAGTTCGCGTTGCGTCTGACCGATTGAAAACGCTTCCGTTTACAAAAATTTAGCTTATTTTACAAGAGGGCCCTATAACAAATCCAGTTAACTGCCGCCCGACGGTTGAAAACGAACGCTGTTTTTCTCTCTTTTTTCGCCATTCAAGAACGCACAACTTTGAACAGGTCAGTGAAACGATATTTCCTATAAAATACTTACATCCAAATCCGCCTATTTCTGAAAATTGCAGCAATGACCAATCATGTACATTACCTTTAACCACGCTGATCAGACACAAACATGTTCCTTAGGCCTGCTGCGCCAGATCGACTGGGATCTATGGAAACGCAAATTACTCGTAACTACTCTGTAAAATGGGTTATCTCTATCGCCAAACTAAACAAGCGCCTTCTCAACATGCGCCTAATGGACAGTAATGTGATACATACCACTCACATTTTACGTCTATTTAACATGCGCTTGACATTTGGCAGTGATTTCTAGTATCAGTAGGAACAGACTGCAAGAAGGAGCCTACAATGAAGTTACAGATGCATCCTGATGACCAGCACATTTTCGTAAATTTTGGGATCTGGAGTCGCCATGAGAAAATCTGTACAGCTGGGTTTTTGCAGTAACGAACCAACAATATTATTTCAAGAAACCAGAATGGTATATTAATGTTTAGGCCCTACGTGTATAAGACTACTCGTTCTTTAAGCACGGGGTAATATTCTAACATCTGGACTGGTGCTTCTCCTTTCATTTATCTTATTAGATAGAGTACAGAAGCGCATTGTTAATTTGGTTGGAGAAGAGTTGGGCTCATCCTTACAATCACTCTCTCACCGGAGATCTACATGTTGCTGCCCGGGGTTTGATACAGATATTTTCATGGTACCGTAAAGGTTCCGCTGGTTTGTCCAACTTGGTTCCTCCAGTTAGGGTTTTGAGCGTGAAACTCGGCTTTCTGCTTGTTCTCTGTATTAACCTAGATGCAAAACGAAAAGCTATGCCAATATCTTCTTGCCCCTTTTAAATTCTTTACCTGGTGCATGTTTCCCTTCATTTTATGATCTTTTCAGCTTCAAGAGGATAGACCTTCTGCATCTTTGATTCATTCTCTTTTTATATATAGTCCCGAGGCTGGAGCTGGCTTTCAGCCTTTGTTCAGGGCGAACTTTCATTACAAAAAATGCTTTTGTGTCAGACTGAACATCCCGTGTCTTACAATCCAAATTTAATTAATTCTGTTGACCTCGGATAGCTATTTGGGGTGCTGTATTCTGGTATAATAGAGAGGTTTCGTCATCTTAAGAAATAAATAAAGATTGCGGGTATCACCATGTAAAAATAGACAACTCTTCAATTCTATTTCACCTCAGGTCACTCAGATAAAAAAGATTCAGGTTTTTTTTAAGGCTATCTTTTTTCTGCTTCAAGGAAGAGTCCACCTCCTATCTGGTTCACTTTGGGTGCGTGTAAGAGAATATGTGACCCAACTGTGGACTTATACCGTGGACATCAATAGGAATTACTGTCATAATGTCCTGCACATAATGTCCATATTCATCATGAAGAGCCAAGTATGCTCTATCCAATGCAAGTAAAACAAACTAACAAGTCAAAAAATTACTTTAAGACTCATTTAGTAGGATCCGGTCACATTTTGTTTATGCAAATCGCCCATCACAAGGCCAAAGGCCACTCAAGGTGTGAGCTACAGAGGAAAGTGTGGAAGAACCAGCCACTCACACTGAAACAAGACAAGATAATCCTGATCTCTTTACAGTATGAATAGGTTCGGGATGGGTATTGTCCACTACAAGTTATTAATAATTGCCTCTACCCATATTAAGCGTAGAAGTGCTATAGCCCAGGACTGGGCTCGAACCCACAACCTACAGAATTACCCACAGACCTTGAATTCAATGCTCCAAACCACTAGGCCACGGTACTGATATGTTAAATTGTTAAGGTTGGTGAAAATCATGAATATTAATTGTTAACCATTCTGCTGTTTGTCGAAATTTCGAGAGGTTGTCCCCGTTTTGTACAAGTTTGTTGAACACACGATGAAGCACCATGGCTTCAGTCAAGTATATCACCTTATTTAAAACTAATCCACTTTAAAATGGGGCTCCGATTCTGTCTGTCCATCAATCATGGTCACTCCGCCTAACAAGACAGATTCATGAAAATATTAAATTGCTTCAATTATTTTTAAATATGATAGCACTTGAAAGAGTAAACAAAATAGAAATAAATTGAGGGGTCAATGGTCATGGTAGGTTAACCCTATGCAAAGCTATGGATTTTTGTTGATTAAATTTTTTGGTAATTTTAAAGGCAATTTCAGTTAAAAAATTGTGACCAATTATTGCTGTTGCTAAATTTTAAAATTTGAGCCTCATTCATTTCTTATCAATTTGTTATAAAATAAAAATAATTTGTTTAGTCATTTAAAATAGAAACAATTAACAAACACCAATTACTTGTCAATTAATGATCAAAAAATAAATATAAAACAAACTAGAGGCAAGTGTTTGTGGACAAACACAGGGCTGTTTCTAATTTTTTTATTGTTAGTTTGGATGTCAAATGTGTATGCAATATTTAAAGTTGTTTGTTTGTTAACAATGACGGAGGGATGAAGATGTTATTGGATGTGTGAAGGATTGGTTTAAAAAAGGAATCGTGTACAAATGCTATGGGAAATAGCCTAGCGAATGCCCCTTTAAGATGACATCACATAACATGTAATGACTTCATCATGACTTCATCATAACGTCATGTCAATTTTCATCTATGACACCGGGTGGCATACCTAAATAGTGTGTTTCAACTGAATCGGACTTGTACATTTGTAGATATATGGCTTCGAAAAATGCCCCTTTAAGATGACGTCACGTGACATGTAATGACGTCATCATGACGTAAAAGTTAGGCACACATTCTGAGCAGTTGGGGTAAGTGTCTGCCAAGTTTAAAAGTAGCCAAACTGGCCGGTAAGAAAGAAAACGTTTACAAATGCAATGGGCAATAATCTAGCGAGTGCCCCTTTAAGATGACACCACGTGACATGTTATGACTTGATCATAACGTCATGTCAATGTTCATCTATAACACCCGGTGGCATACCTAGATATTACGTTCCAACTTAATCGGACTTGTACTTTTGTAGATATATGGCTTCGAAAAATGCCGCTTTAAGATGACGTCACGTGACATGTGATGACGTCATCATGACGTAAAAGTTCGGCACACATTGTGAGCAGTTGGTGTAAGTGTCTGCCAAGTTTAAAAGTAGCCAAAGTGGCCGGTAAGAAAGAAAACGTTTACAAATGCTATGTGCAATATTCTAGCGACTTGAAAAAAGAATTTTTTTCATGACGTCACACAATTTGCGCTTTTTAGGGCATATCTTTGAGACATACCAAAGCTATAACAAAAAGAATTTTGAAAATATCTTGTTTTGTTCGCTAGATATATTGAAAAGAATGTTACGATTCTAAAACTTCAACAATTTAGCGACTTGAAAAAAGACTAGAAATCAACCCGTTTTATAAACAGCAAGCACATAATACCCATGGTTATCAGCCCTTCCCAGAATTCCTTTGTGTTATATTGAATTTGGTCTAAATTTTGCAATGGCTCCTATTTCACACTTGAGTGAGCCACGATCATGAAATTTTTGAATTGGGTACAGAAAAATACAATGTATACATTTTTGTAATCGGATTGACCCTTACATGCGTTAAAAAAACAACATATTTTTGATGACGTCATCATGACGTCACACAATTTTCGCCTTTTAGGGCATATCTTTGAGACATACCAAAGCTATAACAAAAAGAATTTTGAAAATATCTGGTTTTGTTCGCTAGATATATTGAAAAGAATGTTACGATTTTAATACTTCAAAAATTCAGCGACTTGAAAAAAGACTAGAAATCAACCCCTTTTATAAACAGCAAGCTCATAATAGCCATGGTTATCAGCCCGTCCCAGAATTCCTTTGTGTTATATTGAATTTGGTCTAAATTTTGAAATGGCTGTTATTTCTTACTTGAGTGAGCCACGATCATGAAATTTTGGAATTGGGTACAGAAAAATACAATGTATACATTTTTGTAATCAGATTGACCCTTACATGCGTTTTAAAAAAGAAATATTGTTGATGACGTCATCATGACGTCACACAATTTTCGCCATTTAGGGCATATCTTTGAGACATACCAAAGCTGTAACACAAATAATTTTGAAAATATCTTGTTTTGTTCGCTAGATATATTGAAAAGAATGTTACGATTTTAAAACTTCAAAAATTCAGCGACTTGAAAAAAGTCTAGAAATCAACCCCTTTTATAAACAGCAAGCTCATAATAGCCATGGTTATCAGCCCGTCCCAGAATTCCTTTGTGTTATATTGAATTTGGTCTAAATTTTGAAATGGCTGTCATTTCTTACTTGAGTGAGCCACGATCATGAAATTTTGGAATTGGGTACAGAAAAATACAATGTATACATTTTTGTAATCGGATTGACCCTTACATGCGTTAAAAAAAAAAAAATTTTGATGACGTCATCATGACGTCACACAATTTTCGCCTTTTAGGGCATATCTTTGAGACATACCAAAGCTATAACAAAAAGAATTTTGAAAATATCTTGTTTTGTTCGCTAGATATATTGAAAAGAATGTTACGATTTTAATACTTCAAAAATTCAGCGACTTGAAAAAAGACTAGAAATCAACCCCTTTTATAAACAGCAAGCACATAATAGCCATGGTTATCTGCCCTTCCCAGAATTCCTTTGTGTTATATTGAATTTGGTCTAAATTTTGAAATGGCTGTTATTTCTTACTTGAGTGAGCCACGATCATGAAATTTTGGAATTACGTACAGAAAAATTCAATGTATACATTTTTGTAATCGGATTGACCCTTACATGCGTTAACAAAAAAACACATTTTTGATGACGTCATCATGACGTCACAGAATTTTCGCTTTTTAGGGCATATCTTTGAGACATACCAAAGCTGTAACAAAAAGAATTTTGAAAATATCTTGTTTTGTTCGCTAGATATATTGAAAAGAATGTTACGATTTTCAAATTTAAAAAATTCATAAAAAATCACGTGATGACGTCATCATGACGTAAAAGTTCGGGGCACATTCTGAGCAGTTGGTCTAAGTGTCTGTTTAATTTAAAGGCAATCGGCTGCATAAAAGTAGCCAAAGTGCCGGGCAGAAAGAAATCGTGTACAAATGCTATGGGCAAAAAGTCTGAAAAAGAAAAAAAAAAAAAAAGAAAAAAAAAACTAGAGGTCTATGTTTTTAAGAACATAGGGCTTTTCCATATGATTTTATGATGTTATTTCGAATTTTGTAAACTAGTGACAAATCTACCTAACCACCAAGTTTCATGACGATTAGACATGGTCTACCCTTATATGTCTTTCAAGAAATCATGCCTTTGAAGACGTCATTATGACCTCAGAAATTTTTCGCATTTATATAAAAGAATGTACGAGCTAACAAAGCTATTACAAAAAGAATTTTGAATTTAACATATGTTCTGTTGATGAGATATGGTTTTAAGAATCTTTAATGTTAAAACTTTGAAATTACTATAAAAATCATATGATGACGTCATTATGACGTCACCTCAATTTTTATTTATAACGTACTTGTCTAGCAACATTCCAGGTTTGAATGCAATTGGACTTACGGTTCTCTTGATATGGGCCTTGAAAAATGCGCCTTTAAGATGACATCACGTGACACATAATGACGTCATCATGATGTCACTTTTCGGCACACAATTTCAGATTAGGGTCTATGTTTGTATTAAGTTTGAATAAGATCTGATGTTGTTTAGTGACTAAAGTGCCGTAGACAAAATTCGTGTTTAAGAAGAAACCAAAAAAGTGGGTATTGTGTAGTTTAGGATTTGTGTATTAATTGTGTTCATGTTAGCTCCTGGAGTATTTGATTATTCCAAAAGCCTTTTTTGTCATTAAAGTAGACTTCTCTGAATCCCAATGACACGTGCTTTTGTGATTTGGAAAGGTTTTTTAAGGCGGAAAATATGATTTTCCACCCGTTGTGTCATGTTTTGGCTCGGTCAATTTCGAACCAGCTCCTACTCTCCCACCAGTTATATATCCGTGTGAAGCTGGGTATTGTGCAATCATGTGTTTTTGACCTCTGAGCTAACGATTTCATTCAAAAAAAAACCTGGAGATGTTCTTGGACGTGGCCCTTTGTTCTGAATGTGGCAAAACGAACAATTTTCAAGTAGATTGTGTTCATGCCTGGGCGAAAGTGTACTAAACTACACAATCGCGCGAACAGAACAAAAACCAAGGCTTTGCTGCTGTAGCGGAAAACCCGAAAATTTTGCGTCTGTTGTAAACATACGCATGGCTTTTCCGTTTTCTTTTTTTCTTTAACATAAATTATCAGAAGGTCTATGTCTTTGCTATGTTTAAGATCTGAGATTATTTTATGATTCACATTTCGTACTCCATACTTGACCTTTAAGTTCATGTTACATGACACGTGATGACGTCATCATGACGTCACGTTTCGGCATACATTTTCAGCTTAGGGTCTCTGTTTGTGTTAAGCCTGATTAAGATCTGATGTTGCTTAGTGACCAAAGTGTCCCGTACAAAATTCGTGTACAAAGTCTATGGGATTTGGGATAGAACTAAAATAATCATAGAAAATCAGCCGATGACGTCATCATGACGTCACCTCGGATTTAACATGCTAGTAGCACTATCTACCTACACACTAATTTTTATGACGATCGTCCCTACCCTTATATGTGTTTCAAAAAAGCATATTTTTGATGACGTCATTATGACGTCACACATTTTTCACATTTATGTGAAAGAATATAGGAGCTAACAAATCTATTACAAAAAGAATTTTGAATTTAGCATGTTCTGTTGATGAGATATGGTTTTAAGAAACTTTAGTGTTCAAAAACTTTAAAATAGAAAAAAAACTGTATGATGACGTCATCATGACGTCACCTCAATTTTCATCTATAACACGAGCTACCATACCAACATACCTCGTTTGAAGGCAATCGGACCTACCGTTCTCTAGATATGGGCTCTTCCAAAATGCACCTTTAAGATAACGTCACATGACACGTGATGACGTCATCATGACGTCACGTTTCGGCATACATTTTCAGCTAAAAGGGTCTCTGTTTGTGTTAAGTTTGATTAAGATCTGATGTTGTTTAGTGACCAAAGTGGCTCTTACAAAATTCGTGTACAAAGTCTATGGGATTTGGGATAGAACTAAAATAATCATAGAAAATCAGCCGATGACGTCATTATGACGTCACCTCGGATTTAACATGCTAGTATCACTATCTACCTGCACACTAATTTTTATGACGATCGTCCCTACCCTTATATATGTTTCAAAAAAGCATATTTTTGATGACGTCATGATGACGTCACACATTTTTCACATTTATGTGAAAGAATATAGGAGCTAACAAAGCTATTACAAAAAGAATTTTGAATTTAGCATGTTCTGTTGATGAGATATGGCTTTAAGAAACTTTGAAGTTCAAAAACTTTAATATTACTGTAAAATCGTATGATGACGTCATCATGACGTCACCTCAATTTTCATCTATAACACGAGCTACCATACCAACATACCTCGTTTGAAGGCAATCGGACCTACCGTTCTCTAGATATGGGCCCTTGAAAAATGCACCTTTAAGATGACGTCACAAGACACGTGATGACGTCATCATGACATCACGTTTCGGCATACATTTTCAGCTTAGGGTCTCTGTTTGTGTTAAGCCTGATTAAGATCTGATGTTGTTTAGTGACCAAAGTGTCCCGTACAAAATTCGTGTACCAAGTCTATGGGATTTGGGATAGAACTAAAATAATCATAGAAAATCAGCCGATGACGTCATCATGACGTCACCTCGGATTTAACATGCTAGTATCACTATCTACCTGCACACTAATTTTTATGACGATCGTCCCTACCCTTATATGTGTTTCAAAAAAGCATATTTTTGATGACGTCATGATGACGTCACACATTTTTCACATTTATGTGAAAGAATATAGGAGCTAACAAAGCTATTACAAAAAGAATTTTGAATTTAGCGTGTTCTGTTGATGAGATATGGCTTCAGGAAACTTTGAAGTTCAAAAACTTTAATATTACTGTAAAACTGTATGATGACGTCATCATGACGTCACCTCAATTTGTATCTATAACACGAGCTACCATACCAACATACCTGGTTTGAAGGCAATCGGACGTACCGTTCTCTAGATATGGGCCCTTGAAAAATGCACCTTTAAGATGACGTCACATGACACGTGATGACGTCATCATGACGTCACGTTTCGGCATACATTTTCAGCTTAGGGTCTCTGTTTGTGTTAAGCCTGATTAAGATCTGATGTTGCTTAGTGACCAAAGTGTCCCGTACAAAATTCGTGTACAAAGTCTATGGGATTTGGGATAGAACTAAAATAATCATAGAAAATCAGCCGATGACGTCATCATGACGTCACCTCGGATTTAACATGCTAGTAGCACTATCTACCTGCACACTAATTTTTATAACGATCGTCCCTACCCTTATATGTGTTTCAAAAAGCATATTTTTGATGACGTCATGATGACGTCACACATTTTTCACATTTATGTGAAAGAATATAGGAGCTAACAAAGCTATTACAAAAAGAATTTTGAATTTAGCATGTTCTGTTGATGAGATATGGCTTTAAGAAACTTTGAAGTTCAAAAACTTTAATATTACTGTAAAATCGTATGATGACGTCATCATGACGTCACATCAATTTTCATCTATAACACGATCTACCATACCAACATACCTGGTTTGAAGGCAATCGGACCTACCGTTCTCTAGATATGGGCCCTTCCAAAATGCACCTTTAAGATGACGTCACATGACACGTGATGACGTCATCATGACGTCACGTTTTGGCATACATTTTCAGCTTAGGGTCCCTGTTTGTGTTAAGTTTGATTAAGATCTGATGTTGTTTAGTGACCAAAGTGTCCCGTACAAAATTCGTGTACAAAGTCTATGGGATTTGGGATAGAACTAAAAATTCATAGAAAATCAGCCGATGACGTCATCATGACGTCACCTCGGATTTTACATGCTAGTAGCATTATCTACCTACCCACCAATTTTTATGACGATCGTCCCTACCCTTATATGTGTTTCAGAAATGCATATTTTTGATGACGTCATGATGACGTCACACATTTTTCACATTTATGTGAAAGAATATAGGAGCTAACAAAGCTATTGCAAAAAGAATTTTGAATTTAGCATGTTCTGTTGGTGAGATATGGCTTTAAGAAACTTTGAAATTCAAAAACTGAAAAATTACTATAAAATCGTATGATGACGTCATCTTGACGTCACCTCAAATTTCATCTATAACACGAGGTAGCCTACCAACATATCAGGTTTAAAGGAAATCGGACCTACCGTTCTCTAGATATGGGCCCTTGAAAAACGCACCTTTAAGATGACGTCACGTGACACGTGATGACGTCATCATGACGTCACTCTTCGACATACCATTTCAGTTTAGGGTCTATGTTTGAGGTAAGTTTGGTTAAGATCTGAGGTTTTTTAAGACCTAAAGTGCCGCGGAGAAAATTCGTGTACAAAGTCTATGGGCTTTTGGTCAGAACTAAAAGAAGAAGAAGAAGAAGAAAAAAAAAACTAGAGGTCTATGTTTTTAAGAACATAGGGCTTTTCCATATGTTTTTATGATGTCACTTCGAATTTTGTAAACTAGTGACAAATCTACCTAACCACCAAGTTTCGTGACGATTAGACATGGTCTATCCATATGTCTTTCAAGAAATCATGCCTTTAATGACGTCATTATGACTTCAGTAATTTTTCGCATTGATATAAAAGAATGTACGAGCTAACAAAGCTATTACAAAAGGAATTTTGAATTGAACATGTTCTGTTGATGAGATGTGGTTTTAAGAATCTTTAACGTTAAAATTTTGAAATTACCATAAAAATCAGATGATGACGTCATTATGACGTCACCTCAATTTTGATTTATAACATGTACTTGTTTAGCCAACATACCAGGTTTGAATGCAATTGGACTTACGGTTCTCTTGATATGGGCCCTTGAAAAATGAGCCTTTAAGATGACATCACGTAACACATAATGACGTCATCGTGACATCACTCTTCGGCACACAATTTCAGATTAGGGTCTATGTTTGGGTTAAGTTTGCTTAAGATCTGATGTTGTTTAGTGACCAAAGTGCCGCAGACAAAATTGGTGTTTAAGAAGAAACCAAAATAGTGGGTATTGTGTAGTTTAGGATTTCTGTATTAATTGTGTTCATGTTAGCTTCTGGAGTATTTGATTATTCCAAAAGCCTTTTTTTGTTACTAAAGTAGACTTCTCTGAATCCCAATGACACGTGCTTTTGTGATTTGGAAAGGTTTTTTAAGGCGGAAAATACGATTTTCTTACGTTGTGTCACGTTTTGGCTCGGTCAACTACTCTCCCACCAGCTATATATCCGTGTAAAGCTGGGTATTGCGCAATCACGTATTTTGTTACCTCTTAGCTAACGATTTCACTCCAAAAAACCCCTGCAGATGTTCTTCGACGTGGCCCTTTGTTCTGAATGTGGCAAAACGAACAATTTTCAAGTAGATTGTGTTCATGCCTGGGCGAAAGTGTACTAAACTACACAATCGCGCGAACAGAACAAAAACAAAGGCTTTCCTGCTGTAGCGGAAACGCCAAAAAATGTGCGTCTGTTGTAAACATACGCATGGCTTTTCCTTTTTTTCTTTTTTATTTAACATAAATTATCAGAAGGTCTATGTCTTTGCTAAGTTTAAGATCTGAGATTATTTTATGATTAACATTTCGTACTCCAAACTTGACCTTTAAGTTCATGTTACATGCCACACGAAGACGTCATTATGACGTCACTCTTCGCGGCACGACTTTGCATCAGGGTCTATACCTATGCTAACTCTGACTAAGATTCGATGTTGTTTGATGACAAAAGTGCCGATCAGAAAATCTATGCACAAAGTCTTTCGGATTTGGGATAGAACTAAAATAAGAAGCAGAAAAAAAATAGATATAGGGCCTTCAAAAATGCAAATTTAAGATGACGTCACGTGACATGTGATGACGTCATCATGACGTCATGATTCGGCACCCATCTCGAGTAGATAGTCAATGCATATGCCAAGTTTGAAGTTCATGGCATTTGAAGAAGTGCAAAATTTTAAGAGTACAATGAAATTTGAAACATTTACAAATTCATAAAAAATCAGCCGATGACGTCATCATGACGTCACTTCGGATTTTGCATGCTAGTGGCACTATCTACCTACCCACCAATTTTTATGACGATCGGACGTACCCTTATGTGTGTTTCAGAAATGCACATTTTTGATGACGTCATGATGACGTCACACATTTTTCAAATGTATGTGAAAGAATATAGGAGCTAACAAAGCTATTACAAAAAGAATTTTGAATTTAGCATGTTCTGTTGGTGAGATATGGCTTTAAGAAACTTTGAAGTTGAAAAACTTTAATATTACTGTAAAATCGTATGATGACGTCATCATGACGTCACCTTAATTTTCATCTATAACACGAGCTACCATACCAACATACCAGGTTTGAAGGCAATCGGACCTACCGTTCTCTAGATATAGGCTCTTGAAAAATGCACATTTAAGATGACGTCACATGACACGTGATGACGTCATCATGACGTCACGTTTCGGCTTACATTTTCAGCTTAGGGTCTATGTTTGTGTTAAGTCTGATTAAGATCCGAGGTTGTTTAGTGACCAAAGTGCCACTTATAAAATTCGTGCACAAAGTCTATGGGATTTGGGATAGAACTAAAAAATTCACAGAAAATCAGCCGATGACGTCATCATGACGTCACCTCGGATTTTACATGCTATTAGCACTATCTACCTACCCACTAATTTTTATGACGATCGGACGTACCCTTATGTGTGTTTCAGAAATGCACATTTTTGATGACGTCATGATGACGTCACACATTTTTCAAATGTATGTGAAAGACTATAGGAGCTAACAAAGCTATTACAAAAAGAATTTTGAATTTAGCATGTTCTGTTGGTGAGATATGGCTTTAAGAAACTTTGAAGTTCAAAAACTTTAATATTACTGTAAAATCGTATGATGACGTGATCATGACGTCACCTTAATTTTCATCTATAACACGAGCTACCATACCAACATACCAGGTTTGAAGGCAATCGGACCTACCGTTCTCTAGATATAGGCCCTAGAAAAATGCACATTTAAGATGACGTCACATGACACGTGATGACGTCATCATGACGTCACGTTTCGGCTTACATTTTCAGCTGAGGGTCTATGTTTGTGTTAAGTCTGATTAAGATCCGAGGTTGTTTAGTGACCAAAGTGCCACTTACAAAATTCGTGTACAAAGTCTATGGGATTTGGGATAGAACTAAAACATTCACAGAAAATCAGCCGATGACGTCATCATGACGTCACCTCGGATTTTACATGCTAGTAGCACTATCTACCTACCCACTAATTTTTATGACGATCGGACGTACCCTTATGTGTGTTTCAGAAATGCACATTTTTGATGACGTCATGATGACGTCACACATTTTTCAAATGTATGTGAAAGAATATAGGAGCTAACAAAGCTATTACAAAAAGAATTTTGAATTTAGCATGTTCTGTTGATGAGATATGGCTTTAAGAAACTTTGAATTTCAAAAACTTAAAAATTACTATAAAATCGTATGATGACGTCATCTTGACGTCACCTCAAATTTCATCTATAACACGAGCTAGCCTACCAACATATCAGGTTTGAAGGAAATCGGACCTACCATTCTCTAGATATGGGCCCTTGAAAAACGCACCTTTAAGATGACGTGACGTGACACGTGATGACGTCATCATGACGTCACTCTTCGACATACTATTTCAGCTTAGGGTCTATGTTTGAGGTAAGTTTGGTTAAGATCTGAGGTTTTTTAAGACCTAAAGTGCCGCGCAGAAAATTCGTGTACAAAGTCTATGGGATTTTGGTCAGAACTAAAAGAAGAAGAAGAAGAAGAAGAAGAAGAAGAAGAAACTAGAGGTCTATGTTTTTAAGAACATAGGGCTTTTCCATATGTTTTTATGATGTCACTTCGAATTTTGTAAACTAGTGACAAATCTACCTAACCACCAAGTTTCGTGACGATTAGACATGGTCTATCCATATGTCTTTCAAGAAATCATGCCTTTAATGACGTCATTATGACTTCAGTAATTTTTCGCATTGATATAAAAGAATGTACGAGCTAACAAAGCTATTACAAAAGGAATTTTGAATTGAACATGTTCTGTTGATGAGATGTGGTTTTAAGAATCTTTAACGTTAAAATTTTGAAATTACCATAAAAATCAGATGATGACGTCATTATGACGTCACCTCAATTTTGATTTATAACATGTACTTGTTTAGCCAACATACCAGGTTTGAATGCAATTGGACTTACGGTTCTCTTGATATGGGCCCTTGAAAAATGAGCCTTTAAGATGACATCACGTAACACATAATGACGTCATCGTGACATCACTCTTCGGCACACAATTTCAGATTAGGGTCTATGTTTGGGTTAAGTTTGCTTAAGATCTGGTGTTGTTTAGTGACCAAAGTGCCGCAGACAAAATTGGTGTTTAAGAAGAAACCAAAATAGTGGGTATTGTGTAGTTTAGGATTTCTGTATTAATTGTGTTCATGTTAGCTTCTGGAGTATTTGATTATTCCAAAAGCCTTTTTTTGTTACTAAAGTAGACTTCTCTGAATCCCAATGACACGTGCTTTTGTGATTTGGAAAGGTTTTTTAAGGCGGAAAATACGATTTTCTTACGTTGTGTCACGTTTTGGCTCGGTCAACTACTCTCCCACCAGCTATATATCCGTGTAAAGCTGGGTATTGCGCAATCACGTATTTTGTTACCTCTTAGCTAACGATTTCACTCCAAAAAACCCCTGCAGATGTTCTTCGACGTGGCCCTTTGTTCTGAATGTGGCAAAACGAACAATTTTCAAGTAGATTGTGTTCATGCCTGGGCGAAAGTGTACTAAACTACACAATCGCGCGAACAGAACAAAAACAAAGGCTTTCCTGCTGTAGCGGAAACGCCAAAAAATGTGCGTCTGTTGTAAACATACGCATGGCTTTTCCTTTTTTTCTTTTTTATTTAACATAAATTATCAGAAGGTCTATGTCTTTGCTAAGTTTAAGATCTGAGATTATTTTATGATTAACATTTCGTACTCCAAACTTGACCTTTAAGTTCATGTTACATGCCACACGAAGACGTCATTATGACGTCACTCTTCGCGGCACGACTTTGCATCAGGGTCTATACCTATGCTAACTCTGACTAAGATTCGATGTTGTTTGATGACAAAAGTGCCGATCAGAAAATCTATGCACAAAGTCTTTCGGATTTGGGATAGAACTAAAATAAGAAGCAGAAAAAAAATAGATATAGGGCCTTCAAAAATGCAAATTTAAGATGACGTCACGTGACATGTGATGACGTCATCATGACGTCATGATTCGGCACCCATCTCGAGTAGATAGTCAATGCATATGCCAAGTTTGAAGTTCATGGCATTTGAAGAAGTGCAAAATTTTAAGAGTACAATGAAATTTGAAACATTTACAAATTCATAAAAAATCAGCCGATGACGTCATCATGACGTCACTTCGGATTTTGCATGCTAGTGGCACTATCTACCTACCCACCAATTTTTATGACGATCGGACGTACCCTTATGTGTGTTTCAGAAATGCACATTTTTGATGACGTCATGATGACGTCACACATTTTTCAAATGTATGTGAAAGAATATAGGAGCTAACAAAGCTATTACAAAAAGAATTTTGAATTTAGCATGTTCTGTTGGTGAGATATGGCTTTAAGAAACTTTGAAGTTGAAAAACTTTAATATTACTGTAAAATCGTATGATGACGTCATCATGACGTCACCTTAATTTTCATCTATAACACGAGCTACCATACCAACATACCAGGTTTGAAGGCAATCGGACCTACCGTTCTCTAGATATAGGCTCTTGAAAAATGCACATTTAAGATGATGTCACATGACACGTGATGACGTCATCATGACGTCACGTTTCGGCTTACATTTTCAGCTTAGGGTCTATGTTTGTGTTAAGTCTGATTAAGATCCGAGGTTGTTTAGTGACCAAAGTGCCACTTACAAAATTCGTGTACAAAGTCTATGGGATTTGGGATAGAACTAAAAAATTCACAGAAAATCAGCCGATGACGTCATCATGACGTCACCTCGGATTTTACATGCTATTAGCACTATCTACCTACCCACTAATTTTTATGACGATCGGACGTACCCTTATGTGTGTTTCAGAAATGCACATTTTTGATGACGTCATGATGACGTCACACATTTTGCAAATGTATGTGAAAGAATATAGGAGCTAACAAAGCTATTACAAAAAGAATTTTGAATTTAGCATGTTCTGTTGGTGAGATATGGCTTTAAGAAACTTTGAAGTTCAAAAACTTTAATATTACTGTAAAATCCTATGATGACGTGATCATGACGTCACCTTAATTTTCATCTATAACACGAGCTACCATAACAACATACCAGGTTTGAAGGCAATCGGACCTACCGTTCTCTAGATATAGGCCCTAGAAAAATGCACATTTAAGATGACGTCACATGACACGTGATGACGTCATCATGACGTCACGTTTCGGCTTACATTTTCAGCTGAGGGTCTATGTTTGTGTTAAGTCTGATTAAGATCCGAGGTTGTTTAGTGACCAAAGTGCCACTTACAAAATTCGTGTACAAAGTCTATGGGATTTGGGATAGAACTAAAAAATTCACAGAAAATCAGCCGATGACGTCATCATGACGTCACCTCGGATTTTACATGCTAGTAGCACTATCTACCTACCCACCAATTTTTATGACGATCGGACGTACCCTTATGTGTGTTTCAGAAATGCACATTTTTGATGACGTCATGATGACGTCACACATTTTTCAAATGTATGTGAAAGAATATAGGAGCTAACAAAGCTATTACAAAAAGAATTTTGAATTTAGCATGTTCTGTTGGTGAGATATGGCTTTAAGAAACTTTGAAGTTGAAAAACTTTAATATTACTGTAAAATCGTATGATGACGTCATCATGACGTCACCTTAATTTTCATCTATAACACGAGCTCCCATAACACCAGGTTTGAAGGCAATCGGACCTACCGTTCTCTAGATATAGGCCCTTGAAAAATGCACATTTAAGATGACGTCACATGACACGTGATGACGTCATCATGACGTCACGTTTCGGCTTACATTTTCAGCTGAGGGTCTATGTTTGTGTTAAGTCTGATTAAGATCCGAGGTTGTTTAGTGACCAAAGTGCCACTTACAAAATTCGTGTACAAAGTCTATGGGATTTGGGATAGAACTAAAAAATTCACAGAAAATCAGCCGATGACGTCATCATGACGTCACCTCGGATTTTACATGCTAGTAGCACTATCTACCTACCCACTAATTTTTATGACGATCGGACGTACCCTTATGTGTGTTTCAGAAATGCACATTTTTGATGACGTCATGATGACGTCACACATTTTTCAAATGTATGTGAAAGAATATAGGAGCTAACAAAGCTATTACAAAAAGAATTTTGAATTTAGCATGTTCTGTTGGTGAGATATGGCTTTAAGAAACTTTGAATTTCAAAAACTTAAAAATTACTATAAAATCGTATGATGACGTCATCTTGACGTCACCTCAAATTTCATCTATAACACGAGCTAGCCTACCAACATATCAGGTTTGAAGGAAATCGGACCTACCGTTCTCTAGATATGGGCCCTTGAAAAACGCACCTTTAAGATGACGTCATGTGACACGTGATGACGTCATCATGACGTCACTCTTCGACATACTATTTCAGCTTAGGGTCTATGTTTGAGGTAAGTTTGGTTAAGATCTGAAGTTTTTTAAGACCTAAAGTGCCGCGGAGAAAATTCGTGTACAAAGTCTATGGGATTTTGGTCAGAACTAAAAGAAGAAAAAACTAGAGGTCTATGTTTTTAAGAACATAGGGCTTTTCCATATGATTTTATGATGTTATTTCGAATTTTGTAAACTAGTGACAAATCTACCTAACCACCAAGTTTCATGACGATTAGACATGGTCTACCCTTATATGTCTTTCAAGAAATCATGCCTTTGATGACGTCATTATGACCTCAGAAATTGTTCGCATTTATATAAAAGAATGTACGAGCTAACAAAGCTATTACAAAAAGAATTTTGAATTTAACATATGTTCTGTTGATGAGATATGGTTTTAAGAATCTTTAATGTTAAAACTTTGAAATTACTATAAAAATCATATGATGACGTCATTATGACGTCACCTCAATTTTTATTTATAACGTACTTGTCTAGCAACATACCAGGTTTGAATGCAATTGGACTTACGGTTCTCTTGATATGGGTCTTGAAAAATGCGCCTTTAAGATGACATCACGTGACACATAATGACGTCATCATGATGTCACTTTTCGGCACACAATTTCAGATTAGGGTCTATGTTTGTATTAAGTTTGAATAAGATCTGATGTTGTTTAGTGACTAAAGTGCCGTAGACAAAATTCGTGTTTAAGAAGAAACCAAAAAAGTGGGTATTGTGTAGTTTAGGATTTGTGTATTAATTGTGTTCATGTTAGCTCCTGGAGTATTTGATTATTCCAAAAGCCTTTTTTGTCACTAAAGTAGACTTCTCTGAATCCCAATGACACGTGCTTTTGTGATTT
Organism: Hippasteria phrygiana; assembly: GCA_037893225.1. NCBI lineage: Eukaryota > Metazoa > Echinodermata > Asteroidea > Valvatida > Goniasteridae > Hippasteria > Hippasteria phrygiana. The sequence continues at coordinate 1,395,763 of JAZGUH010000125.1, forward strand.
GGAAAGGTTTTTTAAGGCGGAAAATATGATTTTCCACCCGTTGTGTCATGTTTTGGCTCGGTCAATTTCGAACCAGCTCCTACTCTCCCACCAGTTATATATCCGTGTGAAGCTGGGTATTGTGCAATCATGTGTTTTTGACCTCTGAGCTAACGATTTCATTCAAAAAAAAACCTGGAGATGTTCTTGGACGTGGCCCTTTGTTCTGAATGTGGCAAAACGAACAATTTTCAAGTAGATTGTGTTCATGCCTGGGCGAAAGTGTACTAAACTACACAATCGCGCGAACAGAACAAAAACCAAGGCTTTGCTGCTGTAGGGGAAAAGCCGAAAATTTTGCGTCTGTTGTAAACATACGCATGGCTTTTCCGTTTTAGTTTTTTCTTTAACATAAATTATCAGAAGGTCTATGTCTTTGCTATGTTTAAGATCTGAGATTATTTTATGATTCACATTTCGTACTCCATACTTGACCTTTAAGTTCATGTTACATGACAGGTGATGACGTCATCATGACGTCACGTTTCGGCATACATTTTCAGCTTAGGGTCTCTGTTTGTGTTAAGCCTGATTAAGATCTGATGTTGTTTAGTGACCAAAGTGTCCCGTACAAAATTCGTGTACAAAGTCTATGGGATTTGGGATAGAACTAAAAATTCATAGAAAATCAGCCGATGACGTCATCATGACGTCACCTCGGATTTAACATCCTAGTAGCATTATCTACCTGCACACTAATTTTTATGACGATCGTCCCTACCCTTATATGTGTTTCAAAAAAGCATATTTTTGATGACGTCATGATGACGTTACACATTTTTCACATTTATGTGAAAGAATATAGGAGCTAACAAAGCTATTACAAAAAGAATTTTGAATTTAGCGTGTTCTGTTGATGAGATATGGCTTTAGGAAACTTTGAAGTTCAAAAACTTTAATATTACTGTAAAACTGTATGATGACGTCATCATGACGTCACCTTAATTTTCATCTATAACACGAGCTACCATACCAACATACCAGGTTTGAAGGCAATCGGACCTACCGTTCTCTAGATATAGGCTCTTGAAAAATGCACATTTAAGATGACGTCACATGACACGTGATGACGTCATCATGACGTCACGTTTCGGCTTACATTTTCAGCTGAGGGTCTATGTTTGTGTTAAGTCTGATTAAGATCCGAGGTTGTTTAGTGACCAAAGTGCCACTTACAAAATTCGTGTACAAAGTCTATGGGATTTGGGATAGAACTAAAAAATTCACAGAAAATCAGCCGATGACGTCATCATGACGCCACCTCGGATTTTACATGCTAGTAGCACTATCTACCTACCCCCCCTAATTTGTATGACAATCGGACGTACCCTTATATGTGTTTCAAAAAAGCACATTTTTGATGACGTCATGATGACGTCACACATTTTTCAAATGTATGTGAAAGAATATAGGAGCTAACAAAGGTATTACAAAAAGAATTTTGAATTTAACATGTTCTGTTGGTGAGATATGGCTTTAAGAAACTTTGAAGTTCAAAAAATTTAATACTACTGTAAAATCGTATGATGACGTCATCATGACGTCACCTTAATTTTCATCTATAACACGAGCTACCATACCAACATACCAGGTTTGAAGGCAATCGGACCTACCGTTCTCTAGATATAGGCTCTTGAAAAATGCACATTTAAGATGACGTCACATGACACGTGATGACGTCATCATGACGTCACGTTTCGGCTTACATTTTCAGCTTAGGGTCTATGTTTGTGTTAAGTCTGATTAAGATCCGAGGTTGTTTAGTGACCAAAGTGCCACTTATAAAATTCGTGTACAAAGTCCATGGGATTTGGGATAGAACTAAAAAATTCACAGAAAATCAGCCGATGACGTCATCATGACGTCACCTCGGATTTTACATGCTATTAGCACTATCTACCTACCCACTAATTTTTATGACGATCGGACGTACCCTTATGTGTGTTTCAGAAATGCACATTTTTGATGACGTCATGATGACGTCACACATTTTTCAAATGTATGTGAAAGAATATTGGAGCTAACAAAGCTATTACAAAAAGAATTTTGAATTTAGCATGTTCTGTTGGTGAGATATGGCTTTAAGAAACTTTGAAGTTCAAAAACTTTAATATTACTGTAAAATCGTATGATGACGTGATCATGACGTCACCTTAATTTTCATCTATAACACGAGCTACCATACCAACATACCAGGTTTGAAGGCAATCGGACCTACCGTTCTCTAGATATAGGCCCTAGATAAATGCACATTTAAGATGACGTCACATGACACGTGATGACGTCATCATGACGTCACGTTTCGGCTTACATTTTCAGCTGAGGGTCTATGTTTGTCTTAAGTCTGATTAAGATCCGAGGTTGTTTAGTGACCAAAGTGCCACTTACAAAATTCGTGTACAAAGTCCATGGGATTTGGGATAGAACTAAAAAATTCACAGAAAATCAGCCGATGACGTCATCATGACGTCACCTCGGATTTTACATGCTATTAGCACTATCTACCTACCCACTAATTTTTATGACGATCGGACGTACCCTTATGTGTGTTTCAGAAATGCACATTTTTGATGACGTCATGATGACGTCACACATTTTTCAAATGTATGTGAAAGAATATAGGAGCTAACAAAGCTATTACAAAAAGAATTTTGAATTTAGCATGTTCTGTTGGTGAGATATGGCTTTAAGAAACTTTGAAGTTGAAAAACTTTAATATTACTGTAAAATCGTATGATGACGTCATCATGACGTCACCTTAATTTTCATCTATAACACGAGCTCCCATAACATACCAGGTTTGAAGGCAATCGGACCTACCGTTCTCTAGATATAGGCCCTTGAAAAATGCACATTTAAGATGACGTCACATGACACGTGATGACGTCATCATGACGTCACGTTTCGGCTTACATTTTCAGCTGAGGGTCTATGTTTGTGTTAAGTCTGATTAAGATCCGAGGTTGTTTAGTGACCAAAGTGCCACTTACAAAATTCGTGTACAAAGTCTATGGGATTTGGGATAGAACTAAAAAATGCACAGAAAATCAGCCGATGACGTCATCATGACGTCACCTCGGATTTTACATGCTAGTAGCACTATCTACCTACCCACTAATTTTTATGACGATCGGACGTACCCTTATGTGTGTTTCAGAAATGCACATTTTTGATGACGTCATGATGACGTCACACATTTTTCACATTTATGTGAAAGAATATAGGAGCTAACAAAGCTATTACAAAAAGAATTTTGAATTTAGCATGTTCTGTTGATGAGATATGGCTTTAAGAAACTTTGAATTTCAAAAACTTAAAAATTACTATAAAATCGTATGATGACGTCATCTTGACGTCACCTCAAATTTCATCTATAACACGAGCTAGCCTACCAACATATCAGGTTTGAAGGAAATCGGACCTACCGTTCTCTAGATATGGGCCCTTGAAAAACGCACATTTAAGATGACGTCACGTGACACGTGATGACGTCATCATGACGTCACTCTTCGACATACTATTTCAGCTTAGGGTCTATGTTTGAGGTAAGTTTGGTTAAGATCTGAAGTTTTTTAAGACCTAAAGTGCCGCGGAGAAAATTCGTGTACAAAGTCTATGGGCTTTTGGTCAGAACTAAAAGAAGAAGAAGAAGAAGAAAAAAAAAAAAAATCAGAACAAAAACAAAGCCTTTTCCGAAGGATTTCGGAAAAGCCAACTAGAGGTCTATGTTTTTAAGAACATAGGGCTTTTCCATATGATTTTATGATGTTATTTCGAATTTTGTAAACTAGTGACAAATCTACCTAACCACCAAGTTTCATGACGATTAGACATGGTCTACCCTTATATGTCTTTCAAGAAATCATGCCTTTGATGACGTCATTATGACCTCAGAAATTTTTCGCATTTATATAAAAGAATGTACGAGCTAACAAAGCTATTACAAAAAGAATTTTGAATTTAACATATGTTCTGTTGATGAGATATGGTTTTAAGAATCTTTAATGTTAAAACTTTGAAATTACTATAAAAATCATATGATGACGTCATTATGACGTCACCTCAATTTTTATTTATAACGTACTTGTCTAGCAACATACCAGGTTTGAATGCAATTGGACTTACGGTTCTCTTGATATGGGTCTTGAAAAATGCGCCTTTAAGATGACATCACGTGACACATAATGACGTCATCATGATGTCACTTTTCGGCACACAATTTCAGATTAGGGTCTATGTTTGTATTAAGTTTGAATAAGATCTGATGTTGTTTAGTGACTAAAGTGCCGTAGACAAAATTCGTGTTTAAGAAGAAACCAAAAAAGTGGGTATTGTGTAGTTTAGGATTTGTGTATTAATTGTGTTCATGTTAGCTCCTGGAGTATTTGATTATTCCAAAAGCCTTTTTTGTCACTAAAGTAGACTTCTCTGAATCCCAATGACACGTGCTTTTGTGATTTGGAAAGGTTTTTTAAGGCGGAAAATATGATTTTCCACCCGTTGTGTCATGTTTTGGCTCGGTCAATTTCGAACCAGCTCCTACTCTCCCACCAGTTATATATCCGTGTGAAGCTGGGTATTGTGCAATCATGTGTTTTTGACCTCTGAGCTAACGATTTCATTCAAAAAAAAACCTGGAGATGTTCTTGGACGTGGCCCTTTGTTCTGAATGTGGCAAAACGAACAATTTTCAAGTAGATTGTGTTCATGCCTGGGCGAAAGTGTACTAAACTACACAATCGCGCGAACAGAACAAAAACCAAGGCTTTGCTGCTGTAGGGGAAAAGCCGAAAATTTTGCGTCTGTTGTAAACATACGCATGGCTTTTCCGTTTTAGTTTTTTCTTTAACATAAATTATCAGAAGGTCTATGTCTTTGCTATGTTTAAGATCTGAGATTATTTTATGATTCACATTTCGTACTCCATACTTGACCTTTAAGTTCATGTTACATGACAGGTGATGACGTCATCATGACGTCACGTTTCGGCATACATTTTCAGCTTAGGGTCTCTGTTTGTGTTAAGCCTGATTAAGATCTGATGTTGTTTAGTGACCAAAGTGTCCCGTACAAAATTCGTGTACAAAGTCTATGGGATTTGGGATATAACTAAAATAATCATAGAAAATCAGCCGATGACGTCATCATGACGTCACCTCGGATTTAACATGCTAGTAGCACTATCTACCTACACACTAATTTTTATGACGATCGTCCCTACCCTTATATGTGTTTCAAAAAAGCATATTTTTGATGTCGTCATGATGACGTCACACATTTTTCACATTTATGTGAAAGAATATAGGAGCTAACAAAGCTATTACAAAAAGAATTTTGAATTTAGCATGTTCTGTTGATGAGATATGGCTTTAAGAAACTTTGAAGTTCAAAAACTTTAATATTACTGTAAAATCGTATGATGACGTCATCATGACGTTACCTCAATTTTCATCTATAACACGAGCTACCATACCAACATACCTGGTTTGAAGGCAATCGGACGTACCGTTCTCTAGATATGGGCCCTTCCAAAATGCACCTTTAAGATGACGTCACATGACACGTGATGACGTCATCATGACGTCACGTTTTGGCATACATTTTCAGCTTAGGGTCCCTGTTTGTGTTAAGTTTGATTAAGATCTGATGTTGTTTAGTGACCAAAGTGTCCCGTACAAAATTCGTGTACAAAGTCTATGGGATTTGGGATAGAACTAAAAATTCATAGAAAATCAGCCGATGACGTCATCATGACGTCACCTCGGATTTAACATCCTAGTAGCATTATCTACCTGCACACTAATTTTTATGACGATCGTCCCTACCCTTATATGTGTTTCAAAAAAGCATATTTTTGATGACGTCATGATGACGTTACACATTTTTCACATTTATGTGAAAGAATATAGGAGCTAACAAAGCTATTACAAAAAGAATTTTGAATTTAGCGTGTTCTGTTGATGAGATATGGCTTTAGGAAACTTTGAAGTTCAAAAACTTTAATATTACTGTAAAACTGTATGATGACGTCATCATGACGTCACCTTAATTTTCATCTATAACACGAGCTACCATACCAACATACCAGGTTTGAAGGCAATCGGACCTACCGTTCTCTAGATATAGGCTCTTGAAAAATGCACATTTAAGATGACGTCACATGACACGTGATGACGTCATCATGACGTCACGTTTCGGCTTACATTTTCAGCTTAGGGTCTATGTTTGTGTTAAGTCTGATTAAGATCCGAGGTTGTTTAGTGACCAAAGTGCCACTTACAAAATTCGTGTACAAAGTCTATGGGATTTGGGATAGAACTAAAAAATTCACAGAAAATCAGCCGATGACGTCATCATGACGCCACCTCGGATTTTACATGCTAGTAGCACTATCTACCTACCCCCCCTAATTTGTATGACAATCGGACGTACCCTTATATGTGTTTCAAAAAAGCACATTTTTGATGACGTCATGATGACGTCACACATTTTTCAAATGTATGTGAAAGAATATAGGAGCTAACAAAGGTATTACAAAAAGAATTTTGAATTTAACATGTTCTGTTGGTGAGATATGGCTTTAAGAAACTTTGAAGTTCAAAAAATTTAATACTACTGTAAAATCGTATGATGACGTCATCATGACGTCACCTTAATTTTCATCTATAACACGAGCTACCATACCAACATACCAGGTTTGAAGGCAATCGGACCTACCGTTCTCTAGATATAGGCTCTTGAAAAATGCACATTTAAGATGACGTCACATGACACGTGATGACGTCATCATGACGTCACGTTTCGGCTTACATTTTCAGCTTAGGGTCTATGTTTGTGTTAAGTCTGATTAAGATCCGAGGTTGTTTAGTGACCAAAGTGCCACTTACAAAATTCGTGTACAAAGTCCATGGGATTTGGGATAGAACTAAAAAATTCACAGAAAATCAGCCGATGACGTCATCATGACGTCACCTCGGATTTTACATGCTATTAGCACTATCTACCTACCCACTAATTTTTATGACGATCGGACGTACCCTTATGTGTGTTTCAGAAATGCACATTTTTGATGACGTCATGATGACGTCACACATTTTTCAAATGTATGTGAAAGAATATAGGAGCTAACAAAGCTATTACAAAAAGAGTTTTGAATTTAGCATGTTCTGTTGGTGAGATATGGCTTTAAGAAACTTTGAAGTTGAAAAACTTTAATATTACTGTAAAATCGTATGATGACGTCATCATGACGTCACCTTAATTTTCATCTATAACACGAGCTCCCATAACATACCAGGTTTGAAGGCAATCGGACCTACCGTTCTCTAGATATAGGCCCTTGAAAAATGCACATTTAAGATGACGTCACATGACACGTGATGACGTCATCATGACGTCACGTTTCGGCTTACATTTTCAGCTGAGGGTCTATGTTTGTGTTAAGTCTGATTAAGATCCGAGGTTGTTTAGTGACCAAAGTGCCACTTACAAAATTCGTGTACAAAGTCTATGGGATTTGGGATAGAACTAAAAAATGCACAGAAAATCAGCCGATGACGTCATCATGACGTCACCTCGGATTTCACATGCTAGTAGCACTATCTACCTACCCACTAATTTTTATGACGATCGGACGTACCCTTATGTGTGTTTCAGAAATGCACATTTTTGATGACGTCATGATGACGTCACACATTTTTCACATTTATGTGAAAGAATATAGGAGCTAACAAAGCTATTACAAAAAGAATTTTGAATTTAGCATGTTCTGTTGATGAGATATGGCTTTAAGAAACTTTGAATTTCAAAAACTTAAAAATTACTATAAAATCGTATGATGACGTCATCTTGACGTCACCTCAAATTTCATCTATAACACGAGCTAGCCTACCAACATATCAGGTTTGAAGGAAATCGGACCTACCGTTCTCTAGATATGGGCCCTTGAAAAACGCACATTTAAGATGACGTCACGTGACACGTGATGACGTCATCATGACGTCACTCTTCGACATACTATTTCAGCTTAGGGTCTATGTTTGAGGTAAGTTTGGTTAAGATCTGAAGTTTTTTAAGACCTAAAGTGCCGCGGAGAAAATTCGTGTACAAAGTCTATGGGCTTTTGGTCAGAACTAAAAGAAGAAGAAGAAGAAGAAACTAGAGGTCTATGTTTTTAAGAACATAGGGCTTTTCCATATGTTTTTATGATGTCACTTCGAATTTTGTAAACTAGTGACAAATCTACCTAACCACCAAGTTTCGTGACGATTAGACATGGTCTATCCATATGTCTTTCAAGAAATCATGCCTTTAATGACGTCATTATGACTTCAGTAATTTTTCGCATTTATATAAAAGAATGTACGAGCTAACAAAGCTATTACAAAAGGAATTTTGAATTGAACATGTTCTGTTAATGAGATGTGGTTTTAAGAATCTTTAACGTAAAATTTTTGAAATTACCATAAAAATCAGATGATGACGTCATTATGACGTCACCTCAATTTTGATTTATAACATGTACTTGTTTAGCCAACATACCAGGTTTGAATGCAATTGGACTTACGGTTCTCTTGATATGGGCCCTTGAAAAATGAGCCTTTAAGATGACATCACGTAACACATAATGACGTCATCGTGACATCACTCTTCGGCACACAATTTCAGATTAGGGTCTATGTTTGGGTTAAGTTTGCTTAAGATCTGATGTTGTTTAGTGACCAAAGTGCCGCAGACAAAATTCGTGTTTAAGAAGAAACCAAAATAGTGGGTATTGTGTAGTTTAGGATTTCTGTATTAATTGTGTTCATGTTAGCTTCTGGAGTATTTGATTATTCCAAAAGCCTTTTTTTGTTACTAAAGTAGACTTCTCTGAATCCCAATGACACGTGCTTTTGTGATTTGGAAAGGTTTTTTAAGGCGGAAAATACGATTTTCTTACGTTGTGTCACGTTTTGGCTCGGTCAACTACTCTCCCACCAGCTATATATCCGTGTAAAGCTGGGTATTGCGCAATCACGTATTTTGTTACCTCTTAGCTAACGATTTCACTCCAAAAAACCCCTGCAGATGTTCTTCGACGTGGCCCTTTGTTCTGAATGTGGCAAAACGAACAATTTTCAAGTAGATTGTGTTCATGCCTGGGCGAAAGTGTACTAAACTACACAATCGCGCGAACAGAACAAAAACAAAGGCTTTCCTGCTGTAGCGGAAACGCCAAAAAATGTGCGTCTGTTGTAAACATACGCATGGCTTTTCCTTTTTTTCTTTTGTATTTAACATAAAGTATCAGAAGGTCTATGTCTTTGCTAAGTTTAAGATCTGAGATTATTTTATGATTAACATTTCGTACTCCGAACTTGACCTTTAAGTTCATGTTACATGCCACACGAAGACGTCATTATGACGTCACTCTTCGCGGCACGACTTTGCATCAGGGTTTATACCTATGCTAACTCTGACTAAGATTCGATGTTGTTTGATGACAAAAGTGCCGATCAGAAAATCTATGCACAAAGTCTATGGGATTTGGGATAGAACTAAAATAAGAAGCAGAAAAAAAATAGATATAGGGCCTTCAAAAATGCAAATTTAAGATGACGTCACGTGACATGTGATGACGTCATCATGACGTCATGATTCGGCACCCATCTCGAGTAGATAGTCAATGCATATGCCAAGTTTGAAGTTCATGGCATTTGAAGAAGTGCAAAATTTTAAGAGTACAATGAAATTTGAAACATTTACAAATTCATAAAAAATCAGTCGATGACGTCATCATGACGTCACTTCGGATTTTGCATGCTAGTGGCACTATCTACCTACCCACCAATTTTTATGACGATCGGACGTACCCTTATGTGTGTTTCAGAAATGCACATTTTTGATGACGTCATGATGACGTCACACATTTTTCAAATGTATGTGAAAGAATATAGGAGCTAACAAAGCTATTACAAAAAGAATTTTGAATTTAGCATGTTCTGTTGGTGAGATATGGCTTTAAGAAACTTTGAAGTTGAAAAACTTTAATATTACTGTAAAATCGTATGATGACGTCATCATGACGTCACCTTAATTTTCATCTATAACACGAGCTACCATACCAACATACCAGGTTTGAAGGCAATCGGACCTACCGTTCTCTAGATATAGGCTCTTGAAAAATGCACATTTAAGATGACGTCACATGACACGTGATGACGTCATCGTGACGTCACGTTTCGGCTTACATTTTCAGCTTAGGGTCTATGTTTGTGTTAAGTCTGATTAAGATCCGAGGTTGTTTAGTGACCAAAGTGCCACTTATAAAATTCGTGTACAAAGTCCATGGGATTTGGGATAGAACTAAAAAATTCACAGAAAATCAGCCGATGACGTCATCATGACGTCACCTCGGATTTTACATGCTATTAGCACTATCTACCTACCCACTAATTTTTATGACGATCGGACGTACCCTTATGTGTGTTTCAGAAATGCACATTTTTGATGACGTCATGATGACGTCACACATTTTTCAAATGTATGTGAAAGAATATTGGAGCTAACAAAGCTATTACAAAAAGAATTTTGAATTTAGCATGTTCTGTTGGTGAGATATGGCTTTAAGAAACTTTGAAGTTCAAAAACTTTAATATTACTGTAAAATCGTATGATGACGTCATCATGACGTCACCTTAATTTTCATCTATAACACGAGCTACCATACCAACATACCAGGTTTGAAGGCAATCGGACCTACCGTTCTCTAGATATAGGCCCTAGATAAATGCACATTTAAGATGACGTCACATGACACGTGATGACGTCATCATGACGTCACGTTTCGGCTTACATTTTCAGCTTAGGGTCTATGTTTGTGTTAAGTCTGATTAAGATCCGAGGTTGTTTAGTGACCAAAGTGCCACTTATAAAATTCGTGTACAAAGTCCATGGGATTTGGGATAGAAATAAAAAAATTCACAGAAAATCAGCCGATGACGTCATCATGACGTCACCTCGGATTTTACATGCTATTAGCACTATCTACCTACCCACTAATTTTTATGACGATCGGACGTACCCTTATGTGTGTTTCAGAAATGCACATTTTTGATGACGTCATGATGACGTCACACATTTTTCAAATGTATGTGAAAGAATATTGGAGCTAACAAAGCTATTACAAAAAGAATTTTGAATTTAGCATGTTCTGTTGGTGAGATATGGCTTTAAGAAACTTTGAAGTTCAAAAACTTTAATATTACTGTAAAATCGTATGATGACGTCATCATGACGTCACCTTAATTTTCATCTATAACACGAGCTACCATACCAACATACCAGGTTTGAAGGCAATCGGACCTACCGTTCTCTAGATATAGGCCCTAGATAAATGCACATTTAAGATGACGTCACATGACACGTGATGACGTCATCATGACGTCACGTTTCGGCTTACATTTTCAGCTTAGGGTCTATGTTTGTGTTAAGTCTGATTAAGATCCGAGGTTGTTTAGTGACCAAAGTGCCACTTATAAAATTCGTGTACAAAGTCCATGGGATTTGGGATAGAACTAAAAAATTCACAGAAAATCAGCCGATGACGTCATCATGACGTCACCTCGGATTTTACATGCTATTAGCACTATCTACCTACCCACTAATTTTTATGACGATCGGACGTACCCTTATGTGTGTTTCAGAAATGCACATTTTTGATGACGTCATGATGACGTCACACATTTTTCAAATGTATGTGAAAGAATATTGGAGCTAACAAAGCTATTACAAAAAGAATTTTGAATTTAGCATGTTCTGTTGGTGAGATATGGCTTTAAGAAACTTTGAAGTTCAAAAACTTTAATATTACTGTAAAATCGTATGATGACGTCATCATGACGTCACCTTAATTTTCATCTATAACACGAGCTACCATACCAACATACCAGGTTTGAAGGCAATCGGACCTACCGTTCTCTAGATATAGGCCCTAGATAAATGCACATTTAAGATGACGTCACATGACACGTGATGACGTCATCATGACGTCACGTTTCGGCTTACATTTTCAGCTGAGGGTCTATGTTTGTGTTAAGTCTGATTAAGATCCGAGGTTGTTTAGTGACCAAAGTGCCACTTACAAAATTCGTGTACAAAGTCCATGGGATTTGGGATAGAACTAAAAAATTCACAGAAAATCAGCCGATGACGTCATCATGACGTCACCTCGGATTTTACATGCTATTAGCACTATCTACCTACCCACTAATTTTTATGACGATCGGACGTACCCTTATGTGTGTTTCAGAAATGCACATTTTTGATGACGTCATGATGACGTCACACATTTTTCAAATGTATGTGAAAGAATATAGGAGCTAACAAAGCTATTACAAAAAGAATTTTGAATTTAGCATGTTCTGTTGGTGAGATATGGCTTTAAGAAACTTTGAAGTTGAAAAACTTTAATATTACTGTAAAATCGTATGATGACGTCATCATGACGTCACCTTAATTTTCATCTATAACACGAGCTCCCATAACATACCAGGTTTGAAGGCAATCGGACCTACCGTTCTCTAGATATAGGCCCTTGAAAAATGCACATTTAAGATGACGTCACATGACACGTGATGACGTCATCATGACGTCACGTTTCGGCTTACATTTTCAGCTGAGGGTCTATGTTTGTGTTAAGTCTGATTAAGATCCGAGGTTGTTTAGTGACCAAAGTGCCACTTACAAAATTCGTGTACAAAGTCTATGGGATTTGGGATAGAACTAAAAAATGCACAGAAAATCAGCCGATGACGTCATCATGACGTCACCTCGGATTTTACATGCTAGTAGCACTATCTACCTACCCACTAATTTTTATGACGATCGGACGTACCCTTATGTGTGTTTCAGAAATGCACATTTTTGATGACGTCATGATGACGTCACACATTTTTCAAATGTATGTGAAAGAATATAGGAGCTAACAAAGCTATTACAAAAAGAATTTTGAATTTAGCATGTTCTGTTGGTGAGATATGGCTTTAAGAAACTTTGAAGTTGAAAAACTTTAATATTACTGTAAAATCGTATGATGACGTCATCATGACGTCACCTTAATTTTCATCTATAACACGAGCTCCCATAACATACCAGGTTTGAAGGCAATCGGACCTACCGTTCTCTAGATATAGGCCCTTGAAAAATGCACATTTAAGATGACGTCACATGACACGTGATGACGTCATCATGACGTCACGTTTCGGCTTACATTTTCAGCTGAGGGTCTATGTTTGTGTTAAGTCTGATTAAGATCCGAGGTTGTTTAGTGACCAAAGTGCCACTTACAAAATTCGTGTACAAAGTCTATGGGATTTGGGATAGAACTAAAAAATGCACAGAAAATCAGCCGATGACGTCATCATGACGTCACCTCGGATTTTACATGCTAGTAGCACTATCTACCTACCCACTAATTTTTATGACGATCGGACGTACCCTTATGTGTGTTTCAGAAATGCACATTTTTGATGACGTCATGATGACGTCACACATTTTTCACATTTATGTGAAAGAATATAGGAGCTAACAAAGCTATTACAAAAAGAATTTTGAATTTAGCATGTTCTGTTGATGAGATATGGCTTTAAGAAACTTTGAATTTAAAAAACTTAAAAATTACTATAAAATCGTATGATGACGTCATCATGACGTCACCTCAAATTTCATCTATAACACGAGCTAGCCTACCAACATATCAGGTTTGAAGGAAATCGGACCTACCGTTCTCTAGATATGGGCCCTTGAAAAACGCACATTTAAGATGACGTCACGTGACACGTGATGACGTCATCATGACGTCACTCTTCGACATACTATTTCAGCTTAGGGTCTATGTTTGAGGTAAGTTTGGTTAAGATCTGAAGTTTTTTAAGACCTAAAGTGCCGCGGAGAAAATTCGTGTACAAAGTCTATGGGCTTTTGGTCAGAACTAAAAGAAGAAGAAGAAGAAGAAAAAAAAAAAAAATCAGAACAAAAACAAAGCCTTTTCCGAAGGATTTCGGAAAAGCCAAAAACTAGAGGTCTATGTTTTTAAGAACATAGGGCTTTTCCATATGTTTTTATGATGTTATTTCGAATTTTGTAAACTAGTGACAAATCTACCTAACCACCAAGTTTCATGACGATTAGACATGGTCTACCCTTATATGTCTTTCAAGAAATCATGCCTTTGATGACGTCATTATGACTTCAGAAATTTTTCGCATTTATATAAAAGAATGTACGAGCTAACAAAGCTATTACAAAAAGAATTTTGAATTTAACATATGTTCTGTTGATGAGATATGGTTTTAAGAATCTTTAATGTTAAAACTTTGAAATTACTATAAAAATCATATGATGACGTCATTATGACGTCACCTCAATTTTTATTTATAACGTACTTGTCTAGCAACATACCAGGTTTGAATGCAATTGGACTTACGGTTCTCTTAATATGGGCCTTGAAAAATGCGCCTTTAAGATGACATCACGTGACACATAATGACGTCATCATGATGTCACTTTTCGGCACACAATTTCAGATTAGGGTCTATGTTTGTATTAAGTTTGAATAAGATCTGATGTTGTTTAGTGACTAAAGTGCCGTAGACAAAATTCGTGTTTAAGAAGAAACCAAAAAAGTGGGTATTGTGTAGTTTAGGATTTGTGTATTAATTGTGTTCATGTTAGCTCCTGGAGTATTTGATTATTCCAAAAGCCTTTTTTGTCACTAAAGTAGACTTCTCTGAATCCCAATGACACGTGCTTTTGTGATTTGGAAAGGTTTTTTAAGGCGGAAAATATGATTTTCCACCCGTTGTGTCATGTTTTGGCTCGGTCAATTTCGAACCAGCTCCTACTCTCCCACCAGTTATATATCCGTGTGAAGCTGGGTATTGTGCAATCATGTGTTTTTGACCTCTGAGCTAACGATTTCATTCAAAAAAAAACCTGGAGATGTTCTTGGACGTGGCCCTTTGTTCTGAATGTGGCAAAACGAACAATTTTCAAGTAGATTGTGTTCATGCCTGGGCGAAAGTGTACTAAACTACACAATCGCGCGAACAGAACAAAAACCAAGGCTTTGCTGCTGTAGCGGAAAAGCCGAAAATTTTGCGTCTGTTGTAAACATACGCATGGCTTTTCCGTTTTATTTTTTTCTTTAACATAAATTATCAGAAGGTCTATGTCTTTGCTATGTTTAAGATCTGAGATTATTTTATGATTCTCATTTCGTACTCCATACTTGACCTTTAAGTTCATGTTACATGACATGTGATGACGTCATCATGACGTCACGTTTCGGCATACATTTTCAGCTTAGGGTCTCTGTTTGTGTTAAGCCTGATTAAGATCTGATGTTGTTTAGTGACCAAAGTGTCCCGTACAAAATTCGTGTACAAAGTCTATGGGATTTGGGATAGAACTAAAATAATCATAGAAAATCAGCCGATGACGTCATCATGACGTCACCTCGGATTTAACATGCTAGTAGCACTATCTACCTACACACTAATTTTTATGACGATCGTCCCTACCCTTATATGTGTTTCAAAAAAGCATATTTTTGATGACGTCATGATGACGTCACACATTTTTCACATTTATGTGAAAGAATATAGGAGCTAACAAAGCTATTACAAAAAGAATTTTGAATTTAGCATGTTCTGTTGATGAGATATGGCTTAAAGAAACTTTGAAGTTCAAAAACTTTAATATTACTGTAAAATCGTATGATGACGTCATCATGACGTCACCTCAATTTTCATCTATAACACGATCTACCATACCAACATACCTGGTTTGAAGGCAATCGGACCTACCGTTCTCTAGATATGGGCCCTTCCAAAATGCACCTTTAAGATGACGTCACATGACACGTGATGACGTCATCATGACGTCACGTTTTGGCATACATTTTCAGCTTAGGGTCCCTGTTTGTGTTAAGTTTGATTAAGATCTGATGTTGTTTAGTGACCAAAGTGTCCCGTACAAAATTCGTGTACAAAGTCTATGGGATTTGGGATAGAACTAAAAATTCATAGAAAATCAGCCGATGACGTCATCATGACGTCACCTCGGATTTAACATCCTAGTAGCATTATCTACCTGCACACTAATTTTTATGACGATCGTCCCTACCCTTATATGTGTTTCAAAAAAGCATATTTTTGATGACGTCATGATGACGTCACACATTTTTCACATTTATGTGAAAGAATATAGGAGCTAACAAAGCTATTACAAAAAGAATTTTGAATTTAGCATGTTCTGTTGATGAGATATGGCTTTAAGAAACTTTGAAGTTCAAAAACTTTAATATTACTGTAAAATCGTATGATGACGTCATCATGACGTCACCTCAATTTTCATCTATAACACGATCTACCATACCAACATACCTGGTTTGAAGGCAATCGGACCTACCGTTCTCTAGATATGGGCCCTTCCAAAATGCACCTTTAAGATGACGTCACATGACACGTGATGACGTCATCATGACGTCACGTTTTGGCATACATTTTCAGCTTAGGGTCCCTGTTTGTGTTAAGTTTGATTAAGATCTGATGTTGTTTAGTGACCAAAGTGTCCCGTACAAAATTCGTGTACAAAGTCTATGGGATTTGGGATAGAACTAAAAATTCATAGAAAATCAGCCGATGACGTCATCATGACGTCACCTCGGATTTAACATCCTAGTAGCATTATCTACCTGCACACTAATTTTTATGACGATCGTCCCTACCCTTATATGTGTTTCAAAAAAGCATATTTTTGATGACGTCATGATGACGTCACACATTTTTCACATTTATGTGAAAGAATATAGGAGCTAACAAAGCTATTACAAAAAGAATTTTGAATTTAGCGTGTTCTGTTGATGAGATATGGCTTTAGGAAACTTTGAAGTTCAAAAACTTTAATATTACTGTAAAACTGTATGATGACGTCATCATGACGTCACCTCAATTTGTATCTATAACACGAGCTACCATACCAACATACCTGGTTTGAAGGCAATCGGACGTACCGTTCTCTAGATATGGGCCCTTGAAAAATGCACCTTTAAGATGACGTCACATGACACGTGATGACGTCATCATGACGTCACGTTTCGGCATACATTTTCAGCTTAGGGTCTCTGTTTGTGTTAAGCCTGATTAAGATCTGATGTTGCTTAGTGACCAAAGTGTCACTTACAAAATTCGTGTACAAAGTCTATGGGATTTGGGATAGAACTAAAATAATCATAGAAAATCAGCCGATGACGTCATCATGACGTCACCTCGGATTTAACATGCTAGTAGCACTATCTACCTGCACACTAATTTTTATAACGATCGTCCCTACCCTTATATGTGTTTCAAAAAAGCATATTTTTGATGACGTCATGATGACGTCACACATTTTTCACATTTATGTGAAAGAATATAGGAGCTAACAAAGCTATTACAAAAAGAATTTTGAATTTAGCATGTTCTGTTGATGAGATATGGCTTTAAGAAACTTTGAAGTTCAAAAACTTTAATATTACTGTAAAATCGTATGATGACGTCATCATGACGTCACCTCAATTTTCATCTATAACACGATCTACCATACCAACATACCTGGTTTGAAGGCAATCGGACCTACCGTTCTCTAGATATGGGCCCTTCCAAAATGCACCTTTAAGATGACGTCACATGACACGTGATGACGTCATCATGACGTCACGTTTTGGCATACATTTTCAGCTTAGGGTCCCTGTTTGTGTTAAGTCTGATTAAGATCCGAGGTTGTTTATTGACCAAAGTGCCACTTACAAAATTCGTGTACAAAGTCTATGGGATTTGGGATAGAACTAAACAATTCACAGAAAATCAGCCGATGACGTCATCATGACGTCACCTCGGATTTTACATGCTAGTAGCACTATCTACCTACCCACTAATTTTTATGACGATCGGACGTACCCTTATGTGTGTTTCAGAAATGCACATTTTTGATGACGTCATGATGACGTCACACATTTTTCAAATGTATGTGAAAGAATATAGGAGCTAACAAAGCTATTACAAAAAGAATTTTGAATTTAGCATGTTCTGTTGGTGAGATATGGCTTTAAGAAACTTTGAATTTCAAAAACTTAAAAATTACTATAAAATCGTATGATGACGTCATCTTGACGTCACCTCAAATTTCATCTATAACACGAGCTAGCCTACCAACATATCAGGTTTGAAGGAAATCGGACCTACCGTTCTCTAGATATGGGCCCTTGAAAAACGCACCTTTAAGATGACGTCACGTGACACGTGATGACGTCATCATGACGTCACTCTTCGACATACTATTTCAGCTTAGGGTCTATGTTTGAGGTAAGTTTGGTTAAGATCTGAAGTTTTTTAAGACCTAAAGTGCCGCCGAGAAAATTCGTGTACAAAGTCTATGGGATTTTGGTCAGAACTAAAAGAGGAAGAAGAAGAAGCAGAAAAAAAAAAAAAATCAGAACAAAAACAAGGCCTTTTCCGACGGAGTGTCGGAAAAGCCAAAAACTAGAGGTCTATGTTTTTAAGAACATAGGGCTTTTCCATATGTTTTTATGATGTCACTTCGAATTTTGTAAACTAGTGACAAATCTACCTAACCACCAAGTTTCGTGACGATTAGACATGGTCTATCCATATGTCTTTCAAGAAATCATGCCTTTAATGACGTCATTATGACTTCAGTAATTTTTCGCATTTATATAAAAGAATGTACGAGCTAACAAAGCTATTACAAAAGGAATTTTGAATTGAACATGTTCTGTTAATGAGATGTGGTTTTAAGAATCTTTAAGGTTAAAATTTTGAAATTACCATAAAAATCAGATGATGACGTCATTATGACGTCACCTCAATTTTGATTTATAACATGTACTTGTTTAGCCAACATACCAGGTTTGAATGCAATTGGACTTACGGTTCTCTTGATATGGGCCCTTGAAAAATGAGCCTTTAAGATGACATCACGTAACACATAATGACGTCATCGTGACATCACTCTTCGGCACACAATTTCAGATTAGGGTCTATGTTTGGGTTAAGTTTGCTTAAGATCTGATGTTGTTTAGTGACCAAAGTGCCGCAGACAAAATTCGTGTTTAAGAAGAAACCAAAATAGTGGGTATTGTGTAGCTTAGGATTTCTGTATTAATTGTGTTCATGTTAGCTTCTGGAGTATTTGATTATTCCAAAAGCCTTTTTTTGTTACTAAAGTAGACTTCTCTGAATCCCAATGACACGTGCTTTTGTGATTTGGAAAGGTTTTTTAAGGCGGAAAATACGATTTTCTTACGTTGTGTCACGTTTTGGCTCGGTCAACTACTCTCCCACCAGCTATATATCCGTGTAAAGCTGGGTATTGCGCAATCACGTATTTTGTTACCTCTTAGCTAACGATTTCACTCCAAAAAACCCCTGCAGATGTTCTTCGACGTGGCCCTTTGTTCTGAATGTGGCAAAACGAACAATTTTCAAGTAGATTGTGTTCATGCCTGGGCGAAAGTGTACTAAACTACACAATCGCGCGAACAGAACAAAAACAAAGGCTTTCCTGCTGTAGCGGAAACGCCAAAAAATGTGCGTCTGTTGTAAACATACGCATGGCTTTTCCTTTTTTTCTTTTTTATTTATTAACATAAAGTATCAGAAGGTCTATGTCTTTGCTAAGTTTAAGATCTGAGATTATTTTATGATTAACATTTCGTACTCCGAACTTGACCTTTAAGTTCATGTTACATGCCACACGAAGACGTCATTATGACGTCACTCTTCGCGGCACGACTTTGCATCAGGGTCTATACCTATGCTAACTCTGACTAAGATTCGATGTTGTTTGATGACAAAAGTGCCGATCAGAAAATCTATGCACAAAGTCTATGGGATTTGGGATAGAACTAAAATAAGAAGCAGAAAAAAAATAGATATAGGGCCTTCAAAAATGCAAATTTAAGATGACGTCACGTGACATGTGATGACGTCATCATGACGTCATGATTCAGCACCCATCTCGAGTAGATAGTCAATGCATATGCCAAGTTTGAAGTTCATGGCATTTGAAGAAGTGCAAAATTTTAAGAGTACAATGAAATTTGAAACATTTACAAATTCAGAAAAAATCAGTCGATGACGTCATCATGACGTCACTTCGGATTTTGCATGCTAGTGGCACTATCTACCTACCCACCAATTTTTATGACGATCGGACGTACCCTTATGTGTGTTTCAGAAATGCACATTTTTGATGACGTCATGATGACGTCACACATTTTTCAAATGTATGTGAAAGAATATAGGAGCTAACAAAGCTATTACAAAAAGAATTTTGAATTTAGCATGTTCTGTTGGTGAGATATGGCTTTAAGAAACTTTGAAGTTGAAAAACTTTAATATTACTGTAAAATCGTATGATGACGTCATCATGACGTCACCTTAATTTTCATCTATAACACGAGCTACCATACCAACATACCAGGTTTGAAGGCAATCGGACCTACCGTTCTCTAGATATAGGCTCTTGAAAAATGCACATTTAAGATGACGTCACATGACACGTGATGACGTCATCATGACGTCACGTTTCGGCTTACATTTTCAGCTGAGGGTCTATGTTTGTGTTAAGTCTGATTAAGATCCGAGGTTGTTTAGTGACCAAAGTGCCACTTACAAAATTCGTGTACAAAGTCCATGGGATTTGGGATAGAACTAAAAAATGCACAGAAAATCAGCCGATGACGTCATCATGACGTCACCTCGGATTTTACATGCTATTAGCACTATCTACCTACCCACTAATTTTTATGACGATCGGACGTACCCTTATGTGTGTTTCAGAAATGCACATTTTTGATGACGTCATGATGACGTCACACATTTTTCAAATGTATGTGAAAGAATATAGGAGCTAACAAAGCTATTACAAAAAGAATTTTGAATTTAGCATGTTCTGTTGGTGAGATATGGCTTTAAGAAACTTTGAAGTTCAAAAACTTTAATATTACTGTAAAATCGTATGATGACGTGATCATGACGTCACCTTAATTTTCATCTATAACACGAGCTACCATACCAACATACCAGGTTTGAAGGCAATCGGACCTACCGTTCTCTAGATATAGGCCCTAGAAAAATGCACATTTAAGATGACGTCACATGACACGTGATGACGTCATCATGACGTCACGTTTCGGCTTACATTTTCAGCTGAGGGTCTATGTTTGTGTTAAGTCTGATTAAGATCCGAGGTTGTTTAGTGACCAAAGTGCCACTTACAAAATTCGTGTACAAAGTCTATGGGATTTGGGATAGAACTAAAAAATTCACAGAAAATCAGCCGATGACGTCATCATGACGTCACCTCGGATTTTACATGCTAGTAGCACTATCTACCTACCCACTAATTTTTATGACGATCGGACGTACCCTTATGTGTGTTTCAGAAATGCACATTTTTGATGACGTCATGATGACGTCACACATTTTTCAAATGTATGTGAAAGAATATAGGAGCTAACAAAGCTATTACAAAAAGAATTTTGAATTTAGCATGTTCTGTTGGTGAGATATGGCTTTAAGAAACTTTGAAGTTGAAAAACTTTAATATTACTGTAAAATCGTATGATGACGTCATCATGACGTCACCTTAATTTTCATCTATAACACGAGCTCCCATAACATACCAGGTTTGAAGGCAATCGGACCTACCGTTCTCTAGATATAGGCCCTTGAAAAATGCACATTTAAGATGACGTCACATGACACGTGATGACGTCATCATGACGTCACGTTTCGGCTTACATTTTCAGCTGAGGGTCTATGTTTGTGTTAAGTCTGATTAAGATCCGAGGTTGTTTAGTGACCAAAGTGCCACTTACAAAATTCGTGTACAAAGTCTATGGGATTTGGGATAGAACTAAAAAATTCACAGAAAATCAGCCGATGACGTCATCATGACGTCACCTCGGATTTTACATGCTAGTAGCACTATCTACCTACCCACTAATTTTTATGACGATCGGACGTACCCTTATGTGTGTTTCAGAAATGCACATTTTTGATGACGTCATGATGACGTCACACATTTTTCAAATGTATGTGAAAGAATATAGGAGCTAACAAAGCTATTACAAAAAGAATTTTGAATTTAGCATGTTCTGTTGATGAGATATGGCTTTAAGAAACTTTGAATTTCAAAAACTTAAAAATTACTATGAAATCGTATGATGACGTCATCTTGACGTCACCTCAAATTTCATCTATAACACGAGCTAGCCTACCAAAATATTAGGTTTCAAGGAAATCGGACCTACCGTTCTCTAGATATGGGCCCTTGAAAAACGCACATTTAAGATGACGTCACGTGACACGTGATGACGTCATCATGACGTCACTCTTCGACATACTATTTCAGCTTAGGGTCTATGTTTGAGGTAAGTTTGGTTAAGATCTGAAGTTTTTTAAGACCTAAAGTGCCGCGGAGAAAATTCGTGTACAAAGTCTATGGGCTTTTGGTCAGAACTAAAAGAAGAAGAAAAAAAAACTAGAGGTCTATGTTTTTAAGAACATAGGGCTTTTCCATATGTTTTTATGATGTCACTTCGAATTTTGTAAACTAGTGACAAATCTACCTAACCACCAAGTTTCGTGACGATTAGACATGGTCTATCCATATGTCTTTCAAGAAATCATGCCTTTAATGACGTCATTATGACTTCAGTAATTTTTCGCATTTATATAAAAGAATGTACGAGCTAACAAAGCTATTACAAAAGGAATTTTGAATTGAACATGTTCTGTTAATGAGATGTGGTTTTAAGAATCTTTAACGTTAAAATTTTGAAATTACCATAAAAATCAGATGATGACGTCATTATGACGTCACCTCAATTTTGATTTATAACATGTACTTGTTTAGCCAACATACCAGGTTTGAATGCAATTGGACTTACGGTTCTCTTGATATGGGCCCTTGAAAAATGAGCCTTTAAGATGACATCACGTAACACATAATGACGTCATCGTGACATCACTCTTCGGCACACAATTTCAGATTAGGGTCTATGTTTGGGTTAAGTTTGCTTAAGATCTGATGTTGTTTAGTGACCAAAGTGCCGCAGACAAAATTCGTGTTTAAGAAGAAACCAAAATAGTGGGTATTGTGTAGTTTAGGATTTCTGTATTAATTGTGTTCATGTTAGCTTCTGGAGTATTTGATTATTCCAAAAGCCTTTTTTTGTTACTAAAGTAGACTTCTCTGAATCCCAATGACACGTGCTTTTGTGATTTGGAAAGGTTTTTTAAGGCGGAAAATACGATTTTCTTACGTTGTGTCACGTTTTGGCTCGGTCAACTACTCTCCCACCAGCTATATATCCGTGTAAAGCTGGGTATTGCGCAATCACGTATTTTGTTACCTCTTAGCTAACGATTTCACTCCAAAAAACCCCTGCAGATGTTCTTCGACGTGGCCCTTTGTTCTGAATGTGGCAAAACGAACAATTTTCAAGTAGATTGTGTTCATGCCTGGGCGAAAGTGTACTAAACTACACAATCGCGCGAACAGAACAAAAACAAAGGCTTTCCTGCTGTAGCGGAAACGCCAAAAAATGTGCGTCTGTTGTAAACATACGCATGGCTTTTCCTTTTTTTCTTTTTTATTTATTAACATAAAGTATCAGAAGGTCTATGTCTTTGCTAAGTTTAAGATCTGAGATTATTTTATGATTAACATTTCGTACTCCGAACTTGACCTTTAAGTTCATGTTACATGCCACACGAAGACGTCATTATGACGTCACTCTTCGCGGCACGACTTTGCATCAGGGTCTATACCTATGCTAACTCTGACTAAGATTCGATGTTGTTTGATGACAAAAGTGCCGATCAGAAAATCTATGCACAAAGTCTATGGGATTTGGGATAGAACTAAAATAAGAAGCAGAAACAAAATAGATATAGGGCCTTCAAAAATGCAAATTTAAGATGACGTCACGTGACATGTGATGACGTCATCATGACGTCATGATTCGGCACCCATCTCGAGTAGATAGTCAATGCATATGCCAAGTTTGAAGTTCATGGCATTTGAAGAAGTGCAAAATTTTAAGAGTACAATGAAATTTGAAACATTTACAAATTCATAAAAAATCAGTCGATGACGTCATCATGACGTCACCTCGGATTTTGCATGCTAGTGGCACTATCTACCTACCCACCAATTTTTATGACGATCGGACGTACCCTTATGTGTGTTTCAGAAATGCACATTTTTGATGACGTCATGATGACGTCACACATTTTTCAAATGTATGTGAAAGAATATAGGAGCTAACAAAGCTATTACAAAAAGAATTTTGAATTTAGCATGTTCTGTTGGTGAGATATGGCTTTAAGAAACTTTGAAGTTGAAAAACTTTAATATTACTGTAAAATCGTATGATGACGTCATCATGACGTCACCTTAATTTTCATCTATAACACGAGCTACCATACCAACATACCAGGTTTGAAGGCAATCGGACCTACCGTTCTCTAGATATAGGCTCTTGAAAAATGCACATTTAAGATGACGTCACATGACACGTGATGACGTCATCATGACGTCACGTTTCGGCTTACATTTTCAGCTTAGGGTCTATGTTTGTGTTAAGTCTGATTAAGATCCGAGGTTGTTTAGTGACCAAAGTGCCACTTACAAAATTCGTGTACAAAGTCCATGGGATTTGGGATAGAACTAAAAAATTCACAGAAAATCAGCCGATGACGTCATCATGACGTCACCTCGGATTTTACATGCTATTAGCACTATCTACCTACCCACTAATTTTTATGACGATCGGACGTACCCTTATGTGTGTTTCAGAAATGCACATTTTTGATGACGTCATGATGACGTCACACATTTTTCAAATGTATGTGAAAGAATATAGGAGCTAACAAAGCTATTACAAAAAGAATTTTGAATTTAGCATGTTCTGTTGGTGAGATATGGCTTTAAGAAACTTTGAAGTTGAAAAACTTTAATATTACTGTAAAATCGTATGATGACGTGATCATGACGTCACCTTAATTTTCATCTATAACACGAGCTACCATACTAACATACCAGGTTTGAAGGCAATCGGACCTACTGTTCTCTAGATATAGGCCCTAGAAAAATGCACATTTAAGATGACGTCACATGACACGTGATGACGTCATCATGACGTCACGTTTCGGCTTACATTTTCAGCTGAGGGTCTATGTTTGTGTTAAGTCTGATTAAGATCCGAGGTTGTTTAGTGACCAAAGTGCCACTTACAAAATTCGTGTACAAAGTCTATGGGATTTGGGATAGAACTAAAAAATTCACAGAAAATCAGCCGATGACGTCATCATGACGTCACCTCGGATTTTACATGCTAGTAGCACTATCTACCTACCCACTAATTTTTATGACGATCGGACGTACCCTTATGTGTGTTTCAGAAATGCACATTTTTGATGACGTCATGATGACGTCACACATTTTTCAAATGTATGTGAAAGAATATAGGAGCTAACAAAGCTATTACAAAAAGAATTTTGAATTTAGCATGTTCTGTTGGTGAGATATGGCTTTAAGAAACTTTGAAGTTGAAAAACTTTAATATTACTGTAAAATCGTATGATGACGTCATCATGACGTCACCTTAATTTTCATCTATAACACGAGCTCCCATAACATACCAGGTTTGAAGGCAATCGGACCTACCGTTCTCTAGATATAGGCCCTTGAAAAATGCACATTTAAGATGACGTCACATGACACGTGATGACGTCATCATGACGTCACGTTTCGGCTTACATTTTCAGCTGAGGGTCTATGTTTGTGTTAAGTCTGATTAAGATCCGAGGTTGTTTAGTGACCAAAGTGCCACTTACAAAATTCGTGTACAAAGTCTATGGGATTTGGGATAGAACTAAAAAATTCACAGAAAATTAGCCGATGACGTCATCATGACGTCACCTCGGATTTTACATGCTAGTAGCACTATCTACCTACCCACTAATTTTTATGACGATCGGACGTACCCTTATGTGTGTTTCAGAAATGCACATTTTTGATGACGTCATGATGACGTCACACATTTTTCAAATGTATGTGAAAGAATATAGGAGCTAACAAAGCTATTACAAAAAGAATTTTGAATTTAGCATGTTCTGTTGATGAGATATGGCTTTAAGAAACTTTGAATTTCAAAAACTTAAAAATTACTATAAAATCGTATGATGACGTCATCTTGACGTCACCTCAAATTTCATCTATAACACGAGCTAGCCTACCAACATATCAGGTTTGAAGGAAATCGGACCTACCGTTCTCTAGATATGGGCCCTTGAAAAACGCACATTTAAGATGACGTCACGTGACACGTGATGACGTCATCATGACGTCACTCTTCGACATACTATTTCAGCTTAGGGTCTATGTTTGAGGTAAGTTTGGTTAAGATCTGAAGTTTTTTAAGACCTAAAGTGCCGCGGAGAAAATTCGTGTACAAAGTCTATGGGCTTTTGGTCAGAACTAAAAGAAGAAGAAGAAAAAAAAAAACTAGAGGTCTATGTTTTTAAGAACATAGGGCTTTTCCATGTGTTTTTATGATGTCACTTCGAATTTTGTAAACTAGTGACAAATCTACCTAACCACCAAGTTTCGTGACGATTAGACATGGTCTATCCATATGTCTTTCAAGAAATCATGCCTTTAATGACGTCATTATGACTTCAGTAATTTTTCGCATTTATATAAAAGAATGTACGAGCTAACAAAGCTATTACAAAAGGAATTTTGAATTGAACATGTTCTGTTGATGAGATGTGGTTTTAAGAATCTTTAACGTTAGAATTTTGAAATTACCATAAAAATCAGATGATGACGTCATTATGACGTCACCTCAATTTTGATTTATAACATGTACTTGTTTAGCCAACATACCAGGTTTGAATGCAATTGGACTTACGGTTCTCTTGATATGGGCCCTTGAAAAATGAGCCTTTAAGATGACATCACGTAACACATAATGACGTCATCGTGACATCACTCTTCGGCACACAATTTCAGATTAGGGTCTATGTTTGGGTTAAGTTTGCTTAAGATCTGATGTTGTTTAGTGACCAAAGTGCCGCAGACAAAATTCGTGTTTAAGAAGAAACCAAAATAGTGGGTATTGTGTAGTTTAGGATTTCTGTATTAATTGTGTTCATGTTAGCTTCTGGAGTATTTGATTATTCCAAAAGCCTTTTTTTGTTACTAAAGTAGACTTCTCTGAATCCCAATGACACGTGCTTTTGTGATTTGGAAAGGTTTTTTAAGGCGGAAAATACGATTTTCTTACGTTGTGTCACGTTTTGGCTCGGTCAACTACTCTCCCACCAGCTATATATCCGTGTAAAGCTGGGTATTGCGCAATCACGTATTTTGTTACCTCTTAGCTAACGATTTCACTCCAAAAAACCCCTGCAGATGTTCTTCGACGTGGCCCTTTGTTCTGAATGTGGCAAAACGAACAATTTTCAAGTAGATTGTGTTCATGCCTGGGCGAAAGTGTACTAAACTACACAATCGCGCGAACAGAACAAAAACAAAGGCTTTCCTGCTGTAGCGGAAACGCCAAAAAATGTGCGTCTGTTGTAAACATAAGCATGGCTTTTCCTTTTTTTCTTTTTTATTTAACATAAAGTATCAGAAGGTCTATGTCTTTGCTAAGTTTAAGATCTGAGATTATTTTATGATTAACATTTCGTACTCCGAACTTGACCTTTAAGTTCATGTTACATGCCACACGAAGACGTCATTATGACGTCACTCTTCGCGGCACGACTTTGCATCAGGGTCTATACCTATGCTAACTCTGACTAAGATTCGATGTTGTTTGATGACAAAAGTGCCGATCAGAAAATCTATGCACAAAGTCTATGGGATTTGGGATAGAACTAAAGTAAGAAGCAGAAAAAAAATAGATATAGGGCCTTCAAAAATGCAAATTTAAGATGACGTCACGTGACATGTGATGACGTCATCATGACGTCATGATTCGGCACCCATCTCGAGTAGATAGTCAATGCATATGCCAAGTTTGAAGTTCATGGCATTTGAAGAAGTGCACAATTTTAAGAGTACAATGAAATTTGAAACATTTACAAATTCATAAAAAATCAGTCGATGACGTCATCATGACGTCACTTCGGATTTTGCATGCTAGTGGCACTATCTACCTACCCACCAATTTTTATGACGATCGGACGTACCCTTATGTGTGTTTCAGAAATGCACATTTTTGATGACGTCATGATGACGTCACACATTTTTCAAATGTATGTGAAGAATATAGGAGCTAACAAAGCTATTACAAAAAGAATTTTGAATTTAGCATGTTCTGTTGGTGAGATATGGCTTTAAGAAACTTTGAAGTTGAAAAACTTTAATATTACTGTAAAATCGTATGATGACGTCATCATGACGTCACCTTAATTTTCTTCTATAACATGAGCTACCATACCAACATACCAGGTTTGAAGGCAATCGGACCTACCGTTCTCTAGATATAGGCTCTTGAAAAATGCACATTTAAGATGTCGTCACATGACACGTGATGACGTCATCATGACGTCACGTTTCGGCTTACATTTTCAGCTGAGGGTCTATGTTTGTGTTAAGTCTGATTAAGATCCGAGGTTGTTTAGTGACCAAAGTGCCACTTACAAAATTCGTGTACAAAGTCTATGGGATTTGGGATAGAACTAAAAAATTCACAGAAAATCAGCCGATGACGTCATCATGACGTCACCTCGGATTTTACATGCTAGTAGCATTATCTACCTACCCACTAATTTTTATGACGATCGGACCTACCCTTATGTGTGTTTCAGAAATGCACATTTTTGATGACGTCATGATGACGTCACACATTTTTCAAATGTATGTGAAAGAATATAGGAGCTAACAAAGCTATTACAAAAAGAATTTTGAATTTAGCATGTTCTGTTGATGAGATATGGCTTTAAGAAACTTTGAATTTCAAAAACTTAAAAATTACTATAAAATCGTATGATGACGTCATCTTGACGTCACCTCAAATTTCATCTATAACACGAGCTAGCCTACCAACATATCAGGTTTGAAGGAAATCGGACCTACCGTTCTCTAGATATGGGCCCTTGAAAAACGCACATTTAAGATGACGTCACGTGACACGTGATGACGTCATCATGACGTCACTCTTCGACATACTATTTCAGCTTAGGGTCTATGTTTGAGGTAAGTTTGGTTAAGATCTGAAGTTTTTTAAGACCTAAAGTGCCGCGGAGAAAATTCGTGTACAAAGTCTATGGGCTTTTGGTCAGAACTAAAAGAAGAAGAAGAAAAAAAAAAAAAATCAGAACAAAAACAAAGCCTTTTCCGAAGGATTTCGGAAAAGCCAAAAATCAGAACAAAAACAAAGCCTTTTCCGAAGGATTTCGGAAAAGCCAAAAAAACTAGAGGTCTATGTTTTTAAGAACATAGGGCTTTTCCATATGTTTTTATGATGTCACTTCGAATTTTGTAAACTAGTGACAAATCTACCTAACCACCAAGTTTCGTGACGATTAGACATGGTCTATCCATATGTCTTTCAAGAAATCATGCCTTTAATGACGTCATTATGACTTCAGTAATTTTTCGCATTTATATAAAAGAATGTACGAGCTAACAAAGCTATTACAAAAGGAATTTTGAATTGAACATGTTCTGTTGATGAGATGTGGTTTTAAGAATCTTTAACGTTAAAATTTTGAAATTACCATAAAAATCAGATGATGACGTCATTATGACGTCACCTCAATTTTGATTTATAACATGTACTTGTTTAGCCAACATACCAGGTTTGAATGCAATTGGACTTACGGTTCTCTTGATATGGGCCCTTGAAAAATGAGCCTTTCAGATGACATCACGTAACACATAATGACGTCATCGTGACATCACTCTTCGGCACACAATTTCAGATTAGGGTCTATGTTTGGGTTAAGTTTGCTTAAGATCTGATGTTGTTTAGTGACCAAAGTGCCGCAGACAAAATTCGTGTTTAAGAAGAAACCAAAATAGTGGGTATTGTGTAGTTTAGGATTTCTGTATTAATTGTGTTCATGTTAGCTTCTGGAGTATTTGATTATTCCAAAAGCCTTTTTTTGTTACTAAAGTAGACTTCTCTGAATCCCAATGACACGTGCTTTTGTGATTTGGAAAGGTTTTTTAAGGCGGAAAATACGATTTTCTTACGTTGTGTCACGTTTTGGCTCGGTCAACTACTCTCCCACCAGCTATATATCCGTGTAAAGCTGGGTATTGCGCAATCACGTATTTTGTTACCTCTTAGCTAACGATTTCACTCCAAAAAACCCCTGCAGATGTTCTTCGACGTGGCCCTTTGTTCTGAATGTGGCAAAACGAACAATTTTCAAGTAGATTGTGTTCATGCCTGGGCGAAAGTGTACTAAACTACACAATCGCGCGAACAGAACAAAAACAAAGGCTTTCCTGCTGTAGCGGAAACGCCAAAAAATGTGCGTCTGTTGTAAACATACGCATGGCTTTTCCTTTTTTTCTTTTTTATTTATTAACATAAAGTATCAGAAGGTCTATGTCTTTGCTAAGTTTAAGATCTGAGATTATTTTATGATTAACATTTCGTACTCCGAACTTGACCTTTAAGTTCATGTTACATGCCACACGAAGACGTCATTATGACGTCACTCTTCGCGGCACGACTTTGCATCAGGGTCTATACCTATGCTAACTCTGACTAAGATTCGATGTTGTTTGATGACAAAAGTGCCGATCAGAAAATCTATGCACAAAGTCTATGGGATTTGGGATAGAACTAAAATAAGAAGCAGAAAAAAAATAGATATAGGGCCTTCAAAAATGCAAATTTAAGATGACGTCACGTGACATGTGATGACGTCATCATGACGTCATGATTCAGCACCCATCTCGAGTAGATAGTCAATGCATATGCCAAGTTTGAAGTTCATGGCATTTGAAGAAGTGCAAAATTTTAAGAGTACAATGAAATTTGAAACATTTACAAATTCAGAAAAAATCAGTCGATGACGTCATCATGACGTCACTTCGGATTTTGCATGCTAGTGGCACTATCTACCTACCCACCAATTTTTATGACGATCGGACGTACCCTTATGTGTGTTTCAGAAATGCACATTTTTGATGACGTCATGATGACGTCACACATTTTTCAAATGTATGTGAAAGAATATAGGAGCTAACAAAGCTATTACAAAAAGAATTTTGAATTTAGCATGTTCTGTTGGTGAGATATGGCTTTAAGAAACTTTGAAGTTGAAAAA
Source organism: Hippasteria phrygiana (assembly GCA_037893225.1). NCBI lineage: Eukaryota > Metazoa > Echinodermata > Asteroidea > Valvatida > Goniasteridae > Hippasteria > Hippasteria phrygiana. The sequence continues at coordinate 1,427,220 of JAZGUH010000125.1, forward strand.
CTTTAATATTACTGTAAAATCGTATGATGACGTCATCATGACGTCACCTTAATTTTCATCTATAACACGAGCTACCATACCAACATACCAGGTTTGAAGGCAATCGGACCTACCGTTCTCTAGATATAGGCTCTTGAAAAATGCACATTTAAGATGACGTCACATGACACGTGATGACGTCATCATGACGTCACGTTTCGGCTTACATTTTCAGCTGAGGGTCTATGTTTGTGTTAAGTCTGATTAAGATCCGAGGTTGTTTAGTGACCAAAGTGCCACTTACAAAATTCGTGTACAAAGTCCATGGGATTTGGGATAGAACTAAAAAATTCACAGAAAATCAGCCGATGACGTCATCATGACGTCACCTCGGATTTTACATGCTATTAGCACTATCTACCTACCCACTAATTTTTATGACGATCGGACGTACCCTTATGTGTGTTTCAGAAATGCACATTTTTGATGACGTCATGATGACGTCACACATTTTTCAAATGTATGTGAAAGAATATAGGAGCTAACAAAGCTATTACAAAAAGAATTTTGAATTTAGCATGTTCTGTTGGTGAGATATGGCTTTAAGAAACTTTGAAGTTCAAAAACTTTAATATTACTGTAAAATCGTATGATGACGTGATCATGACGTCACCTTAATTTTCATCTATAACACGAGCTACCATACCAACATACCAGGTTTGAAGGCAATCGGACCTACCGTTCTCTAGATATAGGCCCTAGAAAAATGCACATTTAAGATGACGTCACATGACACGTGATGACGTCATCATGACGTCACGTTTCGGCTTACATTTTCAGCTGAGGGTCTATGTTTGTGTTAAGTCTGATTAAGATCCGAGGTTGTTTAGTGACCAAAGTGCCACTTACAAAATTCGTGTACAAAGTCTATGGGATTTGGGATAGAACTAAAAAATTCACAGAAAATCAGCCGATGACGTCATCATGACGTCACCTCGGATTTTACATGCTAGTAGCACTATCTACCTACCCACTAATTTTTATGACGATCGGACGTACCCTTATGTGTGTTTCAGAAATGCACATTTTTGATGACGTCATGATGACGTCACACATTTTTCAAATGTATGTGAAAGAATATAGGAGCTAACAAAGCTATTACAAAAAGAATTTTGAATTTAGCATGTTCTGTTGGTGAGATATGGCTTTAAGAAACTTTGAAGTTGAAAAACTTTAATATTACTGTAAAATCGTATGATGACGTCATCATGACGTCACCTTAATTTTCATCTATAACACGAGCTCCCATAACATACCAGGTTTGAAGGCAATCGGACCTACCGTTCTCTAGATATAGGCCCTTGAAAAATGCACATTTAAGATGACGTCACATGACACGTGATGACGTCATCATGACGTCACGTTTCGGCTTACATTTTCAGCTGAGGGTCTATGTTTGTGTTAAGTCTGATTAAGATCCGAGGTTGTTTAGTGACCAAAGTGCCACTTACAAAATTCGTGTACAAAGTCTATGGGATTTGGGATAGAACTAAAAAATTCACAGAAAATCAGCCGATGACGTCATCATGACGTCACCTCGGATTTTACATGCTAGTAGCACTATCTACCTACCCACTAATTTTTATGACGATCGGACGTACCCTTATGTGTGTTTCAGAAATGCACATTTTTGATGACGTCATGATGACGTCACACATTTTTCAAATGTATGTGAAAGAATATAGGAGCTAACAAAGCTATTACAAAAAGAATTTTGAATTTAGCATGTTCTGTTGATGAGATATGGCTTTAAGAAACTTTGAATTTCAAAAACTTAAAAATTACTATGAAATCGTATGATGACGTCATCTTGACGTCACCTCAAATTTCATCTATAACACGAGCTAGCCTACCAAAATATTAGGTTTCAAGGAAATCGGACCTACCGTTCTCTAGATATGGGCCCTTGAAAAACGCACATTTAAGATGACGTCACGTGACACGTGATGACGTCATCATGACGTCACTCTTCGACATACTATTTCAGCTTAGGGTCTATGTTTGAGGTAAGTTTGGTTAAGATCTGAAGTTTTTTAAGACCTAAAGTGCCGCGGAGAAAATTCGTGTACAAAGTCTATGGGCTTTTGGTCAGAACTAAAAGAAGAAGAAACTAGAGGTCTATGTTTTTAAGAACATAGGGCTTTTCCATATGTTTTTATGATGTCACTTCGAATTTTGTAAACTAGTGACAAATCTACCTAACCACCAAGTTTCGTGACGATTAGACATGGTCTATCCATATGTCTTTCAAGAAATCATGCCTTTAATGACGTCATTATGACTTCAGTAATTTTTCGCATTTATATAAAAGAATGTACGAGCTAACAAAGCTATTACAAAAGGAATTTTGAATTGAACATGTTCTGTTAATGAGATGTGGTTTTAAGAATCTTTAACGTTAAAATTTTGAAATTACCATAAAAATCAGATGATGACGTCATTATGACGTCACCTCAATTTTGATTTATAACATGTACTTGTTTAGCCAACATACCAGGTTTGAATGCAATTGGACTTACGGTTCTCTTGATATGGGCCCTTGAAAAATGAGCCTTTAAGATGACATCACGTAACACATAATGACGTCATCGTGACATCACTCTTCGGCACACAATTTCAGATTAGGGTCTATGTTTGGGTTAAGTTTGCTTAAGATCTGATGTTGTTTAGTGACCAAAGTGCCGCAGACAAAATTCGTGTTTAAGAAGAAACCAAAATAGTGGGTATTGTGTAGTTTAGGATTTCTGTATTAATTGTGTTCATGTTAGCTTCTGGAGTATTTGATTATTCCAAAAGCCTTTTTTTGTTACTAAAGTAGACTTCTCTGAATCCCAATGACACGTGCTTTTGTGATTTGGAAAGGTTTTTTAAGGCGGAAAATACGATTTTCTTACGTTGTGTCACGTTTTGGCTCGGTCAACTACTCTCCCACCAGCTATATATCCGTGTAAAGCTGGGTATTGCGCAATCACGTATTTTGTTACCTCTTAGCTAACGATTTCACTCCAAAAAACCCCTGCAGATGTTCTTCGACGTGGCCCTTTGTTCTGAATGTGGCAAAACGAACAATTTTCAAGTAGATTGTGTTCATGCCTGGGCGAAAGTGTACTAAACTACACAATCGCGCGAACAGAACAAAAACAAAGGCTTTCCTGCTGTAGCGGAAACGCCAAAAAATGTGCGTCTGTTGTAAACATACGCATGGCTTTTCCTTTTTTTCTTTTTTATTTAACATAAAGTATCAGAAGGTCTATGTCTTTGCTAAGTTTAAGATCTGAGATTATTTTATGATTAACATTTCGTACTCCGAACTTGACCTTTAAGTTCATGTTACATGCCACACGAAGACGTCATTATGACGTCACTCTTCGCGGCACGACTTTGCATCAGGGTCTATACCTATGCTAACTCTGACTAAGATTCGATGTTGTTTGATGACAAAAGTGCCGATCAGAAAATCTATGCACAAAGTCTATGGGATTTGGTTAGAACTAAAATAAGAAGCAGAAAAAAAATAGATATAGGGCCTTCAAAAATGCAAATTTAAGATGACGTCACGTGACATGTGATGACGTCATCATGACGTCATGATTCGGCACCCATCTCGAGTAGATAGTCAATGCATATGCCAAGTTTGAAGTTCATGGCATTTGAAGAAGTGCAAAATTTTAAGAGTACAATGAAATTTGAAACATTTACAAATTCATAAAAAATCAGTCGATGACGTCATCATGACGTCACTTCGGATTTTGCATGCTAGTGGCACTATCTACCTACCCACCAATTTTTATGACGATCGGACGTACCCTTATGTGTGTTTCAGAAATGCACATTTTTGATGACGTCATGATGACGTCACACATTTTTCAAATGTATGTGAAAGAATATAGGAGCTAACAAAGCTATTACAAAAAGAATTTTGAATTTAGCATGTTCTGTTGGTGAGATATGGCTTTAAGAAACTTTGAAGTTGAAAAACTTTAATATTACTGTAAAATCGTATGATGACGTCATCATGACGTCACCTTAATTTTCATCTATAACACGAGCTACCATACCAACATACCAGGTTTGAAGGCAATCGGACCTACCGTTCTCTAGATATAGGCTCTTGAAAAATGCACATTTAAGATGACGTCACATGACACGTGATGACGTCATCATGACGTCACGTTTCGGCTTACATTTTCAGCTTAGGGTCTATGTTTGTGTTAAGTCTGATTAAGATCCGAGGTTGTTTAGTGACCAAAGTGCCACTTACAAAATTCGTGTACAAAGTCCATGGGATTTGGGATAGAACTAAAAAATTCACAGAAAATCAGCCGATGACGTCATCATGACGTCACCTCGGATTTTACATGCTATTAGCACTATCTACCTACCCACTAATTGTTATGACGATCGGACGTACCCTTATGTGTGTTTCAGAAATGCACATTTTTGATGACGTCATGATGACGTCACACATTTTTCAAATGTATGTGAAAGAATATAGGAGCTAACAAAGCTATTACAAAAAGAATTTTGAATTTAGCATGTTCTGTTGGTGAGATATGGCTTTAAGAAACTTTGAAGTTCAAAAACTTTAATATTACTGTAAAATCGTATGATGACGTGATCATGACGTCACCTTAATTTTCATCTATAACACGAGCTACCATACCAACATACCAGGTTTGAAGGCAATCGGACCTACCGTTCTCTAGATATAGGCCCTAGAAAAATGCACATTTAAGATGACGTCACATGACACGTGATGACGTCATCATGACGTCACGTTTCGGCTTACATTTTCAGCTGAGGGTCTATGTTTGTGTTAAGTCTGATTAAGATCCGAGGTTGTTTAGTGACCAAAGTGCCACTTACAAAATTCGTGTACAAAGTCTATGGGATTTGGGATAGAACTAAAAAATTCACAGAAAATCAGCCGATGACGTCATCATGACGTCACCTCGGATTTTACATGCTAGTAGCACTATCTACCTACCCACTAATTTTTATGACGATCGGACGTACCCTTATGTGTGTTTCAGAAATGCACATTTTTGATGACGTCATGATGACGTCACACATTTTTCAAATGTATGTGAAAGAATATAGGAGCTAACAAAGCTATTACAAAAAGAATTTTGAATTTAGCATGTTCTGTTGATGAGATATGGCTTTAAGAAACTTTGAATTTCAAAAACTTAAAAATTACTATAAAATCGTATGATGACGTCATCTTGACGTCACCTCAAATTTCATCTATAACACGAGCTAGCCTACCAACATATCAGGTTTGAAGGAAATCGGACCTACCGTTCTCTAGATATGGGCCCTTGAAAAACGCACATTTAAGATGACGTCACGTGACACGTGATGACGTCATCATGACGTCACTCTTCGACATACTATTTCAGCTTAGGGTCTATGTTTGAGGTAAGTTTGGTTAAGATCTGAAGTTTTTTAAGACCTAAAGTGCCGCGGAGAAAATTCGTGTACAAAGTCTATGGGCTTTTGGTCAGAACTAAAAGAAGAAGAAGAAAAAAAAAAAAAATCAGAACAAAAACAAAGCCTTTTCCGAAGGATTTCGGAAAAGCCAAAAAAAAAAAAACTAGAGGTCTATGTTTTTAAGAACATAGGGCTTTTCCATATGTTTTTATGATGTCACTTCGAATTTTGTAAACTAGTGACAAATCTACCTAACCACCAAGTTTCGTGACGATTAGACATGGTCTATCCATATGTCTTTCAAGAAATCATGCCTTTAATGACGTCATTATGACTTCAGTAATTTTTCGCATTTATATAAAAGAATGTACGAGCTAACAAAGCTATTACAAAAGGAATTTTGAATTGAACATGTTCTGTTGATGAGATGTGGTTTTAAGAATCTTTAACGTTAAAATTTTGAAATTACCATAAAAATCAGATGATGACGTCATTATGACGTCACCTCAATTTTGATTTATAACATGTACTTGTTTAGCCAACATACCAGGTTTGAATGCAATTGGACTTACGGTTCTCTTGATATGGGCCCTTGAAAAATGAGCCTTTCAGATGACATCACGTAACACATAATGACGTCATCGTGACATCACTCTTCGGCACACAATTTCAGATTAGGGTCTATGTTTGGGTTAAGTTTGCTTAAGATCTGATGTTGTTTAGTGACCAAAGTGCCGCAGACAAAATTCGTGTTTAAGAAGAAACCAAAATAGTGGGTATTGTGTAGTTTAGGATTTCTGTATTAATTGTGTTCATGTTAGCTTCTGGAGTATTTGATTATTCCAAAAGCCTTTTTTTGTTACTAAAGTAGACTTCTCTGAATCCCAATGACACGTGCTTTTGTGATTTGGAAAGGTTTTTTAAGGCGGAAAATACGATTTTCTTACGTTGTGTCACGTTTTGGCTCGGTCAACTACTCTCCCACCAGCTATATATCCGTGTAAAGCTGGGTATTGCGCAATCACGTATTTTGTTACCTCTTAGCTAACGATTTCACTCCAAAAAACCCCTGCAGATGTTCTTCGACGTGGCCCTTTGTTCTGAATGTGGCAAAACGAACAATTTTCAAGTAGATTGTGTTCATGCCTGGGCGAAAGTGTACTTAACTACACAATCGCGCGAACAGAACAAAAACAAAGGCTTTCCTGCTGTAGCGGAAACGCCAAAAAATGTGCGTCTGTTGTAAACATACGCATGGCTTTTCCTTTTTTTCTTTTTTATTTAACATAAAGTATCAGAAGGTCTATGTCTTTGCTAAGTTTAAGATCTGAGATTATTTTATGATTAACATTTCGTACTCCAAACTTGACCTTTAAGTTCATGTTACATGCCACACGAAGACGTCATTATGACGTCACTCTTCGCGGCACGACTTTGCATCAGGGTCTATACCTATGCTAACTCTGACTAAGATTCGATGTTGTTTGATGACAAAAGTGCCGATCAGAAAATCTATGCACAAAGTCTATGGGATTTGGGATAGAACTAAAATAAGAAGCAGAAAAAAAATAGATATAGGGCCTTCAAAAATGCAAATTTAAGATGACGTCACGTGACATGTGATGACGTCATCATGACGTCATGATTCGGCACCCATCTCGAGTAGATAGTCAATGCATATGCCAAGTTTGAAGTTCATGGCATTTGAAGAAGTGCACAATTTTAAGAGTACAATGAAATTTGAAACATTTACAAATTCATAAAAAATCTGCCGATGACGTCATCATGACGTCACCTCGGATTTTACATGCTATTAGCACTATCTACCTACCCACTAATTTTTATGACGATCGGACGTACCCTTATGTGTGTTTCAGAAATGCACATTTTTGATGACGTCATGATGACGTCACACATTTTTCAAATGTATGTGAAAGAATATAGGAGCTAACAAAGCTATTACAAAAAGAATTTTGAATTTAGCATGTTCTGTTGGTGAGATATGGCTTTAAGAAACTTTGAAGTTCAAAAACTTTAATATTACTGTAAAATCGTATGATGACGTGATCATGACGTCACCTTAATTTTCATCTATAACACGAGCTACCATACCAACATACCAGGTTTGAAGGCAATCGGACCTACCGTTCTCTAGATATAGGCCCTAGAAAAATGCACATTTAAGATGACGTCACATGACACGTGATGACGTCATCATGACGTCACGTTTCGGCTTACATTTTCAGCTGAGGGTCTATGTTTGTGTTAAGTCTGATTAAGATCCGAGGTTGTTTAGTGACCAAAGTGCCACTTACAAAATTCGTGTACAAAGTCTATGGGATTTGGGATAGAACTAAAAAATTCACAGAAAATCAGCCGATGACGTCATCATGACGTCACCTCGGATTTTACATGCTAGTAGCACTATCTACCTACCCACTAATTTTTATGACGATCGGACGTACCCTTATGTGTGTTACGTCACCTTAATTTTCATCTATAACACGAGCTCCCATAACATACCAGGTTTGAAGGCAATCGGACCTACCGTTCTCTAGATATAGGCCCTTGAAAAATGCACATTTAAGATGACGTCACATGACACGTGATGACGTCATCATGACGTCACGTTTCGGCTTACATTTTCAGCTGAGGGTCTATGTTTGTGTTAAGTCTGATTAAGATCCGAGGTTGTTTATTGACCAAAGTGCCACTTACAAAATTCGTGTACAAAGTCTATGGGATTCGGGATAGAACTAAAAAATTCACAGAAAATCAGCCGATGACGTCATCATGACGTCACCTCGGATTTTACATGCTAGTAGCACTATCTACCTACCCACTAATTTTTATGACGATCGGACGTACCCTTATGTGTGTTTCAGAAATGCACATTTTTGATGACGTCATGATGACGTCACACATTTTTCAAATGTATGTGAAAGAATATAGGAGCTAACAAAGCTATTACAAAAAGAATTTTGAATTTAGCATGTTCTGTTGATGAGATATGGCTTTAAGAAACTTTGAATTTCAAAAACTTAAAAATTACTATAAAATCGTATGATGACGTCATCTTGACGTCACCTCAAATTTCATCTATAACACGAGCTAGCCTACCAACATATCAGGTTTGAAGGAAATCGGACCTACCGTTCTCTAGATATGGGCCCTTGAAAAACGCACCTTTAAGATGACGTCACGTGACACGTGATGACGTCATCATGACGTCACTCTTCGACATACTATTTCAGCTTAGGGTCTATGTTTGAGGTAAGTTTGGTTAAGATCTGAAGTTTTTTAAGACCTAAAGTGCCGCCGAGAAAATTCGTGTACAAAGTCTATGGGATTTTGGTCAGAACTAAAAGAGGAAGAAGAAGAAGCAGAAAAAAAAAAAAAATCAGAACAAAAACAAGGCCTTTTCCGACGGAGTGTCGGAAAAGCCAATCAGAACAAAAACAAAGCCTTTTCCGAAGGATTTCGGAAAAGCCAAAAAAATCAGAACAAAAACAAAGCCTTTTCCGAAGGATTTCGGAAAAGCCAAAAAAAAAATCAGAACAAAAACAAAGCCTTTTCCGAAGGATTTCGGAAAAGCCAAAAAATCAGAACAAAAACAAGGCCTTTTCCGACGGAGTGTCGGAAAAGCCAAAAATCTTAACGAAAACAAGGGCTGTTTCGTAAAACTACGAAACAGCCAATTATGAGCTGGTCGCAGCGCTGACAGAAAATTGGGTATCGCAAATAGCGCCATCAGGCCTACAGAGATGTTGTCGCTGGCCGCGTTGACGTCACTCGAGTGACCCGAGATTATTCGTTTACTCTAACGTACTGCGCATGTGCAACTTTCCCCGATTGGAGGCACGAGTAAGCGCGGGTAAGTAATCGAACACGCTCACAGTGACGTTCTGGGCTTGATAAAATAATGAAATTTGTAAGTTGTTCTGACAGGCCTACACTTGGATTCTTTGTTACAGTTAACACGTTCATTTTAACTTTCTATTTTTTGCCTAGAACCAAGGTGTCTACTTTTCAGTAGATTACATGTAAAATTGCCCCAAATGTTGTGTCAAATAACACCTGTATATAAGTATACATTTTCAACAGAATTTTTTTGTTAAAGCCGACACCAATTTGCTTTCAGGAAAACCATTTCAGGAAAGTTTCCAACAAAGTATTAAAGATAGTGTACACGATTGGTAATCCTCCATTCCTCCAATTTTGTTTTTACTGAATTATTACGAAATACCTTACTAGACTGTAAGTTAATAGTCTCAATCGTCCTGTGAAATGATGGCACCAGGTGTGCTGTCGTTGTCGTCAAGAAAAGTGGAAATTGATATTGTTTTCCAACGATTGCCGGCCGACAATCGTTGGAAAATTGCCTCTAAACAAACGTAGCCTTTAGTCAAGGCGCGCGTGGCTACCCGGACGAGTGGCGCGCCCCGGACACGCTGGTATGGCTGGCATATCATTGGCGCGTCACGTGTCCAGGTAGCCACGCGCGCCTTGACTAAAGGCTATCATCCGCCCGACAGTTGAAAACGAACGCCGTTTTTCTCTCGCTTTTTTCGCCATCCAACAACGCAAAACTTTGAACAGGTCAGTGGAACGATATTTCCTATAAAACACTAACCCCCGAATCCGCCCATTTCTGAAAATTGCAACAATGACCAATCATGTACACTACCTCTAAACAAGAGGTTTTATTCTAATACACAGTATAACATTAGTAGGGGATTCCAATTATAATTTTATCTTGGTAAAGTGCGCGGCTGTAGGCCTATATATATAATCCGCATTGTTTGGGGCTACAACTGTTTTGGGGAATATACAATTAAAAAAAAACATGACTTTTGGAATTTTCTTCTATATTTTATACACATTTGAGACATCTCCGAAAAATTTCATCTAGACCTAACCTAAAAAACCCACTTTTGGAATGGGTGTTTGAATTTGGGGGTTACTTATCACCCACTCCCTACCCATCTCTTCCCAATTGTAGAACCGTATCTGCACCCTCGCTGTTTTAATCTTTGAGAATTCCGTTTTCATAGCCACTGGCGATAGTTTAAAAGCAAAAGACGACTCATCCATCAAGTTCAGTGCAAACGTTGGGAACAAATTTACACTCCAATTTACACCGTCGTGTGCGACGTGCGCTTCCGGCGTGCACCGTGCCGGCAGGCCTGTTGAGCATCGGTCAAGCTGTGGTCATTAGTCGGCTACTAGGTTACGGACCGGCAGCATAATAACGATACAGAGCACGCGGGCTCGGGTGTTTTCGCGAATGAAATGCAAAGACAGTACTGAACCTTATTTTGGGGCTAACCGTCCTGATTTTCTAACAATCGGAATCTAAGATCTGTACCTGACGATTGCTCGTCGGTGCGTCACATTCGCCCGAGTAGCCCCAACCCTACCTGATTGTAGCCCGAGCCCTGATGTAGCCCCAACCCTGTACCTGATTGTAGCCCGAGCCCTGAATGTAGCCCCCAACTCTGTACCCAAATGTAGTTAGGCTTGGGGTACATTTTCATACGCGGCTAGGCTACACTTGGGGCTAGAGGCTAAGGTTATATTTTGGTCCTGGGATTCATTCAGGTACCGCACACTCCGCTGAAGTTTTTGTTTGATAATTGTGAAACTGGGCGTTCATTATTATTGTCGTTTCGTCTCGTCTCCTCTTGTCTCGTTTCGTCACGTGTCATGTCGTGTCATCTCGTCTCGTCTTGTCTCGTCTCGTCTTCCTGCCACTTCAGAACTGCTACCAACCCCCTCCCCCATTCATTTCTTTCCTGGCCAGAAAAAAATGAGGTCACCTTCTCGAAAATTGTGAGGCCCCCCTCCAAAAAACGGATAGGCCTACGCAACCTACTATGTCAAGCACAGAACGGATAGATATTATCATTTTCAAGTTCACTTTAAGTTCACCATGGGCGGCGAGCCCGGGGGAATTGGGGGGGGGGGGGGGGGACACGTCCCCTCCAATATTTTTGGGGAAGGGGACAGCTATGGCAGTGCCCCCCCCCCCCCCCAATAACTCCTCCTTGTCATATACATTTTATTTTATGGGTCATTGGCTTTTACATGCACCGGTACGGTATGCACCAGAATACACAACACAAGATCTGCACACATTTTCAACAATTTCACAGGACACACAAGAGACACCGAGTACAAAAGTCTTAACAATTGTTGTTGGTTGTGTACTTTTTCCTCTTGGCGCCCCCTCTCCCCCCCCCCCCCCCCCCGAAAGAAATCGCCACTGCTGAAGTTCACGTTACGTGCATCATGCCTTATAGTACGAAGAACTCCATCCAGTCAAGGCCCGCAATAGGGCCGTAGCGACGTGACAGGAGAACTGTGTACACATTTCCTCATCGTGATGCGTTGTTAGGGCTCTGAGCTTGGTGAGAACACGAACGAGCAAATAAGCTGGTCTGGGAACATGACCCCGCAGTGCAAACCAAGACAAATTGAGCGAGCTCGAACATGTTGTGTCTTTAAAGGAAGTAAATATCAGTCTCAAGCATCTGTACATGTGAAATCATGGCACCCGGGTTGCTGCCGTTTTCAAGAAAAGTGGAAATTTATATCAGTTTCCAACGGCTGTCGGCCGACAATCGTTGGAAATAGTCTAGTTCCAAGACCTGATAATTCCCTGATGTCTATAAATTGTTCCTTTTTGTCTATACATGTATGGTCAGGGAACCAGACTGAACATAATCTTTTTCTCTGTGTTGTTCTAGCATCTATGCACACAAAACTTTAAACAGGTCAGTGATACAGTATTTGCTGTAGCACGCAAAACATACTAACGCCCAAATCCATTTATTTCTGAAAATTACAGCAAAAGCAAATTGTGTATACTGCCTTTAACTACTTTACAATGTTGAATTGATTGTGGCCCAACAACAATAACTCAGTTTCTGCAGGACTACACTTTTGTGCATAAGACATTTAAAAGGCAACTGAGAATGGAGGCCTTTATCGGTGGGTTGAAGATGCTCAAAGTAGCAAATATCTAGTTTTTTTTCTTTATTTAACAAACATACAATAGGATTGTTATCAGTCGAATATGAGGACAGCTTTCATTCCATGTTACCTTGAATTTCTATCTCATTTGTAGCAATCGTAGGGAGTACCTTTAACATTACACACCGATTTCCATGTGAACAATATGGAGAGTGCGTTGGCATTTCGAGTTAAAGCCGCCGCCATCTTACCACTCCCAAAACAATTTGGTTGCCAACCCTGACCCACTTTCGTTCTCAGTAGTGTGCGCTAATCACAGTATCAGGGGCGGATCTAGGGGGGGGGGGGGTTGTGGGGGTTGCAACCCCCCCCCCCCCCCCCCCCCCCCCCCCGGGCTGCTGAGCAAAGTTGTGATAAGCAATGCTAAACAACATCATTGTTACTAGTGGGTACACCGCTGCACTGTACACTGTGCCGGTATAGGCGGGTACAACCCCTCCCTAAATGAAAGGCTGGATCCGCCCCTGCAGTATTGATACGTAAGATTTGAGGCTTTGCATGGCGGAGACACTAATGAATGGAAGGTTTGCGGAAACACCATCTAGGATAATACCAGAGGTATAAACTCTCCTGAAGACGGTCAGAGCATACTGACCGGAACGTTGAGTTTTATACCACTGGTTCTTTTCAGAACCATTCTCTTATTTGATAAATATTTCCACATGGTGTTTCCGCAAACCTTTCATTCATCTGTATTGATACGGACATGTCCCATACGGTGGGAGTGGTAATATGACAGCTGCTGGCTTCAGTTGTTTGCACAGCGCGCAATAGCCATTGAGCTATTCAGCCTGTTTTTTAAAATGGAGATTAATGGTTTGCACTGATGAAAATGTCTTTGTTCATGAGAACAAAATGGTTTCATCCAA